>JALAZF010000104.1:8710000-9962500 GCA_022829125.1 Lathyrus tuberosus | reverse complement strand
AGGCTTCCCTAAGTAAAAAATAATGTTGATTCATGGTTTGGATAATCATCCATCAAGAAAAATAAAAAAAAGTAGGGATACTTGCAAAAGGGGCAACCTTAGGAAACTTAAAATTTTCTAAGTTATGGAAGAAAAGTGATTTGGTACCAACTTTGCAAGGTCATAACTCCCAAACCACAAAGCCATTTGCTTCCATCCATAGCTCAAATGAAAGCTCTCATTACATACTTCAAATTTGTCAACTACATAAGATTCTAAATCATCATGGATTTTGAGTTATGGATTGATCAAAATCACAAAAACATGAAAATGGCCATTTTTTCCAACACTTAGTGAAAATCTTGGACATAATTAATCTGTCTTGGTTTTTCACCAACTTTGAGGCCATTTTTCACCTTGATCCAAGCTGAACGAAGACCAATGTTGGACATCAAAGTTAAAGTAGGATATACAAGCTTTCCAAAGAGCCCAAGAGCATGAGATAACTCCACTTGAGCAAGAGATTATGACAGATGCAATACACCTTGTTACAAACTGTTTTGCAAAACAATTTTGGTTATTACTTGCCACTCACAATTTTTCTTGTCAAGAGCAATGATCAATGCCGCTCACATTCATTGCATAACAAAAGGAATCGAGACAAACCTGCAAATTTGAGTCAAGGAGTCAAGAAAGCTTTCAACTTGGAGTAATGGTTTTTGTCACATTATGCCTTGAATTCAAAGGCATTTATGTACAATAGTGCACATTCGACAAAAGGACATCCTTCAGTCAAGATGCTCACATAAACAACAATAAAAATGACCGAGGAATGTGGAATTGGTCAATTAATAGTTGATCTATTTGGACACCTTAGTGTACCTTGCATTAGGGGTAATGATACCATTCCAAAACCAATGAACCAAGATCTTATCTTTCAATCTAAAGCTGTTCATCCAAGACAAACTTCCTCTACTATAAATAGAGGACATGTATGACTGATCAAAACAGACCAAAAAAACCATAATGCTTGTTTTCTCACCAATCCTCTTTCTTTCCAAATTCTAAGTCCTTAAAGAGTGAAAGTTTGGAATTCTCAAATCAGAGCAATTATGTCCAAACCAAGCATTCAAACACTTCACAAACACTATGTGGAAGTGATCCAATCCCTTACATCTCATCTGTAACATCAGGATCACTAAGTCATATACCATTTGCTCAAAATACACAATAAGCTGCAGTTGCATTCGAGCTACTCAATTCAGAGGGATTCAAGTCATTCCAATCACATAAACACATTCCTTGAGGGTCCAAGAAGCTGTCTGGATCATCACCTTGCATCTGTAACACCTCCAAAGTAGAATTCGATTACTTCTTGCAAAGGTAAGCCTTGAACCTTCAAACTCCATGAAACATGCATCATAAATGTTGCTTTAAGTTACCATCATGATTCTGGTTGCTTATAGATCATTAACCCTCAATCAATTGCTATTTATCTTGCGTGTATAAGATTTTGTATAGCTCTTGCATTTTTTAGGGTTCATCTAATTATAACGTGATATCTCTTGATACACTTAAAAATAAATAAAATTGAAAAGAACCATCGTGTTCCTTGTCCAAAAACGAACGAGTTTCATTTTTACATCTTCCAAAATGGTTGAGAAACGAAGGAGATAACATGCTTCTTGCAAATCAGAAGTTGGTTGGAGGAAAAAGATGGTCATGGCGCCATTTCCAGGTTTTCAAAATCAAACTTACTATATATTATTTCATTGCCATTATATGTTTGAATTGGCATTGTGCCTCAGTGGTTGATCAGCTGGTTTTGTGTGTGTAGCGAGCGAAAGGTCTGGGGTTCGAATCCCCCTCGCCCAAGACCTTTTGGTTTTATTTTTTAAACTATTTTCAAAAGGTTTTTTTTTTTTCATATTATTCACTCCTTTCCATTCTCTATCACCACACGCACATGGCTCAGATGGTAAAGTTTTAAAACCTCCACCCCAAGGGCGTGAGTTCAACCCTTTGGAGGACCATCCCATTTTTTTTTATCACTCGTTTTCTTCACATTTTCTTTATAACTTCAAATTAATTTCTCCCTGATTTTTAATTATTTTTTATTGGTTCTTTTTTTTGAAAATTTACAAAAATGTTGAAATATTTTATTCCACAAAAAATTGAATTTATATTATTTATTTAATATAGTTTGATTTTTTTGTAATTAATTTCATTTTATTCATTCTCAAACATTTTTAAATGAAATTCTCACCTTGATTTTTCAAAACCAATTGGATTTCAAGCTTTCATGTGGTTAACACATGATTTTTCAAAATATATTTTAAAGTTGATAACTTGTTTTTGAATATGTTTGATATTTTGTATCATTTTATATTTAATTTCCTTTAAAAAATATTCATTTTTTAATTAAAATTAGGTTTTCTCTTAACTTTAATTTTTCAAACACTTTTGGGCCTCTTGGTAGAGTGTAAGTCCTATCCTTTTGTAAATAAAATATTTTGGGCCTCAGTCATTGTATAAGTCCCAATACGATTTTAAAAAATCTCAGCGCGATCGCCGTTTTAAAAACAATTTTTAACTGGGCCTCTCCTTGAGTTGTAAGCCCCATTTTTCTCTTTTTCATACACTTTTGGGCCTCTTGGTAGAGTGTAAGTCCTATCCTTTTGTAAATAAACATTTTTGTGCCTCAGTCGTTGTATAAGTCCCGATACAATTTTCAAAACTACGACGCGATCGTCGCCTTTTCAAAAGAGATCATTTGGGCCTCCCCTTGAGTATAAGCCCCAAACTTCCTTTTAAAATAACTTTCTTTTTAATTCAACTTCAAATTCAAAATGTTATCAAAACTTTCTTCAATTTCTTGAAAATCTAACCATACAGCTGTGGTTAAAATGCTTGGGCTTGCACAACAATAAGTTCCACTATCTCTTCAATACATACTTGTTTATATATTTCATCTGTATATATATATATATATATGCTTGTATATACTTGCTTAGAGTTTTCCCCAGTAGTTAGGTCTAGGTCTATATCAAACCAGTGGTTACTCTTTCAACACAGTCAAAACTAGTTCCCCATAGGAAATTCCAGATTCAGTCTTGCCTACTCTTGGGCTTATACAATATGGAACAGAGAAATGCATTATACCCGGTGAAACTTTTCTCAAGACTGTCATAACTTAGAGATATATGTGTACAAGAAATTCATTTCCCCAGAGAGGATTAATTCCCGGTGAAACCTCTTTTGAATTTCTTCAAACTATAGATCTGTTCTGCAAAGAGAGGACTTATTCCCGGTGAAACCTTTCTTGAACTTTTCTTAAGTTTGGACCCACAGGCTTCCTAAAAGCATCCCCAACCTCCTCTTGGGCTTAGTACAAGGACCCTATGGCTTCTTAGAAGTTTCTCAGCCTTCTCTTGGGCTTAGTACAAGGACCCGAAGGCCTCCTACAGGTATAAGACAGAAACTAGTCATCTTTACTAGTTCAATCCTCCAGAGAGTCAGAATTCCAGAACATCTAACCATTCTAGGGTTGATTCTCATCCTTAAAACTACAACCTCCTCTTGGGCATCATACAAAGATCATTCTTCAGTTAAGAGTCAACCTCTTCATACCAGTAGACTTGGAAAGTCTCATCTCCTCTTAGATCTCATAGAGACCCTCAAGTTTCCTAAAAGCACAGGAAAAACCCTGATCATTTCATCAACGCACTAATCTCCAGCAGAATTTGAAACCTCCATAGGTTTTCAAACTCAAAGTTTAAACCTTCACCTTAAAAATCCCCAAACAGGGTCAATTTACTATCAACTAAAACCCCAACAGAATCAGAGCCTTATGGTATCTGATACTGCAACTCTCTCTTTGATCCCCAGAAAGAGTAAAACCTTTGGTTTCCCCAATACATATTGGACCTGCCTCTAGATTTCAACAATCCTCAGTAGAAGCCAACCTCCTCTTAGACTTCATATAAGAATTTCCCAACTAGCCTCCTCTTAGGCTTTATATAACGATTTTTCCCAGTAGATTCAGCCTCAATCTTGGGCTTTGTACAAGACAGATATAAAACCTCCCAGTGGAGTCAATCCCTTTTTAGCCTTAATCTTGGGTTTTGTACAAGACAGATATAACACTCTCCCCAGTAAAGTCAGTTTTCAAACCTTTTAGCTTCAACCTCGAGCTTTGATCAAGGCACACAAAAATCAACATCCCCTCAGATGATTCCATAAGTCCACTATGCAGGAAGACATTTCCTCTATACATCACATCTCAAAACAGACAACCAAAACCTTTTTCCCAGATAATTGTTGTAAGCGACATACTTGTTGATTCAAAATCCAAGCTGGAGTCCTTCTTTTATCTTGGTTAAAAATCATCTTTCATCTAACTTCTGTAAGTGGCAAGCCTCTGGATTATTTACATCCATGCCAATGTCCCTCTCTTAGCATGAAAGATTCATAAAGAAAAATGGCATTGCTCAATACTGAGTTAAAGTTTCTTCCTTCATGACATCACCCTTTTAAAGGAAATTATGGAATTGTTGGATCCTCATATCCCAGTTAAAGTAATTTTTCTTTATAATCAAGTACCCAACTTTTTGTGATGAATAAGTGAGATATCTCCCTTTAGAGATGACAAATTCTCTCTCAGTCAACCTTTAGCTTCAATCTTGGGCTTTGAACAAGACACAAATACCCTCTAGCTTCAATCTTGGGCTTTGAACAAGACCCCAAACATCTTTCCTCCCATAGAATAGGGGGAACTACAATTGCTCTAATTTCCAGAGTATCTTTACGAGAATTCGTAGGCATAAGATTGCGAAATCTTAGTGAGCACACAAATCAAAAACTTTAGGTCCAGTACCTTCCCAAAAACAACGGAAAACCCAAAAACAACAAAAACATTCTTTCAACACTCCCAAAGGAGAAACTTTCCCAATACATGATAGACAAACACCAGAAAGCAGTTAAATTAACAGAGAAATATGCAATAAAAAGTCTATGGATAACTATATATACACTGGGTGATTGACAACTTCCCTTTGTATAACCTGACCCCGAACCCCCAATCTCTTAACATTTGTTAAAGAAAACATTTGTGTGCATGGTTAGTTTTAGATATCTTCCCTTTCCTTTCCAGCTTCGTAGGATAAATAAGAAATCAGAAAGTAGCACCCAATTCCAACCATTGCGGTAAGGTGGTCGCGTCACCGACAAAAATCACATGCTACAGAAAAAATGGCGACTCTGCTGGGGATGTTTTCTAGGATTAGACTTCCTAAGAGGTCTAGGCTTTTCCTTGCTTTTATTTCTCTGTTTATTTACTTTATGCTACATTTAGTGTTATATTACTTGATACCCGTGTTTAAATTTCTGTTAACTGGGAATGCGTTTAATACGCATGTGGAAAGTTTGAGAGAACATTAAGATAAGTGGTGGCATATCCGGGAAACGCATATAGGGAGTGAATCTCGACCAAGCTAACTTGGAAGGCCACCGAATCAGGCGAGGTACCCGTGTGGAAATATTGATGTTGAACTACCGATTGTCGTGAAAGCATCGTTTATCCCAGTGCAGTACCCACGACCCTGAGGATTTAGTAGATATTTAACCATATGGACATTTGGTAGTGCGGTGACTATCAGGAATAGTTGACACACGATACTACACTCAAAAGAGATTCATCCTAGGATATTACAGCTTGCTCGAGTGAATCAGCTTGCTGTTGATGTCCCTAGGAGGGGTCAATGACTTTGGAAACCTTTTAGAACCCGTTCTACAGGTACAAAAATTGACCAAAATAGTACAAACTTTGGGGATGGGTAGAGCCATGACTCCATGCTCATGACATTGAACCCCTAAACCCATGTTTTTAAATGTTTTTGTTTGCCGCATTCATGCATTCATTAAAAAAAACTCTTTTCAAACAAGAAAAAAAATCTTTTTCCAAAAGAACTAAAACAATAATTGCAAATATCAGAGGTTGCGTTATAGATTTCGGTAGAAGAAAAACGCATAAGTACACCTTCAAGGCTCCGAAACTAGAAGACTTAAGGAAATTGGGAAGGATGATTACCAATCCCGAGGCTTTCAGAGCTAAACACGGAGGACTGTTGTCTCTATTAAGGGTCAACGTGGTTGAAGGGATCTTGTCTACGCTAGTACAGTTCTACGATCCGGTTTACCACTGCTTCACTTTCCCAGATTACCAACTTGCACCAACATTGGAAGTGTACTCCCACCTGATTGATTTACCTATCACTGATCGAGCTCCATTTTTCAGACTGGAAGAAATTCCAAAGGATCAAGCCATTGCAAGAGCAATCTCTTTGGATGAGTCAGAAGTTAGGACTCACATGACCACTAAAGGAGGAATCCAGGGTTTACGGGCTAAATTCATGATGGAGAAAGCTCTATACTTTGCTAGTGTAGGAAATATAACTTCCTTCAAAGACGTCTTTGTTCTGCTCATATATGGGTTGTTCCTTTTTCCCAACATTGACAACTTCATTACCAATGCTGTTAAGATATTCTTGATTGGAAACCCCGTACCAACCTTGCTCTTGGATTCTTACCATTCTGTACACTTAAGGAACTTGTACAGTGAAGGGATGATCCCATACTGTGTACCATTACTCTACAAATGGTTTATTTCCCACTTGCCCAAGTCTGCTGCTTTTTGGGATCACAAGAGTACTCTGCGAAGGTCTTAGAGGATTATGTCTCTTACCAATTCTGACATAGATTGGTACAATAGAATTTACGAAGGAATAGAGATCATCGATAGATGTGGAAATTTCCCCAATATACCCCTCATTGGTACTAAAGGAGGGATCAACTATCATCTAATTTTAGCTCGCCGTCAACTCGGATACCCCGATGAAGAATGTCCCACATAATGTTCATCTGGAAGGTCTTTTCTTCAAGGAAGGGGAAAATGACAGGGCACTAAAGAAATAAATAGTACATGTCTGGCAACATATTCACAAGAAAGGGAGAGAGTCTCTGGGAAGACCAAATTGTACCTCCATGGGACCTTATCTCCACTGGGTGTAAACTAGAGCCCTCAAGCTAAAGATGCCTTACCCTCGTCAAGAAGTTTTTCCATTAAAGGAATTTGTCCTTTATTTCATGTCTGATGCGGAAAAACTCCAGGTCGCTCTCAACAAAGTTCAACGTAAGAAGAACTCTTGGAAGAACAAATACCAGATCCTTAATTTGTAATGTACCAAGATTCAGGAACTGCTAAAGGAAAAGGATGCTCTGATTGAGATATTAGAGCAACATGCCATAGAAAGTCAGGAAGACCGAAGATATTTACTCACTCCTTTCACTTGGCAAAGGATCGCCGACCCAACAACGGCTGAAGAGGCCCGATCAAAGAAAAGGAAAATACAGGAACCAACATCTGAGCTCTCTTCAGAGAGAACTTAGGATCCATGAGCTTAGACATTTTCCTTACAACACTTTGTAAAATACTGTACTTTTCTTTGTAAAATACTGCAATCTTTCGAATTCAATAAAAGGGTCTCCCTCCCCCCTCCCCACTGTGTGATATTTGCAATCTATTTGTTAGAGTTTCTTTTGAAAACAAAAACAAAACAAAAATATGTCATTGCATATCATTCATCATTCTCACATAACGCATTTTTCTTATCCTTGAGTCTCACGTATGTGTCACAATCCTAGAGTCAAACTCTCTCAGTCATACAACACTTGGGCCTATCGACAAAAGAAAATGGACGATCTCGAGGAAACGAGCAAAGAGCTGAGAGAAGAAATCGACGCTCTAAAAGAAATTTGGGAAAAATTTCACAGTAACATGGAATCCTTGGCCGCAACTCAAAAGAAGCAGCATCAAAGGACTGTGATCTCAGAGATTACATCTACGCCCACATTTGAGGCACATGATAATCATCCTCGGTACACCATGCTTAAAGGGCACCTTTGGGGTATGCCTTTCAACTTTATACCTGAGGGATACATCCCACCAGTCACTAAAGGCCTAGAAGCCGTAGCAGGAACCGCCGGACCTAAAGGTTACAAACTTCAGGAAAATGAAGATGCAAGGGTTACGACAACAAATCTTAAAGGTCACAAACTTTAGGGCACTGAAGTACCTAGAGTCACCGCCGTAATGTCTATACCACAGCAAGTGGTACACACTGTTTGGGAAGGACAGATTCCGTAAGCAATTTCTGGTGGAAATAAAAGACGTCTATGAAAGGATGAATGAGTTCCAGGAACAATTCTTGGAAATGCAGAAGGAACTGAATGCCATTTGTGGTCAAGACTTATTCGGTAAAGACGCTGCCGACCTCTGTTTGGTCCCTAATGTAAAATTACGCACAAATTCAAGGTGCCTGACTTTGAATAATACAAAGTCAACTCTTGCCCTCAAATTCATTTGGTGATGTACGCCCGGAAAATGTCTACCTAGACAGAAAATCAATAGCTACTGATCCATTACTTCCAAGACAGTTTAACCAGTGCCGCACTCAAATGGTACATGGGTTTAAACTACACCAAGATCAGTACTTTCAGAGATCTCGGGGCAGCCTTTGTTCAGCAGTATAAATACAATTTGGAGATGGCACCAGATAGGGACCAACTCAGAGCAATGTCACAAAAGGATAAGGAAACTTTCAAAGAATATGATCAGAGATGGCGTGAAAATGCCGCTCAAATCTGTCCCCCTCTCGAGGAAAAGGAAATGACAAAGATCTTTCTAAAAACGTTGAGCTTGTTCTATTATGACCGAATGGTTGCCAGTGCACCCAGTGACTTCACTAAAATGGTGAACATGGGAGTACGCCTTGAAGAAGCAGTCCGAGAAGGACGATTGGTCAAAGATGCAGAGCCATCCAGTAGTACTAAAAGATACGACGGTGCTTTCCAAAAGAAGAAAGGGCAAGATATCAATAATATCTCTCTGGGAAAGCAAAGGCGAAGGTATCAACCGATAGCAGTAATAACTCCTGCTATCAACTCAGCGCCAACTCTGACTTATCAACCTTAGTTTGCTCAGAGCCAACCAAATTGATAGCTCCAAGAGTTTGACTAAATTTTGGTAAAAAATAATGTTGGGAAAGATGTTCCAACATGAAGGTTTCAGACCCAGACTAAAGATGTTTAGTGAAATGTCACAGCATGAAGATACGATATCATGACTATCACAGCAGGCTTATTTCAAATATGTTCCAAGATTCAAGGCGCGATTGGCAGTGGATCAAGGATCAAAGATATGAAGCCCAACAAAGCAGAAGACTATAAAAGAAGACCAAGACCTAGGTAGAAAAGAGAGAGAGGATGACATAGACTTAGGAATCCTATTTTGTAAAGTAGGGTTTAGGTTTTAAGAGTCATAGGTCTCTCTTGTAAGTCTCCCTCTGTATCGATTCGATGCAATGTGGTAGACATAGTGTAACACCCCAAAATTTGCCCTCTTGCTTCTAACCTTAACTGGCTTATGTTTCCTTTTCATTTGCATCATTTGGTCGTAATTCATAATCATATAGTGCATTGTACTTCTAAGATGTGGGATTACATCGTTTCTTTGAATAAGAGTGTTCTTGCTATTGGCATTTCCCTTATTCAGAGGTTCATTAGATTCTGAGGTTTTCTTATCCAGATGATTTATCCAAAGCATCGGCTCAGAATTCCATGGGTGTGAATTAGGGTTTGGATTTCTTCTCAATGATGGTCATCTTCTTCAAGCTTTATCAGTGTATCTCAAGGGGAATTAGGTTTTTATTCATGGCGGAGCTCGTGGACTGTTATCAGTTGAAGATCATGAGATTAGGGTTACATGACAGATGCATTTTGGTGTTCACGGTTAACGGAATTTATTGATTGAATTGGAAGATTGGTTGAGAATACGAGTTGGCTTCGGATCTGAAGTTTGAGATGAATTAAACATGTTAATACTGGTCATATGGACATCTTGGAATTCACACTTCATTATCCATCTTTTCTACCCAAATTCTATCCATATATCCAATTTTCCATATAGGGATCCATATCCATTTTTCAACCTACATTTCATAAATATCCATTTCATTTTTTTTACTATTTTAGTTCATTCTTTCTAAGCCATATCCATTTAATATCCATTTTCATTAATTCCAAATTTTATAGCCATATCCATTTAATATCCATTTTCATTAATTCCAATTCATATCCATACCTACTATTCAACATCTAAACCTCAAAACCATATCCAAATGCTATTTTAATGTACAAGGTCCACATCAGAAAAATAACAGGAAAAACCAGCACAAAAACCGGTTAACAGTTAGTTACCATTTTTGCAACAGAAAAAGGCAGGAAAGGAGAGCAAAATAGAGATTGAAAAAAAGAAAATTCACAACATTGAACACAGCAAATACATAGTAGCAGAAACGTAAAAGCGTTCAATATATTCAGTTCAAAGCTCCATTCCAAAACGAATGCCATCCCTAACAGAAAATTCCATATACAAATTTCACAAAAACTTCTAACTTTTCCTAACACCCGAACCAACTCTAACAATTCCTAACGGAACTAACAGAATTTTTCACAAAACTTATCAATCTTCCCTGCTCCAACCTTCAACTCTCTGCAACCTTCATCGTCAAAAATTCTTCCTCAAACTCTTGATTCTCCGTCGAGACTCTGCAACAAATATCAACAACAATAATCCACAAGCTCAGATTCAATCATCAACACCTCAATCAATAACTTCGACAAATTGAAATCTCAAGTCAGAATCCTAACAGCAACAATTCGAGCCACAAGCTTCGAATTCGCAAGTTGCAATCCACGCAGAAAAGGATGAAGATGGATAGAAATTCAAGAACAGTGAAAGAGCAGTACCTCAAGATTGAAGCTGTGTGGGCAAAGCAGGGCGAATTGCCACTGCAAGTTCGTAGCATCGCGTTGATCTGAAGCGGTGTCTTCGCCACGCGAATACGATTTACAGAAGAGTTTTCTCTGGATCCCTCTCGCCATCTTCAGTTCGATCAACTCCAAAACCGAAGCTTCATCATCTTCACATAACACCTTCAACATCACTCCAAATCTCCATCAAGATTCACGCAATTCACGTCCTTACATCATCAAGAAAATTCAAGTGCTCGCGATTTCAGAGATAACAGCCAATAGAGATCGAAGAGGAAGGTTACGAGAATAACAGAGTTCACCGGTAATTGGACATCGACGTTGCACAGGTATGTGGATTTCCCTTCGAATCTCACGTTTATGATGTAGTTACTATGGTCATGGTGATGCCTGGTTGAGTCGTCGTAGCTAGGTCATTTTTTTCTCTCCATTGCGGTTTGTAGATTAGAGTTAGATACAAAACGAATCGTGAGGGAATCGGCGGAAGAGAGCTCGAGACTGGTTCGGTCGCCCGTTGTTATTGGAGTGAGGACTTCATCGTCGCCGGCATGAGGCCACGACGCGGTGGAGTTATTGATTTGCGGATAATGTCCGAAGAAGAATGAGAAGTGGAAGGATGCGTCGCCGGCGCAGAGTCGAGAAGAATAGAGTCGTGGAGATAAGGTGTAAACGGTGTTTGAATGAAGGAGAGGAAGAAGGGATTTTGCGGCGGCATATGGAAGAGGGAGTTCATAGATGCTGAGGTTAGTACTTAGTATGGTGAACCTCATCTCTTGTTATGTTATGCTTTTAGTCAGCACCAGCATGTAGGATCTCCTTGGATTGGGTTTGTTGGCCCAAGCACTTGCTATTCGCACCATCGTTTTCTCCGGATGCTCGTCTTGGCTGAACAAAACACAAAGCCCATGTACTTTCTATTCACACCACCCTCCATTGTGTTGTTATTTGTTCTTATTTACATGAGGGTTTTGTTAATTATTTAGTTTAGTTTTGGTTAATGACTTAGGATAACAAGATTAGATAAATTTTAGAACGTAGTATTGTTTTAGAATCAATTTTAGAATTAGGTTTGTTTGCATTAGTTCATAATGGTAGATTTTTAGAATTAATGCCCAATTAGAAATTAATCTTGACTTCTCCTTGACATTTTTAATATAGTTTAGTGATTTAGGCTAATTAGATTTAGACTCCTCAATTGATGATATTGCTTAATCATATCCTAATTGATGTTTTTGCCTAATGGTTCACTAATCGTTTTTTTTTTTGCTTAATAGCTCGGATAATGGTTTTTGACTAATTGTTTTTGCTTAATCATTTGCCAATTGTCTTTTGCATAATTGTTTTTTTTTATTAATAGCTTAATAGTTTAGCTTAATTGTTCCGTAATCATTTTTGCTTAATCGCACTAATCGTTTTAGCTCAAGTGCGTACTAATTGTTTTTGCCTAAATGTTTACTAATTGATTTTGGTAATTGTTCTCTAATTTTTTTGCTTAATTGCCTTAATTGATTTTTTGCTTAATTGCTCACTAATCATTGTTTTTGCTTAATTGCATTATTCATTTTTGCTTATTAATTGCTTTTTGACTTAATTGTTCACTAATTGATTTTTGGCTTAATTGTTCACTAACTAGTTTTAGAATTAGAAATAACTTTGAACTAATTGATTTTGACATTAGCTTGAATTGATTTTGTTCTAACATAGACTAAACATAGATTTTAATACTAACATTAACTAATATTCTTAGTAGTTCATTTGATGACTTTGTTAATAGTCCTTAATACTTGTTACATGTTACTTTTTGACTAAGTGTTGTTTACATTTGATCTCACTTACATCTTGTTGGCAATTTCCATTTGGTTATTTTGACTAACTTTTGAGTTGATTTTGTAGTGATTCTCACTTGACTTGATAAGTTACTTAAAGGTAGGAGGTGCTGCCACATACATAGCTGCTGTGAACGAAATGTGTTGTAGAATGTTGTTATTCTGTCTAGTTGCATATACACCTATTCTGTTCTGGAAATAGTAGCTGTTATAGGTTGTTTTTAATTTTTGCTGGTTTTACAGCTATGCAGGTGCAGGAGCGCTGTTGTTGCTGCTGTTTATGATTGATTGCCTTGTTTTATTGTTTTTATTCATGAAGGGTGAAGCGCATTTGGTTTCATGTCTTTCACGGATCCCTTCCACTTTCTAACACCTTTGTTCATTTATGCTAGGTTACTTGAAGCTTGTCGGTTTGCTAACACTTTGCTTACATTGCTACGGATTGACATCCGTTCGGTATTACTTCTCTTCTCTTTTTCTAATTCCGCATTTTTCCTTTTTATACCATGAGAAGTAGGACTGGGAGTCCGTGCCACTTGGCCGACAATGCTGGAAGTCCTCAAGTGAGGCCACGATTGTGCTTGTTTAATATTGTGCCTGAAGACCTCTATGAGGCATCCCATTCCCATTTCCCCTGGTAAGACCTCCAAGGAGGCAACTGACGGAAGGTAGGGTTCGCAATCGACCCCCGTTATTCTAGTTGAGTCGTTCTTAGCTCTCATTACATGATTGAAGCTTTGAACATGTCTTCCTCGTGTTATCGAGACCGTCAGTGGAAGGAGGGTTTAGTAATCAAACCCCCACGCCTTGTCTATAGCTCGCATCGACCAATGCAGATGCTTATGTGATCTGATTCACATTTTCCCCTTTCTTACTCTGCTCTCCATGGTTCTCGATACCGTTGGATGAGCACCCCTATTTCCCCCAGCTAGCTTGTTTGCCTCGGTTGATATGACCCCTTGGCTAAAGCTCCCCTATTTTCTACTTTGATTATGTGACATCGCTGTTTATTGACACTGTTTACTCTTTCATTGCTTTTAGTTCATTTTGTGATTGATTTATCCTGTGTTTACTTGTCTGATGACATGATCCCGTAGGATTCCTCGCTCCACTTAATTTTGATTAAGTCGGAGGTAGGAGAGACATTAGGATAACAATCCATGCCTGACAACATTAGGTAGACTTCCCTCTTGATCCTGACCTTAGGGCTACCTTTGCATGATAACATTAGGAACATTGGATTCCCTTTAGTGTTTTCTTTTCCCTTGAGTCTTCTCTTCTCATCTCATAATCTTTTTCAAAACACTTAATAAAGTATAACGTGTATTGTGCACGAGCCTTGCATGTGGGAAATGGAAGGAGAAGGGCTTCCCTTCGCCTTTATATAGTGTTTAGTATACGTCCTGTTAGGACGACCATGCGACGCATTCGATCCTATGTTATAGACTTGAGTGCAATGCAAGTTACAAACAACTTCAAAAACACTTCTGTCTAAAAAACACCCAAAACAAACTCAAACCATTTTCATCCTTCGGGATTGTTCAGTTTCAAACTCATTTTCAGAAAAGGGCACGTTACTTCCGTCTCGTCGCAAACAGGCATCGACCCTAACTGACGGACGCGAATCTAACGTCGCTTATAAAAAACACCAACAAAGTCTTCCCTAGTAAGGGGAACTATGTCACTCTGATTCTCGCGTGCGAGCGAGATACGTAGGCAGGAGATCATGCGAGATCTCTCCGAGCACAATCTTTCTTCATCACCTCTTTGTCTCTTTTCGACCCGTGAGTCGAACTACGACTGCTCTGATTTCCTCTCTCTCGTCCGATTGAGGATACGTAGGCACGAGACGACGATGTCTTGGCAAGCAACCTCCCCCCATAGTTCGTGTCGAACTATGTTGACTCTGATTTCCCATTGCACAGGGGAATACGTAGGCCTAGGACTCCGAGGACGTCCTACCGAGTTACTTTTTCTCCTCTTCTTCCGTCTCTCCTTTCTTTTCCATTCTTGTTCCTTTTCCTTTCCAGTAGCAGTGGAGCTCCAGACGACGACACCCTTTGATCGATAACAGCAAGCGTGGATCCCATCGAGTACGATGGACGCGTGGGGGTGCTAATACCTTCCCCTCGCGTAACCGACTCCCTTACCCATTTCTCTTGGTCGCGGGACCTCGTTCTTTCCTTCCCTCAAGTTTACACAATGTTTCCTTTCCCTCTCTTAGGATAAATACACATTGCTGGCGACTCTATTTCTGCGCCACTTTCGTGTTTGTACTAGGATGAAAATCCCAGAAGCAACAGCTGGCGACTCTGCTGGGGATCTGGTTCCTTAAGCGAGTCAATCCTAGCGCTTGTCTGTTTTTCTTTCATTGGGTGTTTACTGTATTGCTGTTTACTATATTACTGCTTTACTGTATATTTTTGTATTACTGCTTTACTGCATTCACTGCATTACATATCATTATTATGCTAGACTGTGTTGTTGTTTTCTGTTTGGGGGCAGGGTGTTCTGAGAGATAAGCCCACTACCCAGGCTTGAGCATACACATAGGTTTTAGAGTGGATAGTCATGACACTTGCGTGGTGGTGACCACGCATTGTTGTTCATGAGACCCACAACCAGACGAGGTTCTATCAGGAGCTATCTGCTACTATATGTTTATACAGGCCAGTAGTTATTCTCTTGAGGAACTGTCGACTCTGGTGACCATTCTCGAGGACTCAGTTGCAGCACTCCTCCCGAGATGTGATAATGGCAGACCATAAATGGCAAACCCATTACATATTCTTGATCCGAGGACCCAATGCTGGGAACTTACTATAAGATATCCTTTGTGAAAGGGAATCAGTGGAGGCACTCCTCGATTGGCGATAGTACTGTACTCCGAGGGATGAATGTACTATTGCTTCTCGACCTCAGTGCCAGAAGCTGAGGACCTTTCGTTTTGGAGAATCAGTTGAGGCATCCTCGATTGATGATGATGCCAAACCAGAAATGGTGAACGTATCATCATTTCTCGACCTGAGAGCCTGGGATACTGAGGATCCTAGTACCCACATGTGAGAGGGGCGGGTTGTTTACAGGTTTGCAGGTAACCTTAACGTTCATCATACCTGGTATTTTGGTTCTCTTATTATTGCAGACTTATCAGCCTGGTATTCTAGTATTCTGGTTATTCGGATATTCTGGTATTCCGGTATTCTCTTCAGAGCAGACCTGTGAACCTATTCAGATAGTAACACAACACTTATCCAGAGCTTTGTTGAAGCCTTGATCCCCTGTCTGTTGCATCTGCATCATCATTTTCGCATACATGTTCTTGTATTTCCAAGGGATATTAACTTTGAGACTTGCTACTGAGCATTTCCATCTATTTTTTCTGGTTAGTGTAAGGAAAAAATTTTGAATCAAAGCATAATGATTCCTTGGAAATATTCGAACATGGTATTCTGCATTGCATTCTCATACTCATATGCATAACAAGTGTTCCGGAGCGGATTTCTCATTCTGACTAGGTATTCTCTGCAGAAACGGCCAACATGACTTCTTCTAACTACTCGATTCACCACAATCAAGGTTCAGATATGGAACAACTCTGAGCGGAGGTGACTAAGATGAAGGCCTAACTGGGGCATTTTATGGTGGACATTCAAGCGTTGTCCCAAGGCCTGGAACTGCTGAGGGAAGAAGTCAATTGGATGAAGACTCAGATGGGTCGGGCTATGGAAATTCTGAATGCCGTGTTAAGAAAGGAAAACAATTAGGTGCCCGCTTTCGCAGCAGATGTTCTCACTCCTCCTACCTCTTTGGGGTCTCCTCCAGACCATGGATTGCCTCGTGAATCCTATCCACCGTCAGATCTTTTTCATCAACAACCGTTTCTTGAGGGTCTTAAGCCAGAAAAGACTGAGAAGAAGTTTGATCCGATCCCGATGCCATACGCTCAATTACTTCAGCACTTGCTCAAGCATCAGCTAATTGAATTGATCGTTGCGGGACCTCCACACACCAAGTTTCGTATGGGTTCCAATGTCCATGATAGGTGTGAATTCCATTCAAGGGTACCTGGTCATAATGTTGAAAATTATAAGATGCTCAAGTATAAGGTCCAAGGGCTTATTGATTCAGGGGCAATCGAGTTTGCGCCCATCAGCACTGTTAAGTGAAGAGATGTTCCTCCAACTGCTGCTAAAGAGGTGGATATTCCTCCCTCCTCTCAGGGACCTTCCTCAATCCATAAACCTTGAGTTTCGAAATTACCGCATCAGCAAATCACAGCTAGGACCCTTCCGGTTGCATCCTTTCATCATCAACAAAAGCAAGAAAGGGTTTTTGATCCTCTACCGATGTGTCATACCGAATTACTTCAGCAACTGCTTCAGTTAAGATTGATTGAGCTCCGGAAGTTGACTCCTCCTACAAAGCTTCCAAAAGGATGGGATGCCAAGGCTTATTGTGAATTTCACTCAGGGGCACCAGGCCATGATATTGAGGGGTGTAGAGCATTCCAGCACCAAGTACAAGACTTAATTGACTCCAAAGCAATCGATTTTGGACCAGCTGGCATGAAGGTATCAGGTGATCTTACGCCAGTAGCTGCAAAGGAAGTGAGTATTCCTTCCTCTTCTCTAGGGTCTACCTCAGGTCACGGGTGTATTCCTCAGCTTCAGGTTTCAAAGTCATCACGTCAGCAACCTTTGTTTGTTCCTCGACCAAATGTGGAAAGAAAAGTACATGGGCAGACTAGGCACCATAATCAACATTGGCAGCAAAACTGTCAGCAGCAGAGGCAACGAGGACTTAGGAGGTCTGTTCCTATTTCTCAAAGCCGGCTTCTTGCTCGCCTTCTCCAAGGCTCTTTGATTCAGCTGGACAATGTCACACCAGTGCCGTTTCCTTTTCCTTCAGATTATGACATGAATGCCAGGTGCGAGTTTCACTCGGGAACGTTTGGACATACAATTGATAATTGCAGAGTGTTCAAACATAAGGTGCAAGACTTGATTGACTCAAAGGTTATCACACTAGACAGGTGGCCCATAAATTGAACTTTCTTCATCAGATTGAGCACCTAGTTTGCGAAGACATCTTCAGAATCAATAAGTCCAGACAGAGTCAAGCCTCCTCAACAAGGACAATCATTTAGCTTCTTTACTGCATTCTCATGTGTAGCTTTTGATGTTTGTCAAAACATTTGTATGCATGCATGAAATCTATTTTTCTTTTTATGTTAATCCTAATAAAGCGCGCATGTTTTTCCTGAAGTAATCCATTCGTATTCACTCATAAGTTTGTATATGTGCATTGCAATACCAACTATCGTGCTTAAACTCTTGAAGGAGGATGATGAGTTGAAAACGAAAAAATCTCTAATTGTGTGCTTTTGGATAAAACCCTGTTGACGATGTGTAAAGGCATTATTTCAAATCCCAAACACTGAAGATATAAGGAGATAGACGCTCATCCAAATAGGAGCCCTAAAGTAGGAGTTTCTTTTAGTAAAAAAAAAAACCTAACATTTAACCCCGAGGCAGGGTAGGGGTAAGTTAGTTTGACCAAGCGTTCAAACCTCAAAAGAAATGTGCATCTGAGGATCCATTACTTTTCACTCCACCGCATCAAGAGGTCCAAAGATCGAAAACCACAATGGTTATCCCTCATCAACTGAGATGTGAAACAATCACAACCCTTCCAAAGAAATCAAGACAGTCGGTGTCACACGACGTGTTAAAAAAAAAGAGAATAAAAAAAAGAAATGAAAAAGCCCGCTAAGTTGAAACTTGAAAGCAAGCAACTTAGGCAAAAGTTAGGGCATCCCGCTGGACTCCAAAATCAAAGATTCAAAAGAATCTATCCAGGCAAAAGTTAGGGATAAGCAAAAGAATGTGAAAGCGAAATGTGAACAGGATTACCCAAGAAAGATCCTCAAGCGAAAGAAAAAAGTCGTGTGACACAGACACAAAGACGAAAAGGGATGACTGTTACTCCAATAAACCGATTGGTTCTTAAACTGTTAAAAGTCGATGGTTCCTCAATCATCACAAAGGTTTCTTTTGAGAGGTGAACGCTAGTTCCAAACTAACTGAACGTAGGACTGGAGGACATCACGAAGAGTGGGTGGGCACTAATAAATTTTGAGCCTTATATCCCTTATTTCAATAACCGTGAACTAGGCCCCGTTACAAAACCGAAAGTCCTTAATTGAAACAGGGTTATTTCGAAAGCATACTACCAAGAGATAGCGTTCTTGACTCTTGTGAGTTGTGCTAAAAGATCTTTGTTAGTGTTGCATGTGCATTGCATTCTTTCGTTCAAAAATTAATGTTGTATCCTAACCCGTGATCCGCTCACAAAGGGTTTGCGACATCTTTTCAGTAAAACTTCAAGATTAATATGTGTGTTGCATTAGAATTTTCATTCTCAGAATAAAACATTTTTTGCTTGCATACATTTGTTTGACATCAAAAGAAGTTTACATGTGGAAATTCAATCCAGAAGCTTAATCTTGCCGATTTGAGAATCCTGAAACTCCCGAAGGACATCCACATTCAGTGGTACTTCCTCAGGAAACTTTATTGAGCGGGAGCTTTCCCAACAAGTTGTGTTAAGGCATAGCCGATCTGGGGCAATCACGTCGAATCATCTCTTTAAGGTGTAGCCAATCTGGGTCAATCATGTCGAGAAATCTCTTCAAAGTTCAGCCAAACTGGGGAAATTACTTCGAGATTCAAATCTCTCCAAAGGCAGGTATTCTGGGTCTTCCTTCGAAGATCAGTAGTCAGGGGCAAAACCACTTCAAGGTTCATACTGGGGCAGGCCATCCCAAGAGCACGAGAAGTTAGTTCATCCAGATGACCGATCAGCCTATCCAGGGTTCAGAATACTGGGGCAAAATATCTCACGGTGATATGAGGTTGTTCATGAATCTTCTCTAGGCGAATTCCTCTGTAGACCATACAGTCTGAGGCAGTTATTTCGAGATCCGACGAATCTCTCCAAGAGTTTGAAGACATTGAGGCGTTTCGGATGTCAAGTCTTCTGTAAAATCCTCTTGAGACAATTTCTTCTGGTGGACCGTGTGGCCTTGGGCAAGTGGAAAATTGTAAAAAAAAAACTGTTGTTCACGCATATGCAGTCAATCAGCCAAAAGGCTTGAAACAGAGGGGCATTCCAACCCAAGGCATTTGTGGTCCCTTGTCTTCAGCAGACTTCGTTAATCATGTTCCCAGCAAGAGATGCACCAAAACCTTTCTCCCCAACAAGTGGTGGTTCAGAGTTTGATTTTCTTAGTTGCAGAAGTCATACCCAGCACGGGGCATATGTGCGTATCCTTTTGCTTGCAGGTAACAGCCTCGTACTAGGCTCAAAAGCAAGATTGAAGCCTTTTCAAGAGCATGGGCCATTTCTTCCAAACAAGTAATCACTCACCCCTAAGTCAGAATACCGGGGCAATCATGTTCAGGAAAGGGTTCCCGTATCACCCTTTTGTCACAACTTTTACTGATTAGGTTCACCGGCTGATTAGCGGTCACTCGCAATGGCTTGAGATTGACAGGAAACTCCAGCAATGGCGTTGTATCTTATTAAGTCGATTCTCCCATTCAGTACTTCCAATAGCTACAAGATTTTTGTGTTGATAACAGTTGCAAATTCCCCAGTAGAGATGTTTCGCAGACTTTGCAGATAATGTTCGAGACTCAGTGAGTGTCTAGGAGTTTGAAGACGTCAATTCTTCTGTAAAATCCTCTTGGGACGATTTCTTCAGATCAGCCTTGTAATCTGGGGAAAAACTGAGTTTGTGACCCTCCCAAGCATGGGGCATCGTGAAATCCCTCCGACAAGATGTGTTCTAGATCTATTATCCCCAGTAGAGTGACCTCTCAATTATTGTATTTTAGCTCAAGTCTCGGCATTTGTTTAAGAGTTTGAAGATGCTTGGTCTTCTGTAAAATCCTCTTAAGGGGCATCCCCAGCACGAGACGCTTTGAAGCGGTTCTCCCCAGTAGAGTTTGTTGTAAACTCATTATCCCCAGCGGAGTCGTCAAGTGGAAGGTTTGCCTAGCGTGGGACATTGTGGCACTTATTCTAAGCTCCACAACTTTGTTCCCCAATAGATTACCGTGGGTTTTTGTGTTTTCCCAGCAGATCTCTAGGGTTTCTTTCCCAGCATATCGCAACAGAACGTCTTCCAACTAGGATTTGCGTATCCCCGACGGAGTAGCTCCGATCCCCAGCAAGATCGTATCCCCGGCAGTTTGTTCTCAGCAAGAAGAGACTGTAAATTCATTGCTTAGCAACCAGGGCTAAATACGGTTGTATCCCCACAAAGTTTAGCATAGAATCTTGTCAGTAATACTCCCCAGCTGAGTTGTTCTTTCTCCCTGCAGGGGCTTAGCAGATCAACATAATCTCTTCCTTAGCAGAGTGTTAGTACATTCTTTCCCCAGCCAAGTCAGAAAGTTGTCATTCCTCCAGCAGAGTTGCTATGATCAGAATTTATCTCCAGATAGATGAAATAATTCCTGGCAGAGTCATCACTCCCCTATATCTCAAAGTTCAATTTATTTTTTGCAAGCATGGCAATTTGAAGCAGACGGATTGTTCGCATTTTCTCCAGCTGAGATATTGTCCTTTCAGGAGCTTCTGAGATCAAATCAGTGATCATTGTTCCCCAAGCAGAGTTTTAATGACTCTTTTTTTCCTCAGCAGAACGTCATTCAGAAAGTTCTCATCCCCAACGAAGTTCCATGAGCAGAATAATCTCTCTCTAGGGCAGAGTCATTCCAGTGGAAACTTCTTCAACAGGATCATCATACCTCAGTGCATCTGCGAGCCAATTTATTTTTGGCAATTTGTGGCAAGCGTTATCCCCGGCAGAAGGGTTCATCCCCGCAGAGCAATTGAAGGATCGAACAATGATCTTTTCCCCGCGGAGTTGGATCCCTCGTCCGGAGTCTCTTTTGCATTTGCATAGATCATGACATTTGCATTCTCTAAAACGTAGCATTCCATTGATATGGAGCATTACGGCAAAACTCAAACATACACATACGAAACATAAGCCAGGTTCAACCGTTTACCTGCAAGCCAGAGCAATTCACAGACAAAACATTGTCATGCAACCCCACCAAAGCTTACTACAACACTTGATCGTACAATCTTGTTCAATACTCGTCTGTATTGACCTTTGACACTCGTCCGTGTCCTTTTCAGCACTCGTCCGTGTTTGAATCTTGTTCAATACTCGTCCGTATTAACCTTTGAGATACTCATCCGTATCTTATTAATCATCGTCTGTGTCCTTTTCAGCACTCGTCCGTGTTTGAATCTTGTTCAATACTCGTCCGTATTGGCCTTTGAGATACTCGTCCATATCTTATTAATCATCGTCTGATACTCGTCCGTATCATCGACTTGGTCACTCGTCGTGTACCTTTGATGATTGTCCGATGCTCTTCCGCATCGTCGACCTTTAACACTCGTCCGTGTCCTTTTCAGCACTCATCCGTGTTTGAATCTTGTTCAATACTCGTCCGTATTGACCTTTGAGATACTCGTCTGTATCTTATTAATCATCGTCCGATACTCGTCCATATCGTCGACTTGGTCACTCGTCGTGCACCTTTGATGATTGTCCGATGCTCGTCCGCATCGTTGACCTTTGACACTCGTCCGTGTCCTTTTCAGCACTCGTCCGTGTTTGAATCTTGTTCAATACTCGTCCGTATCTTATTAATCATCGTCTGATACTCATCCGTATCATCGACTTGGTCACTCGTCGTGTACCTTTGATGATTGTCCGATGCTCTTCCGCATCGTCGACCTTTAACACTCGTCCGTGTCCTTTTCAGCACTCATCCGTGTTTGAATCTTGTTCAATACTCGTCCATATTAACCTTTGAGATACTCATCCGTATCTTATTAATCATCGTCCGATACTCGTCTGTATCGTCGACTTGGTCACTCGTCGTGTACCTTTGATGATTGTCCGATGCTCGTCCGCACCGTTGACCTTTGACACTCGTCTGTGTCCTTTTCAGCACTCGTCCGTGTTTGAATCTTGTTCAATACTCGTCCATATTGACCTTTGAGATATTCGTCTGTATCTTATTAATCATCGTCCGATACGCGTCCGTGTCGTCGACTTGGTTACTCGTTGTATACCTTTGATGATTGTCCGATGCTCGTCCGCATCGTTGACCTTTGACACTCGTCCGTGTCCTTTTCAGCACTCGTCCGTGTTTGAATCTTGCTCAATACTCGTCCGTATCGTCGACTTGGTCACTCGTCGTGTACCTTTTATGATTGTCCGATGCCCGTCCGCATCGTTGACCTCTGACACTCGTCCGTGTCCTTTTCAGCACTCGTCCGTGTTTGAACCTTGATTCAATACTCGTCCGTATTGACCTTTGACACCCGTCCGTGTCCTTTCAGCACTCGTCCGTGTTTGAACCTTAATTCAATACTCGTCCGTATTGACCTTTGACACTCGTCCGTGTCCTTTTAACACTCATCCGTGTTTGAACTCTTACTTCAATACTCGTCCGTATTGACCTTTGACACCCGTCCGTGTCCTTTCAGCACTCGTCCGTGTTTGAACTCTTACTTCAATACTGGTCCGTATTGACCTTTGACACCCGTCCGTGTCCTTTTAACACCCGTCCGTGTTTTCTTTCCATACTCGTCCGTATGGTCCTTGATAATCATCCGTAGCCCTATTTCGATACACGTCGTGTCAATCCATGCAGTTATTTGCTGATACTTCCAGAAGTTTATATCCCTTTTCTTCTTCATTCAGCGTGCAAATTTTTTGATTGTTTTGGTATTCAATCACAATTCACCTTGATTGTCTGAATAACCGTTGCTTTCATCCTGCTCAGGTCAACAGATGATTGAATAGGGGCAGCTGTAACACCCCAAAATTTTCCCTCTTGCTTCTAACCTTAACTGGCTTATGTTTCCTTTTCATTTGCATCATTAGGTCGTAATTCATAATCATATAGTTCATTGGACTTCTAAGACGTGGGATTACAGCGTTTCTTTGAATAAGAGCGTTCTTGCTATTGACATTTCCCTTATTCAGAGGTTCATCAGATTCTGAGGTTTTCTTATCCAGACGATTTATCCAAAGCATCGGCTCAGAGTTCCATGGGTGTGAATCAGAGTTTGGATTTCTTCTCAATGATGGTCATCTTCTTCAAGCTTTATCAGTGTATCTCAAGGGGAATTAGGTTTTTATTCATGGCGGAGCTCGTGGACTGTTATCAGTTGAAGATCATGAGATTAGGGTTACATGACAGATGCATTTTGGTGTTCACGGTTAACAGAATTTATTGATTGAATTGGAAGATTGGTTGAGAATACGAGTTGGCTTCGGATCTGAAATTTGAGATGAATTAAACATGTTAAGACTGGTCATATGGACATCCTAGAATTCACACTTCATTATCCATCTTTTCTACCAAAATTCTATCCAGATATCCAATTGTCCATATAGGGATCCATATCCATTTTTCAACCTACATTTCATAAATATCCATTTCATTTTTTTTTACTATTTTAGCCCATTCTTTCTAAGCCATATCCATTTAATATCCATTTACATTAATTCCAAATTTTATAGCCATATCCCTTTAATATCCATTTTCATTAATTCCAATTCATATCCATACCTACTATTCAACATCTAAACCTCAAAACCATATCCAAATGCTATTTTAATGTACAAGGTCCACATCAAAAAAATAATAGCAAAAACCAGCACAAAACCGGTTAACAGTCAGTTACCATTTTTGCAACAGAAAAAGGCAGGAAAGGAGAGCAAAATAGAGATTGAAAAAAAGAAAATTCACAACATTGAACACAGCAAATACATAGCAGCAGAAAAGTAAAAGCGTTCAATATATTCAGTTCAAAGCTCCATTCCAATATGAATGTCATCCCTAACAGAAAATTCCATATACAAATTTCACAAAAACTTCTAACTTTTCCTAACACCCGAACCAACTCTAACAATTCCTAATGGAACTAACAAAATTTTTCACAAAACTTATCAATCTTCCCTGCTCCAACCTTCAACTCTCTGCAACCTTCATCATCAATAATTCTTCCTCAAACTCTTGATTCTCCGTCGAGACTCTACAACAAATATCAACAACAATAATCCACAAGCTCAGATTTAATCATCAACACCTCAATCAATAACTTCAATAAATTGAAATCTCAAGTCAGAATCCTAACAGCAGCAATTCGAGCCACAAGCTTCGAATTCGCAAGTTGCAATCTATGCAGAAAAGGATGAAGATGGATAGAAATTCAAGAACAGTGAAAGAGCAGTACCTCAAGATTGAAGCTGTGTGGGCGTAGCAGGGCGAATTTCCACTGCAAGTTCGTAGCGTCGCGTTGATCTGAAGCGGCGTCTTCGTCACGCGAATACGATTTGCAGAAGAGTTTTCTCTAGATCCCTCTCGCCATCTTCAGTTCGATCAACTCCAAAATCGAAGCTTCGTCATCTTCACATAACACCTTCAACATCACTCCAAATCTCTATCAAGATTCACGCAATTCACGTCCTTGCATCATCAAGAAAATTCAAGTGCTCGTGATTTCAGAGATAACAGCCAATAGAGATCGAAGAGGAAGGTTACGAGAATAACAGAGCTCACCGATAATTGGACATCGACGTTGCACAGGTATGTGGATTTCCCTTCGAATCTCACGTTTATGATGTAGTTACCGTGGTCATGGTGATGCCTGGTTGAGTCGTCGTAGCTAGGTCGTTTTTTTCTCTCCATTGCGGTTTGTAGATTAGAGTTAGATACAAAACGAATCGTGAGGGAATCGGCGGAAGAGAGCTCGAGACTGGTTCGGTCGCACGTTGTTGTTGGAGTGAGGACTCCGTCGTCGCCGACATGAGGCCACGGCGTGGTGGAGTTATTGATTTGCGGATAATGTGCGAAGAAGAATGAGAAGTGGAAGGATGTGTCACCGGCGGAGAGTTGAGAAGAATAGAGTCGTGGAGATAAGGTGTAAACGGCGTTTGAATGAAGGAGAGGAAGGAGGGATTTTGCGGCGGCATATGGAAGAGGGAGTTCATAGATGCTGAGGTTAGGACTTAGTATGGTGAACCTCATCTCTTGTTAGGGTATGCTTTTAGTCAGCACCAGCATGTAGGATCTCCTTAGATTGGGTTTGTTGGCCCAAGCACTTGCTATCCGCACCATCGTTTTCTCCGGATGCTCCTCTTGGCTGAACAAAACACAAAGCCCATGTACTTTCTATTCACACCACCCTCCACTGTGTTGTTATTTGTTCTTCTTTACATGAGGGTTTTGGTAATTATTTAGTTTAGTTTTGGTTAATGACTTAGGATAACAAGATTAGATTAATTTTAGAATGCAGTCTTGTTTTATAATCAATTTTTAGAATTAGGTTTGTTAGCATTAGTTCATAATGGTAGATTTTTAGAATTAATGCCCAATTAGAAATTAATCTTGACTTTTCCTTGACATTTTTAATATAGTTTAGTGATTTAGGCTAATTAGATTTAGACTCCCCAATTGATGATATTGCTTAATCATATCCTAATTGACGTTTTTGCCTAATAGTTCACTAATCGTTTTTTTTTTTGCTTAATAGCTCGGATAATGGTTTTTGACTAATTGTTTTTGCTTAATCATTTGCCAATTGTATTTCGCTTAATTTATTTTTTATTAATAGCTTAATTGTTTAGCTTAATTGTTCCGTAATCATTTTTGCTTAATCGCACTAATCGTTTTAGCTCAAGTGCGTACTAATTATCTTTGCCTAAATGTTTACTAATTGATTTTGGTAATTGTTCTCTTATTTTTTTGCTTAATTGCCTTAATTGATTTTTCGCTTAATTGCACACTAATCATTGTTTTTGCTTAATTGCATTATTCATGTTTTGCTTATTAATTGCTTTTTGACTTAATTGTTCACTAATTGATTTTTGGCTTAATTGTTCACTAACTAGTTTTAGAATTAGAAATAACTTTGAACTAATTGATTTTGACATTAACTTGAATTGATTTTGTTCTAACATAGACTAAGCATAGATTTTAATACTAACTTCAACTAATATTCTTAGTAGTTCATTTGATGACTTTGTTAATAGTCCTTAATACTTGTTACATGTTAATTTTTGACTAAGTGTTGTTTACATTTGATCTCACTTACTTCTTGTTGGCAATTTCCATTTGTTTATTTTAACTAACTTTTGAGTTGATTTTGTAGTGATTCTCACTTGACTTGATAAGTTGCTTAAAGGTAGGAGGTGCTGCCACATACATAGCTGCTGTGAACAAAATGTGTTGTAGAATGTTGTTATTCTGTCTAGTTGCATATACACCTATTCTGTTCTGGAAATAGTAGTTGTTACAGGCTATTTTTAATTGTTACTGCTGTCCATGTCTTTCACGGATCCATTCCACTTTCTAACACCTTTGTTCATTTATGCTAGGTTACTAGAAGCTTGTCAGTTTGCTAACACTTTGCTTACGTTGCTACAGATTGACATCCGTTCGGTATTACTTCTCTTCTTTTTTACTAATTCCGCATTTTTCCTTTTTATACCATGAGAAGTAGGATTGGGAGTCCGTGCCACTTGGCCGACAATGCGGGAAGTCCTCAAGTGAGGCCATGATTGTGCTTGTTTAATATTGTGCCTGAAGACCTCTATGAGGCATCCGATTCCTATTTCCTATGGTAAGACCTTCAAGGAGGCAATTGACGGAAGGTAGGGTTCGCAGTCGACCCCCGTTATTCTAGTTGAGTCGTTCTTAGCTCTCATTACATGATTGAAGCTTTGAACATATCTTGCTCGTGTTATCGAGACCGTCAGTGGAAGGAGGGTTTAGTAATCAAACCCCCACGCCTTGTCTATAGTTCGCATCGACCAATGCTGATGCTTATGTGATCTGATTCACATTTTCCCCTTTCTTACTCTGCTTTCCATGGTTCTCGATACCATTGGATGAGCAGCCCTATTTCCCCCAGCTAGCTTGTTTGCCTCGGTTGATATGACCCCTTGGCTAAAGCTCCCCCATTTTCTACTTTGATGGTGTGACATCGCTGTTTATTGACACTGTTTACTCTTTCATTGCTTTTAGTTCATTTTGTGATTGATTTATCCTGTGTTTACTTGTCTGATGACATGATCCCGTAGGATTCCTCGCTCCACTTAATTTTGATTAAGTCGGAGGTAGGAGAGACATTAGGATAGCAATCCATGCCTGACAACATTAGGTAGACTTCCCTCTTGATCCTGACCTTAGGGCCACCTTTGCATGATAACATTAGGAACATTGGAGTCCCTTTAGTGTTTTCTTTTCCCTTGAGTCTTCTCTTCTCATCTCATAATCTTTTTCAAAACACTTAATAAAGTATAACGTGTATTGCGCATGAGCCTTGCATGTGGGAAATGGAAGGAGAAGGGCTTCCCTTCGCCTTTCTAGAGTGTTTAGCATACGTCCTGTTAGGACGACCATGCGACGCATTCGATCCTATGTTATAGACTTGGGTGCAATGCAAGTTACAAACAACTTCAAAAACACTTCTGTCTAAAAAACACCCAAAACAAACTTAAATCGTTTTCATCCTTCGGGATTGTTCAGTTTCAAACTTATTTTCAGAAAAGGGCACGTTACTTCCGTCTCGTCGCAAACAGGTATCGACCCTAACTGCCGGACGCGAATCTAACTTCGCTTATAAAAAACACCAACAAAGTCTTCCCTAGTGAGGGGAACTACGTCGCTTTGATTCTCGCATGCGAGCGAGATACGTAGGCAGGAAATCGTGCGAGATCTCTCCGAGCACAATCTTTCTTCATTACCTCTTTGTCTCTTTTCGACCCCCGAGTTGAACTACGACTGCTCTGATTTCCTCTCTCTCGTCCAATTGAGGATACGTAGGCACGAGACGGCGATGTCTTGGCGAGCAACCTCCCCCCATAGTTCATGTCGAACTACGCTGACTCTGACTTTACCATTACCGACTCACTTCTTCTCCTCTTCTTCCGCCTCTCCTTTCTTTTTCGTTCCTGTTCCTTTTCCTTTCCAGTAGCAGTGGAGCTCCAGACGACGACACCCTTTGATCGATAACAGCAAGCGTGGATCCCATCGAGTACGATGGACGCGAGGGGGTGCTAATACCTTCCCCTCGCGTAACCGACTCCATTACCCATTTCTCTTGGTCGCGGGACCTCGTTCTTTCCTTCCCTCAGGTTTACGCAATGTTTCCTTTCCCTCTCTTGGGATAAATACACATTGCTGGCGACTCTATTTCTGCACCACTTTCGCGTTTGTACTAGGATGAAAATCCCGGGAGCGACACATAGATACTTGTACAAATTCAAAAGCCCGTAGGAAATGAATCGTGGAGTGTTCTTGGATGAATCTTTGAAGCAAATCCAAGTTAACTTGTTAGTCAAGGATGCTTGACTGAACTTTGTATTGGAAGGGGTGTCTTTCAATAGGTAGATACAATTATGGTGTAGTAACTGTTAGATAATCACATGTTATGATTTAGGGAGTGAGATGGGTTTCTCTTATTAATTAGATGTGACTTCTAATGATAAAGACTTCATTGGGTAGTGATAGGTTAGCGTGGGTGCTTTCTGTAAACCTGAGGTTGTTTACATAAAACTATACTATTGATAGTGATTTCTTCTTCCTGGATTAGTATCACCTAGATGTAGGTGAGTTGCACCAAACTGGGTCATCATATTCTGTGTTGTTTATCATTCTGCTATTTTCAGTTCAGTCTTGATTAACATGTTGGATCAGATGTCGTAACATCTGTGATTATGCAGTTCTGATATTCAAGGTATCAGTCTGTTGTTTCTGTTCCTTGTTTAAATGTTTATGCAGAACAATGTCTTGACATGTGTTAGGACATCTGTTGTCTACATTGCCAGAATTTTAATTGGTATCAGAGCAGGCATCCTGTCTGTTTCTGGATGAGATCTTTAGGAGATACTTTCTGGCGTTTAAACAAGGAAGAGTTGTGAAGATCGGATCAATAAACTCAGACATACTCAAGGGTATTAATGGATGGGATGGATGGGATGGATCGAAGGTAACAACCCAGAGGTTGTTCATGTTGCTGAGGAGGTTCTACAACAACTGCAGGAGAAGTGGCTAGTTCTCTTGTTGGGGTGTCTTATAAGATGTTTTAACATCTTATTAGGGCAAGCAGGATATGTTCCTTGGTGGTTCCGCTGCATATGTTTCTGATGGAAGAGCTTTAGAATTATGGGATTCTGGAGTTGTTGCTGAAGACAGATGGTGGAAGATCTCAATCGTCGGCCTCTATATATGAGATATCTGCATTCTTTTATTCCAAATTCGGGAGCGATGGAATGAAGGGATTTGTTGGAAGATGTCTGTTATGGTGAATTGGTACTTGGAAGATTGGTTCCATAGTACAGATGAAGTCAGTTGAAGAGGAGAGGAGTTGAGTTTAATTTTATTAAGTTCTTGCTTTGGGAGTTTGATAAATTATTGATCGGCTAGATTGTCAAAGATACTTGAGAATTCTCTCAAGTCCACTCATAAAGGCGTCTCAGTCGTGCATCTGGAGTCTTCTAGTTATTCTTCTGACTAGAAGGTGTTTCTATGAAACACAACCTGAAGAAAGTGTAGGTGATTTATTTTCACCATCCAAAACAGCAAGGAAGGATTCATCTTTCTTAACCCTAAGGGTGGATCCAATCTGATTGGAGTTCTCAGAATTGTTGAGGTAAATAAGGTTCGTTCAGAGAGAATCTTAGTTACTTGAGTCAAGAGTGGCAGCCTTGGTATCTCAACACTGTGTGTCAAAGAAGATACTTGCAAAAGATTGAATACTTGATAAGTGTTCATGAAGTGATCTGGTGGAGCTTAGCTACAATAGTGAAGAAGGGGTATTGAACAAGGATTTAAGATTAATTGCTATTTGTGGAATTCATAAGTATTTAATTTATTATCCTTGAAAGCCAAGATTGCTGATGTTCAACAAGATGTTGGAACATCTCATCATCAGAGTTTGTGCAGAATCATGGGAGGGGTATTGCATACGCTTTAGCATCTATTTTAGTCTTGGGTGTTGAACTAAGAATGGGCTTCAGTCTGGTATGACAAAAGCATGTGATCTCTAGAGAGTTTCTTGGAAAGAAACTGGTTTGGACTTTGATGTTGTTGAAGATGAAGATGAAGACATCATAATCTTGATGGTTATTTCTTGGATCACTTTATTTCTGATATGGGTACTGAGGAGCATGGGGTCTTGCTCAGTTTAAAGGTCAAGGTTAAGTGGCAGTTATCTCTGACTTTCTACAGACTGCTCTACTAAGGAAAGTGGCATTCTTTGGTATGGCTATGGTGTAGTCTAGGACTACTTTATCCTCTGAAGATTCAGACATGGCAGGTGTGAAGTCTTTGGAGTTTCAAAGCAGATAGTTATTGTTCAAGGTGTGAGTTTGAAGGGAATATCTGTGATATGTTTAAATAGGATAGAGGTTATCTACTCAAACTTGGTTGTTGAATCAAGTCTATGAGAGCATGGAACTCTTGTTCTGTTAAAGGGAAGAGGTTCTTCTAAGTGACAAAAGGAGGAGCTGAATTCAGTAGCTGGATGTCGTATCAGAATGTTCTGACATCTAGCTTAACATTAGAATTTCAGCTGATGATGTGGCACATCAGCTTAAGATAAGGTGATCTACACGAGAATGGAAGTTATGAATGCTTTAAAAAGGTATATCTCATGCAGTTTGCGGGAGCTGTGGTTTGATAAGATGTTACATTTTTAGAGGCTTGGTGAATCCAAGATGTCTTGCTACAGAGCAAGTAGTTCATGTGACTTGAAGATCAGATTTCATTGGTGGATCAGTGTATCTTATGAGAGTTTTGAAGAAAAGTGAGATCAATCAAAAGGTGGCATTTGGTTGGTTTCATATTGTGCATTGAAGCAGGATGCTTGAAACTGATTGCTCTTGTGCAGAAGGGTGGTTGAAAATGTAAGGAGGATCTAGTTCATTTTGGAGCTTGTAGAAGAAGTTCTCAGTTTATGAAAGATTGCCTTCTTTCGGTGGATGAGAGTTAATTTCTCTCCGAGTTTCTGAAGTTCTCTTTGTTCAAGCTGGTGGCGCAGTGTTGTGTGAAGATCTTCAGTTGGATTACTATGCAGATAGTAAGTCAGGTAGTGAAGCATATCAAGAACCATGGTGTGTGGTGTCTGTGATGTGTGAAGGATGTCCTAACTGATGTTAGAACATTTTCTGGGTTGATTATCCTTGGAGTAGGATACTAAGTTTTAAATGTGGAACTTGATACTCACATCTTGTCTAAGAAGTATTTATCTTATCATACGTGAGAATGATGGGTAAAGGATTGTCTTGGAAGTCTAATGTGAATGGGACATGCTAGAAGTTGATCAGTTGGTGCTTGTGGAGAAAATGGGCTGAAGATTTCCGGAGCATGTGTTTGATGTTCTTCAAGTGCGAAGAATACCTGGGTGAGCTAGCAAACTAAGGGGCCCTGTGCGTCTCATTGAGGAATGTGAAGCATTCTGATTCAATTGGGTTGTATCTTAGGGAACAAGGAGATTCATACATGGGAATTTAGGAGGAGTTCGTGTGGTGTATGAATGGTTTTTGGACGAGAGGGATCAATGGAGCTTTGATCTCAATCCAAAAGTTTGTTGGTTGTGGTACACGGATGCGTTCTAGGTATTCACACAATATATGATCATGAAGTTGTCATGGGATATCATGTAGTGGCTTTGGATGGTTCTTGATGAAGAAGCATCTGTTGAGAAAGATAGGGGGAGAACTCCTATCTGATTTTTGTACTGGTATAGTACTTGGTTTGCTTGAGGGTCAAGCAGTAGATGAATGTGTTCAGCAAGTGTGTTGAACTGAGGGTGCGCTCTTGAAGACATGAAGATGCATCTTATGTTTTCCATTCATTTAGGGTGTTCTTCTGGCAAAGGAGCACTGGTTGTTTATGACAGGGGGAGTTAGATCTCTGTTTCAAATATATAGCTGCAATGGTGCAGATTGGCTATCAAGATTGTTTGTGGTTTCAAGCAGTTTGTGATAGATTGCCTCAGGTGAGGTTGATATGTCCGACGGGATATCGTGACATTGCCCTAATGATATGAGTTCCGGGTGAACTTATCAGGATGTTCTGATTCTATCATTGGGTGTCAATGGATTGAATTAGAAGTGGTACAAGTATTTTGGGAAATTCTGTTGTTGTTTGGAAGAAATTAGTTTTCTGCTAATGGAAGGGTAATCGAACGGATTCTGTTGTAATCAAGGGTGCTAAATCTGGATTAAGAAAGTCCTATATGTGGGGACCATAAGCCTGACAAAATCAGGTTAGGTATCAGGACAATATTCAGAAGTGGTTTTGAGGACAAGTCAGAAAAGGTGGAAACTTTTGAAACAAACCTGATTAGCAGTTGGTCGCGACTTCGTGTAATGGTCGGATTACTGCTGCAAGTATATAGCTTATCGCGTAGTCTTAAAAAGGTTGTCGAACCCACTGGAAACAATAATCAACCTAGAGTGATCGATTATTGCGGTGTAAAGCTAAGGCTAGAATTGGCGGTAAAAGAAATTTGGTTACTAACGGGATTTGAAAAACAATAATAAAGACGAGACCGGAGAATGATTTCCGTGCTCTTTGGGACTCCGTAAGATCCAAGTGTTAACAAAGGTCTTGAGATCGGTCTGAAGGATATGCCAATTTAAAGGCTCGACCTCACGCTCTAGCGGTCTTGACCAAGCCATGCCTAATGACCCCAAGATTTTGCTCTCGCTCGCTCAGTAGTTAAGAGGTGCTGTTTGAAAACTAACATAAACTAAATGAGGCCCTAAAGCGCTCTCGCTGCATTTAGGCTCAATGTCTGATGTCTACTATCCGACGATTACCTCAAACTCTCGCTCTATTGGACACGCCTTGGTGTGCTTCTCACTCTCGTGCCAAAACACTGTTAAACAACCCCTCGCTCCCACGACAAGGTTGTCTAAATTCAGTTTAGACACCAAAACCAGAATTTGAAAACAAAAGTTAAACACCGAAGGTTCTACAGAGTCCCGTCGGAACGACGGTCCTCAATCTACGGACTCAAAGCAAATCTACTCAGACATAATTAAATCTAACACTAATGCATTAACATTTCTGAATTTTAAAACATACATCTTTGTTCTTAATTAAGATCAGAATTAGGTTTTTATGCGAAATCTGAATTATGCTGCAATTAATCAAAAGAAAACAAAATGCGGTAAAATAGATAAATCGTAAATAACCTGAAATGCGAGGTAATTAAACGGGAAATGGAACTTGTATTAAATAATTGATCCAAGTGTACATCAGCAGCAAAAGAAACGAAAAGTATAACAGACGTATCAACCTCTCGATGTGATCGATTGATACTATGGCAAATGATATAAGTCGTTAGGAATTTCGGCAGCACTTCTGCAAGGTTCTTGGATGCCAAATGTAGACCTCTGGTACTCTATATATAGGAAAATCTAACTCCAAAATAGTTGAGTTCGAATTTTGAAATATAACTTGCAAACTGCCAGAACTGCATAAAGAAAACTGCTCCCGCGCACAATGGCAGTCGCCTTAGGGCAAACGGCGGTCGCCTTTGTTTTAAGTGCTTGAATTTCCCTCATTTCTGACATGGCGAGCGCCATTCAGTTGAACTGTGGGGGAATGGCGAACGCCTTTCATCTGGAAGAGGCAGAACCATGCAGTTTCTCCACTTTTCTTCTCTTTGAGCTCAAATCTTGGTATTTTCTTCTCTGGAGCTGATATAGGACCTGTAAGTGGAAAAGAAACGAAAACATAAGAAAACAATACACGAAATGACAATGACTCGATAAAAATACGATAAAACATGCACGAATTGAATCTAATTAAACGATACGGAATCGAGTCATCAAACTCCCCCACACTAAGGCTTTTGCTTGTCCTCAAGTAAACTCCCAATGCAATGAAACAGTAAGCATTATGTTTCGACTCTTAGGCGCGATGAAAAATGATCTAAACACAAGGTTGCTAGGCTACAGTGAAACGGATAGGTACTGAATAGTGAAAACAAGGATACCGTAATGACACGACTCCACAAAAGCGGACGAAAACTCCCTTCCTACGCAATACCAATTCAAATCACAAAATTATACCTAGACCTATATCCTTCATTTTATTTCACCTCTTTTTCATTCGAGCGCAATCACATTAAGCCCGTTATCCTTTGTACTTACATGGTAGGCGACCCTGTTAGTGCTTATGATCTCTTATTCAACAAAATTTTTTTTCTTCTTTTTCGCATTTGTGCATTCTTTTTCTTACGAATTTCGAGAGTTCGAACCTTTAGGCTAAATGGTCGGGTGAAGACCACCTAACTTAGTGGGAACATGTCTTTCATTCGCATTTTTCTATAAAAATCATATAAATCACATTTTGAGATCACACATATTTGCATCGGCTCGTTACTTAGTTCGTACATAAGGATGGTGCTGACTGCTAGAATAAACTAATCAAGAGGTTAATTCTAAGAAACTAGGCATAAGGTCATGGTATAATGTCTATTTAAATTAATATCACATATTTGGGGAATCTAAGGTGTAGGAACGGTATCGATATTTTCAAAACTTTCCCAAGTCCGCCTACCTGGCCTAAATCAAAGAATGAAACAACCTATACTATACGCGTCACGCCTTTGGGTCTAAACAAATTTTTTTTAAATTTGGGGTCAAATACGGGAGTTGATAGACACAAGAAAAACGTAAAGTAAAAACGATTCAAACATGCATATGACTCGATAATGAAAAACAAACTAAACTAAAATGCAAGAGATAAATAAAAGCAATAAACGACTTCTCCCCCACACTTAAATTAGACAATGTCCTCAATGTCTTAATCTAAGGTGAAAGAAGGAGCGATAGAACCTGGATACAATCAATGATAGCGAGCACACCCTCCACGATGGTGTCTATCTTGCCTGATGGATGGGTTGTCCTGGGGGACATGCCGGACACAATCTGCAATTCGGTTTACCTCCCTGCGCAGTCCCGCCATCTCCAAAACAACATCTCTCAAATCTGCCTCACCATAAACTCGTACTGTCTCCTCTCTAACTCTTGAATCTGCATATCACGCGTGGCATCTCTCTCTCTCTCTGCTGCCTGAGCTCTGAAAGAACTTCATCCAATGACGAGCGAATACCTGCAAAATCAGCAAAAGGTGTCGTGTGGGCTTGGGTACTAGACCCAGGAATGTCAGTGGCATAGCCACGAGCACGGGGCTGCTCAGGATGCTGTCCCATAATCTCACGGTAGTGGCTTTCGTCGCTCTCTGCCTCTACATCACGGGCTCCTAAATCAAATAGCCAATTGGTGCTTTGAAGCAAATCCAAGTTAACTTGTTAGTCGAGGATGCTTGACTGAACTTTGTATTGGAATGGGTGTCTTTCAATAGGTGGATACAATTATGGTGTAGTAACTGTTAGATACTCACAGGTTGTGATTTAGGAAGTGAGATGGGTTTCTCTTATCAATTAGATGTGACTTCTAATGATAAAGACTTCATTGGGTAGTGATAGGTTAGTGTGGGTGCTTTCTGTAAACCTGAGGTTGTTTACATAAAACTATACTACTAATAGTGATTTCTTCTTCCTGGATTGGTATCCCCCAGATGTAGGTGAGTTGCGCCGAATTGGTTCATCATATTCTGTGTTGTTTATCATTATGCTATGTTCAGTTCAGTCTTGATTAATATGTTGGATCAGATGTCGTAAAATCTGTGATTATTCAGTTATGATATTCAAGGTATCAGTCTGTTGTTTCTGTTCCTTATTTAAATGTTTATGTAGAACAATGTCTTGACATGTGTTAGGACATCCGTTGTCACAAATCAATAACAGTATCAGCAAAGGCAACAACAACCTTTTCAGCAGGCTCGCCTGCAGTACAGTAACAGCAATGGTACTACACGACCATCAGGGTTCGACCCTATACCAATGATGTACGCAGAGTTATTTCCACTTCTACTGGCCAAGGGGCATTTTCAAACCAGGACTCCTCTCACAGTACCAGAAAATCCAGCTTTTTGGTTTAAAGCAGATCAAACGTGCCCTTACCATCAAGGAGGATCGGGACATAACATTGAGAATTGTCTCAGCTTCAAGTCTGATGTACAGAAGCTTGTCAGGAACGGGGTTTTATCTTTCAAGGATACTAATCCAAGTGTCCAGACGAACCCGTTGCCGCAACATAAAAAGACTACAGTGAATTTGATAGAAGGAGAGTCTGTCAACAGTTATCAAATTCACAACATACACTTACTGGGAACCAACCTGGTAAAAATGCATTGCAAACAGAGCGGGTACGACCATGTGCCATCTCACAACTATCACCAGTGTAATATATGCTCCAAGGATAATCAAGGGTGTGCCATACTACAAACAGCTCTGCAAGAACAAATGGATCTGGGCTGGATTTAAGATCACGGGAATCGTGAAGTAAACATGGCCCATGCACATCCCAACATTATTCAGAACCACGACATCCGTGCAATGAACATCAATCTAGTGGCGATGCATTCAAGACAAAGTCAATATTACAACCTGTCGTGGCACGATTATAATACTTGTCCAATATGCTCAACACACAATCAGGGATGCTCTTTCGTACAAGAGGCCCTCCAATGTCAAATGGTTCTCGGATGGATCCAAGTCTACCGTGAAAGGAATGACCGTCAAGTCAATATGGTTCAGATCTTTGACATACACTTGATGACTACCAGTCTAGTGGAATTACATGCTAAACAGGTCAAACTTGGTTTCCTAGCCTCACACGATTATCAAAAACGCAGAGAATGCTCCGAAAATAATCAAGGGTGTGCGCTTGTGCAAAGGACTCTTCAGCATCTATTGGACCACTGGTGGCTTCCGATCTACCTGGATGAAGACACACAATAAGTTAGCATAACTGATGGGAATCCTGGTAGACATCAAAGTCATGATATTCGCTCAATAGAAACAGATCTAGTGAAGATGCGTTGCATATAAAGTGGCTATGGTCGTGTACCACCTCATAATTATGAGCGCTGTAGAGTATGCTAGGAAAATAACCAAGGATGTTATCCAGTGCGAGTAGCCCTCCAGAATCAGTTGGACCGGAAGGAGATTTGACCATGTTCGAGTTTTGGGTCGATCAACATGATACAAGACTACCTCCCTGGTCAAAGCAAAGACACTGTCATAATCCCCGATCATGGAATAACCAAGGACGTTTTCGCCATAATCCCTCTACTCAATGAATCAAAGATCCATCTTGATAGTAGAAAAGTTCCCAACCAGGAGCTGATTAAGGTGGCCTACGACAGTCAAAAGGCCCAAAACGCCCATGTGGTTATTTACTTGCCAGGTCCAATATCATACAAGTCAGATAAGGCTATCCCATACAAGTACGGTGCAACGACCATGGAAAATGGAAAAGAAACTCCATTACCCTCCGTTGTGAACATTGCCAACATCAGTCGAGTTACCCGGAGCGATCGGATCTTCAACAGAGGAGTTGGAGAACTTACCAAAGAAAGGGAACCTCAAACGGGAGTTCCTAACCAACAAGTCAGTCAATCCAGTAATCCAGAACCTGTAAAGAATAACGATGAAATGCTGAGGCTTATCCAGAAAAAGCGAGTACAACATTATGGACCAATTGTTGCAAACTCCGTCTCGAATATTTGTACTATCTCTCCTGCTTAGTTCAAAAGCTCACAGGGAAGCTCTACAGAGGGTCTTAGAACAAGCCTTTGTGGAACAAGATGTGAAGGTAGGACAATTTGACAGCATCATCTCCAACATCACTTCCTGCAACAACTTAGGATTCAGTGATGAAGAACTGCCGGAAGAAGGCAAGAATCATAATATGGCGCTCAACATTACAGTCAACTTCCAAGACGATGCTTTAACCAGCGTACTGGTAGACACAAGATCATCTTTGAATGTTATGCCAAAATCAACTTTGGTACGACTATCGTTTCAAGGAGCTCCTATGAGAGGCAATGAGATCATCATCAAAGCCTTTGACGGATCCAGAAAAATAGTTATCGGTGAAGTCGGTCTTCCCATAACCATCGGTCCTCACACTTTCCAAGTCACTTTCCAGGTCATGGACATCCGGGCAGCATACTTCTATTTATTAGGAATACCTTGGATACATGAAGCTGGGGAAGTCACTTCGACACTTCACCAGAAGCTAAAGTTTGTCAAGAATGACAAATTAGTCACAGTATGTGGAGAGCAAGCCTTAATCGTGAGCAACTTATCATCATTCTTCCGTGTAGAACCAGAGGAGGTTGTTGGAACCCAGTTCCAAGCACTCTCGGTGAGCAATGAGAATCGACCAGAAAGATGGACGTCGATTTCCTCATACAAAGACGCTCTCAAAGTGATCAAGAGTAATGACATAAAAGGATGGGGACTTATCATAACTTCAGTGGATAACAAGACAAGAAAAGGTCTTGCTTTCTCTCCGACTTGTACCCAAACTACAAAGAAGGACGAAAGTTTTCGTCCCATTCAGGATTTCTTCCACAGTGGAGGCTTCCTCCACCCAGTATCTCAAGAAGTACACACCATCAACGAAAATGACTCCTCCGATGTGGATGAAGAGTGGAAATCTTACCTTAACCATGACGGTTATATGTCTCAGTGAGAAGCGAACAGCCATGCTGTTTTCCAAAGCAGAGCCCGAGATATATACCGAGATCAAACTTCAGAATGATCTATGGAGATTGTAATCCTGAAGGATGTAGTGCTTCACCAAATTCATTAGAGAAAGACAATCTAATGAAAGACAACTTTGACTATGATTATTATGATCCCCTAGATGACATGCCTATCTGGAAGCCATACACGGAAGACTTGGGGCAAAGGAGTCAGCCGGACAATGTCTATCAGTTGAATGATCTTGAAAGGAACACACCTGCTCCCCCAGAGTCATGGAATCATTACCCAGCACACTTTGAGAGTGTCCAAAACCAAGCTAATGAATTCGCAAGGATCGCAGGACGAGAGTTCATTAACTACGCGATTCCTGAAATCAACGTCATTGAGGAAGATGACTCATCCATTCCCAAAGAAACATGGGACACCTTGGGACAGCCAAGCGGCAAATATGACTTCCTTCGTATCAGGCTTGAGGACATCCAGCCAACTGGTTAGGGAGATCCCCTTAAGAGTGAAAACACTATGGAAGATGTGACAGAAGAGTTCTCCTATGACAACTCGGCATGGGAAGAAGACTCCAATGATCATACTTTACCAGAAATCAACGTTATTTCTGAAGACAAACCAAGAAGGGAAGTACCAGACTTTGTGATTCACAGAGGAGTTTGTCGCCATTGGGTTGCAGTCGATGTCCCGAAAGTCGTCCATAAGTCTAAGTAATTACCATCTTTGTTTAACCTTTCACCTTGCCCAGGTGAAACTGATGTTTTTATAGGGCTCACTTTTCTATAAATGTCCCTCTTCGCTTCGCCCAAAGCCATAGAGTTTTATTTTATAGGGTTGTATTCCAAGAATCGACAAATCATGAATAAATTATGTCATTCTGTCATTCCCGCATTTACTGCTGTTTTCACTTTTCATTTTTTTTTTCAGAAAATGGTAGTCCTAAAAAACAACCCAAAATAAAAACAAGCATTTTTCAAAATATACACTACACACACTCTTGCATTCTCTCTATCTTTGCTAAAAAAATGAATCATCATGTCATGCATATTGCTTGTTTTAAACCCCATTGAAACATACGATCCAATGCCTTCTCCCAACTTTGAATTCCCAGTATTTGAAGCTGAAGAAGAAGAGGACGAAGAAATTCCAGATGAAATCTCCCGACTACTCAGACAAGAGGAAAGGTCTATTGAACCTCACAAAGAGCTTTTGGAAACAGTCAATTTAGGTTCAGAAGAAGAAAAGAAAGAAGTTAAGATTGGAGGATTGCTCAGTCCAACTATCAGAGAAGGCTTGTTAAAACTTCTCAAAGAATTTTCAGATGTGTTTGCTTGGTCCTATCAGGACATGCCAGGGTTGGATACCAGCATCGTGAAACATCACTTACCACTAAAAACAGAATGTCCTCCAGTAAAACAAAGACTGAGAATGACTCATCCAGACATTGTAATCAAAATTAAGGAGGAAGTGCAAAAGTAGATCGACGCAGGTTTCCTTGCCACCTCAGACTATCCTCAATGGTTAGCCAACATAGTTCCAGTTCCGAAAAAGGATGGAAAAGTCAGAATGTGTGTAGACTACAGAGATCTGAACAAAGCAAGTCCAAAGGATGACTTCCCCCTACCACACATTAACATGCTGGTAGACAGTACAACAAAGTCCAAAGTCTTCTCCTTCATGGATGGATTCTCGGGCTATAATCAAATCAAAATGGCATCGGAAGATATGGAGAAAACTTCATTCATCACCCCATGGGGCACCTTTTGTTACAAGTGTCATACCCCAAATTTTGACCACCAAGATTTCCCATCATTGTGAAAATCATCACCACAATATGGATGTACTTTTATGCCTCACCAGTCTACTCATAGATGGTTGAGTATTCACTACAATCAAGAATTAGGGTTTCAAGCCCTCTCAGAGCATTTAGCAAAAGATCAATCAAGAGATGACATGATCTTCAACTTGTCTAGCCTCTCAAACATCCATGAAGGGCCAAGAGGACTCCCACATCAAGAATTAAGCACAAGGTTGCAATATACCAAGTGGATCAAGCCTAAAGATCGCCAGTGTCACCAAATTAGGGTTTTGGTCGACTAGGGCCTCTAGATGAAAATTTCCATCTGGGCATGAACCATTGTCTCAATGTATGGTCTAACAAACTCAAAAGGATCTCAAGAACCCATCCACAATGGCAAATCACCTTGAAGGTCCATCTAGCAAAAAATCAGGAATTAGGGTTTTGACCTAATTCAACTCTTTGAGTTAACTTGTGAAGGGAGGTGTGGCTTGAAGCTTCAAAATAACCTTCAAAGACCTCAAATACATCAAATTGGCATGTTTATAAGATTTGATTAACTCAAAGAGCTCAAATCATAAGCCACAAGAACTCAAAACCATCTGATCACAAATTTGGGTTTTTGATGAAAAAAGTCAACCCTACCCTTGACTGTTGACCTACCCTTGATCTCAAACCTTGGGGAGGGGTCCAAGACATTCCTAAATACCCTTGGAGGCCATCCATGAAATTTAATTGAGCCCAAGGATTGATTTGACAAAAGAATCACAAAGTCAAAATTTCATCTGATGAAAAAGTCAACTGTACAAAAATCCAAGTTTGACTTTTTGGATTTTTGGTCAAACAAGGTTCCTTAACCCTAAAACAATGTTAATATGTGACTTGAATCATCATTCATCAATAAAAATCACAGAAAGTGAGTTAACTTGTACCAACTTTGCAAGGCCATATCTCCCAAACCCTAAGGCCTTTTTCTTCCATTCAAAGCTCAGATTGAAGTTCATGTTACATACTTTAAATATGTCAACTAGACCTCATTCAATTCATCATGGATTTTGAGTTATTGTTTGAACAAATCAAAACAAGTTTAGGCCCCCATGTCTATGGTATTTAATTTCATTTATATTAAACATGGAATAAAAAATCAAGACAAAACCTCAAGAACCCTAATTTCTGCATGAAGGCTGAGAATTTTGATACACGATTCAAACAAAGCAATTAATTGAGGGGAAACATTCCATGCATGATTATGAACATTTGGCAAAAGTATTGTGTGAGGAAATATGCATAGATTGAGAGATGACCAAGTTTAGGCTTACCTCTAGGTCGTGACAACAAGTTCAAAGTGATTTATGAGTTGGAGGTGTTACAGATGAGTTGTGATGATCTGAACAGCTTCCCTACACCCTATGGAGTGTGTTTGAATGCTTGGACTTGATGGAAATTGGCTGGATCACTTCATGGCATCTCAACTGCAACTTGGTTAAAACCTTGAGCAATTGATTGGTGATTATGAGAAATCAGTGTTCCAGATGTTGTTTAAGTGTTTGATCAGCTCCCATATGATGTATGTAAGGTGTGTGTGTGATTGGTTTGAGTGGAATTGCTCTCTACTGAAAAACCCGATAGTGACTTGCTAAGAAAGGCATTTTTGAGAGTGAGAAGTGGATTTTGAGAAAGGCAAGTGTTGTAGGCCTTTGGTGTACTTAAACTGATCACAATTAAGCTCTATTTATAGTAGAGCAAGTTTGTTTTGCAAGGAATAGTGAATGGCAACTGCTGAGTAGGGTTGGCCAATGTTGGCAAATGAAAATCTAAGTCTCCTCTAGCCATTGACTAGAGGTTAGGGCACAGGCTGCTGGTCCCCTTGGTCTTGGATAAGTCTTGACTGAATTCAGTTGCTAATAGCTCAGTCCATGCCACCTTGGTGCTTCCATTGAATGCTCCAATCCAAAATTGGAGTCTTGTCCCTATTTTAGGCAATTCTAGGTTTGGCATGCTATTTCTTGTTCCAAGGACTTTGGAGGCTTGGATCAGTGATTGTCCCCTTTAGATTCAATCCTCAGATGTGTCCAAAGTGATGACAAGGCTTGGAATTGGCTGATTTTGGCAAATCGACCAAAAGTGCAAAAATCTGCCTTGCCTTGGCAGATTTCAGCAAGGCATCTTGCCACTACCATATCTCAAAGCTCAAATTGAATTTGGTGATGTCCTTGGCCATTTTGGAAAGCCCTTATATGATACAACAATTGTCTGATCATATTTGGTTTGATACCTTTTAGAGCCAAGTGAAAAATCCCCCTACATTTGGAAAAAAGTAAGGCAGATTCTGACTTAGTGAAATTTTCACTAAGTGTTGGAACAAAGTGACTTTTCTTGATTTTGATCACTCCATAACTCAAAATCCATGAGAAATTTGAACATAGATCAGTATGAAGCTTTTGTAGAGGGCAATGAGATCTACAAATCAAACTTTGGATGGGGAAAATGGCTTTGTGGTTTAGGAGTTATGATCCTTCAAAGTTGGTACCTTTGTCACTTTCTTTCATAACTTAGAAAATTTTCTAAGTTTTTATGGTTACCCCTTTTACAAGTTATCCCACTTTCTTTAATTTTTCTTGATGAATGATGATTCAAATCATACATTAACATCATTTTAGGGTTAAAAATCTATTTTTGTGAAAAATCTCAAAAAGTCAAAGTTGACTTTTGTGCATAGTTGACTTTTTGTCAGATGAATTCCAAACTGTGCGATCCTTTAGGAAATCATGTCCTTGACCTAAATCAAACTTGATGGACATGTTCCATGGGTGTTATAAGGTGTATTGAATCATGTCTTAGGGTTTGGGAGCATGTCCTGGTCAAAAGTCAAAGCTACAGTTGACTTTTCTCGCAAAACCCTAACTGTGGTTCAGATGAAATTGAAACTTGTTGCTCAAGCTTCTTGGACCAATCCATTGTTCCAAATGGATCAATATGGTATATTAGAGACCCTAAAATCATGTCTTGAGGTCTTGGTTCATGATTTGTCCCAAAAGTCCACTTAGGGGTGAATTAGGTCAAGAAACCCTAATTCCTGATTTTTTATGTATGCATCCCTTGAGGCCAAATTGACTTGATGATTGGGTCCATGAGGTTCCATGGAGTATATTAGGATATGTTTTGAATCATTGGCTCATGCCCAGATGAAAATTTCCATTTGGAGGCCCTGGTCGACCAAAACCCTAATTTGGTGACACTGGCGATCTTGAAGCTTGATCCACCTAGAAGGGAGCAACCTTGTGCTTAATCCTTGAAGTGGGAGTCCTCTTGATCCATTGTGGATGTTTGAGAGGTTAGACAAGTTAAAGATCATGTCATTCCTTGATTGACCCTTTGTCTAAGCACTCAGAGAGGGCTTGAAACCCTAATCTTGATTGTGGTGAATGCTCAACAATTCCTTGAGGAGATTGATGAGGCACAAAGGTACATCCATATTGTGATGATGATTTGCACAATGATGGGAAATCTTTGTGGTCAAAATTTAGGGTATGACAAATGCCCTTATTTAATCTTCTTGGACACGAAGGTGTGAATGGCGAAGGTATTCGGGAATTCGAGGTGCAAGAGGATTAAATATCGGAATATCCGAAATTTTGACGGCGTCTATGAATGGTAATTTATGCATTCATCTTCTTTCGCTAAGTAATGATGTTTAGAAAAGGTAAACTTCCCCTCGATCCTGGTCTTCAGCCAAGGAACTGGTCTTAGTTTCTGAAATAAACTTCCCCTCGATCCTTGTTTCCTACCAAGGAACTGGTCATAGTTTCTGAAATAAACTTCCCCTCGATCCTGGTTTCCTACCAAGGAACTGGTATCAGTTTCTGAAATAAACTTCCCCTCATTCTTGGTTTCCTACCAAGGAACTGGTCTCAGTTTCTGAAATAAACTTCCCCTCGTTCTTGGTTTCCTACCAATGAACTGGTCTAAGTTTCTTTTGTCAATAAACCTTATTGACAAGGGACGCTACGTGTAGCGGTTTTCCTCAAACTTCTCGCCGAATTTTACTGGGGAGATGCCATTTGAGTGGAAAAAGTTTTGATGTCAGACTTGCTGGGGAACCCATTCGTCTGAATTATAGAGGTACACAAACTTCTCTGTTGGAGACGCCATTTGTTTCTACTGGGGAAGACGAGTCTCCTGAGATACTGCTTTCATTTGGGGTCTTACATCATACTTTTCTCGGGATCTTCCCGGAGAAACGCCATATGATGTGATCCAATTTTGAGGTGCTGATGACCTTTTCATCAGTGGTTTTTTCGGAGAAAAACTGTTGTACCACCGAATCTCTGATTATGAGGCTTTCTCTCGAGATTTTCCTTAATCTGGGAAAGCAAGGATATCATCTTCAATGGCGAAGAGTGATGTTGACTGAGGGCTCTTTGGTTTTTCAGAGGTTCAAGTTATCAAAGTGGTCGAGGAGCCAACTTCATCCCAGAAATAAACTGGAGGAGAGAGGTAGTTCAGACGCAACACTTCCTGACGAGGAAAAAAACTTGACAACTCGATTGAGAGGACTTTTTATCACCAGGGGACAAGACCGACTAGAGTGATAGTGATGCAATATGAATGCGAATGCAAATCAATAATGCATGATGTACGTATGTATATGCTGACAAAACTGACGTGACATATAAACTAAAATATGAACATGACTGGATACTCGGCCATCGCGGGGCGAAGAAGTACCGTTGGTCCAAAAGTAGCAATTTTACCTTGCTTAGGAGAAGTAGTCCTCGTGGGGAACTATGTTGGTCGGGCTTAGGAGATAAGAACTCGGTCGAGGCGTGTCAGACGAAACAAGGTCTCTGACACAGTTAATCCCTTCATTCAGGCGTACTGGGTTAGAAGGAGTACTTTGATTCTGCACTTTGAGTACTTTGTTCAACAGTCAAAAGAAGATGCCGACTTTATTTTAAAGCAGAAAAAGTTTTACAAGTAAATTCATTTTTGTTTTATTTCAAGTATCGTTGATCATATTAAAATGTCGTTCTGTAAAGCTAAAACAAATGAGAATTACAAACAAAAGCACAAGGGCTCAAATTTTATTGATAAGATGGAGATCAGCCAAACGCGTGATTCCAAAGAGTATTTGAAAAGTTAGAAAATGGTAATTTATAGGGAAAAGGGCTATGTTGAAACATAACGACCACTATCCTTCTACCAACTTTGAATTCGGGACATCCTGAGCTTCTGTCGAAGATGACCTTGACTGGAGTTTTCCTCCGATGGATGGTGTAACTGCTGCTGAGGAACTTGCCTCTGTTGAACATAGTTACTTGCCATTATCCCTAACTTTTGCCTGGATTGTACTGTGATGTTTCCAATCGACCGGGATGATTTTTTTTTATTTTGTCTCTAACTTTTGCCTGGACCGCCCTTTCGGGTTTTCAATCCACCGAGGCGTTTTTTTTAGTTTAGGCGAAGTATTTCTTGACTACATCAATGTTCATGGGGTAGGCAAATTCCTCTCCGTCCATGGTTGCAAGTCTCAAGGCGCCGCCTGAGAAAGCTTTCTTGACCACATAGGGGCCGTCATAGTTCGGAGTCTATTTGCCCCGGGAGTCAGTGAGAAAAGATTGTATCTTTTTTAGCACAAGGTCTCCTTTCTTGAAGATGCGAGGTCGAACTTTTTTGTCGAATGCCTTCTTCATTCTCTGTTGATACAACTAACCATGGCATTTTGCTGTGATTCGCTTTTCTTCGATCAAATTTAATTCGTCGTGTCAACTTTGACACCATTCAGCTTTTGTAAGCCTAGCTTCCATCAATACCCAGATTGACGGGATCTCCACTTCTATGGGGAGCACTACTTCCATGCCATATACTAGAGAGAAAGGGGTAGCCCCCGTTGAAGTGTGGACATATGTGCGATAACCGTGAAGAGCAAAGGGTAGCATCTCGTGCCAATCTTTGTAGGTTACAACCATCTTTTGAACAATCTTCTTGATATTCTTGTTAGCCGCTTCTACCGCTCCGTTCATCTAGGCGCATTACGTCGATCTTAGGTATGCCATTCCATTGGCCTGCACTAATCATGGAAGAGAGAGTGGCTAAGGCGTCGGCCATGTGATTCTCATTACGAGGGATACGATGAAACTCGATTCTGTTGAAGAAAGGTAAAAACCTTCTCGTGTAATCTTTATAAGGGACCAATCATGATTGGTATGTGTTCCAATCTCCCTTTATCTGATTGATAACCAGGGCTGAGTTGCCGTATACGTCCAAGTTTTTTATCCTTAAATCAATCGCTTCTTCGATACCCATAATACAAGCTTCGTATTCGGCCTCATTGTTTGTACATTTGAACGTAAGTCGATCGGTGAAAGGAATGTGGGTACCCTGAGGGGTAACAATTATTGCCCCAATTTCGTTTCCATAATGATTAACTGCTTTGTCAAAGATAAGTCCCCATTGGGAACCTGGTTCTGGCCCTTCACTGGGTAGCGGTTCATCGTAATCTTTCATTTTCAAATACATGACATCTTCGTCTAGGGAGTCAAATCCGATTGATTCTTGATCGTCAATCGGTTGATGAGCCAAATGATCAGCTAAAATACTCCCCTTAACGGCTTTTTGAGCGTGGTACTCTATGTCATATTCTGATAATAACATCTGCCAACGGGCAATCCTTCCTGTGAGAGCAGGTTTTTCAAATACATACTTGATTGGGTCCATCTCAGAGACCAACCAAGTAGTGTGACAAATCATGTACTGACGAAGACGTTTGGCTGCCCAAGCCAAAGCGCAGCAAGTTTTCTCAAGCATAGTGTACCGAGTTTCACAGTCGGTGAACTTCTTGCTTAGATAGTAAATGGCAGACTCTTTCCGTTTGGTTTCATCCTGTTGGCCAAGTACACACCCCATTGAGTCTTCCAAGACTGTGAGGTAGATGATCAGTGGTCTTCTTTCCACTGGAGGTGATAGAATCGGAGGATTCAACAGATATTCCTTAATACTGTCGAAGGCGGTTTGACAGTCTTCTGTCCAAACGCAGTCCTGGTTCTTTTTGAGTAATTTGAAAATCGGCGCACATGTGGCAGTCATGAGGAATATAAATCTGGAGATGTAGTTCAAACGTCCCAGGAATCCTCTGACTTGTTTTTCAATTTTCAGAGAAGGCATTTCTTGAATGGCCTTGACCTTGTCAGGATCAACCTCAATTCCTTTATGGCTGACGATGAACCCTAAGAGTTTCCCTGAATGGACACCGAAGGTGCGCTTGTTGGGATTCAAGCGGAGTTTGTACTTTCTCAACCGCTCGAATAGTTTTGACAGGTGGGTCACATGCTCCTCCTCTGTCTTAGATTTTGCAATCATATAATCGACATACACTTCGATTTCCTTGTGTATCATGTCATGAAACAAAGTAGTCATGGCCCTTTGATAGGTTGCCCTGGCGTTCTTCAAACCGAATGACATTACCTTGTAACAAAAGGTACCCCAATGGGTGATGAATGAAGTTTTCTCCATGTCTTTCGGCGCCATTTTGATCTGGTTATAGCCCGAGAATCCATCCATGAAGGAGAAAACTTTGAACTTTGTTGTACTGTCTACCAACATGTCAATGTGCGGTAAAGGAAAGTCGTCCTTTGGACTAGCCTTATTTAGATCCCTGTAGTCGACACACATTCTGACCTTTCTGTCCTTTTTCGGAACGGGTACGATGTTGGCTAACCATTGAGGATATTCAGATGTAGCGAGGAAACCCGCATCAATCTATTTTTGTACCTCCTCTTTGATTTTGATGGCCATGTCCAGGTGAGTGCGTCTCAACCTCTACTTTACTGGCAAACATTCTGATCTTAACGGTAAGTGATTTTCCACGATGCTGGTATCCAACCCTGGCATATCCTGATAGGACTAAGCGAATACATCGGGGAATTCTTTGAGAAGCTTTATCAAACTCTCTTTATCAGTTGGACTGAGCAGTGCCCCAATCCTGATTTCTTTTCTCTCTTTTTCTGAACCCAACTTTACCGTTTCCAACGGCTCTTTGTGAGGTTCAATAGACCTTTCCTCTTGTCTGAGTAGTCGGGAGATCTCTTTTGGAATTTCGTTGTCAACTTCTTCTTCAGCCCCAAATACCGGGAATTTAAAGTTGGGACAAGGCATCGGATCGTATGTTTCAATGGGGTTTAAAATAAGCAATCTGCATGACGTGATGATTCGTGTTTAGAAGAAATAGAGAGAATGCAAAAGTGTGTGCAGTGTATTTTTTTTTATTACTGCTTGTTTTTATTACTGAATTGTTTTTTAGGATTACCATTTTCTGAGAAAAGCGAAAAGAGAAAACAACAATAAATGCGGAAATTACAGAACGACGTTATTTTATTAATGAACAAGTCGATTCTTGAAACTACAGCCCTATAAAACAAAACTATGTCGCTTTGGACTAAGCGAAGAGGGAAAATTTACAGAAAGAGAGCCCTATCAAAACATTTGTTTCACCTGGGCAGGGTGAAAGGTTAAAGATGGTAATTACTTTGACTTATGAACAATCTTCGGAACATCGACAGCAACCCATTGGCGGCGAACTCCTCAGTGAATCACAAAGTCTGGCACCTTCCTTGATTTGTCTTCAGAAATAACGCTGATTTCTGGTGGAGCAGGATCATTGGAATCTGTCTCCCAGGCAGAATTGTCGTAGGAGAATTCCTCTGTTGCATTTTGCATAGCATTTGTGCTCTCAGGCAGATTTCCCCATCCAGTTGGCTGGATATCTTCGAGCCTGATACGAGAGCTTTCGGGAGCGGTGTACTTGACCATATAGTCGTATTTTCCTCTCGGTTGTCCCAAGGTGTCCCACACTTCTTTGGAACTGGAGGGGTCATCCCTCTCGATGACGTTGACCTCGGGAAAAGCATAATTGATGAATTCAAGTCCTGCAAACATTGCAAATTCATCGTCATGTTGAGTAGTTTCTGAATGACCCGAGTGTTGATCCCATGGCATGGCGGGGACACAGGTATTCTGTTCAATGATGCTCAGCTGAGTTTCATTACTCGGCTGACTTTCTTGCCCCAAGTTTCCTGGGTAAGGCTGCCACATAGGCAGACCGTCCATCGGGCCATAGTAATTATGGTCAAAGTTGTATTTCATCAGAGTGTCTTCCTCTAATGAGTTTGGTGGAGCACGCCATCCTTCCGGATCACAATTTCTGTATATCGTTTCGACGTCTGACCTTGGTATAAACCTTGGACTCTGCGCGGGAAAGCAGAATGGGGTATGCATTTCGTCCATATAGATTGGAAGCACCCATTGGTTCAACAAATGCTGAAGTGTTTCCTGGACAAGGGCACAACCTTGATCATTTTCGCAACCCGCTTTACAGCTGTGATAATTATGTGATATCAGGAATCCGAGTCGGACCTGCTCAGCATGCAGCTCTACCAAGTTAGTATTCATCAAGCGAATATCAAAGATTTGAACCATGTTGATCTGATAGGGATTCCTATCATGGTAGTCCTGGATCCATCCAAGATCCATCTGACACTGGAGGGCCTCCTGTATGAAAGAGCATCCCTATTTGTTTACCGAGCAAGTCAGACAAGAACTATAATCGTGTCGCGGCAGATTATGATACTGGCTTTGCCTTGAGTGCATTGCCACCAAGTTGGAATTCATCGCACGGATGTCGTGGTTCTAAATGACGTTGGAATTCTTGTAAACCATGTTAACTCTACGAACTCAGTGCTCTTGGATCCATCTGAGATCCAACTTTTCCTGTAGAGCTGATTGCACTACAGAACACCCTCGATTACTTTTAGAGCAGATATCACATTGGTGATAATTATGAGGTGGCACGTGGCCGTACCCACTCTGTCTACAATGCATCTTGACCAGATTGGTCCTCAACAAGAGTACATCGTGAATTTGATAGACATTGTTAAGTTCTTTCTCAATCAGGTTGACTGCAGGTTTCTCATGTTGAGGCAGCGGGTTCGTGAGAACATTGGGATTCGTATCTTTGAAAGATAGGAGCTCGCTCCTAACAAGCTTTTGCACGCCGGATTTGAAATTGAGATAATTCTCTATGTTATGTCCTGGTCCTCCTTGATGATAAAGGCATTCTGATCCACCTTAAACCAAAAAGACGGATTTTCCGGTACTGTAAGAGGATTCTTAGTCTGGATGTGCCCCTTAGCTTGTAGTAACGAAAATAGTTCTGCGTACAACATGGGTATAGGATCAAACCCTGGTGGCCGCGTTGTACGGTTGTTGTCGTATTGAGGACAAGCCTGCTGAAGAGGCTGTTGTGTCCTTTGCTGATTAGGTTGGCTCTGCGCAACCTGAGGTTGATACGTAGGAATAGGCGCAGGGCTGATAGCAGGAGTTACAGTTGCTACCGGTTGATAACGTCGCCTTTGCTTTCCGAGAGAGATATTCCCAATATCTTGCTCTTTTTTCTTAGGGAGAGCACTACCATATCGTTTTGTACTACTTGATGATCCAGCGTCTTTTACCAAACGTCCTTCTCTGACGGCTTCCTCAAGACGAACTCCCATACCGACCATCTCGGTGAAACCATTGGGCGCACTGGCAACCATTCTATCATAGTAAAATGAGCTTAAGGTTTTTAAGAAGATCTTTGTTATCTCTTTTTCCTCAAGAGGTGGACAAACTTGAGCGGCAATTTCGTGCCATCTCTGAGCGTACTCCTTAAAGGTTTCCTTGTCCTTTTGTGACATTGATCTGAGTTGATCTCTGTCTGGTGCCATGTCCAAATTGTATTTGTATTGTTGGATGAAGGCAGTACCAAGATCTCTGAATGTGCTAATCGTAGCACGGTTTAAACCCATGTACCATTTGAGTGCGGCACCGGTTAAACTATCCTGAAAGTAGTGAACCAGTAGGTCCTGATTCTCCGTCTGAGCTGACATTCGTCGTGCATACATCACCAAGTGGCTCTAAGGGCAAGAGTTACCCTTGTATTTTTCAAAGTCGGGCACTTGAAATTTGTACGGGACTTTCACATTGGGGACCAGACAAAGGTCTGCGGCGTCCTTTCCAAATAAATCCTGGCCGCGGATGGCTTGTAGTTCCTTCTGCATTTCCAAGAACTGTTCCTGGAATTCATCCATTCTATCGAACATAGTTTCCTTCTTACCATAAGGTATTGGTGGAACCTGTCCTTCCGGGACAGTGTGCACCACAGGGGGTGGTATCGTGACTACGGCAGTGAATCTTGGCGTTTCCCGAAGTTTGTAACCTTCAGGAGTCTTCAGTATGCCCCTGGCATCTTCGCTTTCCCGAAGTTTGTAACCTTCAGGCCCAGCGGCTTCTGTCATGATTCCCTGATCTTCAGTGATCGGCAGAACATATCCTTCCGGGATATAGTTAACAGCATGCCCCAAGGACGATCTTTCGGCATTTGATACCTCGGATCATACTTCTCCACCATAGGCGTCGAGGTGATCTCTGAGATCACAGTCCTTTGTAGCTGAGCTTCTGCCATGGCTTGCATGTCGTTACGAAGCTTTCTCATATCCTCTCTCAGAGCGTCGGCCTCTTTTTTCAACTCTCTGTTCTCTTCCTCAAGATCATCCATCTTTTTCTGACGATTGGCCCGAGTATTGTACGAATGAAACAGTTTGACTCTAGAACCGAGACACAAACGTGAGATTCGTAGGTAAGAAGGATACGCGGTGTGAGAATGATGAATGCAATGATTATATTAATTATTTTTTGGTTTAATCAAAATAAACTTCGACAATTAGATTTCAAATATCAAACAGTGGGGAAACCCCTTTTTATTGAATTCAAAGGATTACAAAAATGGAAATACAGTAGATTACAAGGTACAGAAACAGAAACCTAAGCTAATGGGTCCCGAGTCCTCTCTGAAGAGAAATCGGATGCTGATTCTGGTACTTTCCTTTTCTTTGACCGAGGCTCTTGGGCCGTTGTCGGGTTGTCATTCCTATGCCAGGTGAAATGAGTGAGCAAATTCCTTTGGTCATCTTGATTCTCTACAGCATGTTGCTCCAAAATTTCAATCAGAGCATCCTTTTCTTTCAGTAGTTGCTGTATTTTGATGCACTCCACGTTGAGAATGCGATACTTGTTCTTCCAAGACCTCTTCTCCCGTTGAACTCTGTTGAGAGTAACCTGAAACTTTTCAGTCTCAGTCATGAAGTACATGACAGACTCCCTCGGTGGAAGAACTCCGTGACGAGGATAAGGCATTTTTAGCTTGAGAGCTCTAGTTTGCACCCAGTGGAGATAAGGCTCCACCGGGACACAGTCCGGTTTTCCTAGAGACTCCCATCCTTTCTTATGAACATGTTTCCAAGCGTGCACTATTTCTGTCTTTAGTGCTCTGTCACTTTCTCCTTCCTTGAAGAAAAGACCTTCCAGATGAGCACTCCGTGGGACATGCCTCATCGGGTATCCAAATTGACGACGAACAATAACTGGATGGTAATTTATTCCTCCCTTAGTTCCTATAAGGGGTACGTTGGGGAAGTTTCCACAACGGTCAATGATCCTGATTCCGTCATAAATCCTACTACACCAATCTATGTCAGAGTTGGTGAGGGACATGATTTTCTGCGACCAACGTAAGGCACTCTTGTGATCCCAAAAAGCAGCAGACTTAGGCAAATGGGAGATAAACCATTTGTAAAGCAAAGGTACACAGCATGTGATCTCCCCTCCGCTGTACAAATTTCCTAAGTGTACAGAATGATACGCATCCGCGAACAAAGTCGGCACAGGGTTTCCAATGAGAAAAACCTTAATGGAGTTGATATCGACGAAGTTATTAATGTTGGGCAACAGAAATAACCCGTAGGTGAGTAAAACAAAGATACTTTCAAAAGCAGTCACGTTCCCGATACTGGCAAAGTACAGGGCTTTCTTTGTCAAGAACTGGGCTGGAAAACCTTGTATGCCACCCTTAGTGGTCATGTGAGTCCTGGCCTCAGACTCGTCCAAATGAATTGCTCTTGCAATGGTCTGATTCTTTGGAATTTCTTCCAGTCCAGAAAATGGAGCTTGATCAGTAATGTGTAGATCAATCAGATGAGAATATTCTTCCAGCGTCGGTGCTAGTTGGTAATCCGGGAATGTGAAACAATGATAGACCGGATCGTAGAACTGAACGAGCGTATCCATGATTCCCTCAATCACATGGACTCTTAGCAGAGATAGCAAACCTCCGTACTTGGCTCTGAAAGCCTCTTGGCTTGTGATCATCCTCGCCAAACCTCTTAAATCCTCTAGTTTTGGAATCCTGAAGGTGTACTTATGAGTTCTCCTTCTACTGAAATCCATCAGCGCAATCCATTTCTCTGATGTTTGTAATCATAGTCTTAGTTTATTTTGAAAAAACAGAGAGACTAGAAGAGAAATTTTTTGAATGTTTTAATGTTTTTTAAATGAATGCATGAATGCAGCACACAAAAACATAGAAAAAACATGGGGTCAAATGGTCGTTGTCATGGAGTCAAGGCTCTACCCATCCCAAAGGTTTATACTAGGGTGATTTTTTGTACCTGTACTCAAAATCATCTGCTCCTCCCAGGATAACAAACAACAAGCGGATCGCCAGCGAGCTGTATGAAATCTTAGAGTAAATGCTATTCACCGAGAATAGATCATCAGACTCAAATGAGGGTAGTATCGCGTGACAACTATTTCTGATAGTTTCCGCACTACAAAAGGGTTGGCTCCTCAGCTTCTCAGACATCACAATCGACCCATTGCCTGTGAAAGGGAATGGGTTGCATTGGGAAGCCTCCACTGAGGTTGATGGTCGACCTCGTCGCCATCACTTATCTTAAGTGTATACTCAATCTTTCCACATGCGGCATCACACGCATTCCCATTAGCAGAAAAATAAACACAGAGATCAATTAGGAAAAGCAGTATATATATTTGTCCTAATGTCCTAGACTTTTTTAAAAGCAATGAATCTTATGTTCCTGACAGAAAATGGATCCCCGACGGAGACGCCATTCTGTGGTACCTTCCCAATTTTAAAGGTTTTTTGACCTAAGATCCTAGTGAGGTCAACAAAAAGTCCTATCCCAGAAGAGAAAGAAAGAAAGAAAGAAAGAACGGCCCCACGGTGGGCGCCATTTTTTCTGTAGCGAGCGAAACTGGACGTGTTTCTTAAGCACTGTCGCTCCTTGGGGGTTACTACAGGTCGATTCATTTTTTATCCTATTGTGAGCTTACTAAGGAAGGGAAATAGATGTCTCCAATTAACCCTGCTTGTATACTGAGTTTAAACAGCGGTCTATTAGGTTACGGATGCGATATGGAAGTGGGGCCTCTTTCTTCTTTCTTTGTTTATAATGGAACACTGGGAAGGTTTATGAGTAGGGGTTTAGGACTGATACTTTTTAATTGATGTGGGTATGGGATTGTGGGTTTTTGTTGAGTGTGCTCGCTAAGATTTTTCTTTCAATCTTATGCCTACGTATTCCCGTTTTTCCGAAACAGGGAAATCAGAGCGATCGTAGTTCCTCCTATTCTACGGGAGGAAATGGTGTTTTGGTGTCTTGTTCAAAGCCCGAGACGTAAAGCTTAAAGGTGATATATATCTTGTTCAAAGCCCAAGATGTGAAGCTAAAGGTAGTTTGTATCTTGTTCAAAGCCCAAGATGTGAAGCTAAAAGGGTTTGACTTTAGAGAGAATTTGTCATCTCTAAAGAGGGGTTTGTCTGTCACGACTGTTTATAAAGGAGAGTTACTTTAACCGGAATGTGTGAATCCGGCAATGCCATAATTTCCTTTATAGGGGATTTCCAACCTGAAGGAGAAGACTTTAACTCAGTGTAGAGCAATGCCATCTTTCTTTAGGAATTTCTCATGCTAAAAGAGGGAAAGTGGCATGGATGTAGATGATCCAGAGGCATGCCACTTACAGCGATTAGATGAAGGGGAAGGAGTTGCTGATGTTTCTGTACTGTGAACGAGGCACAACTTTGATGCTAAAAGGTTGATTGGATCAACCAGTGGTTTTCTTATACAAAGCCTAAGAGGAGGCTAAAAGGTTTTCCTTATACAAAGCCTAAGAGGAGGCTAAAAGGGAGTTGACTCAACAAGAGAGTCTTTTATGGTATCTCGTACAAAGCCCGAGATGGAGGCTAAAAGTTTTATACTCAACAAGGGAGTGATTTGTGTCTTGTACAAAGCCCAAGACAGAGGCTGAAGAGGGTTGACTCTACAAGAGAGTCTTTTATATTCAACAAGAGAGTGTTTTTGTATCTCGTACGAAGCCAGAGATAGAGACAAAAGGAAGTTTTGACTTAACAAGAGAGTCTTTTTGTATCTCGTACGAAGCCCGAGATGGAGGCTAAAGTGTTGATTCAATAAGAACCTTTTTTTGTATCACGTATGAAGCCCGAGATGGAGGCGAAAGAGGGTACTGTTTCAGTTGAGTGACCACTATATGGGTTCAAAGAGAAAATCAGTTCTTATATGAGTAACATTGTACTCAGGGATTTTGATTTGAGGATCAGGGATATTTCCTTTTCTTTGAGGAAATGGGAAATCCAAAGGGTATTGAGATTGACCGAGTCTACGGGGTTCCTTCCTATTCTTGAAGGGTGCTTGAGAATGTCTTTGAGACTCAAGGAAATTAGACTGTCCAAGTCTAGAGTTTCATCTTTTGTACTATGCTTTGAGAAACAGTAGTAGACTCTTAGAAAGACTGTTCTATTAAGATGACAGATTTCTGTTCCTATACCTCTAGGAGGTCGTCGGGACAATTTGTACGAAGCCCAAGAGGAGGCTGGAAACTTTTAAGAAGCCGAGGGACAATTTGTACTAAGCCCAAGAGGAGGCTATCATTCCCGGAGGAAGAAATCATTTATATGAAGCCTAAGAGGAGGCTGTGAATACTTCTAAGAAGCTGACGGGTCCTTGTACAATGCCCAAGAGGAGGCGGGGATGCTTTTAGGAAGCCTGTGGGTCCCCAAACCCCCGAGAAATTCAAGACAGGTTATTCACAAAGAATAGATCAAGCCAGGAAAGTTCGAGAATTTGGAAGAAACTCAAGAGATGCAATTCACTAAGAAGAGATCATATCTGGGGAGTAGAGTTTCTTGACAATTCCTAAGGGTGCTTTTAAGAAGCCTGTGGGTCCCCAAACCCCGAGAAATTCAAGACAGGCTATTCACAAAGAATAGATCAAGCCAGGAAAGTTCGAGAATTTGGAAGAAACTCAAGAGACGCAATTCACGGAGAAGAGATCGTCTCTAGGGAATAGAGTTTCTTTGACAACTTCTACGAGTGACAGTCTGAGAAAGGGTTCAAAAAGAATCTGCCTTTCACATCTCCATATTGTTTAACCCCAAGAGGAGGGAAGACTGTGTCTGGTAATCCTATGGGGATCTAGTTTCGTCTATTTCTAAGAGTGATCAAAACGGCTTTACCTAGTGCTAGACGTAGTTGTCGAGGAAACTCTAAATATCTATACTATTATTACACAGTCGATATGAGTTTATGAAAAGAGACTTACAGTGAGCAGCCCCACAATACAGTTATATATATATATATGAAAACGGTAAATGAAAGCAGATAAACACTTATTCGGTTGTAGAGCTTCCATGCTATTTGGTTAGTTGTCCAACAAAGAAAGATTGAAAACAACAGTATATTTCAAAATCAAAGGAGAAAGTGCTTTGAAAAGAAAGATTTAGGGCTTACAGCTCAAGGAGAGGCCCAGGGTTTTACCAGTGAGTGCACTGTTGAATTTGTACAGAGGGACTTATACATGTGACTGAGGCCCAAAAATTGTTTGCTGTACAAAGGGATGGGTCTTACACTCTCTCAAGAAGCCCAAAAAGATTAAAGAAAAAGAGTGGGGCTTATAACACGAGGGTAGGCCCAGATGATTTTTCGTTTAAAATGGCGATCGCTCCGAGATTTTCTTTTAACGCAAAGGGGCTTATATAATATCTGAGGCCCAAAGTTGTTTTTGGTTAAAAGGGGATTGGGTCTTACACTCTATTAGAGGCCCAAAAGTTTTGAATGGGTCTTATAGCTCGAGGAGAGGCCCAATTGATTTTTTAAAAGGCGACGATCGCGCCGCTTACTTGTACAGAGGGACTTACACAATAAGTGAGGCCCAAAAATTGTTTGTACAAGGGGGTTTGGGTCTTACACTCTCTCAAGAGGCCCAAAGAGTTTAAAAAAGAAGAATGGGTCTTACTACTCCAGGGTAGGCCCAAAGTTTGTTTTTCAACAGACAATGATCGCGCTGAAGTTTTTGAAAATACCCGGAGGGACTTATACAATAAGTGAGGCCCAAGAATAGGTTATTTTACAAAAAGGCTTGGGTCTTACACTCTATTAGAGGCCTAAAGTGTTTTGAAAATGATTTATGAGGGTTGAATTAATCAAAAACCCTAATTTGTTTTCAAAATGTGTTTTAATTGAATAAAATATTCAATTAAAATGATCAAATTTGTTTAACATGTGGAAAACAAATTGTGATCTTGGATTAATGTTTCATAAATCAAGTTTTGCCCTACAAAATGATTAGAAATCATTAAAATTTGCAAAATCAATAAGGAAAAAATATTTTAAATGTCAAAAACAATTAAAACATTAATTCTTTGCAAAAATATCAATTATATGAAATAAATAGTATTTTTGGGATTTTTTGGGAAAATCAAATATTTTAACATTTTTGTGAATTATTAAAAAAAGAATCAACTCAAAATCATTAAAACTCCGAGAGAAATTAATTTTTGAATCAATTAAATAAAATCACAAAATTCAAATATTTGAATTTTCAAAAAGGGCGCCAAGAACACCCCAAGAACACGCGCGTGTTCTGGGTTTTTCCCAGATTTGCATTTTCTCTCCAATCTCACTTGAAATTTTGGTACCAGATATGTGATGTTAAGTGTGATGTCACAACATCAATATCTGCAGTATGAACAAGACAATAAAAGCACAGAATTGCACACCAGGATTGTTCACCCAGTTCGGTCTAACAACCTACATCTGGGGGCATACCAAGCCAGGAAGGAAGTCCACTATTAGTAGTATCAAATTACAGACTCAACAAACCAATTGACAATCTACCTAATTTAATCACTACCCAATGACCCTTCTATCTAAGTCCTCCCTAGATAAGAGACTCCATCTCACTTCCAATCATCGCAATGATGTCTAGCAGTCAACTTATCCGCCACTGCATCAACAGCTTGATTACCTACATCTTTTCAACCACAGAAAAGTAGAAGTCACACTTCCAAGACACACCTTGGAGTTTCTTAACAGCTTCTTCCAAGAACAACCCGAGTGGTTCACTTAGACTAAGCCCTAATGATCTACATCTTGGACCTGTACCTATTCTAGATTACAAGCATTCTATTTATAACTTTTTCCCAACTGGATTTGGGCCTTCAAATCTTCTGCACCAAATCTGCAACAGATTCTCTCCTCAATAGATCTTCAATTAAATCTTCATAATTAACTCTGATTATTCTCCATATCTTTTTGCATTAAATTAGCAACAAACTAATCTTCTTCATTAATGATTGCACCAAGAAATTCGCATCCAATCTAACTAACAGATCTCCTTAAATCAACATAATGCGCGCATCCCTAAAAACATCACAACCTGATGTTTTAATGTTCTGGTATAGCGATGTCAAGACACCGCATGTGACATCACTCTTAAGCACTTTAACTCTTCAACACCTTAACTACTTTCACAAAAGCAGAATGTTAACCAAACATAACAATAATGTTAGATGCTCATGTTGAAACATCAACCATGACATTAACATTGTTTTACCAAAATTTTAGCCAATCACAAGAACTAACAATCTCTCCCTTTGGCTAATTTTGGCTAAAACCCATATATAAACATTACAGCAGCAATTACAACCCTATACTACTGTTAGTAGTCATCAGCAACTACTGAATCTATCTGTGACCATCAGTGGCTACTGTGTACAGCAACCATGGAGAATCATCTTCTTGGGAAATTTTGAACGATGTTAAGACATCATGTTTGACATAACATCACCCCAGCACAGCTACTTCAGGCAGCACATTAGGACCTAAGAAGTAGACAGTCCTGAAGTAGTCATTTGGTGCACAAGAGGAAGAAGATATCTGACACTCCCCCTCAATACAACACATTTCTTTTTCCTTCCAGGACAGACCCAGAACACATGTAGAAGACTCCTCCAAAAAAGAAATGTCTGTCTATACATAAAAGACCAATGGTGGCATAAGAGAATTCTGCATACCTTCTTTGATCAGACACCGGGTTTAATTTGTGGCATAAGATGAAACTTAAGAAGTGCCATTCTGCCAACCCAGGTAACTCAGAACACAAGTCACAACCGTGTTCATAACTCAGGACACAAGTCACAAAAACTCAACACCAACCCAAGGTAAGGACATCCTCTTTGACATCTCTGAACCACATCTGAAACTGCAGACTCCAGACATAGCATCTGCGCAAACCATTTAGCAAAACCCTTTCCTTTCTCCCCCTTTTTAGCCACAAATTAGCAAAGAAAGCCCTCACAGAACCAGACCCACGTAGTGCTCACCCAAAAACGAACAAACACCATAAGACTTATGAAACAAGAACACTCACTGGCTTAAGGAGCAAAGAATAACCTTTATAAATAGCTGACCAGTTACTTTGGAATTAACGAGCCTTGAATAGTCAAAGTTCTTGGTCATAGAAACGCTATTTTAGGAACTAAAAACTCCATCCAAATTCAATGTCTACCACCCAAAATAGTCTTGACCTCCTTAACTGATTCTTACCATAAATTGTGCCAAAACAGTTCCATGCATAGTCAAAGACACGTGTTTCACCTTATCCTTACATCACCGTCCAAAATAAATCCTTGTTTGGCTCAAGAAAAACATGTCCTGTACCATGTTCTGACATCTTATCACACAATGTCTGCTTGCTCACAACATTATCAACCCAAGACTTCCACAGAGGATTATACATTCCAAACCAATAACCTTGTCTTCAGACTTCTTCTCAGAAGCATGTGCTCACATGAATCACATGACTAGAACCAATTGTCATAACATCCAATGCCAACCAACAGCCTAATGTCATAACATGTTATCTGACATTATATCCTCATAAGAGGCAACCCATCTCCACAAGCTTGATCATCATGCAAGCTTCACAAACTGTGCACCTTATAGACACGTACTCCCCCTGTCATGGTAAACTAGTGCTCTAGATGGAGATAAATTTTTAAGCACACTTGCTGAGCACATTCATGTTGGTACCACTGTCCCTTATTAGCAGTCACTCACACATGAAGTCATGATTAGGCTATTCATAGGGATCACCAACCTCCTTCAAATAAAGATCAAAGACACACAAATCACCCAACTCTCCAAAGGCAGTCATTTTCTATCATACTCTTCACCTTCAGACTTCCAATCAATCAATTAATACCTGGTCTACTTCAGTCTTCTCTACAGTCTCCATCCAAGGTAGACCTTCTACTTTATCATTCTCCCGTATGACTATGTAGACGCTCCTTAGGCATACTGTAGGCACCAAGCTCCTGAACCAGAGCACAATCATCCTTCACCAAGGATATACAACCAGATACTGTCCCAACATAAGTTAGAACATTTGTCACACACCAAGATATCATCACCATGATTCTTGATATGATCCACCAACTGGACTTACTATTGCACAGTAATCCAAAAAACTAGAGAATTAAACTCTCATCCACCTTTAAGAAGAATAATCTCCTTGAGTCTTCAACTCATCACCCTTCTGCCCAAGAGTAACTTGTTCTAAGATAATCCTCTATAATAACCAGCTGCCACACTCTGATTATCTTGATTCTTCGAATCCACTTCTGAGATCAACCAAATGCCACAGTTTGATCACCTCATTCATGAATCCTCACGTTTGTCAGAACTCTCACAAAGGTATCTTGATCCACCAAGGAAACTTTGATCTTCAAGTCACATGATCCACTTGCTTAAAAGCAAACACACTTAGACTCCCTAAGCCATGGTCATGTGACATCTTCTCCTTCCTGCAGCTCCCGCAAACTGCCATGAGAGCGATCTTTTTGAAGCATCCTATTGTTCATTCCTGTAGATCACCCTATCATTAGCTGATGTGCCACATCACCAGCTGAGACTCCTGATGTTAAGCTATATGTCAGAACATTATGCTATCCAACTGTTGAATTCAGCTCTACCTTCTGCCACTCAGAAGAACCTCCTCCCTTTGCAGAAACAGATTTCCATGTTCTCATAGACTTGATTCAATAATCAAGTTTGAGTAGACAACCTCCATCCTGCTTAGAAACTCCAAAGACTTCAAACCTACCACATCTGAATCTTCATACAATAAGTAGTCCAAGATTACCCCATAACTATACCAAATAATGCCACTTCTAAATGCACTATAGAACACACAGAGTTCTCACACACGAGAACATGTTAATATATGACCAGCTACTGCAGCGACTTGCATAACAACTCTTCCATACGCTTCTTCTTATAGGCACAAGGTTCAGACCTCTTGTCTAACTCAAGAGTGATAACTGCCATCCTTCTGCATAAACATACCATAGGCAATCTGCTACTTCCAATCCTTCAAGCCACAAAACAGAAAGAGCTCATGCAAACACCAATTGACCACAGGCTGATTTATACTGCTACTGCACACACATTCTTGGATGCATTTTCCCTATACAATTTTCCTCAGACATTTTAGATCAAACAAGGAACATCTCCTTCTCTTCTGCTATCAAGATTACTACCTTTTCTTCATCCAGCTCCAGCATCTCAAAAATTGTTCAACTTCACAGCTTCAGTGATCCTTCAAAACAGCTACAATCTAATAGGTCTTTGACTCTTCATTTACCATAAACTGCTGATGTCTAGCGCGATGTCGAGACATTGACATATTAAGCTCAGCTTCTTTCTTGATGAAACTTCCTCCTCATTAGGTCACCACAACTAAGCTTAAGAGATAACTTATCAAGATCTTCACTCCCGCATGAAAGATTTGACAGTGATACTCTTTTGCTTTGGCTCTACCCTCTTCTTTCACCAACAAGAAAAATGATAAAGAAGGAATCACTGTTCTGGACAGATTGGTTTTTCAATGCCTTCCATGTCATACCGTCTTTAATAAGATCCATTCACCTTTTGATCACTTCTTTCCCAAAGCAAAGATATGAGATAATCCTCAAGTATCTTTGGTATTTCTAACCAAACGGTTGAAGCTGTCTTGCATAAACTCCAACATCTTAGACTATCCTACTGGGGAGACCAAACCCTAATGTCTTTCCAAGAGAATACCTTCCTAGAATCTCACCACCAGAGATACAAGAACCAACCAGGGTTACATCAGATACCATGCAGCGGAACACACAACAACTCCTCAACAACCTTCAGGCACTACTCAATAATCCTTGCACACCATCACCCTCAACCAAGTGCCAACAAATCAAACTCACAACAACAGTTCTCCTGATAGACAAATCCAATACATACTCTATCATGAATAGTTCATCCTTCACTCCAAGGAATCATTCAAACAATTATAAGAACTGTACAAGTCCATAACTCAGCAAAACTATCTTCCTTGCTCATGAACCAGAAAGTATCTTCCCTAGATCTCATCCAGAAACAGACAGAATGCCTGCTCTGATACCAATTGAAATTCTGGTACCAGATATGTGATGTTAAGTGTGATGTCACAACATCAATATCTGCAGTATGAACAAGACAATAAAAGCACAGAATTGCACACCAGGATTGTTCACCCAGTTCGGTCTAACAACCTACATCTGGGGGCATACCAAGCCAGGAAGGAAGTCCACTATTAGTAGTATCAAATTACAGACTCAACAAACCAGTTGACAATCTACCTAATTTAATCACTACCCAATGACCCTTATATCTAAGTCCTCCCTAGATAAGAGACTCCATCTCACTCCCAATCATCGCAATGATGTCTAGCAGTCAACTTCTCCGCCACTGCATCAACAGCTTGATTACCTACTGTCGCTCCCTGGATTTTCATCCTGGTACAAACGCGAAAGTGGCACCGAAACAGAGTCGCCAGCAATGTGTATTTATCCCACGAGAGGGAAAGGAAACACCGCGTAAACCTGAAGGAAAGGAAAGAACATGGTCTTGCGACCAAGAGCACTGGATTCGGGAGTCGGTTACGCGAGAGGAAGGTATTAGCACCCCCTCGCGTCCATCGTACCCGATGGGATCCACTCTTGCTTGCTTCGATCAAAGGGTGATAGAAAAGAATACTGGAAAAAGAACTGGAAAAGGAAAGGAGAGAGAAAGAGAAACAAATGTAGGGAAAATAAAAAAAGTGCTCGCATGGGCCCTACCCCACTGCCAACGTATCTCATCGGGAACATGAGAATCAGAGCGACGTAGTTCCCCTCACCTAAGGAAAAGTTGTTTGTGTTTTTTAGTGGAATACGTCAACGTTCGCGTCCTGGCAGTTTAGGTGTTGCAGCTCACTGTATGGAGACTTAGGCGTTACCTGTTTCCGGTAGAACGGAAATGAAGCATCCTTAAGGAATGAGTGAATGAGATGAGGAGAGAAATCCCGGAGGAAAGACGTTATTGTTTGTTTTTGTCTTTTAAGAGTTTTTTCATTTGTTTGCATATGATAGTGTATCCAAATCTTAGCCATTGGAATGTGTACATTCTCACATTCCAAGATGGAATGAGTAAGAAAGCACACTAAGGGTGAAGAAGACCCTCACACTTAGTTCCAATTATTAAGGTTCAAAAACACTAGCATATTTGTATTTATTAAGTGTTTTTGTTGATTAAGAAATGAAGAAATGTTTTTTATTATTTGTATCTTCAACAAGTATTGCATTTAAGTCCCTCATACAAGATCAAATATTTAACACATTGACCCAAGATGGGCTACATGCTACACATTCTAAAATTACAAGAGAAGACCCCTTATAATCTTTTCTTTATATGAAAGGCCTAAATGCAATAAATGCCTACCTTTATTACATATTTTGAATTTTCTTTGAGATGAGAAGAGAGACTCAAGAGAGGAAGAAAGGTAAAATCTATGTGATCTAAGACTCAATCCTAAGTGATTAGTTAAGGGAGTGATCCTAATGGTTTGTGAGGTTTAAACCTAAAGTCTAAAGAAAGAATGAATTAAACAATTCACTTCTAAAGTAGAAGATGAATTGTAACTCAAAAGGGAAAGTGATGAGTTATTAAAAAAGGAAACACCTAAGTGCTTAACAAAACACCAAATTGAATTGTAAAAGAGATGAAAGGAAATAAGTTTGAATGTGGATTCCTTATCCACACTCAATTGAAACTTACCAAAGCCCCTACATGGTTAGTAAACATGTGTAAGAAGTATAAGAAGTAAAAGAACATTTAATGCACCATAAAACTCAAAAGAATTAGATGAGAAATCAAATCCTATAACCACAACCAGAATGTACATCATATGGAAAACAAATGATCATTATCATGCAAGTCCAAGTGGATAGGCAACAAACATCATCCATGACATTAGAACATGCTACCATAAGAAAAGGGAGAATGAAAGATGAAAAGAAATGAAAAAACATGCATGAATGGAACATGTAATCTAAGGATCAGAATTGAAATGAAATGAAAAATGATTCACAAACATATCACAAGTGTTCATGCATAACACATCAAGACATTTAAGAAGTGATAGAAGAAGTAGAATTGAAATGGAAGTTCAAAAGAAAGGAAGTACAAGCACAACATGTTAAGGATGCACAAGGTTCAAATGATAATCAACATGCAAAGATGACATATAATATGTATCAATGACCTATTATGTCACATGAATGGTTCACCAAATATGCAAATGATCAAGCAAGTATGTACAAAAGAAATCATGTAAACATGCACAAAAGTTAAGATGATATGACATGTTATTATGCTTCAAAGGTAATGCATTAAACAAAAATTAGATGGCCTCATGGAAATTAAGCAAACATGGTTTAAAGATACACAAATCAAAAGTGAATCATATACCAAAATAGCATGCAAGAAATCAAGGCAAAATGATGTCAAACAATGCACTTAAGTCAAATTGGATACACATGCAAAGTAATGCAAAGATGTACATCCAAACATGTCATAAAATGATCTACAAATAAAAATAAAAATCATAGGACATACTTCAAGATGTTAATGACTCAATGCAAAAAGAAGCAAATCAAAACTATTTTTAATAATCAAGAACAAAAATGCACAAAATCATGTACCACATTAAGAATGCACACAAAAGAAAATCAAAGAAAATTATGGAATAGGGGCAAAAAGGTCATAAAATCAAAAACTAAAATCATAAAAAATTTCCTAAATGTTTTAATGATGTTTATGAATTTTTGTGGAATTTTATAATGCTATTTGGTATTTTTAAAAATTGAAAAGCAAACGTGCATAAAAAATAAAAATAAAATGAAATGCAAAGGGAAGGGGAGGTGTGAACATAGCAAAACATGAGTTCAAATTGGTTTGGGCTTTTAAAAGTGGGGTGCGGATAGCGGTATAGTTAGGTCCAATACACGCGCAGTGCACATAGCAATTGTGCACCCTCAGTCAAACATAGTCAAAGCAAGTCAAGCCATCAGATTGAGTCAGGTCAACATAAGAGTCAAAGTAATTGAAATCAATGCATCTGTGTGAGTGACCATAATCCCTATCATGCACCACACCACAAAACGTTTAAGTGAATTCAGAAATAATGCACGTGTGGTGCACGCTTTTTATAATGCGCTGGCGCGTTTTGGAGCATTGGATCATGGACATCAAATGGTCCACATTAATTCTGGCAAGAAACCCTAAAATAAATGACCACCGGCCGGAGAGGAACCTCCGATCACCTTCTCCGGTCAATCACCACCGTCTGCAACCTTCAAACCTCACCAAAATGCACAAAATGTATACCAATCGAAAGCTAAGCTTATGTACATCATGAATATGCTCATAAAAATCACAAAACACATACACATAGCAAGAACAGAGGAGATCAAATCTTGCCCTAGGTTTTGAAACTATGCCTCTAAGAGGCCTATCAACTAGCCGGATTCAACATAGCTTCTAAGAAGCTCAAAACAATAGAAAACAAGTGAAATTTCAGAAAAATGAAGGTTGGAGAAGAAACCTGAATTTGAAGTTCTTCAAAGTAACAGAAGACCAGAGATGATCCTCCTATGCTCTTGAGCTTGAGTGGAGCAAAATAAATGCCACTGAACTTGAGATCTTGAAGAAAACCACAACGAAAACTCAACTGAACTAAACTGCCATTGATGAACTGAACTTCTTCTCTCTTGTTCTTGATCAGAAGTGAAACCTTGATGAGGATGAAGATGAAATGTGAATGGAAGATGGTGAAAAGCGTGTGAAATCAGAGAGAAAGTTGAGAGAATGTGAGAGAGTTTGAAGTGTTTTGAGAGAATCGTTGAAAATGAAATTAGAGTGTGAGTTTTCTATTTATAATGTGAGCTAACTATAGTTTAGTGAGTTGAGTTAAATGAGTTAGCATGGTTAAACTGAGTGCACCCTAACTAACTGAGTCAAGTTAGTTAGGGGCAAGTGAGGTTGGTTGGGATGTTATGGTGATGACCTATGGTGTGTTATGGTGAGGATTAATGGAAAAGAGTGGTGGTGATGTGTTGTTCACGGCTGTAGCAGAACAACTTGTTGTGCAAGTTTTGTTCTTCCTCTTTAGTGTATGGAAACAGCATGGCAAGGCACGTGCAACTCAAGCTTGTAAGGGGATGTTGGTTTAAATGAGGAAAAGAATGAAGAGTGATGCATAAAGCATGTGTGCAAACTGATATGGATTCAACAACATTGTTATTATTTAGTTTTGTGACAGTTTGGAACATGGAGTTTTGGGGGTGGAATTCTCACATACCAGTGCATGGAATCATGAGCATTTGGTGTCATTGGAAATAGGAGATATCATGGAACAACATTGGTGTTGGACTTGAGTTGAAATGAGGTGTGCAAGAGGCTTGAAAATAGCTGTGAACATCAAAGTTTGGGGACTGTGTGGTAGGCGTGTGAAGCAGGTCATGACATGGCAGTGGACTGCATGAAATTTCAGTCTAATCAACCTAACTTGAGACCAAGATCTCTCCCTCATAAATTGATCAAATGGAATTTTGTCCAACATGAATATTGAAGATGACACTACAAAGAACAACTTTGATGTTGAAAATTTCCTCATTTGGAGCTTCCTTCTTGATGAAAAATAGGTGAACATTTGGCACACCAACTGTTTGAGGAAATGATGTGCGCGTGACCTGAAAATTCTTGGTCATGACCTGGTTTTTGCCCTATTTTCTTCCAACTTTGATCCATCATATCTCACTCAATTTTTATCCAATGGAGATGTTCTACACATGGATTTGAAGCTTAAAGCAAGATCTTTTATTGTGGCCTGGTGGAATTTTTATTTGATGCTTCAAATTTAAATGGCCTTGGTTCAAAGTGTAGTCCAAAATGGTCCAAAATTACTATTTTTAGTAACCCTATTTCACCCAAAAATGGCAACTTTCCACATCTTGATTTTATCATGATTCCTTTGGAGTTTCTTGATCGAATTTTGCACATTGGACACATATAACATGAATTTCATGAATTTGGCCTCAAAAAGTCAAGAGTTGACTTTTTCTTCTGATTATTTGACTTGGCCCCCAATTTCTCTGATTTTGGTCTTTCTTCCAATTGAACCACTTCTAAAACCAATTGAAAGGCAATTTTCCACATCCATACACTTAAGGACATATATAATACCATGACAACAAGTTTTGTCCAAAAAATCAGAGATTCCTTGATTTAATTAGAAACCCTAATTTTAGTACCCTCCTCCTAGGAGAAAAATGTGCAGTCCTCAATTTCAAATTCCTCAGAGTATGTTGTGTATCCTCTTAAAGGATGATGAGATATGCCACTTGAGGATGATTTTGAACCAATCACCTACCTCTTTTGGGGGTTTTCCTTCATTTTTTAGGACCTCTTGCACAGTGACAGATGTAGTGCTTCCATATCCTATTGAATCTCACCTCCTTGAGGTTTTGGATGATCAATAGAGATAATATGAGACATGAGAGACCCCTTGGCTTGCCTTGGGGCAACTTGTTTGACCTTTTGTGCTTTGAATGATTCTTTGATTGTCCACCTTTCACCTGATCACATGCCTTGATGGTAAGAGGGATGCTATGCTTCATTTTTCTATGTTAAAATGCAATGCAATGCTAATGAGGTGGATATGATATGATATATGATAATGCTAAACTATGATGCCAAAAAGGGAGAGCAAATTTTGGGGTATTACAGCTGCCCCTATTCAAACGCTGTAGACCTGAATGCCTGAAAGCGATTGCTTTCAGACTTTCAAGGTATATAGTGATTGAATACTAAATATAACCAAAAATTTGCTCTGGATGATGAAGAAAAAAAGGGATATAAACCCAACGAAACTGCTAGATTGAATCTTCAAATGAAACGTTGTCGGAGAGATCTGTCTTTTGAACGATGCCAGACGACTACTGGTTTGCCATACTGTTGATGGACTTTCAACGATGTCTTTTTGAACGATGCCAGGAGACTACTGGCTTGCCATACTGTCGATGGACTTTAGCTGCTCTGCCAATCTGTCGTTGGACTTTCTGCCAAATTGTCGTTGGACTTTCACCAATTTGTGCTGGATTTCTGCCAATCTGTCGTTGGACTTTCACCAATCTGTCGTTGGATTTCTGCCAAACCGTCGTTGGACTTTTATGATTACCAAACCGGCGTTTGGGGCCTCGAACTTGCCATCTTCAGATGGACTTTTGCAGCTTTTACCAAACTGTCGTTGGACTTTTACCAATTCGTGATGGATTTTTGCCAATCTGTCGTTGGACTTCGGTGCTTACCAAACTGTCGTTGGACTTCAGTGCTTACCAAACTGTCGTTGGAAGCTTTGCCAAACTGTCGTTGGACTTCGGTGCTTACCAAACCATCGTTGGAAGCTTTGCCAAACTGTCGTTGGACTTTGGTGCTTACCAAACTGGCTTTGGAAGCTTTGCCAAACTGTCGTTGGACTTTGGTGCTTACCAAACTGTCGTTGGAAGCTTTGCCAAATGATCACTCCACCTGCTGGAATAACATGAACAAACTGTACGCATGCCAAAATAAATTGGACTTTGGATTGTAAATGAACACTGCTGAGAATTACACCACCTGCTGGGTAATATCATATGTTGACACCTTGCTAAAGGAGAGATTCTGTCGATCTCTTTAAACCTTGCTGGGGAAATTACCGCGACTCGGCTGGGGAGTATAGCAGACAAGATTCAATGCTGAACTCTGTGGGGGTACCATTACCAGAGATAAGATCTTGCTGGGGATCAGGGCTACTCTGTCGGGGATATGCAAATCCGGTTAGAACATTCCACCGCAACTCGCTGAGAAAGAGTTCTTAGAGATCTGCAGGGGAAACCCAGGGCAATTCCACTGTAGTCTGCTGAGGAATACGACTGTCAAGCTTAGGATAAGTACCACAATGCCCCATGTTAGGCGAACCTTCCGTTTGATGACTCCGCTGGGGATGATGAGTTTATAACAAACTCTGCTGGAGAAAACTGCTTTAAAGCGTCTCGTGTTGGGGAATGCCCTTTAAGAGAATTTTACAGAAGACCAAACGTCTTCCAACTCTACTGGGGATAATAAATTTGGAACGTCTCGCTGGGGAATTATATGATGCCCCATGTTTGGGAGGTCAACAACTTGCTTTTTGTTCCATATTACGCGGCTGATCTGAAGAAAACGTCATAAGAGGATTTTACAGAATATTAAGCATCTTCAAACTCCTGGCGACTTCACTGGGCATTGACCATTAATTTGCATCCGCTACCGACACAGAAAAGCATGTAGCTGTTGGAAGTACTGAGTGAGAGAATCGACTTAATGAGATACAATGATACCTAGTTGAACTCAATTCACCGATATCGAAACGTCGCGAACCACCGCCGACCAGATGATGGACTCAATCAGTAAACGTTGTGACAGAAGGGTGACAAGTGAACCCTTCCCTGAACATGATTGCCCCAGTCTTCTGCGTGGGAACAAGTGATTACTCGTCTAGGAGAGATGATCCATGATCTCGAAAAGGCTTTCATCTTGCTTTTGAGCCTAGTATGAGGCTGCTACCTGCAAGCAAAGGATATGCACGTATGCCCCGTGCTGGATATGACTTCTGCAATTGAGAAAATCCAACTCTGAACCACCACTTGTTGGGGGAGAAAGGTTTTTCTGCATCTCTTGCTGGGGTCATCAAATGCCTTGGGTTGGAATGCCCCTTTGTTTCAAGCCTCTTGGCTGATTGACTGCCTATGCGCGACCAACAGGTTTCTTCACTTGCCCTAGACCAACATGGTCCACCAAAAGAAATTGTCTCAAGAGGATTTTACAGAAGACTTGACATCCAAAACGCCTCAATGCCTTCAAACTCTTGGAGAGATTCGTCGGATCTCAAAGTAACTGCCTCAGACCGTATGGATTACTTAAAAGAAGTTATCTCAAGAGGATTTTACAGAAGACTTGGTATGCTCAATGCTTCAGTGTCTTCAAACTCTTGGAGAGATTCGTCGGATCTCGAAGTAATTACCCCAGTTTGGCTGAACTTTGAAGAGATTTCTCGACGTGATTGGCTCAGATTGGCTACACCTCAAAGAGAGGATTCGACGTGACTGCCCCAGATCGACTACGTCTTAGCACACCTTGTTGGAAAAAGCTCCTGCTCGACAAAGTTTCCTGAGGAATTACCACTGGATGTGGCTGTCCTTCGGGAGTTTCAGGATTCTCAACTCGACAAGATTAAGCTTCTGGACTGCATTTCCATGTACAGACTTCTTTTGATGTCAAACAAATGTATGCAAGCAGAAAATGTTTTATTCTGAGAATGAAAATCCTAATGCAACACACATGTTAATCTTGAGGTTTACTGAAAGGATGTCACAAACCCTTTGTGAACGGATCATGGGTTAGGATACGACATTAATTTTTGAATGAAAGAATGCAACGCACATGCAACACCAACAAAGATCTTTTAGCACAACTCATAGGAGTCAGGAACGCTATCTCTTAGTAGTATGCTTTCGAAATAACCCTGTTTCAATTAGGACTTTTGAGGGTTGTAACGTGGCCTGGTTCACGGTTTTGAGAAAAATGATTTAAGGCTCAAGGTTTATCGGTGCCCACCCACTCTTCGTGATGTTCTCCAGTCCTACATTCAGTTAATTTGGACAAGCGTTCGCCTCTCAAAAAGATTTTGTGATCTTTAAGGAACCCATGCATCTGATGGTTTGACACCTAATGAGGCTTTAGAGTGACAGTCACCCCTTTGTCTTTTGTTCGTAGTCACACGACTTTGTTCTTGCTTGAGGATTTTCTTTTGTAATCCTTTTGTTTTTCGCTTTCGCATTCTTTTGTCTCTTTTTTTCCCTTAAATTTTGCCTGGACTGATTCTTTTTTGAATCTTTCGATTTTGAAGTCCAGCGGGATGCCCTAACTTTTGCCTAAGTCGCTTGTTTTCAAGTTTTGACTTAGCGGGCTTTTTTTTTGTATTCTCTTTCTTTTTCTTGAACACGTCGTGTGACACTAGCTTGTCTTGACTTTGTTGAAAGGGTTGTGACTGCCTCACTCTTTGATTGTTGATGGATAACCATTGTGGTTTCACATCTCTTGACCTCTTGATGGTGGAATATAAGGTAATGGATCCTCAGATGCACATTCCTTTTGAAATTTGAACGCTCGGGAAGGAATACTCACTTCCTTTGCAGCTATTGGCGTAAGATCACCTGATACCTTCAAGCCAGCTGGTCCAAACTCGATTACTTCGGAGTCAATTAAGTCTTGCACTTGGTGCTGGAATGATCTACACCCCTCAATATCGTGGCCTTGTGCCCCTGAGTGAAAATCACAATAAGCCTTGACATCCCATCCTTTTGGAAGCTTTGCAGGAGGAAGAGTCAACTTCCGGAGCTCAATCAATCTTAACTGAAGCAGTTTTTGAAGTAATTTGGCATGACACATTGGTAGAGGATCAAAAAACCTTTCTTTCTTCTGTTTATGATGAAGGGATACAACCGAGAGGGTCCCCGCTGTGATTTGTTGATGTGGTAGTTTTGGAACCCAAGGTTTATGGATTGAGGAAGGCCCCTGAGAGTAGGGAAGAATATCCACCTCTTTAGCAGCATTTGGAGGAACATCTCTTCGCTTGACAGTGCTGATGGGCACAAACTCGATTGCCCCTGAATCAATAAGCTCTTGGACCTTATACTTGAGCATCTTACAATTCAACATTATGACCAGGTACCCCTGAGTGGAATTCACACCTATCATGGACATTGGAACCCATACTAAACTTGGTGTGTGGAGGTCCCGCATCAATCAATTCAATTAGCTGAAACTTGAGTAAGTGCTGAAGCAACTGTACGTATGGCATCGGAATCGGATCAAACTTCCTTTCAGTCTTCTTTGGCTAAGACCCTCAAGAAACAGTTGTTGATGAAAAAACTTTGACGGTGGAGAGGATTCATGAGGCACCCCATGGTCTAGAGGAGATCCCAAAGAGATGGGAGGAATGAGAACCTCTGCTGCGGAAACGACACTTGACTGTCTTCCTTCAGAATTTCCATAACCCGGCTCATCTGAGTCTTCATCCAGTTGACTTCTTCTCTCAACAGTTCCTGACCTCGAGATAACGCCTGAATGTCCACCATAAAATGCCCCAGTTGGGCTTTCACCTCAGTCACCTCCGCTCGGAGTTGTTCCACATCTGAACCTTGATTGTGGTGATTTGAGTAGTTGGAAGAACTCCTGTTGGCCGTTTCTGAAGAGAATACCCAGTCAGGATGAGAAATCCGCTCCGGAACACCTGTTATGCATATAAGAGTATGAGAATGCCATGCAGAATGCCATGTTCGAATATTTCCAAGGGATCATTATGCTTTGATGCAAATTTGTTTTACAAACCACAAGAAATGGATGGAAATGCTCAGTGGCAAGTCTCAAAGTTAACATCCCTTGGGAATACAAGAACATGTATGCGAAAATGATGATGCAGATGCAACAGGCATGGGATCAAAGCTTCCATATAATCTGGATAACTGTTGTGCTGGTGACCGAATAAGCTCATAGGTCGGCTCTGAAGAGAACACCGAAGTACAAGAATATCCGACTAATCAAAATACCAGGATGCCTGGATATCGGCATAATCAGGGTGCCGGAATACTCGGAATACCATAATACCAGGCTGATGAGTCCACACTGATAAGAGAACCAGAATACCAGGTAGGATGAAAGTCAAGGTTACCTGCAAACCTGTAAATAACCCGCCCCTCTCACATGTGGGTACTAGGATGTTCAGTATCCCGGGCTCTCAGGTCGAGAAATGATGATACGTTCACCATTTCTGGTTTGGCATCATCATTAATCGAGGAGGCCTCAACTGATTCTCCAAAACGAAAGGTCCTCAGCTTCTGGCACTGAGGTCGAGAAGCAATAGTACATTCATCCCTCGGGGTACAGTACTATCGCCAATCGAGGAGTGCCTCCACTGATTCTCTTTCAAAAAGGAAACCCTATGGCAAGTTCCCAGCATTGGGTCCTCGAGTCGAGAATGTGCAATGGGTTTACCACAGAATGTGGTCTGCCACTGTCACATCTCGGGAGGAGTGCCGCAACTGAGTCCTCGGGAATGGTCACCGGAGTCGACAGCTCTCTAGATCAACACCCTAACATGTGCAAGACGCACACGTCAGAATGCGTCCCAAGATAGCCTCGTCTGGCTATGAATTTTGTGAATACCCAACGCACTCTAGACGGCACGTAGGTCCCACTACTCTCCACTCTAATCCTAAGTGTATACTTAAGCCTGTGTAATGGGCTTATCTCTCAGAAATCCCATCCCGCCAAACAGAAAACCAGCACAGCACAGTCCAGTATAGCATAATATAGCATATGAAATGAAAATGCTAAAATGCGGTAAATACAGTAATGTACAGTAAAGCAGTAAATAACCATACAATAAAACGGTAAATACAACACAACAGTAAACACCCAATGAAAGGAAAACAGACAAGCGCTAGGATTGACTCGCTTAGGGATGGACCAGCAAGAGGTCAATCTGTCCCCAGCAGAGTCGCCAGCTGTCGCTCCCGGGATTTTCATCCTGGTACAAACGCGAAAGTGGCACCGAAACAGAGTCGCCATCAATGTGTATTTATCCCACGAGAGGGAAAGGAAACACCGCGTAAACCTGAAGGAAAGGAAAGAACATGGTCTTGCGACCAAGAGCACTGGATTCGGGAGTCGGTTACGCGAGAGGAAGGTATTAGCACCCCCTCGCGTCCATCGTACCCGATGGGATCCACGCTTGCTTGCTTCGATCAAAGGGTGATAGAAAAGAATACTGGAAAAAGAACTGGAAAAGGAAAGGAGAGAGAAAGAGAAACAAAAGTAGGGAAAATAAAAGAAGTGTTCGCATGGGCCCTACCCCACTGCCAACGTATCTCATCGGGAACATGAGAATCAGAGCGACGTAGTTCCCCTCACCTAAGGAAAATTTGTTTGTGTTTTTTAGTGGAATACGTCAACGTTTGCGTCCTGGCAGTTTAGGTGTTGCAGCTCGCTGTAGGGAGACTTAGGCGTTACCTGTTTGCGGTAGAACGGAAATGAAGCATCCTTAAGGAATGAGTGAATGAGATGAGGAGAGAAATCCCGGAGGAAAGACGTTATTGTTTGTTTTTGTCTTTTAAGAGTTTTTTCATTTGTTTGCATATGATAGTGTATCCAAATCTTAGCCATTGGAATGTGTACATTCTCACATTCCAAGATGGAATGAGTAAGAAAGCACACTAAGGGTGAAGAAGACCCTCACACTTAGTTCCAATTATTAAGGTTCAAACACACTAGCATATTTGTATTTATTAAGTGTTTTTGTTGATTAAGAAATGAAGAAATGTTTTTTATTATTTGTATCTTCAACAAGTATTGCATTTAAGTCCCTCATACAAGATCAAATGTTTAACACATTGACCCAAGATGGGCTACATGCTACACATTCTAAAATTACAAGAGAAGACCCCTTATAATCTTTTCTTTATATGAAAGGCCTAAATGCAATAAATGCCTACCTTTATTACATATTTTGAATTTTCTTTGAGATGAGAAGAGAGACTCAAGAGAGGAAGAAAGGTAAAATCTATGTGATCTAAGACTTAATCCTAAGTGATTAGTTAAGGGAGTGATCCTAATGGTTTGTGAGGTTTAAACCTAAAGTCTAAAGAAAGAATGAATTAAACAATTCACTTCTAAAGTAGAAGATGAATTGTAACTCAAAAGGGAAAGTGATGAGTTATTAACAAAGGAAACACCTAAGTGCTTAACAAAACACCAAATTGAATTGTAAAAGAGATGAAAGGAAAGAAGTTTGAATGTGGATTCCTTATCCACACTCAATTGAAACTTACCAAAGCCCCTACATGGTTAGTAAACATGTGTAAGAAGTATAAGAAGTAAAAGAACATTTAATGCACCATAAAACTCAAAAGAATTAGATGAGAAATCAAATCCTATAACCACAACCAGAATGTACATCATATGGAAAACAAATGATCATTATCATGCAAGTCCAAGTGGATAGGCAACAAACATCTTCCATGACATTAGAACATGCTACCATAAGAAAAGGGAGAACGAAAGATGAAAAGAAATGAAAAAACATGCATGAATGGAACATGTAATCTAAGGATCAGAATTGAAATGAAATGAAAAATGATTCACAAACATCTCACAAGTGTTCATGCATAACACATCAAGACATTTAAGAAGTGATAGAAGAAGTAGAATTGAAATGGAAGTTCAAAAGAAAGGAAGTGCAAGCACAACATGTTAAGGATGCACAAGGTTCAAATGATAACCAGCATGCAAAGATGACATATAATATGTATCAATGACCTATTATGTCACATGAATGGTTCACCAAATATGCAAATGATCATGCAAGTATGTACAAAAGAAATCATGTAAACATGCACAAAAGTTAAGATGATATGACATGTTATTATGCTTCAAAGGTAATGCATTAAACAAAAATTAGATGGCCTCATGGAAATTAAGCAAACATGGTTTAAAGATACACAAATCAGAAGTGAATCATATACCAAAATAGCATGCAAGAAATCAAGGCAAAATGATGTCAAACAATGCACTTAAGTCAAATTGGATACACATGCAAAGTAATGCAAAGATGTACATCCAAACATGTCATAAAATGATCTACAAATAAAAATAAAAATCATAGGACATACTTCAAGATGTTAATGACTCAATGCAAAAAGAAGCAAATCAAAACTATTTTTAATAATCAAGAACAAAAATGCACAAAATCATGTACCACATTAAGAATGCACCCAAAAGAAAATCAAAGAAAATTGTGGAACAGGGGCAAAAATGTCATAAAATCAAAAAATAAAATCATAAAAAATTTCCTAAATGTTTTAATGATGTTCATGAATTTTTGTGGAATTTTATAATGCTATTTGGTATTTTTAAAAATTGAAAAGCAAACGTGCATAAAAAATAAAAATAAAATGAAATGCAAAGGGAAGGGGAGGTGTGAACATAGCAAAACATGAGTTCAAATTGGTTTGGGCTTTTAAAAGTGGGGTGCGGATAGCAGTATAGTTAGGTCCAATACACGCGCAGTGCACATAGCAATTGTGCACCCTCAGTCAAACATAGTCAAAGCAAGTCAAGCCATCAGATTGAGTCAGGTCAACATAAGAGTCAAAGTAATTGAAATCAATGCATGTGTGTGAGTGACCACAATCCCTATCATGCACCACACCACAAAACGTTTAAGTGAATTCAGAAATAATGCACGTGTGGTGCACGCTTTTTATAATGCGCTGGCGCATTTTGGAGCATTGGATCATGGACATCAAACGGTCCACATTAATTCTGGCAAGAAACCCTAGAATAAATGACCACCGGCCGGAGAGGGACCTCCGGTCACCTTCTCCGGTCAATCACCACCGTCTGCAACCTTCAAACCTCACCAAAATGCACAAAATGTATACCAATCGAAAGCTAAGCTTATGTACATCATGAATATGCTCATAAAAATCACAAAACACATACACATAGCAAGAACAGAGGAGATCAAATCATGCCCTAGGTTTTGAAACTATGCCTCTAAGAGGCCTATCAACTAGCCGGATTCAACATAGCTTCTAAGAAGCTCAAAACAATAGAAAACAAGTGAAATTTCAGAAAAACGAAGGTTGGAGAAGAAACCTGAATTTGAAGTTCTTCAAAGTAACAGAAGACCAGAGATGATCCTCCTATGCTCTTGAGCTTGAGTGGAGCAAAATAAATGCCACTGAACTTGAGATCTTGAAGAAAACCACAACGAAAACTCAACTGAACTAAACTGCCATTGATGAACTGAACTTCTTCTCTCTTGTTCTTGATCAGAAGTGAAACCTTGATGAGGATGAAGATGAAATGTGAATGGAAGATGGTGAAAAGCGTGTGAAATCAGAGAGAAAGTAGAGAGAATGTGAGAGAGAGTTTGAAGTGTTTTGAGAGAATCGTTGAAAATGAAATTAGAGTGTGAGTTTTCTATTTATAATGTGAGCTAACTATAGTTTAGTGAGTTGAGTTAAATGAGTTAGCATGGTTAAACTGAGTGCACCCTAACTAACTGAGTCAAGTTAGTTAGGGGCGAGTGAGGTTGGTTGGGATGTTATGGTGATGACCTATGGTGTGTTATGGTGAGGATTAATGGAAAAGAGTGGTGGTGATATGTTATTCACGGCTGTAGCAGAACAACTTGTTGTGCAAGTTTTGTTCTTCCTCTTTAGTGTATGGAAACAGCATGGCAAGGTACGTGCTACTCAAGCTTGTAAGGGGATGTTGGTTTAAATGAAGATAAGAATGAAGAGTGATGCATAAAGCATGTGTGCAAACTGATATGGATTCAACAACATTGTTATTATTTAGTTTTGTGACAGTTTGTAACATGGAGTTTTGGGGGTGGAATTCTCACATACTAGTGCATGGAATCATAAGCATTTGGTGTCATTGGAAAGAGGAGATATCATGGAACAACATTGGTGTTGGACTTGAGTTGAAATGAGGTGTGCAAGAGGCTTGAAAATAGCTGTGAACATCAAAGTTTGGGGACTGTGTGGTAGGTGTGTGAAGCAGGTCATGACATGGCAGTGGACTGCATGAAATTTCAGTCTAATCAACCTAACTTGAGACCAAGATCTCTCCCTCATAAATTAATCAAATGGAATTTTGTCCAACATGAATATTGAAGATGACACTACAAAGAACAACTTTGATCTTGAAAATTTCCTCATTTGGAGCTTCCTTATTGATGAAAAATAGGTGAACATTTGGCACACCAACTGTTTGAGGAAATGATGTGCGCGTGACCTGAAAATTCTTGGTCGTGACCTGGTTTTTGCCCTATTTTCTTCCAACTTTGATCCATCATATCTCACTCAATTTTTATCCAATGGAGATGTTCTACACATGGATTTGAAGCTTAAAGAAAGATCTTTTGTTGTGGCCTGGTGGAATTTTTATTTGATGCTTCAAATTTAAATGGCCTTGGTTCAAAGTGTAGTCCAAAATGGTCCAAAATTACTATTTTTAGTAACCCTACTTCACCCAAAAATGGCAACTTTCCACATCTTGATTTTATCATGATTCCTTCGGAGTTTCTTGATCATATTTTGCACATTGGACACATATAACATGAATTTCATGAATTTGGCCTCAAAAAGTCAAGAGTTGACTTTTTCTTCTGATTATTTGACTTGGCCCCCAATTTCTCTGATTTTGGTCTTTCTTCCAATTGAACCACTTCTAAAACCAATTGAAAGGCAATTTTCCACATCCATACACTTAAGGACATATATAATACCATGACAACAAGTTTTGTCCAAAAAATCAGAGATTCCTTGATTTAATTAGAAACCCTAATTTTAGTACCCTCCTCCTAGGAGAAAAATGTGCAGTCCTCAATTTCAAATTCCTCAGAGTATGTTGTGTATCCTCTTAAAGGATGATGAGATATGCCACTTGAGGATGATTTTGAACCAATCACCTACCTCTTTTGGGGGTTTTCCTTCATTTTTTAGGACCTCTTGCACAGTGACAGATGTAGTGCTTCCATATCCTATTGAATCTCACCTCCTTGAGGTTTTGGATGATCAATAGAGATAATATGAGACATGAGAGACCCCTTGGCTTGCCTTGGGGCAACTTGTTTGACCTTTTGTGCTTTGAATGATTCTTTGATTGTCCACCTTTCACCTGATCACATGCCTTGATGGTAAGAGGGATGCTATGCTTCATTTTTCTATGTTAAAATGCAATACAATGCTAATGAGGTGGATATGATATGATATATGATAATGCTAAACTATGATGCCAAAAAGGGAGAGCAAATTTTGGGGTATTACACCTACATCTTTTCAACCACAGATAAGTAGAAGTCACACTTCCAAGACACACCTTGGAGCTGCTTAACAGCTTCTGCCAAGAACAATACAATACTCATTACCTACAGGTTTCTGAGTAAGAACACAGTGACCATCTCACAACCCAAGTGGTTCACTTAGACTAAGCCCTAATGATCTACATCTTGGCCCGTACCTATTCTAGATTACAAGCATTCTATTTATAACTTTTTCCCAACTGGATTTGGGCCTTCAAATCTTCTGCACCAAATCTGCAACAGATTCTCTCCTCAATAGATCTTCAATTAAATCTTCATAATTAACTCTGATTATTCTCCATATCTTTTTGCATTAAATTAGCAACAAACTAATCTTCTTCATTAATGATTGCACCAAGAAATTCGCATCCAATCTAACTAACAGATCTCCTTAAATCAACATAATGCGCGCATCCCTAAAAACATCACAACCTGATGTTTTAATGTTCTGGTATAGTGATGTCAAGACATCGCATGTGACATCACTCTTCAGCACTTTAACTCTTCATCACCTTAACTACTTTTACAAAAGCAGAATGTTAACCAAACATAACAATAATGTTAGATGCTCATGTTGAAACATCAACCATGACATTAACATTGTTTTACCAAAATTTCAGCCAATCACAAGAACTAACATCACTGAATACTTGATTATATCATGCAATCCACATACCAATCTGCTCGTCTCAACCTCACGATCATGTCTATGGTATTTAATTTCATTTATATTAAACATGGAATAAAAAATCAAGACAAAACCTCAAGAACCCTAATTTCTGCATGAAGGCTGAGAATTTTGATACACGATTCAAACAAAGCAATTAATTGAGGGGAAACATTCCATGCATGATTATGAACATTTGGCAAAAGTATTGTGCGAGGAAATATGCATAGATTGAGAGATGACCAAGTTTAGGCTTACCTCTAGGTCGTGACAGCAAGTTCAAAGTGATTTTTGAGTTGGAGGTGTTACAGATGAGTTGTGATGATCTGAACAACTTCCCTACACCCTATGGAGTGTGTTTGAATGCTTGGACTTGATGGAAATTGGCTGGATCACTTCATGGCATCTCAACTGCAACTTGGTTAAAACCTTGAGCAATTGACTGGTAATTCTAAGAAATCAGTGTTCCAGATGTTGTTTAAGTGTTTGATCAGCTCCCATATGATGTATGTGAGGTGTGTGTGTGATTGGTTTGAGTGGAATTGCTCTCTACTAAAAAACCCGATAGTGACTTGCTAAGAAAGGCATTTTTGAGAGTGAGAAGTGGATTTTGAGAAAGGCAAGTGTTGTAGGCCTTTGGTGTACTTAAACTGATCACAATTGAGCTCTATTTATAGTAGAGCAAGTTTGTTTTGCATGGAATAGTGAATGGAAACTGCTGAGTAGGGTTGGCCAATGTTGGCAAATGAAAATCCAAGTCTCCTCTAGCCATTAACTAGAGGTTAGGGCACAGGCTGCTGGTCCCCTTGGTCTTGGATAAGTCTTGACTGAATTCAGTTGCTAATAGCTCAGTCTATGCCACCTTGGTGCTTCCATTGAATGCTCCAATCCAAAATTGGAGTCTTGTCCCTATTTTAGGCAATTCTAGGTTTGGCACGCTATTTCTTATTCCAATGACTTTGGAGGCTTGGCTCAGTGATTGTCCCCTTTAGATTCAATCCTCAGATGTGTCCAAAGTGATGACAAGGCTTGGAATTGGCTGATTTTGGCAAATCGACCAAAAGTACAAAAATCTGCCTTGCCTTGGCAGATTTCAGCAAGGCATCTTGCCACTACCATATCTCAAAGCTCAAATTGAATTTGGTGATGTCCTTGGCCATTTTGGAAAGCCCTTATATGATACAACAATTGTCTGATCATATTTGGTTTTGATACCTTTTGGTTCCAAGTGAAAAATCCCCCTACATTTGGAAAAAAGTAAGGCAGATTCTGACTTAGTGAAATTTTCACTAAGTGTTGGAACAAAGTGACTTTTCTTGATTTTGATCACTCCATAACTCAAAATCCATGAGAAATTTGAACATAGATCAGTATGAAGCTTTTGTAGAGGGCAATGAGATCTACAAATCAAGCTTTGGATGGGGAAAATGGCTTTGTGGTTTAGGAGTTATGATCCTTCAAAGTTGGTACCTTTGTCACTTTATTTCATAACTTAGAAAATTTTCTAAGTTTTTATGGTTACCCCTTTTACAAGTTATCCCACTTTCTTTGATTTTTCTTGATGAATGATGATTAAAATCATACATTAACATCATTTTAGGGTTAAAAATCTATTTTTGTGAAAAATCTCAAAAAGTCAAAGTTGACTTTTGTGCACAGTTGACTTTTTGTCCGATGAATTCTAAACTGTGCGATCCTTTAGGAAATCATGTCCTTGACCTAAAATCAAACTTGATGGACTTGTTCCATGGGCGTTATAGGGTGTATTGAATCATGTCTTAGGGTTTGGGAGCATGTCCTGGTCAAAAGTCAAAGCTACAGTTGACTTTTCTCGCAAAACCCTAACTGTGGTTCAGATGAAATTGAAACTTATTGCTCAAGCTTCTTGGACCAATACATTGTTCCAAATGGATCAATATGGTATATTAGAGACCCTAAAATCATGTCTTGAGGTCTTGGTTCATGATTTGTCCCAAAAGTCCACTTAGGGGTGAATTAGGTCAAGAAACCCTACTTCCTGATTTTTGATGTATGCATCCCTTGAGGCCAAATTAACTTGATGATTGGGTCCATGAGGTTACATGGAGTATATTAGGATATGTTTTGAATCATTGGCTCATGCCCAGATGAAAATTTCCATCTGGAGGCCCTAGTCGACCAAAACCCTAATTTGGTGACACTGGCGATCTTGAAGCTTGATCCACCTAGAAGGGAGGAACCTTGTGCTTAATCCTTGAAGTGGGAGTCCTCTTGATCCATTGTGGATGTTTAAGAGGTTAGACAAGTTGAAGATCATGTCATTCCTTGATTGACCCTTTGTCTAAGCACTCAGATAGGGCTTGAAACCCTAATCTTGATTGTGGTGAATGCTCAACAATTCCTTGAGGAGATTGATGAGGCACAAAGGTACATCCATATTGTGATGATGATTTGCACAATGATGGGAAATCTTAGTGGTCAAAATTTGGGGTATGACAGTATGCATGAATTTTTAATGCAAAATAGATTTGATGTGAAAACTAAAATACTTTTAATGCACAAGACATTTAATGGTAATGCATGAATTCATGAATGATTCATATGAATGCAATAAACTGACGAAATAAAAATTACACTGATGTATTGAATGTTTGAATTATTAAGGCATGGAATGCACAAACATATCACATACACAAACATGTTTCAAACATACAACACATTTAGTCAATTGAATAAATTGAATCATGTACACTAAAAAATAATTAAAAGAGGGTTGGAAGGATCATACCAATTTTGACGGTCTAGGCTTAACTTGTTGCACACAATAATAATAAGTAATCAACAACAAGAATGTCATAAGCTTTGAAATATGAACAATCATATACTAATTGGATACAATCTCCTTTTGCACGTCTGAAGAATACTATCAGGCTCTCTTTCATATGGCTTCAAATATACTTTGAAAGACGATGATTTGATTGTCACTGATTGACATAACTTGTCAATCCTGAATAACTAATTTAACTCTTTGACAATTAATAGCACTTCAAGGAGCATACTTTATCCTTGAATATTTTGTACTTGTTGAAACTTTGGAGAATCATTGCCAATAGTCATAAAACTGCATTCATCTTCTTTTTACTATAACCTTGGAAGAATATGTTACTTAGAAGATGCTTTATGTTTCTTCCTTTTTATCTCAAAAAACTTACAACATATTGTAGTGTGAAAGCATGTTCATTTTTTATTAGGATCAATCAAGAACAAACTTCAAGACATAATGGCAGGTTTCCTGTTACACTACACACACCTCAAAATATTGTCAGTTCAATCCTGGATGAATCAAAACTTAGAATATCTTAAATAAAATTAATGTTTGAAGAATATACCAGTAAGGTTTTACTTAACCATGTAATGTATGCAATGAATAATCAGACATTAGTAAATCAATGTAGATTCATTGGAATTTATTGAATTGCATAAGCTTCCAAACGATTAGAAAAACTCGTCAAGGATCGAAGGAACCATATCCTTAACTTTAGGAGTCGTAATACTTTGATATAAAGCTCGACTCTGATGCTAATTATTGAGTGAGAATATGGATACATAGAGGTCTAGAAAGGGGAGTTGAACATACCCTTTTTTCCACTAAGACAATTTCAAAAACATTTTAGGTCCCATAAACGAAGTCATAGATTTTAAAAAGTGTGGAAGCAAAACACAACAAGAGAGCTTGGAAGCATCTCAATGAATTAGACCAAGTGAAATAATATAAGATATTACTAAGGTATTGATTTCTTCAAATGCAAATCAATCACAAGATAACAAAAGATGCTTTAAACAAAGAAATTTAAAAACTCCTCAGATAGATATTCTATCAACCAATAATTGAATTCACGATACTTCTGTAAGATTGATACACCACAAACCTAAGCTTATACATGAAATCTCTATAAGAAAATTGTATCTTATAGGCTCTGTAAGATTGATACACCACAAACCTAAGCTTATACATGAAATCTCTATAAGAAAATTGTATCTTATAGGCATATAATCAATTAAATTATTTAATATGTGCAATACCAATATTAATGGATGCTAGTAAAATAAAGGAGTAAAAGGAAGAAGAAAAGATACACAAAGATATATAGTGGTTTGACGTTCGTCTTCGCTTTGTCTGCTCTATTTTTCAATGGTGTTAATTAACCACTAGAAAATAGTCATGATCTTCCACTATTTTGATAATTTTGATACAATAATTTTTGTTACAACAAACTACCACACAATAATTACCTCTATTGATTTAGCCACTCAAACTGCTAAGAAAAAAAGGATCCCTCAAGATCCTTATCAATAACCTCGCCATCCATATTAACATGCTCCAAGTATTCGTGTGTGGCGATCCCTTTGATCCCAACAATTTCTTATCTAAGTGATTTCCATTAACTGAGTGTATATTGGACTACTCCCAACTTTGTCTACGAGCAATCTTTCTCCACCAAAGAAAGAAAACTTCCAACTCTGCCTTAAAGAGCGTGGATACTTGATCTCGCCAAAGTCTTCCTTGGAGTATATTGAAAAACTCCCTTCTTTATCAATAACAAATAAGACCAAACTGTATTCAAGAAATTATACCTACACCTGTTACAAATAGAAAACTTCAAACAAAAAACATTAAATACCCTAATGTACCATAGTCTCCTTCAATCACCAAATCTTTAGAGATGAAGGTCCTTAACAATGGAAAATACTAAGGATGAAGATGATGAACAATTCCATAATATCTCTCAAACCAATCTAAAAACCCAAGGTTTTAGTCAAGGAATTAAATGAATATGAATGAAGTACACACACACACACACAAAAGGTTCTCGCAAATTTCTTGGTAAATGAGTCTTGGTTCTTAATTGTTATCATGAGCTTGATCAATCATGATTAACACACAAGATTAATCAACTAACTCTGTCTAAATCACAAGTAACAACAACAAAATTGCACAAGAACAATGTAACACAAAAAGAAGTGAATCTGACATGGATTACACTCAAGAGGTTGTTCTAGAGAAAAAGAGAAAGATTCATGGTGATGGGTATAGACACACTAAGAAGATAAGACAATATTATATCTTTCTCTGCATGGGTTTCACCCATATGTTTTACACACTTGTTGCTTTCACCAAAGAAACAATTATTTAAATCAAGGATGGAAAATGAGTCTTCTGAAGCTTTTATTCGAATCAAGAAGAAACTTTAATTCAAATCAATTTGAGCAAAGCCCAAATATGGCTTTATAAGGACAATTGATTCCAATTAATTTTTACACTTGATATAGATCACATGAGGTTATCATTTGAATCATGTTTATTTTGTGATTCAGCTCAAATGGTCCAGAGGCAATTCCCAATTTTCCCACAGTTTTTGATTCGAAACATGTTTTACGCTTGATTCGAATCAAGCAACTGAAAATCCAGATTTTAAGAGTTCTAACTTGTGATTCAAGTCACGCCGGATGAAACAACAAAGTAGCAACTTGATAGGCTAGAAAAGAAACAATATCAAGGATCAAAATACTCTTATTTAACTGAGCAATGAGTGTTCTTAGTGGTATAATACAAAATAGCCAAAGTGATTACAATACAAATGAAATACGAATAACGTACAAGCACACGAATATTAAATGAGAGACAAATTTCAAATACGCAAATAAACTAAAATAACTATATTCAAATTGATAAAAACATCAAAACAAATATGTGATACCATACGATAAAAAAAGGAAAGTTTTGCTTGTATAAGGTTAATTGATTATAGGTATTTATAATCAATTGCCAAGCAAATTTCTTCTCATAATCGATTAATCAAACTTCCTAATAAATTATAATTTATTTTTAAAATGTTTGACTCAATTAAAAGTATTTTGCAAAAGATGTTCTAAAATAGGTGAAGTTATAAAATAGATTTTGTGTGTATGTGATATTGCTTTTGTACTCAAAGAGTCAAGCATTTAATATACATAAAAGATTTTAAAAAGATAAGACAAATTGAGCGCTGGATCAAATAGTGAACTTTTACAAATGAAGTTTACTTTTTGATAATCTTAAGTTACATTTGATTCTTTTAAGTCAATCATCATAAATTTCTCACTTTTATTTAAGTTAATTTTTCTTCTTGATTTGATGATGATGATGATAACTTATTTCAATTACCTTTGTCATTATCCAAACTTGTTGATTACATAAAATCATATATGATGGACCTCACTATTATAAACAAGACCCTATAGTTTTTGTTGTGTATCTAGTTTGTTGGGTTTGGAATACCCCTAGTATTCTCATTAATACAATTGCTTATAAAATAAATAGTGAATAAATATCATATGGCTAATAAATTTTGAATAAACTTCATTATCATCTTAAAATTTAGGTTGAATATCTAAATGTGTCCTTCCAAATTCGATTTACAAAGAATTATTACTTAGAATTTATAACACATTTTTAGATCATATTTTATGCAATATATAGAACTCATATCTTAAAATTATGATGTCACTTGAATTTGTGAACATTGTTTTATAGCAGCATTTGTCAATACTTGGTGGTGGTTAGATTTATCTAAGATTTTCATAGGCTACAATCAATCAATTGTTATTTAGTTTGTGAAAAACGGATTAATCGTGATTCTGAAGGGTTACATATATAAGCTCTTTTATTGGTTAAGTGATCTCTTTTAATTAAATTCTGAGTATCTGAAACTTGATTGGTGTGGGCAAAAGTGTGGGTTTTAACCCTAGACCCATAATGAGTAGGAACTAGGGTTATATATATATATATATATATATATATATATATATATATATATATATATAGCTATATCTCCTATGTAATCACAAGAATCAGAAACATAACCGACGGCTCTATAACTTGTCTCATTGAAAGTTGTGAACATAAGTGTGAGATACAGAGGACGATATAGTCATTCATCATTTCGTAATTCCGAATCATGACTTAAACAAGTAAATATTAATGTTCCAATTTCATATAATCAATCAATAAATATTTTCGCTTACATTTGATATCAGAGTTTAGATTATGAGTTATGGCTCAATTGTTTGTTGTTAATCTATAATTATGATTTAATATGATTGTTGGTCGATCCATCTTCTTCTAGCATTTCTATTGATAATTGATATTTGCTGCAATTAAAAAGTCATTAGCTGAAAAATGTATTCCTCTTTACTCTACAATTGCAAGTTATTACGTGAAATTAGTTTTTTTTAACAATATATTTCTGCTTTAGTATTTTATATATATATATATATATATATATATATATATATATGGAAGTTGTATGAGAGTGCCTGTTTTTTTCCAATTAGTTTTCTATGTTAATAGCGCAATGCAGTTTGATTTAATTGTTTTTTTTTCTTATGTCAATAAATAATTTAATTACCAATAAATAATTGAATTACCAATTGAATCTAGCATTTATTTTACTGGTATATATTAGATCTAACATTTACTGTACTACCAATTAAATTAATAAATAGTTTTAAATATATATTAATTCTATTAGTTTAATATATATGCTTATATATAAAACTATCTGAATTAGTTATTTACAAAACAATATGTACTGTATATCTTTAAATTTCTATTATTTTTAATTATGTTGTCTTGAATATTTTATTAAATAAATATTAGTTTATATATAAATTTGTGATACATTTGTTTTGTTAAATATTTTGAAATACTATATAATACCCTTATAATATTGATATTGATATTCTTGAAGACAAAATTTATTGGGAATGCTATATTGTTTAAATTCATGATTGGTTCATGATTTTTTTGGCAAGAAAAATTAGATTCCTATGCAAGAAATTTTATAAATAATTGGGTGTGATTACCACCAAAGTGAGATCACTCATTGTAGTTTATAAAAGTCTCTTTGTAGTTTCAGGAATGGTTTTAAGTCATTACTATAATTGTCTTTCCAAAGGTGGACAATTGTATGTAGAGATTGTGGTTGATTAAGGATATAGGTATTGGAGATGCTTGGGTCCAAGGGATTTATTTATCTAAAGGAGATAAATTTCTTACTTAATGTATGCTCACTGAGTAGCTTATTATTGAAAATTTGTAGATGAAGTTGTTGGAAGTGTTTTGGTTTAGAGAATTTATTTACCCAAAGGAGATAGATTTTCGAACCCAATGTATGCTCATTGAGTAACTCATATGAGGTTCTGACCTTGTGTAACACCTCAAAATTTGCCCTAGTGTTTCTAAACCTTTTGGCTTATGCTTCATTTCATTTGCATTGTCATTTTTGCATTTGCATAGTTCTTTTGAGCATGGGATTGAGGTATCTTTCAGCAGCTCATGGCGTCATCAGTTCCAGTATCATTTCCAACAATGTTCAGAGCCAAGCAGATAGTTTTCCAAGTCTTTTTAAGCATTTATTTTGCTCATTAAATGACTTGATGATTAGAAACTCTGGCAGTCAATTTTTGATCAGCTATTCAACACCAGACAGTTGTTATCAGCAGTTTAATCCGAGTGCGAAAAAGCATTTCACAGCATATTTCAAGTGTGTTCCAGTGGTAATATCAAATGACAAGTTTCAGAGGTCTATCGTGGTTCAGAACGGGTAGAACCAGAAGAATATCCAAGTTTCCCTCATTTTGGCGCAAAAATTCAAAATTTGAATGTGTTAATCGATTAACCAATTGCAGTGCAATTAGGTTAATCGATTAACCATAGTGAATTTTGCCCAAATGCTGCATTTTCAGAGCTGTTTCTTTTTAACCCAATTTTTAATCACCCATTTTAATTCTACACATCAGTAGAAGGATCTAGAGAGTTGATTTTCCACTCAAAAGCTCAAATTCTTTCTACTCCAATTCCACATTTCCTTTCCTAATTCACATTTCATCCCAATTTCCACTCACTTAACCTCACTCCCAACCCAAACTTAACTCCTAACCTAGGGGTTATTTAAACCAATTCATTCCAAACCTCTAAAACCTAGATCATTTTTCACTCTCATTTTTCAGAATTTGCTCTCAATTCTCTCTCACTTTTTCATTCTCCAACTTCATCTTCAACCACACTCAAAGCTCCATATTCATAGATTCACAAATTCTTCATTGGAATTTGTGAATTCATGAGCTAAACCTCCATCACATCCTCATTCTTGGTTCAATTCTGCAGTAGCTACTGATTTGGATCTTGGAGTAAGCTTTTGGAATCACTTTTTGGAGGAGTTTTTGCTTATTTGAAGTGTTCTTGCTTGGATCTTCAAGTTTTCTTGGTAAAGCTTCATAGATCTCTGGTTTTCTTATTTGGATCCACCAATTTTCCTTCACAAATCTTACCAAAGCAATTCTCAGCTTTGTAGGTTGGTTAATTTCAGATCCATACCTGATTTAGCTTAATTTCAACTTATACAATGTAGATCCATCGCTTTTGATGTGTTTTGATCCATTTGCTTGAATTTGATTCATAATGTTGATGATTGTTGGATCTAATTGATGTTGAATGATGTATTTCAATGTAATTTTTCGTGCATAAGTGATTACATGATCGTTTGGATGTTTGGATAAGTGATTTGCTGCTGAAAAAGTGATTTTCGAACTTGATTTTTTGCTGCTGGTACAGGGTTAATCGATTAACCAATTGCAGTGCAATTAGGTTAATAGATTAACCAGTGTAAATTGTGTTGTTTTGGGGCTGTTAATGGATTAACCTAATTGCACTGCAATTGGTTAATCGATTAACACTACTGCAGAGTGTGTTTTTTGTGCATTTTTTAGCATGTTTCGATCCTGTTTCATTTTTAATCTTCATGGATTGATATGATACATGTTTAATGACTGTTTTGATGTTGTTGCACCTCACACCATTGTAGGCACACAATTTTCCGACACGCGACTCTTGGACTTTTATCGTTTATGAACATGTTTGCGATGTTGCGTTCTTGATGCAATGAACACATAGCATACACTCCTTGAGCATGTTAATTGTTGGTTGATGCTTGTGTTGCTGGGATTGTTATGTGCATGCTTGTTCACTTTTCCTTTCATTGAGGTGCACACTTGTTTCAACTTGTTCATATGCCAAATGATATGCATTTCTTCCATGATGTCTTCAAATTCTTTCAACATGATGTGTGATGTGTTTGTGATCATGATTAATTGTGTATTGCATGATGTTGGGTGCACTTTTGCTATGCCATGATTGATTTGTATCATTAATGTATCACATGCTGTCCTGTTTCTACTGCTGTTTATGTGCATATGTGCTGTTATATGTGCTGCTGTTTGGCTTTTTTACACCTCATTTTGTGCTGATTAGTGTGCTGTTATAAGTTGTCTTATTTGTGTGCTGCCTTTTACTGCTGTATTGGTGCAGGTGCGCTGTGGTAGCTACTGTTTTTGGTTATTCGCCTATTTTCCTCCTTCGTCTCTTTCACTCCTTCCTTTCCCTTGAATCTTAATACTTGTTTAAGTCTTGGATTTGCTCCCTTAGAGCTACCTAGTCCAACTTAATTTTCTATTAAGCTTGGAGTAGGATTAGCATTAGGCTTTCGTTTTGCATACTAACTTAGGTAGATGTTTCCCCTTTACCTCAACCATAGGACCATCTTTGCATGACAACATTAGGATAGAATTCCCCTTAGTGTTTTCTTTTTCCTTGAGTCCTCTCTTCTCATCTCTTAACATTTCTAAAACACTTAGTAAATATAACGTATATTGCGCTCGAGCCTTAAGTGTAGGATATGAAGAACGAGGGGTCTCCCCTCCTCTTCTAGAGTGTTTAGCATACGTCCCATTTGGGGGCGACCATGCGATTCACTCGTTCCCGCATGGTAGACTTTAGTACAATGTAAGTTACGAATTAACTTCAATCTACTTCTGTCTAAAAAATACAAAAACAAACTTAAACCTTTTTTATCCTTCGGGATTGTTAATTTCCAACCTTTTTCAGAAAAGGGCACGTTACTTCCGTCTCGTCGCAAACAGGCATCGACCCTAACTGCCGGACGCGAATCTAACGTCGCTCATAAAAAACACTAAGACCTTGTTAGGTCGAACTACGACTGCTCTGATTTCCTCTCTCTCGTCCAATTGAGGATACATAGGCACAAGACGGCGATGTCTTGGCGAGCAACCTCCCCCCTTAGTTCGTGTCCGAACTACGTTGACTCTGACTTTCCCATTGCACGAGGGAATACGTAGGCATAGGACGAGCGATGTCCTATCGAGTCACTTCTTTTTCTTTTCTTCTTCGTTTGTTCGTTCCTTTCCGTTCCTGTTCCTTCTCGTTTCCAGTAGCAGTGGAGCTCCAGATGACGACACCCTTTGATCGAGACAACAAGCGTGGATCCCGTCGAGTACGATGGACGTGTGGGGTGCTAACACCTTCCCTTCGCGTAACCGACTCCCTTACCCGTTTCTCTTGGTCGCAAGACCATGCTCTTTCCCTTCCCTCAGGTTTACGCAGTGTTTCCTTTCCCTTTCTTGGGATAAATACACATTGCTGACGACTCTGTTTTCCGCGCCACTTTCGCGTTTGTACCATGGATGCAAATCCTCGGGAGCGACAGCTGGCGACTCTGCTTGGGACTGGTTGACCTCTTGCTGGTCCATCCCCTTCGCGAGTCAATCCTAGCGCTTGGTTGTTTTTATTTCATTGGGTGTTTATTTTGTTGTGCTTTATTTTGTTGTATATTACTATTACTGTATTTACCGCATTTATTACATTTCATTTCATCACTGTCATGTGTTGTACTGTTCTGCTGCTGGATTTTCTGTTTGTAGGGTGGGTTGGATTCATGAGAGAAAAGCCCAATACCTAGGCTTGAGCATACACTTATGATTAGCGTGGAAAGTAGTGTGACTTGTTTGGCATTTGGCCAGACTTAGTATACATGAAAACTCCACATCCAGACGAGGTTTTCTTTGGTAATATTCTATCCTGCGCATTTCGGGCAGACGATGGAGTATAACCTGGAAAACTGTCGACTCTGGCGACCGTCTCCCGAGGACTCAGCAACGCCTCTCCTCCCGACATGTGATAATGGCAGACCAGAAATGGCAAACCCATTACACTTGTCGATCTGAGGACCCAATGCTGGGAACTTGCATGGGATGACCTTATTTTTTGGGGAATCAGTGGACGACCTCTTTGTTTGGTGATGGTATTGTACCCCGAGGGATGAATGTACTATTGCTTCTCAAATCGAGAATCCGAGACTGAGGATCCCGTTTTCTAGAACCCACATGTGAGAGGGTGTCGCTCCCGGGATTTTCATCCAAGTACAAACGCGAAAGTGGCACCGAAACAGAGTCGTCAGCAATGTGTATTTATCCCAAGAGAGGGAAAGGAAACACTGCATAAACCTGAGGGAAAGGAAAGAGCATGGTCTTGCGACCAAGAGAACTGGGTTCGGGAGTCGGTTACGCGAGAGGAAGGTATTAGCACCCTCACGCGTCCATCGTACCCGATGGGATCCACGCTTGCTATTTCGATCAAAGGGTGTAAGGAAAGGATACTGGAAGAGGGACTGCTAGCTGGAGAACTGGAAAAGGAAAGGAGAGAGAAAGAGAAACAAATGTATGGAAAATAAAAGAAGTGCTCGAATGGGCCCTACCCCACTGCCTACGTATCTCATCGGGAGCATGAGAATCAGAGCGACGTAGTTCCCCTCAATGAGGGTCGCTTTGTTTGTGTTTTTTAGTGGAAACGTCAGAGTGCGCGTCCCAGCAGTTAGGTGTTGCAGCTCGCTGTATGGAAACTTAGGCGTTACCTGTTTGCGGTAGGACAGAAATGACGCATCCTTAAGGAAGGAGTGAAGAAGATGAGAAAATAATTCCCGAAGGAAAAACGTTATTGTTTGTTTGAAGTTTTTTAGAAAGAAGTGTTTTTGAAGTTGTTTGTAACTTGCATTGCACTCAAGTCTACAATATAGGAACGAATATGTCGCGTATCGTCCCCAACAGGACGTACACTAGGTATCCTAGAAGAATGAAGGGAAACCCCCCATTATTCACTTCCCACATTTAAGGCTCGTGCGCAATACATGTTTACCCTTTATTTAGTGTTTTTTACTTTTATTTTGAGATGAGAAGAGAGAAAACCCAAAGGAAACTCTAAAGGGAGACTAAGAGTCCTAATGTTATCATGCGTGGATGACCTATGGTTAGTGAGGCTTAGGAGGGACAACTACCTAAAACCTAATGCTAATCCTACTCCAAGCTTAATCAAAAATTAAGTTGGACTAGGTAGCTCTAAAGGGAAATAATCCAAGACTTAAACAAGTCTTGAGATTCGTGGGATGAGAAAGAGTGAAAGAGAATAAATGAGAAAGAGAAGAAGGAAGATGAGATACAATAAGTGCCAGCAAGCACATCATATCATAAATGTCCAACTCAAATCATCAAACATGTTTCAAAGATCAATGCAAAACAATTCAAGTAAGCATGCAAAGATAAACATGAAAGAATGCAAGCATACTTGTATGAAATGCATAATTAAGCACACATATACTTCATATCAAAATGAAATGAGAAAGGCAAGATGAATATGAAAACAAGTCAGAATCAAGCTCATATTATCATCAACAATTCTCATGCAAAAGGAAATCATATCATGAAGCATTATGATCCAAAGAAGTTACAAAGCAAAAGGTAATGATGTTTATCATACAATTCAAACAAAATGCATTCAACTATGCTCAAGTGACATGAAAACCAAGTATATAACTCAAGAGGCAGTAGCATATACATCAATATCATATCAAAACCAAACTCAAGTCATACAAGTCCAAACATCAATCAACACCTTCAAAATATGCACCAAAGTAAACTACAAAAAGAGGACAAAGTTCCAACACTTAAGCATACTCAAACATGATCCACAAATTGAAAAATTTAGTCTAAAAGGACCTCAACCAGGGGTAAACATCATATCAAAAGCTCATTCAAAGAATCACAAAGGATCCCAATCAATTAAGCATGGCAAATCAACTTGTGTAAAGAGATGTCAAGAGATGATCATGCATAAGTCACTTAAGCACAAATAATCAAACATACATCAAATGACATTCAACAATTGTGAAATTAAAACTCCAATGATCTAGGTCAGAATACAATCACATGCTAAAAGATCTCACAAAACTTCACAAGTTAAGCAACTCAAACAATTAAGCAAAGATCAAGTAAGAACCATAATTCAATATGAAAAAGAGAGGGACAAAAATGCAACATGAAATGATTTTAAAAATATGAGAAAATTTTTTTTATGAATTTCAAAGTGTCCTTTGAAGTATGCAAAAAGAATGGGTTCAGAATGTTTCGTATGCTATGAGAAATAAAATCAGCAAGCTAAGTGTGCACAATTGAAACAAATCAAAAAGAAAATAAAGCAACAATTAATTCAGATGCCAAAAATAAAATAAAAATGAAAAATAAAATTTGGAAAAAATTTATAATATGCCAAAGATGCTTCATGATTTTTTTTGTAATTTTTGATGCATAAAACTAATTTTAAAAATTAAAAATGAAACTATGCAAAAAGAATAAAATGAAATGAAATAAAAACCAGTGAGGGGTGCAGACAGCAAGCATAGCACGTTCAGAAATAAAATGGATCAAAGCATGGGGTGGGAATAGCAAGCCCAAGTCATAAAAGACCATCAGCGAAGTCAAAAGAAAATACATGAAACCCAATCAACGGTCAGATTCAATCAGGACCCTCAGATCAATCCAGCGTGTGATAACAAGTCAAAAAGGCAACAAGTAGTCATGATAAGAGGTTCAGATCACAAGGCACACCATAAACAACGTACACATGCACACACATAATCACTCAGCATTTAAAAGAGGGCACGTGAGAGGCACACCATATTTTAATGTGTTGGCGTAAATCCAACCATCAGATCTATCCTACGCACACAATCACATCATCAAATCAACAATTAAACAACATGAGGGGCTCGGATTGAAGGTTCATTGCAACACACGTGGAATGGCACACACGCAATTAGCACAATAACAACAGAATTTAAATGGCGTGGCAACGTGTAGACCGTCAGATCCAAGCAATGAATGGTTGTGATTGCATCTCCTTCCTCCAAAAGCTTCGCCGGACTGAACAATAACCAGACGTCGGAGCCCTAGCTCCGGTCGTCTCCTCCGGCAACCTGCATCCTAACAAACTCCAGAAAATGCAAACGAACAGACCATTCCAACCAGATTTTCACAAGGATCATGGATACGCAAACCAAATCATCAAACAATGAACACACAGTGCAAATCGAACAAAACAAGTTTGAGATTCAAAACTTCAGATCTACATTATGCGCATGTTACACGTCCAAAATTAATTCTAAACACATTAGCATGCTCAGAAACAATCATAGATCATTATGCACATCAAAAATTTAGGTTCTAAGAGCATGAAATCACCACTAACCTGAGGTCTTGAAGAGCTCAAAATACTCCTAGAAAACCAGAGATAAGCTGCAGATCAAGCCTTAGGAACCTCTAATTGCAAAATAAATGCAATTAGAGCTTGAATATGGTCTGGATCTTGAGTTTGAAGAAATGGTTTCCAAATTCGAACCCACTGAATTCTTTGATTATAGCTTCAGATGATGGTTGATTTGTGTTCTATGAACTTCAAGGATTCAGAATGTGGAAGAATTTCTCAAAAAGCTCTTAAGGTGAGAGAGAATCGAAGAGGAGAAAGTGAGAGCAAAAATGTGAAATCTGAGCAAATAAGGATGCATGACCTAGCTGTGAAGGCATGAGTTAGCTTATATACACTTGGTTATTCCCCTGATTATGATTAAGGTCTTGTTAATTCCTTGATTAGTGAGTTTTGGATGATTTTGCAAATTTGCACTTTGAGCTCATCCCACTAATTCTCACGTGCCAATGCCACAAAATGAGCATGATCCACTCACATTTCCTCTGCTGATCACAAATGAATTGTAGTTGGGCCTTGCACTTGCTTGGTTTGTGAGTTTTTGATCCATTTGCAAATTTGTACAATGTGAAATAAGTGAGAAATATAGCATAGAATGACTTGGTTCAAAGGCCAAAAATAACCCTTATGATGTGTACTTGAATGTTGTAATGAGACATGAACCAATAAAACCAATTACAAGTCCATTTGTGCCAAAATGCAAAAGGTGGAAAAAGTGGTTCATGAAAATCCATCAAAATGCACTTTGCATTGCTTTGACCATAACTAGAGTTCCACAAATGATATGGAGATGTTCTAGTACTTTTTGGAAATGGGAAAGAAAGATCTTCAACTTTTATGTTGGAGGAAAATTCATTTGAAGCTTCTTTGATGATGAAAAGTCAAGTTGAATGTGGTGGAAAAACTGCCAAAATGGAAAGTTCTCATTATAGGTCATTTTCCAAATTTAGTAACTTTTGTACAAACTCTTGATTTTTGATGAATGATGCCATCCATGCCATTACTTAACCAAATAAAGGTACATGGATTTGGGAAACATGATTTGAACCTTTGAAAACCCATGGTTGACTTTCCTTTTGAACTGTTGACTTTTGCTTATTTCACAAGTAACTGATCCATTGAACATCTTCCCCAAAGAACCAATGACCAAGATTCCATCCATGAACACTTAAGAACATAAGGAATACCATGAGATCAAGTCTTGCCCAAAAAATCAGAGATAAACTGATTTTAGGTCAAACCCTAATTTTGGCACCCTCTAGTTAGGAGGAAATAACATATCCTCTAAATCCAAATTCCTCTGAATATGATGTGTATCCTCTCAAACAATGATGAGATATGCCCTTTGGAGATGATAAAAACTCAAAAAGCTTGCCCATTTGAGGGTCAGATCCCAACTTTGGACTACCTTGTGTAGGAAATTATGCATTGTCCAATCTTCTTGATGAATACCCTTCTTTCAATGACTTGTGAGATCAAATGGAGATGATACATGATGTAAGAGATCCTTGAGGCTTGTTGGAAGACTCTTGGCTCTGGTTCCCTTGCTCTGGATGATCCACACCTCTGAGAAACAACTGATCATATGCCCTTATGCAAGATGCAATGCTAAATGCTTGATGTTTTATTTTTCTATGCTTGAATGCAATGCAATGCAATGAAAGCTCATGCTAAATGATATGAAGAAAAGAGAGGGAAAATTTTGGGGTATTACAGCTGCCCCTATTCAATCACTGTAGACCTGAACGGATGATAGCGATTGTTGTCAGACTTTCAAGGTATGGAGGGATTGAATACTACAAATAACCAGAAAATTTGCACTCTGTAGAGAAGAAGAAAAGGGATATAAACCCAACCAAATGAACTCTGCTTGAATAAAACTCTGGTGGGAAGAATAACATTGAAGGGCTGTCTTTTATACAACGCTAGACGACTACTGGCTTGCCACACTACGGGTGGACTTGGAAAACGTCTTTTAGAACAACGCCAGATGACTACTGGCTTGCCACACCGCGGGTGGACTTTAACGATGTCTTTTGTACAACGCCAGATGACTACTGGCTTGCCACACTACGAGTGGACTGTCTTTTTTGAATAGAGTCAAAAGACTACTGACTTTCCACACTACGGGTGGACTTTTGCCAATCTACGGTTGGACTTTGCCTTGCTTTGCCACCCTTGGATGGTCTTTTGCCAATCTACGGTTGGACTTAACTGCGGTCTTTTAAAGAGAGTCAGACGACTACTGGCTTGCCACACTACGGGTGGACTTTCGCCAATCTACGATTGGACTTTAAGAATTTGCCACCCTTGGATGGACCTTTTGCCAATCTACGGTTGGACTGTAAGAATTTGCCACCCTTGGATGGACCTTTTGCCAATCTACGATTGGACTTTAAGAATTTGCCACCCTTGGATGGACCTTTTGCCAATCTACGGTTGGACTTTAAGAATTTGCCACCCTTGGATGGACCTTTTGCCAATCTACGGTTGGACTTTAAGAATTTGTCACCCTTGGATGGACCTTTTGCCAATCTACGGTTGGACTGTAAGAATTCCAATACTGGACTACTCTCTGCATCCGTGTCAGACATCTCTGCTGACTCTGCTGAGGAACAACGATCAATGATTTGATCTCGGAGACTCCTGAAAGGATAATACCTCTGCTGGAGAATGAATGAACAATCCGTCTGCTTCGAATTGTCAAGTTTACCAAAACTAAATTGAACTTTGAAATATGGGGAAATGATGATTCTGCCAGGAATTACTTCATCTGCTTGGGGATGAATTCTGGTCACAGCAACTCCGCTGGGGATGAGAATTTTTACATGACGTCCTGCTAGGGAAGAAAAGTCATTAAAACTCTGCTTGAGGATCTATCAAACCCGAGATCCTTTGCGGGGAGAATCAACCTTCTAACCCGGCTGGGGCAAGAATATATTATCACTCTGCTGAGGAATAGATTTTGTTGATCAATAATCCTCTTGCGGAAAAAAAAACAACTCAGCTGGGGAGTATTGTTGACAAGATTCAATGCTGAACTCTGTGGGGATACCATTACCAGAGATACGATCTTGCTGGGAATCAAGGCTACTCTGTCGGGGATAAGCGAATCCTGGTTAGAAGGTGTTCTGCTGCAACATGCTGGGAGAGAGTCCTTAGATCTGCTGGGGAAACCCAAAGTAACTCCACGGTAGTCTGATGAGGCATAAGACTGTTGAGCCTAAGATAAGTGCCATAATGCCCCATGTTAGGCGAACTTTCCATTTGACGATTCCCTTGGGGATGATGAGTTTATAACCAACTCTGCTGGAGAAAACTGCTTTAAAGCGTCTCATGCTGGGGAATGCCTTTTCAGAGGATTTTACAGAAGACCAAATGTCTTCAAACTCTACTGGGGATAATAGATCTGGAACATCTCCTGCTGGGGAAATTCAAAATGCCCCATGCTTGGGAAGGTCAACAACTTGCTTCCTGCTCCATGATACAAGACTTACCTGAAGAAACGTCATAAGAGGATTTTACAGGAGATTAAGCATCTTCAAACTCCTGACGACTTCACTGGGGATTAACCATCAACTTCGGTGTCTGAGAAGCAACTCTACTGGGGATTCGCAACCGTTATCGACACAGAAAACTTGTAACTGTTGGAAGTACTGAACGAGAGAATCGACTTAATAAGATACAACGATACCCAGTTGAACTCAATTCACTGATATCGAGACGTCGTGAACGACCGCCGACCGAATGATGGACTCAATTAGTAAACGTTGTGACAAAAGGGTGACATGTGAGCCCTTCCTTGAACATGATTGCCCCAGTCTTCTGCATGGGGATAAGTGTTTACTCGTCTAGGAGAGATGCCTCTTGTGATCTTGGGATGACCTACCCCTTTGTTTCAATCTTTTTGGTTGATTGACTACATACGCGTGAACAATAGTTTTTTACTTGCCCAGACCGTCATGGTCCACCAAAAGAAATTGTCCCAAGAGGATTTTACAGAAGACTTGACATCCAAAACGCCTCAATGTCCTCAAAATCTTGGAGAAATTCGTTGGGTCTCGAAGTAACTACCTCAACCCGTATGGTCTACAGAGAAACTCGCCTCGAGAAGATTCGTAAACAATCTCAAATCCCCACGAGATATTCTGCCCCAATACTCTGAACCCTGGATAGGCTGATCAGTCTTCTGGATGGACTAACTTTCTGTGCTCTTGGGATGGCCTGCCCCAGTATGAACCTTGAAGTGGTTTTACCCCTGACTACTGATCTTCGAAGGAAGACCAAGAATGCCTGCATTTGGAGAGATTTGAATCTCGAAGTAATTGCCCCAGTCTGGATGGACTCTGAAGAGATTTCTCGACGTGATTGGCTCAGATTGGCTACACCTTAAAGAGATGATTCGACGCGACTGCCCCAGATCGACTACGTCTTAGCACACCTTGTTGGAAAAGACCCCGCTCAACAAAGTTTCCTGAGGAAGTACCATTGGATGTGGTTGTCCTTCGAGAGTCTCAGAATTCTCAACTCGGCAAGATTAAGCTTCTAGACTGAATTTCCATATGTAAACTTCTTTTGATGTCAAACAAATATATACAAGCAGAAAATGTTTTAATCTGAGAATGAAAATTCTAATGCAACACACATGTTACTCTTGAAGTTTTACTGAAAAGATATCGCAAAGCTGTGAACGAATCACGGGTTAGGATACGACATTAATTTTTGAATGAAAGAAATGCAATGCATATGCAACACCAACAAGATCTTTTAGCATCACTCATAGGAGTCAGGAACGCTATCTCATCGGAGTACGCTCTTGAAATAAACCCTATTTCAATTAGGACTTTTGAGGGTTGTATCGTGGCCTGGTTCACGGTTTTGAGAAAAAAGGATTATGGCTCAAAGTTTATTGGTGCCTACCCACTCTTCGTGATGTTCTCCAGTCCTACATTCAGCTATTTTGCACAAGCGTTCGCCTCTCAAAAAGATTTTATGATCTTTAAGGAACCCATGCATCTGATGGTTTGACACCTAATGAGGCTTTAGAGTGACAGTCACCCCTTTGTCTTTTGTTCGTAGTCACACGACTTTGTTCTTGCTCGAGGATTTTCTTTTGTAACCCTTTTGTTTTTCGCTTTCGCATTCTTTTGCCCTTTTTTTTTATCCCTAATTTTTGCCTGGACTGATTCTTTTGAATCTTTAGATTTTGAAGTCCAGCGGGATGCCCCAACTTTTGCCTAAATTGCTTGTTTTCAAGTTTCAACTTAGCGAGCTTTTTTCTTTTTTATTTTATTCTCGGAACAAATCGTGCGACACTGGCTTGTCTTGACTTTGTTGAAAGGGTTATGACTGTCTCACTCTTTGATTGTTGATGGATAACCATTGTGGTTTCACGTCTCTCGACCTCTTGACGGTGGCATAGAAGGCAATGGATCCTCGGATGCACACTCCTTTTGAAATTTGAACGCTTGGTCAAATTAACTGACGCCTACCCTGCCCCTGGGTTGACTGTGAGGGTTTTTTCGTACGAAAAGAAACTCCTACTTCAAGGCTCAAAGGGGTTAACGAGGGTTTATCTCCCTTATATCTTCAGTGTTTGGGGAGTTGAAACAATGCCTGTACATCCTCAACAAGGTTCTATTCAAAAGCACACCATTAGAGATTTTTGCGTTTTTACCTCATCATCCTCCCTCATAGAGTTTAAGCAAGAAAATTGGTATTGCAGTGCACATTAGCACTAAATGAGTGAACACAAATGACATTTTTCAAGAAAACATATTCATTGCATTAAAATCATCATACCAAATACAAACAAGTTTTAACATGCAAATAATGTCTGAACAAACAAATGAAAACTACATATAAAAATGCAGCAAAGAAACGAAGATTGCCATTGTTGAGGAGGCTTGACTCCGTCTGGACTTATTGCTTCTGATGACGTCTTCCCTTTTTTACGTGCTTGCTTGGGAAGCTTTAGTTAACGTACAGACCATCTGCAGTGAAAATAATGATCCCAGCGTCAATCAGATCTTGCACTTTATGCCTGAGCACCTTACAATCTTCAATGGCATGCCCCTATGTCCCTGAGTGGTACTCGCACCTAGCATCCTTGTCATAACCTGGCTAAAGAGGATACGGGACAGGAGCAACTTCCCTTAACTGAATCAAAGAGTCTTGAAGTAAACGGTCGATCAACTGACTGTGAGGAACAGTAATGGGATCAAATTTTCTCTCAGGCTTTCTGGGTCTTTGATATCTCCTCTGGGAGCTAGTCTGCTGCTGATACGGATTCGGGTACGCCTCTTTTCCCAGCATTTTCCTTTTCAAACTTGGCCTAAAATCGGGAACAAGTTGCTGATATGGGGATTTTGAGACCAAAGACTGCAAGATATGCCCTTGACTTGATGCCGCTTTAAGAGGGAACGCCGGCAAATTCATATTTCTTGCAGCAGTAGGAGTAGAATTACTCTATATGTTACGCCGCCCGGCGCAAAATCTATCGCCTTTGAATCAATCAGATCTTGGACCACATTATGAAAGGCTTTACATTTTTCCACATTGTGCCCCGGCGCACCAGAGTGAAAATCACAATGGCCACTTGCATCATAATTGAGTGGGAGCTTTCCACTAGGGGGATTTACTGTCCGATGTTCAACCAATTGGAGTTGAAGTAGGTACCTCAACAGCTGAGCATAAGGCATAGGAAGCGGATCAAAAATTCTGTCAATTTTCTTCGACTTTGGTAGGTACTTCCTAGCCTTGGAGCCGTCTGGGGAAACAAGAGGTAACTGCTGGTGAGTTAGTTTCAGAACTCTAGGTGGTGCAGAAAATCCGTGAGGCACATCACTCTTGGGGATAGGTTCCACAAGCAAGGGTGGAACGACAACTTCTGTTATAGCCTCAGGTGTGGGATTACCATCCTTTCTGAGCACATTTCTCACAACTTCCATAACAAAACTCATCTGGGTCTTCACTTGATTGACCTCTTCTTTCAGCATTTTCTGGCACTGAATCAAAGCTTGCATGTCCACCATAAAGTGCCCCAGTTGGGCCTTCATCTCATTCACCTCCGCTCGGAGTTGTTCCATATCTGAACCTTGATTGTGGTGAATCGAGTAGTTGGAAGAAGTCATGCTTTCCGTCCTGCAGAGAATACCCAGTCAGAATGAGAAATCCGCTCCGGAACACCTGTTATGCAAAAATGTTTATGATTATGAGGATGCAAATGCAAAATGCAAACAATCATATTCAAACATTTCCAGGCCGAATCTGCTTTGATTCCAGCTTTGAAATCGGGCAAGGGATCGGACACAACATCGGAAAATAAATTCGAATCCAGAAATATTGTAGAATCAATCAAAAGATAACCCCTTTCAAACAACTGAGAGCTATTGAGACAAATACGGCTGAACCAAATGTTGCAATATCATAGCATAATAAGTCATACAAATAGGTTCAATACAATCAAAAGTGATTCCATCAACAATCCTGATGGTAATCACAGCAAAAAACAAACAACAGAATTACTACAAGTCAATTCCAAGTAAATCGGTTTCAATCTCCTCAAGAAGGTTCACAGTATCTGAATGAGTAGGTCTTTCTAGCAAACCCTTGATCAGTCTGTTTCTCTTCTCGACATCCTGATTCAGCCTAGCAATCTGCTCTTCAGCATCGTTGCCTTCGTGCTTTGACTTCTTGATTCCCGCTTGCAGTTTGAGCTCTTCAATTTCTTTCTGGGCTTCTTTCCACTTACCAGAGAAGTGTTTCTTATCTTCCTTCATTCTTTGAAGTTCTTCTTGTAACTCCCCATTCTCAATCTTGAGCTCTTCCCACATTTCCTGATATGTGGCAAGTTCGTCTTTAGTTTTGGTCAAGAGCTTCTTGGTTTCCCTGTAAGCTTTACCGGATGATTCAGCAGTCATACTGATCTTTCTACAGTGTTGAGCTCTGTCATCAAGATCCTTCTCCCTTTTTTCCAAACGCTCTGTCAAATCTTGGACCTTCCATTTCATCTCCAAGTTGTCATGTAAAGCGCCCTGAAGTCTACTACTCATACTAGCATTTTCCTCTCTCAAATCTTGCACTACTTTTCGCTGCTTATCAAATTCTTCAATTAGTACGGTGATTCGTTCCTCTATCACTTTAGGATATAAGGAAGGCGCCCAATCAAAAGCCAAATAGTACTCTTCAACCCTCTTCTTTACGCATTGATCATATGGAGGGAAAGTTTGATTGTTAGGCACGCCCCAAATGGTTTTTCCTCTCTTATGTTTACTAAGCCATGCTTTGGAAGTTTTCTGCGCCGTATCTAATCCATCGTCAACCATGTGAAAATACAGAGACTCTTCCAATTCCTTTTCAACTGGGGGACTTCTCAGAGCATACCCAAACTGCCGGATAGCCAAGGAAGGGTTATAGTTAATACCTCATTTCCTCCCTATCAATGGGACATTGGGGTATTCACCACAACTGTGCAAAATGTCTTTACCCAGCACTCCATGATTCACCCAAACAATATCCTTAGCGTCTAGACCCATCAGACATTGGCTCCACTTCAGAGAATTCCTAGTATCCTTGAAAGCACTTGACTGGGGTAGATGATTGGCAAACCACTTATAGAAAAGAGGTGCACAACAATAAACTGTCCCACCTCGTTTCTTCTCGTTCCTGTTGTATAAAGCATAATGAAGGTCTCCTAATAAGGTTGGCACCGGATTCTGAGTTACAAATATCTTGATAGCATCCGTGTCAACAAAATCAGGCTCATTCGGGAACAAGACAATACCATACACACAGAGATCCAACACTGCACTGAAGACATTCCATTTCTCTTCCTTTGCTGCCTCTTGAGCCTTGCTGGCCAAGTATGATAGGTGATAGCCACGAACCTTTCCTTTGCCAGAAATATCAGCTTCCATAGTTAACTTGCTCAAATAAAGAGCACCAGCTACAGCTTGGAAATCAAGATCTGCCTTCGACCCACAGAAAGTAACACCTTCTTTGATGGAAATTCCCAGGATGTTAGAACACTCCTCCAGAGTAGGAACCAAAACATAATCTGTCAACACAAAGCACCTCAAGGACGGATCATAGAACTGCATCAAGATGTGCAAGTCGTTATATTCATATTCACTGATGTTGCGAACAAAGGATAGGATCCAACCATACTCTCTCCGAACCTTCCTAACACTTCTGGACCGACCATCTCTTGTAATTTACAAATCTGTCCCAGGATGGGCTTCGGGAACTTGTACACAATGATATTCTTCCTACCCTTCTTGGTGTCCATCCCTATGACTGCCCTTTAACTAGAATCAAAATCAGATACTACCTGAAACTGAAAAAATATGAATGTTAGAGAAAAAGATGCAATGCAGGGCATGTGATCAAAGTGCCACATCTGCGCTGGACTGTAATAGTTGCATAAATTCAAAGCTCAAGTTCTCCAGAATTCCCGAACAACAGAGTAACCACACAGATAAACCATGCTGATAAGAAATCCAATGTACAAGGTAGGTTGAAAGTCAAGGTTACCTGCAAACCTGTAAACCCCGTCCCTCTCACATGTGGGTACTAAGATCCTCAATATCCCGGGCTCTCAAGTCGAGAAATGATGATACGTTCACCATTTCTGGTTTAGCATCATCATCAATCGAGGAGGCCTCAACTGATTCACCGCAACGAAAGGTCCTCAGCTTCTGGCACTGAGGTCGAGAAGCAATAGTACATTCATCCCTCGGGGTACAGTACTATCGCCAATCGAGGAGTGCCTCCACTGATTCACTTTCAAAAAGGAAGTCATATAGCAAATTCCCAGCATTGGGTCCCCGGATCGAGAATGTGCAATGGGTTTGCCACAGAGGGTGGTCTGCCACTGTCACAACTCGGGAGGAGTGCCGCAACTGAGTCCTCGGGAATGGTTACCAGAGTCAACAATTCCTCCAGAGAATATCTACTGGCATGTATCAAACATACAGTAGCAGATAGCTCTGGATAGAACCTCGTCTGGTTGTAGGTCTCGTGAACACCCACACGTGGCCAAACACCACGGGAGCGACACGTCCACCCACACTAATACCTATGTGTATGCTCAAGCCTGGGTAGTGGGCTTATCTCTCAAAACACCTTGCCCACCAAACAGAAAACAACAGCACAGTCCAGCGCAATAGTGGTATGTAATGCAGTAAAGGCAGTAAAAACAGTAATACAATAAATAGCAATACAGTAAAAATAGTAAACAGCAAAACACAGCACCAGAATAAACACCCAATGAAAGAAAACAGACAAGCGCTAGGATTGACTCGCTAAGGAAACCAGAGATTCTGGGTTCAGTCCCCAGCAGAGTCGCCAGCTGTCGCTCCCGGGATTTTCATCCAAGTACAAACGCGAAAGTAGCACCGAAACAGAGTCGCCAGCAATGTGTATTTATCCCAAGAGAGGGAAAGGAAACACTGCATAAACCTGAGGGAAAGGAAAGAGCATGGTCTTGCGACCAAGAGAACTGGGTTTGGGAGTCGGTTACGCGAGAGGAAGGTATTAGCACCCTCACGCGTCCATCGTACCCGATGGGATCCACGCTTGCTATTTCGATCAAAGGGTGTAAGGAAAGGATACTGGAAGAGGGATTGCTAGCTGGAGAACTGGAAAAGGAAAGGAGAGAGAAAGAGAAACAAATGTAGGGAAAATAAAAGAAGTGCTCGAATGGGCTCTACCTCACTGCCTACGTATCTCATCGGGAGCATGAGAATCAGAGCGACGTAGTTCCCCTCAACGAGGGTCGCTTTGTTTGTGTTTTTTAGTGGAAACGTCAGAGTGCGCGTCCCAGCAGTTAGGTGTTGCAGCTCGCTATATGGAGACTTAGCCGTTACCTGTTTGCGGTAGGACAGAAATGACGCATCCTAAAGGAAGGAGTGAAGAAGATGAGAAAAGAATTCCCGAAGGAAAAACGTTATTGTTTGTTTGGAGTTTTTTAGAAAGAAGTGTTTTTGAAGTTGTTTGTAACTTGCATTGCACCCCAAGTCTACAATATAGGAACGAATACGTCGCGTATCGTCCCCAACAGGACGTACACTAGGTATCCTAGAAGAATGAAGGGAAACCCCCCATTATTCACTTCCCACATTTAAGGCTCGTGTGCAATACACGTTTACCCTTTATTTAGTGTTTTTTACTTTTATTTTGAGATGAGAAGAGAGAAAACCCAAAGGAAACTCTAAAGGGAGACTAAGAGTCCTAATGTTATCATGCGTGGATGACCTATGGTTAGTGAGGCTTAGGAGGGACAACTACCTAAAACCTAATGCTAATCCTACTCCAAGCTTAATCAAAAATTAAGTTGGACTAGGTAGCTCTAAAGGGAAAGAATCCAAGACTTAAACAAGTCTTGAGATTCGTGGGATGAGAAAGAGTGAAAGAGAAGAAATGAGAAAGAGAAGAAGGAAGATGAGATACAATAAGTGGCAGCAAGCACATCATATCATAAATTTCCAACTCAAATCATCAAACATGTTTCAAAGATCAATGCAAAACAATTCAAGTAAGCATGCAAAGATAAACATGAAAGAATGCAAGCATACTTGTATGAAATGCACAATTAAGCACACATATACTTCATATCAAAATGAAATGAGAAAGGCAAGATGAAGATGAAAACAAGTCAGAATCAAGCTCATATTATCATCAACAATTCTCATGCAAAAGGAAATCATATCATGAAGCATTATGATCCAAAGAAGTTACAAAGCAAAAGGTAATGATATTTATCATACAATTCAAACCAAATGCATTCAATTATGCTCAAGTGATATGAAAACCAAGTATAGAACTCAAGAGGCAGTAGCATATGCATCAATATCATATCAAAACCAAACTCAAGTCATACAAGTCCAAACATCAATCAACACCTTCAAAACATGCACCAAAGTAAACTACAAAAAGAGGACAAAGTTACAACACTTAAGCATACTCAAACATGATCCACAAATTGCAAAATTTAGTCTCAAAGGACCTCAACCAGGGGTAAACATCATATCAAAATCTCATTCAAATAATCACAAAGGAACCCAATCAATTAAGCATGGCAAATCAACTTGTGTAAAGAGATGTCAAGAGATGATCATGCATAAGTCATTTAAGCACAAATAATCAAACATACATCAAATGACATTCAACAATTGTGAAATTAAAACTCCAATGATCTAGGTCAGAATAAAATCACATGTTAAAAGATCTCACAAAAATTCACAAGTTAAGCAACTCAAACAATTAAGCAAAGATCAAGTAAGAACCATGATTTAATATGCAAAAGATAGGGACAAAAATGCAACATGAAATGATTTTAAAAATATGAGAAAAATGTTTTTACGAATTTCAAAGTGTCCTTTGAAGTATTCAAAAAGAATGGGTTCAGAATGTTTTGTATGCTATGAGAAATAAAATCAGCAAGCTAAGTGTGCACAATTGAAACAAATCAAAAAGAAAATAAATCAACAATTAATTCAGATGCCAAAAATAAAATAAAAATGAAAAAAAAAAATTTTGAAAAATTTATAATATGCCAAAGATGCTTCATGATTTTTTTTGTAATTTTTGATGCATAAAACTAATTTTAAAAATTAAAAATGAAACTATGCAAAAAGAATAAAATAAAATGAAATAAAAACCAGAGGGGGTGCAGACAGCAAGCATAGCACGTTCAGAAATAAAATGGATCAAAGCATGGGGTGGGAATAGCAAGCCCAAGTCATAAAAGGCCATCAGCGAAGTCAAAAGAAAATACATGAAACCCAGTCAACGGTCAGATTCAATCAGGACCCTCAGATCAATCCAGCGTGTGATAACAAGTCAAAAAGGCAACAAGTAGTCATGATAAGAGGTTCAGATCACAAGGCACACCATAAACAATGTACACATGCGCACACATAATCACTCAGCATTTAAAAGAGGGCACGTGAGAGGCACACCATATTTTAATGTGTTGGCGTAAATCCAACCATCAGATCTATCCTACGCACACAATCACATCATCAAATCAACAATTAAACAACACGAGGGGCTCAGATTGAAGGTTCATGGCAACACACGTGGAATGGCACACACGTAATTAGCATAATAAGAACAGAATTTAAATGGCGTGGCAACGTGTAGACCGTCAGATCCAAGCAATGAATGGTTGTGATTGCATCTCCTTCCTCCAAAAGCTTCGTCGGACTGAACAATAACCAGACGCCGGAGCCCTAGCTCTGGTCGTCTCCTTCGGCAACCTGCATCCTAACAAACTCCAGAAAATGCAAACGAATAGACCATTCTAACCAGATTTTCACAAGGATCGTGGATACGCAAACCAAATCATCAAACAATGAACACACAGTGCAAATCGAACAAAACAAGTTTGAGATTCAAAACTTCAGATCTACATTATGTGCATGTTACACGTCCAAAATTAATTATAAACACATTAGCATGCTCAGCAACAATCACATATCATTATGCACATCAAAAATTTAGGTTCTAAGAGCATGAAATCACCACTAACCTGAGGTCTTGAAGAGCTCAAAATACTCCTAGAAAACCAGAGATAAGCTGCAGATCAAGCCTTAGGAACCTCTAATTGAAAAATAAATGCAATTAGAGCTTGAATATGGTCTGGATCTTGAGTTTGAAGAAATGGTTTCCAAATTCGAACCCATTGAATTCTTTGATTATAGCTTCAGATGATGGTTGATTTGTGTTCTATGAACTTCAAGGATTTAGAATGTGGAAGAATTTCTCAAAAAGCTCTTAAGGTGAGAGAGAATCGAAGAGGAGAAAGTGAGAGAAAAAATGTGAAATCGGAGCAAATGAGGATGCATGGCCTAACTGTGAAGGCATGAGTTAGCTTATATACACTTGGTTATTCCCCTGATTATGATTAAGGTCTTGTTAATTCCTTGATTAGTGAGTTTTGGATGATTTTGCAAATTTGCACTTTGAGCTCATCCCACTAATTCTCACGTGCCAATGCCACAAAATGAGCATGATCCACTCACATTTCCTCTGCTGATCACAAATGAATTGTACTTGGGCCTTGCACTTGCTTGGTTTGTGAGTTTTTGATCCATTTGCAAATTTGTACAATGTGAAATAAGTGAGAAATATAGCATGGAATGACTTGGTTCAAAGGCCAAAAATAACCCTTATGATGTGTACTTGAATGTTGTAATGAGACATGAACCAATAAAACCAATTACAAGTCCATTTGTGCCAAAATGCAAAAGGTGGAAAAAGTGGTTCATGGAAAACCATCAAAATGCCCCTTGCATTGCTTTGACCATAACTAGAGTTCCACAAATGATATGGATATGTTCTAGTACTTTTTGGAAATGGGAAAGAAAGATCTTCAACTTTCATGTTGGAGAAAAATTCATTTGAAGCTTCTTTGATGATGAAAAGTCAAGTTGAATGTGGTGGAAAAACTGCCAAAATGGAAAGTTCTCATTATAGGTCATTTTCCAAATTTAGTAACTTTTGCACAAACTCTTGATTTTTGATGAATGATGCCATCCATGCCATTCCTTGACCAAATAAAGGTACATGGATTTGGGAAACATGATTTGAACCTTTGAAACCCCATGGTTGACTTTCCTTTTGAACTGTTGACTTTTGCTTATTTCACAAGTAACTGATCCATTGAACATCTTCCCCAAAGAACCAATGACCAAGATTCCATCCATGAACACTTAAGAACATAAGGAATACCATGAGATCAAGTCTTGCCCAAAAAATCAGAGATAAACTGATTTTAGGTCAAACCCTAATTTTGGCACCCTCTGGTTAGGAGGAAATATCACATCCTCCAAATCCAAATTCCTCTGAATATGATGTGTATCCTCTCAAACAATGATGAGATATGCCCTTTGGAGATGATAAAAACTCAAAGAGCTTGCCCACTTGAGGGTCAGATCCCAACTTTGGACTACCTTGTGTAGGAAATTATGCATTGTCCAATCTTCTTGATGAATTTCCTTTTTTCAATGACTTGTGAGATCAAATAGAGATGATACATGATGTAAGAGATCCTTGAGGCTTGTTGGAAGACTCTTGGCTCTGGTTCCCTTGCTCTAGATGATCCACACCTCTGAGAAACAACTGATCATATGCCCTTATGCAAGATGCAATGCTAAATGCTTGATGTTTTATTTTTCTATGCTTGAATGCAATGCAATGCAATGAAAGCTCATGCTAAATGATATGAAGAAAAGAAAGGGCAAATTTTGGGGTATTACATAGGGGATAGGTGTTTGCAGGTCTGCAGGTAACTGAAACCTTCAACGTACCCTGTTTTCTGGATTTCTCGTCAGTGTATAGTTATTTACCTGGTTTTCTGGTTATCTCAGTGGTCCAATGTTCTGGTATTCTGGTTATTCAGATATTCTGGTATTCTGGTATTCTCTTCAGAGCATACCTTTGAACTTATCCATTCAGCAGCACAACAGTACAGAGCTTTATTGAAGCCTTGATCCCATGTCTGTTGCATCTGCATCATCATTTTCGCATACATGTTCTTGTATTTCCAAGGGATTTTAACTTTGACACTCGCAGTTGAGAATTTCCATCCATTTCTTATGGTTCGTCTGTGAAAAAAAAACTTGAATCAAAGCAGAGTGATTCCTTGGAAATATTCGAACATGGCATTTGCATTGCATTTCCATACTCATGTGCATGGCAGGTGTTTGAGGTTGGTCTTTTGATCCCGATCGGGTTTTCTTCATGGTTGCAGATTCAACTTTGTTTTTTCACCGGTATTCTACTAGATCAAATCAAAGGAGGATTATGGAGCAAATGCAAGCAGAAATGGTCGCCATGCAAGCTCACATGGCCCAGTTCATGGAATTAATGCAGGGTGTTGCCCAAGGGCAGGAGCAATTGAGGACTCCGGTCCACCCCTTAGTGGCAAGAGTGGATGAAGACGGGGTTCTTTATGGCGGAGTCCATAATGGCGTTGTTGATAACGGTGCTCAGGGAGGTCCTGCGGGTGTAGAGATCCATATTCCTGGTGTTATGATACCTCTGGGCGGAGGAGAGCAGGTGGTGATTCCCTCTGTTGTCGGAGGAGGAAATAGTGTTTGCGCTGTTCATGGCCGTCGTTATGATGACCAACAAGACAACATTTTTTCTATGCAAGGTGTTGATGATATTCCTCAAGTCGACAATGATCAAAGGTTCAGACTGATTGAAGAACAATTAAGGGGTGTTGTGAATCAAAATTCTGTGGGTATGGATCTAGAGGATTTGGGGCTGGTTCCCGGTGTTGTAATTCCGCATAAATTTCAGGTGCCCACTTTTGAGAAATACAATGGTACCACTTGTCCTAAGACGCATGTCAGGGCATATGCGCAAAAGATGGCTGCGTATTCTAAAGATGAGAAATTGCTGATGCATTTCTTCCAGGACAGCCTGTCTGGGGCATCCTTGGAATGGTATATGCAATTACAGAGATGCATGTCCGTAATTGGAGAGAGTTGGTCGAGGCCTTTATCAAGCACTACCAATATAACACTATTATGGCTCCCAACAGGAGCTAGCTACAGAATTTGTCTCAGAAGAATAATGAAAGCTTTAAGGAATACGCGCAGAGATGGCGTGAACTAGCAGCAAGGGTGCAACCACCCTTGTTGGAGAAGGAGATGTTGAACCTGTTTATGGATACTTTGTCGGGACGTTATTATGAGAAACTGTTACCTTGCATGTCAGGCAAATTTTCTGACTTGATCTTAGTTGGAGAAATGGTCGAAAGCGGTATCAAAATGGGAAAGATTCAAGTTGCTCCCGATTCTTCTCAAAATGCAAAGAAACGTTACAAGGGAGAAGAAGGAGAGACTAATGTCGTTCAGTACCAACAACCTTATGCTCCTCAATAATAGAACTATCGGCGTCAGAATCAGCATAGGCCTCGCAACAACCTGGAAAGAAGGAATGCTCCTCTTCATCCAGTTCCCATGTCGTACAGTCAACTCTTGCCACACCTGTTTCAAAACTCATTGGCAGAGCCTAAGACTTTGAAGCTTGTTCCAGAACCATACCCTCCGGGGTACAATCCCCATGTGCAATGTGGATATCATGGAGGATCTATGGGGCACTCAACTGAAGATTGCAAAGCCTTCCAGGCCAAAGTGCAACAATTGATTGACAAAGGGTATATATCCTTTCCAGAAGAGGACTTGGTTGTGCATGTCGACTTCTCATCTATTTGAAGACTTCAAGGGTCACCTCCTAAAGCAATAAGTCCAGACGGAGTCAAGTCACCTCAACAATGGCAGTCATCATCTTCCTTTACTGCATTTTCATATGTAGCTTTCATTTGTTTGTTTAAACACTGTCTGCATGTAAAAACTTGTTTGTATTTTGAATGATGATTTTAATTCAATGAATGTGTTATTCTTGAAGTAATTTACTTTTATGCACTCATATCATGTTTATATGCACTGCAATACCAACCTTTCTTGTCTATAACTCTTGAGGGAGGATGATGAAGTGAAAAACGCAAAATCTTCGGTTAGTTGCCTTTGGATAAAACCCTATTGAAGATGTACAGACATTGTTTCAAATCCCTAAACATTGGAGATATAAGGGAGATGGGCCCTCGTTAACCCCTTTGAGCCTTGAAGTGGGAGTTTATTTCTGAAAATGAAAAAACTCTCAATCTTAACCTGGGGTAGGGTAGGTGTCAGGTAATTTGACCGAGCGTTCAAATTTCAAAACGAGTGTGCATCTGAGGATCCATTACCTTCTATTCCACTGTTAAGAGGTCAAAAGGTGTGAAACCACAATGGTTATCTATCAACAATCAAGGAGTGAGGCAGTCACAACCCTTTCAAGCAAGTAAGACAACCAGTGTCACACGCTTTGTTCAAAAAATAAAGAGAATAAAAGAAAGAAAGCCCGCTAAGTCGAAACTTGAAAACAAGCGACTTAGGCAAAAGTTAGGGCATCCTGCTGGACTTCAAAAATCGAAAAACTCAAAAGATTCAGTCCAGGCATAAAGCAGGGAAACGAAATAAACAAAAGAACGAAAAAGCGAAAAGCGAAAAGATCACAAAAGAAAAATCCTCGAGCAAGAACAAAGTCGTGTGGCTATAGACACAAAAGACAAAAAGGGGTGACTGTTGCTCTAAAACCTCATTAGGTGTCAAACCATCAGTTGCATGGGTTCCTTAAAGATCATGAAACCTTTTGAGAGATGAGCGCTTGTGTCAGATTAGCTGAACGTAAGACCGGAGAACATCATGGAGAATGGGTGGCCACCGATAAACTGTGAGCCTTAAATCCTTTTTCTCAAAACCGCGAACCAAGCCACGTTACAACCCTTAAAATTCCTAATTGAAGTAGGGTTTATCTGAAGGTGTACTTCAGCGAGATAGCGTTCCTGACTCCCATGAGTTGTGCTAATAAGATTTTTGTTGGTATTGCATATGCGTATTATTTTCCATTCAAAAATCAATGTCGTATTCTAAGCAGTGATTCGCTCACATGGCCTCGTGACATCTTTTCAATAAAAGACTTCGAGATTAACATGTTTGTTGCATTAGAATTGTCATTCTCATAATAAACATTTTCTACTTGAATGTTTTTGACATCAAAGAAGCTTACATAATGAACGTCAGTTGAGAAGCTCAATCACGCCAAATTGAGATAGTGAAAACTCCGAAGGACAGTCATGTCAAGGGGTATGTGGCCAAGAGACTGTGCCCAACCTAGAGATTCCCGATAAATGGTGATAAGATGCAGCCAATCTGGAGCAGTCACATTGAAAACTCTCCCTAAAGAAGCGACAGCTGGCAACTCTGCTGGGGAAACAAGTCAAATAACCCCGAACTTGCTTGGGGATATTACCGAACTCAACCTGCTGTTGGGAGATGCTCTTACTTTTACCCTGCTGGGGAATATCAGCCAATACCAGCAAATCTGCTTGGGGAATGGTAGATGATGACATAAACTCCACTATAAGATAACATCAAGCTTACTCCTCTGAGGGGATTAACTCATACCGTTGCTGATGAGAAAAATATTTCTTGACTAGCTGAGGAGAATGAGTGCTCAGGCCCTGTAGGGAAAATAACATTTTTGTCCAAAGAAGATATTCCATAAGTCTCCTGCTGGGGATGCAACAACATCAACTTCTGACTACTTCTTGTATTTCCAAGGGATAATAGCTTTGAGACTCGCTGTTAAGCGTTTCCGTCTATTTCTTGTGATTCTTTTGTAAAAAACTTGAATCAAAGTGGAATGATTCCTTGGAAATACTTGAACATGGCATTTGCATTGCATACTCATTTGCATAACAGGTGTTTGAAGCTGGTTATTCTCATCCTGATCTGGTCTTCTTCAGAATTTTGGACTTAACTCTTCAAAGAAGCAGGAAGTGGATCATGGATCAAATTCAAGCAGAGTTGAGGGATGTACGAAGCCAAATGGGCCAGTTTATGGGGAACATGCAAGCTCTGATTCAAAACCAGAAAGTGCTGAAGGAGGAGGTCAACCAATTGAAGACTCAGATGAATCTGGTTATGGAGGTCGTGAGAGGTGTGCTAAGCAAAGACAATACTCCCATACCTGAAGCTGCGACTGGAATTGTCTCTCCTATATTGTTTGAGGGATCTCTCCTAAAGAGTGAGCAGATTGCCACTGTGACCGTCCCGGCTGTATCTCAATAGCAGAATCATGCTCCACGCCAGCAGCAATTTACGCCTAAACAGAACCGACATTTCGATACTCCACCAGTGCCATATTCTCAGTTATTACAGCATCTCCTTCAGCTGCAACTGGTATAGAAAAGGACTCTAGCTCCTCTTACTGGTATTCCTCCACCGGGTTATGACGCAAGAGCCCACTGTGATTTTCACTCTGGTGCGCCGGGGCATAATGTGGAAAATTGTAAGGCCCTTCAGCATGCTGTCCAGGATCTGATCGATTCGAGGAAAATTGAATTCATGCCGAGCGGTGTAAGCATACAAGGTGGTCCCACTCTAGCTGTTGAAAAAGAAGTGGATATCCCTATGGCCTCTCCCAAAGATACATCAAGTCAGGGGCATTTCTTGCAGTCTTGGGTCTTAGAATCCCCACGTCCGCAACTGCTGCCTACTCCTCGATTAAGTCTGAGGGGAAAAGCACCTGAGCCAGAGGAGTACGCAAATCGGAATCAACCGCAGAATAGTTCCCAAGCGAGTCGACGGAAGCCAAGAAACAGACAGTTTGCTGTACTACCAAAGCTGTATGGTCAGATATTGCCAGAGTTGGTTAAAAGAGGGTTGATTGTGCCAAGGAAACCATATCAGATCATTCCTCCATATCCACCAAGGTTTAATACCATGCTCGGTGTGGATACCATGCTGGGGCACAGGGGCATTCAACTGAGGATTGTAAGGCACTCCCACACGAAGTGCAAGATCTGATTGATGCAGGGGTCATTACTTTCACTGCGGAGGGTATGCATTTCAACTGAACCTTCCCAAGTGGGCACTTGGAACTGCGAGTATGTCATCCAAAGCAATCAGTCCAGACGGAGACAAGTCTCCTCAACAATGGCAATCTTCGGATTCTTCACTGCATTTTCATTTGTAGTTTTTCATTTGTTTGTCTAAACACTGTCTGTATGTAAAAACTTGTTTGTGTTTTGAATGATGATTTTAATGCAATGAATGTGTTGTTCTTGAAGTAATTTACTTTTATGCACTCATATCATGTTTATATGCACTGCAATACCAACTTTCTTGCCTAAACTCTTTGAGGGAGGATGATGAGGTAAAAACGCAAAATCTTCGGTTGTGTACTTTTGGATAGAACCCTGTTGAGGATGTACAGGCATTGTTTCAAATCCCTAAACACTGGAGATATAAGGGAGATAGACCCTCGTTACCCCTTTTGAGCCTTGAAGTAGGAGTTTCTTTCGTACGAAAAAACCCTCACACTTAACCAAGGGGCAGGGTAGACGTCAGTTAGTTTGACCGAGTGCTCAAATTTCAAAAGGAGTGTGCATCTGAGGATCCATTACCTTTCCTTCCTCACATATCAAGAGGCCAAGAGATGTGAAACCACAATGGTTATCCATCAACAATCAAGGAGTGAGGCAGTCATAACCCTTTCAAACAAGTCAGACAATCCAGTGTCACACGATTTGTTAAAAAAAAAGAGAATAAAAGAAAGAAAGCCCGCTAAGTCGAAACTTGAAAACAAGCAACTTAGGAAAAGTTAGGGCATCCCGCTGGACTTCAAAATAGAAAAACTCAAAAGAGTCAGTCCAGGCAAAAATTAGGGATCAAAAAGCAAAAGAATGAAAAAGCAAAAAGCGAAAGGATTACAAAGGAAAATCCTCGATAAGAACAAAGTCGTGTGACTACGAACAACAGGCAAAAGGGGTGACTGTTGCTCCAAAACTTCATTAGGTCTCAAATCATCAGTGCATGGGTTCCTTAAAGATCACAATAACCTTTTTGAGAGATGAGCGCTTGCGCCAAATTAGCTGAACGTAGGGCTGGAGAACATCACGAAGAGTGGGTGGGCACCGATAAACTTTGAACCTTAAATCCTTTTTTATCAAAACCTTGAACCAGGCCACAATACAACCCTCAAAAGTCCTAATTGAAACAGGGTTTATTCTGAAAGTGCACTTCAGCGAGATTGCGTTCCTGACTCCTATGAGTTATGCTAATAAGATTTTTGTTGGTATTGCATGTGCATATTGTTTTCCATTCAAAAGTCAATGCCGCATCCCAGCTAGTGATTCGTTCACAAGGCTTGGCGACGCATTTTTAATAAAACTTCAAGATAACACGAGTGTTGCATTAGAATTGTCATTCTCATAATAAACATTTTCTGCTTGCATGTGTTTGACATCAAAGAAGCTTACATGATGAACGTCAGTTGAGAAGCTCGATCACGCCAAGTTGAGATGGTGAAAACTTCGAAGGACAGTCATGCCAAGGGGTATGTGGCCAAGAGACTGTGTGCAGCCTAGAGGTTCCCAATAAATGGTGAATAGATGCAGCCAATCTGGAGCAGTCACATTGAAAACTCTCCCTAAAGAAGCCAAACAGGGGCAATCAGGTCGATTTGACAAATCTCTGTAAGATCAGTCAGGGGCAAAGTTTCTTCAAGACTTGGGGAAGGCCACCTCTAGAGCGTGAGAAGTTGTCCACTCCTGAAGACGGTTAATTGAAAGTACCTCTTCAAGGTTCAGAATACTGGGGCAGAGTATTTTTAAGTCATTACAATTCCTTTCGAGGTAATCTACTTCATGGATTATGAAGTCTGAGGCAGTTGCGTCGAGATCTGATAAATCTCTCCAAGAGTTTGAAGACCCTGGGGCAGTGTGAAGGCCCGGTCTTCTATAAAATCCTCTTGAGATGATTTCTTCCTTTGGACCTGGTGGTCTGGGGCAAATGGGGAGTTCAAAGAGCCGTTTATGACCATAAAGGAAGGTCAGGTGGGGTGGCAAGATTGTTTCTCCCCAGTAGAGTTAATCTCCCTAGCACTAAAAGTTCACCATCCTCAGCAGAGCTTATTCTCCCCAGCAAGAGTACAGAGGATTGTGTTCCCTAGCCGAAGTCATGGTTGGCTTATTATTCCCTAGCAAGCAGTTAAAGTGGATTGCTCCGAGGTGAATGCGGTTGTATCTCCAGCAGGAGATGTGTTGGATGTCTTTGAAAATATTTTATTTTCCCCACAGAGCCTGGTACTCACTTTCCTCAGTAGGCCAGGAAGGGTATTTCCGTCAGCAACGACATGCTCTAATCTCCAGCAGGGTAAATTCTTTCCTCCAACAGCAGGTTAAGCTCAATGATATCCCTCGGCAGGTTTCGTGACTTTTCTCCCCAGCAGGGTATTCTCCCTAGCATTGAGATTTCGTCATCCTCATCAGATTGTCACTCTCCCCAGTCAGGGTACAAAAGATTGTTCCTCAGGCAACAGTTATAGTGGATTGCTTTGAGGTGGATGTTGCTTTGTTACCACAGGAGATTTGTGGAGCACATTCCCGAGACAAAGATGTTGTCTTCCCCGCAGAGTATTGGTGTCTACTCCCCTCAGCCAGTCAGGAAATGTGTTTTCACCGGCAACAGCAGGATAAGGGCGGAGTCATTTCCCCAGCAGCCGGTTAAGTTCAATGGTGTCCCTGGCAGGTCTAGTACTTGTGATGTGTCTCCCCAAGCAGAGTTTGGTGGTAGTCTTTGCAGCGGGTTTGATCAGCGATGGTTGATATCCCCAACAGATTTTAAGTCCAAATGATATTTGGCACTCTTCTGATTCGGGTCTTGGTTTCCTTTTTCAAAGAGTTATATATAGTCCCCAGTAGAGTGGATGTTCTTTTGGGATTTCATCTCCAGCAGAAGTTGTTGATCAAAGGAGTTATTCAACGTGATCCTTCTCACCAGAGGTCTTGGACTCAGAGGATAATTTATTTTGTCATCCCTGGTGGAGTTGCCTTCGTTTTTCAGCATTTATTTTGCTGGAGCATCCCTTTTGCATTGCATAAGCATTCTTGCATGGCATCCTCCAAAACGCGTAGCATTTCCATTTCGTATGGAGCATTACGCCATAGAAAAATTCAAACATGTGCATCTGAAGCATAGGCCAGGTTTGATATTTTGTTTGCCAGTTCTCTTTCTCAGCAGAGATGGCATAATTCAGATATTTTGTTTGCCAGTTCTCTTTCTCAGCAGAGATGGCATAATTCTAGATATTTTGTTTGCCAGTTCTCTTTCTCAGCAGAGATGGCATAATTTCGGATATTTTGTTTGCCAGTTCTCTTTCTCAGCAGAGATGGCATAATTCTGGATATTTTGTTGGCCAGTTCTTTTTCTCAGCAGAGATGGCCTAATTCTGGATATTTTGTTTGCCAGTTCTCTTTCTCAGCAGAGATGGCATAATTCCGGATATTTTGTTTGCCAGTTCTCTTTCTCAGCAGAGATGGCATAATTCCGGTTATTTTGTTTGCCAGTTCTCTTTCTCAGCAGAGATGGCATAATTCTGGATATTTTGTTTGCCAGTTCTCTTTCTCAACAGAGATGGCATAATTCCGGATATTTTGTTGGCCAGTTCTCTTTCTCAGAAGAGGTGGCATAATTCCGGATATTTTCTTTGCCAGTTCTCTTTCTCAGCAGAGATGGCATAATTCTGGATATTTTCTTTGCCAGTTCTCTTTCTCAGCAGAGATGGCATAATTCCGGAGATTTTGGTTTATCCTCGGTGAGATCGCCGAGGGATGTATTCATCCTACCTGTGCTCCCCGACAGAGTCTTTAATTTAGACTTCTCATTTCCCCAGCGGAGTCATCTTATCTGTGGGTTGTAAGTCCGTTGATTTTACCTCTCACCCTTTCGGTTCACGGCCGTATCTTTGCTAGGAGTTTGCCTTTGATTGGCCAATCTCTTTTGTAAACCTAGTTCTCGCCTGGTAGTCAGTTCTCGTCTGACTTATTTTCGTGAAACCCAGTTCTCGCTTGGTAGTCAGTTCTTGTCTGACTTATTTCGTGAAACCCAGTTCTCGCCTGGTAGTCAGTTCTCGCTTGATATATCTTTGGTAAAACCAGTTCTCGCCTGGTAGTCAATGCTCGTCTGACCTATTTTCGTGAAACCCAGTTCTCGCCTGGTAGTCAGTTCTCGCCTGACATCTCTTTGGTAAATCCAGTTCTCGCCTGGTAGTCAGTTCTCGTATGACCTATTTTTGTGAAATCCAGTTCTCGCCTGGTAGTCAGTTCTCGTCTGACTTATTTCGTGAAACCCAGTTCTCGCCTGGTAGTCAGTTCTCGTCTGACTTATTTTGTGAAACCCAGTTCTCGCCTGGTAGTCAGTTCTCGCCTGACATCTCTTTGGTAAATCCAGTTCTCTCCTGGTAGTCAGTTCTCGTCTGACTTATTTCGTGAAACCCAGTTCTCTTTCTCAACAGAGTTGGCATAACTCAGAAGAGTTTATTTCACTTTATCCCCAGCGAAGTTCACATTCGGCTTGATCTTCCTTTTCAAGTTCGTCTTCGGCCGTCCTCGTATTATGATGTTTGGTAGAGCGCCTTCGGCCGGTCTTCCTTTTCGAGTTCGTCTTCGGCCGTCCTCGTTTTATGATGTTGGGTAGAGCGCCTTCGGTCGGTCTTCCTTTTCGAGTTCGTCTTCGGCCGTCCTCGTATTATTTTGTTGGGTAGCCCGCCTTCAGCTGGCAGGCACTCCATTTCATTATACCCACAGTTTGCGAATTTCAGGGTTCTTTTGGTATTAAATCTCTGTGTATCCTTGAATGTCTGAAAGCCGTTGCTATCATACCTTCAGATCCAAGTTGATTGAATAGGGGCAGCTGTAACACCTCAAAATTTTTCCTAGTGTTTCTAACCATTTTAGCTTATGCTTCATTTCATTTACATTGTCATTTTTGCATTTGCATAGTTCTTTTGAGCATGGGATCGAGGTATCTTTCATCAGCTCATGGCGTCATCAGTTCCATTATCATTTCCAATAATGTTCAGAGCCAAGCAGATAGCTTTCCAAGTCTTTTTGAGCATTTATTTTGCTCATTAAATGACTTGATGATCAGAAACTCCGGCAGTCAATTTTTGATCAGCTATTCAGCACCAGACAGTTGTTATCAGCAGTTTAATCCGAGTGCGAAAAAAGCATTTCACAGCATATTTCAAGTGTATTCCAGTGGTAATATCAAATGGCAAGTTTCAGAGGTCTATCGTGGTTTAGAACGGGTAGAACCAGACGAATATCCAAGTTTCCCTCCTTTTGGCGCAAAAATTCAAAATTTGAATGTGTTTATCGATTAACCAATTGCTGTGCAATTAGGTTAATCGATTAACCATAGTGAATTTTGCCCAAATGCTGCATTTTCAGAGCTGTTTCTTTTTAACCCAGTTTTTAATCACCCATTTTAATTATACACATTAGTAGAAGGATCTAGAGAGTTGATTTTCCACTCAAAAACTCAAATTCTTTCCACTCCAATTCCACATTTCCTTTCCTAATTCACATTTCATCCCAATTTCCACTCACTTAACCTCACTCCCAACCCAAAATTAAATCCTAACATAGGGGTTATTTAAACTAATTCATTCCAAACCTCTAAAACCTAGATCATTTTTCACTCTCATTTTTCAGAATTTGCTCTCAATTCTCTCTCACTTTTTCATTCTCCAACTTCATCTTCAACCACACTCAAAGCTCCATATTCATATATTCACAAATTCTTCATTGGAATTTGTGAATTCTTGAGCTAAACCTCCATCACATCCTCATTCTTGGTTCAATTCTGCAGTAGCTACTGATTTGGATCTTGGAGTAAGCTTTTGGAATCACTTTTGGAGGAGTTTTTTCTTATTTGAAGTGTTCTTGCTTGGATCTTCAAGTTTTCTTGGTAAAGCTTCATAGATCTCTGGTTTTTTTGTTTGGATCCACCAATTTTCGTTCACAAATCTTACCAAAGCAATTCTCAGCTTTGTAGGTTGGTTAATTTCAGATCCATACCTGATTTAGCTTAATTTCAACTTATACAATGTAGATCCATGGCTTTTGATGTGTTTTGATCCATTTGCTTGAATTTGATTCATAATGTTGATGATTGTTGGATCTAATTGATGTTGAATGATGTATTTCAATGTAATTTTTCGTGCATAAGTGATTACATGATCGTTTGGATGTTTGGATAAGTGATTTGCTGCTGAAAAAGTGATTTTCGAACTTTATTTTTTGCTGCTGGTACAGGGTTAATCGATTAACCAATTGCAGTGCAATTAGGTTAATAGATTAACCAATGTAAATTGTGCTGTTTTGGGGCTGTTAATCGATTAACCTAATTGCACTGCAATTGGTTAATCGATTAACACTACTGCAGAGTGTGTTTTTTGTGCATTTTTTAGCATGTTTCGATCCCGTTTCATTTTTAATCTTCATGGATTGATATGATACATGTTTAATGATTGTTTTGATGTTGTTGCACCTCACACCATTGTAGGCACACAATTTTACGACACGCGACTCTTGGACTTTTATCGTTTATGAACATGTTTGCGTTGTTGCGTTCTTGATGCAATAAACACATAGCATACACTCCTTGCGCATGTTAATTGTTGATTGATGCTTGTGTTGCTGGGATTGTTATGTGCATTCTTGTTTACTTTTCCTTTCATTGAGGTGCACACTTGTTTCGACTTGTTCATATGCCAAATGATATGCATTTCTTCCATGATGTCTTCAAATTCTTTCAACATGATATGTGATGTGTTTGTGATCATGATTAATTGTGTACTGCATGATGTTGGGTGCACGTTTGCTATACCATGATTGATTTGTATCATTAATGTATCACATGCTGCCCTGTTTCTACTGCTGTTTATGTGCATATGTGTTGTTATATGTGCTGTTGTTTGGCTTTTTTACACCTCCTTTTGTGCTGATTAGTGTGCTGTTATAAACTGTCTTGTTTGTGTGATGCCTTTTACTGCTGTATTTGTGCAGGTGCGTTGTGGTAGCTGTTGTTTTTGGTTATTCGCCTCTTTTCCTACTTCGTCTCTTTCACTCCTTCCTTTCCCTTGAATCTCAAGACTTGTTTAAGTCATGGATTTGCTCCCTTAGAGCTACCTAGTCCAACTTAATTTTCGATTAAGCTTGGAGTAGGATTAGCATTAGGCTTTCGTTTTGCATGTTAACTTAGGTAGATGTTTCCTCTTTACCTCAACCGTAGAGCCACCTTTGCATGACAACATTAGGATAGAATTCCCCTTAGTGTTTTCTTTTTCCTTGAGTCCTCTCTTAACATTTCTAAAACACTTATAAATATAACGTATATTGCGCTCGAGCCTTAAGTGTAGGAAATGAAGAACGAGGGGCCTCCCCTCCTCTTCTAGAGCGTTTAGCATATGTCCCATTTGGGGGCGACCATGCGATTCACTCGTTCCCGCATGGTAGACTTTAGTGCAATGTAAGTTACGAATTAACTTTAATCTACTTCTGTCTAAAAAATACAAAAACAAACTCAAACCTTTTTATCCTTCGGGATTGTTAATTTCCAACCTTTTTCAGAAAAGGGCACGTTACTTCCGTCTCGTCGCAAACAGGCATCGACCCTAACTGCCGGACGCAAAACTAACGTCGCTCATAAAAAACACTAAGACCTTGTTAGGTCTAACTACGACTGCTCTGATTTCCTCTTTCTCGTCCGATTGAGAATACGTAGGCACAAGACGGCGATGTCTTGGCGAGCAACCTCCCCCCTTAGTTCGTGTCCGAACTACGTTGACTCTGACTTTCCCATTGCACAAGGGAATACGTAGGCATAGGACGAGCGATGTCCTATCGAGTCACTTCTTTTTCTTTTCTTCTTCATTTCTTCGTTCCTTTCTGTTCCTGTTCCTTCTCGTTTCCAGTAGCAGTGGAGCTCCAGATGACGACACCCTTTGATCGTGACAACAAGTGTCGATCCCGTCGAGTATGATGGACGTGTGGGGTACTAACACCTTCCCTTCGCGTAACCGACTCCCTTACCCATTTCTCTTGGTCGCGAGACCATGCTCTTTCCCTTCCCTCAGGTTTACGCAGTGTTTCCTTTCCCTTTCTTAGGATAAATACACATTGCTGGCGACTCTGTTTTCCGCGCCACTTTCGCGTTTGTACCATGGATGCAAATCCTCAGGAACGACACCTTGGTTGTAACCTGTGTTTTGTGCATTCCACCCAAAGGGGATTGCATGATAGTGTTGACCTCTTCATGATAACTTATGTTTATTAAAGTTATATCTTGCCTTTATTATTTGTTCTAATGCATTCTTGTTTTGTCCCAACAGTGACCTTCTCTATGAACAAGTGTTCTACTTTTATTGAGATCATGAATGGGTCTAATTTTAAGAAATGGAAGAAAAACTTAGAGTTTTCATTAGGGATTGATGACTTTGACATGGCATTGCGTGAAACCAAACCTGTGATAAGTGATCAGAGTACACCTGAAGAGAAAGAAAAACTAGCTAAGTGGGAGAGGAGTGTCCGACTTAACTTGTGTGCTATAAAGATGATCATTTCTGAACATATGATAAGTGGATTGCCTGAGAAAGAGAATGCTAAAGAATATCTTACTGCTATTGGAGAGAGGTTTCAGGTATCTGATAATGCTGAATCTGGATGATTAATGAAACAGCTCACAGACATGAAATATGATAATAATTGGGGTGTCAGGGAGTTCATTCTTAAGATGGTTCATGTCCAAACCAAATTGAAATCCCATGACATTGACCTGAATGAGAATTTAATTATGTCTCATGCCATAAACTACCTACCTACCTGCTGAGTTCACTCAAATCAAAACTGCCTATAATACCTTTGTTGATAAGTGGATTGTCAATAACCTCATTACCAAATGTGTAGCTGAAGAAGAGAAACTCAAGAAGGAAAGAAGTGATCTAGCCCTCCTAACTTTTCATGCTAAACCTCATTATAGTAAGAATTCTTGGAAAAATAATAAAAACACTCATAGTGCTTCTCATAGATATCCTGAATTTAGGAAACTATGTAATGGTTAACACCATTATATAAGAGGTCCTAAGCATGTTGCTTTTAAAAAAATTCTTTTGGTGCTTTTGGTGTAAGAAAAAGGGGCATAAGAAAACTAATTTTCATGCTTTTAAAGCTTGGTTAGACAACAAGAACAAATTTGGAGGGGTTCAGAAACTAACGGAGACCAAATCTGAGGGAAAGCAGACTCAATGAAGGAAATGATCTTGAAGTCGTTGTGGAGCTAGTGGGAGATGTTAGTTTAGTTTTAGGGACTGGTTTTGAACTTATTTTGAAAGATACATTTTATGTACCTTCTTTTAGGAGGAATTTGATTTCAGTATCTTGTTTGGATAAGTTTGGATTTCAATTTACCTTTTATGATGGAAAAATAAATTTGATGTTGAATTCTCAAACTATTAGTAATGATATATTGTTGGATGGTTTATATAAGTTATCTTTGGATTGTGATATGATTTCCTCGCCCTTGAATGTTGAAATCTCCATTGCTAAAAGGTCTAAAATTAGAGAAAAATACTATTTGTTATGGCACAAGCGTTTAGGCCATATCTCTAAAGAAAGAGTTAAAAGGTTAATTAGAGATAATATTTTACCTTCCTTAGATTTCAATGATTTAGAGACTTGTGTGGATTATATTAGAGGAAAATTTACTAAAACCAATAAGAAAGGTTCAACTAGAAGTTCAGACCTTTTGGAAATTATTCATACATACATTATCGGCCCCTTTTCTCCTAATATTTGTGGTAATAAATCTTGTATCACTTTCATTGATGATTTTTTCCGGTATGCCTATCTTTACTTGATTAAGGAAAAATCATAAGCATTTGAAAAGTTAAAAATCTTTAAAATAGAGGTTGAAAAACAAATAGGAAAAGTGATAAAGGTGGTACATTCTGACCATGGTGGAGAGTATTATGGTATATATGATTCTACTGGGCAACCCATGGGGCCTTTTGCAAAATACTTGCACGATTGTGGAATTGTTCCACAATACACCATGCCCGATACTCCTGAACCAAACGGTGTAGCCGAAAGGTGAAACCGCACTCTTAAGGATATGATGAAAAGCATGATGAGTATGTGTGATTTACCAGAATTTTTATGGGGTGACGCTTTAGAAACATCTCTCTATATACTGAACAGAGTTTCTAGTAAATTAGTTCCAAAAACACCTTTTGAACTTTGGACAAGTAGAAACCCCAGTTTGAACCATCTCCGTGTCTGGGCTTGCCCTGTAGAAGTTAAAATATATAATCCCTTGGAAACAAACCCAGAAACAAGTCATTGTTTTTTCATTGGATATTCATATCGAGCTAAAGGATACAAATTCTTCTGTCCTAATAGAGGTAATAAAATTGTGGAGTCCATGCGTGCAAAATTCCTTGAGCTTGATGTTGTTGAGGTTGTCATTGCATCTGATAATATTGATTCTATTATGCCTGATGTTGTTACTTTGTCATTGCCTAATTTTGATAATGCTAGATCATCCACTGTTCATGGACGTTTTGCTCCAAATAAGAATGTGGATGAACATCCAGTTGAAGATGTGGTTGAACCATTTATTGAAAATGTAGTTGATCCTTTTATTATAGTTGAGGTTGCACAACCTAATGAGCCAGTTAAGCAAATTCATGTTAGAAGGTCAGTAAGACAAAAGCGACCTGATAACCCTAATAATTTTGTAGTTTATCTTAGTGAGAATTCTTATGATGTTGGTATTTTTATTGATCCTAAAATTTATATAGAAGCTACTACTTGTTCTCAATCTAGCACGTGAATAATTTGCAATGCATGATGAAATGAAATCCACGGTAAATAATGGTGTTTGAGAACTAGTGTTGTTACCAAGAAACTGTAAGACGATTGGCTGCAAGTGGATATTCAAAACAAAGAAGGACTCCAAAGGTAAAATTAAGAGGTTTAAGGAAATACTTATGGATAAATGTTTCACACAAAAGGAGGGGATTGATTTTAATGAAATTTTTTCTCTTGTTTCTACTAAAGACTCTTTTAGAATCGTTATGGCCCTTGTACCACATTTTGACTTGGAATTCCATCAGATGGATGTTAAGACTGCTTTTCTGAATGGTGATCTTAATGTGGAGGTGTACATGCAGCAGCCTGAGAGTTTTGTGACAAGTGGCAATGAGCATTTGATTTGTAAATTAAGAAAATCTATTTATGGTTTGAAACAGGCTTCCATACAATGGTACTTGAAATTTGATGAAGTAGTGAGTTCATTGGGTTTTAAAAAAAATAAAGTTGATCAGTGCATCTAAATTAATGTCAGTGGGAGAAAAATCATCTTTCTCGTGCTGTATATTGATGATATTTTGCTTTCCAGTAGTGATCTTAGTCTACTTCATGAGACCAAACTTGTGCTTACCAAGTTCTTTGATATAAAAGATCTTGGTGAATCATCATTTGTGTTGGGAATTGAAATACATAGAGATAGATTACGTGGTGTACTTGGCTTGTCATAGAGGGCTTATATCGATAGAGTCTTAGATAGGTTCAATATGAAGAATTGTAAGCCAGGGGATGTTCCAGTTACTAAATGATACAAATTCAGTAAAGATCAATGTCCTAAAAATGAGATTGAGCGGGCAGAGGTGAAAGGAAAAACCTTTGACCGTGCATTAGGCAACCTGGTGTATGCTCAAGTATGCACTAGGCCTGACATTGCTTTCATAGTTGGCGTCTTCGGATGATATCAGTCTAATCTTGGTAATGATTATTGTATTGTTGCTAAGAAACTGATGAGATATTTGCAGAGAACTAAAGAGTGTATGCTTGATTTTAGGAGAGTTGGCAACTTGGAAATAGTTGGGTATATTGACTCTGATCTTGTTGGGTGTGTTGATGATAGGAAATCTACTTCTGGTTACATATTTATGTTGGCTGCAGGTGCGATATCATGGAAGACTAAAAAGCAAACTCTTGTCACCTCTTCTACAATGCAGGCATAGTTTGTTGCTTGTTATGCTACTGTCACTCATGTTGTTTGGTTGAGAAATTTAGTGATTGGACTTCGTATTGTTGATTCCATTGCTAAGCCACTAAAGCTTTACTATGATAACAATGCAGCTATGTTCTACTCTAAGAAAAATAAAACATCTAGCGGTTCCAAGCATTTGGAATTGATGTATTTGACAACCAGAGGTCTTGTGAAGTAAAATGACACTGTTGTTGAGTACATTGGTACTGATTTCATGCTAGTTGTTCCCCTAACTAAGGTACTTATGCCCATTGTGTTCAAAAACCATGTTGACAACATGGGCATTATGAGTTCTTTTGATGTACTTGGTTAGTGGGAGTTTGTTCTTTATGCCATTTTCTGATCATGTTATATTTTATTTTGGACACTTTAAGTGTTGGATTGTCAAGTACTTTCTAATTTGATCAATTGATATTATAATGAATATTGTTATTATTATTTGTCATTGTTTATTTATATGTCAATTGTTAAAATTGGGACTCAATGTCATTGAAACCATCGTGCATATGGTTGACACTAGTTTGGAGTTCGAGGCATGGCTATAATTTTGAGCTTGGCATCTTTGGGATCACTATACCTGTGATCGATACCATATTGGAACTGAGGTATGATTTTAAGCTCGGTGTTGTCTGGACAACTGTGCCGATGGTCGACTTCTTATTGGAACTGAGGCATTACGGTTTATAAACCATGCAATTTCTTTGGCCTTAATGCATTTTAGATCAATTGTTAAGGACTGACAAAGAAAATAACGGTTCGCTGTTGGATCACATTAGCATGTTATTTTCTTGCCACACTCCACTCTGATGACTAGTTGACGAAGTCTGTAGTATTTGTAACCACAGAAGGTTTATGTCAATGAAGGATATAATAATCGTCGTGATTCAATATTGCTTGACTTTTGTTGGATGAAGTCATATTCAGATATTGCACCTGGAATCATGCATTTAGCCGCATTTTCAAATTTTATTTTAAAATAAAAATCACACAATTGATTTTGCCAAAGTGGGAGAATGTTAGATTTATCTAAACATTTTATGGGCTACAATCAATTGTTGTTTAGTTTGTGAAAAATGGGTTAATTGTGATTTTGATGGGGGTGCATATATAAACCTTTTTATTGGTTAAGTGATCTCTTTTAATTAAAGGCTAAGTATCTGAAACTTGATTGGTGAGGGAAAAAGTGTGGGCTTTAACCCTGGGCCCATAATGGGTAGGGATTAAAGTTATATATATTATATGGCTAGGTCCTCTCTGTAACCACAAGAATAAAAAACATAACTAACGGCTCCACAACTTATCCCATTGAGAGTTGTGAACGAGAGTGTGAGATCAATGTTTAAAAACTCGAGAGTTTACACAAAATCGGTGGAGGATTCAAAAATTGTAACTCGAGGAACGTAGCACGGATCAGAAGATCCTACCACAGGTAGAAAAGCACTGCAGCAAATCGGCGACGTCGACATTTTATTGAATGAAAGAGAATTCAACCAAATAGAAAACTTGAATGTGAAAGAGGAAGAAGAAACTTGAATGTGAAAGAGAAAATAGGAAGTATTCTGTTTAATAATTTGTTAACATGAAGAAGAAGCCTGAATATTAACAAGGAAGAAGTAATTGAAGAAAGAGAATTTATGTTAGAAATATTTTTATAAGTGTTGATTTATTCCTTGAATCAATAAATTTCTCTTGAAAAAGAGAAATTTTGATCAATATTTAATACTCTTCTCTTAAAAAAGAGAAATTTTAATCGGTCTTTAATGAATTCCTATTTTTAAAAACCAATAATAAATCAGTATTTAAAGAAACCCGACCCGATTCAGGCCGATTTTAGAAAATTAGGAATTTTATCTAAACAAAACCCCTTAAAACAGAAGCGCCGCCTTATAGGATGGATAACGAGTCACAATTTCAATTCGGACGAGTTTACCGAGTTTCACCATGTGAGTTTACGTCCGACTCAGCACATTGGCATGCTTGTGAAACGTAAATTCGGACGAGTTAGAGAGTCAACTTTGTGTGAGATACACATGAAGATCCAATCATTCATTTTTTCGAGATTCTGAATCGTAACTTCAACAAATAAATATTAATGTTCTAATTTTATATAATTAATCAATGAATATTTTCAGTTACATTGGTACCACACGACAATATCAGGTGCATTATTTCTCTTATAGTGCATATATGTACTCTTCCTAAATCATTATGGAGGAAGCTAAAAGTACTAGCAGCTAGTAGCCAATCAAGCTAGTTATACAATCTCTATACGTTTGAGTAAAATATGTATGACCCTGCATCCCTAGATCTTCTATATCTACTACCTCTTTATTAACTTTCAATGACCACTTGTAGTTGGGTTGGGGAGGTACAATAATGCAAAAAATATGCAGTTTCCCAAATACAGTGGCCATATCACTCACATCACATGTAATGTTTGTGATCTGACTTCGTTGAGAATTTGTCCTTGCTGTGTATCTAGCATGTGGACTCTAAACCAGTGAAGTATTTGTTTGGAAAATCAAATTATATCTTTAAAAAATTACATTTTAATTAAAAAAACGTGAAAAATAATAAAGTACTTCTTTCTTGTTAATTGATTATAATCAATTAACCTCATAACAAGCATTACTTTCCTTTTTTGTTAGGTTATAAACAATTATTTAAAACAAACAAAATGGGAAGTTTTTAAACCTCATAATCTCATCTTCAATAATTATTTAAAACTTTTAAAATGAAGTGATTTTTTTAATGTGATTTTGAATAAATTGTTAGACATCAAATGCATACCAAACAAATTAGAGTTTTTTTGGTTGTGGTATGTGATGATATACTTTTGATTCGAACTCCACTGTTGTCCACAAATTAGTAGATAAGATTGTTAATTTTAAATTTATAGATAAAATGATAATAAATATTAAAAATTTATATGTGTGTTAAAGACTTGAATCTATGATGAAAATATTTAATTTAATGGTACCCATTTGTTTAGTTGAATGCGAAAAATCTAAATATTAACATATTTGTAGTTTTGGGTCGAACTCTAGCCTCGATAAGGTTAGCTTAATAGTTCGACAAAAATATGTATACTGTAGTCGAAGTCTGTTCTAATATGCTGTCGAAATATGTTAGTTTAGTGTTTAAGTTAACATGTCGAATTGGACATTTTTTGTAAGCTCAATGGATAAGTTAATTTGTAGCCTAAGTTAACTTAGTAGTCTATAAATATACTAGTTCTCTTAGGGTTGTTGGGTGTAACGTCCCGACTAATTTTAAATGAATTTCCGTAATTTAATTATTTGATGATTGTGATTGTGATGTGTTATTTGTGTGTTTGAGCTACTCTTGGTGTGAGGTAGTGGCCTTAAGAACAAACTTTAAGGTATTAGGGGGTGTGTGAGCAATTAAGTAGAGTTTGGTGGTGGGATGAGTAAAACTAATTAGACTATATTAGTTAGTAATTATTTATTTAAATAATATAACATAAATATTATTTAGATTAAATAATAATAATAATAATAATTGTTATTTAATTAGATGAGAATTAGTAATAATAATATAATATAATAATAAGATAAAGAGAATTGGAGAGAAGTGGTCAGACACGTAAAAACAAGAGAAAGTGAGAAGAAGAGGATATGGCAAGGGGGAAGAGAAGAATCCATTATTGAGGTAGAAGAAACTTTTGCAAGAACTCTAAGGTAATGGCGAGGTTTTAATTATCAAAGGGATAACATGATGATGGTGGGTAGATTGTGTATATGCTTAAGTTGTGTTTTTCTTCTCAATACCATGATCATTGTTGTAATATGGTAATTGTTGAATTGAATGAATTGTTTGATGAATTATGTGTGATGTGTTGATGTTGTGACTGATGTTGGGATGACCAATTGTTATGATTGTTGGTGGTGGAATCATATAAGTGATGGATTGTATAATGTACTTGTTCTGTGTGGTCGCGAGTTAGTGTCAGAACTATGTTATGAGCATTTTTTGGGAAAAGAAATTGGGGTTTGAAACCTTTGAAAAGTGAATTTTCTTAGTAAAACGTAGCACAATTGATTTATAAGAAAAATGGGGTTTTCGGTTGGATTAAAAGTGATTTTCGTTTTAAAAAGTTGCAGAAAAGTGCTTCTACACACACTGTAATCAGTTACCAGATATGGTGTAACCAGTTACTGTTAGCTCCTAATTTCGACGCCACATGATTTCAGACAATTTGGCTTTAAACGAAGTTATTCTTTAAAATAATAAGCTAAAAAAAAGAAGGCTTCGACTAGAAGGCCTTCGACCATGTTTGTGCAATGCCTGAGTCGAAGAGAATGATTTTAGGACTTCAAATATTGCTAAGTCCAAGGAGTCAATTCGACACGGTGAAGTGGTTATGGATAATGCGCTGCAGTTACAACTGAATAGTGGAGGGAAGTTCCACTATTTGAATTTGAAAAGAGGACAGGTGGTGAAGATCCAGATCGTGAAAACATGCGAAGTGCCAAGTGGCGTAATCTAAGAATAAAACCGTCAGATGGTGGTTACTTTAGAATATTATAAATAGGTTAGTCCTAGAGTTAGAATAGTGTGAAAAAATCAAATTGTAAAAGTAACTCTATATTCACTCAAAGTATCCAGTGTGTCGAGAAACCAGTGAAGTGAGAATGTACGTGATTGTAATCACCATTATCCTTTATTGCAATGCAATTTACTTTGAAGTTTCTGTTTTAGATTTTTTACTTTGAAGCTTTTTCACAAACTTTTACCTTTCAAGTCATTTACATTACCAAGTCTTTACTTTGCAGTTTTACATTAAAAGCCTTTACTTTCAAGCATTTACCTTTTTGCATTTTAAGATCTTTATGCATTTCTTTCCAGCATTTAACTCCAGTTTTTCTTTGTCAAACCTTTACATTCAGCCTTTTCGCTTCTTTTCTTTGATGTATTGTTCGACTTAGTTATTTCCTTTATCTTTATCGCTTTCCTTTACACATCAAACACCCTTTTTTATTTATGTGCATTGTCGAAAGGCATACTCTACCAAATCGTGAAATTGTCTAAATACACATACAAGCACATGTCCTAGGATCAATCTGATCGATCCTGTAAGTTACTAGAACTTTATAGTTTTAGAAGATCAGCGGTTGTTTACCAATTTTCAAGGTAAACAAATTGGCACGCCCAGTGGGACCATGCTAAACGTGGATTTGGAAGTTTTCAACTTTTAAATAACCGCCAAAAGGAAGTTTTATAACTGCCTTCTTAAGTATTTTTTCATTGGTCGAGATTGTGGTAAACTATTGTATGCACTTGAGAAGTGGAAAGGTAGCCAATTCAAACGAATATAGACCAAAGAGAAGAAACGTGAGGAGAATGGCATCTGTCCAAGGAAATTTGAATCCCAGTTCTGCTGGGACTAATACCCAGCCAAGCAGTTCAAGTGCTCAGAATAACACCATCAATCCTCAAGAATTACCAAGAAGTAATGTGGCGCCAACACCAGTTCCTTCGACAGGAGGGTCAACAACGTTAACCATGGTGACAGAGCCAGCGTCTTCGACAGCGGGACCAGGGGCATACGTGAGGCCTTATACTCAGCCAGTCTTGGAATACATTGGCCCATCAATGACAAATCCTCAGACTCCGCCAGGAGGAGGTTCGACGTACAGGCAGTTTCCTCCCCCAGGATTTTCACAGTCTTTGCCTAGGAACCCAATCTATGGCATGCCAACAAAAATGATGCAGAATCTGCGTACTGCACCCCCAGTATATTCAAAAAATGTGATATCTTCCCCTTTGCAGGAGTCAGGTTCTGGAATTAACATGGGTCAAAACAGCCAGTCCATAGGTTTGGGATATTCTGCTCAACGGCCCAACTTAACAAATGAATCTGCAGCATATTTGAGGCAACAGATGGATGAGAGCAACATGCAAATGGTACATACTTTGTCTCAGACGATGGGAGAGATTTTCCAGCCATTGATCCAGAATACTACTCAAACCAATCAAATGATGACAACCCAGATGGCACGAATAGCAGAGTTCATGGGAATGCCAGCTCCTGTTCAACACCAAACTCAAGGAGTCGAGACGAGGGAGAATGCTCAACAAGTGAACCCATTGAATCTGGGGTTGGTCGAACCACCTAGGGAGGAGCCTCCTAGAGATCAAGTACCAATACTTGAAGAGGAGGAACCAAGGATGGTGCTAGTGAACAAAAATCAAGACGCTGGTCGTGTGGTGAATCAGGTTCGACGCAACAATGTAGTAGCAGAGAACAATTTGGCAACCTTGGTCGAAAGAACAATGGCTCGAAATGGCCTGAATATGGGTTTTTCTAGGCCAAACTTTACTTCGCCTATAGTAGACTATATACTTCAAGCTGAATTGCCTCCCAGGACAAAGTACCAAAGTTAACTAAATTCTCAGGAGATACTACAGAATCTACCGTCGAACATGTGGCGCGCTACCTGATCGAAACTGGCTAGATGGCGAATGATGAGAGTCTGAGGGTGAAGTATTTCCCTAGTTCCCTTACTAAAAATGCATTCATGTGGTTCACTACGTTACCATCTGGTTCGATTTGTAATTGGACCCAGTTAGAACGTTTGTTCCATGAGCAATTTTACATGGGTCAGACGAAAATTAGTTTGAAAGAATTGGCTAGTGTGAAACGAAAGTTCAATGAGCCAATAGACGATTACTTGAATAGGTTTCGATTACTCAAGGCTAGATGCTTTACACAAGTGCCTGAGCATGAGCTTGCCGAAATGGCCGCTGGTGGCCTTGATTACTCTATCAGGAAGAAATTGGACACCCAGTATTTAAGGGATATGGCCCAGTTGGCTGACAGAGTTCGACAGCTAGAGCGTCTCAAAGATGAGAAAGCTAGGGTGAATAAGAACAAGAAGGTAACTTACGTCGAATACCAGGAGGGCATTGAATAACTGTATGATGAGTCCGTTAGGTTCGACAAAAATGAGATAGACCTTGCTGAACTTAAGAAGGACCCTCCTTATTCTTGTAAATTATTAGTTCCTTCGAATGGAAAAAACCCTGTCGAAACCGAAAAGAATGATAGGTTCCCAAAGAAAACATACACTTTCGACATCACTAAATGTGACGAAATTTTTGATTTGTTAGTTAAGGATGGTCAAATATTAGTGCCTCCTGGTGCTAAAATACCACCTTTAGAGCAAAGAAAAAAGAGAGGTTTTTGTAAATACCATAATTACTTGGGTCATAAGACATCTCAATGTTTTCTTTTCAGGGATTTGGTGCAGAATGCTATTCATGAGGGAAGGCTCAAATTTGGGGAGAAGACTAAGACCCAGATGAAGATTGATACCAACCCCCTTGAAGTAGCTGAACCAAATTATGCAGAGCCTGAGGAGGTCAACATGGTCGAATTGGTTGAATTATCTGACAGCAGTTCGGATAGTGTTAGTACCAACGTAGCTCTTGGCAGAAATGCCATGGTGGTGGAGGTTACTGAGGACCTTGCCAATGATGTTGTGTTTATCAGAGAGGCTGAAGAAATGGATGGCTATCTGCTTGAGCATTTGATATGTATGGCTGCTGAACATTACTTTAGTACCTCTTCTGAATTTCAAAGGTTCAACACTGAAACTACAGTCGAGACCCATGCTGAAGTTGAAGCACCAAAATTGCAGATGGTGACAAGAGAGATTGTTGATCATTTTAGACAAATGGACGAGGCTGCTGAAAGCCTTGATATTGACTTTTCTAAGATGCGTTTAAAAGATGAAGTCAACGTGAACATGGTCGAAGTTACTGACAGACAGACCATGGATTTTAATGAACAAGAGGACTGCGACAAACTGGCTTATCCCAGAGAGGATGAGACCATCATTGATTTTCTCCACAGGTGCCAGGGGAAGAACTCTGAAGTCATGTTGTGCCCTCGATGCAGTGTTATCTTCGACAAAGAAGCTGCTCATGGCCTCCAAGCGAGGAAAGAGGCCAAATCTGGACGTGAGAGGAGAGCTGCTCAAAAGCCAGGGCGTTTCGACCCAAGGAAAGCTACTCAGAGACATTATGGCCCAAGGCCACAAATTCCAAGGGCCAAGCAAGCTACTTTCAAACCCAGCGGCGAAGTACCAACTATGAGGTGGGTTAAACCCGTCGAAGTAGCAGGAAAAGGGAAGCAAAGATGGAAAAGTTTCGAGGTGGCTAGAGGTTCTTCAATTGAGTATAGGAAAGAATTCAAGTCTTCCAACAAAGCTTCCTATGTGTCTGAGAATTACAAAGGAAAAAATCCCATGTCTAGGTCCCAATGGTGGAGAGAACAGAGGCGAAGAAAGGCTCTAAGAGAAGCTCAAGCTAAAGATTCGACAGAGACTAGCACTAATATTCTGCTAGCTAGCAACAAAGGTGTTGGCATGAGAACAACGAACCAGCTGCCAGTGGGTCGAAAGCTGTTTACTTCCAAGAAGGAAGAAGCTGAGAAATTGCGGTTGAAACAGTTGATGACGAAGCATCGACCCACAATTTTGATTCAGACTCTGATGCTTCTTTAAACATCATTGTCAACGTAGTGTCAGTAATGCCAAGGGAGTATGATAGAGTAACTGGAGTGTAGAATTTGGATGCCAACACTGAGGCAGAAATGGCAGCACACCAACCTGTGTGCTATTATGTAATGAACAATGGTTGTGTCGAAGAACAGAATGCTTTCTTTGAGCGACCAACTGAGACCATGAAGGGACACTTGAAACCTCTGTATATTACAGGGAAAGTAGAGAACGCGGTTGTTAACAAGATCTTGGTAGATTGTGGGGCTACTGTCAATTTAATGCCACATTTTTGCTAAGTAAAATTGGTAAATTCGACACTGATCTTAAACCCCACAACATGGTCCTCTCTAACTATGAAGGGAAGATTGGGACCACTCTAGGTGTCTTACAGGTTGACTTGGCTGTAGGTACAGTGACAAGACCCACCTTGTTTTTGGTGGTCGAAAGCAAAGCTAACTACAACCTTTTGCTATGAAGGGAATGGATCCATTGCATTGGGGCAGTACCTTCATCAATGCACCAACGAATAACAATCTGGAGGCCTGATGGAATAGTAGAGAACATTGAAGTTGATCAAGGCTACTTTAAGGTGCCTGTTAATCATGTTGAGGGTGCTGAGTTTGACAAAAATTTGGCACATATTGCTCCTTATACTCCAGCAGAATTTGATCTCACCCCAGATGACCACGCATTCTGCTCATTACACTTGCACCCACTGGAGGGGTTTCGATGGGACAGAGAAGTCGCAAGAGAAGAAGGCAATGTCCCATACTATGGGCTGCCTGAGGTTGACCCCACAGGCTGGGGGAGTGAATTCAGTAACAATGACTGAATTCGACGCATTATAAAGAATTTTGGCCTATGTGGCCGAATCTAAGTTACAAGCGGCTTTAGAGGCTGCACACAACCACATGGCTGTCGAAGCCAAAACTCAAATTTTTGAAGTAGGCCCTGGTAAGGACTTTGAACCTAAGCCACCTGATGGGCCTCAAATTGAAGACCAAGACCAAAGGCTTGATGCTATTTATGATAACGAGCCTTTAGGTTTTGAAAAGGATCCACTGTCGGATAATATTAAAATGATGGCGCAGGATCCTTTGGAAGAAATTGACTTGGGTGAAGGGGAAGTAAAAAGGCCGACTTATATTGGCGTTAATCTCGACCCACTACTCAAAGTCGAAATAGTACAACTATTGAAGGAATTCAAGGATTGCTTCGCTTGGGACTATGATGAAATGCCTGGTTTGAGGAGAGAGCTTGTTGAACATAAGTTGCCAATCATACCTGGGAAAAAGCCAGTCAAGCAAAATCCAAGACGGTTTTCCCCAACAATCCTTTCCAAGATCAAAGAGGAAATTGAAAGGCTACTTAGATGCAAGTTCATCTGTACAGCTAGGTATGTCGAATGGCTAGCTAATATTGTACCAGTCATTAAAAAGAATGGTTCTTTAAGGGTTTGTATAGATTTTAGAGACCTAAATTCTGCAACCCCTAAAGACGAATATTTTATGCCTGTGGCAGAAATGCTGATTGATTCTGCTGCAGGACATGAATATTTGAGTATGTTGGATGGCTATTCTGGTTATAACCAAATATTCATTGCTGAGGAAGATGTCCCAAAAACTGCTTTTCGATGTCCAGGGGCATTAGGCACTTATGAATGGGTAGTGATGCCTTTCGGTCTAAAAAATGCTGGGGCAACTTACCAGAGAGCAATGAATTCAATCTTTCATGATTTTATTGAGACTTTTATGCAAATCTATATTGATGATATTGTTGTTAAGTCTTTTTCAGGATAAGATCATTTAAACCATCTTCGACAGTCCTTTGAGAGGATGAGAAAACATGGTCTAAAAATGAATCCTCTCAAATGTGCTTTTTGTGTGCAGGCAGGGGATTTCTTAGGCTTTGTGGTCCACAAGAAGGGGATCGAAATTAACCAAAATAAAACCGAAGCCGTTATGGAAGCAAAAGCGCCAACAACAAAGAAGGAATTGCAGTCTCTCTTGGGCAAAATAAATTTCTTGAGGAGATTTATATGTAACTTAAGTGGGAAAACGCAAGCCTTTTCACCATTGCTTCGAGCTAGCAAGGATGGGTTCGACTGGGGGCAAGATTAGCAGGAAGCTTTCGACAAGATCAAGGAGTACCTGAGTCACCCCTCATTCTCTCACCACCTCGTGGAAATAAGTGTATGAGATTATACATAGCTGCGTCAGATAGAACTTTAGGGAGCATGTTAGCTCAAGAGGATGATGATGGTGTCGAAAGAGCCGTTTATTACCTTAGTAGAGTTTTAAATGATGCAGAAACTAGATATAGAATGATTGAAAAATTATGTTTATGTTTGTATTACTCTTGTACCAAATTGAAGCATTATATAAAACCAGTTGATGTTTATGTTTCTTCTCGTTATGACGTTATTAAACATATGTTGTCCAAACCTATTTTGCATAGTCGAATTGGAAAATGGGCATTAGCATTAACTGAATATTCTTTAACTTATAAGCCTTTAAAAGCTGCTAAAGGACAAATAGTGGCAGACTTCATAGCTGACCATTCTACAAATGAGAACCCCCTGAACTATCTTGATGTGGAACCTTGGAAGTTATATTTCGACGGGTCAAGCCGCAAAGATGGGACAGGCATAGGAGTACTTGTTATTTCTCCTAATAAAATTCCAACAACACTTAAGTCTAAAATTGAAGGCCGTTGTTCCAACAACGAAGCTGAATATGAAGCTTTAATTGCTGGACTTGAAGTATTGTTGGAATTGGGGGCAACTCATGTCGAAATAATGGGAGATTCAGAACTGGTCATAAAACAAGTGACCAAAGAGTACAAGTGCATAAAAGAAAACTTGATTATGTACTTTGTAGTTGTGAATCGACTGTCGAAAAAGTTCGACGCAGTTAGTTTTCGACACATCCCTAGGATGGAAAACCAGGTAGCTAATGACTTGGCTCAAATTGCATTAGGGTATAAAGTTTCGAAAGACAAATTACAAGATGCAATCGAAGTCGAAGTCAGAGGAAGGGTGGTGTCAGTAGGATTAGCCCCATTAGATTTGGAAGAAACTAAGCTGGGATATGTTGATGAAGACAATTTCGCAATTTTGGCAGTTGATAGTATAACTGACAAGGATTGGAGGAAACCTATAATGGATTATTTGAAAAATCCAATAGCTTCGACAGAAAGGAAAATCAAGTATCAAGCTTTAAGTTATGTCTTGTTGGGTAATGCATTATTCAAAAAGACTCCTGAGGGAGTATTGCTTAAGTGCCTCAGTGAGGCAGAAGCATACTTAGCTCTTTCGACTGTCCATAGTGGAGCATGTGGGGCACATCAGGTAGGCCATAAAATGAAATGGTTGTTGTTTCGACAAGGCATGTATTGGCCTACCATATTAAAATATTGTATGGAATTTGCTAAGGGTTGTCAGGAATGTCAAGTTCATGCTGGCATTCAACATGTCCCTGCGAGTGAATTACACTCTATAGTGAAACCTTGGCCTTTTAGAGGATGGGCTTTGGATTTGGTCGGAGAGATTCGACCAGCATCATCTAAAAATAATAAGTACATTTTGGTGGGTATTGATTATTTTACCAAATGGGTCGAAGCTATCCCATTAACAAATGTTGATCAAGAAGATGTGATTGAATTTATCCAGAAGCACATCATCTATAGGTTTGGAATCCCATAGACAATTACAACAGACCAAGGATCAGTCTTCACTGGTCGAAAAATGCAAGAGTTTTCTAAAGAAATGGGATTCAAGCTTGTAACGTCCACACCTTATTATGCTCAAGCTAATGGCCAAGTCGAAGTAGCAAATAAAGTAGTTATTGGGTTGATAAAAAAGCATGTGGGGAAAAAGCCAAGAAATTGGCACAAGACATTGGACCAAATACTCTGGGCATGTCGAACGTCCCCTAAAAAGGCAACTAATACTACCCCATTTCGACTGACTTTTGGTCATGATGCAATTCTGCCTGTGGAAATTTATCTTCAATCAATAAGGATTCAAAGGCATCATGAGATTCCATCTGAGTCTTATTGGAATATGATGCTTGATGAATTATTAGACCTAGATGAAGAAAGGCTCCATGCATTAGAGTTGCTGAAAAGGCAAAAGAAAAAGGTGGAGAAGTCTTATAACAAAAAGGTCAAGATTAAAACCTTTTCAACTGGAGATCTAGTGTGGAAAGTGATCTTACCTATGGATCGAAAGACCAGAACTTTGGGGAAGTGGTCTCCTAAGTGGGAAGGTCCTTTTCAAATTATTAAGGCGTTTAGTAATAATGCTTATGAGATTCAAGAGATGGAGGGTGATCTAAGAGTCTTAAGGGTAAATGGGAAATATTTGAAAAAATATAAGCCTATTTTACAAGAAATTCATATTAAAACGTAAGTTCCATTCAGACTACAAAAGCTAAAATAGGCCATGTGGGGCCAAAATGGCATACAGAAAACAACAATTACAATAACATAAAACCCAGGAGAAAGATCATTCATAGTCCCTCCAATTAATGGAGTTGAGGAAGGCAACATAATCTTCGTCAGCTTCATCATCAGAGTTTAGTGCTTTGGAATGTTCTTTCTTGGGGACCCTCATCTTGGTTTCTCTCTTCTTGGCGCGAGATGTTGCTCCAGTTGAAGTGTTATTGAGGGCAGTAGTTGTTGCCTCAACTTTATTTGTCTCTCCAGCCACCTTCTTGGTCATTGCCTTCTTTGAAGAAGTACTCATGCTTGCTGTAGTAGGTGCAAGATATCCCAAGAGGGAAAAGGGTTTTATAGAGGCAAGGCTTTGTAAGGATTGGCCAGTCAACAATGGAAATACGTGAAATGACCCTTGGGAATAGACCCTAGGGTTGCACTATTAATATTCTTTTATGGAATAGAAACTTGTGCCGTTGGAACACTAAGACTGTTAAAAGCTGCGCTGTTTTCATGATTTCCAAGAAAGGAGGCAGAATACTTTAATTACTCAGTTAGCAAAGTAAAAAAAAATGTTTTGCAAGTCGAAGAGTTGATAGTAAACAGAAGGAGTTAGATAAAGGCCATAGGGCATTAAGATTGTCTGTACATGGGGCCTTAAAAGGACCATAAAACATGATGAACAAAAAGTGGAACTACAGAAATCATATGACAATCAGAAAGGGAGCTTCTACTTCAACTCAAGGAAGGTGACCTTGTGATTCTGAAGGTGTTTCTCAGATAGAGCTTTGTTGTTTGGCTGCTGAAAGTTCTTTTTCAAGCGTTTGGGCCTTGTCAAGGAAGTCTATGGTGCGCTTCAGCTCTCTGGCCATTTCAGTATCGTCGAACTCTCCCAGCTCAAGGTTGCGCTTTTCAGCCTTAGAAATCTTGTTCTGCAGCTCTTCAATTTGCTGCTTCCAGTCATCAATGTTCTTTTGGTTCGACTCCACTTCTGCCTGCCTTTTCTATTGTTCAGTCTCTAGACTTTTGACCATAGCTTCTGATGCGTGCGCTTCATCCCAAGCTGAAGCTTCCAATCTAGTTGTGATTTCAATGTTGTCTTGGAGCTTGGGAAGGAGCTTGAAGTCCTCAGACATTTGATTCACTAAAGCAGTTAGCTCCAACAGGAATTCAGAAACATCTTTGCTGAGGGTCGAAAGGTCCAGTTTCTGAAGGCTGTCTTTCAGAAAGAGAGGAGCAGTTCGATCTGAAAGTAAGACATTGTGGATGTCTCCCTTGAAGAATTTGTCCTTGATTTTTTGAAGGATAGGGATGGCGAAATCATCTGGAGCTGGACCCCCAGAGCTGGTCGAAGTACTGAGGCTGGTACCTGAAGAGCTGTACTTCTTCCCAAGTATCATCCTGGCATACTCTCGAGGATTCGACCATTTGAGGGCAGCCAAGGGGTCTCCTGTGGGGGGTCCTCCAGCAGTCGAAGTGACTGTAGGTCCAAGAGTTGGATTGTTGGCAGGATCTGCCTCAGCCACAGTCGAATGGACGTGATCTTGCTTAGTCTTCTCCCTATCTTCTTCTTGTTCTTCTTCATCTTCGCCCTCCTCTTCTCCTGCTTCAATTGGCCTTCCTTCTATGTCCATACCAATAGCCTCTGTGTGGTCGAGAGGTTGATGGTGAGAAACATCATCCTCTTCATGATCAGAACCATCGGTCTGGGATTGTTGAGTATGGGTCCTGGCAGGTGAATTTTTGTTTGTTTCATCTGCTCAGGAAGAGGAACTGTAAGAGGGATAGGTTGATTAATTTCACTGATTGAACTATATCCAGAACCAAGGTCAGAGGTAGGGTGATAAGTTGGCTCACCTTGGCTATTCAACAGAGTTGTTACAAAGCTGAAGGAAGGTTGTGGTGGGTTAGAACCACCTACATCAGCCTGAAAACCACAAGTAAAGGGAATAAGACTGAGAGAAATCTGAGTAGGGAATCCAAATACTGAATGAAGATAGTATGCATACCTGTACAGCTGCAGCATCAGGACTTGAGTTGGCACTCTCAGGATCACCAGCAGTCGTTTTCAACGCAACCCTGGAGAGTTGTTTTTTGACACCACTATCAACAGGTGTCTTCTCAAGAATTCTTGCCGCCTTTGAGGGAGATTGGGTGGTAGTTCTAGAAGCTTTGACAAGCTTCCTTTTCTTCTTAACTACTATCTCCTCAGGGGACTCATCATCAGTATCTGGAAGGATAACTGTTTGAGCACCTTTCTTGGCCTTTTTTGAAGGCGTTGGAGGTTTTCGAGCAGCCTGAAAGGTGATGTAAATATTAGAAGATTGGTTACACAAAGAAACTTAGGCAAGAGATATAAAATACCTTTGTGCCTTCAGTGTCCTTTTCGACTCCTGCACCACCCTTTGATGAGTCGGTCTTCCTGGCCATAGCTGAAGGACAGATGATTATTACAAGGTTAATAACTGAGTGGTTAGTTAACAATCACAAATCAAGGGCCTCAAACCTTCATATATTTCGGATTCGACACGGACATCTTCGACTCCTATATGAAGGTGTCCTTTGAAACTGTCCAGCGTATGCTTAGTCGCAACCACCTGTTGGGCTTTCGGTTGAGACTGCTGTCGAAGGAGTTTTAAGTGCTCACCACAGACAAACCAGTCTGGAAATGGGGGGCAAGTGCCACTCTAAAATCAGCGTTAGGCAGTTGAGGGAAATTTGGAGGAAAGAGTTCAAAAGCTACCTTATAACGTGTCTCAAGAGGAATGTTTGAAGGGATTTTCAACTGATCCATTTTTTGTAGAAATTTCTCCTTCAAAGTGACAGCAGCCTCACGAACGGTTCGACTAATATCATCTGGTCGATAGACAGTTTCAAAGTACTTTTGAAAGGCTTGAATTTCTTTGACATGAATGAACTTACTCTTCTTGGTCTTCTCCTGCACATCAAGAAAAGCTTGGTCAAGTAAGGAAGAGAAAGCAGCGACATCAAGAAATTGTTCACTATAGTACTTTGACCACTAGTTATGGAAGGATTTGGTGCACAAGAATGTGGGCTAAAAGAACACAGGGGAAAGGGTTGCTTTCCTAGCGTTCCACCGGTCGAAAGTAACTGCAACAGTTCCTTCATCAAAACTGGCAGTGCGAAGGACCACATGGCCTTTCTTCCCATATAGACACTTGGGGAAGATCTGAGCCAACCCAAACTGTCGAGAGACAAGATTTGGTTGGTAAGCAATTAAGGTTGCCATGTCCCTTCCAAGATTCAGCCTTTCAATGATAAATCTAGGAATAAAAAAGGCTTCCCAGATCGAAACAGATTCGGCGTCGAGTTTGGTGGATGGATCAGGGAATGGCCTTGTGAACCACTCAGGCCCACATTTTCTCTCAGCAAAGGGAGCCATGCTAGGTGTGAACTCATGCCTTTTTGTAAACATCATAATATAACTGGAGAAGGCTTTCTTGAGAGTTTCCCCATCATCATTTGGCGTAAGTTTCACCAGGCGGGTACCTTTGACCCTCCTCTCTTTGATTTCAGCAGAATCTTCATCGACCTGCCCTTTCCTGGGAAGGCTAGCTTCAAAGGTTGCATTGAGCCACAACTGAAGTAGCCAGAGAGGGTCATTCAAGTGAACAGTACCTTGGCCCTCCAAGTCATTGAGTCGAGCCGCCCCTTCACTGAGAGACTCGTAGAGGTTCGCCAGAATCAACCCGCTAAGGCAAACTCCTCTATTGTTGTGAAGTTGGTTGGCCAGGGTTAGATACTTCTTGGCCACCTACAGAGATTTTGAACAAAATACATACCTCGACAGCCATACGGTGAGGAATGCAATGCGTTCCTTATCAGTAATTTCTACAATATCACGCTTGTGGTAGTTGATGAAGTGGGTATATGTGAGTTTGGAGTCAGAGATCCCTATGGTATCCTCTGCGTCAGTATCAGGATCGTATGAAATGTCATCTGGTCAGAGACCTGCAATGGCAGCAAGGTCGAAGAGTGTGGGAGTAACCATCCCACAAGGAAGATTAAAGGTGTAGTGGGTACTATCCCAAAAATAGAGTGATGCTGCCAGCAGGTTCAAACAATAAGGCATGTTGGTCTTCGACAGCATAAGCAGATCATAGATTCCTATGGTTTTCCAGTGATCAGCTTTGACCCTTTCCATTCTGGTCATCCAAAGGTCAAAATCCTTTAAAGGGTTGACATCTCTTACCAATCTCGTACCATCATGAAGGTACCTCAGATCCATTTTCGTCAAAGTGGGTGTATCAGGGGAGGCTCCATCTTCATTAGGGTTGCTTTTTTGCCCTAAGGGTCTAGATTTGCGGTAAGAAGAAAAGAACTCAGCCAGTTTTTCATTGGTGGGTTTAATATCAGCTAGGGGGCCACCTAAAGCATATGGTTTAGTAGAGATAAGGAGGGGGATCATTACCTGGGATTCGTAAATCTTCCTTGCTTCCTCAAGAAGAGGTTCCGGCATGAACTGTTGGGTTTTCACCACCTTTGGTCCGGGGATGTTTGAAAATGGCGGGAGAGTTTGCTTGAACGGGGTGGTTTTTCCTTTTTGACCTTTCGCTGCTTGGGGAACGGTTTGAGAAGACGCCGTTGTTGGAAGTTGAAGAGAAAACGAGAGTGTGTTCTGAGTTTTCTTGAGAGAGTTTGAAGAACGAAGAAATAAGTTGCAGAAAAGTTTGAGAATGCGAAAGTTCGTAAAATTGGGGAAAAAGGGTATTTATAGATGTTTGGAAGATGAGGGAACTGTGAATCCGCCGTTAAAATGGATACGATAGTGGGACGCGTGTCCTCTTTGAATTCGTTGGATGGTGGTGGTTGTGATCAGACTGCAAATGTCTAGTCCCAAGAAAGGTGATGATGAAAACTGTTCGCAAATACGGCTGAAAAGAGTTTGGAGATTTGCCATCATGACATGACGTCATAAGCATGGTTGAAAGAAACAGAATAGTTTCTAAAGCGTGGGTTGGTCAGTTAGGACCATGTTTTCCATAAATGAATAAGCAGGCGTCGAAAAAATATGTTATCAAAAAATGACCTTCCTACCGACACTGGCGAAAGGACATTTTTGGGGGGCAATTTGTTAGCTCCTAATTTCGACGCCACATGATTTCAGACAATTTGGCTTTAAAAGAAGTTATTCTTTAAAATAATAAGCTAAAAAAAAGAAGGCTTCGACTAGAAGGCCTTCGACCATGTTTGTGCAATGCCTGAGTCGAAGAGAATGATTTTAGGACTTTAAATATTGCTAAGTCCAAGGAGTCAGTTCGACACGGTGAGGTGGCTATGGATAATGCGCTGCAGTTACAACTGAATAGTGGAGGGAAGTTCCACTATTTGAATTTGAAAAGAGGACAGGTGGTGAAGATCTAGATCGTGAAGACATGCGAAGTGCCAAGTGGCGTAATCTAAGAATAAAACCATCAGATGGTGGTTACTTTAGAATATTATAAATAGGTTAGTCCTAGAGTTAGAATAATGTGAAAAAATCAAATTGTACAAGTAACTCTATATTCACTCAAAGTATCCAGTGTGTCGAGAAACCAGTGAAGTGAGAATGTACGTGATTGTCATCACCATTATCCTTTATTGTAATGCAATTTACTTTGAAGTTTCTGTTTTAGATTCTTTACTTTGAAGCTTTTTCACAAACTTTTACCTTTCAAGTCATTTACATTACCAAGTCTTTACTTTGCAGTTTTACATTAAAAGCCTTTACTTTCAAGCATTTACCTTTTTGCATTTTAAGATCTTTATGCATTTCTTTCCAGCATTTAACTCCAGTTTTTCTTTGTCAAACCTTTACATTCAGCCTTTCCGTTTCTTTTCTTTGATGTATTGTTCGACTTAGTTATTTCCTTTATCTTTATCGCTTTCCTTTACACATCAAACACCCTTTTTTATTTATGTGCATTGTCGAAAGGCATACTCTACCAAATCGTGAAATATTCTAAATACACATACAAGCACATGTCCTAGGATCAATCTGATCGATCTTGTAAGTTACTAGAACTTTATAGTTTTAGAAGATCAGCGGTTGTTTACCAATTTTCAAGGTAAACAGTTACACTGCTTTTAAAATGAGTTTCTGGGCATTTTTGTGAGGTTGTAATCGGTTACCCTGTTTATGGTAATCGGTTACACATTAGTTGTGTTGCGTTCTTTGGGCATTCTGTGAGGGTGTAACAGTTTCCTTGATTGTAGTAACCAATTACACCATAAAACAGAGGCGAGGGTGGCTGGTTACAAAGGGGGTGTAACCGGTTACCTCAAAAGGTGTAACCGATTACATTGGGACCATTGTTGAAAAATCTTTGAAAAATCATAACTTTAGTTTCGGGTGTCCGATTCGAGTGTCGTTCGAAGCGTTAGGAAGCTGATGCAACGAACTTTATTCTAAAGATGGTTTATGTAACAGAAGTTGAATAATTTGCTATATGATGGTGTTAAATTCATTTTTATTGTAATGTTGTGGTGTGACATAATCGTAAATGCATTTGTTGTTGCTTGTTATGTTGTAGGTCAGTGTTGTTGGACTGTTATGGCATGTTGTGTGGTGGCCTGTAGGAGAGTGATACATTGATGAAATGAAGTTCATTGTATGTTGTTGTTGTCATGCATTTCATAGTATGCACGAGTTGTGAGATAAGCCATGTTCCCGGTGGGATGTGAGTCTCTAATTCAGATTCTAGTTATAGAATCATGTTGTTAATGAGGTGATCGTGTGCCCGATGGGGTGTGAGCGATCGTGGAGGTCGTGTGCCCGATGGGGTTTGAGAGACGTGATGGAAATTCCGACGGGAATTGTTATTCCAAAATAGGAATCGGGTTCAGAAGGGAACCGAATGGTACCACATACATTGAGTCAAGTTGAGAGTCTCATTGCATTGCATCTTGGTTGCATTTGTTGTTGTGTTTAAATAGTGGTTGTGTTGATTGTGTGAACGTATGTTGTGGAATGAGTGATTATGCATGTAATAATCTAATGCTTGCTTATTATCATGCTTTCCTTTATATAATCATGATATCTCACCCCTTCTGTTTGAATGTTGCCTTTACATGGGTATCGTGCATATAGCTCGCAGTAGAGGAGTCAATGTGAAAGGAAGATGGAGATTACTTGGATGTTTCTCTAATTGATGTTGTTTATGACTACTTTGAAACATGATTATGCTTTGAATAATCGATTTATCTTTTGATGTTTCTGCTGCTAGTAATAAAGATGAAGTTTATACATGATGAATGTTTTTATTGTTACTATTAATCTTATTTTAAAAGTATCATATGTTACATATAAAATTGCATGAGCAGGTGTTTGTTGAAAGTAACATCCTAAATGCCTTATGTTTAAATTTTACTCTGATGTCACGTACGTGTCTGATCTTTAGAGGATGTGAAGAATGTCTTCATATATGGTGATCTAGATGAAACAATCCTGAAGAGGTAACCTGAAGGGTATGCAGAAAAGGGAAAGGAAGATTATGTGTGAAAACTGAATAGGTCGCTATATGGCCTGAAAAAATCTCTTCGACAATGGAATATGAGATCCGAAAAGTTCTTGGGATTGACATTCGGAGAGATATAAAGTAGTCGAGATTATGCTTATCTCAAGAGACATACCTAAAAAAGATTCTCGACAAGTTTGGTACGTCGAATTCAAAGCTTATTTTAACACCGACTAATCCTCAATACAAGCTGAGTACGACTCAAGTATGGTTTGTATGAGACCAGACATAACGTACAGAGTGAGCCTTATAAGCTGGTATATGGCCAATCATGGGAAGATGCATTGGCAAACATTAAAGTGGATTCTAAGGTATATAAATAGGACTTTGAGCAGAGTCCTAATTTATGGTGGAGCCTGTGGTGATGATAGAAAAATCAAAATCGAAGGATTTGTCGACTCAGATTATACAGGTTGTATGGATTCCAAAAAATCTACTTCTCGATATGTGTTAATTATGTTTGGCACAATAATCAGTTGGAAAGCAACACTTCAGAAAGTTGTTGCCTTATCAACCACTGAAGCGAAACATATTGCCCTAACTGAAGCTGTGAAAGAAGCATTGTGGCTTGAAGCTTTTGCTAAGGAACTGAAACTTAAAGGTCGAGTTATCACTGTTAAATGTGATATTCAATGTGCAATACACATGTCTGAGATTTCAGCCTATCATGAGCGAACCAAGCACATCAATGTGAGGCCGTACTTCGTCAGGGAGATAATCGAAGCGTGGAGAAATCTAAGTGCTGGAGGTTTCGACCTATGACAATGTTGCTGACATGATCACCAAGACATTGTCAAGCAGCAAGTTTTTCCACTGTATGCAGTTGATAAATCTACATGATGAAAGTTATTTTGGTCCCTTGTTAGTGTAAAGTTTGTTCCAAGGTGGAGATTTGTGTTAGTTGGATCAAACTCTAGCCTCGACAAGGTTACCTTGATGGTTCGACAAAAAGTGTACATGCTGAAGTCGAAGCTTGTTCTAGCATGTTATCAAAATATGTTAGCTTAGTGTTTAAGTTAGCATGTCGAATCATACCTTGCTTGTAAGCTAAATTGTTAAGTTAGCTTGTAGCCTACGTTGGTTTAGTAGTCTATGAATAGACTAGTTCTCTCAGAGTTGTTGAGAGAGGTTAATTGTTGTTATTCACTAGTAATCTTTGAACCCTTATTGAGGAAGTGAATAGTAAAGAAGTTATACCCAATCATGGTTCTTCTTCTTCATTCCTCTCTCTCTTTCGTAAAACCTGTTAGTACTGCAGCTATGCAGTATGTATGTTGGCTAAATTTTGTTAAAACCTTTATGTTAGCTCTTATGTCACTGAAGGTGTTTTAACATGTTGTATGTGTATCTACCATAACAGATTAGTTGCAGGTTGTGAAATGTCAAGTAGGATGTCTTGACATGTTGTTCTGCACTAACTAGTTAAGTTTAGTTTCTGTCATATTAGTTAAATGTCAAGTGTGATGTCTTGACATGTTGTGCTGCACCTACCTAGTATGAGTGCATGGTTATAATGGTGTGACAGAGATGTTATGAGCACTTCACTGAACCTGAATGTTCAAGGTGATGTGACGTGGCTATCTTTGGAATGTCATGACAGAACATCTTGATCTGGTACAACAGGTACTGCTGCTCTGTGATGGTTAATCAAGATGTCAAAGGAGAAGTCACAACATCATTGTCTATTATAGCAGGTGCTGCTATTGTATATCTCTTGACAGATTTGATTTGATCTGATGAGATTTTTTGAATATACCTCATCATTATACAGGTCAAGGAGATTAATTAGGAACAAAGTGCAGATTTAATTGGATTTCATAAAACGGATCTTGGAGACTTTTTAGGAAACTATTTGGAGATTTGTTCCTATTCTTATGGAGAAGATCTTGCAGCTGAATTAAAAAGTGAAGATTTAAAAGATACATAATATCTTGGAAATATTATGTAGCTGATTTATAGGTCTGGAAGATTCAAGTCAGAATCAAGAAGAATATTGAAGAGTAATGACTTTCTAATTATCGAGATAAATTAGGAAGGATTTGATTGAAGACCTATTTTGTAGGAGAATCTTTTGCAGATTTGTAGCAGCTGATTTGAAGCCCAAATCCAGTTGGGTATAGGTTATAAATAGAAGCATTGTAACCTAGAAAAAGTAAGCCAACCGTCATGTAAATTATAAGGTCTGTGTTGGTCGATGAACCACTCGGTTTGTGGGATGGTCATCATGTTTATCTCTAAGCCTGTAGGTAAGAGATGTATTGTTCTTGGAGGGAGCTTTTAAGCAACTCCAAGATGGTGTTCTCAGTCAAGAGTCTTGGCTGAGTATAAGCATAGAAGTGTGTCTTCTATTTTTCTGTGATTGAAGAGTTGTTGAAAATCAAGCTGTTGATGCAGTGGCTGAGGTGTTGACTGCTAGACATCATTGCGATGATTGGAAGTGAGATGAAGTCTCTTATCTAGGGTGGACTTAGGTAGAAGGGTCATTGGGTAGTGATTAAGTGAGTAGATCATCAACTGGTGTGTTGATTGTAGGGTCTATGAATTGATACTGCTGATAGTGAACTTCCTTCCTGGCTTGGTATGCCCCCAGATTTAGGTTGTTAGACCGAACTGGGTGAACAATTCTTGTGTGCACTTTACTTTTCAGCAACTTCTCTTATTGTCTATATCTTGTATATGTTGTTGATAACAGGCCAGATGTCTCGACATGTTATATGACATCTGGGACTGCTATACCAGAATTACAATTGGTATCAGAGCTATCATCCTGTTTGTTTTTCTGGGTGAGATCCTAGGGAAGATACTTTCTGGTTCATGTGCAAGGAAAATAGTTTTGCTGAGAAGTTGTATGGACTTGGTCAATTCATATGTTGTTTGAATGGTCCCTTGAAGTGGAGGATGGACTATTCATGATTGGGTGTGTATTGGCTCTGTTTGAAGTTGTCAGGCGTGTAGCTTTGGTGGTGAGCTGCTTTGTAGGGTGATTTATTTTCAACCTATGCTGACCTGTTGCACCTGGAGTGTGGTGTTTGTGCATTGGTTATTAAGTTTTGCCTGAAGGTTGTTGAGGGATTTTCTTTATTTGTGTATTCCGCTGCATGGTATCTGATGAAACCCTGGGGTTTCCTTGTGTCGCTAGTAAAGGAAGGACAGTAGGGTTAGTCTCCTCAGAAGAGTTGATGTGTGATGATGTAGTGTATGCAAGACTGTTTCAACCAACTGTGTAAATTGACCAAGGATACTTGAGGGTTGACCCAAGTCCACTCATAAAGGCATTTTCAAGAAGTTTGTTGATCAGAAGGATGCAATTTATTTTTGCTCTCTTCTCTGAAAGACCATCCACAAGTCTAAATTGAAGGATCTCATGGTGTTGTTCTTGAATGATGTTCTACCAGTTGTTGGAACATCAAACTAGCAGAGTGTGCAGAATCTTGTTGGATAAAGGTATGGCATAGCAGATGCTTGGGGGGCTAAACAAATGTGTATTGATCACATCTGTTTGGAACCTACTCCTAGCTTGGAAGAGGAGGCATCTGGGTTATGTGTCTAAGAAGTTTCTATCAAGAAACATGTCTTAGATAAGTGTGTTGGTCATGAGATGATAAACATATTGTCACTCATTGGATTAGTGTATTTCTGATCCAAGTGAGGAGGAATACAAAGGCTGGGTTTTGCGTGGAGGTCAAGCTCAAATGTCAAGGACATTCTCTCTGAAGTCTGGAAGTTCCTTCTGTTCAAAGGAGCCAGTTGTATATAATCTTGTTGATGGCCATGGAGCAGATTTTGTTTGAAGGAGAGTAACCTGCAGGATGTGCAGTTATTGGAGGGGAGAATGTATGATTATCCAAAATGCTCTAAGCAATTATTAAGTGGGAGTCCTTAATCTAAAGCTGGAAGACCTTGAAGATGTGTCAGACTTAATGTCTTGACATCCTTGTATTGAGAATTTATTATGCCTGGTACAGTATGAAGGTTGTTTACTCAAACTTGATGTCATTATCAAGTCTATGAAAGCATGGAACTCTTGTTCTAGTGGAAGAGAAACTCAAAGGGTTGTGCACAGAGGAGATGTATTAACCTAACTGGTTGACTGGTGTCTTCATTGTTGGAATGTCATCCAAACCTTCTAAGATGAGCATTTCAGATTTGTGTTTGGAGCAAAGAGGAGTTGGTGTTTTTTTTGGACCAAAGGATGATGGTTCCCTGGTATTTGCATGAGAAGTTTCTTCTTAAGCTGGAGTTCAGTTATGTGGTGTCCTCACATAATGGAACTTTTTTTTTGCAAGGATTGAAGGGCATCCTTGTAGGTTGAAGTGTTGGGAGAAGCATATATTTTTTTGAACAATCTGTTTGTGATGACCAGTCAATGTCTTTTTGTTTGCTCCAGAAACCTAGTAGAGGGAAATTCCTCTTTAGGTGCAGAAGGATGACATTCAACATCTCAAAGTCAGACAGGAGGTCTGAACATTAGAAGTTTGAGAAGAAGATTCTTGAAGTGTAGAGTATGCAGGTTTCTGCATGTCTGTATGATCTGGTTTTGAAGGTTGGTCAGCTACTGATGGTTGATCCTCTTGTATCCCTTGCAAGAGATGTATGGATTACTATGGTTGTTGTCTCCAAAGCCATAGTAAATGTTTAAATCCATGTGATTTAGACTGATGTCGGAACTGATGTTGAAACATCATTTCAGTTCTTTGCTTCCTAAGCCAAGGAAGTTTGTTCAGCTCAGGGTAGAGTGAAAGGTCAAGACACTGACCTAATCTGGAATGATTTTGTGGTGTGAATGGTTTGTCATGAAGAAGAATCAGCAGATGCCTGATGTGTACGAAAGAAGGATGTCAGACCAAATGTCCTACCTTGTGTGAGAAGGTAGTCTTATCTGACTAATGATAAATACTTTGACGGGAGCTAAGTATTTGTCTGATGTGAGTATGCAAGTCTGCAATCTGAACTCCTTGCTTCAGAGATGGGTGCTAGTTTATTTCTCTCTATGGTGTTCAGGTGTTTATGTTATCCTGAATAAGCTGCTCTGGTTGTGTTTTATTGGGAGCTTCTTGAAGGACTTCTATGCACAATGAGTCCTTTGGATGGTGATGGGAAGCATCATGATTGTTGATGGTTTTTTTAAGATGATTGAGATTGTGCATGTGGAGTTGGATGCTCAAGCATTATTGTCAGAAGAGGTGTTTTTGACTATGTGGATTAGAATGTGGAGATTCTGATCTTGTTTTTAGTAGGATGTTCTGGCAAAGCATGACTACTAATTTTGAAGACTTCACTAGTATCAACAACTACTAGTGAATGTAATGGTAGAGGAATTGTGTCAGATGAGGTGATTTGATCAGGAAATTTTGTTTAAGAGCTGTTCTTTCTCTTGAAGAGATTAGATCTCAGTAAAGCTTTTAAGTAAGCTGAGAACTCTTTGAGCTTGTGGCAGAAGTTCTAGGTTGAGGATGGAATTATACCTTCTTTTGGTGGATGAGAGTTTATTTCTCTGGGTTTCTGAAGCTCTCTTTGTTCAAGCTGATGACGCAGTGTTGTGTGAAGATCTTCAGTTTGGATTACTATGCTATAGTAAGTCCAGTTGGTGGAGCAAATCAAGAATCATGGTGATGATGTCTTGGTGTGTGTCAGATGTTCTAACTTGTGTTGGGACATTATCTGATTGGATATCCTTGGTGAAGGATGATTATGCTCTGGTTCAGGAGCTTGGTGCCTACATTATGCCTAAGGAGCGTCTACATAGTCATACGGGAGAATGATGAAGTAGAAGGCCTGCCTTGGATGGAGAATGTAGAGAAGACTGAAGCAGATCAGGTATTGATTGCTTGGAAGTCTGAAGGTGAAGATACTCATCAACTGATCAGGAGTATTCCAATTTATTATACGGGAGAATGATAGGGAATGACTACCTTTGGAGAGTTGGGTGATTATCGATGGAGGGCCTTGCTGAGGCCAGTTGAAAAGCTTGGGGAGAGAGAGTACTGTTCTTGTGATCTTCTGTGATGTGATGGGTTATGATGTGTTTTTGTTCTGGTTGGTTCTGGTCCCTTGGCTTGAGGGGGAGCTTTAGTTTGTTTGAAGGAGGATGGTGATCCTTATGTTCCTCACGTATAGCATGATGTAACTTCTTGTGTGAGTGACTGCTTATTTAGCAGGTGTCAAAATGAATGAGCTTCAGCCGGTGGCTGAACTGGGAGTGAGCTCTTGAAGACATGAAGATGCGTCTTATGTTTTTCATTCATCCATGTCAGGGGGAGTAATGCTACTGATTTTCCTGATTCTGGTTGATTTCCCTTAAATGCATAGTTGCTTGGTTTGGCATATTATGGCTAAAAAGGGCGAGATGATTGTAAGTAGTAGTAGAGTTCCTTGGTTGTTTCCTTGAGGGGGAGCTGGTTGTGTTATCCAAAGGTTGTATGGATATTGCTCTGGTGTGCTATTGCTTTGTCAATTATGGCTAAAAAGGGGGAGAGTGTGTGATTGCATGTTGTGCTGATATCTGATGCCCCATATGATGTTCTAACATTTGTTTGTGTACCTCTGCCACTAACTGTGTGAGGTTGTGATTGTGTGCAGATGTAGTTGAGTGTTGATATGTTGTTGTGAAGTTGCTGATGTGTGTGTGACTGTGCTAACAATCTGTGACTGTCTTTTGATGCTGGTATCTCTGATTGTTGGTTTTAGCCAAAATTTGCCAAAGGGGGAGTTTGTTAGTACTGCAGCTATGCAGTATGTATGTTGGCTAAATTTTGTTAAAACCTTTATGTTAGCTCTTATGTCACTGAAGGTGTTTTAACATGCTGTATGTGTATCTGCCATAACAGATTAGTTGCAGGTTGTGAAATGTCAAGTAGGATGTCTTGATATGTTGTTCTGCACTAACGGGTTATGTTCAGTTTCTGTCATATTAGTTAAATGTCAAGTGTGATGTCTTGACATGTCGTGCTGCACCTACCTAGTATGAGTGCATGGTTGTAATGGTGTGACAGAGATGTCATGAGCACTTCACTGAACCTGAATGTTCAAGGTGATGTGACGTGACTGTCTTTGGAATGTCATGACAGAACATCTTGATCTGGTACAACAGGTATTGCTGCTCTGTGATGGGTAATCAAGATGTCAAAGGAGATGTCACAACATCATTGTCTGTTATAGCAGGTGCTGCTATTGTATATCTCTTGACATATTTGATTTGATCTGATGAGATCTTTTTGGATATACCTCATCATTATACAGGTCAAGGAGATTAATTAGGAACAAAGTGCAGATTTAATTGGATTTCATAAAAAGAATCTTGGAGACTTTTTAGGAAACTATTTGAAGATTTGTTCCTATTCTTATGGAGAAGATCTTGCAACTGAATTAAAAAGTGAAGATTTAAAAGATACATAATATCCTGGAAATATTATGTAGCTGATTTATAGGTCTGGAAGATTCAAGTCAGAATCAAGAAGAATATTGAAGAGTAATGACTTTCTAATTATGGAGATAAATTAGGAAGGGTTTGATTGAAGACCTATTTTGTAGGAGAATCTTTTGCAGATTTGTAGCAGCTGATTTGAAGCCCAAATCCAATTGGGTATAGGTTATAAATAAAAGCATTGTAACCTAGAAAAAGTAAGCCAGCCGTCATGTAAATTATAAGGGCTGTGTTGGTCGATGAACCACTCGGTTTGTGGGATGGTCATCGTGTTTATCTCTAAGCTTGTAGGTAAGAGATGTATTGTTCTTGGAGGGAGCTTTTAAGCAACTCCAAGATGGTGTTCTCAGTCAAGAGTCTTGGCTGAGTATAGGCATAGAAGTGTGTCTTCTATTTTTCTGTGATTGAAGAGTTGTTGGAAATCAAGCTGTTGATGCAGTGGCTGAGGTGTTGACTGCTAGACATCATTGCGATGATTGGAAGTGAGATGGAGTCTCTTATCTAGGGTGGACTTAGGTAGAAGGGTCATTGGGTAGTGGTTAAGTAAGTAGATCATCAACGGATGTGTTGATTGTAGGGTTTATGAATTGATACTGCTGATAGTGAACTTCCTTCCTGGCTTGGTATGCCCCCAGATGTAGGTTGTTAGACCGAACTGGGTGAACAATTCTTGTTTGCACTTTACTTTTCAGCAACTTCTCTTATTGTATATCTTGTATATGTTGTTGATAACAGACCAGATGTCTCGACATGTTATGTGACATCTGGGACTGCTATACCAGAATTACAAAACCTAATAGAGTTTCTTGTGTTTGTTCAAGAAACTCAATCTTTCTCATATTTTGATTTGTTTTTTACAACTTTGATTCACAACAATATTTGTTCAGAGTCGGTCAAAAGATAATGTAAAAACTAATAAATAAATCTAAATAAATGTTACTGTCAAAAATTGAACACTATACCAACATTTACATCAGATTTGGTCAAAAGCTCCTGTAATAACTAATGTATAAATAAAAATAAATATTTCTGTCAAGAATTGAACCCTACCAAATGTTTACATTTCTTTAGCCTAACTATCACATATCACATATCAGTTGAGTTATCTCACTCATCTCAATACAAATTCATTGATTTACATATCAATACTGACATTAAAATATCAATAATTAAAAAATAGTGTTCAAAGTATAAGGCATAAATTAAAATAGAATAATTAATATAATATCAAAGTCATAGTGGTACATGTTTTTTTTTTGTTCTAATCTTACGATTATGAGATGAAGAAAAAAGTGATATGGTATATGCATTTCATCCAATAATTCAAAAAAATATAGACAAATATTATTCCAATTAATACTATATTTAAATTTAAATTCAAATAAATATATATTTGGTATTTAATAATTGCTAGCTAGCCACATTGTCATTCCACTTACACAAGTCTATTTTTTATAAGCAAAATGATATTAATGAGGAGTATAAGAGATACTCAGATGTATCATAAATGATGAGAGAAAATACATAAGTTTAGATAAGTACATGTTTGATCACTTTGGGACATAAAGTAGCATATTTCTTACTTAAAAGCCAAAACTCTGTTATTCTCTTAATTTCTTCGCCTTACTTCTTAATATGAATGATTTCTCAATTAAACAAAATATGATTTAATTTCTAGTGTTCCACGCCACCTAACAAATTGCGCTTCATTATTTGGAGATGGTCAAACTGATAGTCCTTCATTATTTGGAGAATATCTTTCTAGAGATGTTTAACTTTAGAGAAAGCGTAGAAGAAATGATCCAAAGTTTTCATATATTAAAAAAAAAATTTTGAATGAAAAGGTATCAGAATTATCCAACCAAAGATGCTAAATTTCGTTGGAATTTTGCATTTTCAGACAGAGTATAGAGCTTTCAAGGAATTCGCTTTCACAAAAGTGTGATGATCGTTCTCAGTGAGGGATGCATAGAATGATTTGACACTGAAACATCAAACTCTGTCAAGTATCCAAAACCTCATATCATAGATCCCTTGTATTAGGGAAGCGTCCAACAAAAGAGTTTAAAAATGATGTAGTTATTCTCCATCAAGATTGAGCTTCTTCGATAACACACGAGATATGCCTTTTCCAGGATTCAAATATTCCTTGTATTGGAATGCTTATTTAGAGATGTTCAACTTTAGTTTATTCTCATAACCAATCCATATCCAATATAAAACCATTTATCTTAACCGGTTATTATAACCAATTCATTTAAATGGTTTTGTTTTTACAAAACCGGTTATAAACCGGTTATATCCATAACCAAATTTTATAACCGGTTATATATTTCATAACCGGTTTTCTACTTTAAACCGGATTTAGATATAAAAATATTGATTTTCTTACAACTGGTTTTTAAGCTAAAACTGATTTTTGAAAAAATATTTTTTTTTTTAAATTAATATTTTTTTTTCCATTTTCCGTCAGGTCGCCGCCGTAAGTCTTTCCGGCCACTCCTTCTCTTTTCAATTTAGTTCCGATCTATCTTCTTCCTCATGATAATCACTTTCATTTTACATTGTTTCAGTGACGTGTTTGGCTTCCGCCACGGCTCGCGACTTCACAAACGTGATTAAGCCAATTGTATTGTTGATAATCACATTAATCAGTGCGTTTGTGTTTCTACTTGTTGTGTCCCCTAAAAGCGCGTTTAGTAATTCCTCTAGAGTTACAGTATCGGAACCAATGGCTCGAAGTTTTGTTCTGTGGCTTCATGGTCTTGGTGACTCTGGTCCGGCCAATGAGCCTATCAAATCGGTTTTTTGAAAAATCAATTTTTTTATTTTTCAGTATTTTTTTTTCTAAAAAAATATTTTTTAAAAAAATTAATATATTTTTTTTAAAATTAAATTTAAAAAAAAAATTATTTTTGAAAAAAAATTAAATTTGTTTTTTTTTTTAAATTAAGTTTTAAAAAAAAAATTAAATTTCTTTTTGAAAAAATATTTTTTTTTTTGAGAAAAAATTATTTTTTTTTTGAAAAAAAAAATTCAAAATATATATATTTTTTTTAATAAGAAAATTGACTAATTTGGTTTTTATTTTGGATATGGATGTCCAAATTATGGATTTGGTTAAATTCATATTAATAAAATATCCAAAATATGGATTTGGTTAAAACCATATTGATAATTAACCGGTTTTTGATAACCGGATTTAGATATGGTTATGGATAATTTTAATAACCGGTTTATTTGAGCATCCTTATGCTTATTAGTGTAGCGTATAACATTATGGGATAATGTAGAAGATAATAGGTTTCCATATCTAAATAATAGAAGGTCGAACCATTTGTGCATTCACAAGATGTAAAAAGCATCATTTCAACTTCCCTAATAAAACCATATTGAAATAAGCTAGGTTTTTTTTACTCACATGCATGACTTTTTGTTTAGGAAGAAAAATATTCTCTCACTTCACCAAACACTCCTTCTTACCCTTTGTACCTCCACGTCATAAGAAACTTCCTTTAATTTGAATCAATTTATTGATGATCTTTGTATGGCGACTTATTGATGATCTTTGTATGGCGACTTAAAAAGGAAAATAAAGATAAGGGTATACTATTGAGCACCAAATTTATAAACATAATTTTTCCAACGATAGATAGGTATCAGACTTTCGAAGATGAGAGTCTATTTTTTACATTCTCCACTATTGGATCCCAAGAACTTAGCACCAATAGAAATTCCCAAGAGCTTGAAAGATGTCGTTGACATATGGAAAGACATGAACGTTGATACTACCCTAAAAAAGAATCGTTTCAAAGTAATTATGTCTAAATTTATCTTTAAACATGATATCAATTCAGAGTTTCTAAGGATTTGTTATTACATGTGATTGGTAATATTTTGTAGGAAATATATGAAGCAAGATGTTATGTCAAGTTGTGACCCATCTGGTCTAAAAGTGATTGTGACACTTTAGTGGAAAGCAACATGTTAAGCATAATTTCCTATAGTATGTGAGACATCTTATCTCGCTCTATTTGCTTGGCACGCAATGGTGATTGAAATATATCTCCCGATTTTGTAGATTTGTTTTCGTCCAATTAGAGACTTGATTGTTTATACGCATTTTGGTTTAAGAAAGTTTAATCTTAATCGGTTTTAGCAAGATTTAATTTCATATATTCAAGAGATTCATATTTATTTAAGATTTGGTCAAGATTTGCAATCAAAATTATGAGGATTGATCCTATGCACTTTTTGAGGTTCAGTCACATTCAAATAAATAAAAAATCCTAGTGGGCTTTATTGATGGGCTTTATTGATGGAGGTAGTACAATAAAGCAAAATCGAGTGAGAGGTGGAGAATTAATTAATGAGGAAGCCATCGTATCATAAAGGTCAGAATGGGGGTGAAAAGTCACACTCAAATCTGGGAGGGCCTATGTAAAAGGAGTGTCTAGTGTCAAACAAAGGGGGGAAAGTATTGAATGGGTTGGAAAAGAATAGAAGAATTGATTTAGGATGTTGCTCTGACCCAATTTTTGGCAGCCCAAGGGGGGAGTTTGGGCTGATGGTTTGGCCCAAACCAAAAAAGAAGGTCTCATTGAAAGATATTTATGAGAAAATCCAAATACCGTTTTCACCTTCCTATTATTCAACTTTGATACTCAATGCTAACAGACTACAGGATGCTGCCGTTGAAGAATGTGCTGTGAAGGAAAATCAACTGAACTCTCAGGACGAGGATGCATCTTCTAGATTCTCAGGGGGATCAATATTATGTTACGATTCTCTGACTGATACTGATCTGGCTAATAGTAATCGAAGATGTAAGAAAGGTTTTGATGATGTGTCTGGTAAAGTGTGGCAATCCATCAAAGATCTTGGTATTGAGGATGATGAGGATGAAGGGGTGTTCGAAGGAATTGTTAGAGAAATGGAGGTTAGAGATAAGGCTTTATTTTTGAAGAAGAGGAATGATGAAAATAGGGGGTCATGAATTTAGTTTCTTTCAATATTCGTGGATGTTGCAGTACTATTAAAAGGAGAAGAATCAACCAATTATTGATGAAGGGAGGCACTGATGTTTGCTTACTGCAGGAAACTAGAGTCCAAAATATGCAGGAGAGTTTGATTTATAGCATATGGAGGTTAAATGAATGTGAGTGGTTTGAGTCTAAAGCAGTTGGATTTTCAGGGGGGGCTGATAACCATTTGGAAGAAAGGAGTTTCTCGCGCTCTGGCAAGTTTTAAAGGCAAAGGTTTTTTGGGTGTTAACTTTGAATGGAGAGGGATCAATTGTTACTTGATTAACATTTACTCTCCATGTGATTCTTCTGGTAAGAAGGAACTTCGGAATGAAATTTTAAAATTGAAAGAAGTGTTGCCTGAGGGAAAGTGGGTTCTAGTAGGAGATTTCAATTCAGTTAAGAACATGGAAGAAAGGAGGAGGCGTGGCAATCCTAATGGAATGGAGATGAGTGATTTTAGTCATTTCATTGACATTATGGATTTAGTTTATTTACCTGTTACTAGATGTAGGTTCTCTTGGTCAAGTAAAGATGGTAGAAGTTGCAGCCGTATTGACAGATTTTTGATTGAAGAAGATCTGGTATCTGTTTGGAAGCTTAAGAACCAACATATTGGTGACAAAGATATATCTAACCATAGGCCTATTTGGTTAAAGTCCAATAACAAGAATTAGGGACCTAAACCTTTTTGGTTCCTTAATTGTTGGTTAGACCACAAGGATTTTTTGAAGGTGGTGGAAGAGTCCTGGATGTCTGTTCAGAATAAAGGATCTGCAGCGAGAGTGCTTTAAATTAAATTCAAGGTTCTCAAACAGAATTTGAAATGGTGGAATATAAACTCTTTTGGCTGGGCTGATATTGCTATAGAGAAAGGAGTTGAAAGATTAAATGAAGCTGAGAAGAACATTACAGATTTGAAGGATAGTCAAAATGAGGAATACCAAGTTGAAGTGCTAAAAGCTCATGAGGAGGTTTGGGGAAGTTTAAGAATTAAGGAGAGTATCATCTTGCAAAAATCAAGGGTTAAGTGGAAGTTGGAAGGCGATCTGAATACTAGTTTTTTCCATGCTGCATTAAGGGTCAGAACGAGAAGAAATGGGATCACTGCAATCAATTGGGGTGGATCACTGGTGGAAGAACCTAGTGTAATTAAGGAGTGTGCTAGGCAATATTTAAAAGAAAAATTCCAAAAGGTTTTAAGGAAGAGACCAAAGATGAGTTTGGAGGATATAAATAAGTTGTGTGTGAATGATAAGAACTTACTCGATATCCAGTTCACAAGTGAAGAGGTCTTGGAAGCTGTTAAGGACTGTGATAGCGATAAATGCCCTGGGGTGGATTGCTTCAACTTCAAATTCTTGAAGTGTTGTTGGGATATTGTGGGTACTGATGTCACAAATGCAGTCCTCGAGTTCTTTACCGCTGCAGTGTTACCAAAAGCTTTCACATCTACTTTTCTGTCATTGATACCTAAAGTGGAGAATCCTCTTTGTTTTGAAGATTTTAGGCCAATTAGTTTAGTTGGTTGCATTCAGAAGGTGATATCATAAATGATATCTAAGAGGCTGAGTAGTGTCATAGGAAAATTAATCTCTGCCTCTCAAACAGCCTTCATACCAGGCAGAAACTTATTTGATGGGGGTGATTGTAGCAAACGAGTGTATGGAATTTGCTCAAAGAAATAGGCAACAATGTTTGTTACTGAAAGTGGACTTGGCACAAGATTACGATTGTGTCGATTGGGAATTCCTTGATGAAATGATGCAGGCCATGAACTTTGGTGACAACTGGAGGAGACGGATTAAAGGAGCAATACAGATCGGTTTCATGTCTGTTTTAATTAATGGAAGTCCATCATTGGATTTCAAATCCTCTAGAGGATTAAAGCAGAGAGATCCTTTGTCTCCAATGCTTTTTTCCATTGTAGTTGAAGGTTTAACAGTGTTGGTTAAGAGGGCATCTGGGTTGAATTTGCTAAGAGGATTCAAAATGGAAGGTTTGGAAGTGGGAAGTATCCTTCAATTTGCTGACGATACACTAATTGTATATGATGGTAATTACTCTAATTTATGGGCAATCAAGGCTATTCTAAGGGGTTTTGAGCTTGTATCAGGATTGAAGATCAACTTCATGAAAAGTTGCTTATATGGAGTGGGAATTGAGAATGAGTTTTTGCAGGCTGGTGAATACTTCTTGTTCTGCAAATCAGGTCATCTACCTTTTAAATTTCTAGGGCTTATGGTGGGGGGAACCAAAGGAGAATCAACTTTTGGAAACCTGTCATTAAGTGTATGAGAGACAGAGTGTCTGCGTGGAAGGGGAGAAATATGTCCATGGGGGGTAGAGTGTCACTTATAAATTCAGTTCTTGTTAATTTGCCATTACACCACTTATCATTTTTCAAGGCCCCAAAACACGTGATAAAGGAGCTAATTGGTATCCAGAGAAACTTTTTGTGGGCAGGAGCTGCAGCTAAGAGGGGCATTTCTTAGGTGATCTGGAAGAACATTTGCAGATCTAATAAGGATGAATGATTGGGAATTAAACATGTAGGTAGATTCAATAAGGCTCTCCTAAACAAATGGTTGTGGAAATTTCTACAGAATGGTACTGAAATTTGAAGGAATATTTTACAAGTCAGATATGGTAGCTTGGTTAAAAAGATGTGGACTGAAGAAGGTGGCAAACCTAGTAAGGGTGAGTCTATATGGATGAGGGATGTGTGCTCTTTATGATGACCACCAGATGAACTTAGTTTCCTTGGTATTATATCATTTGGACCTGGAAATGGAAGACCAACTCTGTTTTGGCTGTGTAAATGGATTGGGAATATGGAGCTTAAGAATCTATTTCCAAACTTGTTCCTTGAGTCTGTTTCTAAGCAGTGGTTCATAACAGACATGAGAGTGTGGTTGGATGGAATGTGGAAGTGGTTGATTGGTGAAATTCACACGGACGTGGTTGGTGTGGCTAGGGATGAGCTGTATCAATTGGAAATAATGCTGACTGATGTGCAGTTGAGGCAAAATGAGGAAGATATATGGGTATGGTTCCTTGAGAGTTCTAAATTTTTTACTATGAAATCTTGGATGGATCATCTTGATGCAGGTACAGAAGATTCTGAGTTGGACGATTCTATTTTAAAAGTATTGGAATTCATGTGGAAAACCAACATTCCAATGAGAATTAAAGGGTTTGCTTGGAGAATATTGTTGAATCGACTTCCAACACGACGGAACCTCATGAATAGAGGAATAATAAGTCTTGTTATGAAGAGGTTTGTGGCCTGTGCTTTCAGGATATTGAGAATGCAACCCATCTTTTTTTTCAATGTCATATCTCTCAAATAGTGTGGTCCAAGGTGTTCAAGTGGATTGGTATTGAGTGGATCAATGAAGATAGTTGTGGAAATCATGCTATGGCTTGGTACTTAAGGATGAATGGATTGTGTAAACCAGAAAATGCTAGTTCTCTTTGGTTTGTCACATGTTGGTGCATTTGGCATGCAAGAAATGAAATCATGTTCAAAGACAAGTTTTGTACTGCTGACTCTATTTTCCAAAATATTAGAGTTTTATCCTGGAGATGGATTCCAATCATTTCGAAATACCGTGGGAATTGTAGTCTATACGAGTGGTCTAAATTCCCATTAGATTTCTTGTAGTTTTCTTTTTGTCCACTGTTTCCTAAAGGATTGTATTAATTCTGTATTTTATGGTTGATTTGGAGTGGTTTTGCTCCTTTAATGATAGTTTTTGCTTATAAAAAAAAAGGATGTGTTCTACTTGTGAAAACTTAGACCTTGCACTACTAAGTTAGGCGCATTTAATTTTTATTGAGTCTTTGCTTTGTTTTATAATATGCTATTCGTTTATCATATTTTTAAGTTATGAGAATAGAGTATTTGAATTATGTTCTGGGTCAACCATATCGACCCCGACTGACCACCCAGAAGGAATTGTAATCCTTCCATAATCTTTTCGACACATGAGGACTCTCCTCCTAATTATCATAAAAGATCTAAACTACAAGGGCATCCAATAACTCACTACAACTTACTCATTACTGATAGCAAGTTAATTATTTCCTCTCTACTACATGTAGAGAAGGCGGCAATCCTTCCGCTTGAATTTGACCACATATTTATAAAGATTTTGGAGAGAGATAAAGTGAATATTTAAAATGAGAGGTATAATTTTATTTTATTTTTTTATAAATTTATATGAACACAGACAGTCTGTATTACTATTAAATTTGAATGTAACTGGATATTTTTAGTGTATGTCTAAAAAAGATCTAATTGAAATTACTCTTTGTAAAAAATAATCTTTAATAAACATGCAGACTATTCTCTTTAGATCTATTTCCCTTTATAACATTTTTTTAGGAGGCGAAGCTTCTTTTATAGTAGGAATATCAATGAATAATGTGATCATATAGTAATTGAATTACAATGCATTTTAATAAGAAAATTAAGAAATTGCGAGAGGAAAATAAACCAGTGAATTCTGTATTCAAATTCCAAATGCTATTTTCTGTATAAAATCTGGATGTCTCTTACTAGGCATTCTAACTAGCCTGGTGATCTGCAGTTCGATAATTACCCTGCAAAATCGTGCTCTATGACAAACCAAAGTTAATGATGGTGACAAAGATAAACGAAATGGTTCACTACAACTTAGGAGATGGCAATGAGAAACGTGAAGTGGGCTTGCTTCGAGTGATTCTGAAAATGTTCCACTATTCTCATGTAAAAGTACATGCACTTTTGCAAATAATAGAATGACACAAGGTTAAGGTTAGTCCTAATAACTTTAGTTGGGACGCCAGTACTGCTATCATGTATTTTGAAATGAAAAGTATAAAGGATACTGTTAAAAAAATGACTTGATAGAAATGAAATTGTATGCGTCGGTCAGACAAGAAATCACTCAATTTGAATGTCCTTGGAAATACTACGTGAACTGTTAACAATGGTGGAATCAGGAAGATGATACACAAATTGTAACAGAAAAAACAAACTCTAACTGTGACAGTTAGACAGTTAGGGAAGAAGAATGTGAAAGGAAAATTGTATTATTTTCTGTTATGTGCAAAATACATAGAGATAGATCCTTTTATATACAAATGATACACTCTAAACTCAGCCATACACGTGTACAGAACTCTATTCAACAATATGAGATAAATTACTAAACCTACATAAGCTAAGAGCCTCCCTCAAGTTGGACTATGTATGCTACAAAGTCCCAACTTGGCTAAAATGGAATTTAAAGTAGGAAAATGTAAAGGCTTAGTAAACATGTCGGCAAGTTGAGCATTGGTGGGCACAGGCAGCAAATGGATAAGCTTGGATTGCAACTTCTCACGAATCACATGGCAATCAAGCTCAATGTGTTTACTTCTCTCATGGAAAGTAGGATTATGAGCCAAATATATAGCAGACTTGCTATCACAATAGACTGAAGCTGGTTGGGAAAATGAAATGAGCAAATCCTTGAACAAATATTGCAACCATTGAAGTTCACAAGTGAGGGAAGCCAATGCCCTATACTCTGCTTCAGTAGACGACCTAGATACGGTATGTTGCTTCTTCGATTTCCAACACAGAAGTGAAGAGCCAAGAATCACACAATAGCCTGTGACTGATTTTCTTGTATCAGGGCATCTAGCCCAGTCAGAATCAGCAAAGCCAAAGAGTTTGAGAGAGCTAGATGCAGAGAAGAAAATACCTTTGGCTGACACAACTTTCAAATACCTGAGGATTCGAGTGGCTGCATGATAATGAGGCAATAGAGGCTTGGCAACATATTGGCTCAAGTGTTGGACAACATAGGAAATATCTGGCCTAGAATTAGTCAAGTAGATCAACTTACCAATGAGTCTTCTAAAAGAGGTGGGATCCTCCAAGGGTTCACCCTCATTAATTGAAAGTTTGAGATTTGGATCAAAAGGAATAGATGAAGGTTTTGAAGCAAGGAAGCCAGTATCTTCTAGGAGTTCTAGGGTATATTTTCTTTGATTAAGAAAAATCCCTGATGTAGACCTTGCAATCTCAAAGCCTAGGAAAAATCTGAGCTGTCCCAAATCTTTGATTTTGAATTGATGGTCCAAAAATTGTTTGACAAGCTGAATCTCTTGGATGGAATCACCTGCCAATACTATATCATCAACATACACAAGTAGAGCAGTGAAATTGTGTTTGGTAGACTTAGTGTATAAAGAGTGATCAGCCTGAGATTGTTGAAAACCAAGAGAGATTAAGAAGGAAGACAGTTTAGAATACCACTGTCGACTGGCTTGTTTAAGCCCATATAGTGATTTCTGAAGCTTGCAACCCTGATTAGGACTGGAACAAGAAAGGCCAGGTGGAATTGTCATATATACCTCTTCATTAAGATCACCATGTAGAAAAGCATTGTTGACATCTAATTGCTCAAGATGCCAACCTTTAATAGCAGCTATGGAAAGTAAAACTCTGACTGTAGTGAGTTTGGCAACAGGGGAGAATGTGTCAAAAAAATCAATGCCTTCCATTTGGGTAAAACCTTTTGCCACCAGCCTTGCCTTGTATCTCTCAATGGAACCATCAGCCTTGTACTTGACTTTATAAACCCACCTGCATCCAATGGGAGTCTTCCCAGCTGGCAAATCAACCACAGTCCAAGTTTGAGTTTTCTCAAGAGCATGTAACTCCACATCCATGGCTTGTTTCCAACAGTCATACTTGATGGCTTGATTGTGAGTCTTTGGCTCAGGATTTGCAGAAATAGAACAACAAAAGTGTTTGTAAGATGGAGAACATTTATCATAAGATATAACAGATGAAAGAGGATATGCAACATGAGATTTAGAATGCTGAAATGCAGATATGTTACATGTATTATAACAATGATAGTCTGCCAAATAGGAAGGTGGATGGGAGACACGGGTTGATTGTCTTAAGGGCATATGGGAGGATGCATTTTCTATAGAATTATTGGTAGGAGAGAGATGGTCAGGGGAGTTATTTTGACCATTGGATAAAGGTGTGGATTGATGGGTGGGAGACTGAACCAGTCTGTTGGACAAAGAAACATTTTCATCATTATGGTTTTGTTGAATATCCACTGAATTATCAGTGGCAGGATGATGACTATTGATAGGGACAGGGCTAGAGGAAGTATCATCAGTCATAGGGCTGGAAGGTGAGGGAGGAAAGGACTGTCCTTGAGAATCAAAATTAAAGGATAAATGGGAGGTTGGAGAATTAGCAGTGGCAGGTATAGGTTGAGTATTAGGATCAGAAATGTCATCAAGGACAGGTAAAGGGATAGGGTCAGAAATAGGTTGAGAAGGTGAAGACTTATGATGAAAAGGAAACTGATCTTCATAAAACACCACATTTCTTGAAACAAAGATATTATGGTGATGTAGGTCATAAAGGATGTATCCCTTTGTGCCATCTCTAAATCCTAAAAAAACACACTTTCTGGCTCTAGGATCAAATTTTGTCCTATGTGCTTGAATAGTAGTGGCAAAACTTAGGCAGCCAAAAATTTTCAAGTGAATGAGGGAAGGTGGTTGAAGATATAAAAGTTCATAAGGACATTTTGATTTTAGAAGTGGAGTAGGTAATCTGTTTATGATATGGATGGCATGTTGGATGCAGAAATTCCACATGTTAAGAGGGACTTGGGAATGAAAAAATAAAGTTCTAGCAACATTCAAAATATGTTGATGTTTTCTCTCCACCACCCCATTTTGTTGGGGAGTTTCAACACATGATCTTTGGTGAATGATTCCCTTAGACAAAAGAAAAACAGATAAAGCCATGAATTCAGTACCATTATCTGATCTAAGGCATTTTAAGGTAGTATTAAATTGTGTTTCAATGTAAGATACAAACTGAATAAATTTGGTTTTGGTCTGATCTTTAGTTTGAAGAAAAATCACCCATGTAAATCTAGTAAAGTCATCAACAAGGGTGAGAAAATATTTGTGACCTAGAGTAGATGTAGTGGCAAATGGCCCCCACAAATCAGCATGTAATATTTCAAATGGTACAGAAGAGTGAGTATTGCTATGTGTAAAGGGAAGTTACTTTTGTTTACCAAAGTGACAAGCATCACAAGCAACAATATTACTTTGATAAGTTATAAAGGGAAACAACTTTGATACATTTTGTAAACCTATATCAGAAATGTGTCCTAGCCTATGATGCCAAATATTACAACTATTATTGACAACAGAATTGCAGGCAGGAAGATGTTTGGAGGAATCAAGCACATATAGCCCTCTTTGCAAGCTAGCTATACCAATCATTGCCTTGGAATGGTTCTGCATAATTTGGCAAGAATCAACATTGAATTGCACATTACAATGATTAGTATGAACAAGTTTAGCAATGGATATCAAATTAACATGGAAATTTGGGATGTATAGAACATTATACAATGTCAAACATGGTGAGATAACTATGCTACCAGATTTTGATGCAATGATTTTGGTACCATCAGGCAAATTAACATGCACAGGAATAATGTTCTTATGAGAGGAAAAAAGATTAAGATCAAATGATATATGGTCAGTAGCACCTGCATCCAAAATCCAAAGATGAGAGTCCTTACCAATGTCATTTGAGGAGTGTGAGTTTAGGACAAAGGGAGATGTGGAAATGGAGTTGGCCTTGGGGGTGACTTTGGACTGTTGTAGCAAGTCAAGTATGTGCTGATACTGCTCTTGAGTAAAGCCAAAAGAGGATGATGTAGTTGAGTTGGGCTGAGAAGATTCAGGGCTAACACTTGCAGAAGCCACAGATTGAGAAGATGCTGATTGTTTGCTTTTGCCCTTAAAACCTGGTGGATATCCATGCTTGATAAAGCATGTCTCAACTGTGTGATTGGTCCTGCCACAATGTGTGCAAATGCGGTTTTGCCCTTTTGCTCCACCATTTCCATGTGATTTTCCCTTGTAACCAGAAGAACCAGTTCTTGCAGTGGAGTTGTGGGAGGTATTAGTAACCTGAAATGCTGCAGCTTCTTCACCAGTAGTATCACTAGATGCAGTAGGTAAAATAGAGTGACTCATTTCTCGTTCTTGTTGGATAACTAGGGAGAAGACTTTATCAATTTCAGGTAATGGATTCATCATCATTATTTGGGATTTTGAATGAGCAAACTTTTCATTTAGGCCTTTGAGAAACCTAATCACATAGTCTTGCTCACGATAACGTTTAATTGAAGACAAAGCACCACAAGAACATGGAATAACACAAACACAAACAGATAGTGGGCGATAATTTTCTAATTCATCCCACAAAACTTTCAATTGTGTGAAGTAGTTAGACACATCAAGTGTACCTTGCCGAAACTTGTAAAGATCTTCCTGAATGTCTGAAATGCGGAATATATCACTGTGTGAGAAACGAATCTTCAAATTCTGCCATACTCCTGCAGCACTATCAATCCATAGAACAGACTTTGCAATGGATTCTGGAACAGAATGTAATATCCAAGCTAAAACCATAGTATTACATCGAATCCATGGAGCATACAATGGATCTGATACAGGGGGTTTTGGAAGAGAGTCATCGATGAATTTTTCTTTGTTCTTGGAGATGAGAGCAATGTGCATGGATCTTGACCAAGTGTGATAATGTTTGTCGTCAAGAGGAGGAGAAACAAGAACAATTGCAGGATTCTCATTAGGGTGCAGATAGTATGGGTTTGTTGAATTCGTTGAAAAATCAGTGTAGGTCTGGTATGCCATTGATGAATAAAGGATGGAGGAAAAGGATTTCAAAGAAGAAGAAAGAAGAAGATGAAGTTTGCAGAAAACTCGCGAAAGAAGAGGAAGTCTGCAATACTTACGAAAAGAAGAAGAAATCGAGGAGAAACAATGGCTACCAGAGCTGTTTAAGCTCTGATACCATGTTAACAATGGTGGAATCAGGAAGATGATACACAAATTGTAACAGAAAAAACAAACTCTAACTGTGACAGTTAGACAGTTAGGGAAGAAGAATGTGAAAGGAAAATTGTATTATTTTCTGTTATGTGCAAAATACATAGAGATAGATCCTTTTATATACAAATGATACACTCTAAACTCAGCCATACACGTGTACAGAACTCTATTCAACAATATGAGATAAATTACTAAACCTACATAAGCTAAGATGAACTCTTTCCATCTTACTGAAGATTGCAAGATTTTCAGTTTCTCATGAATCTTCAAGAAATCATTATTTGATCATTATTAGCATTGATCGGGAATCAATTCAATTTGCACAATATTGAAAATATATTATTGTATAGGATTGCTGTACTGGCATATCACATCATAATAAATAGGAATAATATCTCCTATATTTATTTGGTATTTGTTCTCTTGAGGCCATAAAAAAACTGACTCGATTATGTAGTTGATACACAATGTTACAATTATAATCTTATAATTATTAATTATAAAAGTAAATAATAATTAATCAATAAAAAAAGAGTAAATCTTCCTAACTCCACTAACATATAAGTTATATTAATTGAACTTATAAGCTATAAATTATATATAATGTTTAATTAGGGAGTGTTTGTTTAAAGGTTAAAAAAAATAGCGGGGAGGTTGAAACGGGTTTTGAATTTTCTTGTTTCTCCGTGCCAATGTGCGTATGTTCCGGGGAGACAATTACTTGATGGTGTTTTGGTGGCTAATGGAGTAGTGGATTACGCTAAGAAGAAGGAAAGGAATTGTCTTCTTTTCAAAGTGGACTTTGAAAAGGCGTATGACAAGGTTAATTGGAACTTTTTGAGGTACTTGTTGAATAGAATGGGCTTCGGCCCATTGTGAAGGAAATGGATGGAATTATTGATCTTTCAAAGTAACATGTCGGTCTTAGTGAATGGTAGCCCTACGAATGAGTTCAAAGTTGAAAAAGGTTTGAGGCAAGGTGACCCTCTTTCACCTTTTCTTTTTGTTTTGGTGGCGGAAGGTTTAACGGGGCTAGTGAGAAAGTCTTTTGAGAATGGAGAGTATAGTGGATTCAATTTGGAAGGGAAGTGTACGGTGGATATCCTTCAATTTGCGGATGACACCTTGTTGGTGGGAGAAGGGTCTTGGAAACATGTGTGGGCGATTAAGACGGTTTTGAGAGCTTTTGAACTTGTTTCCGGTCTTGGTATTAATTATCATAAAAGTAAGTTGATCGGCATAAACACTAACCACCATTTTTTAGAGGCGGCTTGCTACGTTCTTTCTTGCAAAAGGGAGGATAGTAAGTTTATTTTCCTTGGTATTCCCATTGGTTTCAATCCTAGGAAGATTTCGACATGGAACCCCATTTTGATGAAGATGAAAAATCGGTTGGCGGGATGGAAAAATCGATTTCTTAATCTTGGTGGTAAGATCACTCTCCTTAAATCAATCCTTTGCTCTTTAACTATTTTCACCATGTCTTTTTACAAAATGCCAAAGAAAATTGTTAAAGAGTTTATCAAGATTCAAAGTAATTTTTTATGGGGCGGGGTGGAGGAGAAGAGGAGGATTCATTGGGTAAGTTGGAAGGATGTTTGCTTACCTTACGATAAAGGAGGGTTGGGGATCAAAAACTTGGAGGAATTTAATTTACCTCTTCTTCATAAATGGAGGTGGAGGATTCTTCAAAACCCTAATGTTTTATGGCACAAGGTTTTGAAGGCTCGGTACGGAGATATTTCTTCCAACGTGTTTTGTGGCGAGTGTCCTTTAAAGGAATCTTCCTTTTGGTGGAAGGATTTGTATTTGATAAGAAAAAAATCAATTAGGGATCCTTTCACCAAGTGTAGTACCTTCAAGGTTGGAAAAGGCTTTACCACGCCTTTTTGGGAAGCTAAATGGAAGGAGAATAAGATTTTGAAGGAGATATTTCCGAATTCTTATAATGCATCTTATTTGAAGAAAGTGTCTATAGCGGGGATGGGGGGGTGGAGTGGTGGGGCGTGGAATTGGGGAGATTTTGGCATTCAAACGGAGAATGAAAACGAAGTTTCAATCCAAAGGGAGGTTGCTTCTTTGAAGGCTTTGCTTGGTAACCATGTTTTAATGGAGGAAGGGAATGACTACATCCTTTGGGATCTTGACCCCGGAGCCAAATTCTCGGTTAGTTCTTGTTATTATTTTTTGGCTAGTTTCCGTATTCCTTACGGTCCTCCTAATAGGTGGGACATGGCTTTTTGTTTAATTTGGAAGTTGTCGATTCCTTTTAAAATCAAGGCTTTTGGTTGGAGACTTTTTTTGGATAGACTTCCAACCAAAGATTTATTGGCTCTAAGAGGTGTGAATTTTTCGTTGGATTCTTTAAAGTGTTCTTTTTGTGGGATAGAGTTAGAAAATAGAAACCATTCCTTTTTTTCTTGTTTGGTGGTTAAAAAACTTTGGAAGGAGATAGCCATTTGGATTGGTAAATCGGATGAGGTGGAGGAAGAGTGTTTATCGAGTTTTATGGATTGGCACTCGTTTTGTCATGTAAAAAAGGTTAAAGAGGGCAATTTGGATTTGGTTTGGCTAGCTACTACTTGGAGCATTTGGTTAGGAAGGAATGGTATTTGCTTTAGGTCGGAGGTTTGGAATTTAAACAATACGGTCTGGGGTATAAAATATTTAGTTTCGAAGTGGTCTTTTTGCGGTGAAATTACACATACCAATTTCACCTTTTACGAGTTTAGTAAAGATCCTTTATTTTTTCTCTCGTAACTCAATTGGTTTGTAATTTCATCTTTTGTCGGGTTTTTCCCGTCTCCATTGTAAACAGGTTGGAGAACCCTTAGTTCTCCCGTTATTGAATTCTTGTTTACAAAAAAAAAAAAAAAAAAAAATATATATATATATATATATATATATATATATATATATATATATATATATATATATATATATATATATATATATATATATATATATATATATATATATATATATATATATATATATATTTATATTCTCATGTTTGATTTAATTTTTTAAAACTTATTTTTTTTTAAAATTTAATTTAAAAAATCTTATTTACACATGGTTTTTTTATTTCAAAGAATCTTATTTATATATGTTTTTTATTTTTTATTTTAAAACGTAAAGTGTGGAAATATAACATTCTCATGAGAATAAATTTAATTAATTATAATTTTTAATTATCACTCATATTTATTATTATTTTTATTATTTTTATAATTTTAAATTTAAAAAATTTTATAATTATTTGTGTGAATCTAAATTTATGTTAAACAGTATTCTCGAGAATAATACTCCTTAGAATATCATTCAAAGTATACTTTTAAAGTTTGATATCCATAAATTTAAGTTGAGTATCAATATTTTTAAAACAAACTATTTTAAAATTTTAATTTATTTTAAAATAAAAAAAAATGAAAAAAAAATGACGTGCCGATAAATTGTAGCGTTTAATTAATATTAATATATTAAATTAGTTGTTAAATTTAATAACTAACCACTAGCTAACATATCTCACAAAATAAAATAAAAAAATTAATCAGCTATACATATCAATCAAAACAAAACCACAACACATGCAACCCCTAAAAAAAATTAACAACTAACCACTAACCTATAAGGTATAGGTACATATGGTATTCAACGTGGATACAGGGACACTTAAAAAAAATTAAGGTACAGGTCCGTTAACAAAAGAACAAGAGTTTTTATATATAAATATATAAATAGAGAATTAAATTGTTAGGTTCTAACACAACACATCACTATAAAAGTATAAAAAATAAAAAATAATATTAAGATACAATAACAAAGAAATTAAATACATAAATATACAATATTGACATTTGAAAAATCACAAATTACACTTGAAACCAAATAATGGGAAAAAAAAATGAAGTACCACAAGTATGGTACGTGTATCCGATACGAGTACTTCACCATTTTAGAAGTATTCATACTTCAGAGTCACTAGCACATATCTAACAAAATAAAGCTCTAACACATATGATAGAGTTATTTTGACTCATGCAAGAACAAGAAGAAGATTTGAAACTACGAAGTACGAAGAAAGTGAAAGATCAAAAAGACGAAGATGCTCTCGACGACAAGCATGGAGAAACAGAGGCGGTGAACACTATCTCAGTTCATATCTCCTACATGAACAGGTGATTAGAGAAACAAACAATATGATACATGAAGAGGATATAGAGAAATATGAAGAATCAAATGAAGGAATAACCATTGAAAACGGAAAGTGGGAGATTATCAATGTCCGAAATTCGTTCTTTCGACTATAGAAGAAGGAAGAATATAGCAAGACCTTGGAAAATAGGTGTGACAGTGAAGATGCTGGGAAGAAGAATCGGGTACAGAGCCTTAGAGAATCGGTTAAATCAGTTTTGAGATAAATGAGAAGTTTAGAATATTATTGATATGGGAAAAGAGTACTACCTAGTTATGTTCACCAATGACGATGATCAGATTCTTGCTCTCATAGAAGGACCTTGGTTGATTTAAGATCACTACCTTTCTATGAGATAATGGATACCTTTCTGTGCGAGAATGAAGCGCTAACTTCTTCCTTAATAGTGATGTTATAGAACATATGGCGGTTTGAGTGAGAATCTCTAGATTTCCCATTGAGTATTATGATGATCGCACTGGGAAAACGGTGAAGGTCGATAAGAATATACTATCGAGAGAAAGAGGGAAATATGCTAGATTATGTATTCATATTGATTTAACCAAAACTCTCTTGGCTATGTTCTCCATTCACTACTACAAAATATACCTTTCGTAACATGTTATTACCTCGGATATTCAATCAATCGAAGTAATACGTGATATTTAATCACCTGCATTTTTTTGATTTTATTAAAATATTTTCTATTACAGTCCTTAATAACAACCGTGGTGAAAAGTAGGAATGCAATACTTTTAACCACAATTGGAATTCCAACCGTGGTGAAAAAAGGTGTCTAGTCATGGGTTCAAATCTAAGCACCAGCATTTTTGGTTATTTTTACTTATTTTTAAGCCACTTTTCACCACGGGTGAATTTCCAACCACGGTGAAAAGTGGCATCTGGTTATGGGTTTGAATCCCTGCACCAACATTTTTTATTTTTTTACTTATTTTTAAGCCACTTTTCACCGCGGTGAAAAATGGTGTCTTCTTTTTTTTTTTTAAGATACATAACACTCTTAGTTCATTCACTTTTTTCCTAGACGGACTTAGACAAAATTCATCTTCTGCCTCTAAACTTCTTTCATTTACGAAACATTATTCCTCCATTAAACCAAACTTTAAAACATCATTTTTTCCATAAACAAAACTCAAAAACATTTCTTTCATTAACGAATTTTGGAACTCCATCATCTCTTTTCCAAATTGAATAAGGCATGAAAATCGTGGATTCAACTTAGCAACTTTAGTTGTTGTTGTTGTGTCAGCTAAAATGTTCTTGTTTAACTATTCTATTTATTTATTTTGGTGTTATTGTTATTGATCTTGTTGTTGTTCTTGTTGTCTTTGTTGTTGTTGTTTTTGTTGTTGTTGTTATTATTATTGTTGTTGTTGTTGTTGTTATTATTGTTGTTGTTATTGTTGTTGTTCTTATTCTTGTTCTTGTTCTTGTTCTTGTTCTTGTTCTTGTTCTTGTTCTTGTTCTTGTTCTTGTTGTTTTTGTTGTTGTTCTTGTTGTTCTTATTGTTCTTGTTGTTGTTCTTATTAATTTTATTGTTGCTATTGTTCTTGTCCTTGTTGTTCTTGTTCTTGTTCTTGTTGTTTTTCTTGTTTTTCTTGTTGTTCTTATTGTTCTTGTTGTTGTTCTTATTGATTTTATTGTTGCTATTATTCTTGTCCTTATTGTTCTTGTTCTTGTTGTTCTTGTTGTTTTTGTTGTTGTTATTATTGTTGTTGTTATTGTTGTTGTTCTTGTTGTTATTGTTATTTTTCTTATTGTTCTTGTTGTTCTTGTGTTAAAAAATTTAATACTAGATATAGTGATAAAAGTTATCAATGTAGTCAGGCAAAACATGTGGCCAAAATAAAAACTGTTGACAGACCTTTCACCACGGGTATTTAAAATAATTGTGGTTATAGGTAGCACACTTTCGATTTTTCTACCACGGGAACTAGACTGTAGTTGTAAATAACCTACATACAATCACACCTTACCTAACAACGGTTGTTCAAACATTATTACAAGTCTTTCGCAACTGTGATTATAAGTATTTTTCATAGTAGTGATTAAAGGAAAGCATTACAAAGTTGAATATGATGGATTACACATGTTATGTCTCGACTGCGGAAATTTTGGGCACCATTCAGAAGGATGTGTGGAGAAAATAGCCCAAGAAACGGGTCAGATAGGTGATGGAATAGGTGATAGCGAGAACAAAGGGAAGGAGAAGGATAAGGTTGTGAATGATACAAAAAGCACTTGGACGGTGTTGTTGAAAACTCAGAGAAACATGAAAAATAAAGGAGTCTATGAGAAAGGAATTCCATTAGAAGTGAAAGTAGATGGTGCAAATGGAGATCATGTCAGAGGCAAGGTAAATAACTTGACTACAGGTTCAAGATTCACAGAGTTAGAAGAAGAACATAACATGGATAATGTTGAAGAAGAAGCTGACATGCGAGCAAATGAAAAACCATGCAACGTCGAGTTAATTGATGGAAACATGAAGGGGGTGAGTGAGTTAATAGAAGAGATACATGTGTAAGGCGACAGGGCTGAAAAGAAGAAAAAGAATAAAATATTAAAGTCTCAAACACGATTGAACATAACTTCCAAGGGAATCGCTAAAGGCAAGTACAAAGGTGGAGGGAAATGTGACGAAAACATGAAAATAGTTCTAGAGAATAGAGAAGTAAGTGAATTTATCAAGAGATGTAACATGAAGAATGAACATCGGATAAGTGGGTAAGAAGAAAAAGTAGAAAGTGTTGGGCCGAAAACACGGTGTAACCATTACTTAGACAAGCTTGGCCCAAAATAGTTTAGGAAACAACGATCTCCATCAAAGTGTGAAGCTTGAAATACCATAGTAGGATTAAGCGCCGCTACGGAGTTCTCGAACAAAGGAGATGTAGAGAAATTCCAAGTAGAGGATAATTGGATGTATAAGCACGAGTGTGAAATTGATATGGTGTTGGTGGAAAAAAAACTCCACAACACTTTCAAGGGGTCGAATCAAGCATCAATTTGGATTAATGATAAAGGAACAATGCAAAATCTTCTTATGAAATTGCAAAAGAGCTAGGAATAAGGCTTTTCTTTGTGTTTGTATGAACTATATCCGGACCAAAATTCCTTATATCTTAATTATCATGGAAACCAGAAGTGATCCTGGGAATCTTAAACAAAAAATTTGCAAGATGGGTTATGATGGCTATGTGAACTCAAAGGTTAAGGGTTATGCTGAGGGCATAAATATGGCATGGAAAGAAGATAAGGTGTTTGTGACAATCAAACAAGTGCACTTTTAGTATATTCATGCTAGAATAATATAGCAAGGAGATAAAAAGTAGTTTTTACTATAATCTATGTGTCATACCCCAAATTTGTCCTACCCTTTTGTTTTCTTATACCAAACATTTGTGCTGCTTAATGATCTTTCTTTGGTTGATCATTTGGCCTTTGGCCTTGACCCTCTAAGGTTAGGCCATGAGAGTCTTGTTTGTGCTTACTTTGATTATAGATCATTCTTATTGTCTTTGTCTTGTTAATAGTTCCCTCTTGAAAGTATGTTAAATTCATGTGGAAATAAAGGAAGGGTGTGACTTCATTCATGATTGTTGTGTTGTTGAGAGAATTCAAGTGTAAGTTGGTATGAAAAGATTAACCATGCATTATCGCTGGTTTTTCCTCACCGCAATGAGGAGGAGGGTGCTACTTTCTGATTTCTTATTTATCCCATGAAGCTGGAAGGGAAAAGGAAGCTATCTAAAACTAACCTTGCACGCGAATGTTTAACTGAACAAACGCTTAAAAGAGATTGGGGGTCCGGGGTCAAGTTATACAATGGGCAGTTGTCAGTTACCCATCCTATATGTGGTTATCCACGGGATGTTAGCTTTAGGTTTCACTTTGTAATTGATGGTGTTTATCTGGTAATGGGTTTGGAAAGTTTCTTGGGAAATATGAGTGGGAGAGTGAGTTTTTGTTGATGTTTTTGGGAAGGTGTTGGACCTAAGTTTTAATTAGTATGAAGGTATTGGACCTAGAGTTTTTTATTAGTATGCTCACTAAGATTTCGCAATCTTATGCCTACGTATTCCCGTTTAAACGAAATAGGGAAATCATAGTAATCGTAGTTCCTCCTATTCTAAGGGAGGAAAAAGATATTTTGGTGTCTTGTTCATAGCCCAAGACAGAGGCTAAAAGGAGTATTTGCATCTTGTTCAAAGCCCAATATATGAAGCTAAAAGGTTTTGGCTGAGAGAGAATTTGTCATCTCTAAAGAGGAACTGTTGATGTTTGTGTGCTTTGATCAAAGCACAAGTTTGATGCTAAAAGGTTGATTGAATCAGCTAGAGATTTCTTTATACAAAGCCTAAGAGGAGGCTAGATAAGACCGACTCAACAAGAGAGTGTATATGTCTTGTACCAGGCCCAAGATTAAGGCAAAAAAGAGACTGACTCTTTAGGGATATCATTATATAAAGCCTAAGAGGAGGCTAACAGTTTGACTTTTCCAGGGAAAATGTTCTTTCTGTCTTGTACAAAGCCCAAGATTGAGGTTAAAAGGGGTTTTTGACTCTGTTTGGGAGGTTTATATGTATCTTGTACAAAGCCCAAGATGGAGGCTGAAATGAGTTTGTCTCAACAAGAGAGTGCTTTTATATGTCTTGTACAAATCCCAAGATGGAGGCTAAAGGAATTGACTCAACAAGAGAGTCTTGCAAAGGTGATTGACCCAACAAGAGAGTCTTTTATACTAAAAAAGAGAGTGATTTGCTGTCTCGTACGAAGCCCGAGATTGAGGCTAAAAGGAGATTGACCCAACAAGAGAGTCTTGAAAAGTGATGGACTCAACAAGAAAGTCTGAAAAAATGATTGACTCAACAAGAGAGTCTGAAAAGTGATTGACTCAACAAGAGAGTATAAAAAGGTTAGCTCTGCTGGGGGAGGATCTTTGTACAAAGCCCAAGAGGAGGCTGACCGTGTTGAGTGTCGCTCCCGGGATTTTCATCCAGGTACAAACGCGAAAGTGGCGCAGAAACAGAGTCACCAACAATGTGTATTTATCCCAAGACAGGGAACGGGAACACTGCGTAAACCTAAGGGAAAGGAAAAGCATGGTCTCGCGACCAAGAGAATCGGGTAAGGGAGTCGGTTACGCGAGGGGAAGGTATTAGCACCCCCACGCGTCCATCGTACTCGATGTGATCCACGCTTGTTGTCTATACCAAAGGGTGTCATCATCTAGAGCTCCACTGCTACTGGAAAAGAACGGGAACGGAAAAGAATGAAGAAGAAAAGAAAAAGAAGTGACTCGATAGGACATCGGCGTCCTATGCCTACGTATTCCCTCGTACAATGGGAAAGTCAGAGTCAACATAGTTCGGACGACGAACTAAGGGGGGAGGTTGCTCGCCAAGACATCGTCGTCTTGTGCCTACGTATCCTCAATCTAACTAAAAGGAGGAAATCAGAGCAGTCGTAGATCGACCTAACGAGGTCTAAGTGCTTTTTATGAGCGACGTTAAGTCCGCGTCCGGCAGTTAGAGTCGATGCCTGTTTGCGACAAAACGGAAATAACGTGATCTTTTATAAAAATGATTTGAAACTTAACAATCCCCCAAGGATGAAAAAGGTTTGAGTTTGTTTTGTATTTTTTAGACAGAAGTGGATTAAAGTTAGTTTGTAACTTGCATTGCACCCAAGTCTATAACATAGGAACGAATACGTCGTGTATCGTCCCCAACAGGACGTACACTAAGTACCCTAGAAGAATGAAGGGAGACCCCTCATACCTCACTTACCATATATAAGGCTCATGCGCAATACACGTTAACCTTTATTAAGTGTTTTAGAAAGGTTATGAGATGAGAAGAGAAGACTCAAAGAAAAAGAAAACACTAAGGGGAAACTAATTGTTCCTAGTGTTATCATGCAAAGGTGGCCCTAAGGTTGAGGTTTAAGAGCAACCTAAGTCTAAATAAGAGAGAGGGATAGCACTATCTAATGCTTATCCTACCTCACCTTAATCAAAAATTAAGGATGAGCTAGGATCCCAAAGGGATGTGAGAGAGTTCTACACAAACAAGCATTATATCATGTAATCCATACAAAAAAGAGAAGTAAAAGAGATGAGATGAAAAGAGGAATGAACATGGATAAACATCCACATGTTCATATGTCTTACCTCTGCCCCTACAGAAAAGGTTAGTACAAAATCAACACAAGTAATGAATACAAGTGAAAGAAGATAAATCAAACAATGTTAGTTGCTTAAAGAAGACAACTTGAGAAGCAAACAAGGCTTAAACTAAAAGGGAAGAATACTAAGGGTTAAGGAACATCCAAAGTCAGTAGGTACATGTCAATGTATCCTACTAAGGTTAAGGTATCAAACAAAGTCAAACTTGGTTGAAACATGCACCAAAAGATCACACAAATGCAAGTTATGCACTAACTATGCAAGATGAATGCAAATGAATCATGAACATGAATAAATGCATATGTAAACATCAAAGTCAGAAGTGGATGACATTTAATAAGGCATTGATATGTCATTAAGATAGCATGTGATTCATGAATGCAAGCATTGATTAAGTAAGAAGAAGTGAGAATAAACATCATTCAAGTTCATGCATTTGTGCATACTTGTAATGCAAGTAAGGAATGGAGATGCAGGATGAACATGATTGGAAATGGATGCAAGTCAGTAGCATATGAAATTTGAGATGACATTTAAGATGCAAGAATATACATACAAACTCCACACAAGTCTTATATTGAAGCACATTGAAGAAGAAGAACAAACTAGGTTCAAACAAGTTCATACAAGTTCTTATGTGTTCATGAAATTAAAAGACATGTAAGATGATGTTAGAATTCATGTCATATGGTTGATAATGATCACAAACAGCAAGTGAAATCATATTTAAATGTATGTTTAAGTTCATGCAAGCATTGATGAGAGCAAGTCAACAAAGTTATGTAAGAAAAGAAACACAAGTGCACAAAACATTCCAAGTTTAAACAAGTGCACCTAATTCAAATCAAGATGGACAAGAAATGACATACAACAAGAGAAAAATGACCTATAATGTTCATACAACATGTATCAAGAAGTCTCAACAATTTTCAAAAGGGATTGCATACCATACACATCCAAAACCCTAGCACAAGTCTTCTAACAAACACACACGCATTAATGCAATTAGGATGAATCAAAAGTAGTGTTATAAGGATGAGAAAATTTAAAGATGCAAGTATTTTGAAGTGAAAATAGTGTGCAAACATGTCTCAAAATATGGCTCAAAATTCATTGCCAAACATGTTCAAAAATGCTTCACAAGCTCATACAAGTCACACAACAATGACGCCTAAGGATAGTATTCAAAAGTCAATAAGAAATTACCTAAAAAATCTATGAAAAATCCATAAGATGACTTAATATATCATAGAAACATGTATCAATTATCATGTGAAAATTCAGTTCAAAACTATGTCAAACAATTCCAAAATGAAACAAGTATCATGAATAGATGTTCATACAAATGAAAAGAAAATAAAATTCATGGAAAAATATTAAAATATGCCAAAATCAGAAATAAAAATATCAAAAATTATTTAAATGTGTTATGATGCATCAGGAATTATTTCAGAATTTTATCATGCTTGGAAGTATTTTTAAAAATAAAATATCAAACATATATAAAAAAAATGAAAAACCCCCAAAGAAATTGCCAGGGGTGTAGCGAAAGCAAATATCCAGTTGAAATTGCATTGGGCTTAGAAAAGGAGGGGCTTGAATAGCAAGCAAGGCCTAATCCATGGACACACGCTCAGATAGGGTGTATAGCATGTGGAGCAGTCAAAAATTTGACTCAATAATAGCCTTAGGATGCAGTCAACAGATGATGATCAAGGAAGTAAGCAAATCATGTGGTTCAGAATGCGTGCACATGGCAACTAATGATGATACACACACATGGCATCACAAAGTCAAAACAAAGTCAGAAAAGGGAGCACGTGCCAGGGATGCTCTCTCATTAATGTGTTGGCACGCTCTAAGCCATCAGATCAAAACACATCAACGACTACGTTATAACCTGCCAATTGAGTTAGGGTTTATGAAGCTAATGAACATCACCGGCCAGAGAAGACTCCGGTCATCTTCTCCGGCCACTCACCACCGTGCCAAAAGTTGCAGGCTACTAGAAATTGACAAATCATATACCAAAACGTTCCTCTCACTTAGTAGATCATGAATCCACCATCAAAATTCACAAACAACACACATACAGATAAAATTGAAGCGAAGAAGTTTGGCCTAGGAATTTCAACTAAGCACCTAAAGTGCCTATCACCTAGCCAGAGGTTTACATGGCTCCTATTGAGCTCCAAACATGCAAAAACAAGCTAAATCAGAGCATAAAGAGATCAAAAAATTTGAGATGAAACCAGTGATTTTGATGAATCCTTAGCTCCAAAGAAAACTAGAGGTGAGGTTCCTCAAGCTTTGAAGATGAGCATTGGCCAAATAAAGGCTAGAGGAAGCTTGTGATTGCTGAGAAATTTGAATGAAGAAAAAGGCAGTAGAGCTTTTAATTCTTCAAGATCAATGAACTCTTGATGAAGATGATGAATGTTGAAGGAGATTGAAAAAGTTGCAGGGAGATCAAGCTCGAGAGAGAGAAATTTCATAGAGGAGAAGAGTGTGAAGTTTTGGAGGAGAGTGAAGAATGAAAAATTAGTTACAATTCTGTTAGAGATGGCTTTATATATGCTTGGTTAACTGTTAACCACCTTGGTTAACAGTTAGAACCATGGTTTGTGAAGTTAGAGAATGAATGAGTTCAAAATAAATTGAAATGAGGGTGAGTGAAGTGAGACATAAACTAGCTCGGGTTAGGCTGTTTTGTTATGGGGAGGAGAGGATCATGGAGCTTATGGTGTGAATAATGATGAGAGGTGATGATGAGGGCAAGGTACAGTGCAGCTTGTTATGTATGCTTCTTATGCAAGTTTCCTCATTCTTTTATTATTTGAACATATATGGTAAAGAAGGGTACATGATCATGTAATATGTAAGAGGTTTGTTTGGTTTATTATGGCAAAGACATTGGCATGGTATGGCTGTACATGATGCGCATGGATGATGACAACCACAATGCAACTTGTTTCTTTTTGTTTTGTTAACTTGGCATGGAAGAAAGTCAGATGGCATGATGGTGATTTTGTGCAAGTATATCTTGATGATCAATGGATGAAATGAAGTGATTATTAGCTCTTTGAAAAGAGGGGATGGAAGATAACAACATTGATGTGGAAACCAAACACAATGGGAGCCTCTAGCATGCCAAAAAATGATGGTGAACACACTTGGTTGCAACTGACTTGAGCATGCATTTTTCCCTACTCGTGCCTGGCCCATGGCCTATGAAATAAGTCAGGTTGGGATCACCACTTTGATCCAACATATCTCTTTATACATTGATCATATAAAAATTTCTCCAACACCAAAGTTGTAGAGGAGATCAAGAGGAAAACAACTCATGTTGAACATTTTTTCATTTGAATTCTCCATCATAGAGAAATTTGCCTCTGAACCTGGACACATCATGCACACAAGGTGTTTGATCAAATTACTCCGAGCCTCACGCGTATTTGCCTTGCCTGACCAGTCACAATGCCTTGTGAACCCTCTACTTTAATCCATCATATCTCCCTTGATTTTGATCCAATGGAGGAGTTCTTGTTATGGTTTTGAAGCTTAGAATGTGAACTTTAATTAGGCCCCTTGAAATTTTCCATTTGAAATTTGCATCATGAAGAAAGAGGGCTCCAAAGATGGGTGTCCAGCTTGCCAAAACTTACTAAATTTAGAAACCCTAGTTTCTATTTTTAGCAACTTTTCACATTTCTTGATTTCTTGTGAATCTCTTGACATTTCTTGATCAAACCTTCATCAATGGACATATTTGACATGAGGAACAAGATTTTGACCTCAAAAAGTAAGGAATTGACTTTTTCCTCTACACAGTTGACTTTTCCTCAATTCTCTTGATTTTCAGTCAATTGATCAATTGAAACCCTTATAAACCAAATTGATGGACAATTCTCCAATCTTAGACACTTAAGGACATGAGGAATACCATGAAATCAAGTCTTGCCCAAAAAATCAGAAATAAACTGATTTTATGGCAAACCCTAATTTTGGGGCCTTCAGTCTAGGAAGAATCAACACATCCTCCAAATCCAAATTCCTATGAGTATGATGTGTATCCTCTCAAACAATGATGAGATATGCCATTTGGTGAGGATAAAAGCTCAAAGATCTTGCCCATTGGGGTGTTATACTCAAGAATCCCGAAACCCTAATTTTGCATTGGTTAGGAGAAGGTGGTTCCCTTGAGATTTCTTGTCAAGCCAGATCACTTAATGAGATGGTGGACCAATTAAGATATCTTGAGGCTCAAGACTCCTTTGATTTGACTTAGATGCCTTGATCCCATGCTAAGAGCCAATGATATGCAAAGATGATAATGCAAGAATGCAATGAAATATAAGCCAGTTAACTAAAACATGAGGGCGAATTTTGAGGTGTTACATTGAGGAAAGATCATTATACAAAGCCTAAGAGGAGGCTATCTTACTGCTGAGGAGTAGATCCATAGGCAGGACCAAGGGTGGGGACCTCTCATGAGAGAGGCCGGGTTTCTACTGGAGATTTATCCAGAGTGATCGGTATTTTTTCCTATGTTTAAAAGGAACTTGAGAATGTCTTCGAGACTCAAAGGGGGTTTAGACTGTCCAAGTCTACTGGTGTTGAAGAGTTTTATCTTTTGTAGGATGTCCACAAGAGGGCAAGGGCCTTAAGGGATGAGAATCAACCCTAAAGTGGCTTGAGGTTTGACAATGGAAAGACTGCTCTAGCAAAGGATGACTAAGTTCTATCTTATACCTTTAAGAGGTCATTAGGGTCCTTGTATTAAGCCCAAGAGAAGGCATGAGAACTTCTAAGAAGCCGAAGGGTCCTTGTACAAAGCCCAAGAGGAGGCGGGGATGCTTTTAGGAAGCCTGTGGGTCCCCAAACCAAGAGAAGTTCAAGAAATGCAATTCATAGAGAAGAGATCATTCTAGGAAAGTTCGAGTATTTGGAAGAAACTCAAGAGATACTATTCACAGAGAATAGATCAACTCCGGGGAGTAGAATTTCTTTGACAATTTCTAGGGGTGACAGTTTGAGAAAAGATTCCTCGAGAATACAACCTTTCTCTTTGTTCCATATTATTTAACCCCAAGAGAAGGGAAGACTGTATCTGGAAATCCTATGGGGATCTAGTTTTTTTTGTATTTAAAGAGTGACCAACGTAGTTGCCGGGGAAAATTCTAAATAACTATACTAGTACATATACTGTTGATATATGACGAGTATTTAAAAGGATATGAAAGAAGACTAACCATGCGCATCTTCCCTCAATACAGTTATGTATATTTGACATGTATTTAAAAGAATGAAAGAAGACTAACCATGCGCAGCTTTCCACAATACAGTTATGTATATGAAAGCATATAAAAGAAAGCGGATAAACACTTACCCGTTGTAGAGCTTCTATGCAGTTTTGTTAGTTGTTCAACAAAGAAATTAAAGAAAGTTTTGATAGCAACTATACATTTGGATTCAAAATCAAAGGAGAAAGTATTTTGAACAGAGATCGGGGCTTACAGCTCAGGGAGAGGCCTAAATTTTAACAGTGATGGCACTGCTGTTTTGTACCGGGACTTATACAACGACTGAGGCCCAAAAACTTTTGGTCAAAAGGGGATTGGATCTTACACTCTATTAGAGGCCCAAAGAGTTTGAAAATTAATAAAGATGGGTCTTATAGCTCAAGGAGAAGCCCAATTGATTTTGTTAAAAAGGCGACGATCTCGCCAAACGTTTGAAAATATACAGAGGGACTTATACAATGTGTGAGGCCCAAAAGGTATTATTTACAAAAGTGTTGGGTCTTACACTCTATTATAGGCCCAAAAGATTTTTTAAGAAAAGGAATGGGACTTATGGTTCGAGGAGAGGCCCGGATAAATATTTGTTTAAAAAAATGGCGATCGCGCCGAGGTTTGAAAACACAGTGGGTCTTATACGATGACCGAGGCCTAAATTATTTTGGTTTTTAAAAGGGGTTGGGTCTTACACTCTATTAGAGGCCCAAAAGTGTTTTTGTACAAGTGATGGGGCTTATAACTCAAGGAGAGGCCCATATGATTTTAAACTGGCGACCGCGCTGAGATTTTTTATCGTGTCGGGACTTATACAATATCTGAGGCCCAAAATGGTTTTTGTACAACAAGTGTTGGGTCTTACACTCTATTAGAGGCCCATGAGTGTTTAAAAAAGTTTTGTGAGGGTGAAAATCAAAGAAACCCTATTTTTATCATTTTTAAAAGTAAATTCTTAAAGAAAATCAATAAATAATGATAAAATACCAAATAAGCTTGAATAAACAACTTGTGATTTTTGGTTAAGATTTGGAAAATGAGGTTTTAATCACAAGATGAATTAAAACTCATTTGGTTTTGATTTTCAAGATAAAAGTTCACTTTAAAAATGTTTTAAAAACAATTAAAAATGAATTTATTTACAAAAATACCAACTATATTAAATAAATAATATAAATATGATTTTTTTTGTGGAATAAAATATTTTAATATTTTTGTGATTTTTTGCAAAAAGAACCAATAAAAATTAATTAAAATTGAGAGAGTTATCAATTTTCCAAATAATTTAAAAAATAATATGAAAAATAATAAAAAGTGGGAAAAGTGATAAAAAAAAGAGGTCTGGGGCCAGGGGGATTCGAACCCCAGACTTTCCACTCGCTCAATACACACAAACCAGCTGATCAACCATTGGGGCGCAATGCCAATTCATTAAACATATGGCAAATGAAAAATATATAGAGAACTTGGTTCAATTTCTAAAACATGGCGCCATGGCCATCTTCACCCTCAAGCTCAGATACGTGAAGGTACATACCTCATTCATCTCTCAACCATTTCACACGATCCAAATATGAAAATCATGCGTTTTCAGATGAGGAACGCAATGGCAATACCCAAATTTATTGAAATTAATTGAATCAGAACATATCATGATAAAACCTGAAGAACCCTAAAACGGGCATGAACTCAGTGAAATCCTATACACGAATTGTAAGCAACAATTGATTGAGGGTAAATGATCTACAAACATCCAGAAACACAATGATAACAAGAAAACATGTTTATGATGCATGATTTATTGAGTTTGAGAGTTCAAGTTTTACCTCTGCAAGTGAGAATTGAATTCTGGTTTGGAGGTGTTACAGATGAGTTCCAATAATTTGGATAGCTTCCATGTACCTCAATGGATGTGTTTGAATGCTTAGGTTGATTGGAAAACCTCTGGATTGATCAACCTGATTCCTTTTGCAGCAAGTCATGAATTTTGTGCAATTGGATGGTCATTTGGTGATTTTGATGTTACAGATGAGAGGTGAGTGTTCAGACACCTCCAATATGTTATATGTGATGTGTGTGAATCATTGGTTTGAGCTGCATTGGTCTCCAACTCAAAACCCGATAGTGCTTTCTCAAGAACAATGAAATTTGGAGTTTAAGAAGGAAATGAGAGAAATCAATGTTGTAAGCTGCTTTGGTGTGATTTGAATGATAAGTTAGGACCTCTATTTATAGTGGATCAACTCTTGTCTTGGAGGAATAGTGAATAGCTGCTGGATCAGATCACATTCAATGGCTTTGGCTTGGTGGCATTTCTTCTCATGCAAGGAAAACTAGCCTCTCCCAAGAGCAGGGCTATGTCTTGACCAAATCCACATTCTTCAGATGTTTTAATTGTTTTTTAAGTGAGCATCTTGACTGAGTAGAGTGAATTTGTTGAAAGTGCACTATTCCACATTAATTCCCTTTGAATTCAAGGCATATATGCCAAAAACTCATCAATTCTCAAGGACAAGCATTTGGCATTTCAGTCCAAGTTTGTTGGTTGGATCATATGTATTGTGATCAGATTGGATGAATTTGGCATAGTGATCCTTGGCTTTGACTCAGAAATCGTGTAAGGCAAGAAAACATGCAAACTAATTTTTCATGACAGCCTTGCCATGGTGTTTTACAGCAGCCATAACTCTTGGCTCAAGCTGAGTTGTTTCATGCCAATGAGTTCCTTAGATTGTAGGCAATATGGACAACAACTTTGATGTTTACATCTTGAATTGATTCAGCCTAAAACTGTGTGAAAAAATGACCCAAGTTTTGGTGTTTCACTTGAAATTATGACTTAGACAGAATTTCTTCTAAGTGTTGGAAAAATGTATTTTCATGTTCTTAGTGATTTTGATCCAATCATAACTTGAAATCTATGAGGAATTGGAATGAGATGTAGTTGACACTTATAAAGTATGCCATGAGAGCTACAAATCCATCTTTGGATCATTCAAAATGGTTGCTTGGATCTCAAGTTGTGATCCTTGGAAGTTGGTACCCTAGCCACTTTGTTCCATAACTTAGAAAAAATCTAAGTTTTTATGGTTACCCCTTTTACAAGTTATCTCACTTTCTTTGATTTTTCTTGATGAATGATGATTCAAATCACACATTAACATTGTTTTAGGGTTAAAGAACCATAATTATGAAAAATCTTAAAAAGTCAAACTTTGACTTTTGTGCACAGTTGACTTTTTATCAGATGAATTCCAAACTGTGCGATCCTTTGTGAAATCAAGTTCTTGACCTAAATCAAACTTGATGGATGTGTTACATAGGTGTTATAGGGTGTATTGGATCATGTCTCAGGGTTTGGGAGCATGTCTTGGTCAAAAGTCAAAGATATAGTTGACTTTTCCTTCGAAACCCTAATTGTGGTCCTGATGAAATTGAAACTTGTTGATCAAGCTTTTTGAATCAATCCATTGCTGCAAATGGATCAATATAGTGTGTTGGAGACCCTCAAATAATGTCTTGAGGTCTTGGATCATGTTTTGTCCCAAAAGTCAACTTAGGGGTGAATTAGGTCAAGAAACCCTAATTCCTGATTTTTTTATGAGTACATCCCCTGAGGTTAAATTGACTTGATGATTGGGTCCATGAGGTCCTGTCAGACCCCAAATTTTGACCACTAAGATTTCCCATCATTGTGCAAATCATCAGCACAATATGGATGTACCTTTGTACCTCATTAGTCTCCCCAAAGGTGGGTGAGCATTCACTACAAACAGGATTTAGGGTTTCAAGCCTTCGCAGAGCTCTTATACAAAGGATCAATCAAGGAATGACATGATCTTCAACTTGTCTAGCCTCTCAAATATCCACAATGGAACAAGAGGACTCCCACTTCAAGGATTAAGCATAAGTTTGCTCCCTTCTAGGTGGATCAAGCCTCAGGATCGCCAGTGTCACCAAATTAGGGTTTGGTCGACTAGGGCCTCCAGATGGAAATATTCCTCTGGGCATGAGCCAATGCTTTAAAGCATAACCTAAAATGCTCCATGGAACATCATAAACCCCATCATCAAGTCAATTTAGCCTCAGGGGATGCATACATCAAAAATCAGGAATTAGGGTTTCTTGACCTAATTCACCCCTAAGTTGACTTTTGGGACAAATCATGAGCCAAGACCTCAAGACATGATTTGAGGATCCCTAACACACCACATTGATCCATTTGCAACAATGGATTGATCCAAGAAGCTTGAGCAACAAGTTTCAATTTCATCTGAACCACAGTTAGGGTTTCGCGAGAAAAGTCAACTGTAGCTTTGACTTTTGACCAGGACATGCTCCCAAGCCGTGGGACACGATTAAATACACCCTATAACACCCATGGAACATGTCCATCAAGTTTGATTTAGGTCAAGGACATGATTTCCTAAAGGATCGCACAGTTTGAAATTCATCTAATAAAAAGTCAACTGTGCACAAAAGTCAAACTTTGACTTTTTGAGATTTTTCATAAAAATGGTTTTTTAACCCTAAAATGATGTTAATGTGTGATTGGAATCATCATTCATCAAGAAAAATCAAATAAAGTGGGATAACTTGTAAAAGGGGTAACCATAAAAACTTAGAAAATTTTCTAAGTTATGAAAAAAAGTGGCAAGGGTACCAACTTTGGAGGATCATAACTCCTAAACCACAAAGCCATTTTTTCCCCATCTAAAGATGGATTTGTAGCCCTCATATCCCTCTACAAAAGTGTCAACTACACTTCATCCCAATTCATCATGGATTTTAAGTTATGGTTGGATCAAAATGGCTAAAAACCTAAAATTGACATTTTTCAGCACTTAGCCAAAAAACTGCCTTGTAATTTCAGCACAACGCCCCAACTTCAAGGCTGTTTTTCTCCATGATCCAAGTTGAACCAGGTCTAGTGTCAAACATCAAAGTTGAAGTACGTCATCTAAGCTTTCCGGAAAGTCCTAGAACGTCCATGTAGCATACTCGAGCAGGGAGTTATGGATCTTACAAAAGGCCTTGCTGAAGCTGAATTTTTCAGGGCAGATTTCCACTTTTTTTGTGCCACGCGAATTTTCAAGCCTTGTCATCAGTTTAGACACATCTAAGGATTAAATCCAAGTGGGATGATCTGATCCATGAACCTCCCAAGTCCAAGGAACCAAAAAAAGCATGCCAAAACCTAGAAATCCCTAAAAGAGGGACAAAACTCCAATTTTGGTTTGGAGCATTTAATGGATGCTTAGAGGTGGCATGGACTGAGTCATTCTCATCTGAAATCAGTCAAGACTTATCCAAGACCAAGGGAACCACAACCCTGTGCCCTAACCTCTAGCCATTGACTAGAGGTTAGGGCACAGGGTTGTGGTTCCCATTGGCCAACATGGAACAAACACCTGCTGCAGTTGCCATTCACTGTGGATCCCAAAACAAACTTGCTCCACTATAAATGGAGCTCATTTGTGTTCAGTTTGAGTACACCAAAGCCATCAAACAAATGCTTTCCTCAAAATCTCTTCTTTCACCTCAAATTTGCCTTCCAAAGCAAGTAATTCTGAGTTTTTGAGCTAGAGAGCAATTCCACTCAAACTAATCACACACACACACCTCATATATATCATATGTAAGCTGTGCAAACCATCAAAAGTGACCTGTAATCACAACATCACAAAGTCACCTCTCAAAACCTCAAAATGATACTTTTTTGCATTTTTCAAGCCATGTCTTGATTCAGTCACTTTCCAAACCAGATAAAACCTCAAACACACTCTAAATATCATCCTTGGACTGTCCCAAATGGTGCCACACATCTGGAACACCATTTGAGAGAGTTGGCATTTTGGCCGCTTTTGACCATTTTGCGAGAAAGTGCACAAACTTGCTCCAGAGGTTTCCAGCCGATTCCAACCATCCTAAAAGCTTCTAAGAGGTCATTTGAGGTTGTCCAAAGCATCAAATCATTTCTGGAACAAAGCACTTGGTAGGTTACCCAAAATCTCCAAAAAAGAGGTAAAATCCACAACTTGAACTCTTTGAATCATGCTTTCCGTTGTTGTCCACATACATGCATCATATTGAACAATTCTTAAGGCAAAAATGTAGTCCTTAATTTGTATGTTGTGATCCTCCCACTGTTTGCAATTTAACATGTTTATATGTGGAATTTTAGTTGTTTTAAAATCATATCCAGTTCTGATTTTTTTTATTGATGTGTTCTGTACATTAAGTTTTAGTGTGCATGAGTAACACCATTGGATTCCTTGCGAAAAATTGGTCAAGATAGGTTTTTACGGATTTCAATTCCGATGAAAATTGAGAGAATTACGCGCGTTGGAAATTTGACGCGAAACGACGTCGAATTAACGATAACAGTTTTGGATTTTTAATTTTTGCGTTTTGTGTGTTGATTTTCCATGTGCGTGAGTAATACCATTGGATTCCTTGCGAAAAATCGGTCAAGATAGGTTTTTACGGATTTCAATTCGGTTAAAAATCGAGAGAGTTACGCGTGTTGGAAATTCGACGCGGAACGACGTTTTCACAACGTAGCAGCTCTGGTTTTTTTATTGCTGCGTTTTGTACGTTGAGTTTCAGCATGCATGTGTGATACCATTGGATTCCTTGTGAAAAATCGGTCGAGATAGGTCTTTTCGGATTTCAATTCGGATAAAAATCGAGAGAGTTACGCGTGTTGGAAATTCGACGCGGAACGATGTTTTCAAAACGATAGCAGTTTTGGTTTTAATTTCTGCGTTTTGTGTGTTTATTTTCTGTGTGCGTGAGTAATACCATCGGATTCCTTGTGAAAAATCGGTCAAGATAGGTACTTCCGGATTTTGATTCCGATAAAAATTGAGAGAGTTATGAGTGTTTGAAATTTGATAAAAAATGTGTTGAAAATTAAAGTTTCGGTACTCGTTTTTACCCCAAAAGAAATGTCGGAGATGATATTTTGATATCTTTCCTCTTTTTCTTACTTTTTATTTTCAAAACTCAACCAATTTTTTTTACATAGCAAAAAATCATCATTTTCCAATTCATACCCAATAATATTTTAATCCACAAAAAATCACAAAAAAAATATTATTTTTAATATATTTAAAAATAGTGTTTTAAATTGTTTTAAATGTTTTTAAAATGATTTCTTTTTTTTCTTGATTTTTTAAAACCAAAATGATTTTAAATATTTATGTGGATAAAATATTTTTTTCATAAACTTTAATCATTATTTAATGATTTTATTTGATATTTTTATCATTTTTTACTTAATTTTTCTTGGAAAAATGCCTAAAAAAATGAAATTGGGGTTTTCTTTGATTTTCACCCTAACAAATCTTTTTCAAACACTTTGGGCCTCTAATAGAGTGTAAGACCCAACCCTTTTTTAACAAAACATTTTTGGGCCTCAGTTATTGTATAAGTCCCGATACGTTAAAAATCTCGGCGCGGTCGTCATTTTCAAACTGAAAATATTTTGGGCCTCTCCCTGAGTTGTAAGCCTCGTCTTTTGTACAAAAATACACTTTGGGCCTCTAATAGAGTGTAAGACCCAACCCCTCTTTTTTTATATTTTCTCATTTTATTTTATAATGATTTGGAAAATTAATAACTCCTTCAATTTTGATTATTTTTTATTGGTTCTTTTTCTGAAAAATCACAAAAATAGTAAAATATTTTATTCTACAAAAAAAATCAAATTTATATTATTTATTTAATATAGTTGGTATTTTTGTGAATAAATTCATTTTTAATTGTTTTTAAGCATTTTAAAAGTGAATATTCATCTTGAAAATAAAGACTATGGGTCTCCCCTCGTGTTGTAAGCCCTATTTATTTTCTTTAAACTTTTTGGGCCTCCATTAGAGTGTAAGACCCAACCCCTTGTGTACAGAAAACTTTTTTGGGTCTCTTTCGTTGTATAAGTCCCTCTGTACATTTTCAAATAAACGACGCGATCGTCGCCCTTTTCAAAATTAATCATTGGGCCTACCCTCGAGTAGTAAGACCCATTTCTTTTCTTAAAACTCACTTGGGCCTCTTGAGAGAGTGTAAGACCCATCCCTTTGTACAGAAAACCTTTTTGGGCCTCAGTCACTTGTATAAGTCCCTCTGTACAAATTCAACAGTGCGCTCACTGATAAAACCCTGGGCCTCTCCTTGAGCTGTAAGCCCCAAATATTTTTATTTCAAAGCACTTTCTCCTTTGATTTTGAATATACTGTTGTTTTCAATCTTTCTTTGTTGAACAACTAACCAAACAGCATGGAAGCTCTACAACCGAGTAAGTGTTTACCCGCTTTCATTTACCGCGTTCATATGTATATAACTGTATTGTGGGGCTGTTTCACTGTAAGTCTCCTTTCATAAACTCATATATATATATAACTGTATTGTGGGGTTGTTTCACTGTAAGTCTCCTTTCATAAACTCATATATATATAACTGTATTGTGGGGCTGTTTCGCTGTAAGTCTTCTTTCATAAACTCATACTAACTGTGTAATAATAGTATAGATATTTAGAGTTTCCTCGAAAACTACGTCTAGCACTAGGTAAAGCCATGTTGATCACTCTAAACTTACAGTCAAAACTAGATCCACATAGGATTACCAGACACAGTCTTCCCTCCTCTTGGGGTTAAACAATATGGAGATGTGAAAGGCATATTCTTTTTGAACCCTTTCTCAGACTGTCACTCTTAGAAATAGACTGAACTAGATCCCCAATAGGATCACCAGATACAGTCTTCTCTTCGGCCGTCCTCATTAGGAATTGTCAAGAAACTCTACTCCCAAAGATGAATGTATTCTCCGTGAATGACATCTTTGAGTTTCTTCCAAATTCTTGAACTTTCCTGACTTGATCTATTCCTTGTGAATAGCTTGCCTTGAATTTATCGGGGTTTGGGGACCCACGGGCTTCTTAAAAGCATCGGCCTCCTCTTGGGCATCGTACAAGGACCCACAGGCTTCCTAAAAGCAACCCCGCCTCCTCTTGGGCTTAGTACAAGGACCCGTCGGCTTCTTGGAAGTATCCACAGCCTCCTCTTAGGCTTCGTATAATGATCTCTTCCTCCGGGAATGATAGCCTTCTCTTGGGCTTAGTACAAGGACCCGTCGGCTTCTTAAAAGTTTCCAGCCTCCTCTTGGGCTTCGTACAAATCGTCCCGACGACCTCCTAAAGGTATAGGAACAGAACTTAATCATCTTCATAGAACAGTCCTTTCAAAGAGTCTACTACTGTTTCTCAAAGCATAGTACAAAAGATGAAACTCTAGACTTGGACAGTCTAACTTCCTTGAGTCTCAAAGACATTCTCAAGTGACCCCTTTCAAAAATAGGAAGAAACCCGTAGACTCGGATAGTCTCAATACCCTTCGGATTTCCCACTTCCTTAAAGAACAGGAATAACCCGGATCCTGGAATCAAATCTTTGAGTACAGTGTTGCTCATATACAAACTGATTTTCTCTTTCAAAATCAGTATACTGGACCTGTCACTTAACTGAAACAGTCACCATAGCCTCCTCTTGGGCTTTGTACAATGATTCTCCCCAGCGGAGTCAAACAACGTTTAGCCTCTCTCTCGGGCTTTGTACGAGACACATAAGAGACTCCCTCGTTGAGTCAATCACCCTTTTCGCCTCCATCTCGGGCTTTATATGAGATACAAAAAGGTTCTTAATTGAGCCAAACAAACAACAGCCTCCATCTCGGGCTTTGTACGAGATACAATAACTCTCTTGTTGAGTCAAATAGCCTCCATCTCAGGCTTTATACGAGATACCAAAAGACTCCCTCGTTGAGTCAACCCTTTTAGCCTCTCTCTCGGGCTTCGTACGAGACACATAAAAACTCCCTCTTGTTGGGCCAATAGCCTCCTCTTAGGCTTTGTATAAGAAAACCACTGGTTGATCCAATCAACCTTTTAGCATCAAAGTTGTGCCTCGTTCACAGTACACAAACATCAACCACTCCTTCCCCTTCATCTAATCGCTGTAAGCGGCGAGCCTCTGGATCATCTATATCCACGCCACTGTCCCTCTTTTAGCATGAGAAATTCCTAAGGAAAGATGGCATTGCTCTACACTGAGTTAAAGTCTTCTCCTTCAGGTTAAAATCCCCTATAAAGGAAATTATGGCATTGCCGGATTCGCATATCCCGGTTAAAGTAATCCCCCTTTAGAGTCAGTCACCCAACAGTTGTGACAAACAGACCCCCCTTTAGAGATGACAAATTCTCTCTAAAGAAAACACCTTTTAGCTTCATATCTTGGGCTTTGAACAAGATACAAACAACCTTCAGCTTCACATCTTGGGCTTTGAACAAGATATAAATCACCTTTCGCTTCACGTCTTGGGCTTTGAACAAGACACCAAAACCCCATTTCCTCCCATAGAATAGGAGGAACTACGAACGCTCTGATTTCCCTGTTTCGGTAAACGGGAATACGTAGGCATAAGATCGAAAGAAAAGATCTTAGCGAGCACAATCAACAAAAAACCCAAATCCCATATCTCCATCAATCAAAAGCAGTAATTCAAAAGCATCAGTCCTAACATCTTAAGCCTTGTTCCCCGCCAGAAACCTTCTGTCAAAATAAAAAGAAAGAAAACCGTATTGGCGAAAATACAAATAACCAGTACAAAGGCCCCCCACATTGATAGCATATGTAACCTAACAGACCGCTGTTTAAACTCAGTATGCAAGCAGAGTTAATTGGAGACATCTATTTCCCTTCCTTCATCAGCTCACAATAGGATAAAAAATGAATTGACCTGTAGTTTAAGCTCAACCGCAGAGAGCGACCAGCGCTTAAGAACCGCGTCCAAAATCGCTCGCTACAGAAAAATGGCGCCCACCGTGGGGCGGATCTCTGTTTTTCTTATTCCTTTTCACCTCTTGTGTGAATACCACAAATTGGGGCTTCCGCCGGGGAACCCATTTTCTGTCAGGAACTTAGGATTCATAGCTTTAAAGGTCTAGGATGATTAGGACGAATATATATACTGCTTTTCCTAATTGAATATGTGTTTATTTTTCTGCTATTGGGAATGCGTGTGATGCCGCATGTAGTGAGATTGAGTATACACTTAAGATAAGTGATGGCGACGAGGTCGACCATCAACCTCAGCGGAGGAATCCTAATGTAACCATTCTCTCACCTAGACAATGGGTCGGTTGTGATGCCTAAGAAGCTGAGGAGCCAAACCCTTTCGTAATGCGGAAACTATCGGAAATAGTTGTTACGCGATACTACCCTCATTTGAGGCTGGTGATCTATTCTCGGTGAATGGCACTTACTCTAAGATTGCACTACAACTCACTGGCGATCCGCTTGTTGTTTTGATTTCCTGGGAGGAGCTGATGATAATGAGTACAGGTACAAAAATCACCCTAGTATAAACCTTTGGGGGATGGGTAGAGCCTTGACTTCATGACAACGACCCTTTGACCCCATGTTTTTTCTATGTCTTTGTGTGCTGCATTCATGCATTCATTTAAAAAACATTAAAACATTCAAAAAAAATCTTCTCTTCTAGTCTCTCTGTTTTTCAAATTAAACTAAGACTGTGATTGCAAATATCAGAGAAGAGGATTACGCTAATGGATTTCGGTAGAAGGAGAACTCATACGTACACCTTCAAGGTTCCAAAACTAGGGGATTTGAGAATGTTAGCAAGGATGGTCACTAGCCCTGAGGCTTTCAGAGTCAAGTACGGAAGTCTGCTACCACTGTTAAGAGTCCATGTGATTGAGGGAATCATGGACGCGCTCGTTCAATTCTACGATCCGGTTTATCACTGTTTCACATTCCCGGATTACCAGCTTGCACCAACGCTGGAGGAGTATTCTCATCTGATCGATCTACATATCACCGATCAAGCTCCATTTTCTGGACTGGAAGAAATTCCAAAGAATCAGGCCGTTGCAAGAGCAATTCATTTGGACGAGTCTGAGGTCAGGACTCACATGACTACTAAAGGTGGCATCCAAGGTTTGCCAGCCCAGTTCTTAACAAAGAAAGCCATGTATTTTGCCAGTATTGGGAACGTGACTGCTTTTGAAAGCATCTTTGTCTTGCTCACCTACGGATTATTTTTGTTTCCCAACATCAATAACTTCGTCGATATTAACTCCATTAAGGTTTTTCTCATTGGAAACCCTGTGCCGACTTTGCTCGCAGATGCGTATCATTCTGTACACTTGGGAAATTTGTACAGCGGAGGGGAGATCATATGCTGTGTACCTCTGCTTTATAAATGGTTTATCTCTCACTTACCCAAGTCTGCTGCTTTTTGGGATTGCAAGAGTGTCTTACGTTGGTCGCAGAAGATCATGTCTCTCACCAACTCTGATATAGATTGGTGTAATAGGATTTTTGAGGGAATCAGGATCATTGACCGTTATGGAAACTTCCCCAACGTACCCCTCATAGGAACTAAAGGAGGAATCAACTATCACCCGGTATTGGTTCGTCGTCAATTTGGATACCCGATGAGGCTTGTTCCGCGCAACGCTCATCTGGAAGGTCTTTTCTTCAAGGAAAGAGAAAGTGACAGAGCACTAAAGATGGAAATAGTGCACGCTTGGAAGCATGTTCATAAGAAAGGACGAGAGTCTCTGGGAAAACCAAATTGTATCTCGGTGGAGCCTTATCTCCACTGGGTACAAACTAGAGCTCTCAAGCTGAAGATGCCTTATCCTCGTTACGGAATTCTTCCGCCAAAGGAATCTGTCATGTACTTCATGATGGAAACTGAAAGGCTTCAGGTTACTCTCAACAAAGTTCAAATGGGAGAGGAGATCTTGGAAGAACAAGTACCACATTCTCAATGTGGAATGTACCAAAATACAACAACTGCTGAAAGATAAGGATGCTCTGATTGAGATTTTAGAGCAACATGTTGTAGAAAATTAGGATGACCAAAGGAATTTGCTCGCTCCTTTCACTTGGAAAAGGAATGACAACCCGACAACGACCCAAGAGCCCCGATCAAAGAAAAGGAAGATACTTGAATCAGCACCCGATTTCTCCTCAAAGAGGACTCGGGACCCATTAGCTTAGGTTTCTGTTTCCGCACCTTGTAATCTACTGTATTTCTGTTTATGTAATCCTTTGGAATTCAATAAAAAGGGGTTTCCCCACTGTTTGATATTTGCAATCTAATTGTCGAAGTTTATTTTGATTAAACCAAAGAACAATTAATATAATCATTGCATTCATCATTCTCACATCGCGAATTCTTCTTCTCTACGAATCTCACGTTTGTGTCTCGGTTCTAGAGTCAAATTGTCTCATTCGTATAATACTCGGGCCAATCGTCAGAAAAAGATGGATGATCTTGAGGAAGAAAACAGAGAGTTGAAGAAAGAGATCGACGCTCTAAGAGAGGATATGAGAAAGCTTTGTAACGACATGCAAGCCATGGCAGAAGCTCAGCTACAAAGGACTGTGATCTCAGAGATCACCTCAATGCCCATAGTGGAGAAGTATGATCCTAGGTATCAGATGCTGAAAGATCGTCCCTGGGGCATGCCTGTCAACTATATCCTGGGAGGATATGTTCCGCCGATCATTGAGGATCAGGGAATCACAACAGAAGCCGTTGGGCCTGAAGGTTACAAACTTCGGGAAAGCGAAGATGCCAGGGGAATACTGAAGACTCCTGAAGGTTACAAACTTCGGGAAACGCCAAGATTCGCTACCGTAGTCACGGTACCACCCCCTGTGGTGCACACTGTCCCGGAAGGACAGATTCCACCAATACCTGCTGATAAAAAGGAAACTATGTCTGACCGAATGGATGAATTCCAGGAGCAGTTCTTGGAAATGCAGAAGGAATTGCAAGCCATTCGCGATCAGGATTTATTTGGAAAGGACGCCGCAGACCTCTGCTTGGTCCCCAATGTAAAAGTTCCGCACAAGTTCCAAGTGCCCGTCTTTGAAAAGTACAAGGGTAACTCTTGCCCTCAAAGCCATCTGGTGATGTACGTTCGGCGGATGTCAGCTCAGACGGAGAATCAGGACTTATTGATTCACTACTTCCAGGATAGTTTAACTGGTGCCGCATTAAAATGGTACATGGGTTTAAACCATGCCACGATCAGCACTTTCAGAGATCTTGGCACTGCCTTCGTCCAACAATACAAATACAATTTGGACATGGCACCCGACAGAGATCAACTCAGATCGATGTCGCAAAAGGACAAGGAAACCTTTAAGGAGTATGCTCAAAGGTGGCGTGAAATTGCCGCTCAAATTTGTCCACCTTTTGAGGAAAAAGAGATGACAAAGATCTTCTTAAAGACCTTAAGCTCATTTTACTATGACCGAATGGTTGCCAGTGCGCCCAGTGATTTCACTGAAATGGTTGGCATGGGCGTACGTCTTGAGGAAGTCGTCCGAGAAGGACGTCTGGTAAAAGACCCTAGATCGACGAGCGGTACTAAAAAATACGGTAGTGCTCTCCCTAAGAAAAAAGAGCAAGATATTGGGAATATCTCTCTCGGAAAGCAAAGGCGTCGTTATCAGCCGGTAGCGGCTGTGACTCCTGTTATCAGCCTTGCGCCTATTCCTACGTATCAACCTCAGGTTGCGCAGAGCCAACCTGACCAGCAAAGGACACAACAACCTCTTCAGCAGGCTCGTCCTCCGTATAACAACAATCGTACAACACGGCCACCAGGATTTAATCCTATACCCGTAACCTACGCAGAGCTGTTTCCATTACTACTGGCTAAGGGGCACATTCAGACTAAATCTCCTCTTACAGTACCGGAAAATCCGCCTTTTTGGTTTAAGGTGGATCAAACATGCCCTTATCATCAAGGAGGTTCCGAGCATAACATAGAGACTTGTCTCAATTTCAAGTCCGACGTGCAAAAACTTGTTAGGAGCGGGGTCTTATCCTTCAAGGATACGAATCCTAATGTTCTCACAAACCCGCTGCCTCAACATGAGAAAGCTGCAGTCAATTTGATAGAAGGAGAGACTAATGATGTCTATCAAATTCATGATGTACTCTTGTTGAAAACCAATTTAGTCAAGATGCATTGTAGACAGGGTGGATATAGCCATGTGCCACCTCATAACTATCATCAGTGTGATATCTGCTCTAAAAACAATCAAGGATGTTCTGTAGTGCAAGCAGCTCTGCAGGAACAAATGGATCTCGGATGGATCCAAGAGCACCGAGTTTGTGGAGTTAACATGGTCTATACGAACTCCAATGTCATTCAAAACCACGGCATCCGTGCGATGAATGCCAACTTGGTGGCAATGCACTCAAGGCAAAGCCAGTATCATAATCTGCCGCGGCACGATTACAATTCCTGTCTGACTTGCTCGGTAAACAAACAGGGATGCTCTTTCATACAAGAGGCCCTCCAGCTTCAGATGGATCTTGGATGGATCCAAGACTACCATGATAGGAATTCCTATCAGATCAACATGGTACAAATCTTCGATATTCGTCTGATGAATACCAGCCTGGTAGAGTTACATGCTGAGCAGGTCCGACTCGGATTCTTAATATCACATGATTACCAAAGCTGTAAAGCGGGTTGCGAAAATGATCAAGGTTGTACCCTTGTCCAGGAGGCACTTCAGCACTTGTTAAATCACCTGTGGATGCCAATCTACATGGACGAAGATACTCCGCAAATAAGTATCAGTAACAGGAATCCTACTCGGCGTCAAAGTCAGGATGTCCGATCAGGGGAAGGTAACCTAGTGAGGTTACATTGTATTCAAAGTGGGTGTGGCCAGGTGCCACCACACAATTACGATCGTTGTAGCGTCTGTTCGGAAAGTAACCAAGGGTGCTACCTTGTGCGAGCAGCTCTCCAGGGGCAGGTGGACCGTGGAGAAATTCGTCCATATCCGGGTTCTGGACCCATCAACTGGACGCCAAACTACCTTGCCGATCAAGTTGAGGATGTTGTCACCATCTCTGGTCGTCACCAGACAAGGGATGTTTTTGCCATTATCCCTCTACTTGATGAATCTAAAGTTCCCAACCGGGAACGGATCGAGATTACTTACAATGGTCAAAAAAATTAGAAAGTTCCCATAGTCATCTATCTACTGGAACCACTACCGTATGAATCAACTAAGGCTATCCCTTACAAATACGGTGCAACAATAGTCGAGAATGGAAAGGAAATTCCATTACCCTCCATTGTGAACATTGCAGACATCAGTCGAGTAACACGGAGTGGTAGAATCTTCAACCGAGGGGTTGGGGAAGTTAACAAAGAAAAGGAACTTCAGACAGAAGCTCCCGATCCACCAATCGGTCAATCCAGTAATCCCGACCTTTCGAAAAATGATGATGAGATGCTGAAGCTCATCCAAAGGAGTGAATATAACATTGTGGATTAGCTGTTACAGACTCCTTCAAAGATCTCGGTATTATCACTGTTACTCAGTTCTGAAGCCCACAGGGAGGCTCTACAGAAAGTCTTGGAGCAAGTCTTTGTGGAATAGGATGTAACAATCAAACAGTTCGATAGCATTGTCTCTAACATCACTTCCTGCAATAATTTGGGATTTAGTGATGAGGAATTACCTGAAGAAGGTCGCCGTCATAACATGGCGCTCAATATCACAGTTAACTGCCAGGACGATGCTTTAGCCAGCGTACTGGTAGACACAGGGTCAGCCCTGAATGTTATGTCGAAGTCCATTTTGATGCAATTATCATTCAAGGGCCCTCCGATGAAAATCAGCGAGGTCGTCGTCAAAGCGTTCGACGGATCCAGAAAAACAGTTATCGGCGAAGTTGATCTCCCCATAACTATCGGTCCTCACACTTTCCAAGTCACTTTCCAGGTCATGGACATCCGGGCAACGTACAGTTGTTTATTAGGAAGACCTTGGATACACCAGGCTGGAGCGGTTACTTCGACCCTCCACCAAAAGCTAAAGTTCGTCAAGAACGATCAACTTGTCACAGTCTATGGGGAACAAGCCTTTCTCGTGAGTAACTTGTCATCATCTACTGGTATAGAACCCGAGGAGGTTATTGGAACGCAGTTCCAAGCACTATCGGTGAGCAAGGACAATCAGTTCAAAGAAGGAACTTCGATTTCTTCATACAACGATGCTATCAAAGCGGTCGAGAGTACCGATACAACCGGATGGGGACAGCTTGTCATTCCTACTGACAATAAAACAAAGAAGGGTCTTGGTTTTTCTGCAACCTGTACCCAGACAGCTGCCAACGATGAAAGTCTTCATCCCCTTCAAAACTTCTTCCACAGTGGAGGTTTCCTTCACCCAGTGTCTCAGACAGTTCATGCTATCAATGAGGAAGATCCCTCTGACACAGATAAAGAATGGAAGTCCTACCTCAACAAGGACGGTTATATGTCTCAAGAAGAGGTGCCTATGCCTTTTTGCTTTCCTACAGAAAGCCCGAGATTTATACCAAGATCAGACGTCGAAATGATATACGGGGATTGTGATCCGGAAAGATGTCGTTCTCCGCTGAATTCATTAGAGGAAGACACTCCGATGAAAGACAACTTTGACTAGAATTACTATGGCCCAATGGATTGTCTGCCAATGTGGCAACCTTATCCAGGAGACTTGGGGCAAGAGTGTCAGCCAAACAATGAAAATCAGCTGACCATCATTGGACAGAATACCTGTGTCCCCACCATGTCATGGGATCAACACTCAGGTAATTCAGAAACTACTCAACATGGAGATGAATTTGCAACATTTGTAGGACTTGAATTCATCAACTATGCTTTTCCTGAGGTCAACGTCATCGAGAGGGATTACTCCTCCAGTTCCAAAGAAGTTTGGGACACCTTGGGACAACTTAGTGGAAAATACAACTATATGGTCAAGTACACTGCACCCAAAAGCTCTCGTATTAGGCTCGAAGATATCCAGCCTACTGGATGGGGAGATACAGCTGAGAGCACAAATATTATGCAAAATACAACAGAGGAATCCTCCTACGACAACTCTTCCTGGGAGACAGATTCCAATGATCCTGCTCCACCAGAAATCAGCGTTATTTCTGAAGACAAATCAAGGAAGGTGTCAGACTTTGTGATTCACCGAGGAGTTCTCTGCCAATGGGTTCTCGTCGATGTTCCGAAGGTCGTTCATCAGTCAAAGTAATTGCCATCTTTAACCTTTCACCCTGCCCAGGTGAAACGGATGTTTTGATAGGGCTCGCTTTCTGTAAATTTCCCTCTTCGCTTTGTCCGAAGCGACCGAGATTTGTTTTATAGGGCTGTAGTTTCAAGAATCGACTTGTTCATTAATAAAATAACGTCGTTCTGTAATTTCCGCATTAATTGTTGTTTTATCTTTTTGCTTTTTCAGAAAATGCTAATTCTAAAAAACATGTAAAAATAAAAACAAGCAGTAAAACAAATACACTGCACACACTTGCATTTTCCTCTATCTCTTCTAAACACGAATCATCACGTCATGCAGATTGCTTGTTTTAAACCCAGTTGAAACATACGATCTGATGCCTTCTCCCAACTTTGAGTTCCCGGTATTCGAGGCTGAAGAAGAAAATGACAATGAAATTCCAGAAGAGATCTCCCGACTACTCAGACAAGAGGAAAGGTCCATTGAACCTCACAAAGAACCATTGGAAACGGTAAACTTGGGTTCAGAGCAAGAGAGAAAAGAAATCAGGATTGGGGCACTACTCAGTCCAACTGCCAAAGAAAGTTTGATAAAGCTTCTCAAAGAATTCCCCGATGTATTTGCTTGGTCCTATCAGGATATGCCAGGGTTGGATACCAGCATCGTGGAACATCACTTACCGTTAAGATTGGAATGTCCGCCCGTAAAGCAAAGGTTGAGATGGACTCACCCGGACATGGCCATCAAAATCAAAGAGGAGGTACAGAAACAGATCGACGCAGGTTTCCTCGCTACATCTGAATATCCTCAATGGTTAGCCAACATCGTACCCGTTCCCAAAAAGGACGGAAATGTTAGAATGTGTGTTAATTACAGGGATCTGAACAAGGCAAGTCCAAAGGACGACTTTCCTTTACCGCACATTGACATGCTGGTAGACAGTACAGCAAAGTTCAAAGTTTTCTCCTTCATGGATGGATTCTCGGGCTATAACCAGATCAAAATGGCACCGAAAGACATGGAGAAAACTTCGTTCATTACCCCATGGGGTACCTTTTGTTACAAGGTAATGCCGTTCGGTTTGAAGAACGCCAGGGCAACCTATCAAAGGGCCATGACTACTCTGTTTCATGACATGATACATAAAGAAATCGAGGTATATGTCGATGATATGATTGCCAAATCAAAAACAGAGAGTGAGCACGTTGAACATCTGTCAAAATTGTTCAAACGTCTAAGAAAATTCAAGCTCCGCTTGAATCCTAACAAGTGCACCTTCGGTGTCCGTTCAGGGAAACTACTAGGGTTCATCGCCAGCCAGAAAGGAATTGAAGTTGATCCTGACAAGGTCAAGGCCATTCAAGAAATGCCTTCTCCGAAAACTGAAAAACAAGTCAGAGGATTCCTGGGACGTTTGAACTACATCTCCAGATTCATATTCCTTGTGACCACGACATGCGCGCCGATTTTCAAATTACTCAAGAAGAATCAGGACTGCATTTGGATAGAGGACTGTCAAATTGCCTTCAACAGTATTAAGGAATACCTGTTGAACCCACCGATTCTGTCACCTCCAGTGGAAGGAAGACCACTGATCATTTACCTCATAGTTCTAGAGGACTCAATGGGATGTGTACTTGGCCAACAAGACGAAACCAAAAGGAAAGAGTCTGCCATTTACTATCTGAGAAAGAAATTCACCAACTGCGAAACTCGGTACACGATGCTCGAGAAAACTTGCTTTTGATTTGGCTTGGGCAGCCAAACGTCTACGCCAGTACATGATTCATCATACTACTTGGTTGGTCTCCGAAATGGATCCAATCAAGTACGTTTTCGAAAAACCTGCTCTTACGGGAAGGATTGCCCGTTGGTAGATGTTATTATCAGAATATGACATAGAGTACCACACTCAGAAAGCCGTTAAGGGAAGTATTTTAGCCGATCATTTGGCTCATCAACCGATTGACAATCAAGAATCAATCGGGTTTGACTTCCCAGACGAAGATGTCATGTATCTAAAAATGAAAGATTGCGATGAATCGTTACCCAGTGAAGGGCCAGAACCAGGTTCCCAATGGGGACTTATCTTTGACGGAGCAGTTAATCATTATGGAAACGGAATTGGGGCAATCATTGTTACCCCTCAGGGTACCCACATTCCTTTCACTGCCAGACTTACGTTCAAATGTACGAACAACGAGGCCAAATACGAAGCTTGTATCATGGGTCTCGAAGAAGCAATTGATTTAAGGATCAAAAACTTGGACGTATACGGCGACTCAGCCTTGGTTATCAATCAGATAAAAGGAGATTGGAACACATACCAATCAGGACTGATTCCTTACAAAGACTACGCAAGAAGGTTGCTACCCTTCTTCAACAGAGTTGAGTTTCATCACATCCCTCGTGATGAGAATCACATGGCTGATGCTTTAGCCACTCTATCTTCCATGATTAGCGTAGGTCGATGGAATGACTTACCTAAGATTGACATCATGCGCCTTGAACGGCCCGCTTACATCTTCACGATTGAAGCAGTCATAGATGACAAACCTTGGTATCACGATATCAAATGCTTCCTTCAGAAACAAGAGTACCCACCTGGGGCACTCAGAAAAGATAGAAAAACCCTCAGAAGATTGGCTGGAAACTTCTTCCTGAACGGTGACACTCTCTATAATAGAAATTTTGACATGGTCTTGCTCCGATGCGTAGACAGACCAGAAGCAAATATACTGATGAAAGAAATTCATGAAGGTTCCTTTGGCACTCATGCCAACGGACACACAATGGCGAGAAAAATTCTCAGAGCAGGGTACTATTGGTTGACCATGGAATCCGACTGCTACAAGTACATGAGGAGGTGTCACAAGTGTCAGATATACTCCGACAAAATTCATGTACCGCCATCACATCTCAAAGTTCTTTCTTCCCCATGGCCTTTTTCCATATGGGGAATCGACATGATTGGCATGATTGAGCCCAAGGCTTCAAACGGACATCGGTTCATCCTAGTAGCCATTGACTACTTCACCAAGTGGGTCGAAGCAGCATCGTATGCTAATGTAACCCGACAAGTGGTGGTCCGATTTATCAAAAATAATATCATCTGCCGTTATGGTGTTCCAAGCGAGATCATTACTGATAATGGATCTAACTTGAACAATAAGATGATGAAAGAGTTGTGCGCTGAGTTCAAGATCAAACACCATAACTCATCTCCCTACCGACCCAAGATGAACGGAGCGGTAGAAGCGGCTAACAAGAACATCAAGAGGATTGTTCAAAAGATGGTTGTAACCTACAAAGATTGGCACGAGATGCTACCCTTTGCTCTTCACGGTTATCGCACATCTGTCCGCACTTTAACAGGGGCAACCCCTTTCTCTCTAGTGTATGGCATGGAAGCAGTGCTCCCCATAGAAGTAGAGATCCCGTCAATCCGAGTATTGATGGAAGCTAAGCTCGCCGAAGTTGAATGGTGTCAAAACCGACACGACGAGCTTAATCTGATCGAAGAAAAGAGAATCACGGCACTATGCCATGGTCAGCTGTATCAACAGAGAATGAAGAGGGTGTTTGACAAAAAGGTCCGACCTTGTGTCTTCAGAAAAGGAGACCTCATACTCAAGAAGATACAATCGTTTCTCACTGATTCTCGGGGCAAATGGACCCCGAACTATGATGGCCCCTATGTGGTCAAGAAAGCTTTCTCAGGCGGCGCCTTGAGGCTTGCAACCATGGACGGAGAGGAATTTGCCTACCCCACGAATGTTGACGTAGTCAAGAAATACTTCGCCTAAAAAATTAAAAAAAAAACGTCTCGGTGGATTGAAAACTCGAAAGGGCGGTCCAGGCAAAAATTAGAGACATGATAAAAAATCATCCCGGTGGATTAGAAACATCAAAGTACAATCCAGGCAAAAATTAGGGATAATGGCAAGTAACTATGTTCAACAGAGGCAAATCCCTCAGCAGCAGTTATACCATCCATCGGAGGAAAATTCCAGTCAAGGTCATCTTCGACAGAAGCTTAGGATGTCCCGAATTCAAAGTTGGTAGAAGGATAGTGGTCGTTATGTTTCAACGTAGCCCTTTTCCCTGTAAATTACCATTTTCTAACTTTGTATATACTCTTTGGAATCACGCGTTTGGCTGATTTCCATCCTATCAATAAAATTTGAGCCTTTGTGCTTTTGTTTGTTATTTTCATTTATTTTAGCTTTACAGAATGACGTTTTTTAACATGATTAATGATTCTTAAAATGAAACAAAAATGAATTTACTTGTTAAAACTTTTTCTGCTTTAAAATAAAGATGACAATTTCTTTTGACTGTTGAACATCAAAAGAGCATCAACCGCTTCTCCGGAAGTAAGCAAACTTCAAAGTGCAGAATCAAAGTACTTCTTCTACGCCAATGCGCCTGATTGAAGGATCAATAGTGTCAGATGCGACTAATCCATCTGACATCTTCGACCGAGTTCTCATCTCCTAAGCCCGACCAGCATGGTTCCCCGCAGGGACTATCTCTCCTAAGCAAGGCAGAATTGCTATCTTGAACCAGCGATATTTCTTCCACGCCCCACGATGGCCGAGTATCCAGTCATGTTCATCTTTTAGTTTATATGTCGCGTCAGTTTTGTCAGTATAAACATACGTACATCATGCATTGTTGATTTGCATTCACATTTCATATTGCATCACTATCACTCCAGTCGATCTTGTCCCCTAGTGGTAGAAGTCCTCTCAATCGAGTTGTCAGTTCCTGCCTCGTCAAGAAATACTGTGTCTGAACAATCTCTCTCCTCCAGTTTACTTCTGGAATAAAGTTGGTCCTTGACCACTTTGATAACTTGAACCTCTGAAAAGCCAGAGAAAACTTTCAACAAATGTCGCTCTTCGCCATCGAAGACGATATCCTTGCTTTCCCGGATTAAGGAAAATCCACAGAGAAAGCCTCTTAATCAGAGATTCGGCGGTACGGCAGTTTTTCTCCGAAAAAACCACTGATGAAAAGGTCATCGGCACCTCAAACTTGGATCCCATCATATGGAATTCTCTGGAAAGATCCCGAGAAAAGTATGATGTAAGCCCCCAAACGAAAACAGTCTCTCAAGAGACTCACTTTCCCCAGTAGAATCGACAAATGGCGTCTCCAACAGAGAAGTTTGTGCAACTTTACAACTCAGACGACTGGGTTCCCCAGCAAGTCTGACATCAAAACTTTTTCCACTCAAATGGCATCTCCCCAGGAAAATTCGGCGAGAAGTTTGAAGGAAAACCGCTACAAATAGCGTTCCTTGTCAAGAAAGTTTATTGACAAAAGAAACTGAGACCAGTTCCTTGGTAAGAAACCATGATCGAGGGGAAGTTTATTTCAGAAACTAAGACCAGTTCCTTGGTAGGAAACCAGGATCGAGGGGAAGTTTACTTCAGAAACTGAGACCAGGTCCTTGGTAGGAAACCAGGATCGAGGGGAAGTTTATATCAGAAACCGAGACCAGATCCTTGGTAGGAAACCAGGATCGAGGGGAAGTTTACAAAAGAAACTAAGACCAGTTCCTTGGTAGGAAACCAGGATCGAGGGGAAGTTTATTTCAAAAGAAAACTGAGACCAGCACCTTGGCTAAAGACCAGGATCGAGGGGAAGTTTACCTTTTCTAAGCATCTTCGCTTAGCTAAAGAAGATGAATGCATGAGCTACCATTCATAACCACCATCAAAATTTTGGGTATTCCGATATTTAATCCTCTTGCACCCCGAATGCCCGAATACCTTCGTCATTCACACCTTCGGGTCCAAGAATATTAAATAGGGGCATCTGTCATACCCCAAATTTTGACCACTAAGATTTCCCATCATTGTGCAAATCATCAGCATAATATGGATGTACCTTTGTACCTCATTAGTCTCCCCAAAGGTGGGTGAGCATTCACTACAAACAGGATTTAGGGTTTCAAGCCCTCGCAGAGCTCTTAGACAAAGGATCAATCAAGGAATGACATGATCTTCAACTTGTCTAGCCTCTCAAATATCCACAATGGATCAAGAGGACTCCCACTTCAAGGATTAAGCACAAGTTTGCTCCCTTCTAGGTGGATCAAGCCTCAGGATCGCCAGTGTCACCAAATTAGGGTTTGGTCGACTAGGGCCTCCAGATGGAAATTTTCCTCTGGGCATGAGCCAATGCTTCAAAGCATAACCTAAAATGCTCCATGGAACATCATAAACCCCATCATCAAGTCAATTTAGCCTCTGGGGATGCATACATCAAAAATCAGGAATTAGGGTTTCTTGACCTAATTCACCCCTAAGTTGACTTTTGGGACAAATCATGAGCCAAGACCTCAAGACATGATTTGAGGATCCCTAACACACCACATTGATCCATTTGCAACAATGTATTGATCCAAGAAGCTTGAGCAACAAGTTTCAATTTCATTTGAACCATAGTTAGGGTTTCGCGAGAAAAGTCAATTGTAGCTTTGACTTTTGACCAGGACATGCTCCCAAGACGTGGGACACGATTAAATACACCCTATAACACCCATGGAACATGTCCATCAAGTTTGATTTAGGTCAAGGACATGATGTCCTAAAGGATCGCACAGTTTGGAATTCATCTGATAAAAAGTCAACTGTGCACAAAAGTCAAACTTTGACTTTTTGAGATTTTTCATAAAAATGGTTTTTTAACCCTAAAATGATGTTAATGTGTGATTGGAATCATCATTCATCAAGAAAAATCAAAGAAAGTGGGATAACTTGTAAAAGGGGTAACCATAAAAACTTAGAAAATTTTCTAAGTTATGAAAAAAAGTGGCAAGGGTACCAACTTTGGAGGATCATAACTCCTAAACCACAAAGCCATTTTTTCCCCATCCAAAGATGGATTTGTAGCCCTCATGGCCCTCTACAAAAGTGTCAACTACACTTCATCCCAATTCATCATGGATTTTGAGTTATGGTTGGATCAAAATGGCTAAAAACCTAAAATTGGCATTTTTCAGCACTTAGCCAAAAAACCACCTTGTAATTTCAGCACAATGTCCCAACTTCAAGGCTGTTTTTCTCCATGATCCAAGTTGAACCAGGTCTAGTGTCAAACATCAAAGTTGAAGTACGTCATCTAAGCTTTCCGAAAAGTCCTAGAACGTCCATGTAGCATACTCGAGCAGGGAGTTATAGATCTTACAAAAGGCCTTGCTGAAGCTGAATTTTTCAGGGCAGATTTGCACTTTTTTTGTGCCACACGAATTTTCAAGCCTTGTCATCAGTTTGGACACATCTAAGGATCAAATCCAAGTAGGATGATCTGATCCATGAACCTCCCAAGTCCAAGGAACCAAAAAAAGCATGCCAAAACCTAGAAATCCCTAAAAGAGGGACAAAACTCCAATTTTGGTTTGGAGCATTTAATAGATGCTTAGAGGTGGCATGGACTGAGCCATTCTCATCTGAAATCAGTCAAGACTTATCCAAGACCAAGGGAACCACAACTCTGTGCCCTAACCTCTAGTCAATGGCTAGAGGAGACTTGCATTTCCATTGGCCAACATGGAACAAACACCTGCTGCAGTTGCCATTCGCTGTGGATCCCAAAACAAACTTGCTCCACTATAAATAGAGCTCATTTGTGTTCAGTTTGAGTACACCAAAGCCATCAAACAGATGCTTTCCTCAAAATTTCTTCTTTCACCTCAAATTTGCCTTCCAAAGCAAGTAATTCTGAGTTTTTGAGCTAGAGAGCAATTCCACTCAAACTAATCACACACACCCCTCATATATATCATATGTAAGCTGTGCAAACTATCAAAAGTGACCTGTAATCACAACATCACAAAGTCACCTCTCAAAACCTCAAAATGACACTTTTTTTGCATTTTTCAAGCCATGTCTTGATTCAGTCACTTTCCAAACCAGATAAAACTTCAAACACACTCTAAATATCATCCTTGCACTATCCCAAATGGTGCCACACATCTGGAACACCATTTGAGAGAGTTGGCATTTTGGCCGATTTTGACCATTTTGCGAGAAAGTGCACAAACTTGCTCCAGAGGTTTCCAACCGATTCCAACCATCCTAAAAGCTTCTAAGAGGTCATTTGAGGTTGTCCAAAGCATCAAATCATTTCTGGAACAAAGCACTTGGTAGGTTGCCCAAAATCTCCAAAAAAGAGGTAAAATCCACAACTTGAATTCTTTGAATCATGCTTTCCTTTGTTGTCCACATACATGCATCATATTGAACAATTCTTGAGGCAAAAATGTAGTCCTTAATGTGTATGTTGTGATCCTCCCATTGTTTGCATTTTAACATGTTTATATGTGGAATTTTGGTTGTTTTAAAATCATATCCAGTTCTGGTTTTTTTTATTGATGTGTTCTGTACATTAAGTTTTAGTGTGCATGAGTAACACCATTGGATTCCTTGCGAAAAATCGGTCAAGATAGGTTTTTACGGATTTCAATTCCGATGAAAATTGAGAGAGTTACGCGCGTTGGAAATTTGACGCGAAACGACGTCGAATTAACGATAACAGTTTTGGTTTTTTAATTTCTGCATTTTGTGTGTTGATTTTCCATGTGCATGAGTAATACCATTGGATTCCTTGCAAAAAATCGGTCAAGATAGGTTTTTACAGATTTCAATTCGGTTAAAAATCGAGAGAGTTACGCGTGTTAGAAATTCGACGCGGAACGACGTTTTCACAACGTAGCAGCTCTGGTTTTTTATTGCTGCGTTTTGTACGTTGAGTTTCAGCATGCATGTGCAATACCATTGGATTCCTTGTGAAAAATTGGTCGAGATAGGTTTTTTCGGATTTCAATTCGGATAAAAATCGAGAGAGTTACGCGTGTTGGAAATTCAACGCGGAACGACGTTTTCACAACGTAGCAGTTCTGGTTTTTTTATTGCTGCATTTTGTACGTTGAGTTTCAGCATGAATGTACGATACCATTGGATTCCATGCGAAAAATCGGTCGAGATAGGTATTTTTGGATTTCAATTCGGATAAAAATCGAGAGAGTTACGCGTGTTGGAAATTCGACGCGGAACGATGTTTTCAAAACGATAGCAGTTTTGGTTTTAATTTCTGCGTTTTGTGTGTTGATTTTCCGTGTGCGTGAGTAATACCATCGGATTCCTTACGAAAAATGGGTCAAGATAGGTATTTCTGGATTTTTATTCCGATAAAAATTGAGAGAGTTATGAGTGTTTGAAATTTGATAAAAAACGTGTTGAAAATTAAAGTTTCGGTACTCGTTTTTACCCCAAAAGAAATGTCGGAGATGATATTTTGATATCTTTCCTCTTTTTCTTACTTTTTATTTTCAAAACTCAACCAATTTTTTTTACATAGCAAAAAATCATCATTTTCCAATTCATACCCCATAATATTTTAATCCACAAAAAATCACAAAAAAAAGTATTATTTTTAATATATTTAAAAATAGTGTTTCAAATTGTTTTAAATGCTTTTAAAATGATTTCTTTTTTTTTCTTGATTTTTTAAAACCAAAATGATTTTAAATATTTATGTGGATAAAATATTTTTTTCATAAACTTTAATCATTATTTAATGATTTTATTTGATATTTTTATCATTTTTTACTTAATTTTTCTTGGAAAAATGCCTAAAAAAATGAAATTGGAGTTTTCTTTGATTTTCACCTTAACAAATCTTTTTCAAACACTTTGGGCCTCTAATAGAGTGTAAGACTCAACCCTTTTTTAACAAAACATTTTTGGGCCTCAGTTATTGTATAAGTCCCGATACGTTAAAAATCTCGGCGCGATCGCCATTTTCAAACTGAAAATATTTTGGGCCTCTCCCTGAGTTGTAAGCCCCATCTTTTATACAAAAATACACTTTGGGCCTCTAATAGAGTGTAAGACCCAACCCCTCTTTTTTATATTTTCTCATTTTATTTTATAATGATTTGGAAATTTAATAACTCCTTCAATTTTGATTATTTTTTATTGGTTCTATTTCTGAAAAATCACAAAAATAGTAAAATATTTTATTCTACAAAAAAATCAAATTTATATTATTTATTTAATATAGTTGGTATTTTTGTAAATAAATTCATTTTTAATTGTTTTTAAGCATTTTAAAAGTGAATATTCATCTTGAAAATAAAGACTATGGGCCTCCCCTCGTGTTGTAAGCCCCATTTCTTTTCTTTAAACTTTTTGGGCCTCTATTAGAGTGTAAGACCCAACCCCTTGTGTACAGAAAACTTTTTTGGGCCTTATTCGTTGTATAAGTCCCTCTGTACATTTTCAAATAAACGACGCGATCGTCGCCCTTTTCAAAATTAACCATTGGGCCTACCCTCGAGTAGTAAGACCCATTTCTTTTCTTAAAACTCACTTGGGCCTCTTGAGAGAGTGTAAGACCCATCCCTTTGTACAGAAAACCTTTTTGGGCCTCAGTCACTTGTATAAGTCCCTCTGTACAAATTCAACAGTGCGCTCACTGATAAAACCCTGGGTCTCTCCTTGAGCTGTAAGCCCCAAATCTTTTTATTTCAAAGCACTTTCTCCTTTGATTTTGAATATACTGTTGTTTTCAATCTTTCTTTGTTGAACAACTAACCAAACAGCATGGAAGCTCCACAACCGAGTAAGTGTTTACCCGCTTTCATTTACTGCTTTCATATGTATATAACTGTATTGTGGGGCTGTTTCACTGTAAGTCTCCTTTCATAAACTCATATATATATATAACTGTATTGTGGGGCTGTTTCACTGTAAGTCTCCTTTCATAAACTCATATATATATAACTGTATTGTGGGGCTGTTTCGCTGTAAGTCTTCTTTCATAAACTCATACTAACTGTGTAATAATAGTATAGATATTTAGAGTTTCCTCGGCAACTACGTCTAGCACTAGGTAAAGCCATATTGATCACTCTGAACTTACAGTCAAAACTTGATCCACATAGGATTACCAGACACAGTCTTCCCTCCTCTTGGGGTTAAACAATATGGAGATGTGAAAGGCAGATTCTTTTTGAACCCTTTATCAGACTGTCACTCTTAGAAATAGACTGAACTAGATCCCCAATAGGATCACCAGATACAGTCTTCTCTTCGGCTGTCCTCATTAGGAATTGTCAAGAAACTCTACTCCCAGAGATGAATGTATTCTCCGTGAATGGCATCTTTGAGTTTCTTCCAAATTCTCGAACTTTCCTGACTTGATCTATTCCTTGTGAATAGCTTGCCTTGAATTTCTCGGGGTTTGGGGACCCACGGGCTTCTTAAAAGCATCGGCCTCCTCTTGGGCATCGTACAAGGACCCACAGGCTTCCTAAAAGCAACCCCGCCTCCTCTTGGGCTTAGTACAAGGATCCGTCGGCTTCTTAGAAGTATCCACAGCCTCCTCTTAGGCTTCGTATAATGATCTCTTCCTCCGAGAATGATAGCCTTCTCTTGGGCTTAGTACAAGGACCCGTCGGCTTCTTAAAAGTTTCCAGCCTCCTCTTGGGCTTCGTACAAATTGTCCCGACGACCTCCTAGAGGTATAGGAACAGAACTTAATCATCTTCATAGAACAGTCCTTTCAAAGAGTCTACTACTGTTTCTCAAAGCATAGTACAAAAGATGAAACTCTAGACTTGGACAGTCTAACTTCCTTGAGTCTCAAAGACATTCTCAAGTGACCCCTTTCAAAAATAGGAAGAAGCCCGTAGACTCGGATAGTCTCAATACCCTTCGAATTTCCCACTTCCTTAAAGAACAAGAATAACCCGGATCCTGGAATCAAATCTTTGAGTACAGTGTTTCTCATATACAAACTTATTTTCTCTTTCAAAATCAGTATACTGGACCTGTCACTTAACTGAAACAGTCACCATAGCCTCCTCTTGGGCTTTGTACAATAATTCTCCCAAGCGGAGTCAAACAACGTTTAGCCTCTCTCTCGGGCTTTGTACGAGACACATAAGAGACTCCCTCGTTGAGTCAATCACCCTTTTCGCCTCCATCTCGGACTTTATACGAGATACAAAAAGGTTCTTAATTGAGCCAAACAAACAACAGCCTCCATCTCGGGCTTTGTACGAGATACAAAAACTCTCTTGTTGAGTCAAATAGCCTCCATCTCGGGCTTTATACGAGATACCAAAAGACTCCCTCGTTGAGTCAACCCTTTTAGCCTCTCTCTCGGGCTTCGTACGAGACACATAAAAACTCCCTCTTGTTGGGCCAATAGCCTCCTCTTAGGCTTTGTATAAGAAAACCACTGGTTGATCCAATCAACCTTTTAGCATCAAAGTTATGCCTCGTTCACAGTACACAAACATCAACCACTCCTTCCCCTTCATCTAATCGCTGTAAGGGCGAGCCTCTGGATCATCTATATCCACGCCACTGTCCCTCTTTTAGCATGAGAAATTCCTAAGGAAAGATGGCATTGCTCTACACTGAGTTAAAGTCTTCTCCTTTAGGTTAAAATCCCCTATTAAGGAAATTATGGCATTGCCAGATTCGCATGTCCCGGTTAAAGTAATCCTCCTTTACAGTCAGTCACCCAACAGTCGTGACAAACAGACCCCCCTTTAGAGATGACAAATTATCTCTAAAGAAAACACCTTTTAGCTTCATATCTTGGGCTTTAAACAAGATACAAACAACCTTCAGCTTCACATCTTGGGCTTTGAACAAGATATAAATCACCTTTCGCTTCACGTCTTGGGCTTTGAACAAGACACCAAAACCCCATTTCCTCCCATAGAATAGGAGGAACTACGAACGCTCTGATTTCCCTGTTTCGGTAAACGGGAATACGTAGGCATAAGATCGAAAGAAAAGATCTTAGCGAGCACAATCAACAAAAAACCCAAATCCCATATCTCCATCAATCAAAAGCAGTAATTCAAAAGCATCAGTTCTAACATCCTAATCCTTGTTCCCCGCCAGAAACCTTCTGTCAAAATAAAAAGAAAGAAAACCGTATTGGCGAAAATACAAATAACCAGTACAAAGGCCCCCCACATTGATAGCATCCGTAACCTAACAGACCGCTGTTTAAACTCAGTATGTAAGTAGAGTTAATTGGAGACATCTATTTCCCTTCCTTCATCAGCTCACAATAGGATAAAAAATGAATCGACCTGTAGTTTAAGCTCAACTGCAGAGAGCGACCAGCGCTTAAGAACCGCGTCCAAAATCGCTCGCTACAGGTCCCTTGGAGTATCTTGGGTTGTGCTTTAAAGGATTGGCTCATGCCCAGATTAAAAATTCCATCTGGAGGCCCTGGTCGACCAAAACCCTAATTTGGTGACACTGGCGATCTTGAGGCTTAATCCACTTGGAATGCTGTAACCTTGTGCTTGATTCTTGATGTGGGAGTCCTCTTGATCCCTTATGGATGTTGGAGAGTTTAGACAAGTTGAAGATCATGTCAATCCTTGATTGATCCTTTGTTTAAATGCTCTGAGAGGGCTCAAAACCCTAATTCTTGATTGTAGTGAATGCTCACCCATCTTTGGGGAGACTGATGAGGTATGATGGTTCATTCATATTGTGATGATGATTTGCACAATGATGGAAAATCTTAGTGGTCAAAATTTGGGGTATGACAGATGCCCCTATTTAATCTTCTTGGACTCGAAGGTGCGAATGGCGAAGGTATTTGGGCATTCGGGGTGCAAGAGGATTAAATATTGGAATACCCAAAATTTTGACAGTGGTTATGAATGGTAGTTTACGCATTCATCTTCTTTTACTAAGCAATGATACTTAGAAAAGGTAAAAGTTCCCCTCGATCCTGGTCTTCAGCCAAGGTACTGGTCTTAGTTTTCTTTTGAAATAAACTTCCCCTCGGTCCTGGTTTCCTACCAAGGAACTGGTCTCAGTTTCTGAAATGAACTTCCCCTCGATCCTGGTTTTCTACCAAGGAACTGGTCTCAATTTCTGATATAAACTTCCCCTCGATCCTGGTTACCTACCAAGGAACTGGTCTAGGTTTTTGATATAAACTTCCCCTCGATCCTGGTTTCCTACCAAGGAACTGGTCTCAGTTTCTAATATAAACTTCCCCTCAATCCTGGTTTCCTACCAAGGAACTGGTCTTAGTTTCTGATACAAACTTCCCCTCGATCTTGGTTTTCTACCAAGGAATTGGCCTCAGTTTTTGATATAAACTTCCCCTCGATCCTGGTTTCCTACCAAGGAACTGGTCTCAGTTTCTTTTGTCAACAAACTTTCTTGACAAGGGACGTCGTTCGTAGCGGTTTTCCTCAAACTTCTCACCGAATTTTCCTAGGGAGATGCCATTTGATGGAAAAAGTTTTGATGTCAAACTCGCTGGGGCACCCATTGGTTCGCAATGTAGAGGTGTTCAAACTTATCTGTTGGAGACGCCATTTGTCAACTTTACTGAGGAAAACGAGTCTCTTGAGAGACTGCTTTCGCTTGGGGATATTACATCATACTTTTCTTCGAGACCTTCTCGAAGAAATGCCTTACAATGTAATCTAATTTTGAGGTGCTGATGACTTCAGTGACATTGATTTTCTGGAGAGAAGAACCACTGTGTTGCTGAGAGCCTTTAGTTGCGAGGCTCTCTCTGGGATTTTCCTTAATCCGGGAAAGCAAAGATGTCATCTTCAATGGAGAAGAGTGACATTCGTCGAGAGTTTTCTTGTTTTTCAGAGGTTTAAGTTATCAAAGTGGTCAAGGGCTAATTTCAATCCAGAAATAATCTAGAGGAGAGAGATTGTTCAGACGCAACATTTCCTGAGGAGGAAAGAACTGACAACTCGATTGAGAGGACTTCTATCACTAGGGGACAAGACCGACTAGAGTCATAGTGATGCAATATGAATATGAATGTAAATCAATAGTGCATGATGTATGTATGTATATGCTGACAAAACTGACGTGACATACAAACTAATGGATGAACACGACTGGATACTCGGCCACTGCAGGGGATGAAAAGCATCACTGGTTCAAGATAGCAATTCTGCTTTGCTTAGGAGAGAGATGGTCCCTGCGGGGAACACCGTTGTTTGGGCTTAGGAGATAAGAACTTGGTCGGGGGTGTCAGATGAAACACGGTCTCTGACACAGTTGATCCCTCGTTCAGGCGTACTGATTTAGAAAGAGTACTTTGATTCTGCACTTTGAAGCTCAAAACACCTTTGGAGAAGCAATCGATGTTCTTTTGATGTTCAACAGTCAAAAGAATTGCCATCTTTATTTTAAAGCAGAAAAAAATTGACAAGTAAATTCATTTTTGTTTTATTTCAAGAATCGTTAATTATGTTAAAACGTCATTCTGTAAAGCTAAAACAAATCAAAATTGCAAACAAAAGGACAAGGGCTCAAATTTTATTGATAGGATGGAAATCAGCCAAACGCGTGATCCCATAGAGTATTTACAAAGTTTAGAAAATGGTAGTTTAAGGGAAAAGGGCTACATTGAAACATAACGACCACAATCCTTCTACCAACTTCGAATTTTGGGCATCCTGAACTTCCGTCGAAGATGACCGTGACTGGAATTTTCCTGACGGATGGCATGACTGCTACTGGGGAATTTGCCCCTGTTAGACGTAGTTACTTGCCATTATCCCTAACTTTTTCCTGGATTGCACTTTGAGATTTCCAATCCATCGGGATGATTTTTTATTATGTCTCTAATTTTTGCCCGGACCGCCCTTTTGGGTTTTCAATCCACCGAGACGTTTTTTTTATTTTTATTTTTATTTAGGCGAAGTATTTCTTGACTACGTCAACATTTGTGGGATAGGAAAATTCCTCTCCATCCATGATTACAAGACTCAAGGCACCGCCTGAGAAAGCTTTCTTGACCACATAGGGGCCGTCATAATTCGGAGTCCATTTGCCCCGGGAATCAGTGAGAATTGATTGTATCTTCTTGAGCACAAGGTCTCCTGTTCTGAAGACGCGAGGTCGGACCTTTTTGTCAACCGTTTTCTTCATTCTTTGCTGATACAACTGACCATGGCATAGTGCCGTTATTGGTTTTTCTTCGATCAAATTCAGTTCATCGTGTCGACTTTGACACGATTCAGCCTCTGTTAGCTTAGCTTCCATCAATACCCGGATTGATGGGATCTCTACTTCAATGGGGAGAACTGCTTCCATGCCATATACTAGAGAGAAAGGGGTTGCCCCTGTTGAACTGCAGACAGATGTACGTAAACCGTGAAGAGCAAAGGATAGCATCTCGTGCCAGTCTTTGTAGGTTACAACCATCTTCTGAACAATCCTCTTAATGTTCTTGTTAGCCGCTTCTACCGCTCCGTTCATCTTGGGTCGGTAGGGAGATGAGTTATGGTGTTCGATCTTGAACTCATCGCATAACTCCTTCATCATCTTATTATTCAAGTTAGATCCATTATCAGTAATGATCTAGTTCGGAACACCATAACAGCAGATGAGATTATTTTTTATAAAGCGGACTACCACTTGTCGGGTTACATTGTCGTACGACGCTTCTTCGACCCACTTGGTGAAATAGTCAATGGCAACCAGAATGAACCGATGTCCGTTTGAAGCCTTAGGTTTAATCATGTCAATCATGTCGATTCCCCATATGGAAAAAGGCCATAGGGAAGAAAGAACTTTAAGATGTGTTGGCGGCACTTGAATTTTATCTGAGTATATTTGACACTTGTGACACTTCCTTATGTACTTGTAGCAATCAGATTCCATTGTCAACCAATAGTACCCTGCCCTCAGAATTTTTCTCGCCATTGTATGTCCGTTGGCATGAGTGCCAAAGGATCCTTCATGAATTTATTTTATCAGTATGTTTGCTTCTGATATGTCTACACATCGAAGCAAGACCATGTCAAAGTTTCGCTTATAAAGTGTATCACCGCTCAGGAAGAAGCTGTCTGTCAATCTTCTGAGAGTCTTTCTGTCCTTTCTGGATGCCCCAGACGGGTATTCTTGTTTCTGAAGGAAGCATTTGATATCGTGATACCAAGGTTTGTCATCGATGACTGCTTCCATTGTGAAGATGTAAGTGGGTCGTTTAAGGCGCATTATGTCGATCTTAGGTAGGCCGTTCTATTGACCTACACTAATCATGGAAGAGAGAGTGGCTAAGGCATCATCCTTGTGATTCTCTTCACGAGGGTTATGGTGAAACTCGACTCTGTTGAAGAAGGGTAACAACCTTCTCGGATAGTCTTTGTAAGGAATTAGTCCTGATTGTTATGTGTTCCAATCTCCTTTGATCTGATTGATAACCATGGCTGAGTTGCATATACATCCAAGTTCTTGATCCTTAAATCAATCGCTTCTTCGAGACCCATGATACAAGCTTCGTATTCGGCCTCGTTGTTTGTACACTTGAATGTCAGTCGGGCGGTGAAAGGAATGTGGGTTCCCTGAGGTGTTATGATGATTGCCCCAATTCCATTTCCATAATAATTTACAGCTCCGTCAAAGATTAGTCCCTATTGGGAACCTGGTTCTGGCCCTTCACTGGGTAGCGGTTCATCGCAGTCTTTCATTTTCAAGTACATGACATCTTCATCTGGGAAGTCAACCCCGATGGATTCCTGATCGTCAATCGGTTGATGAACCAAATGATCAGCTAAAATACTTCCTTTAACGAATTTCTGAGTGTGGTATTCTATGTCATATTCTGATAACAACATCTGCCAACAGGCGATTCTTCCCGTGAGAGCAGGCTTTTCAAAGACGTACTTGATTGGATCCATTTCTGAGATTAACCAAGTAGTGTGACGAATCATATACTGGCGAAGACGTTTGGCTGCCCAAGCCAGAGCACATCAAGTTTTCTCAAGCATAGTGTACCGAGTCTCGCAGTCGGTAAATTTCTTGCTCAAATAGTAAATGACAGACTCTTTCCTTTTGGTTTCGTCTTGCTGGCCAAGTACACAGCCCATGGAGTCTTCCAAAACTGTTAAATAGATGATCAGTGGTCTTCCCTCCACTGGAGGTGATAGAATCGGTGGATTCAACAGGTATTCCTTAATACTGTCGAAGGGAGTTTGGCAATCTTCTGTCCAAACGCAGTCCTGATTCTTTTTGAGTAATTTGAAAATTGGCGCACATGTCGCGGTCATAAGGAATATGAATCTGGAAATGTAGTTCAAACGTCCCAGGAATCCCCTGACATGTTTTCCAGTCTTCGGAGAAGGCATTTCTTGAATGGCCTTGACCTTGTCAGGATCAACCTCAATTCCTTTCTGGCTGACGATGAACCCTAAAAGTTTCCCTGAACGGACACCGAAAGTGCATTTATTGGGATTCAAGCGGAGTTTGTACTTTTCTCAACCGCTCGAATAGCTTTGACAGGTGGGTCACATGCTCCTCTTCTGTCTTAGATTTGGCAATCATATCATCGACATGTACTTCAATTTCTTTGTGTATCATGTCATGAAAGAGAGTAGTCATGGCCCTTTGATAGGTTGCCCCGACGTTCTTCAAACCGAACGGCATCACCTTGTAACAAAAGGTGCCTCAAGGGGTGATAAAGGAAGTTTTCTCCATGTCTTTCGGCGCCGTTTTGATTTGATTATAGCCTGAGAATCCATCCATGAAGGAGAATACATTGAACTTTGCTGTACTGTCAACCAACATGTCAATGTATGGTAGGGGAAAGTCATCCTTTGAACTGGCTTTGTTCAGATCCCTGTAGTCTACACACATTTTGACCTTTCCGTCCTTTTTGGAACTAGCACTATGTTGGCTAACCATTGAGGATATTCTGATGTGGCGAGGAAACTAGCGTCAATCTGTTTCTGTACTTCCTCTTTGATTTTGATGGCCATGTCTGGGTGAGTTCTTCTCAACCTTTATTTTACTGGCGAACATTCTGACCTCAACGGTAAATGATGTTCCACGATGCTGGTATCCAACCCTGGCATATCTTGATAGGACCAAGCAAATACATCGGGAAACTCTTTGAGAAGCTTTATCAAACTTTCTTTGACAGTCGAACTGAGTAGTGCCCCAATCTTGACTTCCTTTCTCTCTTCCTCTGAACCCAAGTTGACCGTTTCCAACGGTACTTTGTGAGGTTTGATGGACATTTCTTCTTGTCTGAGTAATCGGGAGATCTCCTCTGGAATTTGTTTGTCATCTTCTTCTTCAGCCTCAAATACCGGGAATTCAAAGTTGGGAGAAGGCATTGGATCGTATGTTTCAATGGGGTTTAAAACAAGCAATCTGCATGACGTGATGATTTGTTTTTGGAAGGGATAGAGAGAATGCAAGAGTGTGTGCAGTGTATTTTCTTTGGAAAACTGCTTGTTTTTATTATTTGAGTTGGTTTTTAGGATTACCATTTTCTGAAAAAGCAAAAGGAGAAAACAACAATAAATGCGAAAATTACAGAACGACGTTATTTTATTTATGATCTTGTCCATTCTTGAAACTACAACCCTATAAAACAAAACTCTATCGCTTTAGGCGAAGTGAAGAGAGAAATTTACAGAAAGTGAGCCCTATAAAAACATCCATTTCACCTGGGCGGGGTGAAAGGTTAAGATAAAAATGGCAATTACTTAGACTTATGGACGACTTTCGGGACATCGACAGCGACCCATTGGCGGCGAACTCCTCGGTGAATCACAAAGTCTGGTACCTTCCTTCTTAATTTGTCTTCAGAAATGATGCTGATTTATGGTGGAGCAGGATCGTTGGAATCTGTTTCCCAAGCAGAGTTGTAGTAGGAAGATTCTTCAGCTATATCTTGCATAGTGTTTATGCTCTCAGGTAAATCTCCCCATCTAGTAGGCTGGATGTCTTCTAGCCTGATACAAGAGCTTTCAGGAGCGGTGTACTTGACCAAGTAGTCGAACTTATCGTTTGGTTGTCCTAAGGTGTCCCACACTTCTGTGGAACGGGAGGAGTCATCTCTTTCGATGACGTTGACCTCGGGAAAAGCATAGTTGATGAATTCTAGTCCTGCAAGCTTTGCAAATTCGTCGTCGTGCTGGATAGGTTCTGAATATCATGAGTGTTGATCCCATGATTTGGTGGGGATGCAGGTATTATTTTCAATAATGCTCAATTGATAAGCAGCATTAGGCTGACTTTCTTGCCCCAAGTCTCCTGGGTACGGCTGCCAGATAGGAAGGCCATCCATTGGGCCATAATAGTCATGGTCAAAGTTGTCTTTCATTAGAGTGTCTTTCTCTAATGAGTTTGGTGGAGCACGACATCCTTTCGGATCATGATCTCCGTATATCATCTTGACATTTGACCTGGGTATAAATCTCGGACTCTGTGCGGGATAGCAAAATAGCGTAGGCACCTCTCCCTGAGACATATAACTGTCCTCGTTGATATAGAACTTCCATTCTTCATCTGTATCGGAGGAGTCACCCTCGTTGATGGTATGTACTTCTTGACATACTGGGTGAAGGAAACATCCACTGTGGAAGAAGTCCTAAATGGGATGAAAACTTTCATCGTTAGTAGCAGTCTGGGTACAGGTTGAAGAGAAACCAAGAACCTTCTTTGTTTTGTTATCCATAGGAATGACAAGTTGTCCCTATCCTTTTGCACTGTTACTTTAGATCACTTCGAGAGCATCTTTGTATGAGGAAATCGACATTCCTTTTTCTGATTGGTTGTCATTGCTCACCGAAAGTGCCTGGAACTAGGTTCCTACAACATCCTCTGGTTCTACACAAGTAGACAATGATAAGTTACTTACGATCAAGGCTTGCTCTCCGCAGACTGTGACGAGTTGGTCGTTCTTGACGAACTTCAGCTTCTGGTGAAGTGTCGAAGTGGCTGCCCCAACCTGGTGTATCCAAGGTCTTCCTAATAAACAGATGTACGCTGCCCGGACCACCATGACCTGGAAGGTGACCTGGAAAGTGTGAGGACCGATAGTTATGGGAAGATCAAGTTCTCCGATAACTGCTTTCTGAGATCCGTCAAATTCTTTGACGATAACCTCACTACCCCTCACCGGGGATCCTTTGAATGATAGTCGCATTAACTTGGACTTCGGCATGACATTCAGAGCCAATCCTGTGTCTACCAGTACGCTGGCTAAAGCATCGTCTTGGCAGTTGACTGTAATATTAAGCGCCATGTTGTGACTTTTTCCTTCTTCTGGCAATTCCTCGTCACTAAACCCCAAGTTGTTGCAGGAAGTGATGTTGGAAATGATGCTATCAAATTGTCTTATTGACACATCCTGTTCCACAAAGGCCTGCTCTAAGACTTTCTGTAGAGCTTCCCTGTGAGCTTGGGAACTGAGTAAAAGAGATAATACAGAGATTTTTGAAGGAGTTTGCAACAGCAGATCAACAATGTTGTATTCACTCTTCTGGATGAGCTTCAGCATCTCATCGTGGTTCTTTGAAAGGTCGGGATCACTGGACTGACCGACTGGTTGATTGGGAACTTCTGTTTGAGGTTCCTTTTCTCTGGTAGGTTCTCCAACTCCTCGGTTGAAGATTTGACCACTCCGTGTTACTCGACTGATGTCTGCAATATTCACGACGGAGGGTAATGGAATTTCCTTTCCAATCTCAATTGTTGTTGCACCGTATTTGTAAGGGATAACCTTAGTTGATTCATACGGCAATGGTCCCGGTAGATAGATAACCACATGAGCCTTTTGATTCTTACGACCATTGTAAGTAATTTCAATCAGCTCCTGGTTGGGAACTTTCGACTCGTCAAGTAAAGGGATGATGGCGCAAACATCTTTGGTCCTCTTATGATTACGATAACATCTTTGATTTGATCATCGAAATAGTCCATCATCAAGTTGATTGACCCAGAACTTGGACACGGTCGAATCTCTTTGTGGTCCAACTGACTTTGAAGGGCTGCTCGCACGAGGTAACATTCTTGATTATTCTCAGAGAAAACTCTACAGTGTTCATAGTTGTGTGGTGGCACCTGGCCACGTCCGCTTTTTATGCAGTGTAACCTCACTAGATCTGTTTCCATTGATCGAACATCCTGACTTTGATGCCTAGCAGGGTTCCCATTAATCATGCTGACTTGTTGTGTGTCTTCATCTAGATAGATCGGAAGCCACCAGTGGTTTAACAGGTGTTGCAAAGTTCTTTGAACGAGAGCACATCCTTGGTCGCTCTCACGACATCCCTTACAGTTCTGATAATTATGCGAAGTCAGAAAACCGAGCTGGACCTGCTTAGCGTGTAATTCCACCAAGCTGGTATTCATCAAGCGAATATCAAAGATTCGAATCATATTCACTTGATACTGATATCTATCATGGTAATCCTGAATCCATCCAAGATCCATTTGATGCTGGAGGGCCTCTTGTACAAAAGAGCATCCTTAATTGTTTACCGAGCAGATCAGACAGGAATCATAATCGTGTCGTGGCAGATCATGATGTTGGCTTTGCCTTGAGTGCATTGCCACCAGGTTGACATTCATCACACGGATGTCGTGGTTTTGAATGACATTGGAATTCATATAAGTCATGTTGACCCCACGAATTATGTGATCCTGGATCCAACAGAGAGGCAACTGTTCCTGTAGAGCTGATTGCACCACAGAAAATCCTTGATTGTTTTTAGAGCAGATATCACATGGTTGAAAAGTGATTGAGGAGATGAGAAGAGAAATTGTTTTTTAAGATTTTTGTGTTTGGAGAGACTTGTCGCCTCATGCCTACGTACCCACGAAGTGCAATGTAGGATCAAAACCTCGTAGTTCGTGGTACAAAGAATAAAATTGTTTGTTTTGGTTGATTTTAAAATGTAAATACAAGTCGTCATTTCCAAGCGAATAATTCCGCTTAAAGAAATGAATCATGTCTAAACTTATGAAAAAGTTTAAAGGAAAAAGTGCGCGAGGGCACAAAAAGAGTTTGATGAGTTTGGTGTTTTTTAAAGTCTTTTGAAAAAGGTGTCAACATGCTTATGTAGTTTAGCATTTGTTTAGAAATGAAAGGAAGAGAGTAAAATCACTTGACAAAGTCAAGGTTTGATTATGAAAGAGGTGATAGTTTGAAATCAAGAAAGTTTTGAAAAAGGGAGAGAGTTTTGAAAATTGAAGAATGGGGAGGAGAAGAAGTGACTATCCTATAGCATAAAGTAAAAGCTAAGGATAAGAATAGCCTAACCACACAAGTAAGCTTCACCATAAACAAAGCAAAAGCACAAGTCTTCAAAGTCTTCGAACCATAATTCCAAAGCAAAGGGAAAATGTCCTAGTTCTAAGTCCAAAGTTCCAAGAATTGCATTGGATGTCCAAGTTCTAAGTCCAAGGATTCTAAAATAACATTGAAGTCCAAGGTCTAGGTGCAAAATTCCATGTCCATTGCAAAGGATAGTAACCATCGTCCAAGATTAGAAGCACAAGTTTTTTAGAGGTTCTGGCCTTTATTAATGTTTTTGGTCAAAGTGGACAAAGAGAAAAAGGCATAAGCATAAACATGTGTCCAACGGACAAAGGAAAAATTGCGGAAGCATAAACATATGTCCAACAGACAAAGGAAAAATTGTGGAAGCATAAACATGATATGAAATGATAATAATGGAGCATAAAAGTAAAAGAGAGATAGGGAGCGAGAAGGAATTGTAAAAGTAAGAGTTAGAAGTTAGTGATTAGTTGTTTGTTGTTAGAGTAAGTGATCAATAATAATTGAATAATTGCACTTAGGTCAAGGTTAACGAGAACTCATTATAGAATTGATAAGACCAAAGCCTCCTAACAACAAGTCTCATAAGTGTTTAACCAAAAGACAAATAATCAATAATTTTTGATAGTTTCCGATAAAGGGACATATGTTGCGCTATGTTAAGCAATCACCGAGTAATTTACGGAGTAATTACCGTACAATGAGGTCGGTCAATAGATCTTTGTGCTAATGCATGCTAGATGAACGATATGTAAATCGTCATCTGAAAGCAATACCATACAAAAAGAAAAATGGTAACGATCTAGTCTTGATCAAAATTTAACAAAGGAATTCTAAGATCCATTAGACTTTCATCTATCAAAAAGAAAAGAGATGAAGAAAAGTATATCTAACAAGTTATGATCCACACAACCAACAATAAAGAATCCAAAGAAAAATTCAAAAATAAAATCAAGATAAATATGAAATCTCATGATATATTTTTTATGATTTTCTCCAAGAAATGTTTTAAAACAAAATTTAAAATAAAAAAAATCAAATTAATCAAAAAAAAAGATTAAGAAAATATAGAAAAAAAATTAAAGGAAAAAAATTTTAAAATAAAATAAAAAACAAGAGAGGGAGGTTTATGAGAAAACATGATGGTGATGTTGAAGTAACATTGTAACGGGCTAGGCCCATTCTAAACTCACAAAATTCTTAAAACCTAAAAAATAAGAAATAGAAAACCAAGAAATGTGTTAATCATCTTCTTCTTCAGAACAAAGGTCGAGCGACTGTTCTTGACGGCAATGGAGGTGCGAAATTCATCAAGGCGGAGCGGCAGCTTGGTTTTTTGAAGCATAAATGATCGAAATCTCACGTAGATTCCAAATATATACACGATTTCGTGTCATTGTGCTTGGATGAATCAAATCGAAACCGCGAAGTTTACGTCGAAGAGTTCCGATTACCTTCAATTCACGGTGAGAAATACTTCCAATCTTCTTTTCCTCTTCTTCTGAACGCGAAATTGTAATTGCTGTGTGGATGTTGCTGCTTGAATTATAGTGAAAATTTGAAACGAAGGTTTACGATTTTGAAGGTTTTTGTGATTTGTTTTTTTGAAGTTTTATGAGCTTGTTTACACGTTGCAAACAATTGAATTTATGGAGGTTTTTGATGAATTATTCTGCAGAAATTTATTGAAAGTTTTGGAGAAATGATTGAAGGTTTGGATTGAAGGTGGAACGAGGTCGTGATTTGAAGCTTTGGTTTGAATTCTGCAAGGGTTTATTGGCTGTTAAAGCTTGAATCAAAAGAGTGAAAATAGCTTGTATTTATAGAAGAAATGAGGTGAGAATTTTGGTTGCAATTTGAAATGAAATTGATGAAGTTTGTTTCCGTTTTGTATTGCTTCCTGCTGCGTTTTGCTCATGAACACGCTCACGTAATTCTCGCTTGCTTTTCATTCGCAACTGGCTTGGCTTGTTCACTTTTGACACGGCTCAAAGGAGTTTGTACTTAAGTGGCTCATGTTGCAAACATTTCGTGCAGGTTGATGTGTCTATGTTGCTTTCATTTAGTGGTAGTAGCTGAAGAACGTTTGGAGTCATGGCTTGCGTATTGTGTGAATGTGCTTTTTCTTCATTTGCTTAATCTTTCACTTTTCGTTGCAAGTTGTGATGGGTAATGGTGGGGTCAGCTTGGAGTATCAGCTTGGAATGGCTTTTGTATGCACTGCAGATGGCTTGTTAGTGTTTTGGTAAGGATTCTACACGGCTTGATTTGATTTGGCAAATGCAACATTTCACTTTATGATGTGGCTCGCGCAGGTAGTAGCATGGCTGGGGCGTAGAAACTTGTACAACATGAGCTTGTTTTCATTATTTTTTGGCAATTAAATTGTGATTTTGTAAGAAAAAGTCAATGATATTAAAAATGGATATTTAGAATGTGGGTATTTGGTTTAGGATTTGGACACAATGGATTAAAATGAACTTTAGAGTAAAAATGGATAATGGATGTTAAATATGGATAGAATTGGATTTTAGAGAGTGGATATGTTTTATGAAAATAATGGATATAAATTGGTAGTTAATAATGGCTATTGAAAATGGATGTGGAGGTGAATAAAAAATGAAGTGGATAATTGGAAAATTATGGTTTAGAAGAAATGGATAACCAAAATGGATATGAAAATGGATCATGGATAACAAATCTTTATTTTTAGCCCAAAACCAATCTTGACTTTTTTTTCACAAGCCTCTGATAAACCGAACACATAGCTACCACTGAACAAGCCACAACTGAACAACAACCATTTGAATCTGTTTGAACTTGTCTGAATCAGTTATCTGGGAAAATAAATCCATAGATGAACACAATCTGGAATGGTGAACTCATATGAACTTGATAGACATCACCACACAACAACCTGACAGTCACTGCTTGAGAAATAGCCCACTGAAACAGATAACTTGCAATTGAAGCAAACTCTTGACAGATTGACCAAGGCTAGGTCAAACATCCATCTGAACTAGATCATGAACGAACAACCACATTTGACTTGAAGTTACTTCATTGCCTTTAACAAACCTGCATAACACACAGAGAGAGAAACTGCAGCAAATTTTTTTGGTATTTTGGTTAGAGGTTAGTAAACAGAAACAAGTAGGAAAGCAAGTAGGAATAATATACAGATGTTCAGGAGAAACAAAGATTGTGATCTTGTTTGTGGTATGAGATGCAAAATGAAAGTGCGAAATCTTAGGGGTAAAAATTAGGGTTCAACACACGACATGATACACAAAGAAATAGAGGTGTATGTCGATGATATGATTGCCAAATCTAAGATGGAGGAGGAGCATGTGACCCACCTGTCACAACTATTTGAGCGGCTGAGTAAATACAAACTCCGCCTGAATCCCAACAAGTGCACATTCGGTGTCCCTTCAGGGAAACGTTTAGGGTTCATCGTCAGCCAGAAAGGAATTGAGGTTGATCCTGACAAGGTCAAGGCCATTCGAGAAATGCCTTCTCCAAAAACTGAAAAACCAGTCCGAGGATTTTTGGGACGTCTGAATTACATTTCCAGATTTATATTCCTCATGACCGCGACATGCGCGCCAATCTTCAAATTACTCAAAAAGAATCAGGACTGCGTATGGGCAGAAGACTGCCAAAAAGCCTTCGACAGTGTCAAAGAATATCTGTTGAATCCACCAATCCTATCACCCCCGGTGGAGGGAAGATCACTAATCATATACCTAACAGTCTTGGAAGACTCAATGGGTTGTGTACTTGGCCAACAAGACGAAACCAAAAGGAAAGAGTCTGCCATTTACTATCTGAGCAAGAAATTCACCGACTGCGAGACTCGATACACTATGCTTAAGAAAACTTGATGTGCTTTGGCTTGGGCAGCCAAACGCCTCCGCCAGTATATGATTCGTCGCACTACTCGGTTAATCTCCGAAATGGATCCAATCAAGTACGTCTTTGAAAAGCCAACTCTTACGGGAAGGATTTCCCGTTGGCATGTGTTGCTATCAGAATACGACATCGAGTAGCACGCTCAGAAAGCCGTAAAAGGAAGTGTTTTAGCTGATCATTTGGCTCATCAATCGATTGACGATCAGGAATCAGTCGGATTTGACTTCCCAGAAGAAGATGTCATGTATTTGAAAATGAAAGATTGCGATGAACCGCTACCCAGTGAAGGGCCAGAACCAGGTTCCCAATGGGGACTAATCTTTGACAAAGCTGTCAATCATTACAGAAATGGAATTGGGGCAATCGTCATAACACCTCAGGGTACCCACGTTCCTTTCACTGCCAGACTAACATTCAAGTGTACAAACAACGATACCGAATACGAAGCTTGTATCATGGGTCTCGAAGAAGCGATCGACTTAAGGATCAAAAACTTGGATGTATATGGTGATTCAGCCCTGTTATCAATCTGATCAAAGGAGATTGGAACACATACCAATCAGGACTGATTCCTTATAAAGACTACGCGAGAAGGTTGTTACCATTCTTCAACAGAATCGAGTTTCATCATATCCCTCGTGAGGAGAATCACATGGCTGATGCCTTAGCCACTCTCTCTTCCATGATTAGTGTAGGTCAATGGAATGACATACCTAAGATCGACATAATGCGCCTTGAAAGGCACCTTACATCTTCACGATCGAAGCAGTCATAGACGATAAACCTTGGTATTACGATATCAAATGCTTCCTTCATAAACAAGAGTACCCACCTGGGGCATCCAGAAAAGACAGAAGGACCCTCAGAAGACTAGCAGGCAGTTTCTTCCTGAGCGGTGATACACTCTATAAGAGAAAATTTGACATGGTCTTGCTCCGATGCGTAGACAGATCAGAAGCAAACATACTGATGAAAGAAATTCATGACGGATCCTTTGGCACTCATGCCAACGGACACACAATGGCGAGAAAAATTCTGAGAGCAGGATACTATTGGTTGTCCATGGAATCTAATTGCTACAAGTACATGAGGAAGTGTCGCAAGTGTAAGATATACTCAGACTGAATCCATGTACCGCCAACGCATCTCAAAGTTCTCTCTTCCCCATGGCCTTTTTCCATATGGGGAATCGACATGATTGGCATGGTCGAACCCAAGGCTTCAAACGGACATCGGTTTATCCTGGTAGCTATTAACTACTTCACCAAGTAGGTCGAAGCAGCATCGTACACCAATGTAACCCGACAAGTGGTGGTCCAATTTATCAAAAACAATCTCATATGCCGTTATGGTGTCCCTGGCCAGATCATTACTGATAATGGATCCAACTTGAACAACAAGATGATGAAAGAGTTATGCGCTGAGTTCAAAATCGAACACCATAACTCATCTCCTTACCGACCTAAGATGAACGGAGCAGTAGAAGCAGTTAACAAGAACATCAAGAAGATTGTTCAAAAGATGGTTGTAACCTACAAAGACTGGCACAAGATGCTACCCTATGCTCTTCACGGTTATTGCACATCTGTCTGCACTTCAACAGGGGCAACTCCTTTCTCTCTAGTATATAGCATGGAGGCAGTACTTCCCATAGAAGTAGAGATCCCATCAATCCGGGTATTGATGGAAGCTAAGCTAACAGAGGTTGAATGATGTCGAAGTCGACAAGACGAACTAAATCTGATCAAAGAAAAGCGAATAACGGCTCTATGCCACTGTCAGTTGTATCAGCAAAGGATGAAGAAGGCGTTTGACAAAAAGGTCCGACCGCGCGTCTTCAGGAAATGAGACCTTGTGCTCAAAAAGATATAATTATTTCTCGCTGATTCCCAGGGCAAATGGACTCCGAACTATGACGGCCCCTATGTGGTCAAGAAAGCTTTCTCAGGCGGCGCCTTGAGACTCGCAACCATGGATGGAGAAGAGTTTACCTATCCCACAAATGTTGATGTAATCAAGAAATACTTCGCCTAAAAAATAAAAAATAAATAAAACGTCTCGGTGGATTGAAAACCTGAAAGGGCGGTCTAGGAAAAAATTAGAGACATAATCAAAAATCATTCCAGTGGATTGGAAATCTCAAAGTACAATCCAGGCAAAAATTAGGGATTCATGGCAAGTAACTACGTCCAACAAAGGGGCAAATCCCCCAGCAGCAATAATGCCATCCATCAGGAAAACTCCAGTCAAGGTCATCTTTGATAGAAGCTCAGGATGTCCAAAATTCAAAGTTGGTAGAAGGATAGCGGTCGTTATGTTTCAACGTAGCCCTTTTCCCTTAAATTACCATTTTTTAACTTTGTAAATACTCCATGGAATCACGCGTTTGGCTGATTTCCATCCTATCAATAAAATTTGAGCCGTAGTGCTTTTGTTTGCAATTCTTACTTGTTTTAGCTTTACAGAACGACATTGTTAACATGATTAACGATTCTTGAAATAAAACAAAAATGAATTTACTTGTCAAATTTTTTTGCTTTTAATATAAAGATGGCAATTCTTTTGACTGTTGTACATCGAAAGAACATCGATCGCTTTTCCAAGGGTGATGGAGCTTCAAAGTGCAGAATCAAAGTACTCCTTCTAAGCCAGTGCACCTGAACGAAGGATGAGCTATGTCAGATGCGAATATTCCGTCTGACATCACCGGCAGAGTCCTTACCTCCTAAGACCGACCAACGGTTTTCCCCACAGGGACTATCTCTCCTAGGCAAGGCAGAATTGCTATCTTGAACCAGTGATACTTCTTCGTCCCCCGCAGTGGCCGAGTATCTAGTCATGTTCATCATTAGTCTGTATGTCGTGTCAGTTTTGTCAGCATATACATACATATATCATGCATTATTAATTTACATTCATATTCATATTGCATCACTATCGCTCTGGTCAGTCTTATCCCCAAGTGATAAAAGTCCTCTTATCAATCGAGTTGTCAGTTCTTTACTCGTCAGGAAATGTTTTGTCTGAACAATCTCTCCTCCAATTTATTTCTGGAATGGAGACGGTCCTTGACCACTTTGATAACTTGAACCTCTGCAAAACAAGAAGGCATTCAACAAGCGTCGCTCTTCGCCATTGAAGATGATATTTTCGCTTTCCCAGATTAAGGAAAATCCCCAGAGAAAGCCTCGCAACCAAAGACTCTCAGCAACACATTGGTTTTTCTCCCCAAGAAAGTCAATGATAATGAAGTCATCAGCACCTCAAAAAATGGATTACATCACATGGCATTTCTTCGAAAGGATCTCGAGGAAAAGTATAATGTAATATCCCCAAGCAGGAAGCAGTCTCTCAAGAGACTCGCTTACCCTAGTAGAGTCAACAAATGGCGTCTCCAACAGAGAAGTTTGCATACCTCTACAGCTCAGACAAATGGGTTTCCCCAGCAAGTCTGACATCAAAACTTTTTCCCATCAAATGGCATCTCCCCAGGAAAATTCGGCAAGAAGTTTGAGGAAAACCGCTACAAATAGCGTCCCTTGTCAAGAAAGTTTATTAACAAAAGAAACTGAGACCAGTTCCCTGGCTGAAGACCAGGATCGAGGGGAAGTTTATATCAGAAATTGAGACCAGTTCCTTGGCAGAAGACCAGGATCAAGGGGAAGTTTATATTAGAAACTGAGACCAGTTCCTTGACTGAAGACCAGGATCGAGGGGAAGTTTATATCAGAAACTGAGACCAGTTCCTTGGCTGAAGACCAGGATCGAGGGGAAGTTTATATCAGAAACTGAGACCAGTTCCTTGGCTGAAAACCAGGATCGAGGGGAAGTTTTTACCCTTTTCTAAGCATCATTGCTTAGCAAAATAAGATGGATGGGCAAACTACCATTCATAACCACCATCAAAATTTTGGGTATTCTGATATTTAATCCTCTTGCACCCCGAATGCCCGAATACCTTCGCCATTCACACCTTCGGGTCCAAGAAGATTAAATAGGGGCATCTGTCATACCCCAAAATTTGACTACTAAGATTTCTCATCATTGTGAAAATCATTACCATAATATGGATGTACCATCATGCCTCATCAATTTCCTCAAGGATTGTTGAGCATTCACCACAATCAAAGATTAGGGTTTCAAGCCCCCTCAGAGCCTTAGACAAAGGATCAATCAAGGAATGACATGATCTTCAACTTGTCTAACCTCTCAAACCTCTATAAGGAATCAAGAGGACTCCCGCATCAAGAATCAAGCACAAGGTTGCAGCATTCCAAGTGGATTAAGCCTCAAGATCACCAGTGTCACCAAATTAGGGTTTTGGTCGACTGAGGCCACCAGATGGAAATTTTCCTCTAGGAACGAGCCATTGCTTCAAAGCATAACTTAAGATACTCCAAGGGACCTCATGAACCCAATCCTCAAGTCAATTTAAACCCAGGGGATGCATTCATCAAAAATCAGGAATTAGGGTTTCTTGACCTAATTCACCCCTAAGTTGACTTTTGGGACAAAGCATTAGCCAAGACCTCAAGAGATGATTTGAGGGTCTCCAATACACTACATTGATCCATTTGCAACAATGGATTGATCCAAGAAGCTTGATGCATAAGTTTCAATTTCATCAGGACCACAATTAGGGTTTCGAGGGAAAAGTCAATTGTACCTTTGACTTTTGATCAAGACATGCTCCCAAACCTTGGGACATGATTCAATACACCTTATAACACCTATGGAATATGCCTATTAGGTTTGATTTAGGTCAAGGCCTTGATTTCACAAAGGATCGCACAGTTTGGATTTCATCTGATAAAAAGTCAACTGTGCACAAAATCAAGTTTGACTTTTTGGAATTTTTCACAATTATGGTTATTTAACCCTAAAACAGTGTTAATATGTGATTTGAATCATCATTCATCAAGAAAAATCAAAGAAAGTGAGTTAACTTGTAAAAGGGGTAACCATAAAAAACTTAAAATTTTTCTGAGTTATAGAACAAAGTGGCTAGGGTACCAACTTCCAAGGACCATAACTTGAGATCCAAGCAACCATTTTGGATGGTCCAAAGCTGGATTTGTAGCTCTCATTAAACTCTTCAAAAGTTTCAACTACATCTCATTCCAATTCTCCATGGATTTTTAGCTATGGAGTGATCAAAATGGCAAAAATCATGAAAGTGACATTTTTCCAACACTTAGTGAAATTTTCACTAAGTCAGAATCTGCCTTATTTTTTCCCAAATGTAGAGACATTTTTCATTGTAATTCAAGTTGGTTCAAAACCAAAGTTGGATATCATGTTGAATTAGGATATGCCAGCTTTCCAAAGTGACCAAGAACTCCCTCAAACTCCATCTGAGCTAGGAGTTATGACAGCTGCAACATGCCTTGCTGCAAACTGTCTTGGCAAGGTAGATTTGTGCATAAGGGCTCGATTTGATCAAATTGTGCAACAACAAGCATGGTTATCCATCTGAACCCCTCAAGGGGGAACAAACAAGGGACAAGCACTGATTTATTAGCCTCCAAAGTCCCAAAATCTATAAGTAGCATACCAAACCTAAAAAGCCTAAAAGAGGCCAAGACTCCAATTTTGTTTCTAAGCATTCAATAGATACACCAAGGTGGCATGAACTGAGCCTATTCCAACTGAATGAGTCAAGGATAAGCTTTGAATCAAAGAACTATAGGCCTGTGCTATAATCTCAAGTCAATGGCTAGAGGAGACTTGAGATTCCATTTGATCCACATTGGCCAAAGGCCTGCTGGAGTTGCCATTCCCTATTGATGCCAAAACAAACTTGACACACTATAAATAGACCTCATTTCTGATCAGTTTGAGTACACCAAAGGCCTATAACACTTGCCTTTCTCAAAATCACACTCTCACTTCCAAAAATGCCTTCTAATGCAAGCTATTATCGGGTTTTGAATTAGAATGTGTTTCCAACCAAACCAATCACACACACACCTCATAAACATCATATGTGAGCTAATCAAACACTAAACCAACAACTGGAACACCAAATTCATGAAATCATCATCCATTTGCTCAAGTTTTCAACAAAGTTACAGTTGGGGTGCCATAATATGTTCTAGTTCATTTCAAATCAATCCAAGCTTTCAAACACACTCCATATGGTGTAGGGAAGCTGTTCAGATCATCACAACTCATTTGTGACACCTCTAACTCAAAAATAAAATTGCTCTTGCTGCCACGACCTTCAAGTAAGCCTAAACTTGGTTATCTCATAATTTATGCATATTTCCTCGCACAAAACTTTTGCCAAATGTTCATAATCATGCATAAAATGTTTCCCATCTCTTGATTACTTTGTATGAATCGTGTATCAAATTTATCATCCTTCATGCAGAAATTAGGGTTCTTGAGGTTTTGTTTTGATTTCTCATTCCATGCTTAAAATAAATGAAATTAAAGACCATAGACATGATCGTAAGTTGAAAACGAGCAGATTGATATGTGGATTGTATGGTTTCATCAAGTATTCAGTGAGATTGATGAGAAAACACAAATCTGGGCAAAACAGGGCACGCGGGCAAGAACAAGATGTTCTTGGCGCCCTTTTTCAAATATTTGAATTTTTGAATTTTTGTGATTTTATTTCATTGATTCAAAAATTAATTTCTCTTTGAATTTTAATGATTTTTAGTTGATTCTTTTTTTAATAATTCACAAAAATGTTAAAATATATTATTTTACAAAAATTCCCCAAAAATATTATTTATTTCACATGTTTGATATTTTTGAAAATAATTCATTTTTATTTATTTTTCAACATTTTGAAAATTTTCTTTCTCTTGATTTTCCAAACTTAAATGGTTTTCAATCATTTTGTGGATAAAAAAATGATTTTTGAAACATTGATCCAAGATCACCACTCATTTTTCACATGTTTTCAATAATTTTTATTAATTTTTAAACAAAATTAATTCCATTTTTAATAAAATTAGGGTTTTGATTGATTTCACCCTCATCAATATTTTTCAAACACTCATGGGCCTCTAATAGAGTGTAAGACCCAATCCCCTTTTAACCAAAACCATTATGGGCCTCAGACATTGTATAAGTCCCTCGGCGTTAAAAAAATCTCGGCGCGGTCGCCATTTAAGAGAAAAAACAATTTTGGGCCTACCCTCGTGTTGTAAGTCCCACTTTTATTTTTTCAAAACCTCTTTGGGCCTCTTGAGAGAGTGTAAGACCCAACCCCTTTGTAAATAAATAATTTTTGGGCCTCAGACATTGTATAAGTCCCACTGTATTTTCAAAACCACGGCGCGGTCGTCGCCTTTTAGAATAAAATCATTTGGGTCTACCCTCGTGTTATAAGTCCCATTTCTTTTTTTTAAATACTCTTTGGGCCTCTATCAGAGTGTAAGACCCAAACCTTTTGTAAATAAACCTCTTTGGGCCTCAGTCGTTGTATAAGTCCCGATACGATATTCAAAACAACGGTGCGATCACTGTTAAACCTTGGGCCTCTCTTTGAGTATAAGCCCTAATAATATTTTCAAAACAAATCCCATGTTGATTTAGATTCAATATACAGTGTTATCAAAACTTTCTTTAATTTCTTTGAACAACTAACCATACAGCATGGAAGCTTGCTCGTATGTAAGTTTTAACAACTTTCATTTACTCGCTTTCACATATATATAATTGTATTGTGGGAAGCTGCGCACAGTTAATCTTCTTTCATACCCTTTTAAATACTTGTCATATATCAACTGTATATATAATAGTATAGTTATTTAGAGTTTTCCCCGGCAACTAGGTCTAGAACTAAGTAAAGCCATGTTGGTCACTCTTAAATACAAACAAAACTAGATCCCCATAGGATTTCCATATACAGTTTTGCCTTCTCTTGGGCTAAAACAATATGGAACAAAGAGAAAGGCAGTATTCTTCGCGAACCTTTTCTCAGGCTGTCACTTTAGAAATTGTCAAAGGAATTCTACTCCCCGGAGTTGATCTATTCTCGGTGAATAGCATCTCTTGAGTTTCTTCAAACTTTCGAACTTTCACTAAATGATCTATTCTCGGTGAATAGCATTTCTTGAACTTTTCTTGGTTTGAGATCCACGGGCTTCCTAAAAGCATCCCCGCCTCCTCTTGGGCTTTGTACAAGGACCCTTCGACTTCTTAGAAGTTCTCATGCCTTCTCTTGGGCTTAATACAAGGACCCTGACGACCTCTTAAAGGTATAAGACAGAACTTAGTCATCCTTTGCTAGAGCAGTCTTTCCAATATCAAACCTCAGACCAATTTAAGGGTTGATCCTCATCCCTTAAAACACCCGCCTCCTCTAGAGGCATCATACAAAAGATAAAACTCTTCCACGCCAGTAGACTTGGACATTCTAATCCCCTTGAGCCTCAAAGACATTCTCAAGTTCCCTACAAACATAGGAGAAACCCCAGTTACTCGGGATAAATCTCCAGCTAAGTTAAAACCCGTAGGCTCTAAAACCCAGTCTCTCTCCTAAAAATCCCCAAGCCAGGATCAGTTTATCATCAGTATAACACTATCCCAAATCAGAACCTCAAGGTATCTGATACCTCAACTCTTCTGCAAGCCCCTGCAAGAGTTGATTCCCCATTTGGACCTGCCTCGGGATCTCAATTATCCTCGGCAAAAGCTAGCCTCCTCTTAGGCTTTGTATAATGATTTTTACTCAGCATAACTAGCCTCCTCTTGGGCTTTGTACAATAATTCTCCCCAACAGAGCTAACCTTTTCAGACTCTCTTGTTGAGTCAATTACTTTTTAGGCTCTCTTGTTGAGTCAATTACCTTTCAGACTCTCTTGTTGAGTCAATCACTTTTTCAGACTCTCTTGTTGAGTCAATCACATTTCAGGCTCTCTTGTTGAGTCAGCCTTTTCAGCCACAATCCTGGGCTTTGTACAGGACAGATAAAAGCACTCTCTTGTTGAGTCAAACCTTTTTAGCCTCAATCTTGGGCTTTGTACAAGACAAAAATCTTCATAACCTTATCTTAAGCTTGGGACCAAAAATTTTCCCAGGCAGAGTCAAACTCATTTTAGCCTTAATCTTGGGCTTTGTACAAGACAGATAATACTCTCCAGCAAGAGTCAAACTCGTTTCAGCCTCAATCTTGGGCTTTGTACAAAACACATACAAATCTCCCCGGCGGAGTCAAAACCTCTCTTAGCCTCATGGGCTTTATACAAAACAAATAGAACATTTTCCCCGGAAAAAGTCAAACTTCTAGCCTCCTCTTAGGCTTTGTATAATGATATCCCCAAAGAGTCAGTCTCTTTTTTGCCTCAATCTTGGGCTTTGTATAAGACATGTATTAACACTCTCTTGTTGAGTCAGTATTTTCCAGCCTCCTCGTAGGCTTTGTATAAGGACTTCCCCAGTGGAGTCAATCAACCTCTTAGCTTCAACCTTCAGCTTTGATCAAGACACACAAAAATCAACAATCCCTCTTTAGAGATGACAAGTTCTCTCTCAGTCAATCCTTTTAGCTTTAATCTTGGGCTTTGAACAAGATACAAATAAACCCTTTTAGCTTCAATCTTGGGCTTTGAACAAGACACCAAAACATAATATCTTTTTCCTCCCTTAGAGTAGGAGGAACTACGATTGCTCTGATTTCCCTGTTTCATTTAAACGGGAATACGTAGGCATAAGATTGCGAAATCTTAGCGAGCATACTAATCAAAAACTCTAGGTTCAGTACGTTTATATCAATCAAAACTTAGGTCTAGTACCTTACCAAAAACACCCAAACATCAACAAAAACTCACTCACTCACTCATACTTCCCAAGAAACTTTCCCAACCCATTAACAGATAAAAACCATCAATTACAAAGCGAAATCTAAAGCTAATATCCTGTGGATAACCACATATAGGATGGGTAATTGACAACTCCCCATTGTATAACATGACCCCGAACTCCCCGGATCTCTTTTAAGTGTTTGTTCCGTTAAACATTCGCGTGCAACGTTAGTTTTAGATAGTTTCCTTTTCCCTTCCAGCTTCACGGGATAAATAAGAAATCAGGAAGTAGCACCCCCTCCTACCATTGCGGTGAGGAAAACCCAGCGATAAGGTGGTTGCATCACCGACAAAAATCGTTCGCTACAGTGTGTGAATTAGAACACACTCAAAAATCACACTAAAAAGACCAAAATAGACATGCCATATCTATCTGGTATAACATGTTCTGGAACATGTCACAACATCATGCAGAACATGATGTCTGACTGTCATGGCAGAACATCTGGTATAACATGTCACAACATCATGCAGAACATGATGTCTGATTGTCATGGCAGAACATCTGGTTTAACATCTTTCTAATAGCATGTTGTTTTAATAAAATGTAGCCATTCCAAAAACCACAGGACTTACCATCTCCCCCTTTGGCAAATTTTGGCTAAAACAATCTTAGCACACATCAGAGGTACACAGCAGAACATAAACAGAGAACCTTAAGAACCACAATGTTGTCAAACCGATAAAGTAAAACACCTGACAGCATAATGTCAAGACATTAGATCTGACATCACAAACTAATACAAGCTACATGAGAGCATGTAAGCTTTGTACAAACTAAAATCTTGCAGCAGTAAAACAGACAGGTACACCGCTCCCCCTGTCACACATAATCATTACTCCCCCTGAAAGGGAAAACCAAAAACAAAAGAAAAAACACATGAACTCATGAACTCCCATGTCAGTTCATACAATGGAACCACACTACACAAGCACTAGCACAAGCACTATCACAAGCACGCTCCCCCTGAATACCACAACCAATTGTAGAGAATAATGCATTCTCCCAGGCACAACAAATGGTTCCACATCAGCAGTAGCAACAGCAAGCATGACAGATTATCATGCTCCCCCTAAAAAGTTACATTTAGCCCAGCAACAACAAACAACTACTCTTCCTAAGCAGTAGTACAAACATGACATAAATTCATGACATTTGATCTAACATCAGAACCAACAACAACAAACAACACTTTACTCCCCTTTTTTAGCCAAAAATTGACAAAAAGAAAATAGAGTAAATGTAAACAAAAACAAATGGAATCACACAAATGGAAGCATAAAAACAAACACAATGCATAAAGCATAAGTACAGATGGAAACACAAAAAAAAAATCACTTTTAGATGATCCTCAAACTCTTGCTTCTATCAAAGATCCTTCTGTACTCCTTGAAGTTGTCACCTGACTTAGGAGTGTTGGTACTAAACTTCCTCACCCCATGTAGCGAGCGACTTTGGACGCGGTTCTTAAGCGCTGGTCGCTCTCTGCGGTTGAGCTTACTACAGGTCGATTCATTTTTTATCCTATTAAAGCTGATGAAGGAAGGGAAATAGATGTCTCCAATTAACCCTGCTTTGCATACTGAGTTTAAACAGCGGTCTGTTAGGTTACGAATGCTATCAATGTGGGGGGGCCTTTGTACTGGTTATTTGTATTTTCGCCAATACAGTTTCTTTCTTTTTATCTAGACAGAAGGTTTCTGGCGGGGAACAAGGATTAGGATGTTAGGACTGATGCTTTTGGAATTACTACTTTTGATTGATGGAGATATGGGATTTGGGTTTTTTGTTGATTGTGCTCGCTAAGATCTTTTCTTTCGATCTTATGCCTACGTATTCCCGTTTACCGAAACAGGGAAATCAGAGTGTTCGTAGTTGCTCCTATTCTATGGGAGGAAATGGGTGTTTTGGTGTCTTGTTCAAAGCCCAAGACGTGAAGCGAAAGGTGATTTGTATCTTGTTCAAAGCCCAAGATGTGAAGCGAAAGGTGATTTGTACCTTGTTCAAAGCCCAAGATGTGAAGCGAAAGGACCTCGACTTTAGAGAGAATTTGTCATCTCTAAAGAAGGGTTTGTCTGTCACAACTGTTGGGTGACTGGTTATAAAGGAGAATTACTTTAACCGAGATATGCGAATCCGGTAATGCCATAATTTCTTTTATAGGGGATTTTAACCTGAAGGAGAAGACTTTAACTCAGTGTAGAGCAATGCTATCTTTCCTTAGGAATTTCTCATGCTAAAAGAGGGACAGTGGCATGGATATAGATGATCCAGAGGCTTTCCGCTTACAGCGATTAGATGAAGGGGAAGGAGTTTGTTGATGTTTGTGTACTGTGAACGAGGCACGGCTTTGATGCTAAAAGGTTAATTGGGTTAATCGGTGGTTTTCTTATACAAAGCCTAAGAGGAGGCTAATATATGTCTCGTACAAAGCCCGAGAGAGAGGCTAAAAGGTTTTGACTCAACGAGGGAATCCTTTGGTATCTCGTATAAAGCCCGAGATGGAGGTTATTTGACTCAACAAGAGAGTTTTTGTATCTCGTACAAAGCCCGAGATGGAGGCTAAAAGTTTGTTTGGCTCAATAAGAACCTTTTGTATCTCGTATAAAGCCCGAGATAGAGGCGAAAGGAGTGATTGACTCAACGAGGGAGTCTCTTATGTGTCTCGTATAAAGCCCGAGAGAGAGGCTAACTGTTGTCTCAGTTAAGTGACAGGTCCAGTATACTGATTTTAAAGAGAAAATCAGTTCTTATATGAGCAATGTTGTACTCAAGGATTTGATTCAAGGATCCGGGATATTTTCTTTTCTTTGAGGAAACGGGAAATCCGAAGGGTATTGAGACTGTCCGAGTCTGCGGGTTTCCTTCCTATTTAACGAAGGGGTCACTTGAGAATGTCTTTGAGACTCAAGGAAGTTAGACTGTCCAAGTCTAGAGTTTCATCTTTTGTACCGTGCTTTGAGAAACAGTAGTAGACTCTATGAAAGGACTGTTCTATGTAGATGACTAATTTCTGTTCCTATACCTCTAGGAGGTCGTCGGGACAATTTGTACAAAGCCCAAGAGGAGGCTGGAAACTTTTAAGAAGTCGATCGGTCCTTGTACGAAGCCCAAGAGGAGGCTATCATTCCCGGAGGAAGAGATCATTATACGAAGCCTAAGAGGAGGCTGTGAATACTTCTAAGAAGCCTTAGGGTCCTTGTACAAAGCCCAAGAGGAGGCGGGGTTGCTTTTAGGAAGCCTGTGGGTCCTTGTACGATGCCCAAGAGGAGGCTGATGCTTTTAAGAAGCCCGTGGGTCCCCAAACCCCGAGAAATTCAAGGCAATGCTATTCACCGAGAATAGATCAAAGTCAGGAAAGTTCGAGAATTTGGAAGAAACTCAAAGATGCCATTCACGGAGAATACATTCATATCTGGGAATAGAGTTTCTTGACAATTCCTAACGAGGACAGCCGAAGAGAAGACTGTATCTGGTGATCCTATTGGGGATCTAGTTGTCTATTTCTACGAATAAACGAAACGGCGTCACCTAGTTCTAGACGTAGTTGCCGGGGAAACTCTAAATATCTATACTATTATTACACAGTCGATATGAGTTTATGAAAGAAGACTTACAGTGAAACAGCCCCACAATACAGTTATATGTATATGAAAGCGATAACCACTTACTCGGTTGTAGAGCTTCCATGTTGTTTGGTTAGTTGTTCAACAAAGAAAGATTGAAAACAACAGTATATTCAAAATCAAAGGAGAAAGTGCTTTGAAAATAAAAATTTGGGGCTTACAGCTCAAGGAGAGGCCCAGGGTTTTATCAGTGAGCGCACTGTTTGAATTTGTACAGAGGGACTTATACAAGTGACTGAGGCCCAAAAAGGTTTTCTGTACAAAGGGATGGGTCTTACACTCTCTTAAGAGGCCCAAAAGGTTTTAAAGAAAAAGAGTGAGGCTTATAACACGAGGGTAGACCCAGTTGATTTTTCGTTTAAAATGGCGATCGCGCCGAGATTTTCTTTTAACGCAAAGGGGATTATACAATATCTGAGGCCCAAATGATTTTGGTTAAAAGGGGGTTGGGTCTTACACTCTATTAGAGGCCCAAAAGTTTTGAATGGGTCTTATAGCTCAAGGAGAGGCCCAAAAGGTTATTTTTCAAAAGTCGACGATCGCGCCGTTCGTTTTTGACGGTATCGGGACTTATACAATACACTGAGGCCCAAAAATGATTTGGTCAAAAAAGGATTGGGTTTTACACTCTATTAGAGGCCCAAAAGGTTTTAAAAATGATTTATGAGGGTTGAATTAATCCAAAAACCCTAATTTGTTTTCAAAAATGTATTTAATTGAATAAAAATTCAATTAAAATGATCAAAATTGTTTAACATGTGAAAAACAAATTGTGATCTTGGATTAATGCTTCAAAAATTTAGTATTGACCTACAAAATAATTAGAAAGCATTAAAAGTTGCAAAATCAATGTGGAAAAAATATTTAAAATGTCAAAAATAATTAAAACATTAATTCTTTGAAAAATATCAATTATATGAAATAAATAATATTTTTGGGATTTTTTGATAAAATAAAATATTTTAACATTTTTGTGAATTATTAAAAAAAGAATCAACTCAAAATCATTAAAACTCAGAGAGAAATTAATTTTTGAATCAATTAAATAAAATCACAAAATTCAAATATTCAAATTTCTAAAAACGGCGCCAAGAACACACCAAGAACACGCGCGTGTTCTGGGCTTGGCCAGATTTGCATTTTCTCTCCAATCTCACTAAATACTTGATTATAACATGCAATCCACATATCATTATGCTCGTCTCAACCTCACGATCATGTCTATGTCCATTAATTTCATTTAAATTAAACATACAACAAGAAATCATGAAAAATCCTCAAGAACCCTAATTTCTGCATGAAGGCTAGGATTTTTGATACACGATTCAAACAATGCAATTAATTGAGGGGAAACATTCCATGCATGATTATGAACATATGGCCAAATTATTGTGCAGCAAAAATTGCATGGATCATAGAGTTAGAAGAGCTCATGCTTACCACTTGCAGCTGGTGATCGTGTTTTGTGTTGGAGGTGTTACATCTAGGTTCCAATGATGTGGATAGCTTCCCAAGATGCCAAGTGATGTGTCTGAGTGCTTGGAATGGATTGAAATGGTTTGGAGTTGAAGATGGCACCTCAACTGGAAAACTGTCAAGAACTTGAGCAATTGGCTGGTGATTTTGTGAAATCAGTGTTCCAGATGTTATGTGAGTGTTTGGATCACTTCTATATGATGTATGTGAGGTGTGTGAGTGATTAGTTTGATTGGAAAAGCTCTCAAACTCAAAACCCGATAGCTACCTTGCTAAGAAAGGCATTTTTGCCAAGAGAAAGAGATTTTGAGGAAAGAATCTGTAAGATGGCTTTGGTGTACTCAAACTGATCACAATTGAGCTCTATTTATAGTAGAGCAAGTTTGTTTTGCAAGGAATAGTGAATGGCAACTGCTAAGTAGGTTTGGCCAATGTTGGCAAATGAAAATCCAAGTCTCCTCTAGCCATTGACTAGAGGTTAGGGCACAGAGCTTTGGTTCCCTTGGTCTTGGATAAGTCTTGACTGATTTCAAATGAGAATGGCCCAGTCCATGCCACCTTGATGCTTCCATTGAATGCTTCAATCCAAATTTGGAGTCTTGTCCCTATTTTGGCCATTCTAGGTTCAACATGCTATTTCTTGTTCCATGGACTTTGGAGGCTTGGCTCAGTGATTGTCCCCTTTAGATTCAATCCTCAGATGTGTCCAAGTGGATAGGAGCATTTGAATTTGGCTGATTTTGGTAAATCGAGTAAAATTGCAAATTCTGCCTTGCCTTGACAGAATTCAACAAGGCCTTTTGACAATGTCATATCTCATAGCTCAAATTGAATTTGGTAATGTTCTTGGCCATTTTGGAAAGCCCTTACATGATATAACAATTGTTTGAACATGTTTGGTTTTGATCTCTTTTGAATCCAAGTGAAAAATCCCCCTACATTTGGCAAAAAGTAGGGTAAAATCTGACTTAGTGAAATTTCACTAAGTGTTGGAACAAAGTGACTTTTCTTGATTTTGATCACTCCATAACTCAAAATCCTTAATGAATTGGACTTAGGTCTAGTTGAAGTTTTTGTAGAGGGTAATGAGGGCTACAAATCCATCTTTGGATGAGAAAAAATGGCCTTGTAGTTTAGGAGTTATGATCCTCCAAAGTTGGTACCCTTGCCACTTTATTTTTAACTTAGAAAATTTTCTAAGTTTTTATGGTTACCCCTTTTACAAGTTATCCCACTTTTCTTGATTTTTCTTGATGAATGATGATTCAAATCATACATTAACATCATTTTAGGGTTAAAAATCCATTTTGGTGAAAAATCTCAAAAAGTCACAGTTGACTTTTGTGCACAGTTGACTTTTTATCAGATGAATTCCAAACTGTGCAATTCCTCAGGAAATCATGTCCTTGATCTAAATCAAACTTGATGGACATGTTCCATGGGTGTCATAGGTATATTGAGGCATGTCCTAGGGTTTGGGAGCATGTCCTGGTCAAAAGTCAAAGTTACAGTTGACTTTCCTCGGGAAACCCTAATTGTGGTGCAGATGAAATTGAGACTTGTTGCTCAAACTTCTTGTATTAATCCATTGTCCCAAATGGATCAATATGGTATATTAGAGATCCTCAAATCCTCTCTTGAGGTCTTGGTTCATAATTGGTCCCAAAAGTCAACTTAGGGGTGAATTAGGTCAAGAAACCCTAATTCCTGATTTTTGATGTATGCATCCCCTGAGGCAAAATTGACTTGATGAATGGGTCCATGAGGTTCCATGGAGTATATTAGGTTGTGTTTTGGATCTTTGGCTTGTGTCCAGATGAAATTTTTCATCTGGAGGCCCTGGTCGACCAAAACCCTAATTTGGTGATACTGGTGATCTTGAGACTTGATCCACCTAGAAGGGAGCAGCCTTGTGCTTAATCCTTGAAGTGGGAGTCCTTTTGATCCATTGTGGATGTTTGAGAGGTTAGACAAGTTGGAGATCATGTCATTCCTTGATTGATCCTTTGTCTAAGCACTCAGAGAGGGCTTGAAACCCTAATTTTGATTGTAGTGGATGCTCACCCATCTTTGGGGAGACTGACAAGGTATGATGGTTCCTCCATATTGTGATGAGGATTTGCACAATGATGGGAAATCTTAGTGGTCAAAATTTGGGGTATGACACCCCAGCTCTTATATCCCTTGTATCTTGTATGATCAAGGTTAATTGCTATAATTATTCAACTATGCAAATTCTAAGTTCACCTCTTAATTTCTCAAATTGGTTTGCATCCAAAGCTTTAGTGAAAATGTCATCTAGTTGCTTCTTTGTGGCTACATGCTCAAGACTAATCACTTTTTCTTCAACAAGATCTCTGATAAAGTGATGACGGATGTCAATATTCTTTGTCCTACTATGTTGAAGAGGATTCATGGATATGTTGATAGCACTCAAGTTATCACAGTACAATGTCATGACATCTTTCTTTATATTGTACTCCTTTAAGATATGCTTCATCCAAAGTAGATGAGAGCAGATGCTTCCTGCTGCAATATACTCAGCCTCAGTAGTGGACAGAGACACAATTTTGCTTCTTACTAAACTAAGAGATAAGGTTGTTTCCCAAGAAGAAACATCCACCAGAGGTGTTTTTCCTATCATCCGCACTACCTTCCCAGTCAGCATCACAATATCCAATCAACATGGCATCAGAACCATGTGAGTACAACATTCCATAGTCACAAGTATCGTTCACATAATTTAAAATCCTCTTTACTTGATTGATGTGACTAAATTTTCGCTCAGCTTGATATCTAGCACAAATTCCAACCACAAATGTGATATCAGGTCTACTAGCAGTCAAATATAGTAAACTTCCTATCATGCTTTTGTAAAGACTTTGATCCACACTAACCCCATTTTCATCCTCAAAAAGCTTCAAATGAGTAGGTGCAGGAGTCCTTTTATGACTGGCCTTTTCCATGCCAAACTTCTTTACTATGTTCTTGGCATACTTTCTTTGGGATATGATAATAGAATCCTCCATTTGTCTAACTTGAAGTCCAAGAAAATAGGTTAATTCCCCTACTAGACTCATCTCAAATTCAGACTGCATTCGTTTGATAAAATGTTGGACCATCTGGTCTGACATTCCACCAAAAACAATGTCATCAACATATATTTGAGCAATCATGAGTCTTCCATCCTTTTCTTTAACAAACAATGTCTTGCCTGTTCCTCCTTTTCTGTACCCATTTTTGACCAAAAATTATGGCAGTCTTTCATACCAAGCCCTAGGAGTTTGCTTTAGACCATAAAGATTCTTCTTTAGTTTGTAAACATGATTTGGAAAAGTGGAATCCACAAGTCCTTTTGGCTGCTCAACACAAACTTCCTCTTAGAAGATCCCATTTAAAAAGGCACTTTTTACATCCATCTGATGCAGCTTAAATCTCAGCAACCATGCCACCCCTAGTAAGAGTCTTATAGATTCAAGATAAGCAACTGGTGCAAAGGTCTCATCAAAGTTAAAACCTTCTATTTGAGTGTATCCTTCTGCCACAAGTCTGGCCTTGTTCCTGGTTACCACTCCATTTTCGTCAGACTTATTCTTATATACCCACCTTGTTCCAATGACATTTTTTCCCTCAGATCTAGGTACTAAATCCCAAACTTTATTCCTTTTGAACTGCTCCAACTCTTCTTGCATGGCATTGATCCAGAATTCATCAGCGAGAGCTTCTTTCACATTTTTAGGTTCAATTTTTGAAACAAAACAAGCATTGAATATCACTTCTCTTGACCTTGTAACAACCCCTTCATTTGGATTTCCTGTTATTAGCTCTTTGGGATGATCCTTTTGAATTCTGATAGAGGGCCCTTTACTTGTCTGATTGTCATTATCTTCCATGATGACAGGATCATTGTTGATGTTATTGTCAGCTTTATTTTCTTCTTTGACAGCCTCCTGAGGTGATGTTTCAACATCATCTTCAACATCTGTAAGCCTCTCTTGAGTTGAGTCATCTATTACCACATTAATAGACTCCATCATTGTCTTGGTTCTTGTGTTGAATACTCTATAGGCTCTGATGTTTGTGGAATAGCCAAGGAAAATTCCTTCATCACTTTTAGGATCCATTTTCCTTCTTTGTTCACGATCAGCCAGAATATAACACTTTCTTCCAAAGACATGGAAGTACTTGAAAGTAGGCTTTCTTCCCTTCCATAATTCATAAAGAGTAGTTGAAGTACCAGATCTTAAAGTAACTTGATTATGAATATAACATGCAATATTCATTGCTTCAGCCCAAAAATGATATGGCAAGTGCTTAGCATGAAGCATGACCCTAGCAGATTCTTGTAGAGTTCCATTCTTTCTTTCAACTACCCCATTTTACTGAGGAGTGATAGGAGATGAAAACTCATGACTGATCCCTTCAGAAGAGCAAAAATCAGCAAACTTGCTATTTTCAAATTCCTTTCCTTGATCACTTCTAATTCTGACAATTTTGCTTTCTTTCTCTCTTTGAAGCTTTTGGCATAATCCCTCAAAGACCTCAAATACATCTGACTTTTCTCTAATAAAATGCACCCAGGTGAATCTTGAGTAATCATCAGCAACAACATAAGCATACCTTTTTCCACCAAGGATCTTAACTTGCATAGGACCCATTAAATCCATTTGAAGAAGTTCCAACACTCTTGAAGTGATCAGATGTTGAACCTTGGGATCAGACATCTTAGTTTGCTTTCCAATTTGGCACTCCCCGCAAAATTTTCCTTCCTCTATCTTGAGCTTGGGAATTCCTCTAATTGCTTCTGCTAAATCAATTTTCTTCATTCCTCTTAGATGCAAATGACCAAGTTTATGTTTCCATAGTTGAACTTCATCTTCTTTAGATAATAGACATGTAGGAGAATTCTTTGTTGACAGGGGTGTCCAGAAGTAGCAGTTGTCTTTAGATCTAACTCCTCTCATCAGAACTTTATCCTTCTCATTAGTGACTATATATTCAGACTTAGTGAAGTTGACCTTCAATCCCTGATCACATAACTGACTTATGCTTATCAAGTTGGATGTCAAACCTTTTATAAGCAGCACATTTTCAGGACTATGAGATTCTACACAAGCTAGTTTTCCAATTCCTTGAATTTCTCCTTTTACACCATCCCCAAAAGTGACATAACTAGTAGAGTGTGATCGAATGTTGACTAAGAAGTTCTCTATACCATTCATGTGTCTAGAACACCCACTATCAAAATACCAATCTTCTTTGGCAGAAGCTCTGAGAGAGGTATGACCAATAAGAGATTTGACAGTTTCTTTGGGAACCCACCTCTTGGCATTTTGCAATGTTTTATGGCTAACCTTTGGTTGAGCATAGAACCTAGGATATCCATGCAGTCTGAAATAGAAAGGTTTGATATGGCCAAACCTACCACAGTGATGACATCTCAACTTCTGGGACTTGCTTCCTTTTTTGCTAACCTGATGTCTGCCTTGTTGTTGAAACAATTGTTTTGACATCCTTGGCTTTTTAACCCTTTCAGAAAGAGGTATTTTAGCCTTAAAGTCTCCTTTCAGGATCTGATTATTAAACCCTATGCCTCTTAAGTCACCAGCCCTTTGTCCAACTTGAATAATTTCGTCTAACATGTTAGAACCATTGTTCAACATTCTTATAGAGTTGGTCATATTTTCAAGCTTGAAGGTCAACATGGTTACCTTATCCTGCAGACTATAGATGTTGAACATGCATTCTTCCTTCTCATATTGTAGTTGAGTAATAATTTCTTGTTGTTTCTCACTCTTAGTGTATGGATTTTTATAGGAAACAACTAATTCAGCATAAGAAGTCTCACCATCAATGGACTCAGCATCAGATGCCCATCTTCCAGTTAAGGCAGTTACCCGTTTTACTGTTTCATCATCACTTTCACTTTTTTCTTTAGGACACAAAGTTGTCAATCCCTTAGATTGTTTCTTCAGATATGTGGGACATTTTGCTTTAAAGTGTCCAAATCCTTCACACTCATGAAATTTAACCCCTCTATTCTGGTTAGTATTTTCTTCAGTTCTTGCTTTTCCTTGAGAGTTATTGTTCCTGCTGGAGTCAGAACTGATGTTCTGGACATTAGGTTTCGACTTCCTCTCCATTCTTTTCAGCACTTAATTAAACTTTCTTCCTAGCAACACAATGGCATTGGCCATCCCTTCATTTGTGTCAATTTCACTTTCATCCTCTTCATCTCCCGAATTTTAAACAAAGGCAATGCTCTTGCTCTTTGTTCTATCATTTATGGTCATTTCAAATGTTTAAAGTGAGCCAACTAACTCATCAACCCTCATACTGCTGATGTTTTGGGCTTCCTCAATGGCAGTGACCTTCATGTCAAATTTCTTAGGGGGGGGACCTAAGAATTTTCCTAACCAACTTTTCTTCAGTTATCTTTTCACCCAAGGCACTAAAGGCATTGGATATTTCAAGCACATTCATGTGAAAGTCATGAATACTTTCATCTTCTCTCATCTTCATATTCTCAAATTTGGTAGTGAAAAGCTGAAGTCTAGACATCTTCACCTTGGATGTTCCTTCATGAGTTGTCTTAAAAATTTCCCAAGCATCCATAGCCACAATACAAGTGTTGATCAACCTAAACATGTTCTTGTTAACTCCAATGAACAAAGCATTCAAGGCTTTGGAGTTTCCAAGAAATGTCTCAACTTCCTCCTTGGTCCAATCTTCTTTTGGCTTCAAGGTTTCTTTTCCATCTTTATCTTTAATCACATGGTGCTCTCAACCCTTGATGATAGCCTTCAAAGTTCTGCTATCAATAGATTTTAAGAAAGCCACCATATGTGCCTTCCAATAGTCATAATTTGTGCCATCCAAGACTGGAGGCCTATTAACATTTCCTCCTCCTTCCTTGTCCATAGTACCAGAATACAAACTCCTTGGAGCTTACCCAAAAATAGAACAGAGTGACCTGCTCTGATGCTAATTGATATTCTGGCACGCAGATAAGAGATGTAGCGACAAATTTCACAACACAGGGATCAAGACAACTTGATTACACAAACAAATATACAGGAATTGAAATGACAAAAAAATAAAATCAACACCAGAATTGTTAACCCACTTTGGTGTAACTCACCTACATCTGGGGGCTACCAAGCCAAGAAGGAAATTCACTGTGATAGTATTAGTTCAAAGCTAAGCTCGTCCGTTTACAACTTCTCGCCTAATCCCTACCTTGTGCAACTTCTACTTAGACACCCTTTAGATATGAGATCCCCATTTCACTTCCTAATCAGTCACAATCCAAGTGACAATTCAACAATTCCACAAAACAATAGAAGTAGCACACTTCCAAGACAATACTTGATTTTGCTTAAAAGCTTCAATCAAGAACAATACACTCTTGCTTACAAGCTTTAGAGTGGACAATGAACAATGAAAAATCAGTCAACCTTAATACATCAGAAGATACATGAGTGACATACAATTAATAAACAGAAAACCCTAAAGACCAAGCAAAACAACGTCTAATCCTTATTTCTAAAATTCTTCATGTTATCTCTCTATATCAATAGGGTTTGTCTTCACTTTAAATATCCTTCAGACCTACAAGACTTGGGCTTCTTGAGGCGCACAAATAGCGGCAATCAGTTTAAACTGGCTGTAAGTCATCCCACACAATAATATGAGCAAAATACAAACTTTCCTAAAAAGGCTCAAGGATCCTTTTTATGAAAAGTAATATAATCTGTCATAACACAAAATCCCACAATATACTCCTACGTAAAACGCAAGCGTGTGAATTAGAACACACTCAAAAATCACACTAAAAATACCAAAATAGACATGCCCTAGCTATCTAGTATAATATGTCCTGGAACATGTCACAACATCATGCAGAACATGATGTCTGACTGTCATGGCAGAACATCTGGTTTAACATCTTGCTAACAACATGTTGTTTTACAAATATGTAGCTAATCCAAAAACCACAGGACTTACACTCGACTTGACACTGAGAAAGTTTTTTCATCAACTGAGCAACATGGTCTTGTTCACTCTGCAGCTTCTTCTTATACTCTTCTAGCTCTTCTCGGAGTTCCCCAAGTTGTTTCTTGTAGCTCAATTCCTCTTTGTAGGCTTAATACTGAGTGTCGACGAGTTGTCTCTTCTTCGAAGCAAGTCCTTCATAAGTACCCTTCAGAGCATCACATACTTTCCTTCGCTTATTTTTTTCAATTTCCACCTCTTTGAGCATGCGCTCCCTCTTCTGGCAAAGAACAATCTATATGATTTCCTTCCCGGATGTAACCTTATCAAGATTGAATCGAAGATCAATGTTCTCCTTCTTCAACATCTCAATAGTCTGCTTGAGTTGGTCAACTTCAGATGGAGAACAATGGCAAGTTCAAGAGGTTTAACAATCATGGGAGGCTCATAAGGAAATGGCAGCAAGATCTCTTTGACCCTTTCCCTAACCCATAGCGTGTAAGCTTCTTTTTCTATGCAGTTCTTTTTACCTAGCTCCGTTCTTCCTTCGTGATGAATTTGTGTCCAGGCAGCACTAGACATCTTCAATAACCCCAAGTTATCAACCCCTTCATGAAATATGAACTCCTCCACTTTCTCAGGATCTGGCTTGTCAAGCATACGATACCCCAATTGGCAAAAGGCTAGTGTCAGATTGTAGTTAATCCCTCCTTTTGTATCCATGAGCGACACATTGGAGAATTTACCACAATGGAAAATGATTTGAGTGTTGTCATAGACTCGGGAATACCAAGAGATATCATCGATGGTTAGAGACATGATTCTTTGAGAGCATTTGAAATTTCCCTTATTCTCAATAAAAGGACCCTTCTGGGGTAAATGAGACATGTACCAACAGTATAACATAGGATCACAATAAACGATAGTCCTTTTCTTCTTTTCATTAGCAGCTTGATCCACAAAATCTTCCATATTCGGAAATAACACGATCCCATACACAAGCAAAGCAAGCACAACATTGAAGGCACTCCAGCTTTCATCCTTGGCAAGAGAAGTGGCTTTGTCTACCAAAAACTTCAGAGTAAACCCTCGAGTACCAACCTTAGTCTTGAGATTAGCGTCCACTTCCTTCTTCTCAATGCAGAGAGCTTCGGCTATAAGGTGAGATTTCAGGAATCCATTGGTGTAGGTGAAAGGAACTTGGTTCTTGATCTCGATCCCCAAGATATGAGAGTACTCCTCAAGTGTTGGTGCTAACTAATAATCTCGGAATGTGAAGCACCATATAGGCGGGTCGTAGAACTGCACGAGTGTATGGATAGTTGTGATATTGACTTCAGTGTTGAGAACGGTCAAAAGATTACCATAATCATCCTTGAAAGCATCTCCGTTGCCCTCAATCAGACAAGATGCCAAGCCCCTCAAAGTCTTCAGCTTAGGCTCCACAAACTTGTAGCTATAGATACCTTTGTAACCAGTACTCATCTTCCTTTGATTACTTCAACAAAGATTAAGCTCTCGAATACCCTGGAAATTCACATGCAAAAATTAATTGATATGATGAAATGATATGCATCACATGAATCAAGCAGTCAATACAATCTGAATAATTTGCATATATAATTTTGTGTAGGTGCAAAGGTCTGACATGTATGAGTGAACAAATGGTATGAAGAGTCTTGGTTTCCTGCAGAAAAACCCAATATCCCATCACAGGTGTGTTCTAGTCTTCCAAAGGTGGTCCCTAGAATGTCTCCCAGAGTCATGGAATCAAGTGAAAATACCATGCCATAGCGAATTCTCGCTGGACAAAAGTATTCTAAAGTGAAACTAGTCTGGGTGTGGCTCTCGTGACAACCCAACGCGCAAAACGCATGCGACACGACTGTCCACGATTCTATCCTGTGTGTATACTCAAGCCTGGGTAGTGGGCTTATCTCTCAAGTAACATCACCTTATCCCAACAACAACAGAAAATATAGCAGATATCCAGAGTATGCAGCATATGAATATTTAAAGCAGTAAAGAATGCAATAAATAACATAAAGATAAAGCAAGTAAAGCGCAAAGATAAACACCCAAACAAACAAGGAAACAAACAAAACTAGGCGAGACTCCAACTTGCAAGAGCAAGCACTCCTTAGCAGAGTCGCCAGCTGAAGCTAGCGGAAATATACCCAAGCGCATCGCATACTCGATGTACAACAGAGCCGCCACTGAACTTTATTTATTCCAAAAGGAAAAGGAAAATATCGATAAAACCCGAGGGGGAATAGAAACGGGTAAGGGAGTCGGCTATGCAAGGGGAAGGTATTAGCACCCCACACATCTGTCGTACTCGACAGGAACCATTCTGCTTGTTCTAGGCTCGGATGGGTGATTTATCTAAAGGCTATTCGCTAAAGAGGGAAGGAAAAGGGAGAAAGAAAGTGCTCACGGAGGATTGGGGGCCTCGTGCCTATGTATCCTCATAGTGCAATGAGGAATTCAGAGCTCCGTAGTTCATGGAACCAGGGAAGAAAAGGAGAAGGTGGCTCGCCAAGATTTCGCAATCTTGTGCCTACGTATCCTCATAGTGCAATGAGGAATTCAGAGCCTTAGTAGTTCGAAGAACTAAGGAAAAGAAAGGGAGAAGCGACGTCAAAGCCAAGAGAATGAACAAGGAGATAGGAGTAAAGAGGTAAAAGCAAAGAGTAGGGGCAATGGTGTTTTAACCGAGACTCGGTGGTTAACCCAAGGAGAAGGAAAGTTGTCTTTACTGGAAAAAGAAACTAGACTTGGCTGGGGAATAAAGAGATTGGTCTCTACTGGGGAAGAGAACACTTGGTCTTTCAACTGACAGACAGTGGTTAACCAAGGAAAAAGGTATGACTCCACTGGGAAGTGTAGCGAGCGATTTTGGACATGGTTCTTAAGCACTGTCGCTCTGGGGTACTGCAGGTCGATTCATTTTTTATCCTATTGAAGCTGATGAAGGAAGGGAAATAGATGTCTCCAATTAACCATGCTTGCATACTGAGTTTGAACAGCGGTCTGTTAGGTTACAAATGTTATGTGGAAGTGGGGCCTAATCTTCGGTTATTTCACTTGAGAATACGGTGTTTAGACTATTGGTGAGGTTTTTGATACTGTGTTTAGATTTGATGCTTCTGGGTTGATTTGGTGGAGATACTGGATTTTGGGTTTCTTATTAGTGTGCTCGCTAAGATTTTTTCAATCTTATGCCTACGTATACCCGTTTAACAAAACAGGGAAATCAGGGCGATCGTAGTTCCTCCTATTCTATGGGAGGAAAAAGGTTGTTTTAGTGTCTTGTTCAAAGCCTAAGACGTGAAGCTAAAGGTGGTTTATAACTTGTTCAAAGTCTAAGATGTGAAGCTGAAGGGTCTGTTTGTATCTTGTTCGAAGCCCAAGATGTGAAGCTAAAGGGTTTTGACTTTAGAGAGAATTTGTCATCTCTAAAGGGGGTATGTTTGTCACAAATGTTGGGTGACTGATTATAAAGGAGAATTACTTTAACTGGGATATGTGAATCCAGCAATGCCATAATTTCCTTTATAGGGTATTTTTAACCTGAAGGGGAAGACTTTAACTCAGTGTAGAGCAATGTTATCTTTCCGTAGGAATTTCTCATGCTAAAAGAGGGACAGTGGCGTGGATGTAAATAATCCAGAGGCTTGCCGCTTACAGCAATTAGATGGGGGAAAAGGAGTTTTTGATGTTTGTATACTGTGAGCAAGGCACAGATTTTGATGCTAAAAGGTTGATTGACTTAACCGGGGTTTTCCTTATACAAAGCCTAAGAGGAGGCTATTTGCCCAACAAGAGGGTGTTTTTATGTGTCTCGTACGAAGCCCGAGAGAGAGGCTAAAAGGGTTGACTCAACAAGAGAGAGTTTTTGCATGTGTCTTGTACGAAGCCCAAGACGGAGGCTAAAGGTGTTTGACTCAACAAGAGAGTCTTTGTACCACGTACGAAGCCCGAGATGGAGGTTGAAAATGTTTGACTCAACAAGAGAGTCTTTTATACTCAACAAGAGAGTGATTTTTATCTCGTACGAAGCCCGATATGGAGGCTAAAAGGATTTTGACTCAACAAGAGAGTCTTTTATACCCAACAAGAGAGTGATTTTTATCTCGTACGAAGCCCGAGATGGAGGCTAAAAGGCTTTGGAATCAACAAGAGAGTCTTTTATACTTAACAAGAGAGTGATTTTTATCTCGTACGAAGCCCGAGATGGAGTATAAAAGGCTTTGACTCAACAAGAGAGTCTTTTGTACTCAACAAGAGAGTATTTTGTATCTCGTATGAAGCCCGAGATGGAGGCTGAAAGGCTTTGACTCAACAAGAGAGTCTGAAAAAATTAGCTCCACTTGGGAGAATCATTGTACAAACCCCAAGAGGAGGCTAGTGTGCTGGTGACTGTTTCAGTTTAGTGACAGGTCCAGTGTGTTGGATAAAGAGAAAATCAGTTCTTATATGGGTAATGTTGTGCTCAGGGATTGATCGGAGGATCAGGGTAATTTCCTGTTCTTTAAGGAAATGGGAAATCCTAAAGGGTATTGAGACTGTCCAAGTCTACTGGTGTTTTGAGAAATTAATTCTCGGATAGTGAATGATCTTTGTATGATGCCCAAGAGAAGGCTGGTATGTTAAGGGATGAAGGTCATCCCATTAACTGGTCTGACACTTGACTCAGAAAGACAACTCTAGCAAATTGATGATTAGGTTCTGTTCCTATACCTGTAGAGGTCTCTGGGTCCTTGTATTAAGCCCAAGAGAAGGCATGAGAGCTTTTAAGAAACCGAAGGGTCCTTGTATAACGTCCAAGAGGAGGCGGGGATGCTTTTAAGAAGCCTGTGGGTCCCCAAACCCCGAGAAGTTCAAGACATGCCATTCACCGAGAATAGATCAAGCCAGGAAAGTCCGAGAATTTGGAAGGAACTCAAGAGATGCCATTCACGGAGAAAATATCATCTATGGGGAGTTAGAGTTTCTTTGACAATGTCTAAGGGTGACATTCTGAGAAAGGGTTCACCGAGAATTTTGCCTTTCATGTCTCCATATTGTTTAACCCCAAGAGGAGGGAAGACTGTGTCTGGTAATCCTATGGGGATCTAGTTTTGTTTGTATTTAAGAGTGACCAACAGAGCTTTACCTAGTGCTAGACGTAGTTGCCGGGGAAAACTCTAAATAACTATACTAGTATTACATAGTTGATATTTGACAAGTATATAAAAGTTTGTGAAAGAAGACTTACAGTGAGCAGCCCCACAATACAGTTATATATGAAAGTGGATAAAGAAAGTGGGTAAACACTTACTCGATTGTAGAGCTTCCATGTTGTTGGGTTAGTTATTCAACAAAGAAAGCTTTGATAACAATATTATATTCAAAATCAAGGGAGAAAGTGCTTTGAAAAGATTTTTGGGGCTTACAGCTCAAGGAGAGGCCCAAGGTTTTATCAGTGATTGCACTGTTGTTTTGTACAGGGACTTATACAAGTGACTGAGGCCCAAAAAGGTTTTCTGTACAAAGGGATGGGTCTTACACTCTCTCAAGAGGCCCAAAGGTTTATTTTTGTACAAGTGGTGGGGCTTACAGCTCAAGGAGAGGCCCAAGGGTTTTGTTTTAAAAGGCGACGATCGCGCCGAACTTTTTGATGGTATCGAGACTTATACAATAAGTGAGGCCCAAATTATTTTGGTTTTCAAAAAGGGTTGGGTCTTAGACTCTACTAGAGGCCCAATGATTTTTGAAAAAGTTTGATGAGGGTTGAATTAATCAAAAACCCTAATTTGTTTCCAAAATGTATTTTAATTGAATAAAAATTCAATTAAAATGATCAAAATTGTTAAACATATTGAAAACAAATTGTCACCTTGGATTAATGTTTCAAAAATCAGGTTTTGATTCACACAATGATTGGAAATCACTAAAATTTGAAAAATCAAGAAAGAGAAAATATTTTAAATGTCAAAAACAATTAAAATATTAATTCTTTACAAAAATATCAAGTATATGAAATAAATAATATTTTTGGGATTTTTTGGGAAAATAAAATATTTTAACATTATTGTGAATTATTAAAAAAAGAATCAACTCAAAGTCATTAAAACTCGGAGAGAAATTAATTTTTGAATCAATTAAATAAAATCACAAAATTCAAATTTTCAAATTTTCAAAAAAAGGCGCCAAGAACACGCGCCACCCTCTGTTTCTGCAGATTTGCGTTTTCTATCCAATCTCACTGAATACTTGATTATATCATACAATCTATATATCAATCTACTCGTTTCAACCTCACGATCATATTTATGGTCTTTAATTTCATTTATTTTAAGCATGGAACAAGAAATCAAAGAGAAACCTCAAGAACCCTAAAATTTGTATGAAGGTTCATAAATTCCGTACACGATTCAAACAATGCAATTGATTGAGGAAAAACATTTCATGCATGATTATGAACATATGGTCAAATTATTGTGCAGCAAAAAATGCATGGATCATAGAGTTAGAATAACTCATGCTTACCTCTTGCAGCTGGTGATCGTGTTTTGTGTTAGAGGTATTGCAGCTTGGTTCCAAGGATATGGACAGCTTCCCTAGGTGCTATGGAGTGTGTCTGGATGCTTAGAATGAATGGAAATGATCTGGAACTGAAGATGGTATCCCAACTGCAAATCTGTCAAAGGCTTGAGCAGTTGGCTGGTGGTTTTGTGATTTTGATGTTCCAGATGTTATGTGAGTGTTTGGATCACTTCTATATGATGTTTATAAGGTGTGTGTGTGTGTGATTGGTTTGGTTGGAATAGCTCTCAAACCCAAAACCCGATAGTGACTTGCTTTGGAAGGCAATTTTGGAGTGAAGAAGGAAATTTTGAGGAAAGCATCTGTTTGATGGCTTTGGTGTACTCAAACTGATCACAAATGAGCTCTATTTATAGTAGAGCAAGTTTGTTTTACAAGGAATAGTGAATGGCAATTGCTGCATAGGTTTGGCCAATGTTGAGCAATGAGAATCCAAGTCTCCTCTAGCCATTGACTAGAGGTTAGGGCGCAGGCTGCTGGTTCCCTTGGTCTTGGATAAGTCTTGACTGAATTCAGTTGGAAATGGCTCAGTCCATGCCACCTTGGTGTATGCATTGAATGCTCCAATCCAAAATTGGAGTCTTGTCCCTCTTTTAGGCATTTCTAGGTTTGACATGCTATTTTTGGTTCCAAAGACTTGGGAGGCTTGGGATCAGAGTTGGTTCCTCCTTGGTCCCCCCTTGAGGTGTTCAGATGGATAAAGTTGCTTTCCCTTTGTAAAATTTGATCAAATCGAGCAAAACTCCAAAATCTGCCTTGCCATAACAGTTTGCAGCAAGGCATATTGGCATTGTCATATCTCATGGCTCAAGTGGACTTTGATGGAGTTCTTGGCCATTTTGGAAAGCCCTTATATGATACAACAATTGTTTGATCATAATTGGTTTTGAAGTTTTTTGGATCCAAGTGAAAAATGCCCCTACATTTGGAAAAAAGTAAGGCAGATTCTGACTTAGTGAAAATTTCACTAAGTGTTGGAAAAAAGTGACATTTTCACTTTTTGTGATTTTGATCATTCCATAACTCAAAATCCATGAGGAATTGGAATGAGTTATGTTTGAAGCTTTTGTGGAGGGCCATGAGAGCTACAAATTCAGCTTTGGATGGGGAAAAATGGCCTTGTGGTTTAGGAGTTATGATCCTCCAAAGTTGGTACCCTAGCCACTTTGTTCCATAACTTAGAAAAATTTCTAAGTTTTTATGGTTACCCCTTTTACAAGTTATCCCACTTTTCTTGATTTTTCTTGATGAATGTTGATTCAAATCACACATTAACATCATTTTAGGGTTAAAGAACCATAATTGTGAAAAATCTCAAAAAGTCAAAGTTGACTTTTGTGCACAGTTGACTTTTTGTCAGATGAACTTCAAACTGTGCGATCCTCTATGAAATCAAGTCCTTGACCTAAATCAAACTTGATGGATTGATTTAATAGGTGTTATAGGGTGTATTGAATCATGTCCTAGGGTTTAGGAGCATGTCTGGGTCAAAAGTCAAAGTCACAGTTGACTTTTCCCGCGAAACCCTAATTGTGGTTCTAATGAAATTGAAACTTGTTGCTCAAGCTTCTTGGATAAATCCATTGTTGAAAATGGATCAATGTGGTTTATTAGAGACCCTCAAATCCTCTCTTGAGGTCTTGGCTCATGTTTTGTCCCAAAAGTTAACTTAGGGGTAAATTAGGTCAAGAAACCCTAATTCCTGATTTTTTATGAGTGCATCCCCTGAAGCAAAATTGACTTGATAATTGGGTTCATGATGTCCCATGGAGCATATTAGGATATGATTTGAAGCATTAGCTCATGCCCAGAGGAAAATTTCCATCTGGAGGCCCTGGTCGACCAAACCTTAATTTGGTGACACTGGCGATCTTAAGGCTTAATCCACCTGGAATGCTGCAACATTGTGCTTGATTCTTGCTGTGGGAGTCCTCTTGATCCATTGTGGATGTTTGAGAGGTTAGACAAGTTGAAGATCATGTCATTCCTTGATTGATCCTTTGTCTAAGAGCTCTGAGAGGGCCTGAAACCCTAAGTCTGATTGTAGTGGATGCTCACCCATCTTTGGGGAGACTAATGGTTCATCCATATTGTGATGAGGATTTACCCAATGATGGGAAATCTTAGTGGTCAAAATTTGGGGTATGACAGGAAGGAAGATTGGTCTTTTAACCGAAGAACGGTGATTAACCAAGAAAATGGACTAGAATACGACTTCGTTTGGGAAGAAGAAAATCGGTCTTTTAATTGAATGACAGTAATTAACCAAGGAAATGGGTGCTCTAACCAAAATAAGGTGTTTGACCCATTGGTATCTTAAATGGCAGGCAGTGTTTAACAGAAGAAGAAAAAAAGGAAAGAAGGAAGTTAGTCTTTTAACCGATAGGCAGTGGTTAACCAACGAAAAAGAAGGTTGTTGAACCAAGAGAAGGCCTTAACCCAAAGGGACACGATATGTTAACTGCCATGCAGTGGTTAACCGAAGAAAAGGAAGTTGGAACTAGAAGAAGGTTGCTTACTCCACTGGGGATTCAGTATTTTAACTGATAAACAGTGATTAACCGAAGAAAAAAGGGTTAACGGTTGGTCTTTTAACTGACAAAAAGTGGTTAACCAAGGAAAAAGGGAAGGTGTTGAACCAATAGAAGGTTGCTAACCCAAACAGGGAGAGAAAAGACTGGGGAAAGAGAGAGTGACCAAGGATCAACTCAAAAGACACTACGGTCTGGGTATAGAGGTGACTACTCCAGGCACAGGGTCATTTATCCCCTACCAAGAATGGTCAGAATGAGGGTAGGAATTCTCCATTCCCATTCCTTCTTTAGCCCCTAAAGCGTAGTGCAAAAATTGAGATTGACAGGATAACGATTTGTACATTGGTTTAGCTTAACATGCACACGTCTGGCTCGAAACAGGATCAAGAAAGAAAGGCTCTAAAGAGATCCTAGAGAAAAGAGCGGGAAGCAATTAATTGATCAAAGCACAGTTTTAATCAACTAATCAAAGGGAAGAAAATACTAATAATCTTTCAAGCGAGTTAAAAGATAATCAAAGCCAATGGGAGAAGTGATGTTGAACAAGATTAAATTTTCTCAAAAAGAACAAATCTAATGCATCAAATTAAAATGCAAAGTATTAACAAGAACAATCTATCATGCATTTCTAAGAATTATTCATGTTAACACATAAGCAAGAATGTGCAAAAAGTGCTCCAAACATGTTGTGAAATTGCAAAATAATCAAGGAAATTATGCAATTAATTGAGCAAAAGTTATTGAAAATAGGCACTGACCTAAAACAATGGCATTGGCATCAATATAGGCAAGCATAGGAAAGTATACAAGAAAAGCATGCAAAACAGTGCCAAAACGGCAAGAAAATGACTAAAAATGTCAGTTGTAACCGGTTACTAGATATGGTGTAACCGTTTACACCATGCTCAAAGTGACTTCTTGAAGCGCAGACAGGGGTGTAACCGGTTACACCAAAAGCGGTAACCAATTACACCTGCAAAAACAGCAAAACCAAAATTTCGAAAAGCACTTTTTAGAATCCCTTATCGCATGCAATCACAGTGTAACTCAACATAGAATCAGATGCAAAGCAATCAAGAACTAATAGAATCAAGCATGCAAAGCAGTTATTCAGGTAGCAAAGCAACAATTAAGCACTACATTGCAAAAACGCAAAATCCATCAAAAGCGATAAATTAAGCAAAAATTCACCAACCTACAAGGTTGAGGTTTGCCTTGGTTATTATTGTGAGCAAAATATGATGGAGAGAAGCTTAGAAAACCAAAAAAATCCAGAGATCTCTAGCAATCCGTAGCAAGAAAACCGAAGATAACGCAATAATTGCCTCGAATTTGAATTAGCACCAAAACTCCTTCAATAATCAACTTCCAAAGCTTGAAATGAAGTAAGTGTTGTTGTTGTTGCAGAATTCAGAGATGGAATGGAAAGGAATGGAGGCTTATCTCAAAGAATAACAAGCTTCAATGCAAAGCTTGCTAAGCTTTAATGGTGAATGAGCTTTGGTGAGGTTTAGGGAAGAAGATGATGATGCTTGGGAGAGAATGCTGCAGAAAATTCAGAGAATGGAGAGTGAAAATTCAGAATGAAAGTGAAAAGTGGAGATTATGGCCAAGGTCCAAAGTGAAGTTTTTTGAATCAATGTGAAGAGTTTGCTTAAATAGAGCATAGTATTGGAATGAGTGGTGGTGTGGAACTTGGTTTGGAGGTAGTTAAATGAGGTTTGACTTTTGGTTTAGAGTTAGTTACTGGTTAACTTGGTTAGGGAATTCCAATGCAATTCCAAGATCAAATGGTCCAAATGAGTGGAAATGAGGGTGCATGATGTACCTTGATGGTAGTGAGGTAGTGGAGCAAATGTGGCTGATCTCTTGATGTGTCTAGAACCTTCCACATAATTCTAGAATGATGTAGGCCAAAGGAATAGAATGGAAGTGGCTGCAATGTTGTGAAGCTGTTGAAAATTTCAAAAATAGCAGGTGTAACCGGTTACATGAATTTTGTTAACAGATTACATGCGTCCTAATCTACCTTCCATGGCCTGTTAAAGAGGGTGTAACCGATTACACTGATTTGGGTAATCGGTTACCACAAAAAAATTCCTCTTTTTTGACTTGGAATGAGGTGCTTAGGCCATGGTTCCGTATTTCGACCATGTGCTTTGATAGGTAGGCATATAAATCTTCCTATTTTGCCTGTGTTGACGCCTTGCTGACTCTTTTTTGGGGATATGATCATAGCCCTAAAATTCTCTAGGGATCTTGAATATACCGGCAATGAATTCACAGATATAAATGTTGATGCGTATGCAAGGAATGCAAGTGCACATGATTATGCAAAAAAGAAAAAGGGAGGTCAAATTTTGGGTTATGACACATACTACCGTCTCGGAGCCAACTTAGGTGAAAAAAGATAAAACTTGTAAGTCGAGAGATCAACATAGGAGTATGAGAAGCACACTCCCACCCAAAGCGTCTAGGGAGGTTGAGGCAGCCAGACTCCTTCCCCGACTTAAGCAGAAAATTGACCGGGAAAGGTGCAGCCAAAACATCCACTATCTGTCAAAATTTTGTAAAGCAAAATACCAAAACCCATTGAGAAACCGCCTAAGTTCCACAAATATGATGAAAAGGGATACCACGAAGAGCATGCCCAACTCGTAAATGAGCGACTAAACTACTTCACCGCTGACAAAGCATCTCATTGGTTTACCCGATGAGAGAATTAAGTCATTAACTAATTTTTGTGAATGGTTCTTCACGCACTTTACTGCCTGGAAGCGACAGTCGATGACTGAGGCTGCTTTGAGAGAAATCAGTCAAGTTAAGAATGAAAGCTTGCGGTCTTACATTGATTGGTTCACGCAAGTTATTATCGAGGTCGAAGGGGCTGGAAAGGGCCTTTAGTGTTAGATCTTTTGAGAATGGCCATCTGAGGAACAATCCCTTCAGGTTGATGATATGAAGGAAGAGAATGAAGATCATCCAAGAGATGTTGACCATGGTTGAGTTTTAAATGGTCTTAGAGGATAAGCTGAATACGTTTTTTGACAATTCCACTTTGGTCGAGGGCTACTCTAGTCGCATGTTGAAACGGTAAAGTGGCAAGCAAAAATATTATTTTCGGAAGAATTCCCTCTGAAATTTATGTCGTCTCTACAGGGATCGGTGCGAGGGAAATAATGCCATTCAACAATCTCTATGTATATAAGCTTGGGATAGAATGGTTTTAAAGAATAAGATGCAAAAGAAAAACATAGGACAAGAAAATAAATACATTCTTAAGACATGAGAAAACTCTTCAGGAGTTGTATTTCGTTCTACCCATCATGTACTAAAAAATCTATGGATCAAATGCACGACACCTAAATCACTCATCAAAACCCCTATGTATCACTCATAACAAGAGGTTATGTCTAACGTAAATGTCGAGAGATCAACCGCATTCTCTCGGAGGTGATTTCTCACGCAACTAAATAACATGGAGCATTAAGATCCGACACACATGTGAATATTAGACCGCTTCCCACAACCAATAGACATTCATCTTAGATCGAGTTCGAAAAGTATATGTCTATAGTGAATCAAACCCATTAAAATAGAGGTTAAATCAAAGATGACATCGATAAAGAGTTGTAAAAGAGATTTTATACAAAGATCCATAAATATACATACAATCAAGATAAACTTACATACAGAACCCCAACAAATGAAAAATACATAGAGAGGAAGGAAGAAGAACACAAATCTCACGGTTTGTAAACTTCGATTGAAGTGGATTCGACTCCGGATCGTCAAGATATACACTCCATGTGTTGTTTCTAAGCTAAATCTACTCAAGAATGTGTTTGATGAAGTTGGGGTAAAAAGTTCCTAACAACATCTCTTTCTAAAAAGCAAGAAAAGTAATTATATAGTATTTACAAAATCTATCACGTACGCAGTGCGAACCATTTCTTTGCCCAGCGAATACACTTTTAGGCACCTGAAGTGCCTCTAAACAGTTAAACCGCCCTTTGAAAATATTTGAGTTCTCCGTGCAAGCACTTCTTCGCACAACAAACCGCTTCGCTACAAGTTCGCACAGGGAACCGCTTCTCTACAAGTTCGCACAGCGAACTTAGCATCCTATTGCTACTGACTTTAGTCTGGGATGGTTTGCTGGTCCTTCGCTGCATGTTCGCACAACGAACATTCACTTCTTGTTCGCCCAGCAAACTTATACTCCTTTTCGTTCTGCCTCTAATTTGAGAGGGTTCGCTGGGGCTTCGTCAGTTGTTTGCACAGCGAACTTGATGATTCCTCTTCTTTTCTTTGGCTTCCTTATCCACTCCTTTGTGTCTTACTCATTGATGTTTTACGCCTAATTTCTACACAATAACACACACATCAATGAATCCAAAGGTATTTGCTATGTAATTGAAGAACCACATAATAACAATAATTAAATCTATGAAAACATGAGAATTGAGATAAAAAGTGTCAAGAAAGATGGTTCATTTTAAGTCAAAATTTGCACTTAACAAACTCTCCTTAACTAGATTTTTGCTTGTCCTCAAGCAAAGTATGCCCCTCATGATAACAAGAGAAATTTACTCAAACAAGAGGATTTGCTCAAGCATACGAATATGCACAAGAGATATACTTAAACTTGTTTGTCCTCAAACAAGAATCAATCAACTCGAAGAAACAAAAGCAATAATCAAGAAATCATGCTCAACAAGTTTTTACAAACAGAATACATAAGTATGGTACAAATATCAAAAGTATATGCAAAGCATTGCTTACCACTAAACTACAACGATAACATGAAAACGAAACAACTCCTAAATACAAAACACGTGTAAAAAATTCTAAGACAATACAATGTTCAAAAATGAATCACACCTAGCACACACTTCATCGGTAGATGAAATAAAAAAACATGAGGGGCTTAACTATCACCCAACAATCAAGCTAACAACAAGTTAAATTATGCATTCATCAAGAAAAAACTCATATTGAACAGTATAAAAGCAAAAATCACAAGGGCTTTAAGGGTTGTAATGTGGCTTGGGTAACAAACAATTTTTTTCTCAATGTAAAAGAAACAAAAACTTGCCTAATCAAATGAGAGTGGTCATTTCTCACAATCTCAAGCATTCACAAATTCCAATCACCTTTTTTTTTTCCAAATTGTTACACCACTCCACACAACTTATTAGCATAACATTATTCTATTTTTTTCTTTTTTCAATTCTTTTTCCCCTTTTTTTTCTTTTCTTTTTCACTTTTTTCTTTTTTTTCTTTTTCAAACTTTTTCTTTTTCTCAACCTCTTAGCAACCAACCTCTTCTCCTCAACTTGAAAACAACCACACATAGTGACATGAATGCTCCCAAACTTATTAGGCAAGGGTAAAAAACACTCAAATAACAAGTCATAGTTATAGTTCAAGAAAAAGTATTAGAATCCATACAAAAATGAACTTAACACCAACATGGATTCTAACAAAGGCTCAAAGGGAGTTAGCAAATTTTCACTCACTCACAAGGTAGATTGACTATTTGGTCAAGTGGTTATGCTCAAAATCAAACAAAATCCCTTGATCATTTTATTGCTATCATACAAATCAACACAAATACAAGATTAAACATAATAAAATCGAGTTAAACAAGAATGTTGGTCTCCTGCATATAGTAAACAATGGAAAGCTCCTTACAAAAAGGGTTTTGTTCTAAAGTGATTCAAAACTGAACAAGTATGGAAAAATAATGAATGACATGAAAATTGTACAAATGAAAAGTATCTTAATCATGTTATGTTCAAGAAAGCCATAAACACAAATCTTAGCCATGTAACTCATTTAAACTTTTCACCATTCCAGAATCTGTCATGTTCGCAGTGCAAACAGTTATTCGCCTAGCGAACGCATTCGCCCCAAGTTCGCACAGCGAACTCAGGGCGAGCATGACAGTGACTCAAAAATTCTGGTTTTTCTATTTGTGGTTTATTACAACACTCATCCACCATAACATTTTCTTGTTGAAACAATCAAACTTGAACAATCACAAAATGCATCCTCAAGCTAATCAAATATAAAGCTTGAGAAAAAACACAAAAATTTCCTAACAACCTAGCAAAACTGAATCAAACTAAATAAAAATAAAGCTTTACAAACTCAAAAATCGTTGGGTTGCCTCCCAACAAGCGCTTGTTTCACGTCGTTAGCTCGACGCCTTTATTGTGTTTTGCTTGTAACTTCCTAACAGACATGCCGATGTTTTGTCAAAGCGCCAACCAAAAGAAAGTATACTAACCAAGCACTTGACCAAACGTTATAGAAACAAAATATAAACAACATTTGAACAAACATAATGGGAAACAATTATATATAAGGATAGGAAACAAAAGCAAAACAAGTATCTGTACAAGCATATATACAATATAGACAATTATGTACAATGCTAAAAAATATAGAAACTATCGCAATGCGATTCAATATCAAAATCAATCCCTGGCGACGGCGCCATTTTGTTGAAACGGTAAAGCGGCAAGCAAAAATATTATTTTAGGAAGAATTCCCTCCAGGAATTATGTCGTCTCCACAGGGATAGGTGCGAGGGGAAAAATGTCGTTCAACAATCTTTACATCTTTAAGCTTGGGTTTGAATGGTTTTAAAGAGTAAGATGCAAAAGAGAAACATAAGACAAGAAAATAAATTCATTCTTAAGACATGAGAAAACTCGTCAGGAGTTGTATTTCGTTCTATCCATCATGTGCTAAGAAATCTATGGATCAAATGCACGCCACCTAAATCACTCGTCAAAACCCCCACGTATCGATCACAATAAGAGGTTATGTCTAACGCAAATGTCAAGAGGTCAACCGCATTCTCTCAGATGTGATTTCTCATGCAACTAAACAACAATGAGCATTAAGATCTGACAGACATGTGAATATTATACCGCTTCCCACAACCAATGGACATTCATCTTAGATCGAGTTCAAAAAGTATATGTCTATAGCGAATCAAACCCATTAAGATAGAGATTAAATCAAAAATGACATCGATAAAGAGTTGTAAAAGAGATTTTATACAAAGATCCATAAATATACATACAATCAAGATAAACTTACATACAAAACCCCAACAAATGAAAAATACATAGAGAGGAAGGAAGAAAAACACAAATCTCATGGTTTGTCAACTCCGATTGAATTGGATTCGACTCCGGATCATCAAGATATAAACTCCATGTATTGTTTCTAAGCTAAATCTACTCAAGAATGTGTTTGATGAAGTTGGGGTAAAAAGTTCCTAACAACATCTCTTTCTAAAAAGCAAGAAAAGTAATTATATAGTATTTACAAAATCTGTCACGTACGCAGTACGAACCATTTCTTTGCCCAGCGAATACACTTTTAGGCACCTGAAGTGCCTCTAAACAGTTAAACCGCCCTTTGAAAATATTTGAGTTCTCCGTGCGAGCACTTCTTCGCACAACAAACCGCTTCGCTACAAGTTCGCACAGCGAACCGCTTCTCTACAAGTTCGCACAGCGAACTTAGCGTCCTATTGCTACTGACTTCAGTCTGGGATGGTTCGTTGGTCCTTCGCTGCATGTTCGCACAACGAACATTCACTTCTTGTTCGCCCAGCAAACTTATACTCCTTTTCTTTCTGCCTCTAATTTGAGAGGGTTCGCTGGGGCTTCGTCAGTTGTTTGCACAGCGAACTTGATGATTCCTCTTCTTTTCTTTGGCTTCCTTGTCCACTCCTTTGTGTCTTACTCATTGATGCTTTATGCCTAATTTCTACACAATAACACACACATCAATGAATCCAAAGGTATTTGCAATGTAATTGAAGAACCACATAAGAACAATAATTAAATCTATGAAAACATGAGAATTGAGATGAAAAGAGTCAAGAAAGATGGTTCATTTTAAGTCAAAATTTGCACTTAACAAACTCTCCTTAACTAGATTTTTGCTTGTCCTCAAGCAAAGTATGCCCCTCATGATAACAAGAGAAATTTGCTCAAACAAGAGGATTTGCTCAAGCATACGAATATGCACAAGAGATATACTTAAACTTGTTTGTCCTCAAACAAGAATCAATCAACTCGAAGAAACAAAAGCAATAATCAAGAAATTATGCTCAACAAGTTTTTACAAACAGAAAACATAAGTATGGTACAAATATCAAAAGTACATGCAAAGCATTGCTTACCACTAAACTACAGCGATAACATGAAAACGAAACAACTCCTAAATACAAAACACGTGTAAAAAATTCTAAGACAATACAATGTTCAAAAATGAATCACACCTAGCACACACTTCATCGGTAGATGAAATAAAAAAACATGAGGGGCTTAACTATCACCCAACAATCAAGCTAACAACAAGTTAAATTATGCATTCATCAAGAAAAAACTCATATAGAACAGTATCAAAGCAAAAATCACAAGGGCTTTAAGGGTTGTAATGTGGCTTGGGTAACAAACAATTTTTTTTCTCAATGTAAAAGAAACAAAAACTTGCCTAATCAAATGAGAGTGGTCATTTCTCACAATCTCAAGCATTCACAAATTCCAATCACCTTTTTTTTTCCAAATTGTTACACCACTCCACACAACTTATTAGCATAACATTATTCTATTTTTTTCTTTTTTCAATTCTTTTTCCCCTTTTTTTTCTTTTCTTTTTCACTTTTTTCTTTTCTTTCTTTTTCAAACTTTTTCTTTTTCTCAACCTCTTAGCAACCAACCTCTTCTCCTCAACTTGAAAACAACCACACATAGTGACATGAATGCTCCCAAACTTATTAGGCAAGGGTAAAAAACACTCAAATAACAAGTCATAGTTATAGTTCAAGAAAAAGTATTAGAATCCATACAAAAATGAACTTAACACCAACATGGATTCTATCAAAGGCTCAAAGGGAGTTAGCAAATTTTCACTCACTCACAAGGTAGATTGACTATTTGGTCAAGTGGTTATGCTCAAAATCAAACAAAATCCCTTGATCATTTTATTGCTATCATACAAATCAACACAAATACAAGATTAAACATAATAAAATTCAGTTAAACAAGAATGTTAGTCTCCTGCATATAGTAAACAATGGAAAGCTCCTTACAAAAAGGGTTTTGTTCTAAAGTGATTCAAAACTGAACAAGTATGGAAAAATAATGAATGACATGAAAATTGTACAAATGAAAAGTATCTTAATCATGTTATGTTCAAGAAAGCCATAAACACAAATCTTAGCCATGTAACTCATTTAAACTTTTCACCATTCCAGAATCTGTCATGTTCGCAGTGCAAACAGTTATTCGCCTAGCGAACGCATTCGCCCCAAGTTCGCACAGCGAACTCAGGGCCTGCATGACAGTGACTCAAAAATTCTGGTTTTTCTATTTGTGGTTTATTACAACACTCATCCACCATAACATTTTCTTGTTGAAACAATCAAACTTGAACAATCACAAAATGCATCCTCAAGCTAATCAAATATAAAGCTTGAGAAAAAACACAAAAATTTCCTAACAACCTAACAAAATTGAATCAAACTAAATAAAAATAAAGCTTTACAAACTCAAAAATCGTTGGGTTGCCTCCCAACAAGCGCTTGTTTCACGTCGTTAGCTCGACGCCTTTATTGTGTTTTGCTTGTAACTTCCTAACAGACATGCCGATGTTTTGTCAAAGCGCCAACCAAAAGAAAGTATCCTAACCAAGCACTTGCCCAAACGTTACACAAACAAAATATATACAACATTTGAACAAACATAATGGAAAACAATTATATATAAGGATAGGAAACAAAAGCAAAACAAGTATCTGTACAAGCATATATACAATATAGACAATTATGTACAATGCTAAAAAATATAGAAACTATCGCAATGCGATTCAATATCAAAATCAATCCCCGGCAACGGCGCCATTTTGTTGAAACGGTAAAGCGGCAAGCAAAAATATTATTTTAGGAAGAATTCCCTCCGGGAATTATGTCGTCTCCACAGGGATAGGTGCGAGGGAAAAAATGTCGTTCAACAATCTTTACATCTCTAAGATTGGGTTTGAATGGTTTTAAAGAGTAAGATCCAAAAGAGAAACATAAGACAAGAAAATAAATACATTCTTAAGACATGAGAAAACTCGTCAGGAGTTGTATTTCGTTCTATCCATCATGTGCTAAGAAATCTATGGATCAAATGCACGCCACCTAAATCACTCGTCAAAACCCCCACGTATCGATCACAATAAGAGGTTATGTCTAACACAAATGTCGAGAGGTCAACCGCATTCTCTCGGATGTGATTTCTCATGCAACTAAACAACAATGAGCGTTAAGATCTGACAGACATGTGAATATTATACCGCTTCCTACAACCAATAGACATTCATCTTAGATCGAGTTCAAAAAGTATATGTCTATAGCTAATCAAACCCATTAAGATAGAGATTAAATCAAAAATGACATCGATAAAGAGTTGTAAAAGAGATTTTATACAAAGATCCATAAATATACATACAATCAAGATAAACTTACATACAAAACCCCAACAAATGAAAAATACATAGAGAGGAAGGAAGAAAAACACAAATCTCATGGTTTGTCAACTCCGATTGAATTGGATTCGAATCCGGATCGTCAAGATATACACTCCATGTGTTGTTTCTAAGCTAAATCTACTCAAGAATATGTTTGATGAAGTTGGGGTAAAAAGTTCCTAACAACATCTCTTTCTAAAAAGCAAGAAAAGTAATTATATAGTATTTACAAAATCTGTCATGTACGCAGTACGAACCATTTCTTTGCCCAGCGAATACACTTTTAGGCACCTGAAGTGCCTCTAAACAGTTAAACCGCCCTTTGAAAATATTTGAGTTCTCCGTGCGAGCACTTCTTCGCACAACAAACCGCTTCGCTACAAGTTCGCACAGCGAACCGCTTCTCTACAAGTTCGCACAGCGAACTTAGCGTCCTATTGCTACTGACTTCAGTCTGGGATGGTTCGCTGGTCCTTCGCTGCATGTTCGCACAACGAACATTCACTTCTTGTTCGCCCAGCAAACTTATTCTCCTTTTCTTTCTGCCTCTAATTTGAGAGGGTTCGCTGGGGCTTCGTCAGTTGTTTGCACAGCGAACTTGATGATTCCTCTTCTTTTCTTTGGCTTCCTTGTCCACTCCTTTGTGTCTTACTCATTGATGCTTTATGCCTATTTCTACACAATAACACACACATCAATGAATCCAAAGGTATTTGCAATGTAATTGAAGAACCACATAAGAACAATAATTAAATCTATGAAAACATGAGAATTGAGATGAAAAGTGTCAAGAAAGATGGTTCATTTTAAGTCAAAATTTGCACTTAACAAACTCTCCTCAACTAGATTTTTGCTTGTCCTCAAGCAAAGTATGCCCCTCATGATAACAAGAGAAATTTGCTCAAACAAGAGGATTTGCTCAAGCATACGAATATGCACAAGAGATATACTTAAACTTGTTTGTCCTCAAACAAGAATCAATCAACTCGAATAAACAAAAGCAATAATCAAGAAATCATGCTCAACAAGTTTTTACAAACAGAAAACATAAGTATGGTACAAATATCAAAAGTACATGCAAAGCATTGCTTACCACTAAACTACAACGATAACATGAAAACGAAACAACTTCTAAATACAAAACACGTGTAAAAAATTCTAAGACAATACAATGTTAAAAAATGAATCACACCTAGCACACACTTCATCGGTAGATGAAATAAAAAAACATGAGGGGCTTAACTATCACCCAACAATCAAGCTAACAACAAGTTAAATTATGCATTCATCAAGAAAAAACTCATATTGAACAGTATAAAATCAAAAATCACAAGGGCTTTAAGGGTTGTAATGTGGCTTGGGTAACAAACAATTTTTTTCTCAATGTAAAAGAAACAAAAACTTGCCTAATCAAATGAGAGTGGTCATTTCTCACAATCTCAAGCATTCACAAATTCCAATCACCTTTTTTTTTCCAAATTGTTACACCACTCCACACAACTTATTAGCATAACATTATTCTATTTTTTTCTTGTTTCAATTCTTTTTCCCCTTTTTTTTCTTTTCTTTTTCACTTTTTTCTTTTTTTTCTTTTTCAAACTTTTTCTTTTTCTCAACCTCTTAGCAACCAACCTCTTCTCCCCAACTTGAAAACAACCACACATAGTGACATGAATGCTCCCAAACTTATTAGACAAGGGTAAAAAAAACTCAAATAACAAGTCATAGTTATAGTTCAAGAAAAAGTATTAGAATCCATACAAAAATGAACTTAACACCAACATGGATTCTAACAAAGGCTCAAAGGGGGTTAGCAAATTTTCACTCACTCACAAGGTAGATTGACTATTTGGTCAAGTGGTTATGCTCAAAATCAAACAAAATCCCTTGATCATTTTATTGCTATCATACAAATCAACACAAATACAAGATTAAACATAATAAAATCGAGTTAAACAAGAATGTTGGTCTCCTGCATATAGAAAACAATGGAAAGCTCCTTACAAAAAGGGTTTTGTTCTAAAGTGATTCAAAACTGAACAAGTATGGAAAAATAATGAATGACATGAAAATTCTACAAATGAAAAGTATCTTAATCATGTTAAGTTCAAGAAAGCCATAAACACAAATCTTAGCCATGTAACTCATTTAAACTTTTCACCATTCCAGAATTTGCCATGTTCGCAGTGCAAACAGTTATTCGCCTAGCGAACGCATTCGCCCCAAGTTCGCACAGCGAACTCAGGGCGAGCATGACAGTGACTCAAAAATTCTGGTTTTTCTATTTGTGGTTTATTACAACACTCATCCACCATAACATTTTCTTGTTGAAACAATCAAACTTGAACAATCACAAAATGCATCCTCAAGCTAATCAAATATAAAGCTTGAGAAAAAACACAAAAATTTCCTAACAACCTAACAAAACTGAATCAAACTAAATAAAAATAAAGGTTTACAAACTCAAAAATCGTTGGGTTGCCTCCCAACAAGCGCTTTTTTCACGTCGTTAGCTCGACGCCTTTATTGTGTTTTGCTTGTAACTTCCTAATAGACATGCCGATGTTTTGTCAAAGCGCCAACCAAAAGAAAGTATCCTAACCAAGCACTTGACCAAACGTTACAGAAACAAAATATATACAACATTTGAACAAACATAATGGGAAACAATTATATATAAGGATAGGAAATAAAAGTAAAACAAGTATCTGTACAAGCATATATACAATATAGACAATTATGTACAATGCTAAAAAATATAGAAACTATCGCAATGCGATTCAATATCAAAACCAATCCCGGCAACGGCGCCATTTTGTTGAAACGGTAAAGCGGCAAGCAAAAATATTATTTTAGGAAGAATTCCCACCGGGAATTATGACGTCTCCACAGGGATAGGTGCGAGGGAAAAAATGTCGTTCAACAATCTTTACATCTCTAAGCTTGGGTTTGAATGGTTTTAAAGAGTAAGATGCAAAAGAGAAACATAAGACAAGAAAATAAATACATTCTTAAGACATGAGAAAACTCTTCAGGAGTTGTATTTCGTTCTATCCATCATGTGCTAAGAAATCTATGGATCAAATGCACGCCACCTAAATCAATCGTCAAAACCCCCACGTATCGATCATAATAAGAGGTTATGTCTAACGCAAATGTCGAGAGGTCAACCGCATTCTCTCGGATGTGATTTCTCATGCAACTAAACAACAATGAGCATTAATATCTGACAGACATGTGAATATTATACCGCTTCCCATAACCAATGGACATTCATCTTAGATCGAGTTCAAAAAGTATATGTCTATAGCGAATCAAACCCATTAAGATAGAGATTAAATCAAAAATGACATCGATAAAGAGTTGTAAAAGAGATTTTATACAAAGATCCATAAATATACATACAATCAAGATAAACTTACATACAAAACCCCAACAAATGAAAAATACATAGAGAGGAAGAAAGAAAAACACAAATCTCATGGTTTGTCAACTCCGATTGAAGTGGATTCGACTCCAGATCGTCAAGATATACACTCCATGTGTTGTTTCTAAGCTAAATCTACTCAAGAATGTGTTTGATGAAGTTGGGGTAAAAAGTTCCTAACAACATCTCTTTCTAAAAAGCAAGAAAAGTAATTATATAGTATTTACAAAATCTGTCACGTACGCAGTGCGAACCATTTCTTTGCCCAGCGAATACACTTTTAGGCACCTGAAGTGCCTCTAAACAGTTAAACCGCCCTTTGAAAATATTTGAGTTCTCCGTGCGAGCACTTCTTCGTACAACAAACCGCTTCACTACAAGTTTGCACAGCGAACTGCTTCTCTACAAGTTCGCACATCGAACTTAGCGTCAAATTGCTACTGACTTCAGTCTGGGATGGTTCGCTGGTCCTTCGCTGCATGTTCGCACAACGAACATTCACTTCTTGTTCGCCCAGCAAACTTATACTCCTTTTCTTTCTGCCTCTAAATTGAGAGGGTTCGCTGGGGCTTCGTCAGTTGTTTGCACAGCGAACTTGATGATTCCTCTTCTTTTCTTTGGCTTCCTTGTCCACTCCTTTGTGTCTTACTCATTGATGCTTTAGGCCTAATTTCTACACAACAACACACACACCAATGAATCCAAAGGTATTTGCAATGTAATTGAAGAACCACATAAGAACAATAATTAAATCTATGAAAACATGAGAATTGAGATGAAAAGTGTCAAGAAAGATGGTTCATTTTAAGTCAAAATTTGCACTTAACAAACTCTCCTCAACTAGATTTTTGCTTGTCCTAAAGCAAAGTATGCCCCTCATGATAACAAGAGAAATTTGCTCAAACAAGAGGATTTGCTCGAGCATACGAATATGCACAAGAGATATACTTAAACTTATTTGTCCTCAAACAATAATCAATCAACTCGCAGAAACAAAAGCAATAATCAAGAAATCATGCTCAACAAGTTTTTACAAACAGAAAACATAAGTATGGTACAAATATCAAAAGTACATGCAAAGCATTGCTTACCACTAAACTACAACGATAACATGAAAACGAAACAACTCCTAAATACAAAACACGTGTAAAAAATTCTAAGACAATGCAATGTTCAAAAATGAATCACACCTAGCACACACTTCATCGGTAGATGAAATAAAAAAAGATGAGGGGCTTAACTATCACCCAACAATCAAGCTAACAACAAGTTAAATTATGCATTCATCAAGAAAAAACTCATATTGAACAGTATAAAAGCAAAAATCACAAGGGCTTTAAGGGTTGTAATGTGGCTTGGGTAACAAACAATTTTTTTTCTCAATGTAAAAGAAACAAAAACTTGCCTAATCAAATGAGAGTGGTCATTTCTCACAATCTCAAGCATTCACAAATTCCAATCACCTTTTTTTCTTTTCCAAATTGTTACACCACTCCACGCAACTTATTAGCATAACATTATTCTATTTTTTTCTTTTTTCAATTCTTTTTCCCCCTTTTTTTCTTTTCTTTTTCACTTTTTTCTTTTTTTTCTTTTTCAAACTTTTTCTTTTTCTCAACCTCTTAGCAACTAACCTCTTCTCCCCAACTTGAAAACAACCACACATAGTGACATGAATGCTCCCAAACTTATTAGGCAAGGGTAAAAATAACTTAAATAACAAGTCATAGTTATAGTTCAAGAAAAAGTATTAGAATCCATACAAAAATGAACTTAACACCAACATGGATTCTAACAAAGGCTCAAAGGGGGTTAGCAAATTTTCACTCACTCACAAGGTAGATTGACTATTTGGTCAAGTGGTTATGCTCAAAATCAAACAAAAACCCTTGATCATTTTATTGCTATCATACAAATCAACACAAATACAAGATTAAACATAATAAAATCGAGTTAAACAAGAATGTTGGTCTCCTGCATATAGTAAACAATGGAAAGCTCCTTACAAAAAGGGTTTTGTTCTAAAGTGATTCAAAATTGAACAAGTATGGAAAAATAATGAATGACATGAAAATTGTACAAATGAAAAGTATCTTAATCATGTTATGTTCAAGAAAGCCATAAACACAAATCTTAGCCATGTAACTCATTTAAACTTTTCACCATTCCAGAATCTGTCATGTTCGCAGTGCAAACAGTTATTCGCATAGCGAACGCATTCGCCCCAAGTTCGCACAGCGAACTCAGGGCGAGCATGACAGTGACTCAAAAATTCTGGTTTTTCTATTTGTGGTTTATTACAACACTCATCCACCATAACATTTTCTTACTGAAACAATCAAACTTGAACAATCACAAAATGAATCCCCAAGCTAATCAAATATAAAGCTTGAGAAAAAACACAAAAATTTCCTAACAACCTAACAAAATTGAATCAAACTAAATAAAAATAAAGCTTTACAAACTCAAAAATTGTTGGGATGCCTCCCAACAAGCGCTTGTTTCACGTCGTTAGCTCGACGCCTTTATTGTGTTTTGCTTGTAACTTCCTAACAGACATGCCGATGTTTTGTCAAAGCGCCAACCAAAAGAAAGTATCCTAACCAAGCACTTGCCCAAACGTTACAGAAACAAAATATATACAACATTTGAACAAACATAATGGAAAACAATTATATATAAGGATAGGAAACAAAAGCAAAACAAGTATCTGTACAAGCATATATACAATATAGACAATTATGTACAATGCTAAAAAATATAGAAACTATCGCAATGTGATTCAATATCAAAATCAATCCCCGGCAACGGCGTCATTTTGTTGAAACGGTAAAGCGGCAAGCAAAAATATTATTTTAGGAAGAATTCCCTCCGGGAATTATGTCGTCTCCACAGGGATAGGTGCGAGGGAAAAAATGTCGTTCAACAATCTTTACATCTCTAAGCTTGGGTTTGATGGTTTTAAAGAGTAAGATGCAAAAGAGAAACATAAGACAATAAAATAAATACATTCTTAAGACATGAGAAAACTCGTCAGGAGTTGTATTTCGTTCTATCCTTCATATTCTAAGAAATCTATGGATCGAATGCACGCCACCTAAATCACTCGTCAAAACCCCCACGTATCGATCACAATAAGAGGTTATGTCTAACGCAAATGTCGAGAGGTCAACCGCATTCTCTCGGATGTGATTTCTCATGCAACTAAACAACAATGAGCATTAAGATCTGACAGACATGTGAATATTATACCGCTTCCCACAACCAATAGACATTCATCTTAGATCGAGTTCAAAAAGTATATGTCTATAGCGAATCAAACCCATTAAGATAGAGATTAAATCAAAAATGACATCGATAAAGAGTTGTAAAAGAGATTTTATACAAAGATCCATAAATATACATACAATCAAGATAAACTTACATACAAAACCCCAACAAATGAAAAATACATAGAGAGGAAGAAAGAAAAACACAAATCTCATGGTTTGTCAACTCCGATTGAAGTGGATTTGACTCCAGATCGTCAAGATATACACTCCATGTGTTGTTTCTAAGCTAAATCTACTCAAGAATGTGTTTGATGAAGTTGGGGTAAAAAGTTCCTAACAACATCTCTTTCTAAAAAGCAAGAAAAGTAATTATATAGTATTTACAAAATCTGTCACGTACGCAGTGCGAACCATTTCTTTGCCCAGCGAATACACTTTTAGGCACCTGAAGTGCCTCTAAACAGTTAAACCGCCCTTTGAAAATATTTGAGTTCAACGTGCGAGCACTTCTTCGCACAACAAACCGCTTCGCTACAAGTTCGCACAGCGAACTACTTCTCTACAAGTTCGCACAGCGAACTTAGCATCCTATTGCTACTGACTTCAGTCTGGGATGGTTCGCTGGTCCTTCACTGCATGTTCGCACAACGAACATTCACTTCTTGTTCGCCCAGCAAACTTATACTCCTTTTCTTTCTGCCTCTAATTTGAGAGGGTTCGCTGGGGCTTCGTCAGTTGTTTGCACAGCGAACTTGATGATTCCTCTTCTTTTCTTTGGCTTCCTTGTCCACTCCTTTGTGTCTTACTCATTGATGCTTTAGGCCTAATTTCTACACAATAACACACACATCAATGAATCCAAAGGTATTTGCAATGTAATTGAAGAACCACATAAGAACAATAATTAAATCTATGAAAACATGAGAATTGAGATGAAAAGTGTCAAGAAAGATGGTTCATTTTAAGTCAAAATTTGCACTTAACAAACTCTCCTCAACTAGATTTTTGCTTGTCCTCAAGCAAAGTATGCCCCTCATGATAACAAGAGAAATTTGCTCAAGCATACGAATATGCACAACAGATATACTTAAACTTGTTTGTCCTCAAACAAGAATCAATCAACTCGCAGAAACAAAAGCAATAATCAAGAAATCATGCTCAACAAGTTTTTACAAACAGAAAACATAAGTATGGTACAAATATCAAAAGTACATGCAAAGCATTGCTTACCACTAAACTACAACGATAACATGAAAACGAAACAACTTCTAAATACAAAACACGTGTAAAAAATTCTAAGACAATACAATGTTAAAAAATGAATCACACCTAGCACACACTTCATCGGTAGATGAAATAAAAAAACATGAGGGGCTTAACTATCACCCAACAATCAAGCTAACAACAAGTTAAATTATGCATTCATCAAGAAAAAACTCATATAGAACAGTATAAAAGCAAAAATCACAAGGGCTTTAAGGGTTGTAATGTGGCTTGGGTAACAAACAATTTTTTTTCTCAATGTAAAAGAAACAAAAACTTTCCTAATCAAATGAGTGTGGTCATTTCTCACAATCTCAAGCATTCACAAATTCCAATCACCTTTTTTTCTTTTCCAAATTGTTACATCACTCCACACAACTTATTAGCATAACATTATTCTATTTTTTTCTTTTTTCAATTCTTTTTCCCCTTTTTTTTCTTTTCTTTTTCACTTTTTTCTTTTTTTTCTTTTTCAAACTTTTTCTTTTTCTCAACCTCTTAGCAACCAACCTCTTCTCCCCAACTTGAAAACAACCACACATAGTGACATGAATGCTCCCAAACTTATTAGGCAAGGGTAAAAAAAACTCAAATAACAAGTCATAGTTATAGTTCAAGAAAAAGTATTAGAATCCATACAAAAATGAACTTAACACCAACATGGATTCTAACAAAGGCTCAAAGGGGGTTAGCAAATTTTCACTCACTCACAAGGTAGATTGACTATTTGGTCAAGTGGTTATGCTCAAAATCAAACAAAATCCCTTGATCATTTTATTGCTATCATACAAATCAACACAAATACAAGATTAAACATAATAAAATCGAGTTAAACAAGAATGTTGGTCTCCTGCATATAGTAAACAATGGAAAGCTCCTTACAAAAAGGGTTTTGTTCTAAAGTGATTCAAAATTGAACAAGTATGGAAAAATAATGAATGACATGAAAATTGTACAAATGAAAAGTATCTTAATCATGTTATGTTCAAGAAAGCCATAAACATAAATCTTAGCCATGTAACTCATTTAAACTTTTCACCATTCCAGAATCTGTCATGTTCGCAGTGCAAACAGTTATTCGCCTAGCGAACGCATTCGCCCCAAGTTCGCACAGCGAACTCAGGGCGAGCATGACAGTGACTCAAAAATTCTGGTTTTTCTATTTGTGGTTTATTACAACACTCATCCACCATAACATTTTCTTGTTGAAACAATCAAACTTGAACAATCACAAAATGAATCCTCAAGCTAATCAAATATAAAGCTTGAGAAAAAACACAAAAATTTCCTAACAACCTAACAAAACTGAATCAAACTAAATAAAAATAAAGCTTTACAAACTCAAAAATCGTTGGGTTGCCTCCCAACAAGCGCTTGTTTCACGTCGTTAGCTCGACGCCTTTATTTTGTTTTGCATGTAACTTCCTAACAGACATGCCGATGTTTTGTCAAAATGCCAACCAAAAGAAAGTATCCTAACCAAGCACTTGACCAAATGTTACAGAAACAAAATATATACAACATTTGAACAAACATAATGGAAAACAATTATATATAAGGATAGGAAACAAAAGCAAAACAAGTATCTGTACAAGCATATATACAATATAGAAAATTATGTACAATGCTAAAAAATATATAAACTATCGCAATGCGATTCAATATCAAAATCAATCCCCGACAACGGTGCCATTTTGTTGAAACGGTAAAGCGGCAAGCAAAAATATTATTTTAGGAAGAATTCCCTCCGGGAATTATGTCGTCTCCACAGGGATAGGTGCGAGGGAAAAAATGTCGTTCAACAATCTTTACATCTCTAAGCTTTGGTTTGAATGGTTTTAAAGAGTAAGATGCAAAAGAGAAACATAAGACAAGAAAATAAATACATTCTTAAGACATGAGAAAACTCGTCAGGAGTTGTATTTCGTTCTATCCATCATGTGCTAAGAAATCTATTGATCAAATGCACGCCACCTAAATCACTCGTCAAAACCCCCACGTATCGATCACAATAAGAGGTTATGTCTAACGCAAATGTCGAGAGGTCAACCGCATTCTCTCGGATGTGATTTCTCATGCAACTAAACAACAATGAGCATTAAGATCTGACAGACATGTGAATATTATACCGCTTCCCACAACCAATAGACATTCATCTTAGATCGAGTTCAAAAAGTATATGTCTATAGCGAATTAAACCCATTAAGATAGAGATTAAATCAAAAATGACATCGATAAAGAGTTGTAAAAGAGATTTTATACAAAGATCCATAAATATACATACAATCAAGATAAACTTACATACAAAACCCCAATAAATGAAAAATACATAGAGAGGAAGGAAGAAAAACACAAATCTCATGGTTTGTCAACTCCGATTGAAGTGGATTCGACTCCGGATCGTCAAGATATACACTTCATGTGTTGTTTCTAAGCTAAATCTACTCAAGAATGTGTTTGATGAAGTTGGGGTAAAAAGTTCCCAATAACATCTCTTTCTAAAAAGCAAGAAAAGTAATTATATAGTATTTACAAAATCTGTCACGTTCGCAGTGCGAACCATTTCTTTGCCCGGCGAACACACTTTTAGGCATCTGAAGTGCCTCTGAACAGTTAAATCGCCCTTTGAAAATATATGGGTTCACCGTGCGAGCACTTCTTTGCACAGCGAACCGCTTCTCTACAAGTTCGCACAATGAACTTAGCGTCCTTTAGCTACTGACTTCAGTCTAGGATGGTTCGCTGGTCCTTCGCTGCATGTTTGCACAACGAACATTCGCTTCTTGTTCTCCCAGCGAACTTATACTCCTTTTCTTTCTACCTCTAATTTGAGAGGGTTCGATGGGGCTTCGCCAGCTGTTCGCGCAGCGAACTTTCTGATTCCTCTTCTTTTCTTTGGCTTCCTTGTCCACTTCTTTGTGTTTTACTCATTGATGTTTTATGCCTAATTTTTACACAATAACACACACATCAAAGAATCCAAAGGTATTTGCAATGTAATTAAAGAATCACACAAAAACAAGAATTAAATCTATGAAAACACGAGAATTGAGATGAAAAGTACCAAGAAAGATGGTTCATTTTAAGTCAAAATTTGCACTTAACATCGCCCGACCAGGAAGGAGTCCCACCGGCGCCGAGACAAATCCGACCAGGGTATGCAATGACAGTATGATAATAACACCCCTCTTACTGTTTCTTGTGAGAAGATTTACTAGGATTGTGCCAACATGGAATTTCGAAAGGGAGGAGTCCTGGCCCCATTTAAAGAACATCTCACACTGAGAAATCGAAGCATTTTCATTTTTGCAAGGGTCACGACTATAACACCGATGATCATATCCAATTGAAAGATTTCACTTAGGGGTCGATTAAGAGGGGAAGGCTAACCTAATAAGTTAAAGAGGAAAGAGAGATCGTGAGGAATCATGTAAAGTTAAATCCCCTCGAACAATGTAGATGTTATGACCATCGCCAAGAGCAAGGAGGCTAGTAAAGGAAAGGGCCCATACATTACCATCATCACTGAAGGAGCGCCCCGGGAAAAACTCTCATCCAAGGGTCAATGAAGAGGAAGATCGTTGAGATAATGATTGTAACACCCTAAACCTCAAAACTTATATAAAAAGATTTAATCTACAATTTAAGGTGTCACTACGACAACCATCCAAAAACTTTCGAAAATATTTAACAACATGCAGCGAAATTAACATAATAAAACTTAAAAATAAAATTTCACAAATAAACTATTATGCTTTAAATCGCATAATTAAGCATTAACTCAAAACATAATAAAAAGGCCCCGTTCCTGATGTTACAAATTAGAGCATTAATCGATTAAAACAGTAACGATAAAAATAAATGAAGATGAGATTCAAGAAGCTATCTTCCTCTCATAATAACCAAACTCTACTCCTGATTATCTACAATATGTCCATGGTGGACAACATAAAACAAAGGGGTGAAAATACGCTCAAACATGTTAGCAGTGCAAAAGATCAGGAAGGATAGCCTAAACAACAACAATAACAACAACAATCATCAACATGTAATGTATTCACACAAAAATCATCACTATCATAAATTCATACAAAACACTCCAATCAACTCACATAATCATTTATTCATTCGCATCAACTCAATTTAGCAGTTAACTCAAACTCAATGCAGATATGTATCCAATGCTTGACTTTTCAACTCTGTCAATGCCCGTCACAATCTCTTCTCTAAACCAGACTCTTGATTCAACTCTATATGCATGTGGTACCAACTCAACAACGGTTCTTCATAAGAACCGGGTTCTAACATCTGAACCCCGAGTCCCCTCTCTGAACATGTGACTCGCCTCTTTCACAACAATAATAACATATGATGTATGGCATACAATAATACAACGATAACGAAACAACAATGATTACAGCACCATATATGAATGTAAGCAATCATTCACGACACCAACACAACAATGATTATAACCTCACACCTGATTTTAAACAATCATGTATTAAATGCATCAACAGTAGTTCTCGCTCCGAACTACACATCTCAACAATCATCAGCAAGTATTTACAACAATTCACGTAATTATACTTGCACTTCACATCATATATTCACACATCGAATACACATCCAGACAATACTCAATCATATTAAATCATCTTAACATCGCTTCATCATTAATTCATTCATTCACAACAATAAATCGTTTGTTAGTTACCGTCAACTATTATGTAACAAGTAAATAATTAATTTACATAAATTCTAGTACCCATCCAGCCACTGAATTCATCACTATGGGATATCCATACGCATTAGCTTTCCAATGCTTCAAACCGTACCTCATTTGGATTTACGAAACTAAAGTTATGAAAAAACTGATCAGATAAAATAATAGGTTTCAGCTCAGAAATTTTTCAAAATTCAACTTGCATCAGTCGATTGACATCTGGGTGCAATCCATTGACATTATTCCTCATGGGGTACGATTCAAAATTCAACTAGTTGCAATCGATTGACATTATTCCTCATTATATTATGCCTTTCCAATTTTTCATGTTTTGACTAAGAGCAATCGATTTATTAAATGAATTAATCGATTGACATAGTTCTTCTTTCAAATTTTTTAAATTTTTTCACACATGCAATCAATTGACACAGGATCTCAATCAATTTACATTAGCCAAAATCCCAGTTTTCAACACGTTTACTTCAACTTCCCTATCCCCTACCCCCCATACATCAAACCAATTCACATTATAACATCCAAACACATCATATCATGAATTTAACAACATATAACAATCTCATAATAATTAAACATGTTATAACACACAAATTAAATCATGAATCATAACAATCAGACATGCAATTTGTACAAATTTCATCAAGAACACATGAACACATCAACATTGGTGAAATCAAAAGAAAAACCTAGAAGAGAGTGAGGATTCCTCTCTACCGTTCATACAATATACACCTATAAAAGAGTAATCTCCCCCTTACCTTGGATTTCCAGCAAAGTAAAGTCTAAGCTCCTCAATAATGGTGTTTTCTCCCCAAAACCTAGGTTGTCTCCCTTGCCTCTTTCTCTTGTTCTCCAAAATATGTCGTACTGTCAAGGTTCTGCCCTCGCTCTTTTCTATTTAAACCAAAATCTGATTCCCCTAATTAAGTTATTCCCTTATTACCATCAGCTTACTCTCATATTCCTTATTTTTCCCTTACTCCTCTTACTAATTCCAATTTCCTCTATTTTAATTTCAAATAATTCAATTATCTTTTAAATTCTATTATTTCTCTTATTTTTCTGCAGCTACCTTATTTTTAATTATTCCACTCAACTTAAATTAATTAAAATAATCTAACTAATTACTACCATTCTCTTAACTCTCTCAAAACCCTCCAAAACATAAATATTTCCAATTATCCAAATAAAAGCATATAAATCACTTAATAAATTGAATAAAATGCATCTAAATTCAATTAAATAAATTAATTGAATTCAAGGTGTAACAACGGCCGTTCATAGAAAGGATGCAGGTACGTCGACGAAGATTCCTGATCGGCCTATGTTGGGATTCTGGGACCCAGAGAAGGTTGGAGGTGTCCACAATGAAATTTTCTCCCTGCTAATCACAGCTACAATCAGGAAGTTCGACGTCTCATGTATCCTCGTTGGTGGCGGTAGCTCATGTGATGTTATGTACTGATGTTGAGTAATCAAAAGTAAGTATTTGTTTTTATCGTATCCACGGGGACTGGTGAGATATCAATGTCGTTCAACAGTTAATATGATTTTCAGCAGAAGTTTTGCAAGATATTTGATTTGTAAGTTACCAAATGTAAAAACATATAATTAATAAGGATAGTTTTCAGAGGAATAAGCTTGCTGGGATTGGATTTCATCCACCGATTAAATATGCAAACCACTGAGAAATTATACACAATCTAAGCATGTATCAATATCATCATGTATCGCTTACAAACAGAGTTTATGTCTAAACATCTGATGAGGATTCTACCTTATTATTTAATCGGCGATTTCTCAGCCTATTAAACAATACGGCATCATTAAGAATCGATACTTACGGTGAATATTAAACCTAAATCTATGTCTAGCATTTAGAGTTTAATAGATGATTATCTTGGATCGAGATTAGAATTGTATTTCTCAATATCAATTCATATCCATGGAGTTAAACAATAAAACCAAGATAACATCAAGAATTATTCATAAATACATTGCATTATAACTCCATGATCAATGAAAATACATACTATTTTGGTGAACTACAACCAATCCCAACAAGAAAGGGATTTAGCTACTCATGGTTGCTTGATACAAAATGGAGGAATTGAGATGAATCAGCATCAACGATGATTTCCTGACTCTTGATACGTATCCAACTCATATCCTCACTTTACCTCTCTTACTATCTATTACAATATGGTTTGTCTAATTTCCTCTCATGATTCCAAAATGTTTCTGCTGCACCCCTTTTATACTGCTTGAGTTGAGGCACTTTCTCTATGCGAAGTTCTGGTCGCTATGCGAAGTGAGCTTGCTTAACCATGAAGAACTTTTAAACCGCCCCTGCGAACTGCCATACTTCTCTATGCGAAGTAAAGTTCGCATAGCAAACTTTTCTGCGTTTTTCCTCGCTTTTGTCGCTGTAAGCGAACTTTAAGGATTTGATTCTGTCTCTTCTACTTCGCATAGCGAAGTATTGCTCACGATGCGAAGTTTGCAGGGCATGACTTTTCTTTTTGCTTTAGCTTATGTGTTCCTTAGTCTTTTCCTGCACATATTTTGGATCATGGTTAATAAAATCTCATCATTTTTAAGTAATGGATGTGACAAATTATTAAGTTTTGATCAAAGATTTATTATTATTTGAATCTCTATCAAATTCTCCCCAACTTGAATCTTTGTTTGTCCTCAATCAAAGCTTTAAAAGCAATAGTGTAGTTGAAAGCAAGAGTTTCTATACTCCTGCTCACATGACCAATCAGTTTTTGCAAAGAATTAATTAAGGTACATGGTTCAAATGTCAAATTTCACATCCAAGTTTGTTATGCTTATCACTTTCCTAGCACTTAGACAAAATTCATGTCAATCAATCAAAAGCAAAAAACATGCCTATCATGAATCACACCTATCACACTTTTTGTATAAGTGAAAATCATGTGGGATTTTGAACTCTCATCTGATAAATTTGCTAACATCTAGATTAAATCATGCATTCATCTTAGCAACTCATGTTGATATGAAGAAACATAGATCACTAAGGTCTTTACCTGGTTGTAATGTGGCTTGAGTACCAAGGAAGGTTCATTTCTATGGATAATGGAAACAAAATGGGTTCTTGATTTTTCTTTCTTTTTAGAAGAGCATTCAAAAGTTTTTGCTTTTCTTCAGCCTCTTACTCATCCTACATCTCCTTGTTCCCACTTTGAACACATCATTTTTTTGGTATTTATTTCCTTTCCCTTTTTTTTTTCTTTTTCCATTTCTCTTTTTTCTTTTTCTATTCTCTTATTTCTATTTTTCTATTTTTTAAAAAGGGATTTTTCCTTCTCCCCAACTTGAACAAAACCTTATCTTTTTTTTTAATGTTCTTTAAAATTTTGCAAAGGACATCAATTTATTGTCAAGGTTTTAATCCAAGAAAACTTTTTTAGAATCTATCATACATGAACTTTTATGATTTTTAATGATAGAGAACAATATTCACTAAGTGGTTTACTTAATAAATTTGTTCAGTTCATAAATGATAGATTTATCCTATGTGGCTCAAAAGGTTTTCAAAATCTCACTCGCTTACAAGGGGAAATGAGGCTACATTTGGTTTGATGGTTGTGCTCAATTTAAAAGAAGTGCCTTGATCCTTTCTATGTCTCTACAAAAATCAACATGAATGCAAGATTAAGCATGAATCAAACGAGTTAAAACAAGAATTTATCAGTCTCCTAAGCATATGGTAAATAAAGGAAAGCTACCTCACATTTTCGGGTTTTAGAACTAAGTGATTCACATATGAGACATGTTCTTGCATAAGAGTGCATGAACTGATTTTATGCAGACTACTTGTTTCATATTCATGCTAAATTCTTATGAAAGCAATAAACATGTACCTTTGGTTGTGCAATTATTTCAAAGTTGTATCATTACCATTGCACCTTCGTTGATTCACGTAACTTAGTCATTCCACTCTTTGCCTTTTCAACTCAATTTAGAGGACAAAAGATTAAGCACAAATATTAGGGATTGGACATAGGACACTTCTACATCTAAATACTATTAAAAACATAAAACACTGAAGTGAAGCAAATGGCATGATTGGCATTTTTGCTGAGCGAACTCAGTAAAATTCAGTTTTCTGAAGAATTTTCTTGTGCTATGACATGCCATTTTCTTCTCACTTTTTGAATATTGTTTAAAAAACAGAAGAGAAAACCATTAATATTTAAAAGGTTGGTTGCCTCCCAACAAGCGCTTGTTTAACCTCATTAGCTCGACGCCTGTGTTAGGGATATTTTAGAGGTCTTATTATGATGATTCTTGCAATGTCACCATAATGTTTCAGCATTTTTCCCTTGACTGTCTTAGTTGCTTTCAAACAGTCCCAATGGTGTTTTTCCTTTTTGATATTGAGGGAAATAAGTGTTTTTATGAGAGTCATCTGCAGCTGAGGTGATATGTGCTCTTGCATAATAATCTTATCTGCAACATCTCTCTTGAAACCAACTTCATTATCCTCTTGTTTCTGAATTTTTGCTTGATTTTCCTCTTGTTTTTCAACTTCACTCTTGAAAACAACATTTTCTGTTTCCGAGTGATCATTACTACCATCATCAGTAGCGTTAACGCTTTTAGCTGCACTTTCATTGCATTGCTCCTTTGAAATGATTTGTGTGATAGTAATGGATGTCTCTTGGTGTTGATCCTCAAGCTTTCTTGTTATTTGACCAACTTGCATTTCAAGATTCTTGAGTGATGCTTCAGTCCTTTTTTGGTTCTCCATAGACATTTGCATAAATTGCATCAAGGTGTCTTCCAATTTTGATATTATGTCCGGTTGTGGAAGATTTTGCGGGTGTTGATAGAAATTTTGGTATGGTTCCGCATCTTGTGTCCAATCTTGGACATAATCTATGTGGTTTGTGTATGGATACCCTTGGTAATATTTGTATGATTCTTGTCTATGTTGCCACAATTCCATGTAATTTACTTCAGATTTTGATCTTTTAATTGCAGCCTTGGACTGTTGTTTGAAGAGGGTTGATGCAGAATTTTTACCTTTTGGTGTTGCTTAGCTTGCATGTGCTTCACTTGTTCTTATGATACCTGATTTTGCATAAAATAAGGCACAATTCTAACACAACAAAAATGGTTAGCAGCAAATGTAAAAGGATATATACAATATTAACAAATACACAATAGCTTAAAACGATAAAAATTGTCGCAACAGCAAGTAATATCTAAACGCCAGTCCCCGGCAACGGCGCCATTTGATGTTGAGTAATCAAAAGTAAGTATTTATTTTTATCGTATCCACAGGGACTAGTGAGATATCAAAGTCATTCAATAGTTAATATGATTTTAAGCAAAAATTTTGCAAGATATTTTATTTGTAAGTTACCAAATGTAAAAACATATAATTAATAAGGATAGTTTTCAGAGGAATAAGCTTGTTGGGATTGGATTTTATCCACCGATTAAATATGCAAACCACTGATCAGTTATACACAATCTAAGAATGTATCAATATCATCATGTATCGCTTACAAACAGAGTTTATGTTTAAACATCTGATGATGATTATACCTTATTATTTAATGGACGATTTCTCAGCCTATTAAACAATACGGCAGCATTAAGAATCGATACTTACGGTGAATATTAAACTTAAATCTATGTCTAGCATTTAGAGTTTAATAGATGATTATCTTGGATCGAGATTAGAATCGTATTTCTCAATATCAATTCATATCCATGGAGTTAAACAATAAAACCAAGATAACATCGATAATGATTCATAAATACATTGCATATAACTCCATGATCAATGAAAATACATACTGTTTCGGTGAACTACAACCAATCCCAACAAGAAAGGGATTTAGCTACTCATGGTTGCTTGATACAAAATGGAGGAATTGAGATGAATCAGCATCAACGACGATTTCTCGACTCTTGATGTGTATCCAGCTTGTATCCTCACTTTCCCTCTCTTACTATCTATTACAATATGATTTTGTCTAATTTCCTCTCATGATTCCAAAATGTTTCTACTGCACCCCTTTTATACTGGTTGAGTTGAGGCACTTTCGCTATGCGAAGTTCTGGTCACTATGCCAAGTGAGCTTGCTTAACCATGAAGAACTTTTAAACCGCCCTTGGGAACCGCCATACTTCTTTATGCGAAGTAAAATTCGCATAACAAACTTTTCTGCGCTTTTCCTCGCTTTTGTCGCTGCAAGCGAACTTTGAGGATTTGATTATGTCTCTTCTACTTCGCATAGTGAAGTATTTCTCGCGATGCGAACGTCGTATAGTGAAGTATTGCTCGTGATGCGAACGTCGCGTAGCAAAGTATTGCTCGCGATGCGAAGTTTACAGGGCATGACTTTTCTTTTTGCTTCAGCTGATGTGTTCCTTAGTCTTTTCCTGCACATACATAACCATATTCAAGAGTAACACATTTTGGATCATGGTTAATAAAATCTCATCATTTTTAAGTAATGGATGTGACAAATTGTTAAGTTTTGATCAAAGATTTATTATCATTTGAATCTCTATCATGTACCCGGAGTTGATTGAGAAGATGGGCATTGACAAGGCAACTTATGGTCGTATGAAGGCTCTGATCTCTAGGTATTCAATGTGTCGCGGCCGGCAAAAATATTCGAGTCGCCATCATATTTTTTAAGGAAAATAATGATAAACCTAAAAATCCTTAATCCCAAGGGCAGAGATTCCTACGGTTCGGGAGTCGGTTAAGTGAGGGGAAGGTGTTAGGCACCCCTCACCTCCATTGTACTCAATGGGATCCTCCTTAAGTTCTAGGGTTTATTTGTTTGTTGTCTAATTCTTTATTTACAAAAGAATCCTAAGTTTTTTATTATTGTACTCGCTAGGGTTTACAACCCTATGCCTACGTACCTTCAATTTTGAAGGATCAGAGTAACCGTAGTTCACCTCCCCTATTCCTACCCCCTAATCATATCCCAAAACCTAATCCCAAATCTAATCCACTATTTGTACTCTTGGATAAAGAGTTCTATCCCCATATCCATTATTTATACTCCTAGATAAGGAGTTTTAACCCTTAATCTATATTTATACTCCTAGATAAGGAGTTATATCCCTTAATCTATATTTTAACTCCTAGATAAGGAGTTCTATCCTTTAAATCCCTTATCCCTTGTTTATACTCTCGGAAGGAGAGTTTTATCCCTAAAAACCCTATCCATTGTTTATACTCTCGGACGGAGAGTTTTATCCCTTAATCCCTTATCCCTTGGCCTTTATTTATACTCTTGGAACCTAAGAGTTTTATCCATATATCACATCCCTTATTTAGGCTCTCGGACCAAGAGCATTATCCCTTGATTTTATATCCCAAAAAGAACCCCTTTTTTTATTGTTATATTTTACCAACAAAAACAAAATTCCATAAATAAAATAAAAACCCCAAAATGTCAATTAGTGCTAAAGAAAATAAATCCCAAATTATTCCAAAGTGATTTCTAGATTTTCAATAATCCCAAAAAAAAATATTTTAATCCCCAATTAATATCTAACCTAATTGAATAATTAAATTAAGTTATTAATTTAATTAATTAAAAACCCAAAAACCATATTTCTAAACCCCAATTAAAATCTAAATCCTTATTAAGTAATTAAATCAAGCCAGAAAAATCCCTCTATTTTAAGAACCCATTTTATAACAAAAGAAAAATATCTAATTTGTTAACTCTGAAATCCCAAAACAGTTCCAAATGAAACCAAACCAATAATTACAATTCTTAATTATTTTCTCACCCTAATAAACCCTAAATAAAACTTTATTCCTAATTATTTTATTTATAAAAGTGTTATCCCTATTGTAAAAAACAAAATTATTTTAAATATAAAACCAAAATTTTGAAACCCTAAATAAAATCCTAAAATCCCTAATTACATTTCCCCTAATAAATAACATAAAATCCTATTTTATATATCCTACCTAAACACTTAAACCCTAATTAATAATTAAATTATGGAAATAATTTAATTAATTAAACTAAAACCCCAGGGGGGTGCATTTTCTGCTAAAGAAAAAGCAAATGGGTTGGTGGGGGTAACAATAGTAACCAGGGCGCAAGGCCCAATTACTAGACCCGAATCTGAGAGGGGACAAAAAAGAAAAAAAAAACCCAGGTGGATAGAGTCAACGTTGACTCCCTCAATACCTCCTGATCATGATCAAACGACAATCATCACCCATGAATCCTGGCCTTTGCTTCCAATTACTGGTCAAAGTATGCAGAATGGATGGGTGAGATTTTCAGTTTACTAACGGACATGGTACGCACGTGATATGGAGACGGTCAAAGGTCTCATGATCCTATGGCCAAAGGAGGGCCACGTGGAAGATCTCGGACGCTAAGGAAGGGGTATATAACCCCATTTCTTCTCAGACACCCTCCCATTTCCATTTTCTTTCTCTCTCTACCTCCTCTTTCTCTCTCTATCCCAAATCTACCTAGATATTTCCCTTCGCCGATGAGCCTTCCGGCCACCGTGCACCGCCCTCCTAATCGCCACCAAACCCAGATCGTCGATTGACATTCAACCGGGATCTTCATAATCCAGGAACCCTAACCCTAAACATGAACCCTAAACCTAACCCCAAACCCAGATTCACCCAGTTCTTTAGGGTTCGCAAGGAATCCTAAGAACCTTAACCTTGAACATTCATCCAAACCCCAGAATCGTATGAACCCTAAGAACCCTAAGGGTTTTGGGAAGAACCCTAACCTACCCAGACGAACCCTAACCCCAACCTTAAGAACCCTAAACCCAAAATTTCCAAAAAACCCTGAAAACCCCAAATCGCGACATTCAACAATCAACCAACCAAAAAGCTAAGTTGTTTACCTCCTTGTCCGTTCTTACTTTATTCCTCGATCTCCTCCTAATCTCTCCTCTTTTGACTTTTGCAGGTTATCAAAGGGATTCGCGCCGCTGTAGGGATTTCTACCTCTGTTCGTCCCTTCGTCCAACCCCCCTCAGTTAATTTCTACCTTAGTTTATATAGGAAAAATTAGGTCTTAGAAATTAATTAGATTTAGGTTTAGTTTAGGAAATTTAGAATCTGATTGTAATTTTTGATGTTTTGATCAGATTTCGAGTCATGTACTAATTTAGGATTTGATTTGATTGTAATTGGAGATTTGATAAGATTTTCTGTTGTAACTTACTCCAAAAATTTTAATGGAATTGAGTCAATATGATCTAATTTTTGTCTCTGATTCAATCCCTACGCAAATCTAGGGTTTCCCCCTAGGGAAGAAGGTGACTCTTTGGTCAACTAATTTGACTCAAAAATAAAAATAAAAAATAAATATTGATAACGTAATAAAAAAAATCTTAAACCTATTATCACCACAATCTACTAAAAAAGTAAAAATAATAAGTCAGCAACCGTAAAAATAAAAAAGTAACTAAAAATAATAATAATTAATAGTATAATAATAATTAATAAAATAAATAATAATAATCATAAAGAAAACCCTAATATTAACAGCCATAATCACTAAAAACCTTAAAAACATAATTATTAAATAAAAAATATCCTTATATTCTAAAAAACAATTAGTCCTAATGACCCTTAAAGCGAATAAAAAATCTAATAAAATTTATTCTTTAAAATATTGACTCTAAAATAAAAACCTAATTAATTCTAAAAACTTTTCTTAATACTTTAGAAATGATTAACCATAAAACCAGAATTCTAATTACTATCTGATATATAAGAAAAATAAACTAAAACCCTTAATTGCTAGCCCAAGAACCCCTTGTATAAAACCAAACCCAAAATGGGCCCAGAAGCCCAATGACCTATAAACGATGCCCCCTGGTAGCACAAAGAAACCCAAAAAGATAAAAAAACACCAGTCAAAATTTAGGGTACTACAGCTGCCCCTATTTAACCATCTTCGAATAAGAAGGATAATGTCGATGAGCCTTCCTCCTTTTGAGGAGGAGATGATTAAATACAAGAAGGACCCTAATTTTGACCGCAGAACCCGATAGGTGCTAAGTTGATATCCTAAAATCCCTGGTAATAAACCCTTAGCGAAATACCCGATTGAACCCCTTGAAAACTTTTTAGTGGAACCCCTTGATAACTCCCTTTGATGAACCGCTTAAAACTTAAATAAAAAACCCTTAACAGAATCCCCTGATAAAATCCCTTGGTGAAATCCCTTTGGCGATTATGAACCCTATGCATGTATGCATGTTTGTGTATATGAGTGCATGTATGCGTGCTCTTATGTATGATGCATTATTTGGGCTAACGCCTCTTTTATGATATGCAATATATGTCTTTGTCTGAAATAATACTTTCCATAACGTCCTGACTCCCTGACCCTTGAAACCTTGATAATTTGTAGTAAGCCATGATACCCTTGATTCCTGTTTAATACGTAACATACCGTTAAAGAATCTCCCATGTCGGTTAGATTGTAACGTATATTCCTATCAGTGTATAGACCCTATCTCCTGCTTTAGACGAATATGATCCCTTTGATGATTCCAAAACCCGAAGTAAAATCCATTTTCCCTTTTCAAAGCTTTTATTTATACCCGATATTTCAATGCATTATTTCACAACTAATCGACACCTTGTAATCAAGCGGAATAATTTAGGAGGCAAAGAAATGTATTTGGAAAGCAAATTTATTGAGAATTGGCCCGAAAATGGGCAATGATAAGTAAGGAGGGTAATTCTCATAAGGAGATATTACCGTAAATCCATAAAAATGTAAAATGGCAATAAGAAAACAAATTTATTTATGTCCCTATTAAATGTAACACCAACTAATATCCTTAAGTCTCCAAGACACTTCGCTTCTGACGATGACGGCTGGAATGATCGCGCCCTTTTGAATTCCTGTTACGGGGTGACTTAAGTGTTTTCAATCATATGCCTTTGGATATCCCTAACTTTTGCCTGGACCGCTCTTTTTAGAGTCTTAGTCCATCGGGATGATATACCATTTTTTTTACTAAGCCACCCTTTAGGGTTTTCGACTTGTCGGGTATCATTTTTTATTCAAGTCCCTAATTTTTGCCTGGATTGCTCTTTCGAGTTTTCAATCCACCGGGATGCCCTAATTTTTGCCTAAGTCACCCTTTAGGGTTTTCGACTTAGCGAGCTTTTATCCTCTTTTTCTAGGCATAGCGTTTTTGACCGAATCGGAGTTCTCCGGTCGCGGTAAATCCGCTCCATCCACGGTTGTTAATACTAGTGCTCCGCCAGAGGAGGCACTCTTCACGACATATGGCCCTTCATAGGGCGGGGTCCATTTGACGTGGTGGTCTTTATGGATGGGTAATATTTTCCTTAACCCCAAGTCTCCCTCTTCGCGTAGGCGAGGACGAATTTCTTTGTCAAACGCTTTCATAATTCCCTGTGGGTATAACTGCCCACAGCCACACGTTTCCCTTATACAAGGTTTAGCTGATCGAGCCTAGTTTACACCCATTCTGCCTTATCCAGTTTAGCTTCCTTTAAGATCCTAGACGATGAATTTTCACACCAATTGATAGCCCCTGTTTGAAGCCCGTATCCTTATGCAAATAGAAGTTTCCATCAAGCTCCAGGTCCAGGTCCTTCATAGGAGTCCAAAGTTTCACAATCCATTGGATTCTCAAGTATTGTTAAGTATATTATGAGTGGTCTCCTTGGGACTGGTAGCACCAATATAGGTGGCTTTCATTTTGTCCTTTATTTCCTTTTGACTGACCATGGACCCTGATATTTTCCAGATCTGATTCCATAGGTACACCTTGTGGGCTTTAGTCGTAACTTGAATTTCCTTAACTGATCCAACAACTTTTGCGAGTTAGTTATGTGATCTTCTTCCTTTTGCGACTTGGTAATCGTATCATCCATATGAACCTCTATCTCCTTATGCCCCATATTACCATAGTCCTTTGATAAGTTACTCATACGTTCTTTAACCTAACAGGGTTACCTTGTGACAAAAGGTCGAATTGCTTCTTGACTTTTTCCTTGATCTGGAGGATCATATCTGATCTAGTCTTCCTCAGCTTTTGCTTGATTGGCGTGCATTCTAGTTTGAGTAGTGATTTATGCTTGTCGATGCTTGTATCAAGTCCTGACGTATCTTGGTATGACCATGTAAACACATCGAAGTATCCTCGCAATAGCTCGATCAGTCTTTCCTTTATATCCTTATCCGGAGAAGCACGACTTTGACCTATTTCATATCTTCCTCAGTTCCCAGATTGATTACATCCACTGGTTTTTGGTGAGGTTGTATTTCCTTGTCCTCTTGCCTCAACATTCTGGCTAACTCTTCGGGACACTCACACTCGTCCTCATCACCCTCTTCTGCTTGGTTAATCGGTAATTCGAAGTCATTCAAGATTATAGCGGTGTCATTTTTAATAGGTTCATTTTTAAATTTGCACGAGGAAGATTTTTTTCCTTTTGGAACGAAGTGCTAGAAATGAAAATACTGAAAGGAGGTATATTGCCATTTTGAATAAACAGAAAATGAAAGAAAAAAGATCTTGATTGAAAACAAAATGCAATTTTATTGATAGAAATAATCCAATGAAATAAAAGGTGGCCCTACAAAGCTTCGTATGCTTGCCTTGGCCACAGCAAGGGACTTATTATTATTTTAAGAAAAAGGTAAATTACTTCGAAACAGAAATCATCTCAGAAATCCCGATGGTTCTCCAATTGTCGAAATTAGGCATTCCTTTCTTCCTCTTCCATTAAGGCCACATGATCCCAAATTCCAAATCCCACACCATGGAAATCGCCTTCTAATCCTTCATTACTGGTTTGTAACCCAGCCCAAACAAATCCTTCTCTTCAGGTGACTCCCATTGTTTGCCCCAGTTTGTTATGTCTCCCTTATTAATAAGGAATTCATCCTCCATCCCTTCCATGGCGTTGACTGTTGCCCCAGTGTGCCCCAGTAATGCACTATCTCCCAGATTTGGACCTTCAGGGTCTACAACACTGACATCATTTTTCTTTGAATTATTTTCGGGATACCTTTTATTGTCATGTCGATCGGAGGATGACTGCCCAATCTTTTCTGTCCTTAAACCGGTCTCAATCCCCTCTCCAATGATAACCAATTCAGAAAATCCTATTGAGACTGCCCCAATCATCCTCTTGTAGTACATTCCTTGTAGGGTATCCATAAACATATCCACAAGTTCACTTTCCAATAAGGGAGGTTGCACGCGAGAAGCTAGTTCCCTCCATCTTTGGGCATATTCTTTGAAGGACTCGTTCCCTTTTTTAGACATGTTCTGCAAATGTGTGCGGTTGGGAGCCATGTCCACGTTGTATTGGTATTGCTTCAGAAAGGCGCTCGCAAGGTCTTCCTAAGTCTTAATGTGAATCCTCTCCAATTTCACGTACCATTCCAAGGATGCCCCACTAAGATTGTCTTGGAAAGTGTGCATCATCAGCTTCTGATTAGTAGCATGGGCACCCATTTTTTGAGAAAACATCCTAAGGTGATTCTTAGGACAACTAACACCCTTGTATTTCTCAAAGTTCAGAGCCTTAAACTTGGGAGGTGTGACCACATCGGGTACCAGACATATTTCCAAAGCATCCACTCCAAAAACATTGAGTCCCTCCACGACCTTTAACTTTTCCTCAAGTGCTTTGTACTTATCATCAATCCTTCTCCTTTCCCTAACAGTGGTTCCTTTATTTTCAAGGGCCACTTGTCTCGGATTTTCATCCTCGTATGCGTAGTTCTCACGTGGAGTAGGTATGTAAGTAGTACGAGGTGCCCCATTGGAAATATGTGGAGAGACGGTTCCCTCGAGAGGTTGGTTAACAGTTTTGTGCTCGCGTTCCAGATCATGGACAAACCCTAGTAGAGGGCTATTGTCTTCAACATGGAGGGAAGGAGTAGGAACCTTCCAACTTGACCTGGTTCCTCTGTCTATCAAACTCTGGATGGCAAGTGTCAGTTGATCAATCTGGCTTTTCATACCTTCCACGTTCTCCTTGACAATATCCATTTCTCCTCTTAGAGTAACCAGCTCCTTCTCCATCTAATCCATAGCTTCCCTTCGGTATGCTCGAGTGTGAGGTCGGGAAGTCAGATTGTTATGCTCAATGACTCTGAGACAAAGTTTGTAAAAGAAAATGATTTTTTATTCCTTTTTTCCTTATTTTGAATGCATGTTGATGATGAATGTATGGATATACATGATGTATGCTAAATAATTTTAAAAATTTATTTGGGAGGAATTCCAAAATCCATTGTAGTTAGAGATGAATAAAAAATTAGGAAAATAAAAACAATTCCTTAGGACTAACCCAAAACAATAATCCCAAAATGGAAACTCCCGCACCCTAGAAGGTGTAAACTAAATAGATGCCCCTAATGCCTTCTTCAAATGAGCTTTGAACTCCTCCAAGTACCCTTTCTTGAGCCCTTGCATTTTCCTATCCTCTTAGATCTTCCACAGGTACAGCTAAGTCCTTAGGCTTGACCCTTTTTCCCTTTTTTTTTCTTTTGCTTTTTGTTTATTTTTTTTATATTTTTTTTATATTTTTTATTTTTTATTTTTGCCACATGCCCCTTGTAAGGTTTTTCCCTCTCCTTGTAAATCTAAGTATAGCCCAAATTGTTCCAGCGTAGGAACTAGTTGAAGATCCTTGAAGAGGAAGTCACACAGAGGGGGATCATAAAATTGTGCAAAGGCAATTATGGCCTCTACCTTCATAGGGATCCCTAAGAGATCGAGGATCCTTCCATACTTGTGTATAAAACATCCTTTGAGCAGATTAAGTCTTGAAGGTCTTTGAGACTTTGTAAATCAGCACTTAGCACTCTAATGCGTAGGGTAGCCCTTTCTTTTTTGAATCCATCTTTCCAATGGTCCTACCACACATCTTGAAATTCCCCACAAAAATGCATATATGCAAAAAAATGTTTTTAAATGCATGATGACATGGACACTTTGTTTTTTTTTTTGTTTTTTACTTGGTTAGGGCAAGGTGAGATGCAAGCATGACCCTAACTAGGTAGGCTCCCTATAGTAAGTTAGATCTAAGTCTTGTCTACCCAATCCCCTCACATGTAGGATATATAGTTTTGGACATCATAACAACCCTATAATGTACAAAAATACAACCTTGTTTTACCATAAGAAGGAGCAAGCCTTCCTATGGTAATCCTTCAAGATAAGTCTCATATGGGTAGGACCCTAGTAACAGCCCTCGAGGGTTGAATACGTAGGGTCTCCATGAGTTGGTAAGGGATAGGTGTAAGACCCTAATTTTTACCCCTAAGATTTCGCACATTTCATTTGCATCTCATAACCACAAACAAGATCACAGTTTGTGCTTCTCCTGAGCACCTGTGTGTTTCTCTTTCTTACTTCTTTCTGTTTATCCGACCTCTAACTAAAATACAAAAAATATATGCTGCCGTTTGCTTGTTTCTCTCTGTGTGTTGTGCAGGTTTGTCAAAGACAATGAAGTGATCTCAAGTCACAGGTGTTTGTTCAAAAGCAAGATGTCTTGTGCTGAGATTCTTCAGTTTATTAGGCAGTGGTGCATATGAGTTTTTGGTTCAAACAGATTCAGGCGGCTGTTGTTTCAGTTGTGGCTTGTTGTGTGGCATATGTTTATCAAAGGCTTGTGAAAAAAATTCAAGTTTGGTTTTGGGCTAAAATCAAGACTGGCTATCCATGACCCCTTCATAAACCACTTTTCATTATAAACCACTATTCACATTTTAACCATTTTTCACATATTCCACCTTTTGCTATTTAAACCATTTTTTTTATAGCCCATTTTCTAAACCAAATTTTCCATATCCATTCTCTAAACCATTTTTCCATATCTATTTCCAACTATCCATATTCAACATCCAATATCCATTTTATAAAACAAATTTTCCTTTTTTATATTCAATTCCTAAAAAAAACCATTTTTTCCTAAACTTTTTTTTTCTTTTTTTAATTTCATGATATTAATTTTCTAGAGTCCATACAATTCCAAAAAAAAATAGACCCATTATTTTTACAACCATTTACCATTTATATTTTCCAAAGCCCATAACCAAAAGTCTTGAAGAAGACTCCTACAAGCCAACAATTCCCAGCCGTATACTACTCCCAGCCACTGCTACTACACAATGTCCTAGCCTCTCGTCACGCCAAGCCAGCCTTGCAACGACACACGAGAACGCATCCAAACCACACGATGCCCCTGTCGCTCCCAGGATTTTCATCCAGGTACAAACACGAGAGTGGCGCGGAAAAATAGAGTCGCCAGCCGTGTAAATTTATCCCAAGAGAGGGAAAGGGAACACCGCACAAACCTGAGGAAGAGGGAAAAACAAAAACAGACTCGGTAGGACGTCGACGTCCTAGGCCTACGTACCCCCTTTGTGCAATGGGGAATTCAGAGTCAACGTAGTTCGGACCAAGTTCTTTTTGTGTTTTTTATGAGCGACGCTAAGTTCGTGTCCGGCAGTTAGGGTCGATACCTGTTTGCGACTCAGACGAAAAGTAACGTGCCCTTTTTGAAAGTATCCTTTAGTTTAACAATCCCGAAGGACAAAAAGGTTTGAAGTTTGTTTGTATTTTTTAGGACAGAAGTGACTTGAGTTAGTTCATAACTTGCATTGCACCAAAGTCTAGGGCACATGGGCGAATACTTAACGCATCGTCCCAAGACAGGACGCTCGCTAAGCACTCTAGAAAGATGAGAGGAATCCCCTCATTTCTCATTCCCCACGCTTAAGGCTCGTGCGCAATACACTTTATCCTTATTAAGTGTTTTCAAGAAGTTTTGAGATGAAAAGATAGAAGACACAAAGGAAACTCTAAAGGGAAACTAAGAGTCCTAATGTTATCATGCAAAAGTGGCCCTAAGGTTGAGTTTGAAAGGGGAACATCTAGCTAAGTTAGCATGCATGGTTTGAATCCTAATGTCTATCCTACTCCAAGCTTAATCAAGGATTAAGTAGGACTAGGAAACCCTAAGGGAACACGCAAAAGTGAATCCAAGACTTAAACAAGTCTTGAGATCCAAAAGGGAAGAAAAGAAGTGAGGGAGATGAAGAAGAAGATGACACAAGAGATAAGAAACAAGGTAGGGCAACAAGCACTTCATGTCATAGTAAGCTCAAATCATCAAAGAAGGAACATCGTCCGTCACACTCAAAACATGTGCCAAAACTAGGCAAAACGTTCACTTATGTCATTCATGCAAGCAACAAAAGATCATGTGAGGCAAGAAGTGAGGAAACGTCATTTAATGGAAACCATATCAAGAGGATCAGAACCTCACACATGTCATTCAAAGCAAATAAGATTCACCAAACATTTATGAGATCTTATGAGAAGGCATCTCAAAGAAACTAGTTCAAAACATCCAAAGAGTTGTGTCAAAACATTGTCAACTTGGAAAATCTACCATAAACAGAAAAATGATTAAATGAAAATGATTCCAAAGCCACAAACAAACCAAGTCAGTATATGATCAAAACATATAATCATTCCAATCTTCACTTAAATACAAAGGGTCAAAAAGATCCAAACTAGGTCACGTACCCAAAACATTCCATTCAAAGTTTGAGTCACATGTAAATATCAACCAAAAATAGAAGCATGCCTTATAAAAATCTGAATAAATTCTGAAAATCACGTCATATCCATCAAGAATGTATGTGAAAAAGGTCTCACCAAGAACCACAAAATTGCATCACCAAATGGATCCAAACATCACACGTATCAAGCTCCAAACCCTAAACTCGCCGAAGACTGAACCAGACGCTGGAACTAGGGTTCCGGTCGTCTTCTCCGTTCACCTGCAACCAAAAAGTCACCAAAACACGCAAGCGAATATATGTTCTTGACCAGAATTTCACCAGGATCAATAATATCACATTAAAAATAGCAAATAATCAACACACGAAGAGAATTGAACGGAACAAGTTATGGTTCCAAAACTTAAAACTCATCATACAACCAAACCATGCGTCCAAACTCCAAACTAAATACATCAGAATCATTAGTGAATGTCACACCTCATTATGCACTTCAAAAAAAGGAGTTTTAAGAGCATGCAAAATTGCACTAACTTGAGATCAAGCAGTCTGTATCCTTGCTTTTAGCTTCCAACGATGGGTGGTTTGTGCTCTATGGATTCCAAGGATGAAGACTGTGAAAGAATTTCGCCCAAAGCCTTTGTGGATTGTGAGATTCGAATGAGAGAAGGATTAGGGTTCAAACTTTTGTTCTCCTCAAAATCACGTGTGTTTTCCAATGAGTGTATGAGCTTTTTGTTTTTTGATCTTGTGAGAGTTGAGAGAAAAATTTGAGAGAGTTTTTGGTGTTTGTGAGAATGAGTGAAATTTATGGGAAATGAGAGAGAGTTTTGAATATATAGTGGAATCTAAAAAGAAGGGCAAAAGGTAGAATTTTGGCTTAAGTGAAAATAACACCGTCTTCGGCAAGGAATTTCGACTCTGAGCCTTCCACAACATCGTCCGCCTCTGAATCACGGTCGTAACGCAAAAAGAACGGACATCATACGATCAAAATCGAGTGCGATCGATATGTTTAAGCTGCAAGACGTCACTGAATAAGTTGTTTTTTTAGCTTATTTGGTGTCCGCTACTCGAAAACGTGACGAGGTCAACCTCTTCGGAGCATAATCTCGACTCGACTTTGTCAGCAAAGTTGTAGATCTATGAGTCAGTGACCTCGCGTCAAAAGATAAGCGCGATCGGACAAAAAACAAGTGAGATATGAATTTTCCCGTGAAATAACTTTCAACCTTTTTCTTCGGTTCAGCACTTCCGTTTTGCGAAATAAACCAAAACGATGATCTTCGGAGCATCGTTTGAACTCGAGCTTGTCTTCAATCTTAAAGAGCACAAAATTTGTGAACCGTAGCTTCGAGAATGGACACAATCCGATAAAAATTGATCGAGTTATGAAGTTTACAAAATCTGACAGACAGTGCACTGCATCAAAGAACCCCATTGGTAATTCACATTTTCGGGGTCCTTCCGCTCGGACCTGACCCAAACTGAATTCACGGCACGAAGATAACATCTAAATGGAATTTTAGGCACCGAAACGGCATCAATCCGACGAACGAGCTGAGAGTTATGAAATTTTTTAGTGTCCGAAATACACCGGTTCAGCACTATTCTTCACTGTTTTTTGCACTGTATTGACTATGAAAACTCACGTGCTCGAAGATCTTCCCCAAAGAATCAGCCCTCGGTCCAAACACAAAAGTTGCAGATAATTTCAATATGGAACTTTTTAGCATAGGAATAGCTCAGAAATGATGATCCAATCAGAAGTTAAGCCCTTTTGAATACCACTAACGCAATTATCCAGCGAAACCAAAATTCCAGAACCAAATAATTCCCACCACTTTCCTTGATGAATTGACTTTCGAGCCGAACATAAAAGTTGTAGAGAATACCAAGACGGTTCTAAATGTTGAATATCCAGCCAAAACGAGTTCCAGAGCAAGAGTTATGAATTTTGCAAATTTGCACAGCAAACTGATTTTCTGCTCACACTGTTCTGAATCGGCTGAAAACTTCAACTTCCTCTGAGATTCTTGACATGAAAAATTATGTTTGATAAGAGCTTTGCTGGCCCGTTGATTACGTAACCCGGAGAAATACTTTACGCATATGTCGAGTGACGAAATAAACGTCTGTTGCAACCTGACGATGCTTGAACAGAGAACCTTGATCCCATAACCACAATGCCAAATGATATGCATGTATGTACCCGATGACCTAGCTAAAATGCAAATGAAGCATAAGCCACTTGAGTTAGAAATGTGAAGGCAAATTTTGGGGTGCTACAGATGCCCTTATTCAATCAACTTGGTTTTGAAGGTATGATAGCAACGGCTGTCATGCGTTCAAAGGATTTACGGAGATTGAATACCAAAAGAAACCTGAAATTTGCTAACGGTGAGAATAACGAAATGGAGCGTGCTGAAAAATAAGGAGTATGACCTCAACCATGCCCACAAAAATAAGACGAATACGACCTCAATCATGCCCGCAAAGGAAGACTGGCCTCAATCACTCTACCCCAAAGAAAACATGAATACGACCTCAATCGCACCCACAAAAACATGAATACGACCTCAATCGCACCCACAAAACGAATACAACCTCAATTGTACCCGCAACGGAAGACTGGCCTTAATCACTCTACCCACAAAGAAAACATGAATACGACCACAATCGCACCCACAAAACGAATACAACCTCAATTGTACCCTCAAAGGAAGACTGGCCTCAATCACTCTACCCACAAAGAAAATATGAATACGACCTCAATCGCACCCACAAAACGAATACAACCTCAATTATACCCACAAAACGAATATAACCTCAATTGCACCCGCAAAGGAAGACTGACCTCAATCACTCTACCCACAAAGAAAACATGAATATGACCTCAATCGCACCCACAAAACGAATACAACCTCAATTGTACCCTCAAAGGAAGACTGACCTCGATCACTCTATCCACAAAGAAAACACGAATACGACCTCAATCGCACCCACAAAACGAATACAACCTCAAATGTATCTGCAAAGGATAACCAACATAAAGTGGACTTCGCCGGGGATAACGTGAAACAAAACTTCTGGGTTATGTCATCTCTGCTGATAAAGAGAACTGACAAAGGAATCTCGAAATATGCCATCCCTGCTGATAAAGGGAACTAACGAAGAAAATCTTCAAAAGATTGCTATCTCTTCTGATAAAGAGAACTGGGTTTCACGAAATAAGTCAGACGAGAACTGACTACCGCAACAATAGATCAGACGATAAGTGACTACCAGGCGAGAACTGGATTTATAGAATAAGTCAGACGAGAACTGACTACCAGGCGAGAACTGGATTTACCAAAGAGATATCAGACGAGCACTGACTACCAGGCGAGAACTGGGTTTACAGAATAAGTCAGACGAGAACTGACTACCAGGCGAGAACTGGATTTACCAAAGAGATATCAGACGAGAACTGACTACCAGGCGAGAACTGGGTTTACACCAAATAAGTCAGTCGAAAACTGACTACCAGACGAGAACTGGATTTACAGAATAAGTCAGACGAGAACTGACTACCAGACGAGAACTGGGTTTCACCAAGTAAGTCAGACGAGAACTGACTACCAGACGAGAACTGGATTTACAAAGGAAATTGGCCAATCCAAGGAAAACTCCTAATAGACTCAAAATCCACAGGCAAGATGACTCCACTGGGGAAGGAGAAGTCTAAATAAAAGACTCTGTCGGGGAGCACAAGTATGGGGAACGCGTCCCTCTAAAATCTCCTGAGTCATGTCGTCTCTGCTGAGAAAGAGAACTGGCAAAGAAAGTATCAAACCTGGCTTATGCTTCAAATGCAAATGTTTGAATTTTGCCGTAATGCTCCATACGAAGTGGAAATGCTACGCTTTTGAGGATGCAATGCAAATGCTTATGATATGCAAAAGGGGTCTCTCCAGCAAAATAAATGCTGGAGAGAAAATACCAATTCAGCTGGGGATGACAAAAATAAATTGTCCTCTGAATCCAAGAGCTCCGCTGAGAAGGATCACACTGACTGACTCTTTGGATCAACAACTTTTGCCGGGGATGAAATCCCAAAAGAAACACACTACCGGGGATTACACCTGTCCTTTACTGAAGGTGACGTCGAACCTGAGATTCCTCCTCTGCTGGGGGAATTAAGAATGAATGCCAATAACGGAACCGGAAGTCTGTTACTGAGGATTGCCAATAACAGACGGGCTTAGGACCTGCTGGGGGATGCCAACCCATAATACCATCCTGCTTGGGGATACTGCTGAACCTAGCCTGCTGATGGGAGAATGACTTTACTCTCACCTTGTTGGGGATTAGAACATAACGTTGTCGGTGAAAGTACACTTCCTGACTGGCTGGGGAAAGTGAACACCTGATTCTGTGGGGAGATAACGTCTTGATCCAGAGAAAATACTTTCCAGGTCTCTTGCTGGGGAAAGTCTGCTCTGCTGAGGAAAGTGCAATCTCAATGCTGGGGAGAGCAAACTGCTGGGGAATTACAATCATGTTACCACTCAACCTGGCCTGTCTCTATGTTCATAAACGACCCTTTGAACTTTCCACTTGCCCCAGACCACCAGGTCTAACGGAAGAAATTGTCTCAAGAGGATTTTATAGAAGACCGGGCGTTCGCACTGCCCCAGGGTCTTCAAACTCTTGGAGAGATTTATCATATCCCGACATAACTGCCCCAGTCTTCATAATCCATTACCTCGAAAAGATTTGTAATGACTTGAAAATACTCTGCTTTAGTATTTTGAGGAGGTGTTTTCAATTAACCATTTTCAGGAGTGGATAATTTCTCACGCTCTAGGGATGGCCTGCCCCAAGTCTTGAAGAAACTTTTCCCCTGACTGATCTTACCGAGATTTGTCAAATCGACCTGATTGCCCCTGTTTGGCTGCTTTAAGGAGAGTTTTTAGCGCGACTGCTCCAGATTAGCTGCATCTTATCACCATTTATTGGGAACCCCCAAGCCGCGCACGGTCTCTTGGCCACCTACCCCTTGACATGATTGTCCTTCAGAGTTTTCACCATCTCAACTTGGCATGATCGAGCTTCTCGACTGTCGTTCATCGTGTAAGCTTCTTGGATATCAAACACATGCAAGCAGAAAATGTTTATTATGAGAATGACAATTCTAATGCAACACTCATGTTAACCTTGAAGTTTTATTGAAAATGCGTCGCCAAGCTTCATGAACGAATCACTAGCTGGGATGTGACCTTGATTTTTGAATGGCAAAACAATGCGCACATGCAATACCAACCAATCTTATTAGCGCAACTCATAGGAGTCAGGAACGCTATCCTGTTGAAGTACGCTTTCGGAATAAACCCTGTTTCAATTAGGACTTTTAAGGGTTGTAACGTGGCCTGGTTCACGGTTTGAGAAAAAGGATTTATGGCTCAAAATTTATTGGTGCCCACCCACTCTTTGTGATGTTCTCCAGTCCTATGTTCAGTTAATCTGACCCAAACGCTCATCTCTCAAAAGGTTTATGATCTTTAAGGAACCTGTGCCACTAATGGTTTGACACCCAATGAGGTTTTGGAATAACAGTCACCCCTTTTTGTCTTTTGTGTTTGTAGTCACACGACTTTGTTCTACTCAAAGATTTTCTTTGTAATCCTTTTGGCTTTTCGCTTTCTCATTCTTTTGCCTTTTGTTCCCTAATCTTGCCTGGACTGACTCTTTTGAGTTTTCAATTTTGGAGTCCAGCGGGATGCCTTAACTTTTGCCTAAGTCACTTGCTTTCAAGTTTTTCGACTTAGCAGGCTTTTTCTTTTTCTCTTTTTTTATTCCAATTTTTTGAACAAAGCGTGCGACACTGGTTGTCTTACTCGCTTGAAAGGGTTGCGACTGCCTCATTACTTGGTCGATGAGGGATAACCATTGTGGTTTCACGTCCCTCGATCTCCTGGTGGTGGGATAGAAGGTAATGGATCCTCAGATGCACACTCTCCTTGAAATTTGAACGCTTGGTCAAACTAACTGACGCCTACCCTGCCCCTGGGTTAAGTATGAGGGCTTTTTTTTCGTACGAAAGAAGCTCCTACTTCGAGGCTCAAAAGGGTTAATGAGGGTCTATCTCCCTTATATCTCCAGTGTTTGTGAATTGGAAACAATGCCTGTACATCCTTAACAGGGTTTCATCCAAATGCGCACCATTAGAAATCTGCACTCTTATTTCGTCATCCTCCCTCAAGAGTTCTAAACAAGAGAATTGGTATTGCAGTGCATATAAACATTTAAGAGTGAACACGAATGGATTACTTCAAGGAAAACATGCTCATTGTATTATGATCGTCATTAAAAACAAACAAGTTTCTACATGCATAAAATGCTTTAACGAGAAATGAAAAACTACAAATGAAAATGCAGTAAAGAAACTGATGACTGTCGTTGTTAAGAAGACTTGACTCTGCTTGGACTACTGGCTTTAGGAGACGACCCTTGAAGTCTTCAAACAAATGAGAGGTCGACATGCACAACCAAGTCTCCTTCTGGAAATGATATGTACCCTTTGTCAATCAATTGTTGCACTTTGGCTTGGAAGGCTTTGCAATCTTCGGTTGAGTGCCCCATAGATCCTCCATGATATCCACATTGCACATGGGGATTATACCCCGGAGGGTATGGTTCTGGAACAGGCTTCAAAGTCTTAGGCTCCACCAATGAGTTTCGAACCAGGTGTGGCAAGAGTTGACTGTACGACATGGGAACTGGATGAAGAGGAGCATTCCTTCTTTCCAAGTTGTTGCGCGGCCTGTGCTGATTCTGACGCTGATACTTCTATTGTTGAGGAGCATAAGGTTGTTGGTACTGAAGGACATTAGTCTCTCCTTCTTCTCCCCTGTAACGTTTCTTCGCATTTTCAGAATAACCAGGAGCAACTTGAATCTTTCCTGTTTTGATGTCGTTTTCAACTCTTTCTCCTGCCAATACAAGACCTAAAAATCCCGCTGACAAACATCCAACCAATTTCTCATAATAATGCCCCTGAAGCGTATCCATGAACATATCAACGAGCTCTCTTCCCAACATCGGAGGTTGAACTCGGGAAGCCAATTTACGCCACCTCTGGGCGTACTCTCTAAAGCTTTCATTGCTCTTTTGAGACATATTTTGCAGCTGTGTACGATTGGGAGCCATGTCGGTGTTGTATTGATAGTGTTTGATAAAAGCCCCTGCCATCTCTCTCCAACTACGAACGTCTTTCCTCTCTAGCTGCATATACCATTCCAGGGATGCCCCAGATAGGCTATCTTGAAAGCAATGCATCATCAACTTTTTGTTCTTTGTGTGAGCAGCCATTTTACTCATGTATGCCCTGACGTGAGTCCTTGGGCAAGTCATACCATTGTATTTTTCGAAGGTAGGAGTCTGAAACTTGTGCGGGATAACAACGCCTGGAACCAGCCCCAAATCCTCTAAATTCATACCCACAGAATCTTGATTGGCAATACCCCTCAGTTGTTCCTCAATCAACCAGAACCTCTGATCATTGTCAATATGGGGACCAGCATCCCCACCTGGCACAGAAAATGCATCTTCTTAAAGATCATCATACTGACGGCCATGAATTACGCCAGCACCAATACCACCTCCCCCCAGCATTTTCAGCCCCGCCCGGAAGGATCACAACACCAGAAACAGGAATACCTCCGCCCGTAGGGCCATTCTGAACATTATTACCGTCTTTCTCATTCCTTGTAATCAGTGGCTGAACGAGAGTCCTCAACTGCTCTTGGCCTTGAGCAACACCTTGCATTAATTCCATGAATTGGTTCATGCGAGTCCGCATCTCAATGATCTCATTCTGTAGCTTATCCATGAATCTCTTCTGATTTTGTCTGGTAGGATATCGGTGAATGTGTTGATCTGCAATCCTGAGATTAGAACAAGATAAGAATACCGGAGATAAACACCTGTCATGCAAAATGATTATGCAAAATGGTTATGAATATGCAAATGCAAATGAACATGTTTGAATATTCGCAGGGCGATCCACCCCTTGATTCCAGTTTAACAACAATATAGCACGGAACTTCTGCTCGTATATTAAGAAAACCAGAGGAAAACCAAATGTCAACAATCACAAATCCAAGATAACAATTCTGAACACAATAATCATGGATCCCAACCAACAAGCCTGGCGGTGGTCCAAACAACGAAAGAAAATAGAAAACTACGGCATATCATCAAAGTCCACAAGTGTCAATCCCCCCATCCATTATGCTTTCTGCTCCAGTCTTGAATTTCTTTGAACAGCTTTTTGGTGTCGGGATGCTTCGTTCTCTGAATTAGCTCTTGAATGAGAACGTCTCTCCTATGCATGATCCCCTCCAAGTATCGGCAATGTAACTCCCAAGCATCTTCTCCAAAAACACCATCCATGCTAGGACCCTCACTTCTAGGTCTCTTCACTTCAGCTTGGATCTTCAGTTCCTCTATGGAGGCTATAGCTTCATTGAGTCGACCCTCGACTGCTTGTCTCTTGAATATCCCTGACAGGATCTCAGCGTCTTTTTTCTTGAGCGTCAACTTCAACTGATCAATCTGAGCTAGATAACTGTCTTCCTTTCTCTTATTCTCAGCCATTGCAGTTTCTCGGTGATCATCGAACCTGTGGATTTTCAACAAAGCCTTGTCTAATTCCTCCTTCTTAGGCTCGAGAACCTTACTGATACCATCCAAAGCTTGTTTCAGCCTTTGTCTGGATGTGACCATGTCAGCTAGCTCTTTTTCTGCCTTAGGAAGAAGCTCTGTCTTCAACTTGGCGGCATGAACAACTTCACCCCGCTCATATTTCAACTGATAAATCTCCCTTAGTAGCTCACTGTTTTCTTCCCGCAGCTTTTCCTTTTCAGCCCACAACTTGTTAAACCTTTCTATCTCAACTGTGGTAGGAGGCTCAATCAGCAAGGGGTAAGATGGTGGTTCTACCGGGAAGGGAAGAAGCTCCTCTTCTGCTCTCTTCTTAATCCACTCTTTATAGGAAGGGAAAGCCCGGTTGTTACATTTCCCGAATGAAGTTTTTCCTTTCTTGGCCACCTGCTTCCAAGCGTTCACAATCCTCCTTATCATCTCTTGATCCTTAGTACCATTGAAGAATAAGGACTCTCTGACATCTCGCTCGTCAGGTGGACCTTTCAAAGGATAACCAAACTGCCTGATAACAAGGGAAGGATTATAGTTAATTCCACCTCTTCTCCCTATCAAGGGTACATTAGGGAATTCTCCGCACTTGCAAATGATCTCTATTCCTAGCAAATCACGGTTGAACCAGACAATGTTGTCAGCAGTCAAGCCCATTAACCTCTTTGACCACTTCAGAGAATCTTTCGTATCAACAAAGGCGCCGGTTTCGGGGAGATGGCTCAGAAACCAAGTAGACAAGAGTGGTGGACAACAACTCACGGTTTTTCCCCGCCTATTTTCATTCTTGTAGTGGACCGAGTGATACGCATCACCTAGCAAGGTAGGTATATGATTCTTTGAAATAAAGATTCTGACAGCATGCATATCCATCAGATCAGGAACATTGGGAAACAGGACAATCCCATAGATAAACATAGCCAGAATAGCTTGGAAAGCAATCCAATTCTTCTCTTTAACATGTATGTAAGCTTGATCAAACAAGAACTTCAATAAGAAACCCTTAGCTCCTTGTTTTTCCTCAATATTACTGCTCAGAACGGATTTGCCAATATGAAGAGCAATAGCCATTTCTTTTATCTCAGGGTGTTCTTCAGAAAAGAATACTATGTCATGCCTGATGGGGATTCCCAAAATAAATGAGAACTCCTCCAACGTTGGGGCCAAGATGTAGTATGGGAAAGTGAAGCAACGCAGAGACGGATCGTAAAACTGAAGAAGTGTATGAATGACATCCTTCTCATACTTGGAGATATTGTAGACAAACTTTAGAAGTCTCCCATACCCTCCACTGAACTCTGTGCGAACTCTGGGACCAGCCATACTAATCAGCTTGTGAATCAATGTCAAGGTCGGATTTGGGAACGAATAGGCAACAATCTTCTTTCTCTGGACATCCATGCCAAGGTAACCTCAGAAAACCGGAATCAAGAGTAAGATGCAAGCCCTGAAAAATGTTAAACATGTTAGAATGCAAGAAAAATGATATGCTCATGCAAACATGGGATCAAGGCAACACTGCAGGATGTGCTGTGCTGTTAACTGAAGGAGAACCACAACCCAGAAAACCAGAATTCTGAACCACTGAGATAACCAGGAACCCAAATAATCAGACATTGATGAGAAATCCAGAAAAACAGGGTAGGTTGAAGGTTTCGGTTACCTGTAAAACTACAAACACCCATCCCCTCTCATGTGTGGGTACTAGGATGTTCAGTATCCCGGGCTCTCAGGTCGAGAAATGATGATACGTTCACCATTTCTGGTTTGGCATCATCATCAATCGAGGAGGCCTCAACTGATTCTCCAAAGCGGAAGGTCCTCGGCTTTGGCACTGAGGTCGAGAAACAATAGTACATTCATCCCTCGGGGATCAGTACTATCGTCAATCGAGGAGTGCCTCCACTGATTCTCTTCAAAAGATAGGGGTCATCCTATGCGAGTTACAAAGTGGGCCCTCGGGTGCAAATGGGTTTGCCACAGGATGTGGTCTGCCACTGTCACCACTAAAGAGGGATGTTTCCACTAAGGTCCTCGATGATCAGTCACCAGAGTCGACAGCTCTCTAAATCAACACCCTAACATGCGTAAGACACACACGTTAGAATGCGTCCCAAGATAGCTTCGTCTGGTTGTGAATTTCGTGAATACACAAACGTACCAAGCGGGCACGTAGGTCCCACTACTCTCCACTCTAGTCCTAGGGTGTACTCAAGCCTGGGTATTGGGCTTATCTCTCAGAACAACCCAACCTGCAAAATAGAAACAGCCAGCACAACACAGTAGTATCCAGTATGACAATAATAAAAAAGAAATGCAATGCAGAAAATGCGGTAAAAATAAAATACAACAAATAAAGCAAAACAAAAAAACAAAAACACCCAAAGAGAACAAAGACAAGCAAGCGCTAGGATTGACTCGCTTGGGGATGGACCAGCATAGGTCAACCAGAGTCCCCAGCAGAGTCGCCAGCTGTCGCTCCCAGGATTTTCATCCAGGTACAAACGCGAGAGTGGCGCGGAAAAATAGAGTCGCCAGCCGTGTAAATTTATCCCAAGAAAGGGAAAGGGAACACCGCACAAACCTGAGGAAGAGGGAAAGGAATGGTCATCGCAACCATAGCCTGGGTTCGGGAGTCGGTTACGCGAGGGGAAGGTGTTAGCACCCCACGCGTCCATCGTACTCGATGGGATCCACGCTTGTTGTCTAATCTAAGGGTGAGTTATCCTATCATCTATGGTTGTACTAAGACGGAGAAGGGAAAAACAAAGACAGACTCGGTAGGACGTCGACGTCCTAGGCCTACGTACCCCCTTTGTGCAATGGGGAATTCAGAGTCAACGTAGTTCGGACCAAGTTCTTTTTGTGTTTTTTATGAACGACGCTAAGTTCACGTCCGGCAGTTAGGGTCGATGCCTGTTTGCGACTCAGACGGAAAGTAACGTGCCCTTTTTGAAAGTATCATTTAGTTTAACAATCCCGAAGGACAAAAAGGTTTGAAGTTTGTTTGTATTTTTTAGGACAGAAGTGACTTGAGTTAGTTCATAACTTGCATTGCACCAAAGTCTAGGGCACATGGGCGAATACTTAACGCATCGTCCCAAGACAGGACGCTCGCTAAGCACTCTAGAAAGATGAGAGGAATCCCCTCATTTCTCATTCCCCACGCTTAAGGCTCGTGCGCAATACACTTTATCCTTATTAAGTGTTTTCAAGAAGTTTTGAGATGAGAAGATAGAAGACACAAAGGAAACTCTAAAGGGAAACTAAGAGTCCTAATGTTATCATGCAAAAGTGGCCCTAAGGTTGAGTTTGAAAGGGGAACATCTAGCTAAGTTAGCATGCATGGTTTGAATCCTAATGTCTATCCTACTCCAAGCTTAATCAAGGATTAAGTTGGACTAGGAAACCCTAAGGGAACACACAAAAGTGAATCCAAGACTTAAACAAGTCATGAGATCCAAAAGGGAAGAAAAGAAGTGAGGGAGATGAAGAAGAAGATGACACAAGAGATAAGAAACAAGGTAGGGCAACAAGCACTTCATGTCATAGTAAGCTCAAATCATCAAAGAAGGAACATCATCCGTCACACTCAAAACATGTGCCAAAACTAGGCAAAACGTTCACTTATGTCATTCATGCAAGCAACAAAAGATCATGTGAGGCAAGAAGTGAGGAAATGTCATTTAATGGAAACCATATCAAGAGGATCAGAACCTCACACATGTCATTCAAAGCAAATAAGATTCACCAAACATTTATGAGATCTTATGAGAAGGCATCTCAAAGAAACTAGTTCAAAACATCCAAAGAGTTGTGTCAAAACATTGTCAACTTGGAAAATCCACCATAAACAGAAAAATGATTAAATGAAAATGATTCCAAAGCCACAAACAAACCAAGTCAGTATATGATCAAAACATATAATCATTCCAAGCTTCACTTAAACACAAAGGGTCAAAAAGATCCAAACTAGGTCACGTACCCAAAACATTTCATTCAAAGTTTGAGTCACGTGTAAATATCAACCAAAAATAGAAGCATGCCTTATAAAAATCTGAATAAATTCTGAAAATCACGTCATATCCATCAAGAATGTATGTGAAAAAGGTCTCACCAAGAACCACAAAATTGCATCACCAAATGGATCCAAACATCACACGTATCAAGCTCTAAACCCTAAACTCGCCGAAGACTGAACCAGACGCCGGAACTAGGGTTCCGGTCGTCTTCTCCGTTCACCTGCAACCAAAAAGTCACCAAAACACGCAAGCGAATATATGTTTTTGACCAGAATTTCACCAGGATCAATAATATCACATTAAAAATAGCAAATAATCAACATACGAAGAGAATCGAACGGAACAAGTTATGGTTCCAAAACTTAAAATTCATCATACAACCAAACCATGCGTCCAAACTCCAAACCAAATACATCAGAATCATCAGTGAATGTCACACATCATTATGCACATCAAAAAAAGGAGTTTTAAGAGCATGCAAAATTGCACTAACTTGAGATCAAGCAGTCTGTATCCTTGCTTTTAGCTTCCAACGATGGGTGGTTTATGCTCTATGGATTCCAAGGATGAAGACTGTGAAAGAATTTCGCCCAAAGCCTTTGTGGATTGTGAGATTCGAATGAGAGAAGGATTAGGGTTCAAACTTTTGTTCTCCTCAAAATCACGTGTGTTTTCCAATGAGTGTATGAGCTTTTTGTTTTTTGATCTTGTGAGAGTTGAGAGAAAAATTTGAGAGAGTTTTTGGTGTTTGTGAGAATGAGTGAAATTTATGGGAAATGAGAGAGAGTTTTGAATATATAGTGGAGTCTAAAATGAAGGGCAAAAGGTAGAATTTTGGCTTAAGTGAAAATAACACTGTCTTCGGCAAGGAATTTCGACTCTGAGCCTTCCACAACATCATCCGCCTCTGAATCACGGTCGTAACGCAAAAAGAACGGACGTCATACGATCAAAATGGAGTGCGATCGATATGTTTAAGCTGCAAGACGTCACTGAATAAGTTGTTTTTTTAGCTTATTTGGTGTCCGCTACTCGAAAACGTGACGAGGTCAACCTCTTCGGAGCATAATCTCGACTCGACTTTGTCAGCAAAGTTGTAGATCTATGAGTCAGTGACCTCGCGTCAAAAGATGAGCGCGATCGGACAAAAAAAGAGTGAGATATGAATTTTCCCGTGAAATAACTTTCAGCCTTTTTCTTCGGTTCAGCACTTCCGTTTTACGAAATAAACCAAAACGATGATCTTCGGAGCATCGTTTGAACTCGAGCTTGTCTTCAATCTTAAAGAGCACAAAATTTGTGAACCGCAGCTTCAAGAATGGACACAATCCGATAAAAATTGATCGAGTTTTGAATTTTACAAAATCTGACAGACAGTGCACTGCATCAAAGAAGCCCATTGGTAATTCACATTTTCGGGGTCCTTCCGCTCGGACCTGACCCAAACTGAATTCACGGCACGAAGATAACATCTAAATGGAATTTTAGACACCGAAACGGCATCAATCCGACGAACGAGCTGAGAGTTATGAAATTTTTTAGTGTCCGAAATACACCGGTTCAACACTATTTTTCACTGTTTTTTGCACTGTATTGACTATGAAAACTCGCGTGCTCGGAGATCTTCCCCAAAGAATCAGCCCTCGGTCCAAACACAAAAGTTGCAGATAATTTCAATATGGAAATTTTTAGCATAGGAATAGCTCAGAAATGATGATCCAATCAGAAGTTAAGCCCTTTTGAATACCACTGACGCAATTATCCAGCGAAACCAAAATTCCAGAAACAAATAATTCCCACCACTTTCCTTGATGAATTGACTTTCGAGCCGAACATAAAAGTTGTAGAGAATACCAAGACGGTTCTAAATGTTGAATATCCAGCCAAAACGAGTTCCAGAGCAAGAGTTATGAATTTTGAAAATTTGCACAGCAAACTGATTTTCTGCTCACACTGTTCTGAATCGGCTGAAAACTTCAACTTCCTCTGAGATTCTTGACATGAAAAATTATGTTTGATAAGAGCTTTGCTGACCCGTTGATTACGTAACCCAGAGAAATACTTTACGCATATGTCGAGTGACGAAATAAACGTCTGTTGCAACCTGACGATGCTTGAACAGAGAACCTTGATCTCATAACCACAATGCCAAATGATATGCATGTATGTACCCGATGACCTAGCTAAAATGCAAATGAAGCATAAGCCACTTGAGTTAGAAATGTGAAGGCAAATTTTGGGGTGCTACAGCCCCCACACAAACTTTTCCAGCCATCCATCCTTCAAGCACGTAAACACAAAACTCACAAGCCTTCCACGCCATCAAACTCAGCCAAGCCGTGAACACACAAATATATCTCACCTCACGCAACTCTTCAGCAACCTCACACGCGGACATACCTTACCAAAACGCAAGAATTATTCCAAAACGACAACGCTTTTTCTTTTCCAAATTCAGCAAGAAATTCACCTCTTCATTCTATAAATAAAGCCTTCCCCTCCTTCATTCATCAAGCTTGGAAAGCCCCTAGAAATTATGCATAAATCACTATCATCATCAACTTCAAGCTTCAACATCACTTCCACATATTTCTTCATCTTTTCCGAAAACAACAACGCATCAACCACAATAAACCTTCAACACTCATCAACTCAAATCGCAACGCATACCTCTCAACCATTCGCATCTCACAATAATCCTTCACAAATCGACATCAACAACAACAATTCATAAATTCAAGCTAGAATCAGTGGAAGAAGAAGGAGGAAGTTCATTTGCTACTTACTTGTGACTCTGAAGGTAGATTGAAGTTTTTCCGGTGTTTTCGATTCGAAACTACCCGTCGCCATTCTTGAAATTGTTTGCACCGTTGTGTGGGGTTTTTCTTTGCGATCGTATTGGTGTAATTTTTGAATCCTGCCGCTCCGATTTAAGAAGTTTCCAACTCTCCCATGGAAGTGTGAATAGTGCGCACGGTAGCTATGAAGAAGACAATGGCTTTTCTGATCTTCTTTTTCTTTTTTTCTTTTATTTGCTTTGTTCATTTCCTTTATTTTTATTTGTTTTTTTCTAAAAAATGTTTGGGCTTGGCCCGTATGTTTATCATTTGCTACACACCGCCCCCTCCATTTCCAATGCACTTCCATTTTTTTATTTCTTTTAGTTATCTTTTTATTCTTCCTATTTCTTTTTTTTATATTTGTTTTTTTTGGTTAAATTTGAATCTACTACTTTTTACTTGAATTTTGCTTTAAAAATACATTTCTTAAAAAATCATTAAAAAATTAGTTTTCATTTTTTTCCTTGAATTTCATTTTTGATTGGTTGTGTGGATCATAACTTTTAGATCCACTTTTTCTTCATCTATTTTCTTTTTGATCGATGAAAGTCAAAGTGATCGTGAAATTTCTTTGTTGAATTTCGATCGAGACGAGATCATTTCCACCTTTTCTTTTCATGTGGCACCGCTTTAGGATAGCGATCCCTATATCGTTTATCTCGCGTGCATTAACACATATTCTACATTTCATGGCCGGCCTCATTCGTAGGGTAATTGCTCGAACAAATTACTCGGCGTGCGCTTAACATAGACCAAAATTTGTCCCTACTCGGAATAAATCCAATTCAACACTTGTACTTTCGTGGACCGGACTTTGATTAGTCGCGTCATCCCAAGGTTGATTATTTGTTTGTGTTAGTTCCATAAACTTTGAAGTTTGATGCGTAGTTGCTTTGGGTATCCCAATCTTCTTTCAAGTCTTCACTAAATTTGGACTAATTGCATTAATTAATCACCGTAGTGCAAGATGTGAAGCGGAACCGGTTACTTTTTCATTCTCTTTGACACTATTTGCTTTGTCTTTGATTGTGGATGATTAAGTTCACCATACCATTATTCACTAACATTTCTATTGTACTAATCATTTATTATATCTTGTTTCCTTCTTATCCCTTATCTCTCTTTTACTTTTATGCTTCATTATTATCATATCATATCATGTTTATGCTTCCGCCTTTTTCTCTTTGTTCACTTGGACCAAAAACATTAATAAAGGCCAAAACCTCTAAAAAAAAACTTGTGCTTTTAATCTTGGACTATGGTTACTATCCTTTGTAATGGACATGGAGTTTTGAACTTAGACCTTGGACTTCCAATGCAATTCTTGGAACCTTGGACTTAGAATTTAGGACCTTTTCTCCCTTTGCTTTGGAATTATGGTTCGAAGACTTGGAAGCATACTTGTGTGGTTAGGTTATTCTCTTCCTTAGCTTTTCTTTTATGCTTTAGGATAGTCTCTTCTTCTCCTCCCCATTCTTTAATTTTCAAAACTCTCTCTCTTTTTCAAAACCTTCTTGATTTCAAACTTTCACCGCTTTCATAATCAAACCTTGACTTTGTCAAGTGATTTTACTTTTTTCCTTTCATTTCTTAACAAATGCTAATCTACATAAGCATATTGACACCTTTTTCAAAAGACTTAAAAAACACCAAACTCACTTACTCTCTTTTTGTGCCTTCGTGCACTTTTTCCTTTAACATTTTCATAAGGTTAGACATGATTCATTTCTTTAAGCGGAATTATTCGCTTAGAAATGACGACTTGTCTTTACATTAAAAAATCAACCAAAACAAACAAATTTCATTCTTTGTACCACGAACTACGGGGTTTTGATCCTACATTGCACATCATGGGTACGTATGCATGAGGCGACAAGTCTCTCCAAACACAAAAATCATAAAAACAATTTCTCTTCTCATCTCCTCAATCACTTTTCAAGCAAACCTTTTCAGACCAAAAGCGGTAGATATTTCAATGGGCTCCTATAAAGTACTATAGACGTTTCGGGTGCTAACACCTTCCCTTAACGTAACCAACCCCCTTACCCGGACTCTCTTCACTTGTTCTCGTTGTAGAGCTTGTGTAGGTTTTGTTCGCTCTTTTTCCTTTCCTTTTTGGATAAAATAAAAGTGCAGTGGCAACTCTTGCTTTTCGAGTTAAGTTAATCAATAGCTTACACTCACGATTTTGCCGCTACAGAAAAGTGGCGACTCTGCTGGGGAAAGATTGACCTCTTGCTGGTTCATCCCTTGAGGGGTTTAGCCTACTTTGATTTATTTACTGCTTTTTGTCTTACTTGCTTGTTATCTGTCTGTTCTGGTTGGGATATTTTGAGAGATAGGCCCAATACCCAGGCCTGAGTGCACTTATGATTAGCGTGTTTCATATCCTCTCGCGTTCCATCTCGGCCCGAGGAGGGAATATGAAATACAATCTGGATGTGGTTCTCTCTAGAGAATTCTGCGTTGTGGATTTCCCACGATGGTAGAGCTATCTGGAAGAGCTGCTAAGTCTGGATAACCTGTTAGGATGACCCCTCCTTTTTTTTTTGGGGGAATCAGTGGACGACCTCTTTGTTTGGCGATAGTATTGTACCCCGAGAGATGAATGTACTATTGCTTCTCAAATCGAGAATCTGAAATTGAGGATCCCGGCTTTTTAGTACCCACATGTGAGAATGGGCGGGTGTTTACAGGTTTGCAGGAAACCCTGACTTCCAACATGCCCGGTACTTTGGATTTCTTATCAGTGTGGACTTATCAACCTGGTATTCCGGTGTTCTCTTCAGAGCGAACCTTTGAACCCGTGTGCTTTGAGTGATCTTGTTCGTGGTTGTTGCATTCATGCATTCTTGCATCCATGAGCATACATATGCATTTCTTCCCAGTCGTCTCAGAAACTCACTTCAACTGTCTTCTTCTCCAGTTATCTGTTCACCGTCAAGCTGTTTCCTCAACACAACTATGGAACTAGAGCTGCTGTTAGATTGAGAATGGAAAACCAAGAACAACACAACGCCGAAGTCAGAATGGAAATTGATGAGTTGAAGGCCGGCATGACCAAGCTCACAGAAATGCTGCAAGTTCTGATTGCTAGAGGTGAACCACCTCAGAGGACTGTGATTGCTGAAACATCAACTGCTGTCGTTGACCCTCCACTGACTCAGCAACCAGCTTCTACTTGGCCAGAATTTGGGTTACCTCCGAATTACTCGCCACCCTTTGCAACTACTCCTGTGTTTGTATCGCCAGTATCTTCAGCTCCACTGTTCACTAAACCTCAGCCTGTTGTGCATTCTGTTGCTCAAGCTGCTCCTAAGAATCCTTTCGTGTACCATGCTGCTAGTCCAAAATCTGAAAGTCAAGGAGAACCTGGGTACATTGAAGAAGTCAGAGAGCAATGGCAAACTCTAGACAAAAGGATAAGAGCTGTGGAGGGAAGTGATGTCTTTAATGCTGCTGCAATGGACATGTGTCTGGTTTCTGACTTGGTTATTCCTCCAAAATTCAAGACTCCTAATTTTGAAAAATACCAGGGGCACACCTGTCCCAAAACCCACTTGGTAATGTACTGCCGCAAGAAGGCTGCTCACGCAAAAGATGACAAACTGCTCATTCATTGTTTCCAAGACAGCTTGAGTGGGGCTTCAATGAAATGGTATATGGGACTTGATAAGAACCGTATTCAAAGCTGGATGGACTTGTCTGATGCTTTCTTAAAGCAGTATAAGTACAATCTGGATATGGTACCTGACTGCCGTCAATTGCAGAATATGGCTCAGAAAGAAAAAGAATCCTTCAAAGAGTACGCTCAGCGATGGAGAGAGCTAGCTGCTCAAGTGGAGCCACCCTTGGCTGAAAAAGAATTGACTGGATTGTTCATGGACACTCTTCAGCCACTCTATTGGGAAAAGATGATAGGCAATGTATCATCTGGTTTTGCTAACCTAGTCACTATTGGAGAAAGACTAGAAGAAGGTATCAAGAAAGGAAGGATTGCTAATGCTGAAGCCTTCAATGGTGCTAAAAAGTATGCTGGGAATTTTCAAAAGAAAAAGGATGGTGATACCCATGCTGTTTCAGTTGAGAGGAAACCTCGTCAAAGACAACAATATGTAGCTGCAGTTGCTCTAGTTGTTAATGCTCAACCAGCTCAAGCTCCTCGTCAGACTGTTAGACAGAATCAGACTCGCAATAGGGTTAACTTTGATCCTATCCTGATGTCTTACACTGAGCTGTATCCATGTCTTGTAAAGAAAGGTTTGATTACAACGAGGGCTCTACCTCCTCCTCTAAATCCTCTTCCAGCCGGCTACAAGGCTGATCTTCACTGTGAGTTCCATCAACGTGGGGCAGGTCATAACCTGGAAGGTTGTTTCGCATTAAAAGCTAGAGTGCAAGAGTTGGTGAACTTAAAAATTCTGGACTTTATTGATAATAATCCAAATGTTGTCAACAACCCTTTGCCAGAGCATGCCAAGTGAAGTTTGAGTGAGTTCAGACGGATCATCTCCTAAAGCCAGTGCTTCGGACAGGACAGCTCATCCTTGTTGCTGATTAGTCACTAGGCCTTGTTTCTTTCTGTTTGCATTTTCCTTTGATTGTATTGACTGTTTGCTTTTGAACTTTTATTTGTATTTTCATGGTAATTTTAATGAAATGAGCAATGCAATGTTTGATTCAAATTCATTTATATCCACTGTGTGCATCTTTATGCTTTCATTTTCACACAAAAATATATCTCATGTTCACTTTCTTCATTAAGCTTTTGTTTATGCAAAGATTGGAGGGAGGATGATGAAAACAAAATACCTGAAATTGCTACTGTATGCTTTCAATTAAAACTTGGCTGATGATGTACAGGCGTTGTTTCAACTCCCAAACACTGGAGAAATAAGGAAGTTAATCCTTTGTCAAGCCCTTCGAGCCTAGAAGTTTGGAATTTCTTTCTGTACGAAAAAACCCGCAATCTTAACCTGGGGATGGGTAGTTCTCAGTTAATTTAACTGTGCATGCAAAACACTTTCCAATAAAGGTTGCAATCACAAGCTTTCCTTCGCACACATCAAAGAAGTGTCAAAGATGTCTTTCGAATCAAATGATGGTTCACCGTAATCATTAAGCCAGGCAGTCACTACCTTTCAAAAAATAATGGATGAAAAAAAATCAAAAGAAGAGCCCGCTAAGTCAAAACCTATGAAGGAGACTTAGGCAAAAATTGGGGCATCCCGCTGACTGTAAGCTCAAATGACACAGTTCAGGCAAAAGTTAGGGATAACAAAAAAAAATCAAGAGGTTGCCAAAATCCTCAAAGACAAAACGAGTTGACTAAGGTCCTCATCAAAAACAACAAAATGTTGTAAGAAAGAGTGACTGCCATATCAAAAATCTCTTGAGCCATCATCATAACAGTGTTGCAATTCCAAAATCTCCTGAAACTTGAATGCATAGTTTGAATTAACTGAGCATAGGACTGAAGATCATCACGAATAATGGGTTGGGTACAAATAAACTTTGAGCCTGTATCCTTTGTTTCAAAAACCGTGAACCAGGCCATGTTACAACCTTCAAAAATACCTAATTGAAGCCAGGTTTCTTTTGAAAGCATACTACGGCAAGGTTGCGTAAATTGACTCCTATGTTTGTTGCCAATCATTTGTTTTGATGTCTTACCTTTGCTTTCTCTTTCACTTTGCATGTCTAAACCGCCGTGTTTTGACAAGTGTTTCATCTTGTTTTACATCAATAATATCATTCCAAAAATGATTTTTGATTTCAAAATTGCATGAGCTTTGCATTAAAATTACCATGTCTGTTTGAATAATCTTATTTACAGGCAAACTTTCCTCATCAAGGAATTTTCAAACAGTTGAGAAACCTGGTCAGTGATCTTATCAGGGGCATATTACTTCCAGATCCTGTTGTGAATCAGTCCAAGATTTGTTGCTCAGTGCAAGTTATTCTCAAGATTTGGTTAGTCAGAAGATCTCTTTCAAGATTCATACTGAGTTTAGACTTCTCAACAATCATCTCAAGAACTGAAGCCATGATCAGTTCATTCATCCCCAACAACTGAAGCCATGATCAGTTTATCCTCAGCAATCATGTCAAGAATTGAAACCATGATCAGTTCATTCTTTCCCCTGCAACAGTCAAACTGAAGCCATGATCAGTTTATCCTCATCAGTCAAGCAATCTGGGCAATCTTCTTCAAGAATCCTCAAGAAGTCTTTCCTCAAAAGACCATCAGCCCGATATAATTCATAAGTGTGACAGAGATGTACTCAACATCTTCTATCCAAGCAGAGTGGCCCGCGTTCCCTGTGTTGAGGAATCAGAGTTCCATTCTACCCTCACAAAAGAGTCTATCTCAGTTGTCTCTATCATCTGCATCGCATACATAAATCATTTACATATCATTGCATAGAAACATTTTCATAGCTCGAAGTGTGCTTCACGCTCATGTGCATTTTTCTGAGGTCCTGTTGCTTTCAACATCTTACCTTGTGACTAAAGTCCAACTTACTTGGCACCTACCAAAACTTTTACCTGCCTTTTCATTCAGTGCCATTCCTGAATGTTGTCGTTTACCTGTCTTTTCACCCAGTGCTATTCCTGGACGTCCTGCTTTCCTGGATCTTTGTATTCTTTCACTCCAGTGCCATTCCTGGATGTCTGTCTCTTTTGATCCCCAGTGCCATTCCTGGATACCTTGTTCCTCTTGTTCCTCCCAGTGCTATTCCTGGAAGTCTTTTCTCTCCTCTATAATCCCCAACAGATCTGCTTGGATATCTTTCAGTGCCATTCCTGAAAGTTTTATCTGTTTATTCAGTGCCATTCCTGAATGAGTTTTTACCTTTACTTTCAGTGCCATTCCTGAAAGTTTTACCTGTTCATTCAGTGCCATTCCTGGATGAGTTTTTACCTTTTCATTCAGTGCCATTCCTAAAAGTTGTATCTGTTTATTCAATGCCATTCTTGAATGAAGTGATTTATCTTTACCTTTCAGTGTCATTCCTGAAGGTCCCTGCTCACTTTATTCAATGCCATTCTTGGATATTGTAAACCTTTTATCCAATGCCATTCTTGGATAATTCTGATATATTTTCCAGAACTTTTCTCACTACATTCAATGTCATTCTTGGATGTTGTGATTTCTTCTGTCCAATGCCATTCTTGGATATGATTTCCTCAACAGAGTCCAATGCCATTCTTGGACACCTTTTCCCCAGCTAAGTCCAATGCCATTCTTGGATATCTTTTCCTCAGCTGAGTTCAATGTTATTCTTGGATGTCTCTGATGTTTGTTGTTGCCTCATTCAATGTCATTCTTGAATGTTGCACTGCCTTTATCCAATGCCATTCTTGGATATCTTACCCAACAGAGTGTTTTTCATCTCCATCCAATGCTATTCTTGGATGACACTGTTTTTTACCAGAAACTTTCTTGTTGCTTGCCCAATGTCGTTCTTGGACATCTTTTGACATACCTTTTATCTCGTTTGTAGTTTCCATCCAATGCTATTCTTGGATGTCACTACTTGTCTTCCCAGGGTCTTGTCCCTCTCTTTCCAACTATTTATGGATACTTCTTGTCACCTTGACAGATCTCCAGAAATAGCTTGTGCTCCCCGGCGTGTCTTTTCACGTCATCTCTCAACTTACCCTAATCCTTTGTTTCAAGTTTCCCTGCAGTCTGTCTCGTTCTTTGCATTCATATAATCTTGTGACATCTTATGGCTAAAAATTTAGTTTTCTGTATTTAAGTATCTTCAATCTTGTCGAGACGAAGTTTTCAACTTTCATATCTCTTGATTGAAGAAACTTAAATAGGGGCAGCTGTAAGACCCTAATTTTTACCCCTAAGATTTCGCACATTTCATTTGCATCTCATAACCACAAACAAGATCACAGTTTGTGCTTCTCCTGAGCACCTGTGTGTTTCTCTTTCTTACTTGTTTCTGTTTATCCGACCTCTAACCAAAATACAAAAAATATATGCTGTCGTTTGCTTGTTTCTCTCTGTGTGTTGTGCAGGTTTGTCAAAGACAATGAAGTGATCTCAAGTCACAGGTGTTTGTTCAAAAGCAAGATGTCTTGTGCTGAGATTCTTCAGTTTATTAGGCAGTGGTGCATATGAGTTTTTGGTTCAAACAGATTCAGGCGGCTGTTGTTTCAGTTGTGGCTTGTTATGTGGCATATGTTTATCAAAGGCTTGTGAAAAAAATTCAAGTTTGGTTTTGGGCTAAAATCAAGACTGGCTATCCATGACCCCTTCATAAACCACTTTTCATTATAAACCACTATTCACATTTTAACCATTTTTCACATATTCCACCTTTTTCTATTTAAACCATTTTTTTTATAGCCCATTTTCTAAACCAAATTTTCCATATCCATTCTCTAAACCATTTTTCCATATCCATTTCCAACTATCCATATTCAACATCCAATATCCATTTCATAAAACAAATTTTCCTTTTTTATATTCAATTCCTAAAAAAAACCATTTTTTCCTAAACTTTTTTTTTCTTTTTTTAATTTCATGATATTAATTTTCTAGAGTCCATACAATTCCAAAAAAAAAACAGGCCCATTATTTTTACAACCATTTACCATTTATATTTCCAAAGCCCATAACCAAAAGTCTTGATGAAGACTCCTACAAGCCAATAATTCCCAGCCGTATACTACTCCCAGCCACTGCTACTACACAATGTCCTAGCCTCTCGTCACGCCAAGCCAGCCTTGCAACGACACACGAGAACGCATCCAAACCACACGATGTCCCCCACACAAACTTTTCCAGCCGTCCATCCTTCAAGCACGTAAACACAAAACTCACAAGCCTTCCATGCCATCAAACTCAGCCAAGCCGTGAACACACAAACATATCTCACCTCACGCAACTCTTCAGCAACTTCACACGCGGACATACCTTACCAAAACGCAAGAATTATTCCAAAACGGCAACGCTTTTTCTTTTCCAAATTCAGCAAGAAATTCACCTATTCATTCTATAAATAAAGCCTTCCCCTCCTTCATTCATCAAGCTTGGAAAGCCCCTAGAAATTCTGCATAAATCACTATCATCATCAACTTCAAGCTTCAACATCACTTCCACATATTTCTTCATCTTCTCCGAAAACAACAACACATCAACTACAATAAACCTTCAACACTCATCAACTCAAATCGCAACGCATACCTCTCAACCATTCGCATCTCACAATAATCCTTCACAAATCGACATCAACAACAACAATTCATAAATTCAAGCTAGAATCAGTGGAAGAAGAAGGAGGAAGTTCATTTGCTACTTACTTGTGACTCTGAAGGTAGATTGAAGTTTTTCCGGTGTTTTCGATTCGAAACTACCCGTCGCCATTCTTAAAATTGTTTGCACCGTTGTGTGGGGTTTTTCTTTGCGATCGTATTGGTGTAATTTTCGAATCTCGCCACTCCTATTTAAGAAGTTTCCAACTCTCCCATGGAAGTGTGAATAGTGCGCACGGTAGCTATGAAGAAGACAATGGCTTTTCTGATCTTCTTTTTCTTTTTTTCTTTTATTTGCTTTGTTCATTTCCTTTATTTTTATTTGTTTTTTTCTAAAAAATGTTTGGGCTTGGCCCGTATGTTTATGATTTGCTACACACCACCCCCTCCATTTCCAATGCACTTCCATTTTTTTATTTCTTTTAGTTATCTTTTTATTCTTCCTATTTCTTTTTTTTATATTTGTTTTTTTTGGTTAAATTTGAATCTACTACTTTTTACTTGAATTTTGCTTTAAAAATACATTTCTTAAAAAATCATTAAAAAAATAGTTCTCATTTTTTTCCTTGAATTTCATTTTTGATTGGTTGTGTGGATCATAACTTTTAGATCCACTTTTTCTTCATCTATTTTCTTTTTGATCGATGAAAGTCGAAGTGATCGTGAAATTTCTTTGTTGAATTTCGATCGAGACGAGATCATTTCCACCTTTTCTTTTCGTGTGGCACCGCTTTAGGATAACGATCCCTATATCGTTTATCTCGCGTGCATTAACACATACATTTCATGGCCGGCCTCATTCGTAGGGTAATTGCTCGAACAAATTACTCAGCGTGCGCTTAACATAGACCAAAATTTGTCCCTACTCGGAATAAATCCAATTCAACACTTGTACTTTCGTGGACCGGACTTTGATTAGTCGCGTCATCCCAAGGTTGATTATTTGTTTGTGTTAGTTCCATAAACTTTGAAGCTTGATGCGTAGTTGCTTTGGGTATCCCAATCTTCTTTTAAGTCTTCACTAAATTTGGACTAATTGCATTAATTAATCACCGTAGTGCAAGATGTGAAGCGGAACCGGTTACTTTTTCATTCTCTTTGACACTATTTGCTTTGTCTTTGATTGTGGATGATTAAGTTCACCATACCATTATTCACTAACATTTCTATTGTACTAATCATTTATTATATCTTGTTTCCTTCTTATCCCTTATCTCTCTTTTCCTTTTATGCTTCATTATTATCATATCATATCATGTTTATGCTTCCGCCTTTTTCTCTTTGTTCACTTGGACCAAAAACATTAATAAAGGCCAAAACCTCTAAAAAAAAACTTGTGCTTTTAATCTTGGACTATGGTTACTATCCTTTGCAATGGACATGGAGTTTTGAACTTAGACCTTGGACTTCCAATGCAATTCTTGGAACCTTGGACTTAGAATTTAGTACCTTTTCTCCCTTTGCTTTGGAATTATGGTTCGAAGACTTGGAAGCATACTTGTGTGGTTAGGCTATTCTCTTCCTTAGCTTTTCTTTTATGCTTTAGGATAGTCTCTTCTTCGCCTCCCCATTCTTTAATTTTCAAAACTCTCTCTCTTTTTCAAAATCTTCTTGATTTCAAACTTTCACCGCTTTCATAATCAAACCTTGACTTTGTCAAGTGATTTTACTTTTTTCCTTTCATTTCTTAACAAATGCTAAACTACATAAGCATATTGACACCTTTTTCAAAAGACTTAAAAAACACCAAACTCACTTACTCTCTTTTTGTGCCTTCGTGCACTTTTTCCTTTAACTTTTTCATAAGGTTAGACATGATTCATTTCTTTAAGCAGAAGTATTCGCTTAGAAATGACGACTTGTCTTTACATTAAAAAATCAACCAAAACAAACAAATTTCATTCTTTGTACCACGAACTACGGGGTTTTGATCCTACATTGCACATCGTGGGTACGTAGGCATGAGGCGACAAGTCTCTCCAAACACAAAAATCATAAAAACAATTTCTCTTCTCATCTCCTCAATCACTTTTCAAGCAAACCTTTTCAGACCAAAAGCGGTAGATATTTCAAAGGGCTCCTATAGAGTACTATAGACGTTTCGGGTGCTAACACCTTCCCTTAACGTAACCAACCCCCTTACCCGGACTCTCTTCACTTGTTCTCGTTGTAGAGCTTGTGTAGGTTTTGTTCGCTCTTTTTCCTTTCCTTTTTGGATAAAATAAAAGTGCGGTGGCGACTCTTGCTTTTCGAGTTAAGTTAATCAATAGCTTACACTCACGATTTTGCCGCTACAGTAGGCTAAAAGTTCTCAGAGTCTCGGACCACATTCAAATCACCCTCTACGTTAGGGGATAGCTCTTTCATGAGGACACCTTTAGAAGGATCTATTCTGAGTGTGGCATCAATGAATTGTTGGGGATGTCACATCCTCCCCAAAACATTTCCGTTCCACGTCCTAATCTAGGGTTATACTCCAGGCTTGGGCTTTAGCTTCACACATCATATTCCCCAATCCAAAGTATGATAACAAAAATGAAAATATAAATATAACAAAAATAATAAAAGACAAATATAAAACAAATAAAAGAATGAGAATAATAAAAACAAATAAACACCCAAGACAAACAAACCAAACCCTAAAGCCTAAGATTAGGAGGAACTCTCTTTAGGGAGGAATCCCCAGCAGAGTCGACAGCTGTCGCGGCCGGCAAAAATATTTGAGTCGCCATCATATTTTTTAAGGAAAATAATGATAAACCTAAAAATCCTTAATCCCAAAGGCAGAGATTCCTAAGGTTCGGGAGTCGGTTAAGTGAGGGGAAGGTGTTAGGCACCCCTCACCTTCATTGTACTCAATGGGATCCTCCTTAAGTTCTAGGGTTTGTTTGTTTGTTGTCTAATTCTTTATTTACAAAAGAATCCTAAGTTTTTTATTATTGTACTCGCTAGGGTTTACAACTCTATGCCTACGTACCTTTAATTTTGAAGGATTAGAGTAACCGTAGTTCACCTCCTATATTCCAACCCGTAATCCTATCCCAAAACCTAATCCCAAATCTAATCCACTATTTATACTCTTGGATAAAGAGTTCTATCCCCATATCCATTATTTATACTCCTAGATAAGGAGTTTTATCCCTTAATCTATATTTATACTCCTAGATAAGGAGTTATATCCCTTAAATCCTTTATCCCTTGTTTATACTCTCGGATGGAGAGTTTTATCCCTAAAAACCCTATCCATTGTTTATACTCTCGGACGGAGAGTTTTATCCCTTAATCCCTTATCCCTTGGCCTTTATTTATACTCTTGGAACCTAAGAGTTTTATCCCTATATCCCATCCCTTATTTAGGCTATCGGACCAAGAGCATTATCCCTTGATTTTATATCCCAAAAAGAACCCCTTTTTTATTTTTATATTTTACAAACAAAAACAAAATTTCATAAATAAAATAAAAACCCCAAAATGCCAATTAGTGCTAAAGAAAATAAATCCCAAATTATTCCAAAGTGATTTCTAGATTTTCAATAATCCCAAAAAAATATTTTAATCCCCAATTAATATCTAACCTAATTGAATAATTAAATTAAGTTATTAATTTAATTAATTAAAACCCCAAAAACCCTATTTCTAAACCCCAATTAAAATCTAAATCCTTATTAAGTAATTAAATCAAGCCAGAAAAATCCCTCTATTTTAAGTACCCATTTTATAACAAAAGAAAAATATTTAATTTGTTAACTCTAAAATCCCAAAACAATTCCAAATGAAACAAAACCAATAATTACAATTCTTAATTATTTTCTCACCCTAATAAACCCTAAATAAAACTTTATTTCTAATTATTTTATTTATAAAAGTGTTATCCCTATTGTAAAAAACAAAATTATTTTAAATATAAAACCAAAATTTTGAAACCCCAAACCCTAAATAAAATCCTAAAATCCCTAATTACGTTTCCCCTAATAAATAACTTAAAATCCTATTTTATATATCCTACCTAAACACTTAAATCCTAATTAATAATTAAATTATGGAAATAATTTAATTAATTAAACTAAAACCCCAGGGGGGTGCATTTTCTGTTAAAGAAAAAGCAAATGGGCTGGTGGGGGGTGCCAATAGTAACCAGGGCGCAAGGTCCAATTACCAGACCCGAATCTGAGAGGGGACAAAAAAGAAAAAACCCAGGTGGAGAGAGTCAATGTTGACTCCCTCAATACCTCCTGATCGTGATCAAACGACGATCATCACCCATGAATCCTGGCCTTTGCTTCCAATTACTGGTCAAAGTATGCAGAATGGATGGGTGAGATTTTTAGTTTACTAACGGACACGGTACACACGTGATATGGAGACGGTCAAAGGTCTCATGATCCTATGGCCAAAGGAGGGCCACGTGGGAAGATCTCGGGCACTAAGGAAGGGGTATATGACCCCATCTCTTCTCAGACCCCCTCCCATTTCCATTTTTCTTTCTCTCTCTACCTTTTCCTTCTCTCTCCATCCCAAATCTCTCTCGCCTCTCTCTAGATCTTTCCCTTCGCCGATGAGCCTTCCGGCCACCGTGCACCACCCTCCTAATCGCCACCAAACCCAGATCACCGGTTGACATTCAACCGGGGTCTTCATAATCCAGGAACCCTAACCCTAAACATGAACCCTAAACCTAACCCCAAACCCAGATTCACCCAGTTCTTTAGGGTTTGCAAGGAACCCTAAGAACCCTAACCTTGAACATTCATCCAAACCCCAGAATTGTATGAACCCTAAGGGTTCTGGGAAGAACCCTAACCCCAACCTTAAGAACCCTAAACCCAAAATTTTCAGAAAATCCTGAAAACCTCAAATCGCGACATTCAACAATCAACCAACCAAAAAGCTAAGTGGTTTACCTCCTTATCCGTTCTTACTTTATTCCTCGATCTCCTCCTGATCTCTCCTCTTTTGACTTTTGCAGGTTATCAAAGAGATTCGCGCCGCTGTAGGGATTTCTGCCTCTATTCGTCCCTTCGTCCAACCCCCCTCAGTTAATTTCTACCTTAGTTTATATAGGAAAAATTAGGTCTTAGAAATTAATTAGATTTAGGTTTAGTTTAGGAAATTTAGAATCTGATTGTAATTTTTGATGTTTTGATCTGATTTCGAGTCATGTACTGATTTAGGATTTGATTTGATTGTAATTGGAGATTTGATAAGATTTTCTGTTGTAACATACTCCAAAAAATTTAATGGAATTGATTCAATATGATCTGATTTTTGTCTCTGATTCAATCCCTGCGCAAATCTAGGGTTTCCCCTAGGGAAGAAGGTGACTCTTTGGTCAACTAATTTGACTCAAAAATAAAAATAAAAAATAAATATTGATAACGTAATAAAAAAATCTTAAACCTATTATCACCACAATCTACTAAAAAAGTAAAAATAATAAGTCAGCAACCGTAAAAATAAAAAAGTAACTAAAAATAATAATAATTAATAGTATAATAATAATTAATAAAATAAATAATAATAATCATAAAGAAAACCCTAATATTAACAGCCATAATCACTAAAAACCTTAAAACCCTAATTATTAAATAAAAAAATATCCTTATATTCTAAAATACAATTAGTCCTAATGACCCTTAAAGCGAATAAAAAATCTAATAAAATTTATTCTTTAAAATATTGACTCTAAAATAAAAACCTAATTAATTCTAAAAACTTTTCTTAATACTTTAGAAATGATTAACCATAAAACCAGAATTCTAATTACTATCTGATATATAAGAAAAATAAACTAAAACCCTTAATTGCTAGCCCAAGAACCCCTTGTATAAAACCAAACCCAAAATGGGCCCAGAAGCCTAATGACCTATAAACGATACCCCCTGGTAGCACAAAGAAACCCAAAAAGATAAAAAACACCAGTCAAAATTTAGGGCACTACACAATGTAATAACCATCCGTCATTGGGGCTATGTGGAGCTGATGGTCTTTGTAGGCAATGGAAAGGATATTCATATAATCAATTCACAATTCCTCATTGTTCATTACAGGAGTGTCTATAATTGTATCCTAGGAAGACCTTTTTTTGCCACGTTGGACGTCGTAGCCTCATCGGTGCACCACAAGCTCAAATGTCACAATCTTCAGGGAGAACTAACCACAATCAACTCCAACCTTTAGGGTGCAAAAAGAATCTATCAAGCACTCCAGAAAGATCAAGGAGAAGACATGGTCATGAAAATTAATGTAGCTTTCCTCATTGGAAAACTCAGTAGGATGGGCATTCGTCCTCCAAGAAATGGTTAGGCTGGCCAAGGGGAGTAAGAAGAATAAGTGGCGGCTAGCCCGCCTGGTTATGTTTTCTTTGTCCCGTTTATATTGAATGTTGTCATTATAAAACCATCACCCTTATGTACATGAATGTTTTGAGAATATAAATGAAATATGCCATTTTTAAAATATTTGTTTATTTGTGGTTGTGTATAGTAACTACAAACACGGGGTAAGACCGACGTGATCGAGGTCTGGTACAAATAAAATCAGGGATGCTTTTGGAGACACTTGGCACATTCAGCTTACAAGCCTACAAGAATCGATTCCCCACAGCACAAATCAAGCACAAAGAAAGTCTGAGGCGGTGACATAGACGATTTGCACATCTGACTACAACAATCAATTCCCCACCAAAAGTCAGGGGTGTTACCGAAAACGCTCTGCACGTCCGACTACAATAATTAATTCCCCACCAAAAGTCAGGGATGTCGATGAAGACATTTTACACGTCTGACTACATCAATCAATTTCCCACAAGCAATAATGGTCCACCCCATTCTGACAGCTAGTCACTCCTAAGGTCGTGTTGGGTTGGCCACGCGTCTACACCAGACTAGGTTTTCATCTGGCGGGGGGAAGGGGAGCCGACCATTGCTCAAGAATGGCCCTAGTGATGTCCAAATAACTTCGAGAGAATACCTCATAAGTTCACACAAGATCTAGAGCTTTGCGCTCATGATCCTACAAATACACTTGAAATAGGTAAAAAAAAAGTATTTCTTTCGAAAAAGTATACTATATACACATATATACTTCCATTACTGGGTACTCCACATGACGTACACACTTACACACACACACACATAAACACACAAACACAAGTGGTCCAACCTTGAGTATTTGATCAATACGTATTTGCTCCCAAGAGACAACCAGGGGTGATAAAAATGCTCAATTTGCTACAAATCATTTTCAAACAACTGCAAAATTGTCTTTAGGGTAGAACTCGTACAGTCGGCCAACTGTTGAGTCTGAAAAGCATTCTGAAGGTGATAAACTGCAAAATTGTCTTTAGGATTGTAATTCCCCATGAGCAGACGATAAATTGCCCGAAATAGAAGTTAGAGCCTGGTTTTTCTTTGCCATAGTCTTCACTAGACGGGTCACTCGGTCGGAGAGAGAACCGATAAGATTTAGGGGAAGAAAAACGTCCCTTACCTCGGTGAGAGAGGTAGAAGCTATGATTACTTACCCCATGTACTTATCATGTTGAGGCTTTATATCACGAACACTCTCCTCCAATTGTTGATTCTCAACAAAGTGTTGGTCGGACCAAAGGGCTTCCCAACAACCAATTCCTCTAAGGGTCAAAGCAGCAGAGGCACGCCGGGTATACCGGGCCAAAGTTTCCAGCTCCTCCTCCAAAGGAGGCATCGGCAGGTTGGCCAAATATGCGTAATCTTATCCCAAATTAGGGGTCCAACACTCTCTAGAGAAGCTTGAACTTGACCCCTTTGAAAAGGGCGGGCAGGAAAAACTGATACATTTGGAAATAGCAGAAAAGCACCCAAAGCAATGCCACTCTCGACCAGGCATATCCCTCGCTTCAAAAGGCAGAGATTTACTTCATCATACATATGATCTTCACACCATCATAGTCAGTGTCAAAAAAATATGTCATGAACAAGCATATTAAAGACATAAAAGCCAAGAGTTTCTGAAGCATACCAAAGATGACCCTTTTTTCTTCTAGAGATGGGGCTTCTATCAGCAATTGAACATCAATGAGGTGCTGCAAGTGTTTCCAATCGGCCTCCTCCGTGTGGGGTACTTCCTCTAAAGTATCAGATCACTAATGAAGTTAATCAATCGTTTCTTCTAATACAGAGCCTCGTCAAAAAGATACTCCTCCTTATATACATACACATTATTCCCCATAAGGAAGTGACTATTATCATAGTACTTAGGAAATAGCTCGGCACATCGTCCCTCCATTTCGTCCCCAACAATGGAGAATGTAGCATGAGCTTCGGGGCAGATGAGGGGCGACCATAAAGAACTGATCTTCAAAAGGTTATAGCTTAGGAAGAGACCCAAATCCACACATGGTCAGATCACAAGAAATTAACCCTTTGTTACGCCCTTGAGTCACTGACTACAATGACATTTAAAGAGATGGAAGAAAAGGGTTACAGAAGGATTTCCTTTCAAGTATTCACAATAATACTGATTAACTTTCATGTATGTCTAACTTGCAGTATAAAGTTGTGAAGAAGCGATCACTAGATGCTTCACGACTTCTATCTCAAAGGCAGTGGAAGGTAGATAAAGACCCATAATGGAGAAAATGCACTCATAAAAAGGAATGGCGTAATTGTCATAATTACTGCATATCCTCTCATCCTCGGTAGGAGTCTAGACTCCCTAATAGGAAGATGGACCAACTTCGGCAAAAGCGCCATCAAGATTTCCTACTTTTGCAAAAGTAGAAATGGTAGAAGATTAAACATAATCCACCCAAGAAGATGTAACACTCTTCTAGGATTTGTGAGCACTCTTATGTGATTTTTACCCATATTACACTAAATTTTTAAATGCAAGAAAGTTGAAAAGGGTCACAGAAGGCTTTCCATTCAAGTATTCACACCAACACTAGTAAACCTTCATGTATGCCTAGCTTGGAGGATGAAGTTGCGAAAGAGCAATCGACATATACTCTAGGACTTCTATCTCAAATAAAGTGAAAAGTAGATGAAAAAATATACCTCATATAGTTGTTTGACTGACGTACCCTAGGAGTTATCCAACTTCTTCTTTATCCAACACATGATCACTTTGTTGGTTGATTACGCTTGTCCATTCGCTTGTGGGTGGACCATCGAAACTAACTTTGTCTAAATTCCAAATTGATGATAAAATTCTACCACGATTGAGCTAGTGGACATGGTTCCATTATCTAAGACAATACTCTTGGATAACTGAACCTACAAATGAGGCATTCTAAGCCCTCTCAATAACCTGACCAACCTGGTCGCATGAGGAATACAACCAAACTTGGTTGACAACATATTCGTGTTTACAAGTGTGCTTCTTAAATAAACAGATAACACATAAGATGAAGCTCAAATGAATATACTTAAAATGATATACAATGAAAGTTCTAAGTGTTTCTTTCTTCTATTTTCTTTTCTGCACAAAAGATTTTTCTTTAATCTTGTGCTTTTGTAGCTTCTCTCTTTGTCTTATGGTGTTGTAGCTTTAACATCTGTGAAGACTCACAAACACACTCACACGCTCCTTCTTTCTCTATCAGCACCCTTTTCATATTCTTCAACCTCTAAATATATAGAAGAGAAATAGATCCGTTGGAGGGTAGAATATGAATTTTTCTAAAAAGTATTTGTTGTATGGAGGTCACTTCATATGCAACAATAGAGTGACGCTTGCAGCAGAGAGTTGGTGATGAAGGGATGTGAGAAGATAGTTGAAGATATGGCTTGTCAGGCCTCTTTAGGAAATTCCTTTTTAATTATACTTTTCTTGAGTATGCTACTCGTCATAATCAGAGGCTTCATATAAGAGATGAAGTGAAGCTTGATCAGAGTCCAAAGCCTAGATGATGTAGACTACAGAGTTTATTTAGAGTGAGGCTTGAAAGCACCATAATCCAGAGTAAATATGAACAAGAAATGCATAAGCATTTACTAGTTTATTCATATGCTTGACTGTTAGAGAAACATTTCATTTGCTTACTAACTTCTAATCATAGGCTTCTAATATAATTGGATTGAAGCTTGAGTAGATATCAAAATCTGTCTTCAGAATTTGGTGAGACTTTAGAGTCTTTGGAGTACTGGGTTCTGAGACTTTCACAAACTTGTAGTCAGAGCTTTTATCAGAGTTTGTCTGGATGGTTTCTGTTCAGAAACATTGAATTGATAATCTTGAAGCTTGATTTTTCTTTAAACACATTTTTGTATTTTTCCTTTTGTTGAGAATGTGTTTTCTATCTAGAATCTGTTTTCGGCTTTCTTCAGACTACGTCTGTGTTCATATTTGAGTTCTTCAATGGTGTAACTTTCTTCAGAGTCTGGCTTTTATAATTGATGACATTCAGACCTTGCTTCAGACTTTGCTTTGATTTGAAGTTTTCTTTTCATTAGACTTTGCTTTCTTCTGAATTGACTATCATAGTTGCCTTCTTCAAAGTCTTGAACTATCAGAGTTAACTTTTAGGCTTAGCATAAGAAGTCTCTTGATCAGAATCTGCTTCACTCAGCATTTTCTCTCTTCATTTAGATTTTGTTTTACACTTTGAGTTTCTGCACACTTAACAAAATAGTTAGTGCATAAAATTGTTCGTCTATACTTTGTTATCATCAAAACTTAAAGGCATGTAGATGTAGAACCAAACTTTTTCTTACAGAAAGGAGCGAGATACTTTCTCAGCGACTCGGAGTACTCCTAGCAGACATTGAACAAGCTAGTGGTGGACATCTTCAGGCGCTTTCATGTTGAGAATTAGTGGACCAACTTCCTAGAGAGATCATGATAATGGGTTACTGAGAGGCGGGGGAGGTTCATGAACCATATCATGTTCGTTTCCTTAAAATTTTGGACATGAGTTTGCACTTCAAAGAATAAAATGCGCTAATGATCGCCATCTGAGTGTTAATGGCGACAATGTGTTCCTAAGGGTCGCTCTTCCCATCGAACTTCACTAATGAAGGCAGTTTAAAATTATTTGGTACCAAAGTGCCAAAATATCATCTGAGAGGGGCTGGGGGTCCACGACCTCATCTTTTATCTTCAAATCATCATGGTATCGCTCCTAGATGGTTAGGATATTCGTCTCCAAAGTCTGAATGGAGCGAGATAGCTCCTCGATAACATTACACAACTCTACTAAGGTTTCTTGGTCGTCGTGGCTGGAACTGGTAGTTGTGGCAGCGTTCCTTCGTGTCATTGTGCTGGAGAAGGTGGATTGAGTGGTTGAAAGTTAAATTTAAGTATGCTTTAGGTTGGTTTAATGAGACTCATGGTGGATGCAAATTGTACTTGTGAAATACAATAAGGGCAAAGTATGCTTACGTGTTTGATAGCAACAGACTTTGTATGCTAGAGTTTGATGAAATTAGTGAAATAATCTTCAACCTCTAAGGTTGAAGTATATTGAGGGCTTCTTGGGTCGGGCAAGAATGAGAGATATAATTTTTTCGAGTTTCCCAATGAATATGTGGGAATAGAGGAAGGTTGATTCTTCCTCAAATCTTGAAGGGACGATTTTTCGTTTTAACTGTCATTCCCCTAACTGTTATCCCTTAGACACTCTTAAACAATGTGTGATAAAACGATGAAATATAAATCTGAGTTCAGATTACAACCGAAACACGCCCGCCCAATGTTATGGGGCTTTGGTTGGCTTACGTTGTCATGGATTGTCCCTTTATATCCAATAAAATTATTTAAGTTCTCACAATACATTATAAACCAGAACAATTCTGTTAGAATACCAACCTCTATCAACATAACGTATGATGTATGAAATACATTTTATTAGATCTTAACCAAAAATGCAATATTTTATTTTGCTTTTTTTCATTCATGTAAAAGAAAAAGAATATACCTAGATTAATCAATTAGTAGAAAGGTAGTAATCTCCTAAACTATTTTTTTTACATAAAATATCGAGATTTTTACACAAATAACTATGTTCCCCTATAAAATTATCTAATATACCTACATTTCTAACAAAATTTCCAAACTATCCATATTTGAAAAAAGAAAAGTTCTCCGTGAAAGGATGCGTCAATAGGAATGACTCCTCCTTTAAAATCTAAAGAGGGAGAGCCAAATGAATTGAAGTCATCTCTTAAATTTTAATAGGGGAGCCAAATGAATTAGAGTCACTTTATTTCGTGATAAAATCTTTAATTTCTTGTGACTCCAATTCATTTGGCGTCCCTCATAAATTCTAAAGGTGATTCCAATTCATTTGACGTCCCTCCTAAATTTTAAAAGTGACTCCAATTCATTTGACACTCCTTCCTAAATTTTAAAGGAGGCTGCAATTCATTTGACATTCCCTCTTTGGATTTTAAAAGATGAGCCATTCCTATCAGCGCTTTTCTTCAAAGAATTTTTTTTTTTTAAACATAGGTAATTTGAAAAATTTGTTGAAAAGTGGATATGTTGAATAATATTACACGGAAACATAGTTATTTGTGCAAAAAATTCTAAAATATCCGTAACAATCTTTTAGATGACATCGCCTGATTTTGTTTTCTTTCTTTTTTTTATTCTTCAAAAAAACTGATCCATAAATATTTCAATAAATAAATAGAAAAAATTGGAAAAGACAAAGATCACGTGTGTAACTCATTGGAGATAGATGATGGAAGCGAATGAGCATGACCACGCCACGCGCCTTCGTGTGACAGGTATCCTCCCGCCACACTCCTTTCCTTTTTAATCACAAACCAATCCTCTTTTCTCTCTCTTCTACCCTAATTTTAATTTTCCACAAATTATAACTGTTTTCACTTTCATTTCTCGATTCCAAACTATTCTCTCAATCATCAACTTCATCCTTCAACCTTGATTCACACTTCAACAACATATTCTAATTCTATTCCTTCCGATTCGTCCTTCTGGTAAGCGAAAATCACTTTTCTCTTTTTTTCGTGATTAGATCGTTTTCTGTTTGATCCGTTGAATTTGATTTTGCACTGTTGATTCGTCTTTCTGTTCATATTTTCTATTTTTTCTTGTAGTTTTTATTTCTTGTGTATACCATTTACTTGTTATTGGAATTTTTTTATTAGTATTATTAATGGTGCGAAATTGAAGTAGTTTTGTTTTTCTACCTTAGGAAAATTGTTGCTGGAAAATTGTTGACAGGGATAACTGGTTTTGTTGATATGGGATCAGAGAGTATTGCTCCGATGGCTGAGACTTCAAAAAACAGGTTAGAGATTTATAAATGAATTTTAGATTTAGCTATGGTTTTAAATTGCAGTCGCCGATGCAGTTGCAGATGTTGAGAGTGTGGTCATTGTAGTTGTTGCGATGCATATTGCCGGTAAAAAACATTTGATGTCAAGATTTTTCAATACATAGGAAGTAAATTAAGTTTTTGGGTTCCAAAATTTTGAATTTTGATAAAAAATATTTGAAGAATTATGGGCGAAATTGTTTGATGTCATTTCTATTGGCGGTCAAACGCATGATTTTAATTCACACTGCAATTGTGGTTCGGTGCGGTTGCGGAGGATACCGCATCAGCAATAATGCGGCCGCGATTGCGGTTATTTAGCCATAACTGCAGGTAAGTAGTTGTAAGTAGTGCTGGTAGTGTTGGTGGTGACGGACGGCGGTGCTGGTCACGAATTTTTGTATGCTTCAAAGAAGCAGTCATGATACCAATAGCATAGTTTTTTGTGGGCAACAGGTTCATTATTTGTATGCTTGATTGGTTTCAGGTCTTCTCCTTGTAAAATGAACAAAGGGAAAGTCCCCAAGAGAATTCACAAGGCCGAAAGAGAGAAAATGAAACGTGAACACTTGAACGAACTCTTTCTTGATCTTGCCAATGCTCTAGGTAAACTCTCATGCCTCTATTGCTTGTTTTGACTATGCTCAAATTTTACTATGGTGGTATCTGCTTGCTTATTCAACTTGACTGTTATGTTTTTGTTTTTACTCGGTATGCCATATGACACTTGATATGTTGCTCGAATTTAACTTTATGTTCCTTTTCTGGTGGTGATGGGGATAGATCTCAATGATCCAAACAGTGGAAAGGCTTCTATATTGTGTGAAGCTTCTAAGCTGCTAAAGGATTTGCTCTGTCAGATTCAGTCCCTCAAGAAGGAGAATGTCTCTTTGTTGTCTGAATCTCAATATGTAAGATTTGCACTCTTTTTCTTTCTTTGATCCATCATTTTACCCTGTTGAGAGTACTGTGTGTTGAATTTTGATATGTACGGGGAAAAACTTTTATCGTTGTCTAGTTGATTTGAAGTCCATTCTGTTTGTGTAATCGGTTGGCCGATTACTTGAGCTGATTAGCATTTTGTCACACTTTGGAAATTGACATTTTGATGTCACAAATGAGCACATTCTTCTAGCTGCTTGTAACTCATGCGATTGGCTTAATTGGGCAGGTGACCGTGGAGAAAAACGAGCTGAAGGAAGAGAATAGCAGCCTAGAAACTCAAATTGAGAAGCTTCAAGGAGAGATACAGGCAAGAATAGCCCATTCTAAACCTGACCTGAATGCACCTCCTCAATTGGAGCTTGAGCTGCCAGAGCAGACAAAATTTGCAGGATATGGTCTCCAAATGCCTACCACAGAACCTTCATTGCAGCAAGGACCTGCTGTTTTGGTTGTTCCTTTTCGACCCGATCTTCAAGCTGCTTTTCCAGCTCCTAACGTTACTGATCTCGTACCAAACCCGACTTCTGTTATCAGTAAACCACATGCTAGATATCCCACACCAGCAGATTCATGGCCATTGCAACTGCTTGGAGAGCAACCAACTTCTAATTAAACTTGTTATTTTGTAGAGCTCAGTTTCAGTATTGGTATAATCAGTCAACTACCTTTTCTAATTGCAATGCTGCTCTGGAGCTGTGTATAAATTATAGATGTTCAGTTATCTTAGAAAAATTTACTCAATTCTATGTGTCTTAGTTATGATTTAAGTTAGCTTATCTTTAACATTTTGTCTTCCATTGGCTGAACTGAAAGATGCCATCAACAGTTACAGTAATCAATGATCTTGGCCGTCCGAGAATATCGGATTGTTGAGATTTCAAGTTTCCAATTTGTCATAGTTAGGATGTGAGTAATTTGATCTTCTATTCTACTGCTTAGATTTACTAGTTGCAGGATAACTTTTTAAAAGGGCTGCAGGAATTATTGGCTGCAATGAATCAAGATCCCTGGTTTTTGTAGAGATTATATTGTTGTGCTGTTTCTTGGGGCCGTGTCTGATGATTAAGCCCGAGAATGAGTGGATTCGTGTACTAAAGTTGTAGGATAGAATCTTTAATTGGCAAGATTTTGTAGGGATTTGATGTGACTGAACATGGGAAAAAGCATCCTTTAATTTCATTTTTTCGTTTTCAACACAAGGGGATAAAAGAAACTGGACTCAACTTTTTTATCTCTCTACTTTGGTCAGTTTAGTGGGATGAATTCCAATTACGATTGAAGAATTCTGCACAAAACTACCACACTTTTCCACTGATATTACCATACTGCCATTCTTTCCAAACATCCACTCTTCCCCATGTATTCAGACAAATTTTTGTTTTTGCAACAAAGGCGCGTCCAGCATTGGACAGATGGGATTACTTTTTTCTTCCTTAGGGGTTTGAAACACACTGAAAAATTACAAATGTTCTCTGAATTCGAATGTACATGTCTCGAGGCATTTTTTTACACATTTTTTAGCGTAAATTAATGAAAAATTTTTATTATTAAAAATTTATTCCGGAGATGCATTTTTGTATCAACGCTTAATGTTTCGGAAATATATCTCTGAAATATATTATACTAGTTCAAATCAGAAACAACTAGGAAAAAAGACGGAATAATAGAAAAACAATATAAATTAACATGAAAATAAACATTGCATAGATAATCGTTAGCGTTAACATAAATTTAACATTACATTTCATGGCAAACGGGTGGTTCAGGATGTTGCAACATCCTTACAATATCTTTGGTTGATCTTGCACTAATCGCGTCCACTTCAATCAGACCATTTGTTGAGTAACGGTAAAATATATTCCACATAACCTATAAATCATTCATTTTCAGTTCAAGCACGGTGAACTGTAATTTTCCATCGTTGTCACGAGGTTGAACGATACTTGAGCTTGACAACTCTTTGATTTTTTGGATATCGCATGAGAGTATTCAGTTTGGATTTCAGATCGACGATATGTCCTCAAAGACCCTAAATTAAAGTGGACGATATGTATTCATTCTAGTTTTTGTAAATAACATGGAATGAGAAACCTCTATTTATACACGTTGTAGATCAATTTGGACCTTAGAAATCATATCATTTCATCACCACATATTTCAGATATGTATATTCGGAGACGCCCTATTTTTTTATAAAATAAAGGTGTATCCGGAGATGTACATCTTTAAAAGCCCATGTTTGTTATTTTTTTCCGATTAGAATTAGGTGTGTCTGGATATGCATATTTGAATCCACCTAAAATAGAACTAGTATTGATACAGAACCAATAATCCACACAGAAACAACAAAATTGGGACATTGTCCAAAATTTATCCCCAAATTTTATAACATAAAAGTAGAATAGACATTACGTATGATGTAAATTGTATCAAGATTAGATTATTGTCAGCAATATTACACACAAAAAACAAGTTTCATTGTTAGATTAAAACTAAAATGCAACAAAACATGTGTCATTACCTAAATCTATTGGTGGTTACTTCTTTGACCTTTCTTTATTTGATTCTCTTTCAACGCCGCTCAACTTGGTGAATTCTTCCATCCTTTACAAAAGTGATTCGACCAAGTTTCAGCATCTTGTGTGAATTGTGTCGTCTGCTCCGGTGATGTCTTTGGTATAGGACATCTTGGTTTCAAATAAACTTGAACAAAATGTTGTGTTTTTGAAAGCCAATCAATACACATGATGCATCTGAATAAATTTTAAGATGGCCTACTCCGAAGTGGAAAAAATGTTTATGAGAAACCATATCGTGTTAAATCAGTACACACCCTATCATAAGAATTTGTTATAAGATGTCTCATTTCCGAGAAGCGCGTCCATTTTTCAAATGGTATCGAACCACTAACATAAGGAACAAGAGCATTGAGAATTGCATCGTAATTTTCTTTTGTCCCGTATAGCTTTGTGTATGATTTCCTATGCGTTGTCATCTCATGTATAAGTTTATAGCAAACAAATAGGTGGTCCTCCTCTCCTTTACCGAGCAAACCCGAAACAGCTTGAAAATCACAGTTGTCGTTACCTTCAACATCTACAGTCCGTTAAATGTATTTGTGCATAAAAAATGACATCTCTTCAACGTGGATGATTTTTTGTAACAGTGGTGGAGGGGATGGTTTGGTAAAGCGAGCACCCTTGAAAACACTTTTTTTTATATTTTGGAGTTGGAGAATCCGAAAAATGTGAGTCAACATGTTCAAATTACGAAGGAGATTGTCTTGTAGTGTTATCACTATGTGTCGATTTGACCTTTTTAGGGGCACCCATGATTTAACCAGTTCTGGTGGTGGTCTCAAGCTTCATCTTCTTTGAAGTTAAATAAGCACATGGAAGATCGTACGTCTTCCTAAGTATACAACCACACTTTGAGCTATTTGAACCTATTTTATCTGCTTGCTCATCTTTGTGAAAAATAAAATTCAATGTCGCTCGAGATATGCTGTAAACCAACTATGAATAAAGGATGTTGTCTTTGAATCAGTGCTCTAACACAATAATGCTCCAACTAAAATATGTATGTATCTCATTATGTTGGTTTTAGAGCATTTGGTTCACGATATCCCAATCTAAAAAAAAATCACCTTTACTGTTTCCCAACCAATTATTTAGTGTAACATGTGCATATTAAACTTTGTTAGTTATTATATTTCCAAAGTGTCTAATCAGATCAGTCCATGCACAAACAATCTTCTCTTTAACCTAGTCAAAAAATAGTGTCTTCAACATATTTCAGAAAATATCACTACTACGAAAAACCCTTTAACAACGGTTGAAAAATACATATAATAACGCATATCAAGGCGTTGTTATGTAGAGTGTTATGGTAAATGCGCTACTTATAATCACGGCCCTGAGACCGTTGTTGTATTATGGAAAGCGCCCCGGTATATCACAACGGTTATGCTTAACAATCGTTGTGATACATAAGGTACTGGGTTTGAAACCCAGTAACAGCAAATTAATTACATTAGATGACAGTTAATGTAGACAACCGTTGTGGAAAGTACCCATAGATTATTATATACAAATGTATATTGCTTGGTTTACCATACACCTATTTAAAGAAATACAACCATTCAAATTGGCAAAGAAATATATAATCTGAAAATTAAACTATTCTTGAAAACCAACTTAAACACACCAATTTTTTTCAAATTGAATCCGTCTCATTCAGCATATTTTATGTTCTTTAACACATAATATACGATTCAATGGTCTGATTTCTTCAATGCATCGATATCTTTTATTATAGTTTACCTCATCATCGTCGCTTATCAACGCGATTGTAAATTATATCAATGAATTGAAGCAAACAGATCATTGAACCATATATTATGTGTTAAGGAACATAAAATGTGCTGAATGAGACGGATGCGATTTGAAAAACATTGATTGATATAGGTTGGTTTTCAAATACATCTTAATTTTCAGAATATAAGTTTCTATGTCAATATAAATGATTGCATTTTCATTTAAAGGTAAGTGAAACAAACAATATACATAGTATATGATAAACTAAACTTGTCAACCTGTATAAGAATTTAAAGGACAAAACATTGCTAAGTCACAAGAAGCCTCTATCTTGTGACTTAGCAATGTTTTGTTCTTATTTTGAGAACATTTGTCAACAACAACAACAACATACAACAAATTCATGCAACACAATAAAAAAAACATACATTATTTAAGCAACAAAACCCCAAGTGGGTCTGTAACAAATCAAGATACATTGAGTCAATAACGCACCTCTTATTGAAAATAATCTTGGAACTGTAACAAATCAAGATATATCAAGTTCATATAGTTTGTGAAGCCATGAAGAAGAAATATAGGGTGGATGAAGTTTATACAATAACTTTATACTTCTTATATTTTTCTTCATGGCTACAAAAACCATATGAAACTTCACCATAGTATACGCTTGCTACCACCATACGCTTGCTACCACCATCATCACCATGCATCTACAAGGAAACACAACAAAAATCAAACTTAACCCTAAAACATCAATAACATAATGTTTTCCACAGCATCCTAAAACCAAACCCTAAAACAATAATCCTAAATTCTAAACATCAACAACATCCAGAAGAAGAGTAGAAAGAAGAGAGCATGAGAACATACCATCTTCGTCGCCGTAGGAGTTTGCATTGGATGTTGCTCCCGTCAGATATCCTTTAAGCTTCTTTTCTCCATTCACTTGTAACAGTATTGGTTAAGATTCATGAGAGGAGAAGTTGTGTTAGGGTTTTCTTTAGAGAGAAACGACAGTTATGAATTGGGCAACAGATAGTTTCGTGTATATATTAAAAAATATCACTTTTCGTTACGGTTTAAAACTATAACCGTAATTATATTTTATATTTTAAAATAATAGCAAACTATATCGCGACGGTTACTCATAATAACCGTAGTGATATCCCTTATTTAAAAATAAATAAAAAAGAAAGGAGCGTCTTAACCTTAAATGAAAATGTTTTTTTTCCACAGCTGAGGTTCGAACCCATGAAAGATTGATTCTATCATATCGGTTATACTTACAACCGTTATTATACCCTATAAATTTTTAATTAAAAAATATAATATAAAGTTAGCGCCTGAGTTTAGAGATATCACCACGGTTTTTGGAAGAACCGTGGTGACTTGGGCGTTGTTGTTTGCGCGTTTTGAAGTAGTGTATGGATATCTCACACACGCGCACACACACACACACTCCTAAAATGTATTAAAGATTGACATGTAATTCTTTCGTGAAAGAATTTATTATACCATTTCATGCATCCTTTATCTTTTCCATAACCACGCCATGTTTGACCATTTTCTATCTTCACCCTTAATTTGTTTGGTGTCAACCGCATGTTTTAGTTGACTTCTCACATTTTTGGTTATGTGATACTTACAAAGTAATGCATATGATGTAGGAAACATTGTTGCAACTGAATTCATCATTGCAGTGTCACGATCAATGACTATTACTAGTGGCATATTTACTTGGTCCTTCAACATAATCTTGCACATTTCCAAAGTCCATGTAACATTGTCCTCTTTTTCAGATTCCAAAAATGCAAAACCGACTGAAAAAGTCATCTCTGTAGAAGTAACACCAATAATTTCTAGGAGTGAAATTCTATACTCGTTTGTTTTAAATGTTGAATCAATTATGAGCACGGTGGGAAATGTGTTGAATAACTTGATGAAATCGAGATAAGTCAAAAATATATCTCAAACGGTGACTTTATCCTCACAAAATTTGTACCTAGAAACACAGTGGTCATCTTCCAAAAGTTTCAACAGTTGTTGCATCTCAGATCTTGTCCTCTTACCACCTTGTTGTTTCAAGCATCCACATTGTATATTCTTGATATATGAAACATTAAGAGGTTTTTTCTATTTCAAAGATGCAAGTATGTTTTTCGGTGCCACCATGTTTAATGTCATGTCTAAACAAGTTCCATCTACTCAGGAATAAGGCGACATACAATGGGATGACCGACTAGCTTGTCACTCAAGACATGATTATGCATACCAGAAAGCACATTAAATTTCCATGGGTCATCTGCCTTACGATATCCGCGCAATTTAAACGAACACTCACATTTTCTCGATCCAGTGTCATCTCGTTTCAACATCCTAATCTGTGGATGGTACGCGCCACTTATTTTGCATCTCATTGTTACAAATGCTTGTCTTATATCTGAACCATTGTCAAATCTTTTGATTACAATGCCAAACCTCAATTTCTTAGCCTCCACGCGGATCCATTGTAGCATATGTTCAAGAACAATAAACTTTGGTTTATTTATAAATTATGCACAAACATCTACCTAAAAAAAACCAGTTTAACATCATCATTCACTTCATCCAGTTTAACAGTCATCCTCACAGTAGCTTTGGGAAACATATTTAGGTGCATCATATATATTACCACCAATAACAGAAAGACAGATTTAAAACTCAAACAATTAGACAAATCCGGAGATATATATTCGAATCGCACCAAACTTTGTCCAGAGATACATATCTGAACTCAACGTTCATATTTTTAGCTAAAAAAACACATTATACAAGGAATAAGGGATGAAATGAATGAACTTTACCCACAATTATAGCTTCTTTTGCTCACTTTGATGTGATAAAATACAATAATGATGTTTTGGTTTTGAAATGTTGATTGAAATTGGAATAAATTTTTTTAAGGGTTTTGAGAGTGAAGTTTACTTTCATCATGAAGAAGTAGATCATGCAAGGTGGTGTTTTATCCAATTTTCCACTTGGACATTCCGTAGATGCATCTTCGAAAACATCATTGAGTCGTTAAATAAAATAGCCCAATGAATAAAAACACAATAAATCAGTACGGAGGTTTTTACGGAGATGCATATTCGGATACACCTCAAATAATATTCGGAGATGCATCTCCGGACCAAAATTTGTTCAAAATGGGGTGGCTTTCAGAAATTACGAAAGCTGGTGTAATTGTGATGCGTTCGGAGATGTATCTTCGAATGCATGAAGGGCATTTTCACTTTTCCAGAGGTGTGGGGTGTACCAGGGAACCCCATGGGGTGGAAAGAGTATTCCCTTAAAATTTTAATAAGATTTGCCCAATACTTTATAGGTCCTTTGTAAATGTTAACTGGATCCGCCCAATGCATTGAAGAGTCCTTTAAAACGATTTTTTTTTTATTTTTAATAATTAAATTATAATTATCATAAATAATAATATAATATTAATTATTTATTAAAAATATAAAAAAAATATTTTTAATTTACTAATAAATAAAATAATAATATATTAAATATAATAAAATTGAATATAATAAGAGATAAATTATTTAAGATATTTTTTTATCAAACGATAATGAAATTGCATAAAATAAATTAGTGCTAATGTTGTCTAGGTCGTGAAAAGTGGTCGCAAGTTCCACAAGAAAGAGTTATTCCTTGTTGTGTAGTCTTTTTATGTACTATTTAATTCTCACCAATATTGGGTGGCTGAGTAGAAGTTCCTTCATCATTTCTATGATTCATGAAAGATGCGACCATGTCATCAGTTAACTCCTTTGTCGCACTATCATAATTTAATGTGTTTCTATCATGAATCCAGCTTGGTTGGGTAATTGTTGGGATGAATTCAAGGTGAATGGTTGTGATGGGAAAATGGGATTTGTGGTTGGGTGTTTGGAAGTTGTTGTATTCTTAAGGGGTAGGTTGTGTGCATGAGTATGAGTTATAGTGGATGTGTTTGGTGTTTGTTGTTGGGTGTTGAAGGTTGTTAGGGTAGATTATGGGTTTTATTGTTGGGTATTGCAGGTGGTTTGGTTAAAATGTGGGTTTTGTTGTTGTGTGTTTCGGTAGCATTGGCTTAGGGTGTAAGGTGGTTGTGTTGGGTGTTGAATATAGGTTGTTAGGTGTTGGTGGTGCGAGGTGATTGTGTTAGGATGTAAGTGCTTATGGATGTTCTGGTGTGTTGGAAGTTTAAAGATGAGGTTTGGTTAAGAGGGTCAAGTAATAATCTATTATGTGAGGAAGAAGTGGATGTGCATGAAGAAGTAGAAAAAGATTAATAACATTTTCCAGTTGGAAATGCATTTTGCCCACTTCCTCACATGACAAACTTGTGTTTAGATGCAAGTCAATCATCCTTTGAATGGGGAAATCCCTATCTTCCGTTGAATGGTGACTTAGTGGTGGGTAACGAATTTTAAATAAAAGTTGACTATGTTTTTTTTTTCATAAAGAGATATCACATGAAACATTGTGTTGATTATAAGGTACAAACTTTAGATAAGAAGATATATATAATATATTGCACTAATGAACTATGCAAGTTTCGTCTATTGGCATCCTATAGAAAAAGATGTGATAACTAGGAGATAAGTATTATGACCCCCCCCCCCCCACATAGTTGTACAACAACTATTCTTCTGCAAGATTATTGGAAACTTAGCTCTCACTTGATGTGCCAATGGTTAATGCCTTTTGTAGGCAAGAATCCATCAACCAAGGTGAGCACTTATATCATTCAAATTGTAAGGAATAAAGCCATTGAAAAAGTTTACGGTAACTGGGAGAACTTATAAAATGAACTTTCACATTACTTTTTAGCACTTAAGAAATACATTATTGGTACAATGGTAGAATTTGAGACACTACCTACATATACAGATGATGGTACTATTGTTGATGGGCAACAAATATTCCACTAGCTATTTTAGGCATTTCTACCATGCATTAGAGGCTTTGCAAATTACAAGCTTGTACTTCAAATTAATGGAACCTGGTTGTATTGTAAGTATAAGGAGACTCTACTTATGGCAGTAGCATAATATAGTAAGATTCATATTTTCCCAATAGCTTTTGCCTTAATCGAAGGTGAGACGGCTGGTGGTTAGGGTTTCTTTCTATAAAAATTGAGAAGGCGTGTTACTTCTAAACCTGTGATATGTTTGATTTCAGACAGACATGCGTCAATATAGAGTGTGTATAATGATCCAGATAATGGTTAGAAAAATCCACCATTTGTGCATATCTACTGCATCAGACACATTGCTTAGAACTTCATGAGAGAGATCAAAGACAAAAGCCTCCGTAAAAACATTGTTAGCATGGGTAAGTATATTTATTTATTAATAAAAGTTGTTAACATTGTGTTTACTGATGTTTTTGGTAAACAATCACGAGTTTAGAAAGTCTATGAGATTAACTCGAAAAATCTCCAAAGTAATTTATGCAAATGATTTGTGTGAACACACGTGCGTATGAATTGAATGCAGTTGTTGCGTGAACGATAACGACGTAGAAAAATACTTTAAATTAAGTCAAGTGGTGATAAAGGACAAAGTAAAATGCAATAAATGAAGTTAAACAAAGAAAAAGTACAAATAAATGTTTCATTTAAGGAAACAAAAAACTAATGAAAAGATTGGTCGCATACACATACATGTTTCTCGCTCAACCATTTCGCTCTTTGACTCGGGTACTCCAGTGGTATGGAGAGTATGTATGAAATTTTGTGACCCATGATCCCATGTATGAGTCTGCTATTTATTCTATTTACAAAGTAATCGGCAATGACGGTTATGGCCATTAGGGGACTACTGTATTTACTTTACGTTTGATCCTCAGTCTCCCACTAGTGTGCTTACGTGTTACCCACGACTCTGTCTATTTAAAACACATGTTGAGTCGTAAATTCTTCCAACTTCCTCGTGAATCCCTGATGGTAACCACTCCAATGTGCTTTCGACGCAGCCTACCAAGGACTTTGGACTTGTAAATTTATTAAGTCTTTCGACCTTACGTGGTTCGGTCCACCGGTCTTTTTGTTGAACTAAAGGCCCTTGTCGACTACCCTTTTTGAGATTCTGGACATGTTTTCCAATGATACTGATCTTGTGGATTCATCCCTGACATTCCTCCAAACCATGTTTCCCTGTGTCGATAACTTGGTTGATCCCTTGTTATTAGTTCGTCGATGCTTTATCATTAATGCTCTTATGAGACACTTGAGTAATGCTTTTTCACAACACATGTCTCTTCATTGACACTCTTTGTTGACTTTTTACTAGCTGAAAAATCCAAGTGTAACACATTGTAGGAATATTTTTGTAGACGTACATTAACTACCCAATGTTGTAATTAGTACCAATTAAATATTTATTTCATTGTTAAATATCAATTTTAGATTTCAAGTAAGTTTCACATTTATTTATTTCTTTGTTAACTATCAATTTCAGATTACAAGCAAGCTTCGCATTTAATATTGATAACAACATTCTAGTTAAAACAAAACGAGCACCACACATCTAAAACAACAACACAAGTAACAAATAAAAACACTTTACACTGCAAAATATCTAAGAGCATACAACAATTAAAACAATATCATTTGTTTCAGGCATCATATCTCTAACATGATTGTCATTCTTAACTAGAAATCAACGACGTTGGATGTCGTCATTGTCATTCGCAGTAGATATGAAAGAAACAATTGATCAGACACCTCTATTTATATCAGATTCACCACGTTGATCAGACAAAACAATTGATGGACCCATTAAACGAACCGCCAATTGCAGTACCAAACATGTACTTAAATAATAATAAAATATAAATCAACGACAAATTACAGTACCAAACATGTACTTAAATAATAAAAAAATGTAAATCAACTACTAAAGAAAATAATAGTCAACAATAATGTCTATTATAAGTACATAGTTGGTCCTGTTGGTAGTGAAAGGTCCAATTTTGCTGTTTGTAAGGGGTATGAAACTGGGAAATAATTTTGTTAATGATGTGATAAAGGAAATATTTGATTCCTAAGAAAGTTGTTAGTAGTGAGGGGTATATAAAAGAGATATTATTTGTTAATGGCATACACGCTTACTATTATCATGGTATTATGAGAATATTTTCTGTGGAGGTGCTCTACTCAGATTATACATTGTACTTTTTTCCTTCCCTTCCATTAATCCAAATAACTTCATTACTCCACTCATTTACACTATTTCATACATTCTATTTCCTACAAGTTCTACTATTGGCAGGACCTGCTAGATCTTCGAGAGGTACTAGTGAATTCTTGCCTTGTACATGCCACCTAAGTCATCAGATCAAAAGGAAAAGGTAGAAAAAAGGCTCTTAGTGGTGGAGAACAATGTGCTCCAAGAGTTTAGGGATTTTCGTGAGACGATGATGTAGGATTTTGTGATACCATGATGAGTGAGTTCACAAAGCTATTGGAGTGATGGAGTATGTGGATAGTAGAATGACCTACATTCTTTGAGGAGTTTGTGACAGAGTACAAGATGATAGTCAAGAAGGTGGAGTTATTGTCATTTGATGGTGACGATCGTGTGGGTTAGGTCACGCGTGCTAAGATGTATTTTGAAGTTAAAGGTACATCAGGGGAAGAAAATGTTATATTGAAAAAGTTAAGCATGAAAAGAGCGACAATCCACTAGTTAAATTTGTTAAGGGATATGGGGGATGGTTTGACGTGGTTCAAGCTAAAACAAGCCTTAATTAAGAGAAGTGATAGAATACATATTCACTATCAAAATCACTCGAATCCTCACTTTTTCTGTTGGTGTAATCCCTAGAGGCCAATACTTTTGGTACTTGTATCGAATTATTTATTAATAATAACAGACATTTCTTTATTATGTTTATTTTTCCAAAGTGATAAAGTCCCTAGAATAGCTAGTTCGTTTAATGAAATATTAAGTGTGACTTAATCATGAGATTCCATTAAACATAAGGACACTATTCTTAAAGTATCTGTAGTCGAGCTTTAATGTGAAATGGGATAACCTTAAAGCATTAAGACTATTATGTATATAGACTGATGATCACATCTCATGGATCATGGATAAGGAGTTATTAAGTCTTAACATAGGTATGAATATTATGAGTAATATTTATACTGGATTGACCCACTATTAGAGTACTACATAGAATGTTATGCAAAGTGTCATAAGTTACTCTCATGGTGATAGTGGTGTATACCACCATTCGACCTGAAACCACTATGGACCCTAGATGTAGAGTCAAGTACTTTATTGTTGATCAAACATTGTCCGTAATTGGATGACTATAAGGACAGTTGATGGGTACTTCATAAAGCATGCTGAGGGACATGAGTGACCTAGATAGAATTTGCCCATTCTGCATAACAGGATAAATGTCTAAGGGCCCAATATTGAACTGAACAATGATGACACAGTATATGCCTTGTGTTCAATATAGACATAAGGGCAAAAGGGTAATTGTACACACAAGTACTATCACAAAAGATTTTGTCAGATCACATGACAATTTTGCGACTTGGGTAGCAGTGATGTGTTGCTAGATACCGCAACTGTTTATCACGTTAAATGTATGATTTAATATAATTACCAACGTCGCGAAATCCTACAAGGTCACACACATAAGGACAATTTGATAAGAGGTAGAGTAAATAAGGCACACCGTAAGGTATGGTGTACTTAAGTAAATATGTAACACCGTAAGGTACGGTGCACTTAAGTGGAATACGGATTGTGGTAAGGTACCGCGTGCTTAAGTGATATACGATACATAATAAGATATGGTGTGCGTGCACTTAAGCGGGCTTTTTAGCTTGCAGCCCACACAAGTGGTTCTATAAATATAACCCTTGTGCAGAAGCATAAACACTTGATGAAAATTCAGTTGTGAAACCCTAGTCGTATTTTCCTTCTCTCTATCTCTCACTCAAAGCCTTCAATCGTAGCAGCTAGCACTGAAACTGAAGAAAGCTATTCGTGTGGACTGAGTAGAGGCGTTGTTCATCGTACATTGCTCGTGATCATTCATTCAATTTAGAATCAAAGGTTTCATCGCCAGAAGAGGTAATCATTCTATCACTGATCATGATCTTTCATAAGGATCGCTAAAGGGAAATTTTAATTTCCGCTACGTTTTGAATTGCGATTTCCCTTCATTTTCTTGGTACCTTCTCACTATGAAATGTTTCTACGTGACACTCATATTCATTGACTTCTTTATCATGTCATTCTTCAACCGTGTTAATAGAATTTACCATAACATATTTAATATGTAACAAAGACTAATCTTGTGGGGACATTCCTTCACCAAGATCCACTACAAGAAAAAAAGTGATTTATGACACATGAGTTGCGATAGTTCCTATAAAACCGCCCTTATTCCTAGATTGCGACAGTTGTCACGACAATCAAGGCTAACCGTCGCAGATTTTCTAAACATGTTGAGTACCATAATTGCAACAGTTACCGAAAACCACAATCTTTTCACACCCCTAACCATTAGGATGAACTATCGCCACTATTTTAACATATTTTTTGTTTATTTTTATTCTTCCACTTTTTTCTTTCTTTCACTCTTTCATTTTTGCACTTTTTTTCACAAAACCGCCACTTCACGTGAAACCATTAGCGGCACCGGAGCCACTTCACACGAGCGACGTGAAACCATTAGCGGCACCGGAGCCACTTCACACGACTGATCTAAACGACGAAGATGATAACTTCAAACATCATGATGAATGTTCTTCTCTCTATCTCTTGATGCAGGCCAATCTCATTCTCTTCTTCATCTTCCTAAAACCCTAAATCCCTAAAAAATTATTCATCGATGATTGGCTAAATTTTTTTCCAAATTAATTCACCCGATTGTGTTATTCATTCTAACCGGAATTGGAAAGAATGCCAGAAAGGTACAATTTGTTTGTATTATCAATCTTTATCTATATGTGTGAGACTATGATTATGAGTTTTCTATTCCTAAATTTTGTTAGTGTGGTTAGAAATTGAATAGAAACTCAATTTAATCCCTAATTCATATGAAAGTTCATCAATTTAGTCTTATTATATGAAAATCTGTTAGTTTAGTTCTGAATCTTCATTGATCATGGTGTGGTGACTAAATTAAAGTGAATGTGGTAGTTTGAGACTAAATTGATGGTTTATTAGTTAGAAATTAGTAGTGTGAGATAGAAAAAATTACTATCTTTGTGTATGCTCATTGAACCAAAACATTTTTTAAATTAATTTCTTTTATAGAATTTTGAATTCCTTTATATTACTCTAAAATGTAGTTGATGCGACAATTACAGTTGCAGTTTCACTGTGGAGACTTCTAAAACTGTTATATTACGGCCACAACTGTAATTTAGAACTTTGTAATGTTGTGCTTGTGTTTAAACTATTTATTATTAGTTTTACACTAAAAGAAACCATTTTGATTTTATGTGATGTTGTCTTTTGACAGAAATACAAGCTTTGAGGGAATGCTCTGAAAATAGAAGTAAAAATAAACCAGAAGTGAGAATTTATAAGCGATGAAGTATTTGATTAGTTAGTTACGAGGTCCTCTACTTTGATTCCGAGCTATTGTTCATGGTATCACATTTTTGTACGCATAGACTTCCATTTTTACCCGTTAGCATGAATATTTTGGGCTACAATTCAATTGAAAGTGATTGGGATTGGACTTGGGGAAATGAGGAGCTTATGCAGAGAGCTGTAAATAAACCATGCTTCCAATAGGAAATGACGATGATTAGTTTTAAGGTTGGAATAGTTATCTTGTTTGCCTTACTTTTACTATAATAATCTCAATTGCACAATTCTTGTGGATTGATGATAACGTGTTGTTTGAATAATTTGTCAAGCACTCAGCAGCTTGGCCTCACTTGATCTAGTTTAATATACTTTCAATATGATCATAGCTAATGAAGCAGCGATACATGTGAAATCTGTCTATTCTTATGTGTGCTAGCAGAAGGGTGATTTGATAAAATAGCATTCTCTTGAAGAATTTTTACCCCAAAAGTCATCATGCAGAAAAGTTTGAACTCCTTATAATATATCAGGTAATGATTTGATTGGACTCACTGATTAGGGGCATTGTTTGCAAATGTGTCTCTGATTTATCAAAATATGTCAGGTAATGATTTGATTGGACTCACTGATTAGGGGCATTCTCTGATTTGTATTATGTAGTTTTATTTATAAATTTAAGTTTGAAGATCTCACTTTTTAAGGGTAGGTATTGTATCTTAACCAATTTAATTTAACTTTTTGTAGGGGATATTTAATTTTTTTATTATAATTTAACCTCAAGGGAGTTGTAGTACTGACAATTGGTTGATCATAGATTCTACTGTTCATGGTATACTTATTGGTATGCTCCGATTTTGTAAGAAAGAAATAGTGTTATTGGTAAGGTCACACCTAGCAGCGCTGGCATTTGAAGATATGTTATCTTGGATGCATGAAGGTGGCCAGGTAGGTTCAATTTTATCAGTAGTTTTGTTAATTTTATACATTCTTTCGTGTTATTTTGCATAAGGTTTAATATTTGTTTAGGTTAGGATATTTGATTCCACCAACAGTAACAGGAGACAAAGAAACATGCTGATAAAATTGGATGAGGGAAAATGCAAGGTAATGGTCAAGTGTTTGATATGAAAATGATAGCTTTAACTTTGAACTCATCAGATCCATCTTTGTGTTTTCATTGCAGATTATGTTCCTGGAAATAATATGCAATGATATAAACATAATTGAGAAAAATATCTATCTTAAAATTCAACAAAGCCCGGACTATGCAGAAGAGTAATGTTTCATTTAAAACCATTGACATCATTTCTTGATTGCCATGTCAATACATATTCAATTAACTTCCATTTGCAGGCCAGATTTCAAGGCTGGATTGTCAGACTTTAAAAATCGTCTGGCCAACTATGAGAAGGCAAGTTTTAAAATTGGTTTTTCTATTTCATGGTTATTTTTAAGATGTGATTTTTCCTACTATAATGTTGATTTTGTATTACCAGGTTTATGAGCCAGTTGGAGAAGGATCTTACATAAAAATGATTGATAAAGTCAGTGGACATGGTGGACAAATACAAGTAAGTTTAGCCTGAATCAACATTATTACCCCTGTTCATAGCTCATTATATGGCAACTATAATTTGACAGTTGAAAAATGATAGTATGAAATAATATCAAACAAGAAATCCTTGATATGATTATCATAACTATATAAGGTATGCTTTTAGTGAACAATATCAGTGGCTATCTTACTAGACGAATTGTCTTTTTCTTGGTAAGCTTTTCTGAACCAATATTATTAAGTTACTGGAAATGAGTATCGGATGTATCTTTTATCTTTGGCGAAACTACGTGGTGGAAGGGGCGGCAAACGGGCATGCCCGCCCCGTTTAGGCCCGCCCCGCAAATGCCCGCAAAAAAACGGGGTGGGGCGGGGCGGTCATAGTTGATGATGCGGGCCTAAAATCTATGCCCACCCCGAAAAAACGTGAGGGCGGGGCGGAGAAAGCCCGCGGGCGCTGCACCTTTTAAGCCTAAAAATGCAAAATTTTATGCAAATGTTCGTGCCCGCAAAAACCCGCGAAGAAAAAGGGTCGGGGCGGGGCGGACACATTAGAGGGTGAGGGCCTAAAACTTTGGCCCACCCCGCACTAAATTGCAGGTAAAACGGGCATGCCCAACGGGCCGGGCCCGTTTTGCCACCCCTAGAAAGAGCATCTACTTCATTCCTAAGTCAGAAAGAGGTTATTTCTGTACTATGTGTTTTTTCTTGCTAATATGTTATGAAAAAGACAATCTAAAGACTAATAAGGAGTCAAGGCTAGTTGGACAAAAATTACCTCTGTAATGCATCTGCTCCTCCTGCCATGGTGCATAAGGGCCAAACCTTATGAATCTTAGGCGTTTGCATTCAACTGGTTACGTGTTAATGGCTTAGTCTCTGCTTGTTTATAAATCAAAAGCTTTGCATGTTTTTCATTTTAAAATGTTATCAACATCATGCTAATGAAAAGTAACAATGTTCTAGTATTGATATTTTGTAGAAACATATAGTATACACACTATTTGATCAAAGGTTATCTTGTAAGCTATAAATTTGTTATAATGCTGTAAAATGGCAATATAATTGTCCCGTTCTAGTTTTCAATTGATCTAGGATATTACAATTTGCCTGGTAAAATAGAAGTGCATGCACCTTCTTAGGCGAGGGGGATAAACTAGCTTGATAGAGGTTTGATATTAGCATGGCTAACATGGGTCAATGCTCTGCCGATATAGTTAATATTACATTGCTGAAATTCCAATTCACAGAATTAAAATATCGTTATATAATTAATTATATGTCTACATTGATATCTATTATATGAATTTATGAGTTGTAATCAATAAACATAGATGCTGAATGTTGTGACCTCTTAATGCTTGCAACATACTTTTGTTGAACAAAACACGACTTGGACAAATGTTATTATAAGATATATCTTCCAATATTTATTGATCTTATGGTGATTTATTTGCCTTTTTAGATATGTCATCCACCAGTAACATCAGTGAAGTTGGCAACATCACTAGAAAAGATTGGATCCTTGAAGGTGGTGTTGGTACCTTGTTTCTTTCTCATCCTTATACTGAATAACTTTTAATGTAACACCTATATATTATGTAGGATGAGTGGAGGAGAGGCTTAAAAGCATTAAGGGCTAATATGGTAAGTAAATTGAAAAAGGAACTTCCAGACCTAGAAAAGGAGGTATGATTATTTGAGTGATTCTCTTGTAGATGGATTTTGTTATTTACAAGAAAATATTTTATTATTTGCTAAGTTTTTAATTTTTAATTTTATTTTTAAATTTGACATCTAATGTGAAGGTCAGGAGGCACTCAAATTTTTCAGATTTCTATTGTTACGTTTTTCAATAGTATCATAACAGGTAAACTTTTATGTGATTTTGGATAAATTGATTTTCGCAATCAACTTTTCTTTTTGCTCATTCACTATACTATATGTCTTATATCTAACTTTTCCAATTTTGCCAGAAGAGAAACAGAAAAACGTTGATATAGAGAGCATTGATAGTGTCTTTTTATGATATTTCTTGCTTTATCTTTGTACTATGCAGATATGAGATATAGGACTCTGTTCCTAACCCCACTACGCGAATTTTTCATCGTAAATGTCATTTTTCTTTCACATTTCTAATCCTATTGATGTTCTCTTGTGTGTAACAGATGATTTATGTTGCTTATCAGGGTATGTACCCTTTTTCAATGGGCCAACTTGTCCAACTAGTGTTCCAATATGTGTCAAGGTATTATGGACTTGTCAAATGCCTTGTTATATGTTGTTTGCCTTAGCTAGATATAATCCCTTCAAAATTTGCATTGTCTTATTTGTGTAGTATTTGTAAATTGTAAATTTCACCGAGTTTGTTTTGTTTAGAGGAGCTTGCACTCAAATTTGATTTGTTTTTGTAGAACTTTTCTTGTTCACATATATATCTCAATGATGTTCTTTTGTTAGTTCTATTCCCTCATTTTCTTTTTCTCAACATTTTTTTTGTTCTCAATTTTATAATAATGATAAAAAAAATTGAGGGTAGAATTTTATTTTAAATATTCGAAATTTGCGGCGGTTCAAACCGCCATAATTTACCGTCGCAATCAACAATAAAAACAAAAATCAACGAAATTCCACTACGGTTGGTAACCGTCGCAATATTTAGGTCACGTCAGTTCCCTAACCATCGTGAAAGAGAATGTGTGATGGTTTTGACAGTCGTCGTAATACAGCTTCACAACGTACGTTTTTGGGACAGAGATGCAACCGTCGTAACATGCAAATTGCGGCGGTTCTAACTATCGTAATATGCCAAAATAAATCGTCGCAATTTGCCAATTTTCTTGTGGTGATCTTTAACTATATCAACTCGGTAACATAGAGGATTTTCATTATGATGACGCATCACCTCAAACACATTAAAAATTACCTTCTCATCTTGAAATCTCAATATAAGTTTACCTAACTCCACACCAATCAAAGCTCTACCTGTTGCTAAGAATGGTCTTCCAAGAATTAGAGTTATTTTTGCATCTTACTCCATGTCTAGGATAACAAAATCAATTGTGAATATAAAATCATCCACTTTAACCAACAAATCTTTAAGCACACCATAAGGATAAGCCATGGATCGATCCGCCAATGTGAGGGTCATATGAGTTGACTTAGCTTCGCCACAATCAAGTTTCTTCAACATGGAAAGAGACATCAAGTTGATGTTTGCCCCTAAATCACAAAGTGTATGCTCTATCTTTAGCTTGTCGATGGTGCAAGGAATGGTAAATCGCATGAATCTTTTAGCTTTGGTGGAAGCTTACTTTGTATGATTGCACCACACTCTTATCTCAAAGTTATATTCTCATCATACTTCAGCTTCTTCTTTCCAATTAATAGTTCTTTCATGAACTTTACATAAACAAGCATTTTCTCTAAATAATCACCATAAGGGACGTTGACTTGATTTTTAGTGACATTCCATCATGCCTAATTTTCTTTCTTCGACTTTTTCTTTGAGATAGGATAAGGTGGTTTCACATAATAAGAGAGTTCGAGATTTGCTTTGTTGAGAATTTGCTTATTGGTTTTTCTCAAGGGTGCTTCTATCAGTTAGTTCGCAAAGTGTGTATCATCTCCTAGTGTCTTGGTCTTTTTCCTCACTTTTTCTCCTTTTATTTTTTTATTTTTCTCTTTTCAACTACTCCCCCATCTAATACTTCCTCCACTTAATTTTTCTTCTCACTTTTAGGATATATTAATTTGGAAACTACTTTGTCTCTCAATTCAATGGCTTTGTAACTCTCATTCTTTGCATTATCCAAAATATTTTTTGTTGGAATGATTCTTGCTAATTGACTCAAAATTACTTTGAGTCGTATTCATGAATTGAGCCATAACTTCTTCTAACTTGGATGGCTTCTCTTACAATGGATTTTTAGGAACTTGGGGGACTTAAGGAACTCCTTGGCTTGCATTCAAACTCTAGTTGTTATTCCACTTGAAGTTCGGATAATCCTTCCAACCTACATTATAAGTATTATAATAAGGATTAACTATTTGAAAATTTCCAACAAATTGAGTTTCTTTAGTATGCCACTCTGGTACATAGTTTCCATTAGCATATCCTTCACCACAAAAACTACAACATAGTGTCTGAACTAGACTAACATTTGCTGGAATGATGGTGGCTCCAACTAACTATTTAGTAAGGGCTTCTAGTTGTAATAACAAATTTTGTGTTGGTGTCCAACTCTAGCACACCTTTATTCTTATTTTCTTTCTTCACACCCCTTTCACTTTGGGAAAAATAATAATTATGACACATCCTTTCAAATTAACTTTTTCACTTCATCTTCAGTTTTCATTCTCATTGTACCTTCACTTGAGGCACCAAGAAGAATTCTGGTATGAACTTTTAAATCTTGAGTGAAATGTTGCATTTACTCCATGTTGTCCATGTTTTTATTTGGGCACTTTCTGAGTAACAACTTGAATATTTCACAAGAGTCATAATGAGATTTTGAATCACCTTGTTCAAAATTTGAGATTTCATCTCTTTTTTCCACAAACTAAGAGTTGGTAAAAACCATTTCCAAAAACTTGTCTTCTAACTCATTCCATATTTGAATGGTTCCATTTGGTAAACAATGTAACTAGTTTTTTCCCTTCCATTTAAGGAAAACCCAAAAAGTCTTAGTTTGATTTGGCTCTCAATTACTCCTTCTGGTCGGCACAGAGAACAAGTCTTATGGAAACGAGTAAGACGTTCTCATGGGTTTCTAATATCCCTTCCATCGAATTGATTATCTCTCAAGCCTACAAGAACAATATTTTTTTTTATATTAAAAGCCATATGATTTGTCTATTAGAATCCAAGAGAAATTTGCCCAACATTAGTTCTTCTGAAATAATCTCTCATAGTTTGCCTAGGTGGTGGATTAGTCATAACTACTTCTTCTTAGCCACTCTCGTTATCTGAAGAAGTTGTGTTGCCAATTTTCCTTTATCTTCTTATGTTAAGCATGTTAACCTGACTATTTTCTGATTGACTCTTTCCGTCTTCTCGATCTTTGAATCAAATATAAATTCGCTCAATCTAGTACCTCGCATAAACAATCAGAAAAATACTGTAGAAGCATTGCACTAATTAAAAATGACTAAATAAGAACATAAATAAATAAATAAAAAGTAAAAATAAAAACAAAACATAAATAAAAACAATAATAAAATAAAAATCAAGCACAAAATTGCCTTGTTGAAATAATTCAACAACTCCCGGCAACGACTCCAAAAACTTGATGAATAATTAGCAAGGATACTAAAATTCGTTGCAAGTAATAAAAAAAATCGTCTCCACGTGGATTGTTATATTTCAACAATGCAATTGAAAATGTACTTGAATTGTAAAATTTAGGGTTTTCTCAAGGTTTAGTTTGAACAAAAAAATAAGTAAAATTGTTGGAAAATAATTAGAGAATAAAAGTGACTAGGTCTTTTTCTAAATCCATTGATTCTCTCGGTTGGTAATTGTGTCTATCTCTTAAGATGAATTCCTAGCCAAATGATGAATTAACACGATCATTATACCCAATCCCTAGATGTATAATTGTCGTACCTCGAAAAATACGATCCTTCGCAATGGTACGCAGAATTTTTTTTGTTCGAACAGAGTCGCCACCGAACTTTATTCATTCAAATAAAGGAATAGGAAAATATAGATAAAACATTTAAAGATAAGAACATGGTCATCACAACCAAATTCTAGGTTGGGGAGTCGATTACGAAAAGGGAAGGTATTAGCACTCCTCACGTCTGTTGTACTCAACGGGAACCTCTTAGTCCAATTTGTGATGAATGTTAGCTAATGTTATTTGTTTTCTTCTTAGCGAATGATGCGAAAGGTAAGAGAAAAAGGGTTTCGATTGCTAAAGGGAAATGAGTGGTTTTTTATTAGGGTGCTCGCCAAGGATTGGGGCGCTTGTGCCTACGTATCTTTATTTGAAAGAATGAAGAATCAGAGCATCCGTAGTTCATGGGACTACGGGTTGTTGGTTCATTTTATCGAACAAATGTTAAATTTGCATTCTAAAGGCGAGACGTTAGCTTGTCTACTCTCGGAGGAGGCTTAAGCATTTAGTTTGTGGGCGCGTTAGAAAGGACTAAACATCGTTCTTTTAAGAAAAAGTTTTAATCGCACGGGGTGAGAAGTTGAATTAATGTGTTGATTATTTTGTTTGGATTACGATCACTTGGATGGCCAAGGAAGGCTCCTTGTATCCAAACAATCGGGAGAGAGAATAGAATGCTCTAGACTCTCTCTTTTTCAATCTTAATTGTGAAAGAGTTTAATATAGTTAAAGTGTTTTAAACAGATGGCGAGTACTCGAATGGTCAAGGAAGGCTCCTCGTATCCAAGTATTCGGGAGAGAGAATAGAAGGCTTTAGACTCTCTGTATTTCATCTAAGTGATTGAGAAAAATAGGTTTGATTCGATTTGTTATGAAAATGGTTTGAAGTGAATCGGATTAGAAGATTTTTAGAGATGACAATTGTTTGAATAGTAAGGAAGGCTTCTAGTACCCAAACAATCGAGGAGAGGAATGGAAGGCTCCAGACCAACTCCCTTTTCACCTTTAATGAAATAGTGTTTATATATGATTAGGTGTTTTTAATTTAATTAGAGAAATACTCTATGTTGATCGAGGTTTGAATTTGCGTGCGAAGCGTGGGAAGGTTTGAAAATGATGGAAGGGAGGGCCTAATTGTGTTAGGCAAGGTTTATGGCGATGCACAAGGCAATCAACTTACAAGGGTGTAAAATGGCTCGACGTTGGATCGAGAATTATTTCAAAAATGGTTTAGGCGATACAATGACAATACATAAGCAAAGTACAAGAAAGCGATAAAATGATTACACGTCATGGGAGTGGGGATACATTTTCTCAAATGGGGATAAGCATAAACCATAAACACACAACCCAAACAATAAACTATGAGTGCACTAATAAAGTGGGATAATCTTTTAAGCGACCAACTAAAAGTAATTGATCGAATAAGTCTCATTGCAAGAATGCCAAGCGTAAGCTATGAATGATGTGCAATGGTGTCTTAAGCTAAGACAATGAAAGATAGAGAAGTCCATGATCCAAATCTCCTTTGCTAGGGTTTAAGTACAAGGTCCAAACTCCATGATGCAAGGGATAGTAACCATAGTCCAAGCTTAGGTGTTTTTTTAGGGTTTTTATCATCATGTTTTTGTATTTTTTTAATGAGATGAACAAATAAAGATAAAGATGACATAATGAGCAATGAAATAAATGAACAATGAAATAAGTGACGGAAAAGTAAATGACGGAAAGTAAATAGCAAGAAGATAAATAGCGAAAATGTAAAAGTTAGATGTTAGTCGTTAATGGTTATTGATCGGATGATCACTTTCTCGAATCGGAACCAATTTAGCGCTATGTTAAGCAATCATAACGCAATCTATGAGGAAGATCATACTATGGAAGGCCAGTCAATAACAGTATTTTTGTTAAAACATGCAAGAGAAATGATATGTAGATCATTCTCCTAAAGTCATGTCACGCAAAAAGAAAAAGAGAATAGTCTCATCTTAATCAATAATTATCATCGATTAATCAAAGGCAACCTATCACTATCCCAAAGTGTGGAGAATGATCCAAATGATCATTCAACCACATGTTTGGAATACTGAAGATTAAACCTCTTTGAAAACCAACATTCTATGATAATTAGATTTCATTGACCAAAAAGAAAAATAAGAACCAAAGAAAACAAAAATAAATGGGTAAAAAATATTGAAACATGGATGATTTAATCAAAATGTCACTAAAGCAAAATAACAAGTAGAAGAGATTTAACATAATGAAAAGATGAAGCACAAATTAAGTCAAAGAAATAGAAATTAAGAAAAAATAAAAGAACATAAAGAGAGGAGGGGTATGAAACAGGCGGTGGGTGTGTGTAGTGAAATTACAAATGGTTGAGCCCATATTAAACTCATATGAAAGGTTTTTTAAAAAATAAAAAGAACTTAGACAATAATCAAAAGGAAAATGTGTTCCTCCTCTCATCAATCTCCTCTCACACTTAATGTCGCCTCCATAGTTTCAACAAAAACAAGCAGAACATGACCCAAACGTGAAGTCTACCTCTCTCGGTCACGTATGTAGCTAATGTCATTTGCTTGGCTTAGATATTTTGATGCAGTGGCTGAAGATGGATGGGAAAGTTTTTGTTAGCTGAAGTTTGTATGGCGTGGTGGGCCTTTGGCTCGTTGTTTTTGGAATGGCTTTAAAGTGGCAGCTGTAGTTTTGAAGTTGAAGCTTGGTAGCGTGGTGGCTTGTCATGAAGTGGCTGGGAATTTTGCAGCTTATGGCTTTAAAGTTCTTATATTGTTTTGTGCGTAGCAGCTGATGTTATTTGGCGTTGCTTGTTTCACGTGCGTGTTGGCTCAATGAAGCTTGTTTTTGGTTGCAGCGTATTACTTTTGTGGCATGTGCGTGAAGGCTTACTTGGTTGTGGCTTGGAATCGTTTTTTTTGGTTTGGAATAACAGCTGAAATTGAATTTGCATGGCTCATATATTTTGTGAAGGAGGCCTGGAGTGTTGTTGCTTGGCTCACGTTGGAAATGGCTTGAAAGCTTGTTGTAACCTTACAGCCGAATTTTCGTGTGGCTTGTAGAAGGTATTGGCTTCTTTTATTTTTTTGTTGCAATTTTGTTGTAGTGATGAATGATGGGCTTGAGCTCTTTTTGTGCAATTTCATAGCCTTTATTTGGGGCATGGCCAATTTTAAGGCCCGGCTAGGCTGGGCATGTGCCCAGGCTCTAGCCCAAAATTTTGCCTTCTTTTACAAAAAATTATGAAAATTGTGGCGGTTAAAAAGTGTTGTTATGGCAGTTTAAATCGCCACAATTAACGAAAATACAGAAAAACATGACAATTTTAAATAAAATTGACCGCCACACAAAATGCCATAATATGCATTAAATAAAATGGCGGTTTTTTGTCGTTGATAGTGGCAGTTTTGACCGCCATAAATTAAACATTTTTCATAAATAAAAACATGATTTGTTTTACCTTTTTTATGCAATTAAACATACATTACATCAAATTTTTTTATATTATAATATTTAGATTCAACTACATTATAAAAAGTGCAAGAATTGAAATAATGAATAAAGTTGCAATTTAGGACCAAATTAACCAAAAACAAAAAATGAATACTTAGGAGAAATAAAAATTAACATAAAAGTAGCAACTACTAAAATTTAAAAAAACATGTACAATGTTGTAAAAAAGAAGAAGAAAAAAAATAAACTTTATCCACAAATAATATAAAAAACATATTACGTGTTCGATATAATGCTTTAACCAATTTCTCGCATATTTTGGCTTCAATTCTTTTACTTCATGATGTTGAATTATCGTTGTTGTTGATGATTGTTGTTGTTGCAGGTTGTGGTTTATGAATTATGGTGCTGAATTGTTGTTATTGATTGTTTGACTTTATGTTACATGAGGTCCAATACTCCAATTTATGTTCACTATATATAAATTATATGGTTCAATTTATGTTAACTAAGAATTTGTTTTTTAAATTTAGTTTGTAGTTACATTAGTTAGTAAATAAAATTTGTTGTTATCTTGCTGCTAATTTCATGAATCATTATGAATCACATGAAATGATGTTCCATGTTAGAATTAACCTCAAGTTGGATATGACTATGTTAGTTTTAAAATTCTGCCGAGACCAATTAAATTTAAAGATATTTTATTTTGATTGATAAATATTTATATATTATGTACAATGTGAATTTGCGGTCTTTAAATTTTTGCCCAGGTTTCAAAAAATTTCTGGCTTCGCCATTGATTTGGGGTACGACAATAACTTACACTTTCAATAACAACTATCTAATTTCTTAAGTGAATTCAAAGCCAAAACAGGGAAAAAATGTTCGATGATTTCTAAATCACAAACTTATAATTATTTATTCCTAAATCAATTACTTAGTTTGAACAGTTAATATAATTATGGTATCAAGCATTAGGGTCAATAATCTCCTTCAACCTAAAGATCAATTTATATGTTATTCAACACACAAAAGTCATTAAGATTAAAATTAACAAAATAAAAACTAGACCTTCATATCAAAATAATAGTACAAAGGAATTACATTAAATCAACTTCATCTTCAAATACCTCATATAGAGAAATTAACTACTCATAATACAATTAATCATAGCTATGAGTTTAGAAAAATAATACACGAAACTTGAGGTAGAATTTGATCTTCAATGAAGAAAAAATTTCATTCATGAGCTCCTTGATCACTTTTGCCGTCAAAATCACTCTCCAAAAAGTCTCATCCTTGCAAAAGCTAAACTTTTACATTTTGCAGACGTCAGAAAAAGCGTGTTTAATCATCCCACAATTACTTTTAATCGTGACTCAGATTCTATCAGTTGTCATTTTAATGGTATAAGGAAAATAATATTTATAAAATCAAATGTCACATTGAGAAAAATAGTAGGTGAAATGTCATGTGTCAGTGAATGAAGAGTAATGGATATCGCATAAAGAATTATTGTGTGCAAGTTTGAGCTTAATCTCAAAACTTAGCAAGCCTAATCTTGTGAGATGTCTTCCTAATCAGAAATATGCATAAAATGTGTTGTGTGAGGCGTGTAAAAAAGGTAAACTTGTGAAAACTTCATTTCATTTTAAAAACATTGTTTCCTCCTCGATACCACTAGAAATTTCACACATTGATCTATTTGGACCAGTGAAAACATCCTCAATTAATGATTGAAAAATCTGAACTAGTCATTATGATTATAGAGGTTGGAATAAACAAAGTAACGACCGATAGTAAAAATACATCAGCCACCCAACTTTTAATATCGTAAAATAATTGGAAAAATACAATGACAAACCATTCACAAAAATATAAATACATATTAAATAAATTATGCTAAATTCAACAAAAAGATCACTTAATGATCTTCAATACAAAACAGAATCACAACAACATTTAAAGAACCCAATCCAACAACAGAAGAAGAAAAGCAAAAATTACATAAGTACAATTTTGCCATCTTCTACAAACTTGAGAGAATACACCTCTAACATGTTGACCTCTAGATAGAGGAAGCACACATGCTCTGATGCACCATTAGACCCTTACTAATACTTAGGAGCACCATGCAACTTTAGTTGATAATTCATCTTGTCTTGCACCTCAATGTGTTTCTTGGCACCACCTAATCGTCAATCAAAATTTAGGCCTCTTTCTCCAAGATTTTAGCTTATCTTTCTTATTTTACTCAACCCTACTTATGTGATTGAAGTAGGCAATAGGGAGAAGGTGGGGAACTAAGGAGTGTGTGAAGGATCGAAGTTAAAAATCCAACACATTACATTTCAGCTACATTTCTTTATCATGGAGATAGGGGGATCCGAAATGGTTTTAGGCATGGATTGGTTAGCTAGTCTTGGAACCATTGAAGCAAATTTTGGAAACTTGTGTTTGAAGTGGGGGATGGAGGAAAAAAAAATACCAAATCCAAGTTTATTCTACATTATGTACTAGGAAGGATTCTTGGAAGGCAATGATGAAAGATTTGAACAATGAAAGACTGGGATTTTTTAGTGCAAAGTTTGTGTGAAGGCAAGGTTGAGAAAATAATATCACAGAAGAGAGGGGGATGAAGTGAGCTATTATAGGAATTTGAATATCTGTAACACCTATCAGGGAGCAGAACCATGATATTTTGTTGAAACCTGGAGGAGAGATTTCAAATTTAAGACCATACAAGTATCATTTCTATTAAAAAAATGAGATAGAAAAGATAGTGAAATTCATGTTACAAGTTGGAATTGTGAGGCACAGCACAAACTCTTTTTCTAGCCCAATTTTGCTAGTGAAAAAAAGATGGAGGGTAGAGATTTTGCGCCGATTACAGAACCTTGAACAAGGTTACTATCCCCAAATAATTTCCAATACCCGTGATTGAATTGTTTTTGGATGGATTGGGAGGGGCCGTGATTTTTTCCAAGTCGGACCTAAAGTCAGGCTATCATTAAATTAGGATGAGAAAGGAAGACATAGAAAAGACTGCCTTTATGACTCATGAAGGTCACTGTGAGTATTTATTGATTCCTTTTGGGTTGACCAATGCACTTTCAACCTTCCAAGCTCTAATGATTGAGGTATTACGACCTTTTTTAGGAAGTTATGTCTAGTGTTCTTTGATAACATTATTATTTATAGCTCAAACACGAATGATCATAAGGAACATGTGAAGAAAGTACTGATGATATTGAGGGACCAAAAAATGTATGCTAACAAAAGGAAAGATAATTTACACAAGATGAGATTGAGTATTTAGGACACATCATATCAGGGAAAAGAGTAGTTTCTGAGCCCAAGAAGATAGATGGCGTGATGAAATTGCCTCAACCAAATAATTTGAAGAGTTTGAGGGGATTCTTGGGCCTTACTAATTTTTATAGGAAATTTGTGAAGAACTATGGGAATATAGCTTGGCCTTTAACTTAGTTATTGAAGAAAGATAGATTTCAGTGGAATGATGAAAGATATAGCGCTTTTGGCCAGTAAAAGACAGCTATGCATACTATTCCTGTTTTAGCAATGCCATATTTTGGGAAAGAGTTTGTGATGGAAACTGATGCCTCAAGAAAAGGAATAAGAGCAATGATCATGCAAGAAGAGATAACAATAGCTTATATGAGCCATAATCTCTTTGACAGGACCTTAAAGAAATCAATCTATGAGAGAGAATTGATGGCTATTGTGGTAGCAATTCAAAAATGGAGGCCATATATGTTAGAGAGGCATTTTAAGGTGCATGCTGATAAAAAGAGATTGAAGTTTTTAACTGAACAAAAGGCTATGGGTAAAGACCAGCAAAATTGGATTTCTACGCTAATGGGGTTTTATTTTGAGATTAAATATAAACTTGACAAGAAGAATAGTGTAACAAATGCACTTTGCAGGAAGATGCAGTGTGCTACACTGACTATTGTACAATGTGAAGCATGAGAAGGATTTGGAAGAAGAATTTCAAGGGGATGCCAAATTAAAGGAGATAGTCGAGGATCTCCTCAGGGATTCTCCTAGCCAACCGAGGTTTCAAATGAAGGGTGGAAGGTTATATCATGAGGGCAGGATTGTGATTCCAAAAGAATCATATAGGTTAGCTTGGGTATTACATGAATTTCATGATACTACAATATGGGTACATTCAGGATACCTCAAAACTTATAAAAAATGCTAAAGTCCTGTATTGGGAGGGGATGATAAAAAGGATTCAAGATTATGTGCAAGCTTGTGAGGAATGTCAGAAAAACAAATACCAAACTTTGAGTCCAAGAGGGTTGCTATAGCCTCTACCAATTCCTAATCATATTTGGAATGACATTTCCATGGATTTCATTGGGGGATTTCCCAAAGTGAAAGGTATGGACACAATTATGATTGTGGTAAATAGTCTGACTAAGTATGCTCATATCATACATGTGAGTCATTCTTATACAACTAAAGATATAACTAACTTATTCATCAAGGAAATAGTTGGGTTGTATGGTTTCCCTAGTTCAATAGTATCAGAAATGTATAAGGTTTTCTTGAGCAATTTTTGGTCAAAAATATTTAAATAGGCAAACACTAAGCTGAAATATAGTAGTGTTTATCATCCCTAAACTGATGGGAAAATTAAAGTGGTTAATAGATGCTTGGAAACATATCTAAGGTGTGTGACTAGGAGGAAACCTAAACAGTGGCCACAATGGTTAACATGGGTAGAGTAACGGTACAATACCAACTACCATGCATCTCTCAAGGAAACACCTTTTGAAGCTTTATATGGAAGAGGCCCGTCCATACTTGTGTGGGGAGATGTTAATCCATCAACCGTGGAAGAGGTGAATAGATTGACATCAAATAAGACTGAAATGCTGAAAGAGACGAGAGAACAATTGTCGAAGGCTCGAGACAACATGAGAAGTCATGCCAACAAGCATATGATGGAGGTTGAGTACAACATTAGTGATATGGTCTACTTGAAGATAGCGCCATACAAGCTGAAGAAGCTGGCTAAGAGAGTGAATCAGAAGTTGGGTCCAAGAAATTATGGACCTTATGAAGTAACTAAAAAAATAGGCCATGTAACATATGAGTTGAAACTACTTGAGGACACTAAAATACACCTTGTTTTTCATGTTTCCTTGTTGAAGAAAACAATGGCTCCTAATTTGGAACCACAACCAATGCCAACTTGCATGAATAAGGATTGTCATTTGGAACCAAGCCCTGAGAATGCACTTGATACTATAAGGAATACACAAGGGGAGTTGAAGGTGTTAGTCAAATGGAAGGGGCTACCGGAGTTTGAAAACTCTTGGGAGTCAGTGGAGAAAATGAGGGCTGAATTTCAATGATTCCTCCTTGAGGTCAGTGAGCGTTTTAATGGGGGGAGGAATTATTAGTTTTGAGAGGGTGTAGAAGAGAAAAATGGGCGTCCGATAGCAGGAAATAATTTCCTTGTAACTAACTTAGGGTGAATGCACATGATTAGTTACACGTGGCCAGGAGGATAGATGGAATGAGTGGGTGTATATATAGAATAAGTATTTTGTTATCAGGGTCATGCAGGAATTGAGTCATCACCGCCCTTAGGAGAGACTAAGCCTCTCGAAGAGCTTACTACTATTTTTTGCATTTCTGCATTTCATTTTCCCTAAATTACTATTATCATCTTAAGCTAGATCCCACTTTGAACTCTACCTTGTAATCATTGTGGCTCTGCTTCACTTTTAGACTAATATAATTCCATAATTTCTCTTCACGTCTACTTTATCTAAATTAGACCTATCAGAATAGGTTAAATCGAGATAGGCATTTTTAAGCCTAAGTTTGGTCTGCTAAAAATACCAAAGTATAAACCAGATTTGTATCATGTTATAACCTAATTCTTAGGCTTGAGCTTGAATGTTTTAAAGGTCTAGTTAATTTATTAGCCTACTTAAAAACCTATTTCATTTATATATGTAAATAAACAATTCAAATAGTGTTTAAATAAACTAAAAGATCAATAAGATTAAAAATTTATTTGTATTAACTTATATGAGATTATTTAATAGTTGCAAAATCTTTTTTTTTAAATTTTTTTATTAAAATAACTTATAATATTATTCACGTAATTTCATAATTTTTTTAACATAATTAAATTATTTTTTATTCTAATTCAAAATACAAAATATAATATAATAATAATAAAATTATTATATTTATTTAAATAGATATGTCGGTTAAATTTAAAAAGTTTTCTTTATATTATGAAATCAATTTTTTTAATTTAAATATACTTATAAAAAGACTAAATCTTTTATATTTAAAATATATATATATATATATATATATATAATTTAATTGGGCGGATCTATTCCCCGTCTCTAATGGAGAGGCTCCAGGAGAAATTGAATTTGTTGAATTACAGTTCTACACATTTTGCCGGTGGAGTTAATTTCGACGGTTTAACACAATTAAACAATATCAGCCATTAATTCAATAAAATCAGACGGTAGTTACTGCGTGCCGCAATAGGTCACTAAACACAAGTCCTAAAAAACTAATTCACAAATAGAAGTCGGCAGCAGTAATTTTGTAATTTATCATTAGAAAACAAAAGTAGGTAGGTCTACCCTTGTCTGAATTCCGACTCCACAAATTTTCGTTCGGTCACCGAACCCACTAGAACCAAGCTTCCCTGCATCAGGACCACAGTGGTCCACCATTCCATCCTGATATCTCATCCATAATTCAAATCTACGGTCTATCCTTCAAACTACTACTCTAGTCTCCGCTGCACACAAACACACCCCATAATTCTCTCATTATCTCTTTATTCCTTTCGGACAAACTTCCTACTCACACTTTCACACACACTCTCTCTCTCACTTCATCTTTCTTTCCTCCTCTGTTGCGGTGAGTGTTCGATCGAAGATGGGAGGATCTGGATCCGGATCTGGAGCCGGTGATTTTCTTATGGTCCTTATCCGAAACATTGATGTTCTTGCTGGGTACGTTTTTCTTCCTTCTCTTTTCAACTACCACTTCTTTTTTTGTTCAATGAGTTTTTCTTTACTCTTTTTAAGATTTTTTTTTTTAATGTCCTTCTTCTTTTTAACTTGTGTTTATGTTTTTGTTGTTTCTTTTGCAGGCCTGTGGTTAGTCTTGTTTATCCTCTGTAAGCGCAATCTCAGTCCTTTTTTTCTTCAATTTTGAACTGTGCTATGATGGGTTAAGTTAACCTATTAATTGAGAATGGACTGATTTGTCATTTGTGTAATGCAGATATGCTTCGGTTAGGGCAATTGAGAGCAAGTCTCCCGTGGATGATCAGCAATGGCTTACTTACTGGGTTCTGTATTCCATGATCACTCTTTTTGAACTTACTTTTGCCAAAATTCTTGAATGGTATACCCCTTTTACTCTTACTATCATTTTTGAGTTTTTTCATTTGTTTTATTACGGTTATCATCATTTACTTGGTTGCAACTTGCAACTTGTTGTGGCTGTTGTTGAGATATCTTATGAAAATGTGGTTAACTAAGTAGTCCCTTCAATTTAGAACATACGCATTAAAAAATATATATATTTTGTAGTCTTAAATATGAGCAAATTTTAACTAACTCTACTGTATTTCGTATTAACCTGACTGCAAGTATTGTTCATGTTTTCATTCTAATTGAGTTAAAAGATTAATGATTTGCCCTTTTCAATGTGACTTCTAATATTCTAGAACAGTCGTATGAGGTTCGTTGCAAAGTGTACTTTATAATTTAATTGGATGTAATGCATTTTCTGCATTGCATCAAGCTTTGTATGAGTTCTTGTTTATATGTATATTTAGAAGCTCTGTTGAATTTTCACAATTCATATTTCAGGATTCCTATATGGCCATATGCAAAGCTGATTCTAACCTGCTGGTTGGTCCTTCCTTATTTTACTGGTGCGGCTTATGTTTACGAGCATTATGTAAGAGCCTTCTTGGCCAATCCTCAGACCATAAACATCTGGTATGTTCCAAGGAAAAAAGACGTCTTCTCTAAGCCAGATGACATTATAACTGCTGCAGAGAAGTACATCAAAGAAAATGGAACAGAAGCATTTGAGAATCTGATCCATAGGGTATTTCCTTCTGTAACACTTGGTTAATGTAGAATTATCATGCTTTGATTCTGTTGAACTAACGATGCTGTTGTTTTGCAGGCTGATAAATCACAATGGGGAGGTAGTCACCATACAAAATCACAGTGGGGCGATAGTCACTATACAATGTATGACGAGCATTACTGAATGCAATCTTGTAGCTTCTGCCTGTTGTGGATAAGGGGGTGCGCGCGTGTACATCTTTAACGTGTTACTGATTTTGTGTCTGTTTTCTGAGGAGATATTTAAGGTTCTTGTCACTCTATCCGTTGTCGTGTAACTATCATAGGAGTAGTAATCTGTGTTATGTTTAATGGTTATAACTTATGAAACGTATGGTATATAGATTATGTTGGTACAACAGTGAAAACTTCTTGATTCTCTCTGGTTTTATTGTAACAAAGCCATCGTAATTAGAGTATGGTGTGTTTAGAAAAAATTATTTGAAAGAGTTTATTGGAGCATATGACATAAACCCTTGTGTAAGTGTTTGAAGGAGTTTTAAAGAATACTTACGACATGGTGTCACAACAAAAAGAAACTTATGACAGTAGTGTTTCAAAGAGATGTTACTATTGTGATATGTTAAGGGCATGTGTGGCTGTTGAGAATAAAAGTGTGTTGGGGCATGTGTGACTTTGATCCTCTAAGATGTTATGCATACTCTAGAGATAAGGAAAAATCTTGTCGCCAATTTCTTCTTGAATAAGGATGTATTTGTGCAAGGTATATAGTTAGATTTATACAATATTACTAAACTAAAAAATGATATTATTTTTGGGAATTAATATGTCACTAATGACATGTTTATGTTTAAATTGAATGTTGACATGTGTTTCGTATTAGAATTAGAAATAGTTGAGGTAGTTAGTGAGGAATTATTAATCAGAGGTGTTGATCTCTGATACACTAGTGTGAGGGTGGACCTGAAAGGTTATCACTTCAACATCTAATTCAGTTTAAGATTCAAGATAATTGTAATGAAAAATGGAGATCAGTAAGTGTACTTTGTGTTTCGTGTGAGATGACTTTTATACCTTGGATCCTGTGGAGTGGATTTGAGTTGATTTGGGCCTTAGCCATTTGGGTATTTGGTCGGTCTAGAACAGTTTCCCCTAAGGCTAATTGAGTGCTTAGGGAGTCAGGGAAGTCTTTAGCGGTTGTGGCCGACCTCTAATGATGTTGTTCAATGAACTAGAAGTGAAATGTTTTGAGTCAATTGAAAAAGTAGTGGAGAACAAACGCATTAAATGTATTTTTATCATTGAAATGTTTCGCTCTTTGCTCCCTGCACGTAACCCTAAGAGTACAAATTAGGGGATGATTCCCCTACTTAGGACACTTAAGTGTTTTTGGCTCTTTGTTTTTTCTGATGGGATAGTTGTCTTACTACCCTTAGATCTTTCTTTTATCTTTGATTTGGACCGTTGATAATCGACTGACTTCTTTATAAAAGATAGATTTTTCCTCCAAAGTTTCTTTTTTCCGTCCTGTGTTATTCTCTGCTCACCTCTACCTAAAGTCCACCTAAAAGTAATCGTTCGTGTTTGTTCTTGCCATCGGATCCTCGAGTTGGTCGAATCATGTGTCTGTATTACAAATAAAATCAGATAGATTAGCAACAATAAAACTTTGGTAAAAAGGATTGCTTTAAGGATTGCTTCATTCAATCTCTTAGAGCAATCCCTTCTTACCTAAGCCTTATTGTTGCTAATCTTTTGATTTTCTTTATAATGCAGACACATGATTCGACTAACCAGAGGATTTGATGGCGATAATCAACACGAGCGGTTACTCTTGGGTGGACCTTGAGTATCTAGGAACACTTTCCCCTTATACCCGAGAGGCTTTTGTGAGGGTGGCTCCATTTGAGGTCAGATCACATGCAAATTGGATGATTTTGGTGGTTCCTACGGATAAATGGATATGCAACAAGTTTGAAGGGTGCTTCATCCCTTTTTGCGACTGCATCTTCTAGAAATTGGGTATCCGACTTCCATTAACTTTATTTTAAAAATAAGTATTGGATCATCTTCCTTTGTGAGGGTTTTCCAATACTGGTATGAGTATGAGTATCAGAGAGACATGGGTTTGGCCTCCAAGAAACTCTTCTTCCATCTCTTTGAGGTTAACCCTGTCTCAAAGGGATATAAGGATTATGGACTCGTTTCTCTTCGTTGTGCCAAAAATAAATTCTTATGTGTTTATACAGAAAGTTGAAAAAAGTTTAAGACTGATTATTTCTCGACAACTTCTATTTCCCCCTTGCTCATACTGAATTTTGCGTCATTCTGAGCCCTTTTGTAGAGTCGGCCATGAGTGTCGACCTAAAGAGATGATTATGGTCCCCAAATCATTTCTCAGAGAACGTTAAATCTTAGTCTGTTTTGTACTATGCTCTTATAGACGCAGAGAAGGCCGTGAAGGAGAATTTGCTTTCCTTCCTGGATGTTAAGATACATTGTTGGGATATCGTTGAGGCAAGATCTATTGAGGAGAGGAATGAACTCTTTGGTATCTAATATATTGTGGTATGTGAGCTTGTATTTCCTCTTATTTTTTTAATTTTTCTTTTCTTTTCTCAGATGCACTCAAAAGGAAGGACACCTCATTTGCTCATGTCGTGATTGCGCGGGAAGTTGAAGCCCCTTTTATTGCGCTGACACTTTCAAAGGGCCAGAGCAAGAAGAACCATGACAGAGCTACCTTGGTCGAAGATAAAAAGAACCAAGGTAAGGTGGTCATCTGAGAGAGTCGTGCTAAAAATTTGAAGCAATAGAGATTTTCCCATACTATCCACTTGTCGGAAAGTGCAGGAAACATTCCTCTCCCATTGCCCCATATGATGGTCGGTCGGTTGCCTCAGACAGCAGCAGAGATAAAGGATTGTTTGTCTGTCGATGATTATGCTCACATCCGCCAACTCTCCAAAACCGACAAGTCTATCTTGATGGAGGAGTCGTCCTTCCAATTGTTGCAGAGGAATTTATTTATGACCCGGTATGTGGTCGTTTATGAGGAACTTCTGGTCCCTGGCGCTTCTTCTCAAGAGGTTGAGGCTTCGAAGGCTCGTTATACTCTTAGTGAGGTGAATGTTGCCAGCTTCGAAAGTGATTTTTTTGGGCTTCGTAGTCGTCTAGATCAATTGTCTCCTTTCCTGGAGGAAATGAACATGCACATATCTCATGCGCATTTGGTTGTCTGTATAGAGAAACTTGAAGGCCTACTTGAAGAGGAGAAGCGCGGTTCTCGTCAAACAGAACTCAAGTTGGAAGCTTCATCTTCTAATGCTCAAGCAGTCATGATAAAGCTTGAGAGAAAAATAGTCGACCAATCTAAGGAGCTAGAGGCTCTCCGAGACAAGCGGGCCGTTGTAGCCAAATAGTTGTTGGATCTCTCGGATGGTGGTTTGAAAAAAGCCGTTCCCCACAATGTTGTGCGTCAGCTGGAGTCGCTTGTGCTTGAGTTCCTAGATTTTCATGGCTCCTTCAAATTTGTTACTAATAATGACTTGTTGTAATTTTACTTTTTTAGTGCATTCATTTTTGTTACAGTGTTTGATGTCTCGTTTCCCATTATCGGGGTCGGGCTCGGGGAGACGTGGCCATATCTTTGCACTGTGCTCTACGTCATAAGACCTTCACTGACTTAGGGTAGGATCCCCGTCCCTTTCCCCCGGGTATGAATCGGATCGAGGTAGACGTCTTCGAGCTCTACTAGCTAACACCTTTGAAGTGGCTAGTTTCAAGTGGTGCGCCAGCTACGCAGAAATGCGTGTAATCATTGTCTTTTTTGCTTTTAGTATCCTAAAAGAGAGAAGGACAGAAAAGCGAGCAAGAGAGGAAAAATGACAGACAAGTATTTGCATTCACGGTTATATCAATTTGTTAAATTGAAAATATGGAAGAGCGAATGAATCAATCTTTCAATTGTAATACCGCTTTATTTTGACGAAGTTCCAAGTCCTTGGTATCTATTCTCCTTCGAGGGACTTCAAGACGTACACTTCTTTTCTGGTGTTGGTCCACACTCGGTAGGGTCCTTCCCAAATTACTTCTAGCTTTCCTTCCTAGGGATTTATCCTCATGTGTCGGATCTCCGCATCACCAAGTCCCCTATCTAAAATTCTCTTAGTAGGACGTGACGGTTATACCTGGAGATCGTGTTTTGCTTGACCATGTCACTGGTGAAGGCAGATATCATCATTTTTCTTCTAAAAGGCAGATCTCTTCTTTAATGTTCGTGCCATTACCTTCTGCTTGTAAAGGGTTAGCTGTCCTCCAACTCAACTCTTCAATTTGCCCTAGTATGACTGCTTCTACGTTGTACGTGAGTCAAAAAAAGGTTTCTTAAGTGGTTAACTGGGGAGTGGTACGATAAGCCCACAACACGTGCCCCAATTCTTTGTTCCGGTTACTCTTGGTCTCCTCTAGTATTCATTTTTTACCTCTAACTAGCACCTGATTGATTGCTTCGTCTTGACCATTCGTTTGAGGGTGTTCCACTGAGGCAAAGTGTTGCTTGATCTTTAGCTTCTCCAATAAGCTTTTCAACTTTTTATCTATGAACCACATTCCATTATCCGTTACAATGGCTTGGGGGACCCCAAACCTAACTAGTATGTTTCTCTTGAAGAACTTCAGGATGTTCCCTGTTGTGATATTTTCCAGTGCCTCCGCCTTTATCCACTTGGTAAAATAGTCCACCGTTATGATTAAGTACTTGAGTTGTCTCGGTGCATGGGTGATCATGCTTATGGAATATGTAGTACTTTGTCGTATCAACTTGTGCTAACTTATTTACAACATAAGGATATTTTACTCCGACTTTCTTAAACTTGGTGTTAGTGCATTCTTCCAAGAATATCTTCCTCGATGTATTTAACAAAGTGTACTCTAAGAACCTAGATTTGGTCCCTTGTGTCTTTAGTTTTCTTCGTCTTCACGACACTTTTTGCATCGTTGCTTATTGGTTGCATTACAAGTACAAACTACCTTTGAACCAACATCGGAGAAGATAAAAAGAAGAAACAAATATGGTCCTTGAAAGTGTGTGAACTTGAGAAATTCACTGGAGAAATCGCGAGAATCATAAGACGTTTTCTAAAGGCGGTGCCACTATTCCGGATTGAAATCAAGAATAAATTAAAGGTAAAAGATGATTGTCACGTAAAAGCTTTTGATATTGTTGAAAATAATAAGCCCAATAATGATAGGCCCCAATTGTAATAAGCCCGTTTGACTTTTTCCTTTTCTAGCCGTTAGTTTGTATTCTCCTTTTTTCTAGCTTTCTGTTTTTAGATTAGTTATACATATATATATACATATATATATATATATATATATATATATATGATCGTACCTGAATCAGATTATCTGAATGTGGCCAACAATGTCTGGAATAATCACTACTTCTGTGATGATGAGAGACGGCAGGGGGCTGTACCTGTAGGACACTCCGATGCTTAAGTCAGTGAGTGCACAACAAATACAGAGAGTATGAGTGAGAGTAAGAAGTTAACTTATCCTGATCCTCTCAAGTGAGAGGGTATTTATAGGAGACCCCCAGCGCGTGGCCAACGGTTACTTGCAGCGGGTGGGACCAGCGGGTGACCCGTTCCAAGTAACTGCTAGGGCTTACGTGTAGTGATAATGACCAGCTCGTGGTCAACACCCTAGTGTAACCGTCTCTTTAATGCCATTAGTAGACGGTTACATGAAACGTATCTGTATTGATAAGACCGTTAGTAGACTTCTCTGTGGAGCGTCTATAATGTCGAGGAAAGATGGTGGTCTGGGTATGACCTGACGGGTGAGAACTATGCTTGTCGAGGACCTATGAGTCGACGAGATTAGGATGATTTTCGCGGGGAGAAGTAATCTGTCGAGGAGGCCCACTTCATCATGGTGTGATGCTTCCTCTCGTGTCTGTCTTTTGTGGATGCTCGACACTGCCAAGGTGCCAAGTGCCCGACACACCTTCGTCCTTGCGTATGGCGGTCATGTGTCCTTCTTTAGGACTTTATTGGGTTTCTTCATGTTGTATGGATTTGGCCTGTTTGATCGTAGACAACCATGGCCCAGTCCAGAACAATATATATATATATATAGGTATGCTCTTTCCCTTGTAATAAGAATAAGAATTGTATTATTTTTTCAGTTTAATGAAATTCATTTTTTTCTCCAATTCCGTTATGCCACCACTTAACATGATATCTAGAGCCTGGTTATTGCTCTGATTTTTCTGCCACGTGCCTTATTCCCATTCCACCTTTTTTTTCTTATCCAAAACATCATCTTCTCCATTCTCCTTTCATCGTCTTCTCTTTTTTCGTTCATCTTCTTCTTTTTCGTTCACAACACCCTTCTCTGCAAGTCTTCTGCAAGATTAGTTCTTACGCTTTTTTTCTCTCTTTCTACTTCATCACTTTTACTATGGCAGATAACTCTGATCCATCACCATCTCCTCAAGGCAACAACTCTTACTCGCCGAATAATCCCAAAACCATTGTCCGATCTTATCAACAAGACATGCTTGACCCTTTCTTTATGCACCCTAGCGACAACCCTGGTTTGGCCATAGTTACTCCATCATTAACCAACATCAATTTCCATTCTTGGTCAAGATATTTACAACTCGCTCTAATGTCCAAGAACAAATTAGGGTTCATTGATGTAACCCTAATCCGTCCATCCCAAACTGATTCTAACTATGTTCTCTGGTGTCGCTGTAACAACATGGTGATGGCATGGATCACGAATTTGATTGACAAAGAGATTGCAGAGAGTGTGCTATGGATGGATTCTGCAAAAGCCATTTGGGCTGAACTTCATGAACGCTAGCATCAGGGTGATATTTTTCGCATCTCCGACCTTCAAGAGGAAATTTATGCTCAGAAACAAGGTGACCAATCGATTACACAATATTTCACCACCTTGAAGAAATTATGGCAGGAATTCGACAATTTTCGACCACTTCCTTCTTGCACCTGCGACCCCTCATGCCACTGCAGCCTCCTTCCTACCATCAAAACATACCGTGAAAATGACTATGTCATTCGTTTTTTGAAGGGTCTCAACGACCAATATGCGGCTGTAAGGGCACAAATAATGCTTATGTCGCCTCTTCCCAATGTCAATCGTGTCTTTTCTCTCCTCATCCAACAAGAGCGACAACTTTCCTCTCCTATACCTGACGACAAGGTTATTGCTCACATTCAGAAACCATTCAATAAAGGTTGATCCCCTGAATATGGCAATAATCCCTCATTCCTCCCTAAGTCCAAAGGCATCAAAATTTGCACTTATTGCAACAAACCTGGACATACTATTGAAGTATGCTTCAAGAAGCATGGGCTCCCACCTTATCTCAAGAAGGCTAATTTGGCTCACACTACACAAGAAGATACTCCAGCTGATACATCTACATCTGGATCCAATGAACCTGTACAAGACTTCTTCTACTTTACTGCAAACCAAGAACATGCTTTGCTGACCCTCCTTCGACAAACTACTGCTTCACCTAAGCCCAACATTCAGCATCTTCACACAACACCTACTCCTTAATCAGGTAACACTTCTATTAATAACATAGAAAATCTACACAATACTGAATAGTTGCTTAATACAGGGGCTACAAATCATGTATGCCATCTCAAATACTTATTCACTTCTCTTAATCCCATTAAACCTATCATAGTGAGACTTCCCAATGGAGCCTCCATTACCACTAATTTCTCTGGTTCCCTACATTTTAATGATTCTTTTTATTTGGATGATGTGCTTTATATCCCATCTTTTCATACTAATGTTATTTTTGTATCCAAGTTGTCTATCTCTTTAAAATGTGCCTTTATTTTCACTGCCTCTCACTGTCTCATACAGGGGATCCATACCCTAATGAAGATTGGTTCAGCTAGGTTACACCAAGGCCTATACACTCTGATTTCTCCTTCACTTCCCCTTAATAATATCCCCCACCACAATATAAATAACTGTACTTTGTGGCATAATAGGTTAGGCCACCCTACTTATGATACCTTAGTTGAGATCAATAAAATTTTTCCCTTAGACAATTTACGAACTAATAATGTTCCTTGTGATACTTGTTTCAAAGCCAAACAAAAAAAGGCTTCCTTTTGCTGTTAATAATAGTACTACTTCACATTGTTTTGATATCATACATATGGACATTTGGGGTCCCATATCATGCCCCTCTATTCATGGTTATAAATACTTTCTTACTGTGGTTGATGATCATTCTAGATATTGCTGAATTCTTTTAATGAAAACAAAATCTAAAACTTCTCAACTGATACAATATTTTGTTAAAATTATACAAACTCAGTTCAATACCACTAATAAAATCGCGAGGTATAATAATGGAGCTGAATTTATGTTAAAAAGTTTTTATTCGGCTCATGGCATTCAACATCAAACTTCATGTGTGTATGCCCCTCAACAAAATGGGCTTGTTGAACGTAAACACCAACACTTGCTTGGTGTCACACGTGCCCTTTCATTTCAAGTTATTTTGCCCAAACTTTTTTGGTCTTATGCCTTATGTTATGCTGTGCACATTATCAACCCGTTTGCCATCTAAACTTTTATCCTATAGATGTCCTTTCCAAACCATATATAACTCTGTTCCTGATTACTCTCTTATTAAAACATTTGGTTGTTTAGTTTATGTTTGTAGTATAAATGTTAATAGAAGTAAACTTGATCCAAGATTACATAAGTGCATTTTTCTTGGCATAAAACAAGGTGTCAAAGGTTCCATTTTGTACAATATTCATACAAGAAACATATTTATTTCTCGTGACACTATATTCTATGAGTCTATTTTTCCTTATACTACACCAACACCAGCTCCTTACCATCATACCAAACATATTCATCACCCTAACAATGATGAATGTCTTGATTACTCTCCCACTATCCCAGAAGACTCACCTCAGATTACTCCTCTTGACCCTCCAACCCCAGTTTCTATTCCTGTTAACAATTCCACCCCTGATTCCTCCCCTGTTCCTACAAATAAGCCTAATACCATCATTAGGAATTACTCTTTGTCAATGCAAATATTGCCTTAACTTGCTCCAAGCCACGGGACTCCTTGGTACAAAACCTGTTTCAACACCAATGGATCCAACACACAAACTTGACAACACTAATGATCCTCCTTTACAAGATCCCTCAATCTTCAGAAGCATCATTGGTAAGTTGTTATATTTAACACATTCTAGACCTGACATTATATTTTCTGTTTGCAGACTGAGCCAGCATCTTGCTCACCCTTCTCAAACGCACCTCGCAGCGGCACAACGTATTATTCTCTACCTCAAAAATGCTCCAGCTCTAGGCCTTTTTTTTCTGCGAAATTCTACTCATAAGCTCACTGGTTTCACGGATCCCGACTGGGGCACATGTCCTCTCTCTCGCAGATCTATTACCGGTTTCTGTTTCTTCCTTGGTGACAACCTCATCAGTTGGAAATCAAAGAAACAGTTGGTCGTTTCTCATTAGTCTTCCGAAGCAGAGTACATAGCTCTTGCTAATACTGTCTGTGAAGCACAATCGCTTCTATATTTGCTAGCTGATTTTCAAATTCCTCATCCCCAACCTGTCACTCTTTACTGCGATAATCAAAGCGCCATATATATTGCAACCAGTCCTATCTTCCACGAGCGTACAAAACACATTGAAATCAACTGCCACCTTGTGCGTGACAAACTTCAAGCAAAAATCATCCATCTCATGCCAATTAACACTGCCAATCAAGTTGCTGATGTCTTCACAAAAGCTCTCTATTTGAGCTCTTTTTCCAGCTGCGTTTCCAAACTTGGCCTGTTCAATATACTTTCCAGTTTGAGGGGGGCTGTTCAAAATAATAAGCCCAATAATGATAGGCCCAATTGTAATAAGCCCGTTTGTCTTTTTCCTTTTTTAGCCGTTAGTTTGTATTCTCCTTTTTTCTAGCTTTCTGTTTTTAGATTAGTTATATATATATATATATATATATATATATATGTGTGTGATCTCGAGTATTCGATCAGATCCACGTACGCTGGTCGTCAGATGACAAGGTGCTCGGATGGATGCTAGTCGTCAGACGGGAGAGATGTTCGGAATGTTGATGAGGAGAAAAGGGGGTGTACCTGCAAGGCACTCCGACGCTCAAGTAAGAAAGGGTCAGAGAAAAGGGGCAAGTACAAAGTGTATTCTTAGGGTGAGAAAATGATACCTGACCCTCTCAAGCGAGAGGGTTTATATAGAGCCCCCAGCGCGTGGCCAACGGTCCTATTTCCGGGGCGAAATAACTGTTTTCCCCAAAGAATAGGTAACTGCCCAAACTAGCCGTTATGTCGGGCAGGGTGCCCAAAACTAGCCGTTATGTCGGGCATAGGCGCAGTTCCGGGAACCTGTCCTTTGCTTCCGGGCAGCGAGAAAGCTGTGCGTGACGGGCATAAATGCCGGGGAGGAACGTTGCATTCCTTGCCCGGTGGAGGGGCAGAAAGGTCACTTTTGCCCCTCTGTGGATTGGACTTAGGTAGTATGGGCCGCTCTAGAGCAGAGGCGGATTGGGCCAATTCTAGCCATTGGTCCAGTCCAGAACAGGAGCCCCCAAGTCGTTGCTCCCGAGCATGGGAGTGATGACTTAAGGACTGCTCGTCGCTCAGGGAAGCTAGCGCGGAGTCGTCGTTTGGAGACGAGGATGATCGTCTCGAGATGCTCGTGGCCCTTCGTGTTTGTGATATTCGTGGTCGAGGCTACATTGCCCGGTATTCGGGGAGATAAAGCGCCAGACAGAATGGGAAACGTTGGGTTGCCACGTGTGCATCGAGCCCTGTGTAGCAGTTAATAGGTAATTATGGCTAGTGGGCAGTCATTATTGCCTACGGGCGCGTGTGTGCACGTGCCCCTCAGTATAAAAGGGTGAAGGTTGTCCCATTTTGCACTTTTTCCCTTCTGATTTCTCTTCGTCGTCACCACCGTTCTTGCCCGTCGCCGTCTTCAGAGCAAACGACCACCGTGCCTAGTTTCGAGCAGTCTCCCTCTTCTACTTAAATCAAGTAAGCTTTCTGATTTCCAACTTGTTGTACTTTCTCTTGTTGTTAGTGGTAGATTGCATGCGGCTAGGGTTAGTTTTAGGTGACAAAATAGGTAGATTTCCGGCGAGTGTTGGTGGTGGGCGGTGGTTCTGCCCTTTTGCTGCTTCAAGCATCTCGCCGGAGTAGGTAGCGCGTTCGGTGGGCGTGGTGGTCCACGTCGTGGTTGCGAGTCGTGACCACCGCGTCTTATTATATTCTGATGGAATGGCGAATTTTCTAGTAGACCGTTTCCAGATTCCGGTGGAGCCTTGCAGTTTCTGGTGGAGCTTCAAACGAAATCTGGGCACGAGCGCGGAGAGGTTCTTCGTTTGATGTTAGGGCTTAGGTCGGGGACGTTGTCCTTAGCCTTCTGCGCGCCCTTTCACTTGACTTAGCGGTGGAAGGGTGGATTTGATTTCCTGTCGAATTCACTATCTTTCTCTGCTTTTTCAGGTGATCGTAGTGGCGATGGAGCCACAGAGAGAAGTTATCCCCGTCACATCTGAGGAGGAAACTGCCTCCGATGAGAATAGCAATGCAACGGCCTCGAGTTCTGCGTCTTCGAGTTCGACGGCATCGAGCTCCTCGAGCGAAGTTGGAGAGGAAGAGGATTTGGACGTCATGGAGGAGGATGTAGAAGGGTTCTGCCCGGAGGAGTGGGAGGTGGCCGAGCCTTCCAAACATATTTCCATGTTCGCCAGATCTGTGGCGGATGCCTTTACAAAGGTGGGCCCACCGGGGGATTGGAGAGTGCATTTTCCCACCGTGGATGAACGGGTCTGCTCGGAGTTCGGGGACCGCTTCACGATGTACGAGTACGCTTTCAAGGAGTTGGGGCTGAGGTTGCCTTTCACTGACTTCCAGCGGTCGGTATTCGAGCATCTGAAGTTGGCGCCCTCTCAACTCCACCCCAACTCACTGGCCTTTATACGGGCTTTTGAGTTAGTGTGTGAGCATCTCGCTCTGGGGACCACTCTTCCGTTGTTCTTCGCTGTTTTCCATCTTCAAAGGTAGCTAGCGGGGAAGAAGTACGGATGGGTTTCCTTGAAGCAGCCCAAAAAGTTATTTAAGCCGTTCTCGGAGTCTATCCGAACATTCAAGGAGCGGTATTTCATCGTCGAGCCACTGTCCGAGGCTGCCCGGGACAACACGTATGCTTGGGAGATAGAGGTTGATGAGGACGGAGAGGAGTTACTTAACGAGGAAGGAAAGTATATCGGGGAGAGGGTGTACAAGTTCCCAATCCGCTGGATACCCGACCACTTTGCCCGTAAACCTAGCAAATACGTGTTCCAGTCGAGCGATTTGCGCGGGCAGGACGCCGTGGCTTACGAGAGGCTGGTGACTTGGGTAAACTCTTTCAGCCTTGCTGAGTGTTGGACGAGTAAGGGCCAACCTATCTTTGAGGAGGATGGGAGTCAAAGGGTCGAGCGCCGGTTTATCCCCGTTAAGGCACTGCTGGAGTGCAAGACTCCCGCGGATGTTGAAAAATTGCTCGGTAGTCTTATCTACTTAGATTTTTCTTGTGTTATTTCTGTTCCTCGTAGCTAACGTGCTTGTTTTCATTTGTGCAGGTGAGATGCCTCAAGCTCGTGATCGTGTGGTGAGGAACGCCATGGCGAAGGGTAAGGCTGGAGCGGCTCCCCCTAAGACCCGGACTGTTGCTGGTACTCGTGCTCCTTCCCTCGTTCAGACCGTTCCGGGGGCCTCTTCTACGCCCTCTCCTGGTCCGCAGGATTCTCCACTGCCTCTGGCCGGACGGGCGAAGCGGCCACGGGCGCTAGATGCTGTGGACCTGACTCGGGCGCCTGAGAAGGGGAAATTTGAGCTCCCCCCGTGCATCCTTGACATGAGATTCTTTGAGGGCAACACTTTGATCGTTCCGCGGGAAGAATCACTCAGCCTGGGAAGCATGGACCGAGCGATCAAGAGGGCGCTGGTGGCCCAGGATGCTTCCGCCATGGTGAGAATGCTGGAAATGGCGGCCGTTTATGCGGAAGGGGACTCCGTGCTTGAGGCTGAACTCACTGCTGCCCGGGCCTCCGAGGCATCCCTAAAGGAAGAAGTCAAGGGTGCTCGTGAGGCTAGGAAGAAGGCCGAAGAGGAGACGACCAAGCTAAAAGAGGAGGTCGCCAAGCTGAAGGCGGAGAAAAGGGCTGCCGAGGAGTTGAACAAGGAGCTGATGGCGGCTGGTGCCCCGGGCGCTGATGAACCGGATGAGATCAAAGTATTGAAAACTAGGGCTGAGCTGGTCGCCGGTATTCTGCAGGCCGAGGATGATGGTATCGCCGTGGCAGCGGAGTCCTTCGACAGTGTCGTGGCCCAGTTGCGGGTGGTGAACCCTGGGCTCGAGATTTCGACCGAGGGTATCCACTATCTTACGCGTGTGGAGGATGGCCGCACCGTCTTGCCCGCACGCCTTGCTCTTGATACCCCCGAGGATCAGTTCGAGGACCAGCCCGCGGAGGAGCAGAGACCTGAGCCCGCGACGACCTAGCATGTGGAAGAATGAGGAGATTTGTTATTTTGTTGTTGTTGTATCTTGTCCGGTCTGCGCGCCGTTGATTTATCTGTAACTTATTTTTGGGGGCATGGCCCCGTTCTGTGTAACACCGTACAATAGTGGTCCTTGTGGCCACCAATAATTTATTATGTTTCTGGTTTCACGTGCATGGTTTTACTTGCGTTTATTTTTGCTAAGTGTTGTATGCATGCTCGTTGTGAACGTATGTCCGCCCGTAACAGGGGGTATTTGACTTGTGTGAATATTTTAGGGGATTTGCTCGTTATAGATATGTCCGGTAGTGAGGGGAACTGGCCGGACTACCGGGGGAATGTCCCGGCGGGGAGCGGAGTTCAGGTCGTGTTTGAGGCCTGAGTCCGCGGCGTGAACGTCTCATCGCGAGCTGGGGTTCTGCCAATCATGGTACTTGGGCGAAGGCGGTGCTCGGTTGAGGACCGCCGACGAGCAGAGTTCCGGCTCATTTACTTGAGCGGGATTCTACTTTGTATGTATGCGTCGTTTGTACCTGGACGAGCATGATGACCGTTAGGTGGTCCTTTGGTGTGAGGAAGTCTATAGTTACTTTAGCTGTAGTATTGCTTAAGTTTTTCAGCGTTCCACGGCCGAGGGATTGCGTCCCCGTTAGATTTTCGAGGAAGTATGCACCATTCCCCGTTTTGGCACGGACTCTGTATGGCCCTTCCCATTTGGCTGCTAGTTTTCCTTCGCGAGAGTCCTTGTGGTTTCTTCGTAGGACAAGGCTGTCCACATCGAATTCTCGTCGTAAGACTTTGGCGTTGTGCCTGATTGCTATTTTTTGCTTAAGGGATGCTTCGCGGAGGGTTGCTCCTGTTCGGATTTCCTCGACGAGGTCGAGCTCCTCTCTTATCGTTTCGTCGTTCATTTCCTCGTCTAGAGGTGATTCGTTCCTCCTGGACGGTACGTGAATTTCAATGGGTAAAACAGCCTCTGTGCCGTATGCCAAGCGGAAAGGTGTTTCCCCGGTAGTGGACTGGGGAGTGGTGCGGTACGCCCATAAGACGCTGTGGAGCTCCTCGACCCAGGCTTTCTTCGTTTTGTCTAGTCTTCGCTTGAGGCCACGAAGAATGACGCGATTGGCCGCCTCTGCCTGCCCGTTGGTCTGGGGATGCTCTACAGAAGCGAAGTGTTGCTTTGTTCCGAGATGGGCGACAAAGTCTTGGAACTTCTTGTCCGTAAATTGCGTTCCATTGTCCGTGACGATTGCTTGGGGAATCCCAAAACGGGCAAGGATATTCCGTTTGTAAAAGCGCAGAATGTTAAGTGCTGTTATCTTTGCTAAGGTTTCTGCTTCTATCCATTTTGTGAAATAGTCCACACCCACTATCAGGTATTTGTTTTGGCTGGACCCCGTCACGAAGGGTCCTAGGATGTCTAGGCCCCACCAGGCGAATGGCCACGGGGAAGTCATGCTCTTCAGTTCATTGGGTGGAGCTAGGTGCATATCCCCGTGCCGTTGGCATTTGTCGCATTTCTTCACATGCTCCTTGGCATCGTGCTGCATGGTTGGCCAATAATATCCTGCCCGGAGGGCCTTGCGGGCAAGGGACCTTCCTCCTAGGTGCTGGGCGTTAATGCCCTCGTGGATCTCTCGCAATACGTGGGGGACAACTTCCTCCTCTATGCATTTGAGCAGTGGGATGGAGAAGCCTCGTCGATAGAGCTTGTTTTCGAGGATGACGTACGAGCAAGCTCTTCGTCTGATGGTGCTGGCTTCCTTGGGGTCGTCCGGAAGTTCGTCCCTGGTGAGGTAGTTGTACACGGGCGTCATCCAGCAATCACTGTCCCCAATCGCGTGTACGTGTAAGGTCGAGGATCCCTTATCGATGCTGGATCGGGGAAGTATCTCTTGGATGACTGATCTGTTTCCGCCTTTCCTCTTGGTGCTCGCTAGTTTGGACAGGACGTCTGCTCGCACGTTATGTTCGCGTGGAACATGTCTTACTTCTACTGCTCTGAACTTCGACATTTTTCCCTTGACTAGGGTTAGGTATTCAGAGAGACTATCGTTTTTGGTCTGATACTCCCCTAATACCTGGTGGGCTACGAGCTGCGAGTTTGTGCAGATGATGATTTCTTCAGCCCCTAGGTCTTTGGCTAGGCGCAAACCGGCGAGGAAGGCTTCGTATTCGGCCTGGTTGTTCGACGTGGGAAAGGACAATGTGAGAGAAGCCTCGACTATGGTCCTTTCGTCGTTTTCCAAAATTACTCCTGCCCCGCTGCCGCTCGGGCTGGATGCTCCGTCCACATAGATGGTCCATCTGTTTGCTATGTGGGACGAGGAGTCTGAGAAGGTTACTTCTGCTATGAAATCGGCCAGGGCTTGGGCTTTAAGAGCTTTTCTGCTTTCGTACTGGATGTCGAACTCGGACAATTCCAACGACCATTTGAGCATTCTGCCCGCCATGTCTGGCCGTCCCAGCAATTGCTTGATGGGCTGATCCGTCCTTACCACGATCGTGTGGGCCAAGAAATAGTGTCTCAGCCGTCTGGCAGCGTTGACGAGGGCCAATGCTACCTTCTCTATCTGTTGATATCGCAACTCTGCGTCCTGCAACGCTTTGCTCGTGAAGTATACTGGCTTTTGCCCGCCAGGATTTTCGCGAATGAGAACGGCGCTAACGGCCTCGGCGGTGACGGCGAGGTACAGGAACAAGACTTCCCCGGTGTCTGGCCGTGATAATATGGGTGGTTTCGACAGAGCTTGCTTCAAGTGAAGGAGGGATGCTTCACATTCCTCGGTCCATTCAAACGCTGCCTCTTTTCGCAAGAGCTTGAAGAAAGGAATGGCGTGTTGGGTGGACTTTGCAACGAAGCAGGACAACGAAGTAAGTACCCCGTTGAGGGACTGGATGTTATTCTTAGACGTGGGCGTTGGGAACTCAAAGAATGCCCGACACTTGTCGGGGTTAGCCTCTATTCCTCGCTCTGTTAGGTAGAAGCCAAGGAATTTACCTGCCTGCACACCAAACGTGCACTTCTCTGGGTTAAAACGCATTTGATACTTTCTGGCTTGCTCGAAAATTTTGCGAAGATGGCCGACATGATCTAGTTCCTCGTGGGACTTGACAATCATATCGTCCATGTATACTTCGAGCATGTCGCCTATTTGTCTTTGGAAGACTTTGTTCATCATTCGTCGGTACGTAGCGCCGGCGTTCTTTAGCCCGAAGGGCATTACGTTGTAGTAATAGTTGCCCGACTCGGTCATGAAGGTCGTGTACGTTTTATCGCTCGTGGCCATTGGGATTTGATTGTAGCCCGAGTAGGCGTCGAGGAACGATAAAAGCTTAAAACTTGCTGAGTTATCTACGAGCTTATCTATATTGGGGAGGGGGTAGGCGTCCTTCGGACAGGCCCTATTGACATCAGTATAATCAACGCACATTCTCCACTTGCCATTATTTTTTCTTACAAGTATAACATTTGAGAGCCATGTAGTGTATTTGGCCTCAGAAATAAACCTAGCTTCTAGAAGGTCTTTATCAGCTTTCTCCGCGGATTCCGTCTTCTCCGGGGACTGTTTCCTTCTGCGCTGGGCAACGACCTTGACGGCCGGATCAATTGTAAGCTGGTGGCAGGCGACGGACGAGTCCAATCCTGGCATTTCAGCAGTGCTCCACACGAACAAGTCTGCGTTCTCCCGGAGGCATGCTTTTAGTTGTCTCCTGGCTAGGTCGGGGAGGTCTGCTCCGATCTTCACTCCCCGTTAGGGGTCTTCTCCGAACGAAACGATCTCGAAGTCGCCATCTGGGACAGGGCGTAGGAGATGACCGCCGTTGTCGGACTGGTTGCCCGAAGTTGTTGGGTTCTTGGCGTGATCTTCATCGCTGAAACGACTGTCCAAGTCTATAGATTCGACCTGGGGGAGCGGTTTTGGCTGCTCGGAGCTGCTGGGCAGAGGGGGACGGCCAGAAGTCCTCGGTCTTGCTGAGATGGTGCTTAGTCCTTTTGATGCTGCTTCAAAGCACCGACGGGCAGCTTCGATATCGCCGTGGAGGGTGGCGACCATCCCTTCAGAAGTGTATTACTTCATTTTGAGATGTATGGTGGAAGGTACTGCAATCAACTCTGCCAGGGTTGGCCTTCCAAAGATGCACTGGTATAGTGACGGGCAATCAGTTACCAGAAACTGTGCTTTAATTGCTCGGGTTATCTTTCCTGAACCGAAGGTTACGATGAGCTCTACGTAACCTCGGGGCCTTGTCACTGCTTTGTTGAATCCCTGCAGGTCGGATCCAACGTATGGAGTGAGGTGAGAGTCGTCCAGCTGCAGCGTTTCGAACAGGTGGTTGTACATTATATCAACTGAGCTGCCCTGGTCCACGAGTATTCTGCGAACGTCGAAGTTCTCCATCCTTGCTCGGATAAGCAGCGGAATGCTTGAATTTGGCAACCCGCCGAGGAGCTCCTCCTTGTAGAAGGAAATAGGAACAGATCCTTTGCGGGTGGTGTCCAGCGTAGTGACTTCATTGGAGCTCTTGTCGATCAGATGGTCGAATCTCCTCTTGACTGAGCCGACCGTGATTTTGTTGTACCCACCACCAGAAATGACCATGGCTGACGAGAAGGTCTCCCACTGGCTGTGAGCAGCGAGGTACGTGGAGACGGGCAGACTGTCGGGGATGCGAAAGTCCTCTGGCCGAGTTACGGACATGGCGACTTGCACGCTGGTGTCATCCGAGGGCGGAGTCTCTTCTACAACCTTCTTGCTCTCCTGGGTTTCTTGGCGGAGAGCATCTTTCTTTTTCGCGAACTGCTTCAGGTGGCCGTCGCGAATAAGGATCTCTATGGCATCCCTGAGGTGGATGCACTCTTCTGTCATATGGCCGTGACTCTTGTGGAAGCGGTAATACTTGGATTTGTCTACGCCTGGTCTGGCCGGCAGCTGTTTGGGGAAACGGACTCCCGTCTGCTTGAACTCTGAGTTGGCACACTCGGACAAGATTTTCTCCCTCGAGGTAGTGAGGGGGGTATAGTCGTGGAACCGCCCAGAAGGTCCCTTCTGTTCGCGTGTATCGCGAGGCCGATCGTCGCGTCTTTTATCCCCTCGACGGGATGTCGAGGGTTCTTAACGCCTGGATGACCGGGCACCTTCTTGGTTTCGAGAGGCCCGGGCAGAGTGGGCAGCGACCTTCTCCTCGTACTGTATGTGCGACTGGGCTTGGAGGAGAAGGGCGTTGAGGTTCCTCGGCGGGTTGAGGCTGATGGCTTTTGCGAAGTCCGATCCGGGACGTAACCCCTGCTCAAGCAGGAATTTCTTCATCTCGTCGGTCATTGGCACTTAGACGGCCTCCTTGTTGAACCGCTCAATGTAGGCCCGGAGAGGCTCATCTCTTCCCTGTACGACAGCTCCGAGGGATGCCTCGGTCTTCGGATGGCGTCGTGATGCAGTAAAGTGACGGGAGAAAATCCTCCCCAGCTGCCTCCAGGATGTGATGGATTCTTCTGGCAGCTGTTTGTACCACGTCATCGCTCCCTTCCGGAGCGTGGTTGGGAACAGGCGGCACTTGATGGCTCCTCGTACCCCTCTGTAGTCCAAAAGAGCATCTATGTTCTCTATGTGCTCGTCTGGGTCGGTGGTTCCATCGTAAGTCCCTAGAGACGGAGGCTTCTCTAGTCCTTTAGGAAGGCGGATGTCCAGGATCCTACGGGACAACGGGTCGCGAGGCTCGTCGTCGCTGTCTGAACTTAGAGTTGAAGGTGACCGTTGTCTGCGCTCGCGGCGGAGGTCTCTGCGAGGTGAGGGTGAGCGTGGCCGGTCACGAGGTCTGATCGGTGGAGAATACCTATCCTGCCTCGTTCTTTTGTGTCTTGGAGGTGATCGATCTCGCGGGGAGATCTGGTCGCGCTTGTGAACGTGTTGTGACTCAGGCTCATGCCTCGATCTGTGGCCTTCCCCGCGCCTAAGTGGCGGGCTTCTTGATCCTCGGTGTTTGCACTTGGGAGGAGAGGATCTTGGAAGAGATGCCTCCTCGAGAGCTCCTATTCTTTCGCCTTGCTGCAAGATGAGGAGGTTTGTGCGGTTGACAGCTTCCAAAAGGGCTGCAACGGTCAGGTCGGCACTGAGAGGGTCAGGAATCGGTCGTTCGTCCGACGGTGGCTGCTTGTCTCCTTGCCCAGAGGGGGGAGGAGTTGGAGATGCAGTAGCCCCGTCTCGGAGGAAACGGGGATCTGAGAGTAACGGAAGTCAGTCGTCGACGTCCATCTTGTTGACGGGAATGAGGACTGTAATGTCGGCACCTTGTGCGGAGTTCTGAGCGGCCATAGGTGGGTGGATTAAAGAAAGTATGTTTTTATCTTTAGTTTCCGAGGAGGAAAGAAAGAAGGGGAGAACGAGAAATTCCCACAGACCGCGCCACTGATCTCGAGTATTCGATCAGATCCACGTACGCTGGTCGTCAGATGACAAGGTGCTCGGATGGATGTTGGTCGTCAGACGGGAGAGATGTTTGGAATGTTGATGAGGAGAAAAGGGGGTGTACCTACAAGGCACTCCGACGCTCAAGTAAGAAAGGGTCAGAGAAAAGGGGCAAGTACAAAGTGTATTCTTAGGGTGAGAAAATAATACCTAACCCTCTCAAGCAAGAGGGTTTATATAGAGCCCCCAGCGCGTGGCCAACGGTCCTATTTCCGGGGCGAAATAACCGTTTTCCCCAAAGAATAGGTAACTGCCCAAACTAGCCGTTATGTCGGGCAGGGTGCCCAAAACTAGCCGTTATGTCGGGCATAGGCGCAGTTCCGGGCACCTGTCCTTTGCTGTCCGGGCAGCGAGAAAGCCGTGCGTGACGGGCATAAATACCGGGGAGGAACGTTGCATTCCTTGCCCGGTGGAGGGGCAGAAAGGTCACTTTTGCCCCTCTGTGGATTGGACTTAGGTAGTATGGGCCGCTCTAGAGCAGAGGCGGATTCGACCAATTCTAGCCATTGGTCCAGTCCAGAACAATATGTATATATATATATGTCTGTTGTTTCCCTTGTAATAATAATAAGAATTGTATTCTTTTTTCAGTTTAATGAAATTCATTTTTTTCTCCAATTCCGTTGTGCCACCACTTAACAGATACGGTGGTTATGATTATTTAATGAACAGTAGGGGTACGTGCGTAAGGTTAGAACTTCAACGCTCAAATTATTATTTGAATAAGATGAAACTTTACAAGTATGTGTCTAAAAATACATGGGAATGACTCAGGGTCACACTCGTACATAAGAGAAATTGTAATTATTTTGCGCTAGTCTGACATAGAGTGCAAATAACTGTTAGTTATGAATTAATATAGTTTTTTCGTTAATCAATTTAATTCATTAATTACAAACAAAGAGGTTATGGAAGATATATTTGCTTATTTCATACCACCGGTAAGGCTGGAAATGAGCCGAGTCGAGTCGAATTCACGTCAGTTCGGCTCGACTCATTAAGAATTAGTTCAGCTCAAATTTCGGTTCGAGTTCGACACGGACTCTTTTTTAAGCTCAAACTCGACGCGTTATAAGTTCACGAACAACTCGGTTCGACTCGTTAGGTTCAACTAACTAATTTCACGGACTTAAAAACTATTTTTTAAAGTCTTTTTTTTATATATTTGACATTTTAAATTAATATTATTTTAAAAAGAAAGTATTGAAATAAAATAAAAGTTATTAGATTGGAATTTAACTTTGTCTAAAAAATCCACTAATTCAAAAATTAATTAATTTATATGATGCTAATTTTATTGTATAATTATATTTAAAAATATTTTGCTCACATGAAAATATAAATTATACATTAAAACCTTTAGATTATAATAAAATATGACGTTAAAATTTATATTAAATCTTTAAACATACTCTTAAAGACAATATAATTCTTCTCATATATAATCGAGTTAGCTCATGAACCTTACGAGTTGAACTATGTATAGTTCAAGTTCAACTCATTTAGTTAACAAACTTAATTTTTCCCTCATATACAGCTCATTAGGTTCATGAAGCAAGTTTAACGAATTAATTGTTGAACCACATTCCAAACTATTTTTGAGCTGGTTCGGTTCATTGTTAGCCCTAACCACCTGTAATATATGTCGGTAGATTTGAGCATATGTCGGTAGATTTGAGCATACCGAGAATAGATTGAGAAACTCTCTTTACACTTTTACTATATTTTAGAACTATAACTAGTGGGAAACTCGTGTGTCCGCACGGGTTCTGGTGTGGACTGCACTGCGCACACGTTACCAGTTAAGTTATGAAAAAAAAACGAAAAATAAAAAATGTAGTTTTAAATTAAAAAATAATTAAAATGATTCACCCAATAGATGAAGTATTTTATCCCGTACATAAATAATATTTTTGTTTTGACAATATTTATAAATATATTTGAATCAATGATAAACTTGTTTCCACTTATAAAAATATTTAAATAAACAAATTATTTATGTTTTGACATTAATTATAAATATACATGAATCAAAAAGTAAAGTTTTTCCCGTTTATGAAAAAAGTTTTTAAGAATAATATTAAATTTAAGTTTAAATAGTAATAAATGTAGTAGATGAAAAGTAAACCAAAATATCATAAATAATATGATTTTAAAATAAGACAATAATGTTATAAGCGAGAATACAATTTTAAAATATAAAGTCAATATATTTTGATAGTAATCATATTCTCGTTAATATTCAATATTTTGATAAGTAATCATGAACCCGTTAATATTCATTATTTTAATTAATAACTTTGTTTTCCCGTTAATATTCAAATTTTTTATCAATAACTTCAAATCCCCGTTAATATTCAACATTCAACATTTTGCTCAGTTTGTTAATGCTTATGTTAATATTCAATATTTTAATCAATAACTTTGTTTTTCCGTTAATATTCAAATTTTTTATCAATAACTTCAAATTCCCGTTAATATTCAACATTTTCCTCAGTTTGTTAATGCTTATGTTAATATTCAATGTTTTGATCTCTAAGTTAATGTTTCCGTAAATATTCAATGTATCGATCAGTAACTCCGTGTTCCCGCTAATATTCAACTTTTTCATCAATTACTTCAAATTTCCGTATCTAAAAATAATAAATAATATTATTTGTTTTGATAATAATTGTAAAAATATATGAATCTATAGTAAACTTAGTCAGGTTTCTAAAAATAACACTATGTAATATAATTGATTAAAATCAATTTACAAAATCAAGAGTATATTTTATGTATGAAGCATTCTTAAAGATAAAGTTGAAAACAACATATATTAACTTTAGAAAGAGGTCGGTACAAAGACTAATGTGCATTACATTAAGAAGACAAAAAACATATTAAATTAGCCAAGAAGAATTCGGTTTATGTTCCATCAAACTTAATCACTAAATCTAAAACTCCTCACTGTCAAATAGTTGTCCCAGGTGTAGTCTTGCTCATCGTCATCATCAGAATCAACGATTTCGTAGTCCGGCTCTTAACCATCATCTGAATCAAAATCTCGGACCCTTTTACCCATTATTCCTGATGTCCTGATTCTTCTCCTCTTTCGTCTTTGTCGCACAGCAGGGGCCTGAGGAACCTGTTGGAAAATAACCAGTAAATGAACATAAACATACTATGTAATGTGACATGAAGAGGAAATAGAACAGACAATGGCATGAAATTTCATTAAGGTGTATTACCATGAACATATGCAAATAAGGTTGATGCAGTAAAAAAACGGCAAACAGAACCAGGATGAAATAGAGTCGTACCGGCTGGGCGTGCTGATGTTGTTGTACTTGGGGAGGTTGTTGGTGCGGTAGAGGGCGGTGGTAGTCGGTTTGTGGTTGAAGGCCCGGAAGTGGTTGGTTGTCAGCAACCTGTGTTAACTGGACAGCAGGTTCGACATTGTGTTGCATCTGCCGATGTAAAAAAAATTATTGAAAGAGGAAGAAAGAAAAAATGGAGACATGTATGTAGTTATTGAAAAATGAAGTACGTAATGTAGGATCCGAACCTGTTGATGTTGTTCGACTTGACATGGGTGTTGCAAAGCCGTAACAGTTTGTATCTCAGCCACCGTGAGACCCTCAGAAGGCTGTGCAACCTTGAGTACGTTGTTGGTTGACATAGAAATAATGATAGGTTTCTGTTGATTTGTTTGTTTTGGTGAGAAAAGCAGGAGGTTTATATAGTTTGGCAAAGGCATCCTTAGCTTCTCCCTGATGTTGGTAATGCAAATGCATTTATTTTCTTGAAGCTGTAATAGTAGAAAATATAAAGGTAAAATAATAAATATTGATGATGGTCAAGATTACCATTAATTTGCAAATTATTGTGTGTGATATGACTGCACATTAAAGGCAGAGGGAACTGACCTTGGAAAACCGAAAAGCCAAAACAACAATGAATTGAACAGCTTCACAATTCTGAAACCAGGTTGATGAATACTTAGTGTTATAGTTCTCCCCTAGTTTCAGCCATAACCTTGAGCATATCAATAATTTGCAAACCTTAAGTACTGTCAAGCCCAGAAGTTGGTTCCTCAATAATTAAAACTTTTGGATGATGTACGATTTCAACACCAATAGAAACTCTGCGCCTTTCCTCTGCGCCTTCGCCAGTCTTAGCACAACTTCTTCTACATTTTGTAAAACCTCAAAATTCAAATTCACTTCAATTCCAATTCAACCCATTCAAGTCTCAAGGCAAGTTCAAATTCAAATTTCATTTCAAACTAACTTTATTCAAGCAAACCTGATTTCAAATCCATTATAATTTCATTCAAGCTACATACACATAACAGAATTCATTCAAGTTTCATTTCCAATCAAAATTCAAGTTCCATCCAATTTTAAACTCAAAGTTTAGTTTCAAGTCTCACGTTTCAAGCACTCCTATCCAATTCAAATGTCAATTCCTAAAGTCAAGATTCCAATTTTTATTCTAACCATTTTGAATCCAAGGCAGTATGTTCATCATGTTGAATTTCAACACATTCCATGTCAAAACAACCCAGACTCAAAACTACACTTTAATTTAGAGGAGCAAGGAATTTCTGAACAAACCTGATCTTGCACCAACTACCTTGATTCTACCAGCCTCGTCACACACTGTCGTGACGCACCTGCTGAAATCTAATCAACCATACCTGCACAATAATTCATTTCAGTCCATTTTTGTTTCAAATTCAAGTTTCATTGCCCAAGCAATTTTCAATTCATTCACATTCTAAATCAAATTACCATTCATAAACAACCACAATCATTATACAAGTTCCAATTTCAATTCAACAAATAACATCTCATTCAACTATTCCATCAAATTCAATTCATCATATCATTCATATCAACCATCTCAATTCGTCATACACATCATCATTCAAACATATGTATTAAATCATGTTTCTGAAGTATAGTTAATAATTGATATCATATTTAAAACAAATTCAAGTTTCATTAAAAAAACAGCTTATAAACAACACTAATAAAGATGGATCTCATGAAACCACTAATAGAATCTTATCACAAGAAGGGTATATGTAAAAGAAAATACATAATTAAGATTGAAGAAGTGATTTTTATCAAAGTTTTATATTTGGATCCAATTTTGGTGTAAATATACCAACCTTACTCCACCCAGAGAAATAAATAAGTAAAGATTTAAGAATATGTTGAATAAAGGAACAAACCGTAAGGGAAATCTTTGTTTCTCCACCACTGAATCTCTATGTGATCACCAGGATGCAAATCATGTAGACAATCGACAGGTGGTGCTCTTAGTCTTTCCCATTGGATGTCATGCTCTACTGCTGCAGGTCTTCTTCCATGTGGTGGATACCTGTAACAGACAACTATATAAACCACAACAACACAAAATCTAAATCCCTCCTTTTAATTAACTTTTATTGATTAATTTCCTTGTGGAAACTCTTCAGATGAAAATTGGTATAATTGACATTTCTATGAACTATGGCAACATAATGGATACATCAGAAAAACATATGATTAGTGCGAATCATGTTCAGGTTGTCCATCAATGGTTGGTTTTTGTTCTTGAACTGAAGATGTAAGAACTCGAATTCAATGGTTCCTACATACTGATAAGCTCAAACATAATAGTACTTCATAAAAATCATGATGCAACAATGACAGCACGTGTTGTACCAAGCAGTCCAAAAGGACACAATTCACAACCAATTAGGTAATGATTAGAAAGGACAAAAGGACATAATTCACCATGTTGCAGCCACATTTTACAAAGTTAAGGCGTTTCTGTTCGACATTCTACTTCCACAGCAGTTATTGCTTCTCATCAGCAATATCCATAATACTTTGGTTGCACCACATACTTTGTTTTATTGAGGACGAACTAAGCCAAGTCGTAACAAAGTAACATTATGGTAAAAAAGGTTTGAAACAGAAAGTAAAAATGCAAGCTCAAGACACGAAAGAGTTGAAAAAATTTTCAAAAGCTGTAGATGGTCCAAAAAGTAACAGTATCAATATTGAAATTAATCGAAAACAAAATAACAATGTTAATATTCAAGAATATAGTTAGAGAGCGAATATTTATAGCCATTTTCTATTTACAGACCTTCAGGAAAAGACCCCATGAGTAACATACATGTGGCAGTAATTTGGAGGTGGGTTAAATCTTCTAACCTGATCCAAGGTTTGATGGCAGGACAGGCTACAATTCCTACGTGAATATAGGGCGACGGTGACTGCGACGGTGATGATGATAAATTCTTTAATGTATATTGAGATGTTTACATCCATGGGTATTCCTTCTATCATATGTTGAAATGGCTGCATCAACACGGACCAAAGATTAACGTTGATTGTGATATATATATATATATATATATATATATATATATATATATATATATATATAATTACAAAACAACACAGTTATTAAAAATCTGAGTATAACTTGCATGAAAAACCAAAATAAAGCAACCGAAGATGTAGTACCTCGTTAAACATTCTATGTAACTCATATATGACATCAACAACTATATCCCTGTCATTAAAATCAACGAAAAATTTGGGATTAGGGTTTATCAGTTTCAATTTGCATAAATAACCAAAAAAAATACTGAAGGTATAGTACCTCATTCAACATTAAATGGAACTCATACCTAAACAACCTCCTTCTACATCTACCCCTTTCCATCCACGTCGAAGCCACAAATAGACAATCGTTTATTCACCAATGAAATTTCGATCCGATTGAGTTTTCCGCGCATCCCCCTCCATCAGCGTGTGCCAACACAACCAAACCTGAAACAACAAACACTAAATCAGAAGAAATTATAAAAAATAGAGGAAACCCTAAAATCACACGTGCTCTGATTCACACACCATTATTGTTTCGGTGTGATAGGATTATACCAAAAGAGGGAGAATAGGATGGTGACAGTGTTGTTACATAAGGAAGGTTGAGGAAGATGAAGAAGAAGAGCGACAAGGTTGGCGGTGAGGAAGAAGAAGGACCTTCGGTCCATAGTCGAGATGGGGAAAGAGAAAAGAGAGAGACAGAAAGATGACGGAAAATGAGGAGAGACAGAAAGTGGGAATGTCAAATTTTTTGAATTTTGAATTAAAGTGTTCATTGAGAAAATCAAGGATAAAAAAAGGATATTGTGTAGCAACTTGAAAAGGTGGAAGTGAGCTTTAGAAGATGACATGTGTCCCAAAGGGCAAAAGAGTATTTGTAGTGGTATAAGATTTTCTTATATGGTACTCCCTCAGTTCCATATTATAAGCAAATTTTACTTTTTAGATACATTGAATAATTAATATATCTTGTCTATATATAGACCAGATACATTAATTATTCAATGTATCTAAAAAGTAAAATTTGTTTATAATATGGAACGGAGGGAGTAGATGACAATGCCTCATCTATTGAAAGACCAAAATTATTGTTTATTTTTTAAAAAACAGAAATTTAAGGATGTTTGGGTGGGGCTTGATGGCATAGAGTCCTTACATTACACCAAGTTAACTTTGTCAATTATTGTCTTTGGAGTCTGGTGGCATCTGTGGACTACTCATTATATATATGGTTTACAGAGAACCACAATAAATACTCCTATAACATTATTACATTTAATGCAAAATAATAAAAGGCTCAGATTAATTACCATCTATTTAAATACTCCATCCGTTTTATATTATAAGCAAATTTTATTTTTTAGATACATTGAATAATTAATATATCTGGTCTATATATAGACCAGATATATTAATTATTCAATGTATCTAAAAAATAAAATTTGCTTATAATATAGAACGGAGGGAGTAACACATGTAAGAGCATCTTCAATTGTAAAACGACAACATATTACAAATTTATAAATTGTTTAAGTGGTCCCACCTTACCTATCACTTTAAAGAACTTATTCACTTTTTACTCTAATGATAAAACTTTAAGAATTTAGAATAGGTCCTACAATTTAACTAACGTATAAACATTTTAATGTTTAATTATTCACTTTTTACTCTAATGATAAAACTTTAAAAATATAGAATAGGTCCTACAATTTAACTAGCATATAAACATTTTAAATTTTTAATGTTTAATCCAAAGATTGTTGCTTTTTGAATTGTCGAGATCAACATAAATTGTACTTTTGAATTGCTCTAATTTACTTCTAAATCAAAAAGTGCAATTTTTTCTCAACCCAAAGAAAAGGGCTCAGATTAGTTATCATCAACGAGCTTTCAAAGATATTTTGAAACCATCCACTACTGAAGTCCATTTTAGCTTCCACAAAGTTAGGACAAGCTCGGCTATACACTCAACCTGCTCCATTTAAACCTAAAGTCATTCCATGCAAGTCATCATTATTAGAGAAATTATTTTTATAGTGATGATGAAAAGGATGATTAGATGAAATTTATTTTTGGAAAGACCGTTATTCCTCCAGGCTTACAAGGAAACAAATTCAATATATGACAATTTTCATTCCCATGGTACAGTGCAGATCACTACCAGACTGCTAAACAGAATTAAATTTTCAAAAAGAGGTTTGCATATATCTTCGAATCCAGTCCGGAGTTAGTTTTGGGAATCGGCTTCAATTTCTGCTTCAGCTTCAATAGCATCAATAATTTGACCATGATAATCTTGAGCTTCTACAGCATTCATAGTTTGATTAAGATAATCTTGAGCATCATCCAAAGCTGATTCCTTTGTATCATTGGCATATAAAATCTTCTTAATTGCTACAGTGATCTGCATAGAGAACATGTAACAATTGATTATATTTATTCTATTTTTGTTCTTAGGAAAAAAATTTATTCTTTGAAAAAAAGTTCAGTTAACTTTTTACAACCCATGTTTAGGAAAGGGTTTATTTGTAAATATAACAGTAAGCAGTTTCAAACACTAATACATTTTGACAGTGTTTGACAAATGTAGCAGGAGTTACAATCCTTGTGATGTTTAAAAAGAAGCAGAATAGACAAGTTGGCCCAGATAACAACAGTCACCAAAGCCTTTTCCCACTAATTGCAACTATATAGATCTAATGACATTATTATGTTTTTTCAAAGCAAATTCTTCAAGGAGACTATTTGGCAATTAGATCTAAACAATGTTTACCGGTTTCAGTGAGTTTTTCTAAGTCGTCCTCTATGTTTAATTATTCTGCTATCCTCTAACTAGTCAAAATAAATGTTGCCTCAAACATGTTCACCCTCAACATCAGAATTCAAGTTCAAGGTTGTTCATTCCCCATAACATCCACTTAAACATATATATGTCAATGCCAAAATCATTAACTTTTTGGGCAAAAACATAAGTGCTATTGGTTGTTGGCTAATTAAGGTATAAGAAAACTTATTATCTGCTAATTGATCAGAAACAGATTGCATTACACTGAATAACACCCAAGTTCGACAGGATAACAAATGCATGCACACACATATATAACTTAGAACTTCATTGCACGCCTTTATTAGATTTCTTACAGAGATATTCTCCACTTCTGGAGTCTGACAAATAATTTCTATATCCCGTAGTTTTGCAAAGTAAAAGTCTCTCTCCTTTTCAAGGACTTCCACTGCTAATTTGAGACCAGTAATCTGTGAAACAGGAACAGAAGTGTAAAGAAGTGACTAACTGAAACACAATGAGGTAAAAAAATCCATAAGTTTACAAGTGGTAAACTTTCAATGGCAATACCCCTAAAAGAAAAAGCAATTTGTCATGTGACTGAGAGTGTGAAAGCACAGACATATTGAATACCACAGGGAGCATAGGAAAATCAACAGTGTACATACATGAATAAAATGACTTGGAATAGAATAGCAAACAAATAAATGTATACAGAATTTGCACCATTTGGTAACACATCATGGACTTCTTAGGTCATGTATGCAATTTCAAAAAATGTTATAAGCACATGTAACCTAATGTTCATACCTCTTTGGACAAAGACTGAATCTCTGCTGAAGAATTGGCCCCATCTGCCACTCCACTTGATCTGAATGGTGGCATGGCCACTATACTCAAAAGAAAACAGTCAAAAAGGAAGGGAAAAAAGAAAAGAGATAGATGAGAAAGGGAAAGGGAAAAGATTCACGTTGTAAAACCATGAGACAAAATGCTGAACATCTTGGATTCTAAATCACTAACCAGAGGTTCTATTAGGAGCAAATGTGTTGCCTGAGCCTGAGTTATTCATAATATCCTTTTGCAGTGATTTAGATTTCTTCATAGAACATTTCGGATTTCGGTCCTTTCCGACCTTACTTCTTCGCTCCACAGGATTATAGTTCCTAGAAAATAACAAAATAAATAAAATTGAATTGAAATATTTGACAACATAAACTACACAATACAACGAGAAATGTGATTACACGGCATAATATTGCAGTTGTAATTATTTGAAATGTATGCATGTGAACATGTATCATCATAGGAGAAATACTACAATTAGATATTAGTTCAAGTTTGGCAGACGCATTAATAATTGGATTAATGCAAAGATACTCAAAGGGAAAGCAAGTAGCATACTCATTCACAATGCCACCATTCACAGAATCACAGTATCGTTTCAGCCACTGGAGGAACTCCAAGTTGTCCAAAGGCCTGCCTTTAACAAGCCTGCTAACTTCAATATGCTGCAAAATGATAGTCATGTTAAGCCAATCCCACTATCTATAAACCGAAACTATTAGTTGCACATTCTTCTACAAGTTTTAATCTCAAGTGAAGTTATCTAAAGTACATTTACCATTAAGAAAAAAGCCACAATTCAGCATTAAACTTATCCAAAAATCAAATCGGAATTAATGAAATATAGATTACAGATACTGATGTTGTCAATAGCACACTATAGCACCGTTATAGTAGAATAGTATGGCAGTGGTAAGGTTCGTCGCGATACTATTGGTCTGCAAGCTGCTAATTGCAGCCTCAAACCGCTATCGCAACCGCTATTAAAACTTAGGGGATAATCATGAAAAGAAACACAGTTACCTTCTCAATTTTCAGCTTGTTGAAAACCTCCTGCAAAACTTTGTAATTCTGGATCTTATCATACTCGGTCTTTGCATCAAAGTTAACCTATAATAAAATCCACATTGTAGAAATAAAAACCATAACAAAAAACACAAAAGAAAGCTAAAGCACAGCAATGTCACCACCTTATGCATCGGAACAACACCTTGGTGCGTAACATCCATCATCTGGCACTGCACAGCACCAGATGCAGCCTATCCAAAATCATAAACAGGATCAAAACAACAGTACACACAAGTACATTACAAGGTAGGGTTAGGGTTTGGTTACCTCCTCAATGCGTGAGAGATTGAGCTGAAGTCTATTGTTGATCCAACTCAGAATCTCGTTCCTGCCGACAAAATAAGCACTGTCCATTATGCCGATATTCGTCGCCATTTCCACCGACAGAGAAAGCGAAACTCGAGATTGGAGAAGAGAATTGAATTGAATTGAAATGGGGACGAATATGAGATAATGGCATTGCGGGATTCTGAATTTATAGTTAGTTACTCATTCAGACTCTTCAGTCTTCACCTCTCTAACACACAATAACGCATAACGCGAAACTATTTTTTTAATAATTTTTTTTACGTAGATATATACACCACCCGTCTCGTATTATAAATAAAAATTATTTTTTTAGATATATTAAATAATTTATATATCTGATTTATATATATATATATATATGAGATATATTAATTATTTAAAATATCTAAAAAATAACTTTTGTTTATAATATAGAACGGAGTAGTAGTAATTTTTTTATTTAAGAAAATAGTTTTCGTTTTAATTTTAAATGAATTTTATTTTTGTATCGATATGCAACCGAATTTTAGTTTCATTTGTTTTTTAAATTTTTATAGAATTTGATGCCATTTGGCAGGTGAAGGATAATATATTTTAAATTGTAAGTTAATGGATGTCTTATTGTCAATTCGAGAGTAGTAGAATTTTGCAGGCTTTGTTTCTATTTTGGAGAAAAAAATCATTTTTGTGGGACGCATTTCTTTTCTTTCTTTCCACTTTTGTTTTAGATCAATGATTGATTTTTGTTTAGTTTGTGTGCTTTCTCTTACAATTGTTGAATTAGTTATCTTTGGTTATAAATATTGTTCGATAGGAATAAATATCCCTCCGTCTTATTTGAGCTCTACGGCTTGGTCACTATTATAAACAAAAGTCATTAAATTTTAAATTAATTAATGCTTGTATTATTATTATACCCTTAATTTAATTCAAAAGCATTTAATATTAGTAGTTGATTCATTAAATAAACTAAAAATATTATCGTAAATTTTACTTTAATAGTACATGAAATCACGAAAATTAATTACATTTAACTAACTTTCTTAATACGTGTGAAAGTAGTTATTTTAGCTTATAATTGTGACCGGAGGAAATATCTTTTATTAAAATACCCTTATTTATTATAGTTGGTGAAATAGTTGAAAAACGTGAAAGTTAATAAATAAGAATATAGTAGTGGAAAAAAATAATAAATGTTGTATTGGCCTTCTAAAGAGACATTTATTTTGAGACATAGAAAAAATGCAAATGAGACACTTTTTATGAGGCGGAGGGAGTATGATTTTTGTATCTCCCTTAGGTCTTATAAATTATATTCACATTGCAATGTAAAAAGTATTTTTAAAGAAGATAATATAATATTATTTTTTCTCTTCTCTTCTTCTCTTTGATCTCTTTATAATTTTATTTAGTTTTATAACACGTTATCAGCACGAAGCTCTCAGATTCTTTCACTTCCATCTCAAATTAATCTTGAACCATCATTTGTTTAGAATCATGGAAATAAGAAGGAAAAAAAGGTTGAGTAAGAGATATAAAAGTTGTCAAAAGATTGTCATTCCAGAAGAATGACACAAATAATTTTAACACATCTCAGAATGATGATTATAATTTTTAGATCATTGTTTCTAATAAATCATTTATATAGTTTCTTATAAAGCATAGCATCCCTGAAGGATAACAAACTAACATATATTTGCTATTTTTCGTTTAAGATAGAGCAAGAAGTTTTTTGTTTCTCATAAGGAGTTGTTATTTTAAAATACCGAAATTTATTAATCCTTATATTTAATTGTGTCAAGAGATTGAAATTTGTTTGAAATATTATTATTTCATGTTTTTGATCGAGTTAGCAATTTGGATTTTAGATTATATAACAATTAAAAAATGCAAGATGTATTTTGTCACTAATTTGGTATTTTTTTAAGGAGATAATTTTAAGACTAATTTAACAATCCAGTTTATTATGTTATTTTAAATATTGGAATTTACAAAAGGGTTATTATTTAAAATTGTCTTTCTCATAATTATCTCATTATAACATTTAATACTTAATATTTTATCTAATTTATATTTTTTTATGTGGCTTTGCAAAAGGATGAACTATTGATGAAATAATGAACTAATAAATATTCTGACCTAATATCTTGTCTTCTTGTGGCTGTGCAAAATAATGAACTATTGATGAAAAATCATGAGGCTCGTCCCACTGGTACAACTCTATTTCCATAAGTGAATGTGGCAAGACACGATCACTATGGGAAAAACTATGGTCGCAGTCGTTCATGTGCACGTGCACGTGGTCGTGGTCGTAATTATGCTCATGGTCCTGGTTTTGATCGTGGTCGCAACGGTAATCATAAGAACACATATTTCCACCAGAAGTGGAAAAATGTTGAAAAGAATGAATAAGAGGGTCAGAGTAGCAAAACCAATGAAAATAATTGCTATCGTTGTGGAGGAAAAGGTCATTGGAGTAGCATTTGTCGTACTCCAAAACACCTTATTGATCTTTATCAAAAATCACAAAAAAATAAAAAGGTAACGATTGAGACTCACCTTGCTAGTGAAGATGATGATCTAAATTACGGTAATATGGATGTTACCCATTTAGATATTGGTGACTTATTTGCTGATCCAGATGGAAAAATTGATCACCTTATTGGAGATGGAAGTGTTAAGAAATAAAATTTATGGAAATCTTCTTTTTAGTTATTAATAAGTGTTTATGGATGTTTTGAATTTTATTTTCTAATAATAATAAAGTGTGTTTTCTACTTGTTTATTTACATAATTTATTGTTTAAATGACTTGTGTTTTTAAAGTGCGCTTATAACTTAATGTTAAAAATTATTATTGCTGTAATACCTCATATTATTTAAATGCTCAGCTGGATATTAGATGAGATCAGATGAGTACCTATGTGCTCTATCTTTGAAATAATTGGATTAATGGAATCCTCTAAGTACTTTAAGTATTGACATTTGGGATCAATAGAGCAACTAATGAACTCTGAAGAGATTAATTATTTTATTAAAGAGACGGATTAATAATTGATAGTTCAAGAAAGGATTTTAAGGTAACTTTAATAACTGATCAATTGGTTGAGACGACAAAATATCAATTGTAGATATTTTACTCTATTGAATTATATTATATAATAAGTTATATATATATATTTGTTAGTAAAGAAAAAGATAGAAAGAAGAAAGAAAAGGAGAAAGAAGAGAAAGGAAGAGAAGAAGAAGAGGAAAAGAGTAAAATGGAAAAGAGGGAAGAAAACTTGGATCATTGTTCATCATCTTCTTCAAACTCCTCTTCGATTATCAGGTGGGTTCTAGTTAGACACTCTAAGTTCTAGAAATATAAGTTTAGGACTTAGGTTAGATTTGAGAGAAAATGATTAAATGGATAAATCAATGAAATCTAACGGATGATTTGATGAAATGCAATACATGTTGTTTTGGGTCATTGGGTGCAATAATATCGTGTAGGTTGAAGGTTTTGATCATTTTTAGGTCTCAAACACGTTTTGGGAGAATTCTGGTTCGTCCGGATTCGCCAGGCGAGCTAGACGCGAGTCTGCTTCGCCAGGGATTCGCCGGGCGAAATTGACTGGGACAGCAAAACATTGTTATCGTATTTTCGTCATAACTCTTGATCCGTAATTCGGATTGACGCACGGTCGGAAGCGTTGGAAATTTATTTCAATGCTCTATGTGATGGTGAGGTAGAAACATAGTTATATGCTACGGATTGATAAGAGAAATATGGAAAAGTAATGTATGTGTGAAAATAATGTTTATATGACATGTTGAAAATCCATATCTTTTGGATTATAAATCCGATCGAGGCATAGTGATAGCCGTTGGAAAGCTGTGAAAATATCCTATGGGATAAGAATGAGAAATATTGATTTGATACCCGATTAAATGATCGGAGGGAAACCAAGAGTTATGTGACTTGTGATTTAATCATTATATGTGATTCTATTCTACAATTGTAATATGTTTTTGTATAACTTGTGATGGAATTATTATATGTAATTCAAAAGGTGCAATTGTATATGCTTTGCCTAATATTAATGTTGAACTTGATTGAGAAAATAAATGCATGTTAAAATATGAATTTGAAAGAGTGAGGAAACTTTACCCCAAAACAAATGGCATAGTTTAAGATATTGGAACCTAGTAATGAGCTAGGAAATTGATGAATAACTTAATGACAACGCTCGTGCAAAAGAGGCCGAGGCATGTGTCCATTACCGAATGGTATAGAAATGAGTGAAACACTAGTATGGAACATGTGTAATTGTTATGTTTTATTATTAAAGACAAAAGAGGCCTAAAGGCTAATGTGGCCTTGTGATTGTCGAATACAATCACGTTTGTGTATATGATCACGTAATCGTAACCATTTTCTTTTGAGTTGCCCTTGAGAGGCCTTCATGAGTCTCGAACTCCTCTGAGGTGCAGGCATGATTACTTGGCAGGTTTGATTCCCAATGTTATAGTACGAATGGAACCTACGGGTAGAGACTTGTGATGGCATGAAAGGCCATGTGAAGTGACGAATTAAGGAGATAATGCGTCCCTTAATTCCGAATCCATTTCGTATGCCAAGTAACTACAAGGATCCATGACTCGGGTCGACTTCTAGACGTAGAAGCGGACGGTCAAGAGGGATACCTTGGTACGTTATCGATTAGTGATATTTTGAGTTGGTGAACTCATGACATGTTTCCATATAGTGTGAGAATTGGAATTGTGAACTCAAAGTCCCTTCCCTTTCCCTTGGACTTGAGTTAGGATTGTTAGAACCCTGTAAAGCCGAGAGAATCCATAAGATAGGGAACTCACTGAGATTTGATGTATCTCACCCCACTATTGTTGATTATTTTCAGGTTTTAAGTACAAGTTTGATTTACAAGTGGAGCTATCCTGGGATGTTTCAAGAGAAGCTTAGTTGAGCATATTTCCGCTGTGTATTTGTAGTATACAATTGAGGATATTGTATATTGCTCTTAGATTTTATATTTTTGGCTAATTTCCATATCTTGTACCATAAATTGTATTATGTTTTAGAATGGTCAAGTATGTGAATTACGCCATTAGGCACTTATGATGGTGTCAGTACCAAATAAAATGCTTGTATTGTATTATTCTAGATAAATATTATACAGGGCGTTATATTTGGTATCAGAGCAGGTCGTGTCCTCGACCTAGCCTTGAAACATCATAAGTAAATCTATTCCTGCCTCTTAAATGTGTCTTGTCAGCATGAATCTTAATATCATACTATGTAGTGTTGGGCCTGATCAACCTAATACTATGTATGTGATAGGTAGAATCATGGTTGAGCGACCACGAGGACTCCGTAGTGTTATCGGAACTTGTGCTGTGAGGGTAGGCTCAAGCCAAGAGTTAGTAGTGTGGAGTTTTGGTCAGCTCGGTTGAGGTCTTAGTAGAAGTTGTCTTTTGGGTAGCATGGAAATTAAAGAGTGGTGTGTTGTTCAAGTAATCCTTTGGAATGGATGGAGTCCGAAAGTTAAGGATCTCTATTGGACGATTGGTTAAGGTATCAAGAAATATGTAAAATCGCTAGTGGAGCTGGATTGGCCACTAGTACGAATAAGGATTTCAAGTAATCTCATTCCGTGAAAAAGAAAGGTTGTTTTGTGGAACGCGTGGCGTAAGGTCCGGAAGTGAGATAAGTTTTGGTGCTTTAGTTTCTAAGGTTGTTATAGTATCTTAAATGGACGAGAGTACTTTAAGGAGGGTGTTTGGAACAATATCTTCCGACTGGTTAAAAGTTGAAAGTTAAGGAAGTTCGGCTTTTATAGGAACCTAAAGTAGTAGAGATGTGTGAGAAGGAACACAAGGATGTATTTACATACTTCAAGCGAGATAAGTATGTGCCGGATGAAGAGTAGGAGATAAATTGTGTATCTTCGGTTATGAAGAGAGATTAAGTTCGAGATATTACATCGGGATTTTCTGTATTCGATGAGAGACCAAGTTGGAATTTGAAAATGTTTTGGTTTGGAAAAGTTGGATTTTGAGGTGCGGAAACCATGAAAAACACAGCAGAAAATTCTGCTTCTGGTGCGATTCGCCAGGCGAATTAGGAATCGCCAGGCGAATGGGGTCTCGCCATTGGATCGTCGGGCGAAGTACTGGCGAAGGGTGATTCGCTAGGCGAAATCCTAAATCGCCAGGTGAAAATCATGAGACAGAAATGTGCTGGCCACTGGAATTTTTGGGTTTTATGGGAAATCAGGTTTCGCCGCTGGTTTGCCAGGCGAAGTGCAGGCGAAGAGGGATTCGCCAGGCGAAATCCTTAACCGCCAGGCGAATCTGGCAGTTTTTCAATAATTTCTCCTTTCTTCAAAAATTCATATCTTTTGACTCGGGTGTCCGATTTAAGCGTTCTTTATATCGATATGGTGCTATGAAAGTGTTATATGCTGTGGAAAGTGAAAATATTGTTTATGAGGTGGATTTTATTCGATTATGTGCAATAAACGGTACTAATAGTATGTTATGAGAAAGTCACACGTTGGTATTAAGAACGGGCGTAGTGGTAGCACCTTGGTCATAAGAGTATGTGATGGATTCTTACCCTTGAAACATACCTTGTGGAACAGCGAGTATTGTATCCTAAGAAGTAGGATTACAGTAAAATAACGAGAAGCGAATTAGGGTTTATTATGGACTAAGTGTAAATCATGGAACGGTTTACACCAGAGAAATTTTGTAATAGTTGTTGAGAGTTGTCGGTTACGATTATGCCATTAAGTAATTTGGTGCAAGTGGGATGTTCAATGGATTGTGAAGGGTAAGAAATCCCGGTTAATGTGTACGTAGTGATGGAAAAGTTCTTCAAGAGGATGCATTACCCCGATCTATTTTCAAGTATAGAGAACTTCTGTAGTTGTGAATAATCGGATTATTCGGGATCTACCTTTTGTTGGACTAAGAACGTTGTTGTACTATTTCTCTCCAAGGAAATTCAAGTGGGAGAACAAGGTTGTATGCTGACATAATATGTCAATCGCTTTTGTAGTATTGCATACTGGTTGTATGAGTAGAAAATGAACTACCCCGCTGAAGTTTGTGGTGTGACCGCGTCAGAATTGGAATTTTGCCTTGTCACTTGGTTGAAGTGTGTCGTCTGAATGTTTTGACTTTGTCAGTTTTACCTTGAGTGGAATCATGGTTGGTGAATTGTTATACAAGTTAAAAGGCCACGAGTTGAGAATGATATTATGGGTTAGAATAAACCGGATTGATGGTTTTGAGTAGGAAGGGTTTTTGAACTAAAAGGAATTGGTTTTTCAGCTTCTGCAGCAGTGTTAACCGTTTAACACAATGGGGTTAACCGATTAACACGTGCAAGGATGGTATTTAGCACTGAACATGAGGAGTTAACCGATTAACCTCAGATGGGTAATCGATTAACGTGTGTGTGAATTATGAAATCCCCTAGGAACCATCATCTGTGTTTTGTTACCTCATGATGCTCCGAGTGGAGAGTATTGTGTGAATGGAAAACAGGATTCCAAGTAAATGAAAGACGGATTTGTGTTTTGAAATTGGAACTTCTGAAGGGTGTTGCATAATTTACCATTTGTTTAGACGACGAGGGAGTTTAACTTTGGGGAAGTAATCTTGTGAACTGTATTGAGTATGAGAAAGTCTTAGGTGTATTGTTATTATTGTTGTTGCGAGTCTTAAGGACAAAGTAGGAAAATATTCTCGAAGTGTTGATCTTGTAAAGATCGTTTCGGTAATTTAATTTATGGTGTTATTAAGGAACGAACGGTTGGTCGGAGTTAGTAATTGCTATCTTCCGCGAGTTCATGGCATCGGATTTAGACCCTGAAAGTGGTACCAGTTGTGTGCAGTTGTGTTCTAACCAGAGAAGGAATTTGTAGGTTATATTTCCAAGTACTAGTAAGAATTGGACGTTCCGAAGTTAAGTATGTAACTGGGAATAGTTTATGAAACAAAACGAATGATAAGAGTTGATTCAACTGAGAAGTGTGGTATGGACTTCGAAAGTGTGTGTGTATGTGGAGTGTTGTACGTGAATTGGTGAGTAATATGGAAACTCACAATTGTGCTTTGGATAGTTTAAGTTTCTGATAAGTGGTGACTTGCGTATGATTGAAGTTCTGTGTTGGTGTTACGTCGTTTTGGGTCGAGATCTAGAATCAACAAGGAACCTTGAGTAAGTTGGAAACCGTAGGAAGGATCAATCTAGAATGTGGTAACCAGAACCGGAAATTATTAATTTGTATATATTATCTCGAGGTTAGAATGGATTTGGAGTTGTGTATGTTATGGTGGTAACAGTGTAACTCCTGTACCTCTATCATCTGGAGAGTGTTGGACGGATGTTATAATATTGTGTGTTGGCAAAGAAATTGTTCTACCATAAGACGTCGGTAAGTTTCTCGTACCGTTGGTTAGTAGGGATCCAAGGGGATAAGTGTGTTTCTCCATGGATTGTTAGCTAATTAGTAGCGTTTAAGAATTCGTGGTGTTCCACTGTTGGTTTTGGATTACGCAGTGGAAGGTGACGGATGAAAGAGTTAAGCCAGAATAATAAGGATTAGAAGGATTGTTACTTGTAAGTATGGAAATAGGGAGATTTTGTGTTAAGTGTGTTACCTTTGGTGTGGCACGAAAGAAAGGAAATATCGGAATTGAATGAGTATAGTGTACATCATCAGGCTAGATGGAATTGGTAATTGAGTCGTTTGACAATTTATGAAGCGGGTTTGAACGTTAAAGGAATTATGGTTTTGTGTTGTGACTCAGTGGGAGGGTATAGAATGGTATATTTCTTCCGAAGGCAAGATATGACCAAGTGTTTTAGTAAGAAACAACAAACGAATTGAGGAGAAGCAAGGTTGGAAGTTAAACCAATATTGGAACAAGAGTATGACTAAGGACACGAAGTTTGATAAATTGTGAAAATAAGGATTTTGAACTGTGAAGTCAAGTTGGAATTGATTACGTCAGAAGTTCTAACGGAAGTAAAGTTAAGTGTGGATCTAAGACAGAGATATAAGTTGCAGTTATTGTCGAGTAGAGGAAATTCGGGGGTGAACTTCAATTTAAGGGGGGGAGAGTGTAATACCCCATATTATTTAAATGCTCAGTTGGATATCAGATAAGATCAGATGAGTACCTATGTGCTCTATCTTTGGAATAATTGAATTAATGGAATCCTCTAAGTACTTTAAGTATTGACATTTGGGATCAATAGAGCAACTAATGAACTCTGAAGAGATTAATTATTTTATTAAAGAGACGGATTAATAATTGATAGTTCAAGAAAGGATTTTAAGGTAACTTTAATAACTGATCAATTGGTTGAGACAGAAAAATATCAATTGGAGATATTTTACTCTATTGAATTATATTATATATAATTCTTTCTTGTTAGTAAAGAAAAAGATAGAAAGAAGAAAGAAAAGGAGAAAGAAGAGAAAGGAAGAGAAGAAGAAGAGAAAAAGAGGAAAATGGAAAAGAGGGAAGAAAACTTGGATCATTGTTCATCATCTTCTTCAAACTCCTCTTCAATTATCAGGTGGGTTCTAGTTAGACACTCTAAGTTCTAGAAATATAAGTTTAGGACTTAGGTTAGATTTGAGAGAAAATGATTAAATGGATAAATCAATAAAATCTAACGGATGATTTGATGAAATGCATGTCTAAATGTGTTATAACATGTTGTTTTGGGTCATTGGGTGCAATAATATCGTGTAGGTTGAAGGTTTTGATCATTTTTAGGTCCCAAACACGTTTTGGGAAAATTCTGGTTCGTCCAGATTCGCCAGGCAAGCTAGAGGCGAGTCTGCTTCGCCAGGGATTCGCCGGGCGAAATTGACTGGGACAGCAAAACATTGTTTTCGTATTTTCGTCATAACTCTTGATCCGTAATTCGGATTGACGCACGGTCGGAAGCGTTGGAACCCTATTTCAATGCTCTATGTGATGGTGAGGTAGAAACATAGTTATATGCTACGGATTGATAAGAGAAATATGGAAAAGTAATGTATGTGTGAAAATAATGTTTATATGACATGTTGAAAATCCATATCTTTTGGATTATAAATCCGATCGAGGCATAGTGATAGCCGTTGGAAAGCTGTGAAAATATCCTATGGGATAAGAATGAGAAATATTGATTTGATACCCGATTAAATGATCGGAGGGAAACCAAGAGTTATGTGACTTATGATTTAATCATTATATGTGATTCTATTCTACAATTGTAATATGCTTTTGTATAACTTGTGATGGAATTATTATATGTAATTCAAAATGTGCAATTGTATATGCTTTGTCTAATATTAATGTTGAACCTGATTGAGAAAATAAATGCATGTTAAAATATGAATTCGAAAGAGTGAGGAAACTTTACCCCAAAACAAATGGCATAGTTTAAGATATTGGAACCTAGTAATGAGCTAGGAAATTGATGAATAACTTAATGACAACACTCGTACAAAAGAGACCGAGGCGTGTGTCCATTACCGAATGGTATAGAAATGAGTGAAACACTAGTATGGAACATGTGTAATTGTTATGTTTTATTATTAAAGACAAAAGAGGCCTAAAGGCTAATGTGGCCTTGTGATTGTCGAATACAATCACGTTTGTGTATATGATCACGTAATCGTAACCATTTTCTTTTGAGTTGCCCTTGAGAGGCCTTCATGAGTCTCGAACTCCTCTGAGGTGCAGGCATGATTACTTGGCAGGTTTGATTCCCAATGTTATAGTACGAATGGAACCTACGGGTAGAGACTTGTGATGGCATGAAAGGCCATGTGAAGTGACGAATTAAGGAGATAATGGGTCCCTTAATTCCGAATCCATTTCGTATGCCAAGTAACTACAAGGATCCATGACTGGGGTCGACTTCTAGACGTAGAAGCGAACGATCAAGAGGGATACCTTGGTACGGTTATCGATTAGTGATATTTTGAGTTGGTGAACTCATGACATGTTTCCATATAGTGTGAGAATTGGAATTGTGAACTCGAAGTCCCTTCCCTTTCCCTTGGACTTGAGTTAGGATTGTTAGAACCCTGTAAAGCCGAGAGAATCCATAAGATAGGGAACTCACTGAGATTTGATGTATCTCACCCCACTATTGTTGATTATTTTCAGGTTTTGAGTACAAGTTTGATTTACAAGTGGGGCTATCCTGGGATGTTTCAAGAGAAGCTTAGTTGAGCTTATTTCCTCTGTGTATTTGTAGTATACAATTGAGGATATTGTATATTGCTCTTAGATTTTATATTTTTTGCTAACTTCCATATCTTGTACCATAGATTGTATTATATTTTAGAATGATCAAGTATGTGAATTACGCCATTAGGAACTTATGATGGTGTCAGTACCAAATAAAATGCTTGTATTGTATTATTATAGATAAATATTATACAGGGCGTTATAGTTTCTCTTAGAATGAATATGGACACTAGCACCAGTAATGAAGATATGTGTCTTGCTGACAGTGCAACAACCCACACAATTCTCAAGAATAAAAGATATTTCTATAATTTAGTGAATCAAAAGACTGATGTCAATACTATATCTGGCACCTCAAAAATAATCGAAGGCTCCGGAAGAGACAATATGTTGTTATGTGGAGGAACAATATTTTACATTGATAATGCATTATATTCCCCCAAGTCTCATGAAAATTTATTAAGTTTCAAAGATATACACCTAAATGGATACCATATTGAAACAGGAGATGATGGAGGGATTGAATATCTTTGTATTACAAAACACAATTCGGACACAAAATGTGTAATGGAAAAGCCACCGACTTTATCCTCTGGTTTGTACTACACTTATATTAGTACAACTGAAGCATATACAACTGTAAACAAGAAGTTTACAAATAATGATAAATTTCTAATTTGGCATGACCGGTCTGGCCATCACGGTTATATAATGATGCGAAAAATAATTGAAAATTCACGCAGTCATCAATTAATGAGTAGGGAAATTATTCAATCAAATAAGTTCTCATTCAGCTCTTGCTCGCAAGGGAAGTTGATAATTCGGCCATCACCAACAAAAATTGGAAATGAATCTATCAGTTTTTTAGAGCGTATGCATGATGATATTTGTGGGCCAATTCACCCATCATGTGGACCATTTAGATATTTTATGGTTTTAATTGATGCATCAACTAGATGGTCACATGTATGTTTGTTATCAACTCGCAACCAGGTTTTACGAGATTGCTAGCTCAACTGATTCAAATAATAGCTCATTTCTCCGATTATCCTGTCAAGAAAATCTGTCTTGATTATGCTGCAGAATTTTCATCTCAAGCATTTAATGAGTTTTGTATGTCTATTGGAATTGACATTGAACACCCAGTAGCACATGTTCATACACAAAATGGACTTGCAGAATCATTTATTAAACGAATAAAATTAATTGCAAGACCACTTATTATAAGATGCAAACTCCCAGTTTCTGTTTGGGGACATGCAATTTTGCATGCTGCAACATTGATTCGCATAAGGCCAACGAGTTACCACACATGCATCTTCACCTTTACAATTAGTCTTTGGTAAATAACCTAATACTTCCCATCTAAGAATTTTTGGAGGCAAAATAGCACTAGGGGTCCTTTAAGTTATTTAATGCTACCACTTAGGTCCTTTAAGTTTTTTTTGTAACGTTTAGGTCCTTTAAGTTTAAAAATGTTTGCAACGTTAGCCTTTTTTGGAAATTCCGTTTAAAAAGTGCATAGGTGGCAAAAACTGATCTGAGGTGGCTTATAACTGAGATGATTTGGCTTTTAGGTTTGTTGGCTGGCTTTTACATGACAAATTTAATTAATATAAAACATATTAGTAAGTTTTTTAATTAATATAAAATTGAGAGAGACGTAGGAAGAGCATCATCTTCTTCCTCCTTCAAACCTGCAAATCTAAGAACCTAGAAATGAAATCAACACAAAAGCAGTAAATCCTTAAGTATTTCATTCTATTCTTCCTCTCGAGCACATCTCTTAAGCTAGTGGCTTTGCACAACAACAAAATGTAGTTTTGTACATAGCCCTGAAACAAGAACAAATCCATACGCAGTGAGAGAGTGAGAGATTGTGGAGGGTATTAATGGATTTGAGATGGTGCGTTGGTCAGAATCAAGAGGTGTGGTTGCATCCAGTGGCAACCGACAATTTTAGGTTTGACTTAGGTGCAAACATGGGTGATTTCGCAGTGGTGGCGGAGCAGTGGTACAAGGTGGTTCGAAGGAGAAGAAGATAGATGTCGCGGATCTGGAATTGAAAAATCTCTTCTTTCTTTTCTCCTTTTCGGTTTCGTTTCTATTTTTCTGTGAAGTTTGTGAAGATGATTATCAATTTAGGGGTTAGGGTTTAAGTTTTATTTAGATTTTTGGTTGTTCTTAATTGTTGATTTTTTTGGAATTGAATTCTTGCTTCATCTGGTATTATGTAATCCAATATTTTTCTGGAATTGTTGTTTGGTGCTTATGTTGGTATAATTAGAAAATGTTACTTTTTACTTAGTGTTGTTGAGAAGTGAGAATGTGATTGTTACCACCAAGAACATTCATACGTGAATTAAATTGTTTAGGCTATAGAAATATTGTTGATTTTTATTCTTGCATATCTTGTTGCTGTGAAGGTGATTGTTGCCACCAAACTCAAAGACAAGGATGATGAACAGTTCGTGTGGAAGATAACTTAATTAATTAATTTATTTTGAAATTTTAATAAATTAATTTCTATTAAAAATTAATTAATATTATTAATAATTAATTTATTTGAAAATATCTGACGTTATAAGCCACCTCAGATTATTTTTTGCCACCTATGCACTTTTTTAACGGAATTTCTAAAAAAGGCTAACGTTGCAAACGTTTTTAAACGTAAAGGACCTAAACGTTACAAAAAAAACTTAAAGGACCTAAATGGTAGCATTAAATAACTTAAAGGACCCCTAGTGCTATTTTGCCAATTTTTTGATGTGTGGTGTATGTTCCAATTTCTCTACCACAACTTAATAAGATGGGTCCTCAAAGGAGAATGGGAATATATGTTAGATATGAATCTCCATCTATTATAAAGTACCTTAAACCAACAACAGATGATTTATTCACTGCTCGTTTTGTTGGTTCTCATTTTGATGAATCAAATTTTCCAGCATTAGTGGGAGAGAATAAGAAGCTGGTAAAAGAGATCAGTTGGAATGAATTGTCATTATCTCATCTTGATCCTCAAACAAAACAATGTGAACTAGAAGTTCAAAAGATAATTCAGCTGCAAAACTTAGCAAATCAATTACCAAATGCATTCAATGATCCAAAAGGTGTGACTAAATCATATATACCAGCTGCAAATGCTCCAATAAAAATTGATATCCCTGTTGGACAATCCAATGAGTCTCAACCACGCCTGAAGCGTGGCAGACCAATCGGTTCCAAAGATTAAAATCCCCGAACAAGAAAGGGAGCTAAGAATAAAGATGGCCCAAGTGAGGATATAGAAAATCTAAAAGAACCTTCAGACATAATAAACATTTCATCTCTAAAAGAGATTGATCAGGTACCTGAAACTCGTGAAAATAAAGAGATCTCGATAAATTATGTCCGAAATAGAATACAATGGAACCGAAACGAAGTCGACATTGATGATGTTTTTGCATACAATATAGCGTTCAATGAGATAAATGGCAAAGAGGATCAGGAACCAACGTCTATAAAAATTTGTAGACAAAGTGAGGACTGGCCAAAATGGAAAGATGCAATTAAAGCAGAATTAAACTCACTCTACAAAAGACAAGTTTTTGGACATGTATTCCGAACACCTCAAGGTGTGAAACCAGTTGGATACAAATGGATTTTTGTGCGAAAACGAAATGAAAAAAATGAAATTGTGAGATACAAAGCATGACTTGTCGCTCAAGGATTTTCGCAAAGACATGGAATTGATTTTGATGAGACATATTCACCTGTAATGGATGCAAGCACTTTTCAATATCTAATAAGCCTTGTAGCACATGAAGGGCTTAATTTGCACATGATGCATGTTGTAACAGCTTATCTGTATGGTTCACTTGATAGTGAAATTTACATGAAACTCCCTGAAGGGTTCAATACACCAGATGCACACAACTCTAAATCTCGAGAAAGCTACTCCATAAGATTGAACAAGTCTCTCTATGGGCTGAAACAATCTAGACGGATGTGGTATAATCGTCTCAGTGAATGTTTGCTTAGAGAGGGATATACAAATAACTCCATTTGTCCTTGTATTTTTATAAAAAGATAATGAAAGGAATTTGCAATAATAGATGTCTATGTGGATGACATAAATATTATTGGAACTCCTGAAGAGCTTTTAAACGCTATGAATTATTTAAAGAAAGAGTTTGAGATGAAGGACCTAGGAAAGACAAAATTATGTCTAGGTTTGTAAATTGAATATTTGGACAAAGGAACGTTTGTACATCAAGAAGGCTATATAGAAAAGGTGTTAAAATGCTTCTATATGGACAAATGTCACCCGTTGTCTACTCCAATGGTTATTAGAGCATTAGATGTGGAGAAAGATCCTTTCAGGCCTCGAGAAAAGGATGAAGAATTGCTTGGTCCTAAAGTACCATATCTCAGTGCAATTGGATCACTAATGTACCTTGCTAATTATACACGTCCTGATATATCATTTGCTGTCAATCTATTAGCAAGATATAGTTCTTCACCTACACGAAGACATTGGAACAAAGTCAAACATATACTTCGTTACCTTAGAGGTACAATAGAAATGAGTTTGTTTTATACCAAAGTATTCATATTCGAATTAATAGGTTATGCAGATGCAGATTACTTGTCAGATCCTCATAATGGTATATCACAAACAGGTTATTTATTTACATGTGGGGGTACAACTATTTCATGGAGATCAGTGAAACAAACCATAGCAGCAACATCATCTAATCATGCAGAACTTTTAGCATTACATGAGGCAAGTCGAGAATGTGTTTGGTTGAGATCCTTAATTCAGCACATCCAAAATACTTGTGGTTTATCTTCTGAGACATTAAATACAACGACCATATATGAAGATAATACTGCATGCATCGCTCAATTGAAAGATGGTTACATTAAAGGAGACCGGACAAAACACATTTCTCCAAAGTTATTTTTTACTCATGATCTTCAAAAGAATGGTGATATAAGCATCCAACAAATCTGTTCATGTGATAATCTTCCAGACCTTTTCACAAAGTCACTCCTGTTTACTGTGAAAATTAGTAAACAACCTCTGGTCTACCAAATCAATAAGAAATTGGATAACTTGCAGGATAGACCATACAAAATCCTAGGACATGTGCTAAATAATTCAAAATGATATTTGGAAAAAGATGAACACTTCGACAGTATCCATGAGTTACAGAAAGTTTTACTTCGACAATACTAAAGAAAAATTAATGCAGGGAAATGATCAAAAATGCATTGGAAAATAACTTGCAAAAGTAAAGGATAAAAGATAAACTTATGGGCAAAGATTAAATGAATTGCATTGAATAAGAAAGATAGTGTTACATAAAACGTACATTTCTCACACACTCGTTTCTCTACACGCAGGTACTTTGAGTAATTGAGGAATTTGTACAAACTTGAACACACACAAATCATAACACTAAGAATTGCTATTTATAATAGTAGAAAATAACTACCCCTAACGGCCTACTAATTAGAGCGAGACAAATGGCATTCTGAATGTCTTCGTCCTTCAAATGTGTTCCACGTTGTCATACCCTAAATTTTGACCACTAAGATTGCCCATCATTGTGCAAATCATCATCACAATATGGAGGGACCATTATACCTCAATCAGTCTCCCCAAAGATGGATGAGCATTCACTACTATCAAAAATTAGGGTTTCAAGCCCTCTCTGAGCTTTAGACAAAGGATCAATAAAGAATTGACATGATATTCAACTTGTCTAACCTCTCAAACATCCATAAGGGATCAAGAGGACTCGCACTTCAAGGATTAAGCACAAGGTTGCTCCCTTCCAGGTGGATCAAGCTTCAAGATCGCCAGTGTCACCAAATTAGGGTTTTGGTCGACCAGGGCCTCCAGATGGAAATTGTCCTCTGGGCATGAGCCAATGATTCAAAGCATAACCTAATATACTCCATGGAACCTCATGGACCCAATCATCAAGTCAATTTAGCCTCGGGGGATGCATTCATCAAAAATCAGGAATTAGGGTTTCTTGACCTAATTCACCCCTAAGTTGACTTTTGGGAAAAATCATGAACCAAGACCTCAAGACATGATTTGAGGGTCTCTAATATACCATATTGATCCATTTGGAAAAATGGATTGGTCCAAGAAGCTTGAGCAACAAGTTTCAATTTCATCTGAACCACGGTTAGGGTTTTGCGAGAAAAGTCAATTGTAGCTTTGACTTTTGACCAGGACATGCTCCCAAACCCTAAGACATGATTCAATACACCTTATAACACCCACGGAACATGTCCATCAAGTTTTATTTAGGCCAAGGACATGATTTCCCAAATGATCGCACAGTTTGGAATTCATCTGACAAAAAGTCAACTGTGCACAAAAGTCAACTTTGACTTTTTGAGATTTTTCACAAAAATAGATTTTTAACCCTAAAATGATGTTAATGTATGATTTGAATCATCATTCATCGAGAAAAATCAAAGAATGTGGGATAACTTGTAAAAGGGGGTAACCATAAAAACTTAGAAAATTTTCTCAGTTATGAAATAAAGTGACAAAGGTACCAACTTTGGAGGACCATAACTCCTAAACCACAAAGCCAGTTTTCCCCATCCAAAGCTTGATTTGTAGATCTCATTGCCCTCTACAAAAGCTTCATACTGTTCTATGTCCAAATTCCTCATGGATTTTGAGTTATGGAGTGATCAAAATCAAGAAAAGTCACTTTGTTCCAACACTTGGTGAAAATTTCACTAAGTCAGAATCTGCCTTACTTTTTTCCAAATGTAGGGGGATTTTTCACTTGGATCCAAAAGGTATCAAAACCAAATATGATCAGACAGTTGTTGTGTCATATAAGGCTTTCCAAAATGGCCAAGAACATCACCAAATTCAATTTGAGCTTTGAGATATGGTAGTGGCAAGATGCCTTGCTGAAATCTGCCAAGGTAAGGCAGATTTTTGCACTTTTGGTCGATTTGCCAAAATCAGCCAATTCCAAGCCTTGTCATCACTTTGGACACATCTGAGGATTAAATCTAAAGGGGACAATCACTGAGCCAAGCCTCCAAAGTCCTTAGAATAAGAAATAGCATGCCAAACCTAGAATTGCCCAAAATAGGGACAAGACTCCAATTTTGGATTGGAGCATTCAATGGAAGCACCAAGGTGGCATGGACTGAGCTATTAGCAACTGAATTCAGTCAAGACTTATCCAAGACCAAGGAGACCAGCAGCCTGTGCCCTAACCTCTAGTCAATGGCTAGAGGAGACTTGGATTTTCATTTGCCAACATTGGCCAACCCTACACAGCGGTTGCCATTCACTATTCCTTGCAAAACAAACTTGCTCTACTATAAATAAAGCTCAATTGTGATAAGTTTAAGTACACCAAAGGCCTACAACACTTGCCTTTCTCAAAATCCACTTCTCACTCTAAAAAATGCCTTTCTTAGCAAGTCACTATCGGGTTTTTCAGTAGAGAGCAATTCCACTCAAACCAATTACACACACACCTCACATACATCATATGGGAGCTGATGAAACACTTAAACAACATCTGGAACACTGATTTCTCAGAATCACCAGTCAATTGCTCAAGGTTTTAACCAAGTTGCAGTTGAGATGCCATGAAGTGATCCAGCCAATTTCCATCAAGTCCAAGCATTCAAACACACTCCATAGGCTGTAGGGAAGTTGTTCAGATCATCACAACTCATCTGTAACACCTCCAACTCAGAAATCACTTTGAACTTGCTGCCACGACCTAGAGGTAAGCCTAAACTTGGTCATCTCTCAATCTATGCATATTTCCTCGCACAATACTTTTGCCAAATGTTCATAATCATGCATGGAATGTTTCCCCTCAATTAATTGCTTTGCTTGAACCGTGTATCAAAATTCTCAGCCTTCGTGCAAAAATTAGGGTTCTTGAGGTTTTGTCTTGATTTTTTATTCCATGTTTAATATAAATGAAATTAAATACCATAGACATGATCGTGAGGTTGAGACGAGCAGATTGGTATGTGGATCGCATGATATAATCAAGTATTCAGTGAGATTGGAGAGAAAATGCAAATCTAGGCAAAACCCAGAACACGCGCGTGTTCTTGGCGCCCTTTTTGAAAATTCAAATATTTGAATTTTGTGATTTTATTTAATTGATTCAAAAATTAATTTCTCTCTGAATTTTAATGATTTTGAGTTGATTCTTTTTTTAATAATTCACAAAAATGTTAAAATATTTTATTTTCCCAAAAAAACCCAAAAATATTATTTATTTCATATAATTGATATTTTTGCAAAGAATTAATGTTTTAATTGTTTTTGACATTTAAAATATTTTTTCCTTATTGATTTTGCAAATTTTAATGATTTCTAATCATTTTGTAGGGCAAAACTTGATTTATGAAGCATTAATCCAAGATCACAATTTGTTTTCCACATGTTAAACAATTTTGATCATTTTAATTGAATGTTTTATTCAATTAAAACACATTTTGAAAACAAATTAGGGTTTTTGATTAATTCAACCCTCATAAATCATTTTCAAAACTCTTTTGGGCCTCTAATAGAGTGTAAGACCCAATCCTTTTTGTAAAATAACATTTCATGGGCCTCACTTATTGTATAAGTCCCTATGGGTATTTTCAAAAATCTCGGCGCGATCGTCTTTTTGTACACAAATAACCTTGGGCCTACCCTCGAGTAGTAAGACTCATTCTTCTTTTTTAAACTTTTTGGGCCTCTTAAGAGAGTGTAAGACCCAAACCCCCTTGTACAAACAATTTTGGGCCTCACTTATTGTATAAGTCCCTCTGTACAAGTAAACGGTGCGATCGTCGCCTTTTAAATCAATTGGGCCTCTCCTCGAGCTATAAGACCCATTCAAAACTTTTTGGGCCTCTAATAGAGTGTAAGACCCAATCCCCTTTTAACCAAAACAACTTTGGGCCTCAGATATTGTATAAGCCCCTTTGCGTTAAAAGAAAATTTCGGCGCGATCGTCATTTCAAACGAAAAATCACCTGGGCCTACCCTCGTGTTATAAGCCCCACTCTTTTTCTTTAAACCTTTTGGGCCTCTTGAGAGAGTGTAAGACCCATCCCTTTGTACAGCAAACAATTTTTTGTGCCTCAGTCACTTATATAAGTCTCTCTGTACAAACTCAACAGTGCAATCACTGATAAAACCCTGGGCCTCCCCTTGAGCTGTAAGCCCCAAATCTTTCATTTCAAAGCACTTTCTCCTTTGATCTTGAATATACTGTTGTTTTCAATCTTTCTTTGTTGAACAACTAACCAAACAGCATGGAAGCTCTACAACCGAGTAAGTGTTTATTCGCTTTCATTTACGGCTTTCATATACATATAACTGTATTGTGGGGCTGCTCACTGTAAGTCTTCTTTCATAAACTCATATCGACTGTGTAATAATAGTATAGATATTTAGAGTTTCCCCGGCAACTACGTCTAGCACTGGGTAAAGCCGTTTTGATCACTCTTAGATATAGTCGAAACTAGATCCCCATAGGATTATCAGACACAGTCTTCCCTCCTCTTGGGGTTAAACAATATGGAGATGTGAAAGGCAGATTCTTTTTGAACCCTTTCTCAGACTGTCACTCGTAGAAGTTGTCTAAGAAACTCTATTCCCCAGAGATGATCTCTTCTCCATGAATTGCATCCCTTGAGTTTCTTCCAAACTCTCGAACTTTCCTGGCTTGATCTATTCTCTGTGAATAGCCTGTCTTGAACTTCTCGGGGTTTGGGGACCCACAGGCTTCCTAAAAGCATCCTCGCCTCCTCTTGGGCGTTGTACAAGGACTCGTCGGCTTCTTAGAAGTATTCACAGCCTCCTCTTAGGCTTCGTATAAATGACTTCTTCCTTCAGGAATGATAGCCTCCTCTTGGGCTTTGTACAAATTATCCCTCGACTTCTTAAAAGTTTCCAGCCTCCTCTTGGGCTTCGTACAAATTGTCCCGACGACCTCCTAGAGGTATAGGAACAGAAATCAGTCATCTTAATAGGACAGTCTTTCCAAGAGTCTACTACTGTTTCTCAAAGCATAGTACAAAAGATGAAACTCTAGACTTGGACAGTCTAATTTCCTTGAGTCTCAAAGACATTCTCAAGCACTCTTCAAGAATAGGAAGGAACCCCGTAGACTCGGGCAGCCTCAATACCCTTTGGATTTCCCATTTCCTCAAAGAAAAGGAAATATCCCTGATCCTCGAATCAAAATCCCTGAGTACCGTACTACTCATATAAGAACTGATTTTCTCTTTGAACCCATATATTGGTCACTCAACTGAAATAGTACCCTCTTTCGCCTCCATCTCGGGCTTCGTACGAGATACAATAAAAAGGACTCTCTTGTAGAGTCAACCCTCTTTCGCCTCCATCTCGGGCTTCGTACGAGATACAAAAAAAGGTTCTTATTGAATCAACATTTTAGCCTCCATCTCGGGCTTCGTACGAGATACAAAAAGACTCTCTTGTTGAGTCAAAACTTCCTTTTGCCTCTATCTCGGGCTTCGTACGAGATACAAAAACACTCTCTTGTTGAGTATAAAAGACTCTCTTGTAGAGTCAACCCTCTTCAGCCTCCGTCTTGGGCTTTGTACAAGACATAAATCACTCCCTTGTTGAGTATAAAACTTTTAGCCTCCATCTCGGGCTTCGTACGAGATACCATAAAAGACTCTCTTGTTGAGTCAACTCCCTTTTAGCCTCCTCTTAGGCTTTGTATAAGGAAAACCTTTTAGCCTCCTCTTAGGCTTTGTATAAGAAAACCACTAGTTGATCCAATCAACCTTTTAGCATAAAAGTTGTGCCTCATTCACAGTACACAAACATCAACAACTCTTTTCCCTTCATCTAATCACTGTAAGCGGCAAGCCTCTGGATCATCTACATCTATGCCACTGTCCCTCTTTTAGCATGAGAAATTCCTAAGGAAAGATGACATTGCTCAACACTGAGTTAAAGTCTTCTCCTTCAGGTTGGAAATCCCCTATAAAGGAAATTATGGCATTGCCGGATTCACACATCCCGGTTAAAGTAATTCTCCTTTATAAATAGTTGTGACAAACAAACCCCTCTTTAGAGATGACAAATTCTCTCTAAAGACAACACCTTTTAGCTTCACATCTTGGGCTTCGAACAAGATACAAATAGACCATTCAGCTTCACATCTTGGGCTTTGAACAAGATACAAACTACCTTTAGCTTCACATCTTGGGCTTTGAACAAGATATATATCACCTTTAAGCTTCACGTCTTGGGCTTTGAACAAGACACCAAAAACATCATTTCCTCCCGTAGAATAGGAGGAACTACGATCGCTCTGATTTCCCTGTTTCAGAAAAACGGGAATACGTAGGCATAAGATTGAAAGAAAAATCTTAGCGAGCACACACAACAAACACCCAAAATCCTATATATCAGTCAAAATATCCTAGTCCGTATTCCCCGCTAAAAGTTTAAATTCCCTGAAAATAACCTAAGAGAGGCCCCCCCACATTGATAGCATCTGTAACCTAACAGACCGCTGTTTAAACTCAGTATGCAAGCAGGGTTAATTGGAGACATCTATTTCCCTTCCTTAGTCAGCTCACAATAGGATAAAAAATGAATCGACCTGTAGTAACCCCTAAGGAGCGACAGTGCTTAAGAAACACGTCCAGTTTCGCTCGCTACAGAAAAATAGCGCCCACCGTGGGGCCCAACTATTTTCAAATCTTAGGTAGAAGAAAAGGGATTTCACTGGGATAGGACTTTTTGTTGACTTCACTAGGATCTTAGGTCAAAACCCTTTAAGTGGGGAAGGAACCATAGAATGGCGACTCCGCCGGGGAGCCATTTTCTGTCAGGAACATAAGATTCATAGCTTTTAAAAAAGTCTAGGACATTAGGACAAATATATATACTGCTTTTCCTAATTGATATTTGTGTTTATTTTTCTGCTAATGGGAATGCGTGTGATGCCGCATGTGGAAACATTGAGTATACACTTAAGATAAGTGATGGCGACGAGGTCGACCATCAACCTCAGTGGAGGCTTCCCAATGCAACCCATTCCCTCTCAAAGGCAATGGGTCGATTGTGATGTATGAGAAGCTGAGGAGCCAACCCTTTTATAGTGCGGAAACTATCGGAAATAGTTGTCACGCGATACTGCCCTCATTTGAGGCTGATGATCTATTCTCGGTGAATAGCATTTACTCTAAGATTTCATACAGCTCGCTGGCGATCCGCTTGCTGTTTGTTATCCTGGGAGGAGCTGATGATTTTGAGTACATGTACAAAAAATCACCCTAGTATAAACCTTTGGGATGGGTAGAGCCTTGACTCTATGACAACGACCCTTTGACCCCATGTTTTTTCTATGTTTTTGTGTGCTGCATTCATGCATTCATTTTAAAAACATTAAAACATTAAAAAAATTTCTCTTCTAGTCTCTCTGTTTTTTCCAAAATAAACTAAGACTGTGATTGCAAATATCAGAGAAAAGGATTGCGCTAATGAATTTCGGTAGAAGGAGAACTCATAAGTACACCTTCAGGATTCCAAAACTAGAGGATTTAAGAGGTTTGGCGAGGATGATCACAAACCAAGAGGCTTTCAGAGCCAAGTACGGAGGTTTACTATCTCTGCTAAGAGTCCATGTGATTGAGGGAATCATGGATGCGCTCTTTCAGTTCTACGATCCGGTCTATCATTGTTTCACATTCCCGGATTACCAGCTAGCACCGACGCTGGAGGAATATTCTCATCTGATTGATCTACACGTTACCGATCAAGCTCCATTTTCTGGACTGGAAGAAATTCCAAAGAATCAGACCATTGCAAGAGTAATTCATTTGGACGAGTCTGAGGTCAGGACTCACATGACCACTAAGGGTGGCATACAAGGTTTGCCAGCCCAGTTATTGACAAAGAAAGCCCTGTACTTCTCCAGTATCGGGAACGTGACTACTTTTGAAAGCATCTTTGTTTTACTCACCTACGGGTTATTTCTGTTGCCCAACATTAATAACTTCGTCGATATCAACTCCATTAAGGTTTTTCTCATTGGAAACCCTGTGCCAACTTTGCCCGCAGATGCGTATCATTCTGTACACTTGGGAAATTTGTACAGCGAAGGGGAGATCACATGCTGCGTACCTCTGCTTTATAAATGGTTTATCTCCCATTTGCCTAAGTCTGCTGCTTTTTGGGATCACAAGAGTGCCTTACGTTGGTCGCAGAAGATCATGTCTCTCACCAACTCTGACATTGATTGGTGTAATAGGATTTATGACAGAATCAGGATCATTGACCGTTGTGGAAACTTCCCCAACGTACCCCTTATAGGAACTAAGGGAGGAATCAATTACCATCCAGTTCTTGTTCGTCATCAATTTGGATACCCGATGAGGCATGTCCCGCGTAATGCTCATCTGGAAGGTCTTTTCTTCAAGGAAGGAGAAAGTGACAGAGCACTAAAGACAGAAATAGTGCACGCTTAGAAACATGTTCATAAGAAAGGACGAGAGTCTCTAGGAAAACCCGATTGTGTCTAGGTGGAGCCTTATCTCCACTGGGTAAAAACTAGAGCTCTCAAGCTAAAAATGCCTTATCCTCGTCATGGAGTTCTTCCACCGAGGGAGTCTGTCGTGTACTTCATGACTGAGACTGAAAAGCTTCAGGTTACTCTCAACAGAGTTCAACGGGAGAAGAGGTCTTGGAAGAACAAGTACCGCATTCTCAACGTGGAGTGCATCAAAATACAGCAACTACTGAAAGAAAAGGACGCTCTGATTGAAATTTTGGAGCAACTTGTTGTAGAGAATCAAGATGACCAAAGGAATTTGCTCACTCCTTTCACCTGGCAAAGGAATGATAACCCGACAATGGCCCAAGAGCCCCGGTCAAAGAAAAGGAAAGTACCAAAGTCAGCACCTGATTTCTCTTCAGAGAGGACTCGGGACCCATTAGCTTAGGTTTCTATTTCTGCACCTTGTAATCTACTGTATTTCCATTTCCGTAATCCTTCGAATTCAATAAAAAGGGGTTTCCCCACTGTTTGATATTTGCAATCTAATTGTCGAATTTTATTTTGATTAAACCAAAAAAACAATTAATATAATCATTGCATTCATCATTCTCACATCACGTATTCTTCTTACCTACGAATCTCACGTTTGTGTCTCGGTTCTAGAGTCAAACTGTCTCATTCGTACAATACTCGGGCCAATCATCAGAAAAAGATGGATGATCTTGAGGAAGAGAACAGAGAGTTGAAAGAAGAGATCGACGCTTTGAGAGAGGATGTGAGAAAGCTTCGTAACGACATGCAAGCCATGGTGGAAGCTTAGCTACAAAGGACTGTGATCTCGGAGATCACCTCAACGCCTATAGTGGAGAAGTATGATCCTAGGTATCAAATGCCGAAAGATCGTCCTTGGGGCATGCCTGTTAACTATATCCCGAAAGGATATGTTCCGCCGATCACTGAAGATCAGGGAATCATAACAGAAGCCACTGGGCCTGAAGGTTACAAACTTCGGGAAAGCGAAGATGCCAGGGGCATACTGAAGACTCCTGAAGGTTACAGACTTCGAGAAATGCCAAGATTCACTGCCGTAGTCACGGTACCACCCCCTGTGGTGCACACTTTCCCATAAGGACAGATTCCACCGATACCTTTTGGTAAGAAGGAAACTATGTTCGATAGAATGGATAAATTCCAGGAACAGTTCCTAGAAATGCAGAAGGAACTGCAAGCCATCCGCGGTCAGGATTTATTTGGAAAGGACGCCACAGACCTTTGTCTGGTCCCCAATGTGAAAGTTCCGCACAAATTTCAAGTGCTCGACTTTGAAAAATACAAGGGTAACTCTTGCCCTCAGAGCCATCTGGTGATGTACGCTCGGCGAATGTCAGCTCAGATAGAGAATCAGGACCTACTGATTCACTATTTTTAGGATAGTTTAACCGGTGCCGCACTCAAATGGTACATGGGTTTAAATCGTGCTACGATCAGCACTTTCAGAGATCTTGGCACTACCTTCGTCCAACAATACAAATACAATTTGGACATGGCACCAGACAGAGATCAACTCAGATCAATGTCACAAAAGGACAAGGAAACCTTTAAAGAGTACGCTCAGAGATGGCGCGAAATTGCCGCTCAGATTTGTCCACCTCTTGAGGAAAAAGAGATGACAAATATCTTCTTAAAGACCTTAAGCTTATTTTACTATGACAAAATGGTTGCCAGTGCGCCCAGTGATTTCACCGAGATGGTGGGCATGGGAGTTCGTCTTGAGGAAGCCGTCCGGGAAGGACGTTTGGTAAAAGACGCTGAATCATCGAGTAGTACAAAATGATACGGTAGTGCTCTCCCTAAGAAAAAAGAGCAAGATATTGGGAATATCTCTCTCGAAAAGCAAAGGCGACGTTATCAACCGGTAGCAGCTGTAACTCCTGCTATCAGCTCTGCGCTTATTCCTACGTATCAACCTCAGGTTGCGCAGAGCCAACCTAATCAGCAAAGGATACAACAGCCTCTTCAGCAGGCTCGTCCTCCATACAATAACAATCGTACAACGCGGCCACCAGGGTTTGATCCTATACCCATGTTATACGCAGAACTATTTCCGTTACTACTGGCTAAGGGGCACATCCAGACTAAGTCTCCTCTTACGGTGCCGGAAAATCCGCCTTTTTGGTTTAAGGTAGATCAGACATGCCCTTATCATCAAGGAGGACCAGGGCATAACATAGAGAATTGTCTCAATTTCAGATCCGACATGCAAAAGCTTGTTAGGAGCGGGCTCTTATCTTTCAAATATACGAATCCCAATGTTCTCACGAACCCGTTGCCTCAACATGAGAAAGTTGCAGTCAACCTAATTAAGAAAGAATTTAACAACGTCTATCAAATTCATGATGTACTCTTGTTGAGGACCAATTTGGTCAAGATGCATTGTAGACAGAGTGGATACGGCCATGTGCCACCTCATAATTATCATCAATGTAATATCTGATCTAAAAGTAATCAAGGATGTTTTGTGGTGCAAGCAGCTCTACAGGAACAGTTGGATCTCGGATGGATCCAAGAGCACTGAGTTCGTGGAGTTAACATGGTCTACACGAATTCCAACTTCATTCAGAACCACGACATTCGTGCGATGAATGCCAACTTGGTGGAAATGCACTCAAGGAAAAGCCAGTATCATATTCTGCCGCGACACGATTATAGTTCTTGTCTGACTTGCTCGGTAAACATACATGGATGCTCTTTCATACAGGAGGCCCTCCAGCGTCAGATGGATCTTGGATGGATCCAGGACTACCATGATAGGAATCCCTATCAGATCAATATGGTTCAAATCTTTGACATTCGCTTGATGAATACCAACTTGGTAGAGCTGCATGTTGAGCAGGTCTGACTCGGACTCCTGATATCACATAATTATCACAGCTGTAAAGCGGGTTGCGAAAACGATCAGGGATGTGCCCTTGTCTGGGAAACACTTCAGCACTTGTTAAATCATTGGTGGATGCCAATCTACATGGATGAAGATACTCAGCAAATTAGTATCAATAACAGAAACCCCACTCGGCGTCAAAGTCAGGATGTCCGATCCGTGGAAGCTAACCTAGTGAGGTTACATTGTATTCAAAGTGGGCGTGGCCAGGTGCCACCACACAATTATGAACGTTGTGGAGTCTGTTCGGAAAGTAACCAAGGGTGATACCTTGTGCGAGCAGCTCTCCAGGGGCAGGTGGATCGTGGAGAGATTCGCCCATATCCAGGTTCCGGACCCATCAATTGGTCGCCGAACTACCTTGCCTATCAAATTGAGGACGTTGTCGTCATCTCTGATCATCAGAGGACCAGGAATGTTTTTTCCATTATCCCTCTGCTTGATGAATCAAGAATTTCCAACCGGGAATGGATCGAGATTACGTAAGATGGTCAGAAAAACCAGAAGGTTCCCATAGTCATCTATCTGCTGGGACCACTACCGTATGAATCAGCTAATGTAATCCCTTACAAATACGGTGCAACGATAATTGAAAATGGAAAGGAAATTCCATTACCCTCCGTCGTGAATATTGCAGACATCAGTCGTGTAACACGGAGTGGTAGAATCTTCAACAGAGGAGTTGGAGAGTCCAACAAAGAAAAGGAACTTCAGACAAAAGCTCCCGATCCATCAGTCGGTCAATTCAGTAATCCCGACCTTTCAAAAAATGATGATGAGATGCTGAAGCTCATCCAAAGGAGTGAATACAACATTGTCGATCAACTGTTACAAACTCCTTCAAAGATCTCGGTATTATCACTGTTACTCAGTTCAGAAGCACACAGGGAGGCTCTACAGAAAGTCTTGGAGCAAGCCTTTGTGGAACAGGATGTAACAATCAGACAGTTCGATAGTATTGTCTCTAACATCACTTCTTGCAATAATTTGGGATTTAGTGATGAGGAATTACCTTAAGAGGGTCGTCGTCATAACATGGCACTCAATATCACAATCAACTTACAGGACGATGCTTTAGCCAGCGTACTGGTAGACACAGGGTCAGCCCTGAATGTTATGCCGAAGTCCACTTTGATGCAATTATCATTCAAGGGACCCCTGATGAGAACTAGTGAGGTCGTCGTCAAAGCGTTCGACGGACCCAGAAAACGGTTATCAGCGAAGTTGACCTTCCCATAACTATTAGTCCTCACACTTTCCAAGTCACCTTCCAGGTCATGGACATCCGGGCAACGTACAGTTATTTATTAGGAAGACCTTGGATACATCAGGCTGGAGCGGTCACTTCAACCCTCCACCAAAAGCTAAAGTTCGTCCAGAACGGGCAACTCATCACAGTCTGTGGGGAACATGCCTTGCTCGTCAGCAATTTATCGTCATCCACTTATGTGGAACCAGAAGGGATAATCGAAACCCAGTTCCAAGCGCTTTCGTTACACAAGGACGATCAATCCGGAGGAGGAACTTCGATTTCCTCATACAAAGATGCTATTAAAGCAGTCGAGAGTACCAATACAACAGGATGGGGACAGCTTGTCATTCCTACTAGCAATACAACAAAGAAGGGTCTTGGTTTTTCTGCAACCTGCACCCGGACAGCTGCTAACGATGAAAGTCTTCATCCCATTCAGAACTTCTTCCACAGTGGAGGGTTCCTTCACCCAGTGCCTCAGGGAATCCATGCTATCAATGAGGAGGATTCCTCCGATACGGATGAAGAATGGAAGTCCTATCTTAACAAGGACGGTTATATGCCTCAGGAAGAGGTGCCTATGCCATTTTGTTATCCCGGACAGAGTCCCAGATTTATACCACGGTCAAATGTCGAAATGATATACGGAGGTTGTGATCCGGAAGGATGTCGTGCTCCGCCAAATTCATTGGAGGAGGACACTCTGATGAAAGACAACTTTGACCACAATTACTATGGCCCAATGGATGGCATGCCTATCTGGCAGCCTTACCCAGGAAACTTAGGGCAAGAAAGTCAATCGAGTAATGAAACTCAGCTAAGCATCATTGAACAGAATACCTGTGTCCCCACCATGTCATGGGATCAACACTCAGGTCATTCAGAAATTACTCAACATGACGATGAATTTGCAACGTTGGCAGGACTAGAATTCATTAATTATGCTTTTCCCGAGGTCAACTTCATCGAGAGGGATGACCCCTCCAGTTCCAAAGAAGTGTGGGACACCTTGGGACAATCGAGTGGAAAATACGACTATATGGTCAAGTACACTGCTCCCGAAAGCTCTCGTATCAGGCTCGAAGATATCCAGCCAACTGGATGGGGAGATACATCTGAGAGCACAAATGCTATACAAAATGCAACAGAGGAATTCTCCTACGATAATTCTGCCTGGGAGACAGATTCCAATGATTCTGCTCCACCAGAAATCAGCGTTATTTCTGAAGACAAATCAAGGAAGGTGCCAGACTTTGTGATTCACCGAGGAGTTCGCCGCCAATGGGTTGCTGTTGATGTTCCAAGGATTGTTCATAAGTCAAAGTAATTGTCATCTTTAACCTTTCACCCTGCCCAGGGGAAACGAATGTTTTGATAGGGCTCGCTTTCTGTAAATTTTCCCTCTTCGCTTCGCCCAAAGCGACAGAGTTTTGTTTTATAGGGCTGTAGTTTCAAGAATCGACTTGTTCATTAATAAAATAACGTCGTTATGTAATTTCCGCATTTATTGTTGTTTTCTCTTTTTGCTTTTTCTCAGAAAATGGTAATCCTAAAAAACAATTCAATAATAAAAACAAGTAGTAATAGAAAAAATACACTGCACACACTTTTGCATTCTCTCTATCTCTTCTAAACACGAATCATCACGTCATGCATATTGCTTGTTTTAAACCCCGTTGAAACATACGATCTGATGCCTTCTCCCAACTTTGAGTTCCCGATATTTGGGGATAAAGAAGAAATTGACAACGAAATTCCAGAAGAGATCTCCCAACTACTCAGACAAGAGGAAAGGTCTATTGAACCTCACAAAGAGCCATTGGAAACGGTAAACTTGGGTTCAGAAAAAGAGAGAAAAGAAATCAGGATTGGGGCGCTGCTCAGTCCAACTGCCAAAGAGAGTTTGATAAAGCTTCTCAAAGATCGGAACATCACTTACCGTTAAGATCGGAATGTCCGCCAGTAAAGCAGAGGTTGAGACGGACTCACCCGGACATGGCCATCAAAATCAAAGAGGAGGTACAGAAACAGATTGACGCAGGTTTCCTCGCTACATCTGAATATCCTCAATGGTTAGCCAATATCGTACCCGTTCCGAAAAAGGAAGGAAAGGTCAGAATGTGTGTCGACTACAGGGATCTAAATAAGGCTAGTCCAAAGGACGACTTTCCTTTACCGCATATTGACATGCTGGTTGATAGTACAGCAAAGTACAAAGTTTTCTCCTTCATGGATGGATTCTCGGGCTATAACCAGATCAAAATGGCGCCGAAAGACATGGAGAAAACTTCATTCATTACCCCATGGGGTACCTTTTGTTACAAGGTAATGTCATTCGGTTTGAAGAATGCCGGGGCAACCTATCAACGGGCCATGACTACTCTGTTTCATGACATGATACACAAAGAAATCGAGGTATATGTCAATGATATGATTGCAAAATCTAAGACAGAAGAGGAGCATGTGACCCACTTGTCAAAACTATTCGAGCGGTTGAGAAAGTACAAACTCCGCTTGAATCCCAACAAGTGCACCTTCAGTGTCCGTTCAGGGAAACTCTTAGGGTTCATCATCAGCCAGAAAGGAATTGAGGTTGATCCTGACAAGGTCAAGGCCATTCAAGAAATGCCTTCTCTAAAAACTGAAAAACAAGTCAGAGGATTCCTGGGACGTTTGAACTACATCTCCAGATTTATATTCCTCATGACTGCCACATGTGTGCTGATTTTCAAATTACTCAAAAAGAACCAGGACTGCATTTGGACAGAAGATTGCCAAACCGCCTTTGACAGTATTAAGGAATATCTGTTGAATCCTCCGATTCTATCACCTCCAGTGGAAGGAAGACCGTTGATCATCTACCTCACAGTCTTGGAAGACTCAATAGGGTGTGTACTTGGCCAACAGGATGAAACAAAACGAAAAGAGTCTGCCATCTACTATCTAAGCAAGAAGTTCACCGACTGCGAAACTCGGTACACGATGCTCGAGAAAACTTGTTGTGCTTTGGCTTGGGCAGTCAAACGTCTGCGCTAGTACATGATTCGTCACACTACTTGGTTGGTCTCCGAAATGGACCCAATCAAGTATGTATTTGAAAAACCTGCTCTCACGGGAAGGATTGCCCGTTGGCAGATGTTGCTATCAGAATATGACATAGAGTACCACACTCAAAAAGCCGTTAAAGGAAGTATTTTAGCCGATCATTTGGCTCATCAACCAATTGACGATCAAGAATCAATCGGGTTAGACTTCCCAGACGAAGATGTCATGTATCTAAAGATGAAAGACTGCGACGAACCGCTACCCAGTGAAGGGCCAGAACCAGGTTCCCAGTGGGGACTTATCTTTGACGGAGCAGTTAATCATTATGGAAACGGAATTGGGGCAATAATTGTTACCCCTCAGGGTACCCACATTCCTTTCACCGCTCGACTTACGTTCAAATGTACGAACAATGAGGCCGAATACGAAGCTTGTATTATGGGTCTCGAAGAAGCGATTGATTTAAGGATCAAAAACTTGGACGTATACGGCGACTCAGCCCTGGTTATCAATCAGATAAAAGGAGATTGGAACACATACCAATCAGGATTGATTCCTTACAAAGACTATGCAAGAAGGTTGTTACCTTTCTTCAACAGAATCGAGTCTCATCACATCCCTCGTGATGAGAATCACATGGCTGATGCCTTAGCCACTCTCTCTTCTATGATTAGTGTATGTCAATGGACTGACCTACCTAAGATTGACATAATGCGCCTTGAAAGGCCCGCTTACATCTTCATGATTGAAGGAGTCATAGATGACAAACCTTGGTATCACGATATCAAATGCTTCCTTAAAAAACAAGAGTACCCTCCTGGGGCATTCAGAAAGGATAGAAAGACCCTCAGAAGACTAGCAGGTAGTTTCTTCCTGAGCGGTAATACTCTCTATAAGATAAATTTTGACATGGTCTTACTCCGATGCATAGACAGACCAGAAGTAGACATGCTGATGAAAGAAATTCACGAAGGATCCTTTGGCACTCATGCCAACGGACACACAATGGCGAGAAAAATTCTAAGAGCAGAGTACTATTGATTGACAATGGAATCCGACTGCTACAAGTACATGAGGAGGTGTCACAAGTGTTAGATATACTCCGACAAAATTCATGTACCGCCAACGCATCTCAAAGTTCTCTCTTCCCCGTGGCCTTTTTCCATATGGGGAATCGACATGATTGGCTTGATTGAGCCCAAGGATTCAAACGGACATCGGTTCATTCTGGTCACCATTGATTACTTCACCAAGTGGGTCGAAGCAGCGTCATACGCCAATGTAACCCGACAAGTGGTGGTCCGATTTATAAAAAATAATCTCATCTGCCGTTATGGTGTTTCGAGCCAGATCATTACTGATAATGGATCTAACTTGAACAATAAGATGATGAAAGAGTTGTGCGCAGAGTTCAAGATCGAACACCATAACTCATCTCCCTACCGACCCAAGATGAACGGAGCGGTAGAAGCGGCTAACAAGAACATCAAGAGGATTGTTCAGAAGATGGTCCTAACCTACAAAGATTGGCACGAGATGCTACCCTTTGCTCTTCACGGTTATCGCACATCTGTCCGCACTTCAACAGGGGCAACCCCTTTCTCTCTAGTATATGGCATGGAGGCAGTGCTCCCCATCGAAGTAGAGATCCCATCAATCTGGGTATTGATGGAAGCTAAACTTACAGAGGCTGAATGGTGTCAAAGTCGACACGATGAACTGAATCTGATCGAAGAGAAATGGATAACGGCACTATGCCACGGTCAGTTGTATCAGCAGAGAATGAAGAAGGCGTTCGACAAAAAGGTCCAACCTCGCGTCTTCAGGAAAGGAGACCTTGTGCTCAAGAAGATACAATCATTTCTCACTTATTCTCGGGGCAAATGGACTCCGAACTATGACGGCCCCTATGTGGTCAAGAAAGCTTTCTCAGGTGGCGCCTTGAGACTTGCAACCATGGATGGAGAGGAATTTTCCTACCCCACAAACGTTGATGTAGTCAAGAAATACTTCGCCTAAACTAAAAAAAAAAACGTCTCGGTGGATTGAAAACCCGAAAGGGCGGTCCAGGCAAAAGTTAGAGACAAAATAAAAAAAAAATCATCCCGGTGGATTGGAAACATCACAATACAATCCAGGCAAAAGTTAGGGATAATGGCAAGTAACTATGTTCAACAGAGGCAAGTCCCTCAACAGCAGTTATGTGAGGGATATCCTTCTAGCTATCTTGTTTTAATGATGTCAACAAACATAGTTGTATCACTTCACGTGTCGGGCATATAGCGTCTTACCGTTATTGGTCATGTGTCTTGATGCATAGGATCTTGTTCTCTCCAAAAATAAAGGTCCACTAATGTTTTAGTAGTGTCTAGCATGTATGTTTGACCTTGGTCTGGTAAAAATGCTCAGAAAAGTTGAATTTCCTGAAAATTTGCACTTCATGCGCTGACCCTTAAGTTCATGCGCTAACCCCAGAATTCATGCGATAACCTCCAAAACTTGCGGGTAAGCGCACAAATCTGTGGACACAAAATTCTTATCTTATGCATCGACGCATGGATACTGGAGGTCGACGCATGACCTTTATTTCTGCATTTTTTCACTTAATTTCTTTTCTGTTATTTTTCTGTTATTATTTTTGTTGGTCATATTTTTCATATAAATAGTTTTGGTCTTTATTTTCCACAACAACAAGAAACGTGAAAGATATATGTCATTTCTCTCTTCATCTTCATCTTCTTCATTGTGTAAACAAACAATCACACATAATCATCTTTGTTTGTGTCGCCCATTGATCGAAGTGATAATGTTCAGAATTTAGGAAGTGTGATTTTCATCTTCTGGGTTGAGAGTTTGGCAGATGTTTCTTGAATCAAATCAGTTTGGTTTGTCCTCCAAGAATCGAATAGATTTAGGGGGTTTTTGCACAAACTGTTCATTCTACAGGGATTCGGCTGGGCGAAGGTAACCGAAAATTGGCGCAACTGTTTCGGTTTAGTAGCTGTAATCAGAGGATTGTAGAAGAAGGTTTGGGTTCGAATTCTTGGAAGATTTCAATTGACCGAGTGAAGGTAACTGAAGAACGGTGGTTTCTTTCGGTTTAGTAGCGTGGGACGGTAATTGAATCAACCATATTCGAAGCACTTGATTCATCTTGAATCAAGGGAAGAGAAAATTCTGCATCAACGATCGAAGACGTTCGGGGTTTGAATGTTCATATTTTTCTCTTGTAATAAACAATTTGCAACAACTACATATATATATATATATATATATCTCAATTCCTTTTGTGGAGTTGGGGGCAGACGTACCCAAAGCGAGGACGATTAGGGAACTGCCTAATCAAATCTCGTTTGTTCTCTCTTTCCCTTAACTCTTTTACATTTCAGTATTGTTCGAATTTGTGAAGTAGAAAACTATTGAAATTTCCGTCGTAGAGTAATTGTACGCTGATAAATTGTTTTGTTAAATCGATACAATTCATTGAATTGTGTTTTGGAGCAGTTGTACATTATTCTCCATAGAAATTCTGCACATAGTGTGTTTACGCACACTAGGTGTTTGATAATTTGTTTCAAAGCAAAATTCGAACACATTGCTTTAAATTGCTTATCACTTTACCTCATTGGATTGGAATAAACATCAAGCAAGTGATAATTTGTTGTCTGCGTTTTAAGTGTAGTATTCAAAACTGAATTTTTCTCTTCCGTACTCATCCGTGATATATTCGTGCATATCCGATCCTTTCGGTAGAAGGTTCGTTGTAGACGTTCTATCCAGTGGTAGCTTCCGTTAAACAATTTTTTAAAACAGAATTTTTGTAGACTATTTGCGTGTAAAACTCAAGGGATCTATTCAAACCCCCCTTCTAGATCCATAGCCATCGTCTAACAAGTGGTATCACGAGCTCCGGTTTATTCTGGTGCTTCGGTAAAACTTCTTGGATCATGGCGAACGAACCTAAGGGGGCTTATAATAGAGCTCCAGTTTTTACAGGTGAAAACTACAGCTACTGGAAGGATTGTATGCGCGTCCATATTAATTCCATAGATCAGAAGGTTTGGAACGTTATTTTAAACGGTCCCATGGAAATTACTATGACTAACGCGGAAGGCGTTGTCGTTCCTAAACCCGAAGCTCAATGGACTGAGGAGGACGAGAAAAAGTACATCTATGATTGGAAGGCTTGTAATATGATCATTTCCTCCTTGGGAGTTTATGAGTATTATCGAGTCTCCCATTGTGAAACGGCCAAAGCTATGTGGGATGCTTTACAAGTAGCCCACGAAGGCACTAATGATGTTAAGATGGCTCGTATTAATACACTAATGCAAGAGTTTGATTTGTTTTACATGAAGCAAGGGGAAACCATTGCGGATATGGAAAAACGATTTACTCACATTATCAACAAATTGCATGTTCTTGGTAAACCAATTCCAAATGAGGTTTCTACTAACAAAATTCTGAGGTGTCTTAACAGGGAATGGCAACCGAAGGTCACCGCTATCAAGGAGGCCAATGATCTTGCTACACTAGACCTCACAACACTCTTTGGTAAACTCGATGAGCATGAGCAAGTGCTCATTAGCTTGGATAAACATGAAAAGAGTATAAAGAAAGAGAAGGCAAAAGATACAGAGAAGAAGTTGATAGCTCTTAAGGCTTTTTGTTCAAAGTCCACACATCAAGAGCTAAGTGATGATGAAGCCAAAAATGACAAAGATGAAGAATCCGGTGATGATATGAGCTTATTTGTGAAGAGATACAATAGATATATTCGTAAGAACGATATTCAACACTCGGACAGAAATCTAGTCAAGTTCAGGAAGTAATCTAGAAGTGAAGGAAATAAAAATGGCAAGGTAAAAGGGACGTGCTACAACTGTGGAAAATCCGGGCACTACAAGCCGGATTGTCCATCCCTAAAGAAAGACAAAGATAAGGATAATGAAAAGAGTCGTTCAAACAAAAAGTCCAACAAATCTCGACGAGCATACATCGCTTGGGAAAGCGATAGTGAGTCGGAGAAAGATGATTCCTCAAGTGACGAAAGTGAATCCGTCAACCTTTGTCTTATGGCACGTCACAATAAAGCAAAAGAGGTAAAACACTCTAAATATGAAAATTGTCAAAATATGTCTCATGCTGAATTAAAAAGAGCTTTTGATACATTGCACCACGAAGCTAAGGAAGCATTTCAACGCTTAACTGCGAATAACAAGATCTTTTCCTATTTGGAGAAAAAGGTTTCCGATTCCCAAAAGGAATTGGAAGATCTTAAAAACTCCATGGTGAATGTATCAAAAACTAAGATCGATGAGAATAAATATCCATGGTTTAAGTTTGGGGGTTGTGATACTTGTCATATTTGGCAAAGAGAGGTGAGAACCCTCAAAGCCAAGTTAGACAAGGCTCTCAAGCCTAAGATTACGTTTGCTATTGATCGATCACATTATCGTGAAACAATGAATAACCCGTATCAACAATACACGTATGTGATTCGAGATAGTGATAGCAAAGGTAAACTCCAAATGAATCGTGATTGCTTATATTGTTGTAAGCCGGTCATACTATTGCTAAGTGCCGCTTTCGGAGATTTCTTGTTCCAAACGGCATTTATCAATGGTTGCCCAAAGGCAATATTGGTTTCACTTACCATAAAGGACCCAATGAGAATTGGATACCTACTCTCCCTTGATTGTTTTTGTAGGTACAAAGTCTTGAGACCACCGAAGAAAGATGGGTTCTGGATAGTGGCTGCTCAAGACATATGACCAGAGACATATCTCTTTTCATCGACTTTGTGGCGAAGAAAAAGGGGTTTGTCACCTACGGAGATAACAACAAGGGACAGATTCTCGGCAAAGGTAGTATAGGTAACCCCTCATCTACTACTATCTCTTATGTACTTCTTGTGGAAGGCCTTAGACACAACCTTTTAAGCATTAGTCAACTATGTGACAAGAATTATAAAGTCTCTTTTTCAAAGGATTGTTGCGTAGTTGAAGATAGCGACAAAAAGAATGTGTTTAAGGGCTTGAGGGTGAACAACGTCTATATGCTAGACTTAAACGAGGTATCATTGGATGGAGACAAGTGTTTAGTCACTATGAATGAAGATTCATGGTTGTGGCATAGACGCTTGGCTCATATCAACTTTGATTTGCTTAACAAAATTGTCTCTAAAGACCTAGTCATCGGTTTGCCCAAAATTAATTTCACAAAGGATCATCTTTGTGATGCGTGCCAAATGGGGAAGCAAACAAGGATCTCTTTTAAATCTAAAAACATTGTTTCAACTATGAGACCCCTTGAGCTCCTCCATATGGACCTCTTTGGACCATCTAGGGTTAAAAGCCTAGGTGGTAACTATTATGGGTTTGTTATAGTCGATGATTTTTCTAGGTTTTGCTGGACAATTTTCTTAGCAAATAAGAGTGATACCTTTTCAGCCTTTGAACGATTTGCTAAGTTATCTCAGAACAAGTTAAACACAAACATTGGGTCAATCAGAAGTGACCATGGGGGTGAGTTTGAAAATCATTTATTTGAAGCATTTTGTGATTCCAACGGAATTGATCATAATTTTTCCACACCACGTACCCCTCAACAAAATGGGGTAGTGGAACGTAAAAATAGAGTTTTGGAAGAACTTGGAAGGACTATGATCAATGATAGTGGATTACCAAAATACTTTTGGGCCGACGCCATAAGTACGGCTTGTTATGTTTTGAATAGGGTGCTCATCCGGCCTATTCTAAACAAGACACCGTATGAGCTTTTAAAAGGGCGTAAGCCAAACATCTCTCACCTTCATGTATTTGGTTGCAAATGCTTTGTGTTAAACAATGGGAAAGAGACTCTCGGCAAATTTGATGCCAAGGCTGACGAGGGTATTTTTCTTGGATACTCTCAGTCAAGTAAAGCGTATAGAATTTATAATAAGAGGTTACGTGTAGTTGAAGAGTCAGTTCATGTTACGTTTGACGAGTCTTATCCGAGAAATGTCGGAGAAGGTAGTTCTTTTCATGGTGCAGGTGTATCTATTGAAGACATACTCAAGGACACTGATAAGGGAATTGATCAGCCTGAAGCAGTGCGTATTGAGGAGGAAAAGGATCACCAACCAGTGAAAAGTGAGGATGATCATCATGCTAATAAAGATGAACTTCCTCCAGCTTGGAAGTCTTCAAAAGACCATCCAATTGACAACATTCTCGGTGATATCTCTAAGGGAGTAACTACTCGCTCTAAACTTAGTAACTTTTGTTATTACTCTACTTTTGTCTCCCAAGTTGAACCTAAAAACTCTAAGGAGGCGTTACTCGATGAGCACTGGTATCTATCAATGCAAGATGAACTAAATCAATTCTGGAGAAATGAGGTTTGGGACCTTGTCCCCCCTCCGCGAGATCATCGAGTAATAGGCACCCGATGGGTGTTTAGGAATAAACTTGATGAAAATGGAGTAATAACGCGTAACAAAGCTAGGCTTGTAGCGCAAGGCTATAACCAAGAGGAAGGAATCAACTATGAGGAAACTTATGCGCTGGTTGCCCGACTCGAGGCCATACGTCTTCTACTTGCCTATGCTTGCACAAAGAACTTTAAATTATTCCAAATGGATGTTAAAAGTGCATTCCTTAATGGATATATAAATGAAGAGGTTTATGTAGCCCAACCTCCAGGTTTTGAATCACACGAATATCCTGATCATGTCTATAAACTTAAGCGAGCTTTGTACGGACTTAAACAAGCCCCTAGGGCTTGGTATGAACGTCTAAGCAAATTTCTACTTGATCAAGGGTATTCAAGAGGAAAGGTTGACACAACCCTCTTTATTAAACGTCAAGGAAAACACTTAATTTTGGTACAAATTTATGTTGACGATATTATATTTGGGTCTACTAACATGACCTTGGTCAAGGAGTTTTCTAGTTTGATGCAGGGGGAGTTTGAAATGAGCATGATGGGGGAGCTCAACTATTTCCTCGGATTGCAAATCAAACAACTTGAAGAGGGCACATTCGTGAGTCAAACGAAATATTGTCTTGAGTTACTAAAACGTTTTGATATGCTGAACTGCAAAGCAATAGACACTCTTATGCCTACAAGTGCTAATCTTGATCGTGACGAAAAGGGTAAGGATGTTGAGGTAAAGAAGTATCGAGGTATGATAGGGTCTCTCCTTTATCTTACTGCATCACGTCCCGATATAATGTTTAGTGTATGCATGTGTGCGAGGTATCAGGCACATCCCAAGGAATCCCACCTGAAGGCAGTTAAGAGCATACTTCGATACCTCTCTGGTACTCCAAAGTATGGGCTGTGGTATTCCAAAGGAAGTGTTTGTTCCTTAGTTGGCTACTCCGACTCTGACTTTGTCGGGTGCAAGTTGGATAGGAAAAGTACTAGTGGCACGTGTCACTTTTTGCAAACTCCTTGGTGAGTTGGCACAGCAAGAAACAGGTTTCCGTTGCTTTGTCAACAGCCGAGGCAGAATACGTTGCTGCCGGTAGTTGTTGTGCTCAAGTCTTATGGCTTAAACAACAATTACTTGATTTCAACTTAAAACTTGAACGTATTCCAATTTTGTGCGATAACACTAGTGCGATTAATCTAACTAAGAACCCTGTACTACATTCACGCACCAAGCATATCGAAATACGCCATCATTTTCTTAGGGATCATGTAGAGAAAGGTGATGTTATCTTTGAGCATGTTGACACCAAGAATCAACTTGCTGATATTTTCATAAAACCATTAGCTACAGAACCTTTCTTTCACATCCGTAGGGAACTTGGCATTCTCGATATCTCGGATCATGCATAACATCCTTTAGAATAGTGATCTTCACACACACATATATATATATATATGCTTGTTTATTCCTTTAACTAACAATGCAAAGAGATATTTAGCAATATGTGAGGGATCTTACCGTCATGATGTTCAAGGTAATATCGTTCCAACTTATAGAGGTTTATCAACATTTTTGTGCCATGTTGCTTACTCTAATCTTGATGTTTATTTCATTTTGAGCACTTATCATTCATGTGAATGTTTGGTTCTGTATATGTATATGTGCATTTATCTGGTTGGAACAAAATTTTTGCAAAATTTCACTTTTATAGGTTCATGCGTCGACGCATAGATTCATGCGCTGACCTATTAAACCTTCAGGATAGCGCATAACCACATGTTCAGTTTTCTTTAAAATTTCAAGAATCATGCGCCGACGCACAGATTCACAGGTCGACGCATAAATGAACCGTTCAGACTCCTTCTTTACTGGGTTGCGTGCCCCGACCTAGTGGTGTTTACTTTCCCTACATTTTCTCATTGCACATTAATCTATGATTATTGCATGTCATCTCATTAGTCTTTGTGGTCAATCTCTCCCTATCCTTCTCCTTTAAACCTCATCAATCTCAATTACTCTCCACTAAATCCTCATTAAAACCCTAATAAAACAAAAAAAAAAAGGGGAACACCAAGAGAAAATTCTCTATATCTCTACTGCAAGGTCTTCAAAGTGTTTCACACATCTCCTCTTCCATCTCTGCGAAAATCTAGTGTGATAATCTTTCTTCAACTCCTCTTCAACCATGGCTTCCCGAAGAAATCCTAGTACAAGGGGAACAAGAGGATCAACTTCACAACCAGCACCAAACAGAGCATCATCCTCACAACGGGTAACTTTTGAGTCTTTAATTTCTGAAAGGCTATCTACTCCTTTTGGGGAATTATTCTCTAATCGGGCTGTTATAAGACAACATGGGTTTTATCCTCTGATGGGTCCAGATTTTCACATTCCTGAAATTTCTGAGCTCATAAATTTTCAAAATCTTAATGAATTTGTAGAATGTGATGACAAGTATAGTGAAGATTTGACTCGGTTGTTCTATTGTGGGATGAAAGGCAAATTTCGTGGGGCTGAATTTAGATTCTCTATAAATAATGCAGAATTTCAGGTGACAAACGATGTATGGTCTACATTGTTTGTTTTGGACACTGATGACACTCTCCCAAAGGTTACTGATAAAACCTTTGTTCAGGACTATGAATTCAAAACTGCTCTGAATTCAATGTTGAGGGAACCATATCCAGCTGAGTTTGTGGCAAGTGAAGCATTTCCTAAGAGTGTCACTACCGGTCATTTAAAATTTGAAGAACGTATTCTTCAGTGGATTGTTGCTCGCATCTTGAGGCCTAAGAAAGGAGGCTACTCAAGAGTTGAACAAGCAGAGGTGCATCTCATCTATATCCTGAAGAATAAGATCAAAATTAACTAGCCTTATTATTTTGCTTATAGGATGTTCACTACTCGTAGCTCCAACAAATTTCTGGCACTTGGTTATGCATCTGCTGTGGCAAATTTTTTAAATCACTTTGACATTCCTATTCCACAGATTTGTCATATTCATATTACTGCTGAACAACAATTTCTGGCTAGAACCTTGTCCATGATGGGTTACCATTGGCAGCCACGTGAGCGCAGGTTCATCCATCGACAAAGATCCACCCATCCTGAACATAATGAACCTGTTCATCTTGAAGCAAGTGAGGATGAAGGCAGTCAAGGTAATGCACATCAAGTTGGTAATGATGAAAATATGGTGATGCAGGAAGATGTTGTTATGCAAGAGAATGTGGCTGTAGAAGAAGAAGACAATGAGGCATGGATGGGCTATCAACCGGAAGAAACTTCTGACAATCAGGGCTGGGGTAAGTGGCAACAAAACTGCTAGACTAACCTTGGTGCTGCATATGTTCCTCCATCCTATGATGCAGACTATGAATGGCAGCATCCAGAAAATTCTGCTCCTCCAACTCTACCGTTTCAGCATGATCAACAGTCCTCTGATGAAATTCTAGCAAGGCTGACTGAGTTGTCTCTGCAACATCAAGAATTCCAAACGCTGCAGGAAACTCGATACATGACTCAGCAGGAACAGCTCACAAATTTGTCTAACCAAATATCGTCTCATGCCACCAACTTCAACAATTTCGCCAATGCAGCTATGAATAGGTTCAATCAAATGGATGCCAATCTGACTCAGCAAAATCTAAACTTGGCAAACAACCTTGGTAACCTCAATAGCACCTTGATTGAGCTCAACCTTCAACTCGAGGAATTTCCACCACCAAGTCAACACCATAGGGGACGAGGTTATTCGTTTAGGGGGAGGAGACCATAAACCTTAGGATATTATGTTTAGTTGTGCGTGAATTTGTGTTTTGTGGTTTGATTGTTTTTTATTCTGACATGTGCTGCCGTTATGTTTAAACTTTTCTGGAGTGAATATTTTTGCTTTTATGCCATTGTTCCGTATTTAATCATTACTTGTTTACATTAGCGGTATCATATGTGGATGCTGGTAAATGTTTTGTTGTTGCAAATATCTGATGATCCACTGCATATTTTAGTATGTTATTTTGACCACCGTCTTCTCTTCTTTTTTGATGTTGTCAAAGGGGGAGAAGAATACAAGCAGAAATGTTACTAACCAGATGTCAAAGACAGGGGGAGCATTGATCATCTCAAATTACATTTCTCGTGACAACCAAGAAAGTGTTGCCATCATCAAAAAGGGGGAGTATGTGAGGGATATCCTTCTAGCTATCTTGTTTTAATGATGTCAACAAACATATTAGATTGTAATTTGAGCGGTATCACTTCACGTGTCGGGCATATAGCGTCTTACCATTATTGGTCATGTGTCTTGATGCATAGGATCTTGTTCTCTCCAAAAATAAAGGTCCATTATTGTTTTAGTAGTGTCTAGCATGTATGTTTGACCTTGGTCTGGTAAAAATGCTCAGAAAAATTGAATTTCCTGAAAATTTGCACTTCATGCGCTGACCCTTAAGTTCATGCGCTAACCCTAGAACTCATGCGCTAACCTCCAAAACTTGCGGGTAAGCGCACAAATCTGTGGACACAAAATTCTTATCTATGCGTCGACGCATGGATACTGGAGGTCGACGCATGACATTTATTTCTGCATTTTTTCACTTAATTTCTTTTCTGTTATTATTTTTGTTGGTCATATTTTTCATATAAATAGTTTTGGTCTTCATTTTCCACAACAACAAGAAACGTGAAAGATATATGTCATTTCTCTCTTCATCTTCATCTTCTTCATTGTGTAAACAAACAATCACACATAATCATCTTTATTTGTGTCACCCATTGATCGAAGTGATAACGTTCAGAATTTAGGAAGTGTGATCTTCATCTTCTGGGTTGAGAGTTTGGCAGGTGTTTCTTGAATCAAATCAGTTGGGTTTGTCCTCCAAGAATCGAATAGATTTTGGGGGTTTTTGCATAAACTGTTCATTCTACAGGGATTCGGCTGGGCGAAGGTAACCAGAAATTGGCGCAACTGTTTCGGTTTAGTAGCTGTAATCAGAGGATTGTAGAAGAAGGTTTGGGTTCGAATTCTTGGAAGATTTCAATTGACCGAGTGAAGGTAACTGAAGAACGGTGGTTTCTTTTGGTTTAGTAGCGTGGGACGGTAATTGAATCAACCATATTCGAAGCACTTGATTCATCTTGAATCAAGGGAAGAGAAAATTCTGCATCAACGATCGAAGACGTTCGGGGTTTGAATGTTCATAGTTTTCTCTTGTAATAAACAATTTGCAACAACTACATATATATATATATATATATATATATATATATATATCTCAATTCCTTTTGTGGAGTTGGGGGCAGACGTACCCAAAGCGAGGACGATTGGGGAACTGCCTAATCAAATCTCGTTTGTTCTCTCTTTCCCTTAACTCTTTTACATTTCAGTATTGTTCGAATTTGTGAAGTAGCAAACTATTGAAATTTCTGTTGTAGAGTAATTGTACGCTGATAAATTGTTTTGTTAAATCGATACAATTCATTGAATTATGTTTTGGAGCAGCTGTACATTATTCTCCATAGAAATTCTGTACATAGTGTGTTTACGCACACGGTGTTTGATAATTTGTTTCAAAGCAAAATTCGAACACATTGCTTTAAATTGCTTATCACTTTACCTCATTGGATTAGAATAAACATCAAGCAAGTGATAATTTGTTGTCTGCGTTTTAAGTGTAGTATTCAAAACTGAATTTTTCTCTTCCGTACTCATCCGTGATATATTCGTGCATATCCGATCCTTTCGGTAGAAGGTTCGTTGTAGACGTTCTATCCAGTGGTAGCTTCCGTTAAACAATTTTTTAAAACAGAATTTTTGTAGACTATTTGCGTGTAAAACTCAAGGGATCTATTCAACCCCCTTCTAGATCCATAGCCATCGTCTAACAAGTTACACCATCCATCGGAGGAAAACTCCAGTCAAGGTCATCTTCGACAAGAAGCTCAGGATGTCCTGAATTCAAAGTTGGTAGAAGGATAATGGTCGTTATGTTTCAACATAGCCCTTTTCCCTGTAAATTACCATTTTCTAACTTTGTAAATACTCTTTGGAATCACGCGTTTGGCTGATCTCCATCTTATCAATAAAATTTGAGCCCTTGTGCTTTTGTTTGTAATTCTCACTTGTTTTAGCTTTACAGAACGACATTTTAATATGATCAACGATTCTTGAAATAAAACAAAAATGAATTTACTTGTAAAACTTTTTCTGCTTTAAAATAAAGATGGCAATTTCTTTTGACTGTTAAACATCAAAAGAACATCAATCGCTTCTCCAGAAGTAAGCAAACTTCAAAGTGCAGAATCAAAGTACTCCTTCTAACCCAGTACGCCTGAATGAAGGGATCAACTGTGTCAGAGACCTTGTTTCATCTGACACGCCTCGGCCGAGTTCTTATCTCCAAACCCGACCAACATAGTTCCCCGCGAGGACTACTTCTCCTAAGCAAGGTAGAATTGCTACTTTTGGACCAACGGTACTTCTTCGCCCTGCGATGGCCGAGTATCCAATCATGTTCATCTTTTAGTTTGTATGTCGCGTCAGTTTTGTCAGCATATACATACGTACATCATGCATTATTTATTTGCATTCGCATTCATATTGCATCACTATCACTCTAGTCGGTCTTGTCCCCTGGTGATAAAAAGTCATCTCAATCGAGTTGTCAAGTTTTTTCCTCGTCAGGAAGTGCTGCGTCTGAACAATCTCTCTCCTCCAGTTTATTTCTGGAATGAAGTTGGCTCCTCGGCCACTTTGATAACTTGAACCTCTGAAAGACCAGAGAACCTTCAACCGATGTCACTCTTCGCCATTGAAGATGATATTTTTGCTTTCCCGGATTAAGGAAAATCCCTAGAGGAAGCCTCTTAAGCAGAGATTCGGCAATACAGCCGTTTTTCTCCACAAAAAAAAACGCTGATGAAAAGGTCACCAGCACCTCAAAATTGGATCACATCATATGGCGTTTCTCTGGGAAGATCCCGAGAAAAGTATGATGCAATATCCCCAAGCGTGAAAGCAGTCTCTCAAGAGACTCGTTTTCCCCAGTAGAGTCGGCAAATGGCGTCTCCAACAGAGAAGTTTGTGCACCTCTACAACTCAGACGATTGGGCTCCACAGCAAGTCTGACGTCAACTTTTTCCGTCAAATGGCATCTCCCCAGGAAAATTCGGCGAGAAGTTTGAGGAAAACCGCTATGAATAGCGTCCCTTGTCAATAAAGTTTATTGACAAAAGAAACTAAGACCAGTTCCTGGGTAGGAAGCCAGGATCGAGGGGAAGTTTAAATCAAGAAACTAAGACCAGTTCCTTGGTAGGAAACAAGGATCGAGGGGAAGTTTAAATCAGAAACTAAGACCAGTTCCTTGGTAGGAAACCAGGATCGAGGGGAAGTTTAAATCAAGAAACTAAGACCAGTTCCTTGGTAGGAAACCAGGATCGAGGGGAAGTTTAAATCAGAAACTGAGACCAGTTCCTTGGCTGAAGACCAGGATCGAGGGGAAGTTTACCTTTTCTAAGCATCATTGCTTAGCGAAAGAAGATAAATGCGTGAATTACCATTCATAGACGTCGTCAAAATTTCGGATATTCCGATATTTAATCCTCTTGCACCCCGAATGCCTGAATACCTTCGCCATTCACACCTTCGTGTCCATGAAGATTAAGTAGGGGCACCTGTCATATCCCAAATTTTGACCACTAAGATTGCCCATCATTGTGCAAATCATCATCACAATATGGAGGGACCATCATACCTCAATCAGTCTCCCCAAAGATGGATGGGCATTCACTACTATCAAAAATTAGGGTTTCAAGCCCTCTCTGAGCTTTAGACAAAGGATCAATCAAGAATTTACATGATCTTCAACTTGTATAACCTCTCAAACGTCCACAAGGGATTAAGAGGACTCCCACTTCAAGGATTAAGCACAAGGTTGCTCCCTTCCAGGTGGATCAAGCTTCAAGATCGTCAGTGTCACCAAATTAGGGTTTTGGTCGACCAGGGCCTCCAGATGGAAATTGTCCTCTGAGCATGAGCCAATGATTCAAAGCATAACCTAATATACTCCATGGAACCTCATGGACCCAATCATCAAGTCAATTTAGCCTCAGGGGATGCATTCATCAAAAATCAGGAATTAGGGTTTCTTGACCTAATTCACCCCTAAGTTGACTTTTGGGACAAATCATGAACCAAGACCTCAATACATGATTTTAGGGTCTCTAATATACCATATTGATCCATTTGGAACAATGGATTGGTCCAAGAAGCTTGAGCAACAAGTTTCAATTTCATCTGAACCATAGTTAGGGTTTTGCGAGAAAAGTCAATTGTAGCTTTGACTTTTGACCAGGACATGCTCCCAAACCCTAAGACATGATTCAATACACCCTATAACACCCATGGAACATGTCCATCAAGTTTGATTTAGGTCAAGGACATGATTTCCCAAAGGATCGCACAGTTTGGAATTCATCTGATAAAAAGTCAACTGTGCACAAAAGTCAACTTTGACTTTTTGAGATTTTTCACAAAAATAGATTTTCAACCCTAAAATGATGTTAATGTATGATTTGAATCATCATTCATCGAGAAAAATCAAAGAAAGTGGGATAACTTGTAAAAGGGGTAACCATAAAAACTTAGAAAATTTTCTCAGTTATGAAATAAAGTGACAAAGGTACCAACTTTGGAGGATCATAACTCCTAAACCACAAATCCATTTTCCCCATCCAAAGCTTGATTTGTAGATCTCATTGCCCTCTACAAAAGCTTCATACTGATCTATGTCCAAATTCCTCATGGATTTTGAGTTATGGAGTGATCAAAATCAAGAAAAGTCACTTTGTTCCAACACTTAGTGAAAATTTCACTGTCAGAATCTGCCTTACTTTTTTCCAAATGTAGGGGGATTTTTCACTTGGATCCAAAAGGTATCAAAACCAAATATGATCAGACAATTGTTGTGTCATATAAGGGCTTTCCAAAATGGCCAAGAACATCACCAAATTCAATTTGAGCTTTGAGATATGGTAGTGGCAAGATGCCTTGCTGAAATCTACCAAGGCAAGGCAGATTTTTGCACTTTTGGTCGATTTGCCAAAATCAGCCAATTCCAAGCCTTGTCATCACTTTGGACACATCTGAGGATTGAATCTAAAGGGGACAATCACTGAGCCAAGCCTCCAAAGTCTTTGGAACAAGAAATAACATGCCAAACCTAGAATTGCCCAAAATAGGGACAAGACTCCAATTTTGGATTGGAGCATTCAATGGAAGCACCAAGGTGGCATGGACTGAGCTATTAGCAACTGAATTCAGTCAAGACTTATCCAAGACCAAGGGGACCAGCAGCCTGTGCCCTAACCTCTAGTCAATGGCTAGAGGAGACTTGGATTTTCATTTGCCAACATTGGCCAACCCTACTCAGCAGTTGCCATTCACTATTCCTTGCAAAACAAACTTGCTCTACTATAAATAGAGCTCAATTGTGATCAGTTTAAGTACACCAAAGGCCTACAACACTTGCCTTTCTCAAAATCCACTTCTCACTCTCAAAAATGCCTTTCTTAGCAAGTCACTATCGGATTTTTCAGTAGAGAGCAATTCCACTCAAACCAATCACACACACACCTCACTTACATCATATGGGAGCTGATCAAACACTTAAACAACATCTGGAACACTGATTTCTCAGAATCACCAGTCAATTGCTCAAGGTTTTAACCAAGTTGCAGTTGAGATGCCATGAAGTGATCCAGCCTATTTCCATCAAGTCCAAGCATTCAAACACACTCCATAGGGTGTAGGGAAGCTGTTCAGATCATCATAACTCATCTGTAACACCTCCAACTCAGAAATCACTTTGAACTTGCTGCCACGACCTATAGGTAAGCCTAAACTTGGTCATATCTCAATCTATGCATATTTCCTCGCACAATACTTTTGCCAAATGTTCATAATCATGCATGGAATGTATCCCCTCAATTAATTGCTTTGCTTGAATCGTGTATCAAAATTCTCAGCCTTCATGCAGAAATAGGGTTCTTGAGGTTTTGTCTTGATTTTTATTCCATGTTTAATATAAATGAAATTAAATACCATAGACATGATCGAAGGGTTGAGATGAGCAGATTGGTATGTGGATTGCATGATATAATCAAGTATTTAGTGAGATTGGAGAGAAAATGCAAATCTGGGCAAAACCCAGAACACGCGCGTGTTCTTGGGGTGTTCTTGGCGCCCTTTTTGAAAATTCAAATATTTGAATTTTGTGATTTTATTTAATTGATTCAAAAATTAATTTCTCTCTGAGTTTTAATGATTTTGAGTTGATTCTTTTTTTAATAATTCACAAAAATGTTAAAATATTTTATTTTCCCAAAAAATCCCAAAAATATTATTTATTTCATATAATGGATATTTTTTCAAAGAATTAATGTTTTAATTGTTTTTGACATTTAAAATATTTTTTCCTTATTGATTTTGCAAATTTTAATGATTTCTAATCATTTTGTAGGGCAAAACTTGATTTATGAAGCATTAATCCAAGATCACAATTTTTTTCCACATGTTAAACAATTTTGATCATTTTAATTGAATGTTTTATTCAATTAAAACACATTTTGAAAACAAATTAGGGTTTTTGATTAATTCAACCCTCATAAATCATTTTCAAAACTCTTTTGGGCCTCTAATAGAGTGTAAAACCCAATCCTTTTTGTAAAATAACCTTTCATGGGCTTCACTTATTGTATAAGTCCCTCCGGGTATTTTCAAAAATCTCGGCGCGATCGTCATTTTGTACACAAATAACCTTGGGCCTACCCTCGAGTAGTAAGACTCATTCTTCTTTTTTAAACTTTTTGGGCCTCTTAAGAGAGTGTAAGACCCAAACCCCCTTGTACAAACAATTTTGGGCCTCACTTATTGTATAAGTCCATATGTACAAGTAAAAGGCATGATCGTCGCCTTTTAAATCAATTGGGCCTCTCCTCAAGCTATAAGACCCATTCAAAACTTTTTGGGCCTCTAATAGAGTGTAAGACCCAATCCCCTTTTAACCAAAACAACTTTGGGCCTCAGATAATGTATAAGCCCCATTGCCTTAAAAGAAAATCTCGGCGCGATCGCCATTTCAAACGAAAAATCATCTGGGGCTACACTCGTGTTATAAGCCCCACTCTTTTTCTTTAAACCTTTTGGGCCTCTTGAGAGAGTGTAAGACCCATCCCTTTGTACAACAAATAATTTTTTGGGCCTCAGTCACTTGTATAAGTCCCTCTGTACAAACTCAATAGTGCAATCACTGATAAAACCCTGGGCCTCCCCTTGAGCTGTAAGCCCCAAATCTTTCATTTCAAAGCACTTTCTCCTTTGATCTTGAATATACTGTTGTTTTCAATCTTTCTTTGTTGACCAACAAACCAAACAACATGGAAGCTCTACAACTGAGTAAGTGTTTATCCGCTTTCATTTACCGCTTTCATATACATATAACTGTATTGTGGGGCTGCTCACTGTAAGTCTTCTTTCATAAACTCATATCGACTGTGTAATAATAGTATAGATATTTAGAGTTTCCCCGAAAACTACGTCTAGCACTAGGTAAAGCCGTTTTGATCACTCTTAGATATAGTCGAAACTAGATCCCCAGAGGATTACCAGACACAGTCTTCCCTCCTCTTAGGGTTAAACAATATGGAGATGTGAAAGGCAAATTCTTTTTGAACACTTTCTCAGACTGTCACTCGTAGAAGTTGTCTAAGAAACTCTATTCCCCAGAGATGATCTCTTCTCCGTGAATTGCATCCCTTGAGTTTCTTCCAAATTCTCGAACTTTCCTGGATTGATCTATTCTCTATGAATAGCCTGTCTTGAACTTCTCAGGGTTTGGGGACCCACAGGCTTCTTAAAAGCACCCTTAGGAATTGTCAAGAAACTCTACTCCCCAGAGATGATCTCTTCTCTGTGAATTGTATCCCTTGAGTTTCTTCCAAATTCTCAAACTTTCCTGGCTTGATCTATTCTTTGTGAATAGCCTGTCTTGAACTTCTCGGGGTTTGGGGACCCACAGGCTTCCTAAAAGCATCCTCGCCTCCTCTTGGGCGTTGTACAAGGACCCGTCGACTTCTTAGAAGTATTCACAGCCTCCTCTTAGGCTTCGTATAAATTATTTCTTCTTCCGGGGATGATAGCCTCCTCTTGGTCTTAGTACAAATTGTCCCTCAGCTTCTTTAAAGTTTCCATCCTCCTCTTGGGCTTCGTACAAATTGTCCCGACGACCTCCTAGAGGTATAGGAACAGAAATCAATCATCTTAATAGGACAGTCTTTCCAAGAGTCTACTACTGTTTCTTAAAGCATAGTACAAAAGATGAAACTCTAGACTTGGACAGTCTAATTTCCTTGAGTCTCAAAGACATTCTCAAGCACCCTTCAAGAATAGGAAGGAAATATCCTTGATCCTCGAATCAAAATCCCTGAGTACAGTGTTACTCATATAAGAACTGATTTTCTCTTTGAACCCATATACTGGTCACTCAACTGACACAGTACCCTTTTTCGCCTCCATCTCGGGCTTCGTACGAGATACAATAAAAAGGACTCTCTTGTAGAGTCAACCCTCTTTCGCCTCCATCTCGGGCTTCATACGAGATACAAAAAAAAGGTTCTTATTGAATCAACACTTTAGCCTCCATCTCGGGCTTTGTACGAGATACAAAAAGACTCTCTTGTTGAGTCAAAACTTCCTTTTGCCTCTATCTCGGGCTTCGTACGAGATACAAAAACACTCTCTTGTTGAGTATAAAAGACTCTCTTGTAGAGTCAACCCCTCTTCAGCCTCCGTCTTGGGCTTTGTACAAGACACAAATCACTCCCTTGTTGAGTATAAAACTTTTAGCCTCCATCTCGGGCTTCGTACGAGACACCATAAAAGACTCTCTTGTTGAGTCAACTCCCTTTTAGCCTCCTCTTAGGCTTTGTATAAGGAAAACCTTTTAGCCTCCTCTTAGGCTTTGTATAAGAAAACCACTGGTTGATCCAATCAACCTTTTAGCATCAAAGTTGTGCCTCGTTCACAGTACACAAACATCAACAACTCTTTTCCCTTCATCTAATCGCTGTAAGCGGCAAGCCTCTGGATCATCTACATCCATGCCACTGTCCCTCTTTTAGCATGAGAAATTCCTAAGGAAAGATGACATTGCTCTACACTGAGTTAAAGTCTTCTCCTTCAGGTTAGAAATCCCCTATAAAGGAAATTATGGCATTGCCAGATTCACACATCCCGGTTAAAGTAATTCTCCTTTATAAACAGTTGTGACAAACAAACCCCTCTTTAGAGATGACAAATTCTCTCTAAAGATAACACCTTTTAGCTTCACATCTTGGGCTTCGAACAAGATACAAATAGACCCTTCAGCTTCACATCTTGGGCTTTGAACAAGATACAAACTACCTTTAGCTTCACATCTTGGGCTTTGAATAAGATATAGATCACCTTTAAGCTTCACGTCTTGGGCTTTGAACAAGACACCAAAACACCATTTCCTCCTGTAGAATAGGAGGAACTACGATCGCTCTGATTTCCCTGTTTCAGAAAAACGGGAATACGTAGGCATAAGATTGAAAGAAAAATCTTAGCAAGCACACTCAACAAAAACCCAAAATCCCGTATATCAGTCAAAACATCCTAGTCCGTATTCCCCGCTAAAAGTTTAAATTCCCTGAAAATAACCTAAGAGAGCCCCCCCACATTGATAGCATCCGTAACCTAACAGACCGCTGTTTAAACTCAGTATACAAGCAGGGTTAATTAGAGACATTTATTTCCCTTCCTTAGTCAGCTCACAATAGGATAAAAAATGAATCGACCTGTAGTAACCCCCAAGGAGCGACAGTGCTTAAGAAACACGTCCAGTTTTGCTCGCTACTCACGTGTCTCCTTCCAACAAATGGATAAGAACAAAGTTCCCTCCTTTATTTGAATTCAAATCTTGAGTCGAACGTCATCACAAAGCGTCTGTCGAATCATATTTCCAAATTGTTAGAAATATTTCTAAGTCCATAAAATATGTCTCTCTTACACAAGGATGCTTTCGACTAGAATTTCTGGGAATACCATTCCAGTCGAAGTCTTCCAAAACTTCTCAAAAAATTCTATTTCTTGGATTAATACTCTTAACCTCATGCCAGGCATCGAAATTAGGAGCTAACAAATTGCCCATCCAAAAATGTCATTTTCGACACCATTAAAGAAAAAGGAATTTTTGATAATGTCATTTGACGCCTCATTTAGTCCTTGCGAAGTTTCGACGTTTACTTATGCTTCCAACGTTATAAAACTGTTCACTTTCCTATCAGCAGACCTATGATGTCATAGCCATCATTACCATATCTGACACATCCCCTCAAAGCTAGCGAGAATCTCCATCATCATCACATTTCCTAGAGTCTAGGAGATCATGGGGGTAGGCATTAATTGCCACCGTTCCATCAGAGATCGTGGGAAGGACACGCGTCTCACTCCCAATGTTACCATTAAAGTAACTTCTGAAACCGTTTCCACTCCCAGCCTTATAAATGTCCCCTTTCATCAATTTTTTAACTTTTTACACTCTCTTACTCTCAAATCTCCCAGAAAACTTCTCACTTTTCAAAAGAACTCAGCTTCTTTCATTTCATTCTAACAATGGCTTCCTCCACACGATCAACCAAGGATGCTAACAAGACTATTAAGGAACTTGGCAAACCTGCAAGAGCTCCTAAGAAGATCACTCAACTTCCCCTGTTCGATTCCATCACTGGACCTGCCATGGTGGGAAATCAACAGTACCTACCTGAACCTCTTACTGAAGAGAAAAGAAGAATTTATGCTTCTCAGGTACTTATCCCTTTAACTGTTATTGGTAAGCCTCTGGCTTTGTGTGTTCCTCTGTCTGACCCCAATGTTGATCTCAGTAAGCTTAGGGATCTCTTCCCTACTTATCATAAGTATAAACCCATAGGTCAAGCTAAAAAACCTAGAGCTAGCAACGAGGATCCTAAACCTGCTAACCAGGACAATCCTCCAACTGAAGAGGCCATTGATCTTAGATATATGAACAATTTGAGGGTATTTTAGGGCTAGTCCATCTTTGAAGAATCCCCCTGACTATTTAGGATGGTTGAATAAGTTAGAGAAAACAAAATACGAGGTTTGGAAAGAAATGGGTATTTATGATTTAATTATGTTGTCGAAAGTAGGACCTGAATATTGCTTGAATATGCTTGTTTCGTCCTTGTATTTCTGGGACATCACATATTACACACTCCATCTTCCATGTGGAATGATGACACCGACTCTGTTCGACGTAGCCGCTATCACATGGTTCAAACCAACAGGGAATACTTACGACCCTGATTTTATGTCTGATGATATTATTAGCGTTTCGACCTCTAGAGAAGCATATTTGACCCATATCGCACACTATCATGATAAGGACCTAGAAGAGGTTTCGGATATCGAACACATAGCTTTTTTAGCTCTATGGATGTCTCGTTGTGTCTTCCGTTCGAAGTCACTTCAAGTTGCTAGTAAATTCCTGACTATGGCGAACCAACTCCATGCTGGCCACGACCTTTGTTTGAGCGAACTGATTCTTACTAACCTCTATGAATCCATGATCGAAGGCGTTACCCAACTCAAGTGTCTGGGTAACAAAGGAAATCTCCTTCTTTCTGGACCCTTCTGGCTTCTACAACTGTGGTTGAACGCTTCATTCGAAGCATGTCTTCCCCACAAGAATCAAATTAACAAAGACGCCGACAAAGTGAAGAATAGGAGGGTAGAAGGTCCACGCCTGGCGAAGCTAACTCCTGTTGATGATGGTAGACCCATTCAATAAACTTTTACCAACTTTATCATGATGTTCGCAAAACCTTATGAATTCACACCCCATATGGCTCTCTTCGCTGCGAGGAAATATGTTCCTGAGTGGTTTACCAGGCCATTCTCAGTGTCGTCGAAGGCTCAAGAAGCAGAATCTACTGCGATTTGGGAAGCCTTTCTGACTCCTAGGGTTTTAACCCTCAATTTCAACCCCTCGAAAAGCCAAGTTACTTTGATTGCTTATCAGCCAAATCTAGTTGCCCGACAATTTGGACTAGTTCAAGTTTTACCCAGACCCCTGTATGAGAAGAAACACCTCTTTCTTCTTATAATGCAGTTCATTCTGAAGTCGTAGCTATTAAGAAAATTGCACGGTATGTTGGTCGAACACAGTTTTTTCCAGTAGCTTTTGAACCAAGCTTTCTCTACACTCAACAATTTGATGACTAGTGGAAGGCTTATTATGCAGAAGAATTTTTCGACGTGGCTGCTTTTACACACCACATTAACAGAGTTTTCCTCTCTATGCAGGAAAGAGTGGAGAAAAGGTACTTCAACGCACATTAAAGAAATCAAAGCCTTCCAGAAATACTTTGAAATTGTTTATCGACCAGATGATCTTGGTCGAACCGTCCGCGACACAGCTGTTACATTGAAGGAATTTTTTTTAAAGAAAATGGAGAACTTAAAGATCCCTTCGTACGTTCCTCCTAAGAAACGGTACGAAACGACTTTCAATATGTTTCCTCCCAAATTCCCTCGACTGCCAAACGCTGATTTTGGAGTAGCCCTTGCCCCTCTATTTCAAGACTGGTTCGTCTGTAGGGATTCTATCAAAATCCTTCGCCAAAAATCGAAACCAAAAGCGCAACGGGTGGTTCCGACCAAACATACATTAGTCAGTTTCAAAGGGCATCTTCATATTGGGATCGAAGATGTTCGCATTGAATCTGAAATATATGAAGGTGTGGAATGGGAGGACTTCAACCCAACATTTTTCTTATTTATTTTCTTTCACATATAATAATTGTCTTCTATTTTACTTTAGCCATGAAAATACCGCCAAAGAAACCACCAGTCAGGAAACCCGTCGAAGTAAAGGAAGAAAGAGGAAGTAAAACAGCAACAACAACAACAAAGGTATTTCGCACCCCTTATTAATTCTGTTGCTTTTCATATACCCCATTATTTTCTAACATTTTCCTTTTCAGAGCGCTCGAAAACTACCCCTGACTCCCCAAAAGAGGAAGGCAAAGGAGGATGCAGTTGTGGTAGTCGAATCGGATGATGAAGATCTATCTCCGACTGCTGAACAACCACTTAAGAAAAAGAAAAGGCAACTCAAGATGAGCGAATCCCTTGCTCAATCTCAAACAAAAAGTGTAAAGGCCCCGACAAAGAAACCCACTAACTTAACCATTTTAGAACCAACTCCTGCAGAGATGTCGAAGAAGGCTGCGGACCATCCTGAAAGTGACAACCCAAGCCCTGGGGCTGAAGCTCCTAAGGTACCAATTTTTATACCTCATTATATTCTTAGTAATCTCATTCGACTACTGACTTCGATTATTTTTTTCAGAATGATGCAGGAGTTTCTACTCAGCCAGCTGCCAAATCAACCAACACCACACTCCTCAATAGTGAAGGCAAACCAATGTATCATCCCACTTCTGCAAAAGATTCTGAGAAGAGCTTGATGAGCGAGATAAATCAAACAGTTGGGGAACAGCGCGAGACTTTGCCACCCAAGACTACTACCCAGAATTCTCACACCAGTGGCTCTAAACATGAAGGTGATCAGGAAAAGGACATGGAAACTGAAGCAGTTACGGAAGTGGATCACCCTGAAAACCTTGTCGAAGAAGAAGCTGAAGATGGCTCCCCAAGAGTCGAACGTATGGATGTCACTCAACAAGATCAAGATGATGACATAGAAGAAAGGGAAGATCGCTCTGCATTCCAGCATTATTCGATACCTATTGAGGAGTTCGTAGATACCGCCGAAAATGTCGAAGAGGATGATGACAAAGATGAAGAAGAGGATGAAGACACTCATGATGAGACGATCGTCGAACCAAACCCTAATCCTGGTCCGTCGATTATAAAAGATTCAGGCAGAACCTTTGTGACCCTTTCTGCAGAAGAACTGGAGGCCTTAAAAAAGAGCAACCCTTGTGAATACCTAAAGGCTTTGATTGGTTCTAGAGGAAGTTCGTCTGAAAAAAGTCTCAGCTCTCCTTCAGTGTCTAGTGGTTGATCAACCAACAACCCTGCTAGCGAAATACTTTCAAAGATCAAATAAAAGGTTTTCAAAAGTGACCTGTTTCGACTCATAGAGTCTGATCCTACTTTTCCTCTTGCCTTGAAGGGTCTTCTAAAAAAAGTTGACATTATGACCGCTTCTCCTAAAGTTGCAAACGTCGTCTCGGAGCTGACTTCAATGATCGACCAAGTCGCTGCTGATGTTACCAAAATCAAGCAAAGCTCGAAAGACATCGAAAGTTATACTGGCTCTGTAGCGGCTGCATGGGATGCTGCCTCGGAGTCGACCAATGATGAGTGCTAATTTGTTATGAATTTGAGTGAGAATAATTAGCATTCATCGGCTTAATTTGTTTGCTTTTTGTCAATAAACCTTAACTTTAGTATATATTCGGTATAGTTTACATTATAGTGCATATATTGCGTTATCGTGTAAATATCATTGATTTTAAGTGTTTTTATCTCATTTTTGTAGGTATTCAAGCATTGATATTTATTCATTGTGTGATAGAGCTTTTAATAAGCTTTCCAACACTTCGAACCGGGCAAAAACCGGAGTTACGATTCAAAAGTTACCAAAAAAATAGTGCAGGATTTTTGTCGTGCTGTTAGCGCTCGCCCCATGCTCGCCAAGCGAAGCAGGGGCGAGCCAGAAGAGTGAAATTCACTGTAGAGGCAGTAGCAAATGCTGCCTTGGTTCTCCAGGCGAACCAGAACTTCGTCAGACGAATTTTGACGGACAGAAACACCATTTAAGGGCGAAAAACACAATTTTTAGGTTATGGTTTTGGGGATTTTTGCTCCCACCTCCATCAAACTCATTTTTCAGTAGGATTAGCTTAGAAAACAACATTGAAGCTTACACACGGATGATCCGGGGTGGATTTCTCATCGACCGGTGCTGACAAACCGCGAGATGTTAGGTTCATTTCTCTTCTTCTTTGTGCATTCTTCTTTGTTGGGTTGTTGTATATGTATTTACTTTGAACTCATGTATATTTATCGCCCATGATGTTGTATTAAATTTGTTTTACAAATCTTTATCGGTGGTTGTCCTTGATTTTTTTGCTTTATGCTCGGGGTTTGGGTTTTGTTAGAGATAAACATCACAAACCTTGATTATGGATGATTATCTGTTAGTTTCTGGATGCTAGAGATAGGTTTAGAGCTAACAATCTTTATGGATATCGGAACTTAATGCCTCCGTGTTGTTTGAGTCGGGTGCGAGAGTGTCGACGAGAGTAATACGGTTGTTCTCTCAGCTCAGTGTGTCAGAGATGGACACTGTTGTGAGCGATGCTGGATGGTATTGAGGAGTATTGTAGGTTGAGTATAACTGGTTGATAGGTTTAAGTTTGTGACGAATGGATTATATGCATGCCAGATAAGTTTCTTCTCTCTGAAGAATGAATTCTTTTCATGTTCATATTTACTTTTCTGCTTTTACTTAACCATTTTAATCCAAGCTCATAACTGCGGAAGCTGTCGAACGACAATTCAATAACACCGATCTCTGTGGGCACGATAAATTCCCGGAAAAATACTTCCAAAAACTTGTGTTGCTTGCCGCTATACCGCTTCAACAAAATGGCGTCGTTGTCGGGGATTGGTGTTTTTATTGGATCGCATTGCGATAGTTTCTTTGTTTTTGAGTTTTGAAGTTATTATATATATTATCTATTTTCCCTTGTTTATATTTATACTTGTATATGTTTACCATATGTGTGAATTTTACATGTTTTGCATACTTGTGAATTAGTGTATATATTTGTTTCTCTTCACGTTTGCCAAAAGTGTGGTTAGATGTGTAGTTCCGGTTAGAGCTCGAAGAGATGAGAGCAAAGGTGAGAGTGAAAGCATTTGGCTCATCCGAAGCAACGTGCTTATTTGTAAATAATAGGCGTCGAACTTACGATCTAAAACAAGCATGTTGTATTGTTTTTAGTTTCTTTATTGTTTTTTATTGTATTAGTATAGGTAGTGTGGTGAATTGGTTAAACAAGTTGAAATTGGACCAATTCTTAAAATTCTCAAGTCTTCACTTTTCAACTTGTTTAATTCAATTTGACCCGGTCTTTTAGTATGTTCATAGTAGTTGTTTTAATGTGTTAATTTTTGTGTTTGTCCAAGAGCTTATTTTGAGTAGCTTGAGGAAATTTGAGGTGATTTTTTCAAGTTTGATCGTTTCAACTTGCGAATGCATGGTAATGATGTTGTTTAAAGTTTGGTACACTTCCAAGGTATGTGTTTATCGCTTTCTAGACTATAACATGTACATGAAACTTAGCCTTTTTACAAATTTTGTGCCATTCATTCTTTTGTACTACTTGTTCATGAATTAAATCACTTTAGTTCCTACCCCAATTGTGAGGAAGTTTTCCATTGTTCATATATGCGCAGAGTACCAACATTCTTGTTTTAGCTAGATTTTATTATGTTTAATCTTTTATTTGTATTGATTATATGAATGCATGAAAAGGATCAAGGCAATTGTTTCATTTTAAGCACAACCACCTTGGCCAAATAGTCAATTTACCCTGTGAGTGTGTGAGCATTCGGTAACCCTTTTGAGCCTTTTTGTCAATATCCATGTTGCATTTGAACTTAATGCATGTCTATGAGTATTTAGTTCACTTTTTGAATGGATTTTGATCCTTGTTATCTTGAACCCTCAACCGTGTGTTGTTGTTTGAATTTTTACCTTGCCTTAGAAAGTAGGGAGTATTCACACATTGATGTTGGCTGAATTCAAGTTGGGGAGAGAAATGTTTGCTCACTTATGTTGTTGGTTGCAATGCGGTTGTGAAAAAGAAAAGAAAAAGAGAAAAAAAAAAGAGAAAAGGAAAGAAAATAAAAGAAAAAAGTTTTGAAAAAGAAAAACAAAAAGAGTATCAAATAATTGTGCTAAATAAGTTATGTGTTTTGGTATAGCAATCGGGATAAGAGAAGAAGTTGATTGAAATTTTGGTGCTTGAGCCTTTGTGAATTGATCACTCCCTTAGGATTAGGCAAGCTTTTGTTTCAATTACCTAAAGAAATTGTCCCTTGTTTGTTAGCCCGACCACATTACAACCTTGAAAAGCCCTTGTGATTCTTGCCTTTGTATGTTCAATGTGAATTTTTGGATGAATGCATAATTTAGTCTTTTGTTTTCAAGATTGTTGTGTGAGTGTCAAATTCCTCATTTTCTGTGTTTTTCATCCACTGATGAATTTTTGCTAGGTGTGATTCATGATTGAACTTGTGTTGTTTTGGAATGTTTGGCATGATTTTTGTACGTAGCGTTTGTTTCGTGGTTATCTTGTCATTGTAGTTTAGTGGTAAGTATGTTGCCTTGTACGTACCGTTTTTGTTTGAACCATTGCATTTGTTTTTGTTTGTTAAAACTTGTTGTTTCATGATTATTGGATTATCGTATTTTGTTTCTTTAAGTTGTTTGACTTTGTTTGAGGACAAACAATGTTTTAAGTTGGGGAGAGTTTGATGAGTGCTAATTTATTGTGAATTTGAGTGTGAATAATTAGCATTCATCGGCTTAATTCATTTGCTTTTTGTCAATAGACCTCAAATTTAGTATATATTCGGTATAGTTTACATTATAGTGTATATATTGTGTTATCGTGTAAATATCATTGAGTTTAATTGATTTTATCTCATTTTTGTAGATATTCAAGCATTGATATTTATTAATTGTTAGATAGAGCATTTAATAAGCTTTCCAACGCTTCGAACCGGGCAAAAAACAGAGTTACGGTTCAAAAATTATGAAGAAAACCGTGCAGGATTTTTGTTGTCCTGTCAGCGCTCGCCCCATGCTCGCCAGGCAAAGCAGGGGCGAGCCAGAAGAGTGAAATTCATTGTAGAGGCAGTAGCAAATGCCGCCTTGGTTCGCCAGGCGAACCAAAACTTCGCCGGACGAATTTTGACGAACAGAAACACCATTTAAGGGCCAAAAACACAATTTTTAGGTTATGATTTTGGGGATTTTTGCTCCCACCTCCATCAAACTAATTTTTCAGTAGGATTAGATTAGAAAACAACATTGGAGCTTGTACACGGATGATCTGGGGTGGATTTCTCATCGATCGGCGCTGACAAACCGCGAGATATTTGGTTCATTTCTCTTCTTCTTTATGTATTCTTCTTTGTTGGGTTGTTGTATATGTATTTACTTTGAACTCATGTATATTTATCGCCCATGGTGTTGTATAAAATCTACTTTACAAATCTTTATCAGTGATTGTCCTTGATTTTTTTGCTTTATGCTTGGGGTTTGGGTTGAGTTAGAGATAAACATCACAAACCTTGATTAGGGATGATTATCTTTTAGTTTCTGGATGCTAGAGATAAATTTAGAGCTAACAATCTTTATGGGTATCGGAGCTTAATTCCTCCGCATTGTTTGAGTTGGGTGCGAGAGTGTCGATGAGAGTAATACGGTTGTTCTCTCAGCTCAGTGTTTCAGAGATGGACATTGTTGTGAGCGATGCTGGATGATATTGAGGAGTATTGTAGGTTAAGTATAACTGGTCGATAGGTTTAAGTTTGTGACAAATGGATTATATGCATGCCAGATAAGTTTCTTCTATCTGAAGAATGAATTCTTTTTATGTTCATATTTAATTTTCTGCTTTTACTTTAACCATTTTAATCCATGCTCATAACTGCGGAAACTGTCGAACGACAGTTTAATAACACCGATCTCTGTGGACACGATAAATTCCCAGAAAAATACTTCCAAAAAACTTTTGTTGCTTACCGCTATACCGATTCAACAAAATGACGTCGTTACCGGGGATTGGTGTTTTTATTAGATCGCATTGCGATAGTTTCTTTGTTTTTTAGTTTAGTAGATATCGTATATATTGTCTATTTTCCCTTGTTTATATATATACTTGTATATGTTTACCATATGTGTGAATTTTACATGTTTTGCATACTTGTGAATATAGTGTATATATTTGTTTCTGTTCACATTTGCCAAAAGTGTGGTTAGATGTGTAGTTAGGGTTAGAGCTCGAAGAGATGAGAGCAAAGGCGGGAGTGAAAGCATTTGGCTCATCCGAAGCAACTTGCTTGTTTGTAAATAATAGGCGTCGAGCTTACGACGTAAAACAAGCATGTTGTATTGTTTTTAGTTTCTTTATTGTTTTTTATTGTATTAGTATAGGTAGTGTGGTGAATTGGTTAAACAAGTTGAAATTGGACCAATTCTTAAAATTCTCAAGTCTTCACTTTTCAACTTGTTTAATTCAATTTCACCCGGTCTTTTAGTATATTCGTAGTAGTTGTTTTAATGTGTTAATTTTTGTGTTTGTCCAAGAGCTTATTTTGAGTAGCTTCAGGAAATTGAGGTGATTTTTCCAAGTTTTATCGTTTCAACTTGCGAATGCATGGTAATGATGTTGTTTAAAGTTTGGTACACTTCCAAGGTATGTGTTTATCGCTTTCTAGACTATAACATGTACATGAACCTTAGGTTTTTTACAAATTTTGTGCCATTCATTCTTTTGTACTACTTGTTCATGAATTGAATCACTTTAGTTTCTACCCCAATTATGAGGAAGCTTTCCATTGTTCATATATGCGCAGAGTACCAACATTCTTGTTTTAGCTAGATTTTATTATGTTTAATCTTTTATTTGTATTGATTATATGAATGCATGAAAAGGATCATGCCAATTATTTCATTTTGAGCACAACCACCTTGGCCAAATAGTCAATTTACCCTGTGAGTGTGTGAGCATTTGGTAACCCCTTTGAGCCTTTTTATCAATATCCATGTTGCATTTGAACTTGATACTTGTCTATGAGTATTTAGTTCACTCTTTGAATGGATTTTGATCCTTGTTTTCTTGAACCCTCAACCGTTTATTGTTGTTTAAATGTTTACTGATCGTGAAGGCTGGATCAGATCCTGTAGAAGTGGGCCACCAAGTGCGTCAGGGATGATGGTCGTATGGAGAGGAGGGGGTGTACCTGCAAGGTACTCCGACGCTCAAGTAAGAAAGGGTCAGAGAAAAGGGGCAAGTACAAAGTATGTGTTCTTAGGGTGAATATTGGATACCTGATCCTCTCAAGCGAGAGGGTTTATATAGAGCCCACAGCGCGTGGCCAACGGTCCTATTTTCGGGGCGAAATAACCGTTTTCCCGAAGAATAGGTAACTGCCCAACTAGCCGTTATGTCGGGCAGGGGTGCCTGAAACTAGCCGTTATGTCAGGCATAAGCGTGGTTTCGGGCACCTGCCCTTAACTGTTCAGGTAGTAGTGAAGCCGCGCATGACGGGCAATAACTCTGGGGAGGAGCGATGTGTTCCTTGCCCGGTTGGAGGGCAGAAAGGTAACTTTCTCCCCTTCGTGGATTGGACTTAGGCAATTTGGGCCGCTCTGGAGCAGAAGCGGATTGGGCCATGTCTAGCCATTGGTCCAGTCCAGAACAGGAGCCCCCAAGTCGTTGCTCCTGAGCACGGGAGTGATGACTTAAGGACAGCTCGTTGCTCCGGGGAGCTAGCATGGAGTCTTCGTTTGGAGACGAGGAGGATCGTCTTAATGTGCTCGTGACCCCCGGTGTCCGTGAAATTCGTGGTCGTGACCTTGTTGCCCGGTGTTCGGGGAGACTAATGGTCAGACAAAATTGGAAATGTTGGGTCGCCACGTGTGCCTAGAGCTCCGTGTAGCAGTTACTAGGTAATGATGGCTAGTTGATAGCCATCATGGCCTACGAGCGTGTGTTCGCACGTGCCCCTTTGTATAAAAAGGGGAAATTTGTTCCATTTGGAACTTTTTACTCTGATTTCTCTTCGTTTCCTTCAGCATTCCTGCCCGTTGCCACCGTCTGCTTACTCTGACCACCGCTTAAAGCTTCGAGCAGCCACTTTCATCTTCTTAAATCAAGTAAGTTTTCAGATCCTGTGCTTGTTCTACTCCTTTTGGTTGTCAATGGTAGGTTGCATGTGGTTAGGGCTAGGTTTAGAGGACGAAATAGGTGGATTTCCGGTGATTGTTGGTGGTGGACGGTGGTTGTGCCATTTTTTCACTTCTGACATGTCACCGGACGTGTTAGTATGTTCTAGCAAGGAGGGCAGTTCACGGCGTCGCTGTGATAGCTATGCATGTGTGACCGCCGTGTTCGTTCATCTTCTGAGTGGGTGATGAGTTTTCCGGTAGAACATTCCCAGATTTCGGTGGAGCTTTGCGATTTCTGGCGAAGCTTCAACAGAAACTGGGTACGAGTGCGGGGAAGCTCCTCGCTTGGGGATGACTTATTTCGAGCGTCTCCTCGCGGGGAGGTTTCAGTTTTCCTTTTGATGTTAGGGCTTAGGCCAGGGACGTTGTCCTTACCCCTTTGCGCGCCCTTTCACTTGACTTAGCGGTGGAAGGGTGGATTTGATTTTTTGTCGAATTCACTCTCTTCTTTGGTTTTCAGGTGATTGTTATGGTGACGGGGCCAGATAGAGAGGTTATCATAGATACGTCCGAGGAAGAAACAGGCTCCGAGGATAATAGTAGCTCGACGACCACGAGTTCGATGGCTTCGAGTTCCCCCAGTGATGTTGGGGAGGAAGAGGAGATAAACGACATGGATGAGGACGTCGCCGTGGACTCCGCCGAGGAGTGGGAAGTGGCCAAACCCACTGAGCACGTGTCTTCTTTTGCAAAGTATTTGGGGGACTTTTTTACGGAGGTTGGACCGGAGGGAGAGTGGAAGGTGCACTTCCCTTCCGTGGATGAGCGGGTCTGCACAAACTTTGGGGACCGTTTCACGATGTATGAATATGCCTTTAAGGAGCTGGGCCTGAGGTTGTCGTTCACTGATTTTCAGCAGTCAGTGTTCGTGCATTTGAAATTGGCCCCCACGCAACTGTATCCTAACTCGTTGGCCTTCATCCGGGCGTTCGAGCTAGTATGCGAGCATCTCTCCATAGGGGATACTCTCCCTCTATTCTTCACTGTCTTCCATCTTCAAAGGCAGTTATCGGGGGGAAGTACGGTTGGGCGTCTTTGAAGCAGCCCCGCAAGTTGTTTAAGCTATTCTCGGAGTCGATACGGACGTTCAAAGAGCGGTACTATGTCATCGAGCCCTTGTCCGAAGCTGCCCAGGATAGTACTTATGTCTGGGAGATCGAAGTTGACGAGGATGGGAATGACCTATGCGACGAGGATGGAAAGTATATTAGGCGAAGGATCTATAAGTTCCCCATCCATTGGGCGCCCGATCATTTTGTCAAGAAGCCCAGTGACTATGTTCTCCAACCGAGCGAGCTACGCGGGCAGGACGTCGTGGCGTACGAGGTGCTGGTGAAGTGGGTCAACTCCTTCCGGCTTGCTGAGTGCTGGACGAGCAAGGGTAATCCGGTCTTCGAGGAGGACGGGAGTCAGAGGGTTAAGCGTCGATTTATCAACATTAAGGCACTACTGGAGTGCAAGACTCCCGAGGATGCCGAGAAGCTGCTTGGTAGTCTTAGTTATTTAGATTTGTTTGCGTTATTTCTTTTCCTCATATCTAACGTGCTCGTATTTTGTTTGTGCAGGTGAGATGCCTCAGGCTCATGACTAGGTTGTGAGGAATTCTCTCGCGAGGATTAAGGCCGGAGCAGTTCCTCTGAAGTCTCGGTTTGCTGGTGCTCGTGCTCCTCCTCCGACGCAGTCTGCTGCAGGGACATCTTCCTCTCCTACTCCTGCTCCCCGGGGGTCTCCTCTTCCTTTGACCGGTCAATCCAAGCGGCCAATAATTACTGACGTTGTGGATCTCACTCGGGTACCTGAGAAAGGGAAGTTCGAGCTTCCTCCTTGTATCCTTGACAGGAAATTCTTCGAGGGGAACTCTCTAATCGTGCCTTGGGCGGAGTCTCTTCGTTTGGAAAGCATGGACCGCCCGAGCAAGAGGGCGTTGGTGGTTCAAGGTGCTTCAGCTTTGGTTAGGATGTTGGAGATGGCGGCCGTTTACGCTGAAGGGGACTCCGCAACTGAGGCTGAACTTAATGCTGCCCGTGCTACCATGGCGTCCCTCAAAGAAGAAGTCAAGGGTGCCGATGACGCTCGGAAGAAGGCCGAGGAGGAGGTAGCTCGGTTAAAGAAGGAGAACTCCACGCTGGCGGCGGAGAAGAAAGTTGCTGAGGAGCTGGTCCAGCGGCTGAGGGCGGCCAATGCCCCAGGTGACGATGAGCCAGAAGATGTGAAGGAATTTAAGACGAGATCCGACCTGGTTGCCCGTTTGCTGACGGCCAAGGATGATGGTATTGCCGTCGCGGAGGAGTCTTTCAGAAATGTCGTGGCTCAACTGCGGGCGATGAACCCTGAGCTTGACTTTTCTGTCGAGGGTACCCACTATCTGGCGCACTTTGAGTATGGCAGGATCGTCATGCCCGATGCTCTTCTTGAAGGGAATAACGAGGATCAGCCCACGGAGGACCAGGGGCCTCAGTCCGAGCCTGCTAAGCACGTGGATGAGTGAGGAGTTTGTGTTTTTGATGTTGTTGTAATCTTTCCGGCCTGCGTGCCGAGTAATTGCTTGTAATTTATAATTTTTTGGGGGCGTGGCCCCCGTTTTATGTAACTCAGTACAATTGTGGCCCATGCGGCCACATATTATGTTAAATTATTACATGTTTGATTCTCTTATCCGCATGACTTTACTTGCTTTTATTTTTTGCTAAGTGTTGTACTCATGCTCGTTGTGAATGTGTGTCTGCCCGTGATTGGGAGTATTTGACTTGTGTGAATAATTTAGGGGGATTGCTTGATGTAGATGTGTTCGGTAGTGAGGGGAACTAGTCGAACGGCCGGGGAATATCATGGCGGGGGGTGCGGAGCTCAGGTCACGTTTGAGGCCTGAGTTCGCGGCGTGAACGTCCCATCGCGAGCTGGGGTTCTTCCAGTCATGGTACTTTGACGACAGCGGTGCTCGATCGAGGACCGCTGTCGAGCGGTTACCCGACTCGTTACTGAGCGGGGTTCTGCTTTATTCGTATGCGACGTTTGTTGTAACGCCCAAATATTTAATTATTTATTTAATTGAATATTTAATTATTTGTTTTTGATTATTCGGTCGATTTTGTGTTGTGATAAATTAAGTCGGAATATTAAGTCGGAAAGTAGTGGAATAATATTAGTAGTAATATTATCGTTGTTGGAGTGTGTTGGTTTTGTGGGCTTGGATTCGTGTCGGAATTAGTAATAGAGGGGTGTATGTCATTAGGCCCATTAGTAATATTAGTAGAATAATAATATTATATGATAAAAACAAATAATAGGAAAATAAGAAGTTAGGTTGTATCAGTAAGAGAAAGAGGAGAACGTGAGAAGTTGAGAACGAGAGAAACCGCTTCCGGTGCCAAATCCCCAGAATCCGATCGAACCTAGAGCTGCCTTTAATCCAACGTAAGGGTGGGTTCGACTATTATAACCAGGTTATGATGAATGATATAAGGGTTGGGGATTATATGACTGTTTTCCATTGATTTTCTGACATGTTGTTGTAGTCGTGTGGAAATTGATATTGATGTTGTTGAATTGTGATTCTGTTGTTGTAATGTTGTTGTTTCTGTGTTTATACTGATGAGTCGATGTTGTTAAATTTTATCGTTGGATTGATTTTGTAAACATTGCAGTAAAATTATTGTTTCTGGAAAAAAAATGTTTGGGACGAAATTGGTTGCTCCAGATGCACGGGTGGCGCAGGCCACCCATTACTCACATAGGGGTGGCGCAGGGCACCCAAAACAAGAGAGGAAAACATGTGGCGGGAGCCACAAGGCAATGTGGCGCAAGCCACCCATGAAGATGTGGTGCAAGCCACTCTTTCCAATAGCCAGGGTGGCGCAAGCCACCCATAATTAAGGGTAGTGGTTTGTTTTGTCTTATGTGGAAACTTAACATTAAGGAGAAGTTGTATATAATTTCATAGATAAAAATTAGTAACAAGTTAGTAAATGATTAGAGAGCATGATAGAAATAATCTACTAATGATATTAATAAGTGTATTGTTAGTAGGAAATTGTTGCAGGCAATATTTTGCAGAAATAAGAACATAGCAGGATTTTTATGTAGAAGCCAGTAGGAAATAACATTTTGACAGAAACTGATCTCTAATAGTTTGGTTGGAATTTGATGATAGTAAAATTGAGTAGCAGGAGATAATTGTATCAGTAAGCTAATTTTTAGCAGAACGGTAACAATTAGCTAGTAGTAATAGCAGAGTATTAAAACAATACCGAATTAGCCGATTTAGCCGATTTAAGCGAAAAAATTAGTTGCCGGAATTTAACGAAAATTGACGGGGTATGTCGGGTAGTTTAGTAGATGATTTTCGTTGATTTGTTTTGTTGAAATTATGTCGAAAAAGTTGATTTGCAGGTACAGCTGAGTTGTATTGTTTCGTTCCGGTATACGGACGAGTTTTAAGTTGTAGGCTTGATAGCCAATGTTGTATAAGTTGTTATGTTGTTTTAAGTTAATTATGTTGTGGATGTTGTTGAGTTGTCTATGTTGATGAGTTGTGCATGTCATAAAGCATCATTGCATTTTATGTTGGAGTCGTTGCTCACACCACGTTGGCCTGGATTGGCACAAGTTGAAAGTTGAAAGTTGAAAGTTGAAGGCTTATACCTTGATGCCTCGATAAACTGGCAATTTTAAGTTGGGAGTTTTACTCCGATGGTACCACATGCATAACATAGTCGAGTCGCATTAAAGTTGCATTTTTCAAGTAGTTGTTGATTTTGTGGGTTGTTGATGTGAAGTGGTGATATTTGTATGATTCCTATCTATGTATTGTTTATCATACTTCGTTTATAAAATTTGATATCTCACCCCTTCTGTTTGAATGATGTCCCTATGTTGGCAACGTGCAGGTAATCAAGAGGAGTAGCCGGTTACCTTAGTTCGAGTCGGTGGTTGTCGCTCTGATACGTAGCACTCGGGGGGATGACGCATGTCTTTTGTTTATTTGTTTACATGCTGAATTTTTAGTGAAATTGCCGAAAAATATTTTGTTGTTTAATTTAAAGTTGTTTTATGTTGGATAAAGATGCTATTACGATGATTATGAATCCGTTGCGTTGCATTTGATAAGTTGAATATTTTTGGAGACTATTTGTTGGTTTATGTTCCCTTGAATTGTTATGTATCTTTCATGATTAACTATTATGTGATTGATTTTAAAGTTGAAAATGTGATATCCCGTTTTATGTTGAAAATTTTATAACTCTGATTTTAATAGAATTATCGGGTAGAAAATGGGGTGTTACACTTGTACCTAGGCGTGCATAGTGGTCGGTAGTAGATGTCCATCGTTGTGACGGTTGAACCAAGAATCCGGGCCTTAGCTATAGTATTGTTTTAGCTTTTCAGTGTTCCATGGTCGAGCAAGTTCTTCCCCGGTGAGATGTTTTAGGTAGTAGACTCCATTTTCCGTTTTTGCTCGGACGTGGTAGGGTCCTTCCCAGTTGGCCGCTAGTTTGCCTTCGCGAGAGTCTTTGTGGTTTCTTCTTAGAACAAGGCTTCCCACGTCGAACTCTCGTCGTATCACCTTGGCGTTGTGCCTGATGGTAATTTTTTGTTTCAGTGAGGCTTCGCGGAGGGCTGCCCCGGTTTGGATTTCCTCGACGAGGTCGAGTTCTTTTCTCAATGACTCGTCGTTCATCTCCTCATCTAGGGGCGACTCTGTCCGCCTAGAGGGCACGTGAACTTCGACGGGAATTACAACCTCAGTCCCGTATGCTAGGCGGAAAGGTGTTTCCCCGTTCGTTGAGTGTGGAGTTGTGCGGTATGCCCATAGTACGTTGTGCAGTTCCTCGACCCATGCCTTTTTTGTTTCGTCCAGCCTTCGCTTAAGGCCTCGAAGGATGACTCGGTTGGCTGCTTTAGCCTGCCCATTTGTTTGAGGGTGCTCTACGGATGCGAAGTGCTACTTCGTGCCCAGTTGGGCGACGAAGTGTTGGAACTTCCTGTCCGTGAATTGCATCCCATTGTCCGTTACTATCGCTTGGGGGATACCGAAGCGTGCAAGGATGTTTCGCTTGTAGAAACGCAGGATGTTGAGGGCAGTTATTTTGGCTAGAGCTTCCGCTTCTATCCATTTTATGAAATAGTCTACGCCCACTATTAGGTATTTGTTCTGACTTGATCCTACCACGAAAGGTCCTAGGATGTCTAGGCCCCACCAGGCGAATGGCCATGGGGAGGACATAGCCTTGAGCTCGTTAGGCGGGGCCAGGTGCATGTCCCTGTGCCGTTGGTATTTATCGCATTTCTTCACGTGTTCTTTCGTGTCTTGTTGCATGGTCGGCCAGTAGTATCCTGCTCGGAGGGCCTTTTGAGCAAGGGACCTTCCGCCGAGATGTTGGGCGTTGATTCCCTCGTGGATTTTGCACAGGATATGTGCGACCATTTCCTCCTCGACGCATTTGAGCAGCGGAATGGAGAATCCCCGCCTGTAGAGTTTATCTTCGACCAAGACATAAGAACAGGCTCTTCGCCTAACTATGTTGGCCTCCTTTGGGTCGGACGGAAGTTCGTCTTTGGCGAGATAGTTGTAGACTGGGGACATCCAGCAGTTTTTGTCGTCGATTACCTGCACGTCGAGGGTCGGGAAGGTCTTCTCGATGCTTGGTCGAGGAAGTACTTCCTGTATGATGGATTTGTTTCCGCATTTCTTCTTTGTGCTAGGTAATTTGGATAGCACGTCTGCTCGCACGTTATGTTCGCGGGGAACGTGTTTCACTTCCACTGTTGTGAACTTCGCCATCTCCTTCTTGACTAGGGCCAAGTATTCGGTCAGGTTGTCATTTTTTGCTTGATATTCTCCCCGGACCTGGAGGGCCACGAGTTGTGAATCCGTGCAAATGACGACTTCTTCTGCGCCCAGGTCCTCGGCAAGGTGTAGCCCAGCGAGGAAGGCCTCGTACTCAGCCTGGTTGTTGGAGGTTGGGAAGGACAGGGTGAGTGATACTTCAACAATGATTCCTTCGTCGCTTTCCAGTATGATACCCGCATCGCTCCCTGCTGAGCTTGAGGCACCGTCAACGAAAATGGTCCATTTGCGCGCTTCGCTTGCGGGGGAGTCTGCGAATGTCATTTCCGCGATGAAGTCGGCTAGAGCTTGGGCCTTGAGGGCTTTTCTGCTTTCGTATTGGATGTCAAAGTCAGACAGTTCTAACGACCATTTGAGCATTCGGCCGGCCATATCTGGTCGTTCGAGCAGCTGCTTTATGGGTTAATCTGTTCGAATCACGATCGTGTGAGCCAGGAAGTAGTGTCTTAATCTTCTGGCTGCGTTGATGAGGGCCAGTTCCACCTTCTCTATCTGTTGGTATTTTAACTCTGGTCCTTGTAGCGCTTTGCTCGTGAAATATATGGGTTTCTGCCCGTCAGGTCTCTCGCGGATGAGAGCGGCGCTCACTGCTTTGGTTGCTACGGCCAGGTACAGGTACAACGTTTCGCCATTGTCCGGGCGAGAGAGGACCAGCGGCTCTGAGAGCGCTCATTTTAGATGGAGAAGGGCCTTGTCACACTCCTCGGTCCATTCGAATGTTGCCTCTTTGCGGAGGAGTTTGAAGAATGGTAGGGCGTGCTGGGCGGACTTAGCCACGAAACGAGATAGTGATGCGAGCATCCCGTTGAGGGACTGGATGTATTTTTTGGACCTGGGCATAGGAAACTCGAAGAATGCCCGACATTTGTCGGGATTGGCTTCGATTCCTCGTTCCGTTAAGTAGAAGCCGAGGACTTTGCCTGCCCAGACACCGAACGTGCACTTCTCCGGATTAAAACACATTTTGTATTTCTTGGCCTGTTCGAAGACCTTCCTCAAATGGGCAGTATGATCGGTTTCCTCGTGGGATTTTACGATCATGTCGTCCATGTAGACTTCGAGCATGTCGCCTATTTCTCCCCGGAATACTTTGTGTTCAAAAGCCAAGAAACAGAATGCTGAGCTTTAGAAGTTTGATAACTCTAAGATGGCAAAAGAGCTTGCAGTTGGACTGAGCTTTGCTGACAAGGCTTAAAAGTTAGAAGTAGAACTGGAAGTCCTGAGGTAGACCAAATCCTTCTGTGAGAAGCGACTTGATATTTTGAAGGCGAAGTACCTCAGCATGAAGGTCACCCTTCCATTTTAATTCTAGTTCTTTTTATTTTGAACTCTTATCATCACTTCTTGGATTTTGTAATGATTTTTCGAACCCTTCGCGGTTCTTTTGATTGTAACGAATTTAGCCATTTTGGCTACAATTTTCATTTTACCATATTAGTTTTCGATTATTTTATGTGTGATTATTCTTTAGCTATTTTTACTTCTTGAAGTGCAGGCTTATATTTTTTCAAATACTTCTTGTTTACCCTTAATATTCTGTTATCTTGATCTAACTCTTCCATCTCATAAGCATCATTCGAAAAGACTTGTATGATTTGAAAATGGCCTTCCCATTTAGGGGACCATTTCCCCCAGGCTCTATCTTTTCGATCCATAGGCAAGACTACTTTCCAAACTAACTCTTCAGGCGAAAACGTCTTAACTTTGATTTTCTTATTATAAGACTTTTCTATTCTCTTCTTCTATCTTTTCAATAACTCTAAAGCATTAAGCCTTTCCTCATCTAAGTCCACTAGTTCATCTAACATCATGTTCCAATATGACTCAGATGGGATCTCATGATGCCTCTGAATTCTCGTCGACTAGAGATAGATCTCAACTGGTAATACCGCATCATGACCAAAAGTCAATCGAAATGGTGTGGAATTAGTAGCCTCTTTGGGGGAGGTTCGACATGCCCAGAGAACATGGTCTAAAGTCTCGTGCCAATTTCTAGGCTTCTTTCCTACATGTTTCTTAATTAAACTAATCACTACTTTGTTTGCTTCTTCGAGCTGACCATTAGCCTGAGCGTAATAAGGTGTAGAGGTTAATAGTTTGAAACCCATTTCTTTAGCAAATTCTTGCATTTTCTGACCAGTGAACACTGATCCTTGATCCGTTGTAATGGTTTTTGGGATTCCAAACCTATAAATAATGTGTCTTTTAATAAATTCGATTACGTCTTCTTGACTAATATTTGGCAATGGTATAGCTTCAATCCATTTCGTAAAATAGTCAATGCCCACCAAAATGTACCTTTGACTTTTAGATGACGCTGGTCGAATTTCCCCAACCAAATCCAAAGCCCAACCTCTGAAGGGCAAGGGCTTGACTATAGAATGTAATTTGCTTGTAGGGACCTGTTGTATACCTGCATGGACTTGGCACTCTTGGCATCCCTTAGCGAATTCGATACAATCTTTCAACATAGCAGGCCAATACATACCTTGTCGAAACAAAAGCCATTTCATCTTGTGGCCTACCTGATGAGCCCCACATGCCCCACTATGAATATTCGAAAGGGCTAGATACGCCTCTGACTCACTAAGGCATTTAAGCAAAACTCCCTCAGGAGTCTTTTTAAATAATTCATTACCCAGAAGAACATAACTTAAAGCTCGATACCTGATTTTTCGATCTGTGGACGCCGTTGGGTTTTGCAGATATTCCACTATTGGTTTTCTCCAATCTTCGTCTGTCAAGCTATCTATTGCTAAGATTTTGAAATTCTCTTTATCAGCGTATCCTAGCTTCGTTGTTTCCAAATCTGATGGGGACAATCTGGCTGACACACCTCTTCCTCTGACTTCGATTGCATCTTCTAATTTTTCCTTCGAAATTTTATACCGAGAAGCAATCTGAGCCAAGTCATTAGCCACTTGATTCTCCAATCGAGGTATATGTCGAATACTCACCACTTCGAACTTTTGTAGTAATCGATTGGCTACTACAAAGTACATAATGAGATTTTCTTTAACACACTTTTACTCCTTTGTGATTTGTTTTATGACTAACTTTGAGTCTCCCATTATTTCGACTCGGTTTTCCCCCAATTCCAACAATATCTCAAATCCGACTATTAAAGCCTCATATTCAGCCACATTATTAGAACAAGTATCTTCGACTTCATACTTGAATTTTGTTGGAATTTTATTAGGAGAAATAATCAAGACTCCTATGCCTGTACCATCTTTATGACTAGAACCGTCGAAATACAATTTCCAAGGTTCGAGCTCAAGATTGTTTAACATGTTTTCATTTATAGAGTGGTAGACAATGAAGTCAGCTACCACTTGTCCCTTAACAGCCTTTAAAGGCATGTAAGTTAGGGAATACTCAGTTAAAGATAATGCATATTTACCAATTCGATTGTGCAAGATTGGTTTAGACAACATATGTTTAGTGATATCAAAATGAGACGAAACATAAACATCAACTGGTTTTATATAAAGCTTCAACTTTGTACAAGAAAAATACAAGCATAAACACAATTTTTCAACTATGCTATACCTAGTTTCTGCATCGTTCAAAACCCTACTAAGGTAGTAAATGGCTCTTTCGACACCATTTTCATCCTCTTGAGCCAACATGCTCCCTAAAGTTTTGCCCGACGCAGATATGTACAGTCTCATGCTCCTATTTCTACAAGGTGGTGCTAGAATTGGAGGATGACTCAAGTACTCCTTGATTTTGTAGAAGGCATCCTGCTGAGCTTTCCCCCATTCGAATCCTTCCTTGTTTAGTCGAAGCATAGGTCGAAGGCTTGAGTGACTGTAATTCCTTCTTTATTGATGGGGATTTCGCTTCCATAATGGCCTTGGTTTTATTCTGGTTTATTTCGATTCCCTTCTTGTGGACCACAAAGCCTAAGAAATCTCCCGCCTGCACACAAAAAGCACATTTGAGAGGATTCATTTTCAGACTATGGCTTCTCATCCTTTCGAAAGATTGTCGAAGATGGTCAATGTGATTCTTCCCTGAAATAGACTTTACGACAATATCGTTAATATAAATTTGCATAAAAGTCTCTATATAATCATGGAAGATCGAATCATCGCTCTTTGGTATGTCACCCCAGCATTCTTTTGACTAAAAGGCATGACTACCCACTCATAGGTGCCTAAGGCACCAGGGCATCGAAACGCCGTTTTAGGGATATCCTCCTTAGCAATGAATATTTGGTTATATCCAGAATACACGTCGAGCATACTAAGGTATTCATGGCTAGCGGCAAAATCGACTAGCATTTTCTCCATAGGCATTGAGTATTCGTCCTTTGGGGTCGCAGCATTTAAATCTCTAAAATCTATGCAAACCCTCAAAGTACCATTCTTTTTAATAACATGTACAATATTAGCTAACCATTCGACATACCTGACTGTTCGAATGAATTTGCAACGAAGAAGCCTTTCGACCTCCTCCTTGATCTTCGAGAGAATTGCCGGTGCAAACCGCCTTCGATTCTGCTTGATTGGCTTCTTTCCAGACTTAATTGGCAACTTTAATTCGACCAGATCTCTGCTTAGGCCAGGCATCTCGTCGTAATCCCATGCAAAGCAGTCTTTAAACTCGTTTAACAACTGGATTACTTCGACCTTGAGTTATGGGTTGATATTGTCACTGATATATGTTGGCCTTTTCATTTCCCATCTCCCAAGTCGATCTCTTCCAGAGGATCTTGCGCTAGCATTTTAATGTTAGCTGCCAGCAGATCCTTCTCGAAACCCAAAGGCTCGTCATCATAGATGGCGTCGAGCCTCTGGCTTTGTACTTCGTCCTGAACCTTATCAGGTGGTTCTGGATCGAAGTCCTTACCAGGACCTTCTTGGTTTAATCTTTTGTTGGCTTCGACATCCATATGTTTCACTTCAGCCTCCAGGGCCATTTGTAGTTTGAATTCGGCTATGTAAGCCAAAATTATTTTAAGTGTTTCAAGCTCATGCATCATCTCCAAATTCGCTTCCCCATCCTGTAGGGTCGACTCTGGATGTCCCTTCATATGCAAGGTCATCTTCTCCTACGACCTCACGATCCCATTGAAAGCCATTTGTAGGATACAAGTATAACGAACAGTATGCATTATCATCCGGAGTAAATGCAAAGTTGGCTGGGTTGCATGGAGCTATGTTAGCCAAGTGCTTTTCGAAATGGCATCTGTCGACATGATTAATTGCAGTCTTAAAATAACCTTGATCTGCTTCAATGTTTTCCACAATGTCGTCTAGGCGCCATATAGTAATTCCCTGATGCATGGATGAAGGCACAACTTCTACCCCATGTATCCATTCACGGCCAAGTAACAGATTATAATTGGCTTTCGTTTTGACAACCATAAACATGGTCGATCTTGTAATGGTACCTATGGTCAAATCGACCTGAATCACCCCCAAAGTAGTACCCACCTTTCCTTCATAGTTGGAGAGTACTATATTATGGGGCTTGGTATCGGTGTCGAACTTCCCGATTTTCCTCAGCATGAAATGTGGCATTAGGTTCACCGTCGCACCACAATCCACTAAGATTTTATTAACAGGAACGTCTTCGGCCTTACCTGTAATGAATAGAGGGTTTAAATAACTTTTCATTGCCTCGTCTGGGCATTCGAAGAACGCATTTTGTTCCTCGACACATCCGTTGTTCATCACGTAATAGCACACAGGTTTATGTGCGACCATCTCGATTTCAGTATTATTATCCACCTCTTCGACCTCAGTTATTTGGTCGAATTCTCTGGGGAGCACTGATACCATATTCACTATGATATCCAAAGACCGCTCCGAACCTGAGTCGAAATTGTCAGTAAGCATTTCATCCTCAGCAACTGCTCGATCATGCTTTTATTTGGCCTCTTGTTCCTGTGTAGAAAATAACTTTCTCCCCACTGGCATCTTTTCGACAGGCTTTGGTTCCTCCCTATCCGTCTTGTTAGTCGGTAGGTTGGTACTTCATTCTGCTTTTGCCCCAGCCTTCCTCCGCCTCTGTTCCCTTCTCCATTGTGATCTGGACATGGGATTCTTTCCCTTATATTTTTCTAAGATGTAGGTTGACTGCTTCGAAGTCAGAAATTCTCTGTGGCATGTCATTGATGAAGCTCTATCTACGTCGAAGCTCTTCCATTTCTGCTGGCTTTTTCCTTTGTTTTCGTTGGGTCTTGTCCACTTTCCATTAGATATCTCTGCAAACGGCTTGAAAGTGGTGGGTCTTGCACCTGGGACCCTTGGCTTAGCCTGCTTCTTCTTCGAAGAAGATCTCCTCGGGTCAAAGCCTCGTTGACCATGAAGGGCCCTCTCTTCACGTCTTTGCTTAGCTTTCCTAACTCCTTCAAGGTTTTGAGCTGCCTTTTTCTCAAACACAGTGCTACATCGAGGACACAACATCACTTCTGATTTTTCTCTCTTGAACCTATGGAGGAAATCCATCAGAGTCTCCTCTTGTTTAGGGTAAGCTATTTTGTTATGTTCTTCTTGTCGACGCTTCTCGTCGACTTCCATGGGGGTTTCTTATGAAATTTCCACCATGTTGATATCCATGTTGACATCATCAATGATGTCCAACTTGTGTAACTTCATTTGAAGGCCTTGAGCAACTTGTCCATTCAAATGAAACCATCAGCAGTTTCTTTTGTTATCATCATTAAATTGGAATCCTCAGTGATTCCTCCATTAGAGTCTTCAGTGACTCCCAAATCGAAACCATCAGTAGTTTCTTTGGCGAAGCCTTGAATAGCCTCACTGGCAAATTTTTTCATAAACTCCTGGTCGAGATCCTCAGTAATCTTGACCATAACAGCTCCATTGTTGAAGTCCTCAGTGACTTCGACCATGTTGACAGTGTTGTCAAAATCTTCAGTAATCTCGACCATGTTGACTTCAGTTGGCTATGTGTAATGAGCGTCAACAACTTGCAAAGGATCAGAGTCAATCTTCATCTGGCTCTTCGACTTATCTCCAAATTTCAGTCTTCCTTCCTGGATAGCACTTTAAACAAGATCCCTGAAAAGAAAACATTGAGGAGTTTTATGACCCAAGAAATTATGATACTTACAAAAATCTCTCTTTTTCCTTTGTTCTAAATCGAAAATTTTGTCACATTTGGTAACATCGAAAGTGTAAGTTTTCTTAGGAAATGTATCACTTTTTTCTGGTTCGACGGGGTTCTTTCCGTTCGAAGGGGCCAAGACTTTACAAGAGTAAGGTAGGCCTTGTTTTAATTTAGAAAGATCAATCTCACTTTCGTCGAAAACCACTGACTCGTTATAAGGTCTTTCATCTTCCTCATTGAATTCGACGTAGGCTATTCTTTTATTCTTATTTGCCCTAGCCTTTTCTTCTTTCAGACGTTCTAATTGTCGAACCTTATCGGCCAATTGGGCCATATCCCTCAAGTATTGGGTATCTAGTTTCTTCTTAATGGAATAACCCAGGCCTCCAGCGGCCATTTCGATTAACTCATGTTTTGGCACTTGTGTAAAACATCTAGCCTTGAGTAGTCGGAATCTGTTCAAATAATCATCTATTGGCTCAGTAAATTTCTGTTTTATACTAGCCAACTCCTTTAGACTGATCTTAGTTTGTCCCATATAGAACTGCTCATGAAATAAACGTTCCAACTGGGTCTAATTGTGGATCGAATTTGGTGGCAAAGTTGTGAACCATGTGAAGGCATTCTTCGTAAGAGAACTTGGGAAGTATTTTACCCTAAGGTTCTCATTATTCAAAATCTCCTCGGCTTCTATCAAATACCTAGCCACATGTTTGACAGTGGATTCTGTGGTGTCCCCAGAAGACTTGGTGAATTTAGGGACCTTCATCCTAGGGGGTAAATCTGGCTGAAGGATATATTCTGACAACGGTGATGTGTAATTTGGCCTTTGAATACCAAAGTTTACTCCATTCTGCGCCATAATCCTTTTGACCATGGCTGCCAAATTATTATCTGTTGTCGCGTCGTTACGTCGAACCTGTTGTACGACATTGTCAGCATTTTGGTTTCTATTTACCAAAACTACTATTGGTTCTTCTTCTACGGGAATTTGTGGCTGATTCCTAGGGGGTTCGATATGGTTTGCTAAATTCACCTGGGGTATGTTTCTTGGGTTTTATTGGATTTGGTTAATAGTATGGTCCTCTTCGAAGACTGCCCCTTGGTTTTCTACCATATATTCCCTTGGTGGATGTCGAGGAGGGTTTGGTACACCAAAGAAATCTGCAAGGCGCGTCATCTGCGCTGCCATTTGTTGATTAGTCTGGGTAGTATTCTGAATAAGAGGCTGAAAGATTTCTCCCATGGTTTGGGACATCATTTGGACCATTTGTTGGTTACTTTCGTCCATTTGTTGTTTTAAGTATGCTGCAGTACTATTTGTCAAGTTTGGCATTTGGGTGGAAGATCCCATTCCTAAGGATTGGTTATTTCGACCCATATTAATCCCAGATCCTGACCCTTGTAATGGCGACGTCACCATGGGTTCCGTAAATACTGGAGGAGCATTCTGTAAGTTTTCCATCATCGAAGTGGGCATCCCAAAAGGCAGGTCTCGACTAGGTAAAGACATCGAAAATCTAGGGAGAACAAATGGTTGGAAACTGGAATTTCCAATTGGTGGGGGAGTCCTTGGTGGTCCCCTTGATCTGACGTAACTCAGAATAGGCTGAGTATGGGCAATGGAATGTGTGGGGCTCGAACTCGCCGTGGATGATATGACTTCTGAAACAGACGCTGAAACCGTTGGTTCCCCAGTCGAAGATCCTTGGTCTATCTTCGTTAGTGGTGGCTACTTTACCACTTCTTAATAACATACAACGAACTTTTCGAAAGAGAAAAGACAATTGTATGCAGAATTATAAATATTTTTAAAAACACCGAAAACTGTTTTTTTTTTCACAAATTACTTAGCACTATCCACTGGGCGTGCCAATTTGTTTACTGTAAAAATTAGTAAACAACCTCTGGTATACCAAATCAATAAGAAATTGGATAACTTGCAGGATCGACCATACAAAGTCCTATGACATGTGCTAAATAATACACAATGATATTTGGAAAAAGATGAACACTTCGACAGTATCCATGACTTAGAGAAAGTTTTACTTCGACAATACTAAAGGAAAATTAATGCAGGAAAATGATCAAAAATGCATTGGAAAATAACTTGCAAAAGTAAAGGATAAAAGATAAATTTCTGGGCAAAGATTAACTGAATTGCATTGAATAAGAAAAATGGTGTTACATAAAGCGTACATTTCTCACACACTCGTTTTTCTATACGCGGGTACTTTGAGTAATTGAGAAATTTGTATAAACTTGAACACACACAAATCCTAACACTAAGACTTGCTATTTATAATAGTAAAAAATAACTACCCCTAACGACCTACTAATTAGAGCGAGACAAATGGCATTTTGCATGTCTTCGTCCTTCAAATGTGCTCCACGTGTCTCCTTCCAACAAATGGATAAGAGCAAAGTTCCCTCCATTATTTGAATTCAAATCTTGAATCGAACTTCATCAGCAAGGCTTCCGTCGAACCATATTTCTAAATTGTTAGACATATTTCTAAGTCCATAAAATATGTCTCTCTTACACAAGGACGTTTTCGACTAGAATTTTTGGGAATACCATTCCAGTCGAAGTCTTCCAAAACTTCTCAAAAATTTCTATTTCTTGGATTAATACTCTTAGCCCCATGTCAGACGTCAAAATTAGGAGCTAACAACTCCCAAGTAGAATCTTTAATCAACTAGTACAAAAGATTGGTCTTCATCGAAGAAATGATCGCTCAGCTATGGGGGAGAAATGAAAGGATATTGTACTCTTTTTCCTTCACTAGATTTTTTTCCACTGGGTTTTTTTTAGTAAGGTTTTAGCGAGGCATATCCTCAATAGACATCCAAGAGGGAGTGTTATGAATAAATATAAAAGTGGATGTTCATTCTTATTCTTCTTTTCATCTTCTTATTCCCTATTAATAACTATGATTTTTTATCTCCCTTAGGTTCTATAAATTAGATCCACATTGCAATGTAAAAAGTATTTTCGAAGAAGATAATATAATATTACTTTCTCTCTTCTTTTCTTCTCTTTGATCTCTAATCGTACCTGGATCAGACAGTATTTGGTGGCCAGCAACGTCTTGTGGACTTCAGCTCCACGTGCTGGTCTTCACTACGCCATGTAAGCCCTGGAAATTACTTGGATTGGGCCTGGAAATCCATCCCAATGCAAGTAACCGTTGGCCCCACGCTGGGGTAACCGTTCCTAGATCTCCGGATTTAGGGCAGACCGATTTCATCGGGAGTGGGTGGTTACATGAGAACGTGTCCTCGCGGGGAGGAGTCTTGCGTGTTGGGGAGAGACGTGTCCTCGTGGGGAGGACTCTTATGTGCAGACGGAGATGGCTCATCGCGGGGAGGAGAACCTGAGTGTTGGGGAAGAGCGAGGCCGGGGAGGCTTAGCGCCCTGCCCGACGCTCTATACCGTGCGTGTGCCCAACAATGTTGAGAAGGCATATGCCCGACATAGGTCGTGCTAAGAGGCCCTTGTTGGGCCATCCCGGGACGTGTCGGTTGGGCCTGCTCGATTGAGGGGCAGACTTCGGCCCAGTCCAGAATAGGAGCCCCCTAAGTCGTTGCTCCGAGGTGTCGGAGTAATGACTTAAGAGCCAGCTATGTCGAGGACTTATCTAGTCGGGGAAGGGACTCTAAACGAGGAACAGTTGGTAACCGGGCAAAAACGAGTCGGCCTGCTTGTGCTAGACTGGCCATGGATGGGCGACATCGCGGGGATACGGGAAGTTTGAAACGAGGTGAATGAAAGGACGCGTGTTAGGGAATGAAACGACACATTTGAGATAGTGTGCGCCACGTGTCGCAGCTCATCATTGTCTAGGGCGGCTACGCTAGGGTAGCGTAATCGATTGCCTAGGAGCCCTCGAAACTTGTGAGAGCCCTATAAATAAGGGTCATCTCGTCCCATTTGTACTTTTGGCTCCCCTTTGCTCAGATTCACTCTTTCTTCCTTCTCTTATTTTGTCGTCGTGCGCCGCCGCCATTTGCCGTGTCGGAACCCTACCGGAAGTAATTTCAAGTAAGTTTCTTTCTTTTTCTCCTTTCATTTGCCTTTTTAGGGTGGTTTCATGGTGAACTGATGAAGTTCTCATGGAAATCACGAAATATCCGGCGAAAACGGCAGAATTTCATAGTTTAGTTGTTGAATTTCGCAGGGAGAGACGATGAAATCCCCGAGGACACGAAGAATATCTCGGGGTCATGAGTTGAACATTTCTCAGTTCTTTTGTTGAACATTCCGGGGATTAAGTACGGAATCCTCGGGGAACCTACGTTTATCTCGGGGATATGGGTCGAATACCCCGGGGTCCCGCCCGGTCGCGGGTTCGCGTTCCCCGACGTTCCCTCCTCGCCCTTTCACTTGATCAGCGGTGGAAGGGATGGATTTGATATGGGTCATCGAATTCACCATTTCCTTCTGCTTTTCAGGTAAATGGACGTATTGCCAGTGGCCGAGGGATCTTTGGATATTTACGACGGGCCCGATTCACCTATGGCGGAGACAACCAGCGCCGGGGAGAGGCTTCCCGACGAGTGGGCCTGCGAAGAGGCAGTGAACATGATCTCCGAGTTTGTCGACCTGAACGAGGCCGACATATTTTGTACCGTCGAGTGCCGCCTAATAGGTTCACCGAAGTCGTGGAACATGTTTAAGCCTTTGCCACATCATCGAATATGCTCGACATATAGCGAGATGCGGTTTCCCGTATATGAGTTTATGTTCGACGAGGCGGGGTGGCGTTTGCCCTTCACGGATTTTCAACAGTCAGTGTTTGTCCACCTGCATTTGGCCCCTTCTCAACTCCACCCCAACTCTCTCGCTTTCATCAGGGCTTTCGATCTCGTGTGCAAATACCTGAGGATTGGGGCGACGATGCCCCTATTTTTTCGCATTTTCCATCTTCAACGGCAGACTGTCGACGACAAGCATGGCTGGGTGTCCTTCAAGCAGGTGAACAGCCTGTTTCACACTTATCTGGACTCCGTGCTAGATTTCAAGTATCGGTACTACCTCGTGAGGCCGGTCACACATGAGGCCGTAAATACAGTGTACCGTCGGGTCGTCGAAGAAGTAGATGGGCGGCGAGAGGAGGCCCTTGTGCCCAGGTTTCCGTTGTTCTGGACTGAAGAACACTTCAAGAGGGGAACAAACAGCTATATCGTCAGCCCTGGTAAACTCTGTGAAGGGGATCGCTTGGCTCACGAGGCCATAGTCAAGTTCGTCAGTGGGTTTAACATAGCCAAGTTCGTGACACCGAACGGGGACTTCCTTTTGGGCGACGATGGGGAGGTCTTAACGAAGCGTCGACTGATCAACACTAGGGCTCTCCTCGAGACGTTTTCTGACGAGGAAGCTCTCGAGCTATTAGGTGGGGTGGCCTCCCCGACCTGCCTCTCCCTTCGTCCTTCTTTTCGAATGACTGACCTCTTTGTTTTCTGTTTGCAAGTAAGATGTCGACTGCTGAGGAGCGCCTCAAAAAGTTGAAGGTCAACCGCGCTACGAAGAAGGGAGGCAAAAGCCGTGTCGAGTAGATCTGAGCGCAGGAATCCGTTCCCACTCAGACAACCGGGGGTTCTTCTGGCTCTCACCAGGATAGTGATTCTCCCAGCCCCCAGGTTTCCCCGAAGAGGCAGCGGATTGCGGACACAGTGGCCATCGACCTTACTGAGAACGAGAGCCCCCCTGCTATAAAATTTGTGCTCCCGCCTTGTCACTCAAGGCCGAAATTTTTCATGGGGAATAATTCCCTATGCGTGGGTGCCCCGAAGCTCAGGCCATCTTAGGCGTCGACAAAGTCTCTCGGAGAAGGGCGCTGGTGGAGGATGTGTCCGCTGTGATGCGGGTTTGTGCGGCTGCCCTGGTTCTGAACGATGAGGCGTGCCCGAAAGGCAAGCTGAACAGGTTACGCGAGAGTTTCCATTCCATCTCAGCCGAAATGGAGAAGGTGGGCAAGGAGCTGGCCGACTGCAAAAGCCAGAACCAGGCCCAGGTCGAGCTTCAAGGGAAGTTGGAGGAAAAGTTGAAGAATGATGAGGAAGAGCGGAGACGTCTCGTCGGGATTGAAGAGGAGAGGGATCGCCTCTTGGCGAGGAATACTGAGTTGGAGGAGGCTGTCCGCCCAGCTGATGAGGAAACCGAGGAAGACAGGTTGCTGACCTCGCGGGCAGCGCTGATAGCGAAGCTCCGGGAATCCGAGGAGGACAACCTCGTATCGGCTGACATAGGTTTCAGGAACGCTGTGCAGCAGCTTCGGGTTCTCAACCCCGACCTCACAACCGAAGGGATTGACCCCAACTCCGAGGTGGTTGACGGTTAGATCGTGCAGCCGATGCGGGTGAACGAAGTTGTCGAACACGAACAGCCCGAGGGGACCGTCGCCGAGTAGGTTTTTCCTTTCTTGTTCTGTTTGGCCTGCGTGCCATTTTATTTATTTTTTGATACGTACGCCCGGCCTGCGTGCTAGGGGCTTTTGATACTTGTTTGTAATATCAGTACAATGGGCTTCTGCTCGCTTCAATGTATTTTTGCTTATCTGCTCGTGTGCTGTTTGTATGGTTTATACTGTGTGTGATGTTATAACATTTGTTATACTTTGTTTGTTTCTGTCCAAGTAATAGAGAATTTTATAATTTGTTTTTTGTCTAAGTAATAAAGACTTTGGGATTTGCTCGACCTTGATAGTCCCTGATCGTGTGGAGAGCTGGTTAGGTGGTCGGAGACGTATTCCGACCTTCAACGAGGCTAAGAGCTCGGTCGAGGTCTTAGCTTCGTGGCGTGAACTTCCCATCGCGAGCTGGGTGTTCTGCCTAATTCGTACAACAATGACGGAGCTCGATCGAGGTGTCCCTGTCGGATCAAAAGTCCTTGCGCATACACAACGCGGCCTTCGATCATCATGTTCTGTATAGGGGTGTCGCGCTCGTACCTTAGTGCGTCCCCGTTATCGCGGTGTCCGTGAGTTGCGGGCAGTGCTTAACTGTAGTATTGTTTGAGCTTCTCAACGTTCCATGGTCGAGCAAGTTCTTCCCCGTGCAGATTTTTGAGGAAATAGGCTCCTGTCCCCGTTTTCGCGCGGACGCGGCACGGGCCCTCCCAGTTCGCGGCGAGTTTGCCTTCTCGCGAGTCTTTCTGGTTCCTTCGTAAGACGAGGGTGCCCACCTGAAAATCATGTTTGATAACTTTGTCATTATAACGCAGTGTTATTTTCTGTTTTAGTGAAACTTCTCGGAGAGAAGCGCCCGAACGTGTCTCCTCAACGAAATCGAGTTCTTCCCTCAGAGCTTCGTTGTTCGCGTCCCCTTCGAGGGGGGTTTTCGTCCTCCTCGAGGGTTCCCTGATTTCCACTGGGATCACCGCTTCCGTTCCGTAGGTCAGACGAAAAGGGGTCTCCCCGGTCGTGGAATGTGGGGTCGTTCGGTAGGCCCAGAGGACGCTGTGTAGCTCCTCGACCCACCGTTACTTGGCGTCACCTAATAGACATTTTAATCCTCATAGGATTACTCTGTTCGCCGCCTCATCCTGTCCGTTCGTTTGAGGGTGCTCGACCGACGTGAAGTGCTGCTTCGTGCCTAGCTTAGAGACGAAGTCTTGGAAGTTCTTGTCGGTGAACTGTGTTCCGTTGTCGGTGACAATAGCTTGAGGCACGCCGAATCGGGCGAGGACGTTCCTTTTGTAAAAATGCAGTATGTTGAAGGCCGTGATTTTGGCCAATGCTTCCGCCTCAATCCACTTCGTGAAGTAGTCCACCCCGACGATGAGGTATTTGTTTTGATACGACCCCTGGACGAAAGGTCCGAGGATATCCATCCCCCACCATGCGAACGGCCACGGGGAGGACAGTGCTTTGAGCTCGTTAGGAGGAGCGAGGTGTATGTCCCCGTGTCGTTGGCATCTATCGCACTTCTTGACGTGTTCCTTGGCATCCTGTTGCATGGTGGGCCAATAATACCCTGCCCGAAGTGCTTTACGGGCTAACGATCGTCCGCCTAGGTGTTGTGCATTGATTCCCTCGTGGATTTCCTGAAGGATGTCGGGGACCTTAGTCTCCTCGACGCACCTGAGGAGGGGGATAGAAAACCCTCGCCGGTATAGCTTGTCCTCGACTATCGTGTATGAGCATGCCAGCCGTTTGACCATTCCTGCTTCCTTGGGATCTTCGGGCAGCTTGCCCGTCGTGAGGTATTCGTACACAGGGGTCATCCAGCAATTGCTGTCACCAATGGCATTTACGTCTGCCACTGGAGCGGGTTTGACGATGCTTGGCCGGGAAAGCACTTCTTGTATGATGGATTTGTTCCCGCCTTTCTTCTTTGTGCTTGCCAATTTGGACAAGACATCTGCTCGGGCATTGTGCTCGCGGGGGATGTGAGTTACTTCCGCGGAGGTGAAATTTTTCATCTTTTCTTTCACCAAGGTCAAGTATTTGATGAGATTGTCGTTCTTGGCCTGGTACTCTCCTTGGACTTGCGAGGCAACGAGCTGGGAGTCGGTGAAGATTTTGACCTCCTTGGCGCCGAGGTCCTCGGCCAGCCGAAGTCTGGCGAGGAAAACCTCGTACTCCGCTTGGTTGTTCGACGTCGGGAAGGATAGTTCGAGGGATACCTCGATCAAGATGCCTTCCTCGTTTTCGAGGATGATGCCCGTCCCGCTTCCCTTCGGACTGGATGCTCCGTCGACGTAGATCGTCCATCTTTGGGATTCGTTGGTCGAAGATTCTGGGACGGTCATCTCTGCCACGAAGTCACCCAATACCAGAGCCTTCAGGGCTTTCCTTCCCTCGTATTGGATGTCAAACTCGGCGAGTTAGAGCGACCACCTGAGCATCCTCCCCGCCATATCTGGTCGTCTAAGGAGTTGCCTTATAGGTTGTTTGGTCCTTACAACGACAGTGTGGGCGAGGAAGTAGTGGCGTAGCCTCCTGGCCGCGGTAACGAGGGCTAGGGCGACTTTCTCTATCTGCTGATACCTGAGCTCGGGGCCTTGGAGGGCTTTGCTCGTGAAGTAAATTGGTTTATGTCCGTCCGGGGTTTCCCGAATGAGGACGGCACTGACTGCTTCACTCGTGATCGCGAGATACAAGAAAAGTGTTTCCTCGCTCTCAGGCCGTGAGAGGACCGGGGGTTGCGATAAGACTTGTTTTAGGTGGAAGAGCGCCTGCTCACATTCTTCGCTCCATTCAAACTCCGCTTTTTGTCGAAGAAGTTTGAAAAATGGGAGTGCGTACTGCGCCGACTTGGTGACGAAGCGGGAGAGGGCGGTGAGTATCCCGTTCAATGATTTTATTGACCTCTTTGAGTCCGGAGTAGGGATCTCGGAAAAAGCTCTACACTTGTCGGGGTTAGCTTTGATTCCTCGCTCTGTGAGGTAGTAACCGAGGAACTTACCTGCCCGAACGCCGAAGGTGCATTTGTCGGGATTGAACCTCATGCGGCACCTCCTCGCTGTGTCGAACACTTTCTTGAGGTGTGCGGCATGGTCGACTTCTTCTGCGGATTTGACGATCATGTCGTCCATGTAGACCTCGAGCATGTCGCCGATTTCAGCCCAGAAAACCTTGTTTATCATCCGTTGGTAGGTCGCACCGGCGTTCTTCAGGCCGAAAGGCATTACGTTGTAGTAGTAATTGCCCGACTCGGTCATAAAAGCCGTGTGCTATTTGTCGACCTTGTCCATGGGAATTTGGTTGTATCCCGAGTATGCGTCCATGAAGGATAATAGTTTGTAACCTGCAGAATTGTCGACCAGCTGGTCGATGTTAGGCAAAGGATAGCAGTCTTTCGGGCAAGCCCGGTTAAGATCAGTATAATCAACACACATCCTCCATTTTCCATTATTCTTTTTGACGAGTACAACGTTGGACAACCAGGTTGTGTACCTGGCCTCCGAAATAAAATTTGCCTCTAGGAGGTCTTTTACAACTTTTTCAGCAGCCTCCGCTTTTTCGGGAGACTGCTTACGCATACGTTGAGCTATGGCCCTAGCGGCCGGATCTACTGCGAGTTGATGGCAAGCCACCTCGGGGTCGAGGCCAGGCATCTCGGAGGTGCTCCATGCGAAGAGATCAGCGTTCTTCCTTAGACATGCCTTCCGTTGCTCCATCACCAGGTCGGGGATCCCGGTGCCAATCTTCACGTTACGGTCTGGATCGTCCCCGAGGACCACGAGTTCAAAGTCTCCGTCTGGGATGGGGCGCGTTGGGTGGAGAGGTCGCCCGTTGTTTTCCGCCTGGAGGTCGAGGTCTTCTGCCTCGTCTTCATCGGGTTCGCCTGGGAACCTGCTGTCGAGTTCGACCACGTTGACGCGCGGGAGAGGTACATGTTCAGCGTCTGGGGGTGGCTTGGCCACGGTCTTGGGTTTGGTGCCGATGGAACTCGTGCCTTTGATGGTGGTGTCGAAGCATCTTCTGGCTGCGTCTATGTCCCTGTGCATCGTCACTACTCGTCCCCTGGCCGTGTAGTACTTCATTTTGAGGTGGACCGTTGATGGTACCGCCGTAAGCTCGGCCAGGGTGGTCCTCCCGAGGATGCAGTTGTAAAGGGATGGACATTCGACCACCAGGAAGCGGGTCTTCACCTATCGGGCTGTGTCTTCGGCCCCGAATGTGACCATCAGCTCAACGTAGCCCCATGGTCGGGTGGTGGTTCCGTTGAATCCCTGCAGGTCTGAGCCAACGTATGGGGTCAAATGTCTCTCGTCGAGTTGGAGAGTCCCGAAAAGGTGAGCGTACATGATGTCGACCGAGCTGCCCTGGTCGACAAGGATCCTTCGAACGTCAAAATTTGCCATCTGGGCCCTGACCAGGAGGTGGAAAGTGGCGTTGGGCGCTCCTCTGGGGAGCTCCTCGAGATAGAAGGTGATAGGGTTTGAGTTCCCTCGCACCTTCTCGAGAGTGGTTGTCTTCGCCGATGTTGTTGATTCCAGTTCATCAAATTTCCTCTTGATCGACCCGACGAACATTTTCTCGTAACCGCCCCCGGAGATGACCATTGCCTTGGGGAAGCCTTCCTAGGTGCTACGGGCAGCGACGAGGTCCTCGTGGGGGAAGGTCGCCCACATGTTGCGAATTACTTCTTGGCCTTCAATGATTACGGGGACAAAGAAATCTTCGGGTCGAGTGACACTGAGGGCGACCTGAAGCCGACTCTCGTCGGGAGGAGGTGTCGTATCCTCGACGTTCTGGGCTTCCTGGGAGCTGGGACAAGGAGTATCATTCTTCTGGGCGTATTTCTTCAAGTGTCCTTCCTTGATGAGGATTTCAATTGCATCCTTGAGATGGACGCAGCCTTCTGTGACATGCCCGTGGCTCCGGTGGAACCTGCAGTACTTTGACTTGTCAGTGTTTAACTTGGGAGTAGTTGGCTTCGGAAAACGGACGCCTCCTTTCAGGAATTCCGAGTTCTGGCACTCGGAGAGGATTCGCGCGCGGGGAGCGTTGAGCGGGGTGTATTCTGTGAACCGGCCAGCTGGTCCGCGCGGTTCACAAGGATCAAGAGGACGATTTTCTTTCATTCTTTCTCCTCCTCGTCGGGGAGGAGAGTCTTCCTCTTTGTGGCCACGGGGGCCTTCCTTGCATCTCGACTCAAGGGCGATCTGCGCTGCCTCCAACTCCTCGAGCTCGATGTACGACTAAGCTCGTTGGAGGAGGTCCTCCAGACGGCGGGGTCTGCGGAGGCCCACAGACTTGGCAAAATCAGATCCAAAACATAGTCCATGGATGATCAAATACTTCTTCATGTCGTCGGTCGTATGGACCTCGACAGCTTCTCTGTTGAATCTCTCAATGTAGTTCCGGAGAGATTCGTTCTTCCCCTGGAAGATGCTCTCTAGGGCAGCCTCCGTCTTCGGGTGTCGACGAGACGCAGTAAAGTGTTTGGTGAAGCGTTGTCTTAGTTGCTTCCAGGATGTGATCGACCCGGGTGCCAGACCCTTGTACCATGTCATGGCGCCCTTCCGCAAGGTGGTGGGGAAAAACCTGCACTTAATGGCTCCCCTGACGTTCCTGAAGTCGAGCATGGCTTCGAAACTTTCGACGTGATCGTCGGGGTCGGCCAGACCGTCATAGGTCCCCAGTGGCGGGGGTTTCTCCATGCCCGCATGAATTTGGGCGTTCACGATCTCCCACGACAGAGGGGTCCTCTGGTCGTCGTCGTCGCTTCCGATCGGGGATCTCGAAGGGGACCGGTGATGCCGTGGCGGGGAATTCCTCGAATGGTTCCTCGGTCTCTCCTCGGTAGTTTTGGACTTCTTGGTAGTTGCGGAGGACCTGGGTTCCTTCCGAGGCGGGGAGCGATGGCGCTTCTAGGAGATCGCCGACTGGGGGCGTTCAAGGCGTGGACGACGACCCTCGCGCACCGGCGAGGGGGTTTGAGATTCTTCGGATTGAGTCCTTCGCGGGGAAGGGGAGCGGCGAGGCGAGGGTGGACGACGATGTCTTCGCGGGGAAGATCGTCGTGTCCGCCCTTACTCTAGTGCTTCAATTCTGGTATTCTGGTGTGCTATTAACTGATTGGTCTGATTGATCAAGGCGAATAGGGCCACGGTGCTCGCGTCTGCATTGGGCGGAGGAGCAACTGGCTGAAAGACGGCTTGTTGGTCGTCCTGCCGGGCAGCGTCGTAAGTCGCGTCTTGGGAGTCTGGGGAGGCGGTCTGCCCGTCTCTCACGTCTCCCTCTTCGACGTGGAGGGTAGCAGCGTCTTCGCAGTGGTTCCCGTTCTCGAGTTGCGCGAGGACGGTGTCCAGAGCTTTGTTAGCAGACAGGTTGTTGGCCATGCTGGTGATGAACGAGAGGATTGCTTTGGTTTATCAGAGGAAAAACGGGGAAGCAAGGTTTCCCACAGACGGCGCCACTGATCGTACCTGGATCAGACAGTATTTCGTGGCCAGCAACGTCTTGTGGACTTCAGCTCCGGTGAGGTTGGAAGACGGTCGGGGGGGTGTACCTGCAAGGTACTCCGACGCTCAAGTAAGGCAAGGGTCACAAGTAAAAGCAAGTACAAGGTTAGAGAGTAAAAGAGTGTGTAACCTGACCCTCTCAAGTGAGAGGGTGTTTATAGAGAGCCCCCAGCGCGGGGCCAACGGTTACTTGCATTGGGCTGGATTGTCAGCCCCAATCCAAGTAACTGCCAGGGCTTACGTGGCGTAGTGAAGACCAGGACGTGGTCTTCGCCCTGGGGTAACCGTTCCTAGATCTCTGGAATTAGGGCAGACCGATTCCATCAGGAGTGAGTGGTTACATGAGAACGTGTCATCACAGAGAGGAGTCTTGCGTGTCGGGGAGAGACATGTCCTTGCGGGGAGGACTCTTATGTGCAGACGGAGATGGCTCCTCGCGAGGAGGAGAACCTGAGTGTCGGGGAGGAGCGAGGCCGGGGAGGCTTAGCGCCCTACCCGACGCTCTATACCGTGCGTGTGTCCGACAATGTTGAGAAGACATATGCCCGACATAGGTCGTGCTAAGAGGCCCTTGTTGGGCCATCCCAGGACGTGTGGGTCCAACGTGTGGGTTGGGCCTGTTCGATTGAGGGGCAGACCCCGACCCAGTCCAGAACAATCTCTATATAATTTTATTTAGTTTTATAACAATTTTAATGTTGTAACCAAACTAATATGCTAACGGTAAGATTTTTTTTTATGAGGCAATTTGAATATATATTTTAAATAAAAGTTTAGATGAATCTGATCTGTAAATATATTTTTTAACTCTTTAGTTTTTATAAGAAGATTCTAATAATTTGAAATATAAACCAAGAAATAAATAATATCTAACCATTTTTATCGAAGAATCAAATTCATGTTTTCTTAAACAATTTGTCATTAAGATATCAACTTCAAAAATTACACTTGTAAAGCCTTTTATAATTAAATATGAATAGATTGAAGTTAATTGGTAATGTCAATTTTTATTTATCAACAAAGATTTTTGCAAAATTTGTTTCGTTTGAGGTCATATTTCAAAGAAGAAGAATTTTTTTCTCACAAGATAGGTAACATATCCTCCCCTTTGTGAAGTAACCTTCCCAATTATATGTTAAATAATAAATTTATAATTTTTAGTTTCTATATTAAATTATTTTTATTATTTTTTAATTTTTTAATTTATATATATATATATATATATTGTATTAGAATCAGATAGAGAGTGAGGATTAGAATTAATGGCGAATCTGAGTTCTCAGTTTGGAAGAGAGGATGACTGATCTGCAAAATTAGCACTCATATGTCAATATGTGAAGAATAAAAGTGAATTAAAATTAAATTTGAAACTGAGTATCTGAATTGACGCGCACGTTCTAATGTGAAAATAAAAAACTTTCTATTTGTTAGATATGGGTTGCAATGAGCAATTGAATGTAATTGAGGTTTGGATCTCGGTATTCATCAGTAGGATTGTTATCGGGATAATTATCGTACGTTAAAAAGATTTTAGACAATTTGCAACTTATTCCAGTGTTTTAAAATTCGGACCGTTCTGTCGATTAGATCGGTTAGACCATGAACCAGAGAGTAGAGTGGTCTAGTCAGATCATCGGAGCAAAGTTGCAATTCACCCGATGAAAATCGATGTGATTCGGACGATTCACTAGTCAGACCAGTGAACCCGTGAGTTTTTTTATCCGACAGGTTTATCTATTTATATTTATTTTTGGTATAATTACACTAGAGACCTTTTAAGTTATTTGTTTATAACAGGTTGAGTTTGTTTTATAATAACTTGAATACTTAATCCTTTAAGTTAACAGGCACGTGCATTGTTATCTTTTTCTAAATCTTTGACTAAATCAATTACGCAAAATACATAAAATAGCATCAAATTACATAAAGCAACATTATAAATACATAAAGTGGTATTCAAAATACATAAAGTAATATTCTAATTCAACACGTTTGTTAACTTAAAGAACTAAGATGTTAAAAAAAAAAACTTAATGACCAATCTGTTACAAACAAATAACTTAAGGATTTTTGATGTAATTATGCATTTATTTTTTTAGCTTAATTATAACTGTATTCCTCCCATTTTCGTTTTTTTTTTAAGTTTTGGTACCCCTGTTTTAAAATTACAAAAATAATTTAATAGTTATAAAATTTAGGGTTAATGAAGATTTTGGTCCTCCTAAATATCTCATATTTCACTTTTAGTCCCTCTAAAAATTTCCTTCAAAGAATGATCCTCGTAAAATTTTTAATTTTAACTTTTGGTCCCTCCTGTCAAAATCGTCGTTAAAACCGTCGCCATTTCCGTCGCTAAATAAAAAACCGTCGCTAAAACCGTCTCTAATTCTGTCTCTAAGTTGTAAAAACCGTTGTTAATTGACACGAGGGACCAAAAGTTAAAATTAAAAATTTTATGAAGACCATTCTTTGAAGGCAATTTTTAGAGGAACTAAAAGTGAAATTGAGACATTTATGAGGATTAAAATATTCATTAACCTTAAAATTTATATCAAAATTTTTTTTTTATGATTTTTTTAAAATTTCTATAAAATAAATTAAAAGCCATCTGGTCCGATCGATGACTCACTAATCTGATCAATAACCCAATAATTTAATAACTTGACCAGATCAATCCGGATTTTAAAACTATGACTTATTCGAAATGATATAAATTACTTGACCAGATCAATCCGGATTATAAAACTATAACTTATTCGAAATGATTGATTAGGATTAATATATCGTTCAAGAAGGATATATAACGAGGGAATATAAATCTTTTTTAACATAGGTGAATTAAAAGTGTTATTATGGTAATCTAAACAAAACATATAATTCAATTAACTTTTTTTTAGACATCTATGAAAATGGTGGGATATATAGAGGATGGTGATAGAAATTAAAATCTTTACATGGCTAGCCATGACAATAGAAAGGGGTGGGAATGATTTTTACCTTCTCCGTATCAAAATTCTAATATTACTTAAATATTTATTTTTCACTCAAATCCAAACGATAAAATAATTAAATTCAAAATTAATCATATTCTCAGGTTGGAATTAAAATAGCTCATTTTCTTATATCTCAAATAAACATTAAAAATAATAAATTAAAATAATTTTAAAATTTTTCAAATGTATATTTCAAATATTTTAAATGATAAAATACAAATTAAAGTATCAAAGTAATAATTAAATCATCAATATTTTAAACTATCAAAATCAAATATTTTAAATCATCAATGGAGCGGGTTCGAGGCCATAAGTGAGGTGGGGTATTAGGGTTCTTAACTTCTTATTACTAGTCTCGTATATATCTTTTAAATCGGAGAAAATTCAAACACAATCAAAGTAGATTTTGCCCATCAATTTCGAGATAGGTTTGAACGAAAACTAACGATACGCATTTTGTTTCCATATTTACCTATGATAGAGATCGAGGACGAGGATGAAGAATAAATGGGTGGGAGAGACATAGAAGTATAATTAGTCTCTAGTTCATTTAGAACGAACGCATGATTTTACATATTTTTCTTTTGCAATTTAGTTTTGGGCCCCGCGTTAGGTTTGCTGGATTGTGCTCTGTGTGTATTTATTTGTTTTATTGGGAAAAAAATTCAAGTTTCACATTAGTTAAAGATAAGGGTGGCAAACGGGCATGGCCAACACGTTTATACCCTCCACTCAAAAGCTTGCAAAAAAACAGGGCGAGGCGGGGCAAACATAGTTGAGAATACAGACTAAAAACCTAGGCTTGCCCCGCAAAAAAATAAGGGCGAGACGGAGAAAGTCCGCGAGCACTGCACCTTTTAAGCCTAAAAACCCAAAAGTTTATGTAAATGTTCGTACCCGCAAAAGCCCGCAAAGGAAACAGGGCGAGGCATGATGGGACAGACGCTTTAGAGGGTAGGGATTTAAACCTTTAGCCCGTCCCGCACTAAAATGCAAGCAAAACGGACATTCCCATCGGGCCGGGCCCATTTTTCCATCCCTACTTAAAGATAGAACACACAAAGAGTTTATATAGAGTGACACCCCTCACCTTACAAGTTGATTTTTAAGCCAGTTTTGTAAGGCTGTGTTAGACCAAACTCTAATTCTATTATGGTATCACGAGCCTATTGATTCAGGCCACTTGAAATTTATATATGCGAACCAAACCCAAAAAGTGATGGGTACAAGAAGGTGTATTGGAAAAACCAAGTCGATAATTCGGGCGATCCACCGTTTATATTCACGCACCAAACCCAAAAGTATTGAGCGTGAGGGGTGTAGTGGGAAAAAACACAAGTTCAACATTTGTTAAAGATAGAACTCATACAAAAGATTTATATAGAGTGACATCAATTATCTTACAAGCCGGTTTTAAAGCTGATTTTATAAAATTGAATTAGGTCAAACTCTAATTCTATCATATATTAGTTTTTACTGGTTTTTGTCCTATCACTTTTGTTTTCTATATGATATTCCCCTTTTAGGGCTGATATGTAGTTGCAAGGTCATATCCCTTAATTTTTTATAATTTTTGTTTTTATTATTTATTTATTTATTGGTAAAAAAAAAGTTTTAAAAAACCATTATGTATCGACCAATCAAAGTTATATTATAATTAGACTAATCAGAATCATTTTATAATAAGACCAATCACAAAATTGAAACTGCTATAAATTTCATTTAAATTCATGCCAAAAGGGCATGACTCACGATAAAAAGAACTTATATCAATAACAGAGCATATATTGTTACTTTTGTTAGCCATTTCTTAATACTTTCTATATATCATATTAATATTAGTGTTAATAGTTATTTTGTCTTCTGCCATATAGGCACTTTCCGAAGAAAAAAAATTGAATCATTTTTATTTATTTAATAAAATTTTTTATTGGAGGTGGGTGTTAAACCCAAAATCTTTGCAATGCAAGAACAAAGCTTCTCCACTAGGCTATCTCTCATGTGCTGTTATTATTTCGTACTTAAATGTATATATCATATTATTAGCTAAACATATAATAATTGTTACAATTTAATTTGATAATTAACTATTAATAATTTAATATAATTTTATTTCTAACATAATTATTTGCTACAGTAAATATTTAATTTAGTATTTATTTTTGATAAGTTTTAATTAGTTTAATTTAGTATTTATTTCTACTAATTTTTATTTAGTTTAGTTTTGTTAATGCTACAGTATATTTAATTTTTAGTTTTAATTTTAGTTTAGTTTTAGTTTTATTTTTGTTTATTTAGTTTAGTAATTTTAGTAATTATTAACTTTTCAAAATAGTTTATTAAAACAAGTTTTATTTAGTTTACTAATTTTATATTAATATTAGTTTACTAATTTTATATTATTTTATAAATATTATTAATAATTCCAGTTTATTAATTTATATTAATAATTTTTAATTTAGTCTAATTTAATTTATATTAAAACGTAAATATTATTGTAATTTAATTTATTAATAACATAATAATTTAAAACGTATATATTAAAACACACACACACACACACACACACATATATATATATATATATATATATATATATATATATATATATATATATATTAATAATAATTTAATAAATTATTAATAATATATATATATATATATATATATATATATATATATTAATAATAATTTAATTTATTGATAATGTTAATAATTTAATTTATTAATTTATACTAATTATTTACTGTAAATATTATTTAAATAGTTATAATAAATTATAAAATCTATAGTAATAACAACGTTAATAATTTAATTTAGTAATAATGTTAATAATTTAATTTATTAATTAGAACGTTTAAATGCTTAATTTAAATGTTATTGTATTTAAAATCTATTGTATTTAAATGCTACGTTCAAATTAGTTATACTAAATTATATCTATAATCTATCTATTAAAATCTTACTTTCTTAATTAACAAATATACCCTTATGTTAAACACTTCCTTAAACTTAATTAGAAGGGTAATTAGGACTTAATCCAATAATGCTTCACTATTAGCCATTCAACATTTATTATTGCTGAGGTGTCATATACCCATTTTTTACACGGTTAAATTTTCTTTGATTTATTAAAATAGAAAACATGGAATCTCCAAGGTTGCAAATGATTGTTCAACCGCCATAGACATTGGGAAGCTGAAAAACTAAACAATCATTTTGAAAGTTGGAATTGCTCATTAACTCTCCTTGATCAATATAATATGGCTTTCCAATATCAAAGAACATTATTTCACTATCATTATTCCGATAATCAGCTAAATCTTTCCATCTTCTTCATTCACTGCGCCACCAGTTTCACTTCCTGTGTTGTTCAAAGAATTATGTTTGATATCTACCATTGGCCATCACCGTGTACTGTGTTTTGATAATCGCTTTTGGTGAATCGATTTACGTTAACATAAACTGTGTTTTATTTTCCAGATTTCTTCCATGCTTTCTCGCGGCGATTCAAGAGCTTCAAAATGGGTAAGAACAAACAAACCCTACTTCACAATATGCATCATCTTTCTCATTTTGATCCTAACATAACCTCATTTTTAACCCTATTTTGTTTATTCTGAATCCTTGAATTTTTGAACTCAAAAGCTAGAATCAAGGTGTATGAACTCAGGCAAAAAACGAAAGCAGATCTTCTGAATTAATTGAAGGATCTGAAAGTAGAACTTGCTCTTCTCCGCGCCGCTAAGGTCACTGGTGGAGCCCCAAATAAGCTCTCCAAGATTTAGGTTCCCCCTATTCACTTTTCTGATAGGTTATTTTCATAATTTCTAGCATTTTTCGCTATTTTACTGCATTTTTTTCTGTTAGTTTAATTTTATAATATCTATAGTATGAATTTATCTAAATTTCAGTTTAAATGATTATTTTCATTTGTATTATGGTATAGGAATTCCGAGTTTTCGTTGATTTTGATACAAATTTGATTTTTATATTGTTTGAATGCAGAAAATTTGTTCGGCTTTCAATAGCACAGGTTTTGACTATGATTTCACAGAAGCAAAAGTCGGCATTGAGGGAGGCTTATAGAAGAAGAAATACTTGCCTTTGGATTTGCGTCCTAAGAAGACAAGGCTATTAGAAGACGTATCACTAAGAATCAGGTACTTTTTTTTAATCTGTCTGCATTTTTCTGTTTTTATTGTTGTGTTAACTTATTCTGAATTATTTCAACTGTGTGGGCATGTGTGTAACATTGACCTGATTATGTATATTTTTCATTTGGACCAAGGTGTTCTATCACACAACAAGAATTATCTGTATTTGATACATGTGACACCAAGACTTTTTATATTTGAAGTATTTGGCCTTCATTGATTGAGTCTTAAACTCACTGAAGACTTTGTTATGTCTGACAATCTCATGTATTTTTGTTTGTATCTGCAGGATTGCTCTCTTGACTTTCATGAACTATGTGTTGTGTACACAGTTACTGGTAAAACATAAAAACTTAAAAGGATTTTCTCAGGTTTGAATTATTTGAACACCCTCTATTTTTTCTTGTGGATTATGATGAATTTGTAAAACAATTTCATTATTTACAGATTCTGCCAGGGAACTCATCATGAAGACTTCAATTTCAGTGAGGTTTTGGCTCACCAAATGATTCATTCGGTCGAGTTTGTTTTAGGTTCAGTTTCTAATACGGCGTAATATCTTCGACTATGGGCATTAAGGTTTGCTTAGCCACAATCCTTTTGTATCTTCATGAATCTCCTGTTATAAATAGTTATTCTCCAAATGTTACAAATATTTTATTCTTACATCTCTGAAGTTTGTACTTATCTTTTTGAAGTTAAGGCAGATATGCATAGAGAAACATTAAAAGGGGGAATTATTTTTGTAGACGAAGCTTATAGACTGATAACAATGCAGAAGGCAGATGATAAGGACTACGAATTGGAAGCACTGGAGGAGATAGTGTCAGTAATGGACAGTGGAAAAATCATAGTAATATTTGCAAGGTACAGCGAACCGATGAAACAAGTAATAGCTTCCAACGAAGATTTTTGCAGAAGACCCTGGTACCAACACTGCTATTTTGGATGCCTTTAATCAAGGATTACAAGTACATAATCTTCCATATGCTGATGATCAATTTTTGGATATTAGAGATTGCACTGCCAGTGTATATAGCATGTTACCATTACGACTTGGGGATTGGTTTATATGAACTTCTCTAGGAATATGAGCACTTCTTTCATATGCATCGATTTCGTTCTGTCATTGATGCAAGTAAATAAGCACATCCCGCATATGCATCAATTTCTTCTGCCATTGATGCATGTAAACATGCATTCACTAGAGAATTTTAATTAACTCATTTACAAATGCAGATGAGGCAGCAAAGAATGAGAGCAAATATGGAAGAGAAGAAGAAGGTGATACATGGAAAGAGCACTGAAAGAGGTTGCAAGTGCCATACATTTACAATTTAGTTTCATAATTTATTTCTGAGTCTTGTTTAATTGCTATCACATTTTTCAGTTGCTATAACATGTTAGTTGTACTAAATTTTACTGTGCATATATATATATATATATATATATATATATATATATATATATATATATATATAACTTTTTTTTTTTATAATTAGATTGTTCTTATGGATATTAGAGCAAGTAGAGTGAAAGTTATTCTCCTTGGTTGTCACAATTTAGGTACTGGAACTCTCTCTTTGAATTGGATTAATCTAATTTTTATATATATATATATATATATATATATATATATATATATATATATATATATATATATATATATATATATATATTATGATTGGTGACCTATCAACCATGTTTCTCTTTGTTCTCTCTTTGAATTGGATTAATCTAATATATATATATATATATATATATATATATATATATATATATATATATATATATATATATTGATCATGAAGGCTGGATCAGATCCTGTAGAAGTGGACCACCAAGTGCGTCAGGGATGCTGGTCGTATGGAGAAGAGGGGGCTGTACCTGCAAGGTACTCCGACGCTCAAGTAAGAAAGAGTCAGAGAAAAGGGGCAAGTACAAAGTATGAGCTCTTAGGGTGAATATTGGATACCTGACCCTCTCAAGCGAGAGGGTTTATATAGAACCCCCAGCGCGTGGCCAACGGTCCTATTTTCGGGGCGAAATAACCGTTTTCCCTAATAATAGGTAACTGCCCCAACTAGCCGTTATGTCGGGCAGGGGTGCCTGAAACTAGCCGTTATGTCGGGCATAAGTGTGGTTTCGGGCACCTGCCCTTAACTGTTCGGGGAGCAGTGAAGCCGTGCGTGACGGGCAGTAACTCCGAGGAGGAGCGATGTGTTCCTTGCCCGGTTGGAGGGCAGAAAGGTAACTTTCTCTCCTTCGTGGATTGGACTTAGGCATTTGGGTCGCTCTGGAGCAGAAGCGGATTGGGCCATGTCTAGCCATTGGTCCAGTCCAGAACAGGAGCCCCCCAACTCGTTGCTCCCGAGCACGGGAGTGATGACTTAAGGACAGCTCGTTGCTCCGGGGAGCTAGTATGGAGTCGTCGTTTAGAGACGAGGAGGATCGTCTCAATGTGCTCGTAGCCCCCGGTGTCCGTGAAATTCGTGGTCGTGACCTTGTTGCCCGGTGTCCGGGGAGACTAATGGTTAGACAGAATTGGAAACGTTGGGTCGCCACGTGTGCCTAGAGCTCCGTGTAGCAGTTACTAGGTAATGATGGCTAGTTGATAGCCATCATGGCCTACGAGCGTGTGTCCGCACGTTCCCCTTTGTATAAAAGGGGAAATTTGTTCCATTTGGAACTTTTTGCTCTGATTTCTCTTCGTTTCCTTCAGCATTCCTGCCCGTTGCCACCATCTGCTTACTCCGACCACCGTTGCAAGCTTCGAGCAGCCATTTTTATCTTTTTACATCAAGTGAGTTTTATGATCCTTTGCATGTTTTACTCCTTTTTGGTTGTCAATGGTAGATTGCATGTGGTTAGGGCTAGGTTTAGAGGATGAAATAGGTGGAATTCCGGTGATTGTTGGTGGTGGACGGTGGTTGTGCCATTTTTCCACTTCTGACATGTCGCCGGACGTGTTAGTATGTTCTAGCGAGGAGGGCGGTTCACGACGTCGCCGTGACAGCTATGCATGTGTGACCGCTGTGTTCGTTCACCTTCTGAGTGGGTGATGAGTTTTCCGGTAGAACATTCCCAGATTTCGGTGGAGCTTTGCGATTTCCGGTGAAGCTTCAACGGAAACTGGGTACGAGTGCGAGGAAGCTCCTCGCTTGGGGATGACTTGTTTCGAACGTCTCCTCGCGGGGAGGTTTCATTTTTCCTTTTAATGTTAGGGCTTAGGCGGGGGACGTTGTCCTTAGCCCTTTGCGCGCCCTTTCACTTGACTTAGCGGTGGAAGGGTGGATTTGATTTGTTGTCGAATTCACTTTCTTCTCTGCTTTTCAGGTGATTGTTATGGCGACGGGGCCAGATAGAGAGGTTATCATAGATACGTTCGAGGAAGAAACAGGCTCCGAGGATAATAGTAGCTCGACGGCCACGAGTTCGAAGGCTTCGAGTTCCCCAGTGATGTTGGGGAGGAAGAGGAGATGGACGACATAGACGAGGACGTCGTCGTGGACTCCGCCGAGGAGTGGGAGGTGGTCGAACCCGCTGAGCACGTGTCTTCTTTTGCGAAGTATTTGGGGGACGTTTTTACGGAGGTTGGACCGGAGGGAGAGTGGAAGGTGCACTTCCCTTCCGTGGATGAGCAGGTCTGCACGAACTTCGGGGACCATTTCACGATGTATGAATGTGCCTTTAAGGAGCTGGGCCTGAGGTTGTCGTTCACTGATTTTCAGCAGTCAGTGTTCGTGCATTTGAAATTGGCCCCCACGTAACTGCATCCTAACTCGTTGGCCTTCATCCGGGCGTTCGAGCTAGTATGCGAGCATCTCTCCATAGGGGCTACTCTCCCTCTATTCTTCACTATCTTCCATCTTCAAAGGCAGTTATCGGGGGGGAAGTACGGTTGGGTGTCTTTGAAGCAGCCCCGCAAGTTGTTTAAGCCATTCTCGGAGTCAATACGGACGTTCAAAGAGCGGTACTATGTCATCGAGCCCTTGTCCGAAGCTGCCCAGGATAGTACTTACGTCTGGGAGATCGAAGTTGACGAGGATGGGAATGACCTGCGCGACGAGGATGGGAAGTTTATTGGGTAGAGAATCTATAAGTTCCCCATCCATTGGGCGCCCGATCATTTCGCCAAGAAGCCCAATGACTATGTTCTTCAACCGAGCAAGCTACGCGGGCAAGACGTCGTAGCGTACGAGGTACTGGTGAAGTGGGTCAACTCCTTTCGGCTTGCTGAGTGCTGGACGAGCAAGGGTAATCTGGTCTTCGAGGAGGACGGGAGTCAGAGGGTTGAGCATCGATTTATCAACATTAAGGCACTGCTGGAGTGCAAGACTCCCGAGGATGCCGAGAAGCTGCTTGGTAGTCTTAGTTATTTAGATTTATTTGCGTTATTTCTTTTCCTCGTATCTAACGTGCTCGTATTTTGTTTGTGCAGGTGAGATGCCTCAGGCTCATGACCGGGTTGTGAGGAATGCTCTTGCGAGGAACAAGGCCAGAGCAGTTCCTCCGAAGTCTCGGTTTGCTGGTGCTCGTGCTCCTCCTCCGGCGCAGTCTGCTGTGGGGACCTCTTCCTCTCCTACTCCTGCTCCCTGGGGGTCTCCTCTTCCTTTGACCGGTCGATCCAAGCGGCCAAGAATTATTGACACTGTGGATCTCACTCGGGTACCTGAGAAAGGGAAGTTCGAGCTTCCTCCTTGTATCCTTGACAGGAAATTCTTTGAGGGAAACTCTCTGATCGTGCCTCGGGCGGAGTCTCTTCGCTTTAAAAGCATGGACCGCCCGAGCAAAAGGGCGTTGGTGGCTCAAGGTGCTTCAGCTTTGGTTAGGATGCTGGATATGGCGGCCGTTTACGCTGAAGGGGGCTCCGCAACTGAGGCCGAACTTAATGCTGCTCGTGCTACCATGGTGTCCCTCAAAGAAGAAGTCAATGGTGCCGATGATGCTCGGAAGAAGGCCGAGGAGGAGGTAGCTCGGTTAAAGAAGGAGAACTCCACGCTGGCGGCGGAGAAGAAAGTTGTTGAGGAGCTGGTCCAGCGGCTGAGGACGGTCAATGCCCCGGGTGACGATGAGCCAGAAGATGTGAAGGAATTGAAGACGAGATCCAAGCTGGTTGCCCATTTGCTGACGACCGAGGATGATGGTATTGCCGTTGCGGAGGAGTCTTTCAGAAATGTCGTGGCTCAAATGTGAGCGGTGAACCCTGAACTTGACTTTTCTGTCGAGGGTACCCACTATCTGGCACACATTGAGGATGGCTGGATCGTCATGCCCGATGTTCTCCTTAAAGGGAATAACGAGGATCAGCCCGCGGAGGACCAGGGGCCTCAGTCCGAGCCTGCCGAGCACGTGGATGAGTGAGGAGTTTGTGTTTTTGATGTTGTTGTAACCTGTCCGGCCTGCATGCTGAGTAATTGCTTGTAATTTATTATTTTTGGGGGGCGTGGGCCCCGTTTTATGTAACTCAATACAATCGTGGCCTTTGCGGCCACATATTATGTTAAATTATTACATGTTTGATTCTGTTATCCGCATGACTTTACTTGCTTTTATTTTTTGCTAAGTGTTGTACTCATGCTCGTTGTGAATGTGTGACTTCCCGTGATTGAGAGTATTTGACTTGTACGAATAATTTAGGGGGATTGCTCGATGTAGAAGTGTTCGACACTGAGGGGAACTGGTCGAACGGCCGGGGAATATCCTGGCGGGGGTGCGGAGCTCAGGTCGCGTTTGAGGCTTGAGTTCGCAGGGTGAACGTCCCATCGCGAGCTGGGGTTCTGCCAGTCATGGTACTTTGACGACAGCGGTGCTCGATCGAGGACCGATGTCGAGCGGTTACCCGGCTCATTACTGAGCGGGGTTCTTCTTTATTCGTATGCGACGCTTGTACCTAGGCGTGCATAGTGGTCGGTAGTAGATGTCCGTCGTTGTGACGGTCGAACCGAGAATCTGGGCCTTAGCTATAGTATTGTTTTAGCTTTTCGGCGTTCCATGGTCGAACAAGTTCTTCCCCGGTGAGATGTTCTAGGTAGTAGGCCCCATTTTTCATTTTTGCTCGGACGCAGTAGGGTCCTTCCCAGTTGGCCGCTAGTTTGCCTTCGCGAGAGTCTTTGTGGTTTCTTCTTAGAACAAGGATTCCCACGTCCAACTCTTGTCGTATCACCTTGGCGTTGTGCCTAATGGTAATTTTTTGTTTCAGTGAGGCTTCGCAGAGGGTTGCCCCGGTTCGGATTTCCTCGACAAGGTCGAGTTCTTCTCTCAATGACTCGTCGTTCATCTCCTCGTCTAGGAGCGACTCTGTCCGCCTATAGGGCACGTGAACTTCGACGGGAATTACAGCCTCGGTCCCGTATGCTAGGCGGAAAGGTGTTTCCCCGGTCGTTGAGTATGGAGTTGTGCGGTATGCCCATAGTACGCTGTGCAGTTCCTCGACCCATGCCTTCTTTGTTCCGTCCAGCCTTCACTTGAGGCCTCGAAGGATGACTCGGTTGGCTGCTTCAGCCTGCCCGTTAGTTTGAGGGTGCTCTACGGATGCGAAGTGCTGCTTCGTGCCCAGTTGGGCAACGAAGTCTTGGAACTTCCTGTCCGTGAATTGCGTCCCATTGTCCGTTACTATCGCTTGGGGGATACCGAAGCATGCAAGGATGTTTCGTTTGTAGAAACGCAGGATGTTGAGGGCAGTTATTTTGGCTAGAGCTTCCGCTTTTATCCATTTTGTGAAATAGTCTACGCCCACTATTAGGTATTTGTTCTGACTTGATCCTACCATGAAGGGTCCTAGGATTTCTAGGCCCCACCAAGCGAATGGCCACGGGGAGGACATAGCCTTGAGCTCGTTAGGCGGGGCCAGGTGCATGTCCCCGTACTGTTGGCATTTATCGCATTTCTTCACGTGTTCTTTCGCGTCGTGTTGCATGGTCGACCAGTAGTATCCTGCTCGGAGGGCCTTTCGAGCAAGAGACCTTCCGCCGAGATGTTGGGCGTTGATTCCCTCGTGGATTTCGCGCAGGATGTGTGCGACCATTTCCTCCTCGACGCATTTGAGCAGTGGAATGGAGAATCCCCGCCTGTAGAGTTTATCTTCGACCAAGACATAAGAGCAGGCTCTTCGCCTGACTATGCTGACCTCCTTTGGGTCGGACGGAAGTTCATCTTTGGCGAGATAGTTGTAGACTGGGGTCATCCAGCAGTTGTTGTCGCCGATTACCTGCACGTCGAGGGTCGGGGAGGTCTTCTCGATGCTGGGTCGAGGAAGTACTTCCTGTATGACGGATTTGTTTCCGCCTTTCTTCTTTGTGCTAGCTAATTTGGATAGCACGTCTGTTCGCACGTTATGTTCGCGGGGAACGTGTTTCACTTCCACTGTTCTGAACTTCGCCGTCTCCTTCTTGACTAGGGCCAAGTATTCGGTCAGGTTGTCGTTTTTGGCTTGATATTCTCCCCGGACCTGGAGGGCCACGAGTTGTGAATCTGTGCAAATGACGACTTCTTCTGCGCCCAGATCCTCGGCAAGGCGTAGCCCAGCGAGGAAGGCCTCGTACTCAGCCTGGTTGTTGGAGGTTAGGAAGGACAGGGTGAGTGATACTTCAACGATGATTCCTTCGTCACTTTCCAGTATGATGCCCGCGCCGCTCCCTGCTGAGCTTGAGGCACCGTCAACGAAAATGGTCCATTTGCGCACTTCGCTTGCGGGGGAGTCTGCGAATGTCATTTCCGCGATGAAGTCGGCCAGAGCTTGGGCCTTGAGGGCTTTTCTGCTTTCGTATTGGATGTCAAATTCGGACAGTTCTAACGACCATTTGAGCATTCGGCCGACCATATCTGGTCGTCCGAGCAGCTGCTTTATGGGTTGATCTGTTCGAATCACGATCGTGTGAGCCAGGAAGTAGTGTCTTAATCTTTTGGCTGTGTTAATGAGGATCAGTGCCACCTTCCCTATTGTCGCTCCCGAAAAGATTTGCATCCAACGGTACAAACGCGAGAGTGGCGCGGAAAACAGAGTCGCCAGCAATGTGTATTTATCCCAAGAGAGGGAAAGGAAACACTGCGTAAACCTAGAGGAAGAAAGGAAAGAGCATGGTCTTACGACCAAGAGATCTGGGTTCGGGAGTCAGTTACGCATGAGGAAGGTATTAGCACCCCCACACGTCCATCGTACCCGATGGGATCCACGCTTGCTTGTCTCGATCAAAGGGTGTCGTCAACTGGAACTTCGCTGCTGCTGGAAAGGAAAAGGAACGGGAAAATGGAAAAAGAAAGGAGAGAGAGAGAGCAAGAAACAAATGTAGGGAAAATAAAAGAAGTGCTCGCATGGGCCCTACCCCACTGCCTACGTATCTCATCGGGAACATGAGAATCAGAGCGACGTAGTTCCCCTCACTAGGCATGGATTGTGTTTTTTAGGGAACAACTTACGTTCTAGCTCAGGTGTTGCAGCTCGCTGAATCGAGACTTAGGCGTTACCGTCTTGCAAGAGAACGAGTAGGAGTACGTTCGTGCGCTGAGAGTGAGTGAGATGAGAAAAGAATTCCCGAAGGAAAGACGTTATTGTTTGTTGAAGTTTTTTAGACAGAAGTGTTTTTTAAGTTAGCTTGTAACTTGCATTGCACCAAAGTCTATCGTGCGGGAACGAGTGAATCGCATGGTCGCCCCCAAATGGAACGTATGCTAAACACTCTAGAAGAGGAGGGGGGACCCCTCGTTCTTCATTTCCTACATTTAAGGCTCGGACGCAATACACGTTAACCTTTATTAAGTATTTTTACTTTTCTTTTGAGATGAGAAGAGAAACGACGCAAGGGAAACTCTAAAGGGAAACTAAGAGTCCTAATGTTATCATGCATGGATGTCCTATGGTTAGTGAGGTTTAGGAGAAAAAACTACCTAACCTAATGCTAATTCTACTCCAAGCTTAATCAAAAATTAAGTTGGACTAGGTAGCTCCAAGGGGAAAGGAATCCAAGACTTGAACAAGTCTTGAGATTCATGGGATGAGAAAGAGTGAAAGAAAAGAAAAGAGAAAGGAGGAGAAAGAATGAGGAAAGAGATGGGGCAGCAAGCACACCATAATCATCATATCCAAATCATAACATAAAACATGCTCCAAAGATCATATAAGCACATATCAAGCATACAAGTGAAGGCACACAAGAAAGGATGCAAGTAAACTTGCACAAGATTCACAATTTCACACACTAAGGGTTCATACAAAGATGACATGAACAAAATAAAATGAAAGGGAAACCAAGTCAGAATTCAATTCACATCATGATCATCTAATCCAAACATGCAAGGATGTTTCACATTATGATGCATTATGAGCCAAAGAAACCACAAAACCAATGATGATGATATGCATCATACAAGTCAAACCATGATGATCAAGTGAGATGAAAACCAAGTAATGAACTCAAGGGGCAGTAGCATATGTATCAACATCATACCAACATCAAACTCAAGTCATACAAGATGAATCCTTAAGCAACACATTCAAAACATGCATCAAAGTTAATCAAAACATCCACAAAACTCAAGTCAAAATAACATCAACTTAGAAAATCAAGAACAAATTGGAAAAATGATCAAATGAGGATGATTCCAAATCCATAAGCAATTTCAAATAGAACATGATCATACCATAAAAACATCTCAAGCATCATTCCATCACCAGCAACCAAATGCATTCAAACTATATCATGTATCAAAGTATTCCTCAATCAAACTTGCATCACAAACAAAATTCAACCAAAAATAGCAAAGTGAATTAATAAAATCCCAAAAAATATCCAAACAAAGGTTAACTCAGTCAAGTAACATGTGCCAAAAGATCAAACCAAAAATCACAAACTAAGTATCTCAAACAATTGGGCAAAGATCACATAAGAACAATGATTCAACATGCAAAAGAAAGGGACCAAAATGCAATATGGAAAAGTTTTAAAAATGAAACAAAATTTTTTTTATGCAATTTAATATGTCACTTAACAGATTCAAAAAGAATGGATTAAAAATGTGTTATAGATGAGAAGAAAGAAATTTCACAAGTTGGAGTGTGCAAGTGAAACAATTAAGAAAGGAAAAATAATGCAATTAATTAAAACAGATGCCAAAATAAAAATAAAATGGGAAAATAAAATATGGAAATATTTGAGAAAACTAAAAATAAGTTTCATGATTTTTGTATGATTTTTAAATGCATAAAAGTAATTTTAGAAATTAAAAATGCAAAACAAATAAATAAAATGAAACAAAATAGAATGAAAGATGCAGGGGGTGTAAGAAGAAATGAAAACACGTTGCAAAATGATAGAGGCCCAAGGGGGGAGGTGCGAAAAATAAAGGCCCAAGGGATGGGAGCCCAAGGCGCATGGTCAAAGGATCCCATGGAAATAGTCAAACACTCAGAATTAAACATGGCCAAAGGATCTATCCAACGCTCCTTAGCAAGTCAACGCAATCAAAAGGGTATTAAAGATCAATGGACGGATTTCCCAAGCCCACGATAACCCAAAACATCGGCGCCCACACAACAACTCAGTACATACCATACACCAGCCACATGCCTAGCATGTGACTTCATTTATGCGCTGTCATCATCACCATCTCACGATAAAAAATTCAACACAAACAACGGCCATGATTCGAGGACGCACGATAACAAGAATAAGATGGCATGCACGCAATCACTAAAATAAAACACACAAAAAACAAGACAAGTGGCTGAATAACGGACGCACGATCTAGCAATGAACGGTCTGGATTCCTTCTTCCTCCTTGGACACCTTCGCCGGACTGGTTCTCCGGCAGCCGCCGGAGCTAGGGCTCCAGCCACCCTATCCGGTGAGCTGCAGCATAAAATTTTCCAGAAATTGCAAGTAGGTACTCCATTTTGACCAGAAAAATGCAAGGATCTCAAATATGAAGTCCATTTTAACAAACAATCAACCAATAAGGAGAATCGAGCAAAAACATAAACAGATCTAAAACTTTAAATCAACATATCTCACAAACCACACGTCCAAACTTCAAATAAAATATATCATTATGCTCAGGGAAGTTCACAGATCATTATGCACATAAAAAATTCAAGTTCTGTGATGGTGAAAAAATCACTAACCTGAACCTTGTAGAACTTGAGATACACCAAGAAATCCCTCCAAATGCTGCAGATCAACTCCTTTTGAGCTCTATTTGCAAAATAAATGCAAATAGAGGCTTGAATCCGGCTAGATCTTGGAGTTTGAAGATGATCCCTCTTGAAACCAACTTGATGAAAAACTCACTCTCAGCTCAAAACAGTGGATGATTTGTGTTATTCTCTTTTCACTGATCACAAATATGAAAGAATTTCTCAAAAACACCTTGTGGAGAGAGAGAAACGAAAATGAGAAAATGGAGAGTGAAAAATGGATTCTGAGCCAAATGATAGTGCATGACCTAATTTCTGAGGCATGAGTAAGCTTATATATCCTTGATTAGTTCACTGATTATCATTAGGAAGTGATTAGCACTTTTGTTAATGAGATTTGAGTGAAATTCCAAAAATACATTTTACACCACCACTACCAATTTACACGTGGGAAACCCTTGCCACCAGTACAATTCACCTCCAAATTACTCATGTATCATTTCTGAATTAATTTTGGGCCTTGTACTTTCTTGGTTTGCAAGTTTTGAATTAATTTGGCATTTTTGCACTTTGTGAGAATAATGAGAAATATGGCATGGCATGAATTGATTCAAAGGCCACAAATGATCTTCTTGACTTGTATTTTGATGTTGTAATATGGCATGAAGCAATTGGGAACATTACAAGTCCATTTGTGCAAAAATGCAAAAGGTGGAAAATTTGACATATAAGGAAACCATGAAAAGCACCTTGCATTGTTTTGGCCATAACTAGAGTTCCACAAATGATATGGAAATGTTCTAGTACTTTTTGGAAATGGGAGGGAAAGATCTTCAACTTTCATGTTGGAGGAAAATTCATTTGGAGCTTCCTTGATGATGAAAAGTCAAGTTGGATGTGGAAGAAAAATTGCCAAAAATGGAAAGTTTGTATTATAGGTCATTTTCCAAATTTAGTAACTTTTGTACAACCTCTTGATTCTTGATGAATGGTATGAATCTTGACCATTGAAGACCATATGAGGATGTGAGACCTTGAAAACCATGAAAAGACCCTCAAAATTCCACAGTTGACTTTCTCCTTCACAGTTGACTTTTCCTCATTTCACCAGCAACTAATCCACTGAACAATCTTCACCATGAACCATCAACCAAATCCACTTGTGAGCATATGGAAGCCATAAAACATGCTTGAACCCCCAAAGTATTCAAGAAAATCTCTTGAAGCCAAAAACCCTGATTGGCCTCTCTGGTTAGGAGAGAAAGATCCACTTGCAATCTTTTGCCATGCTTGATCTTAAGAAGGCATGATGAACCCCATGAGCCACTCTGAAGCTTGAGACTTGAGAATATGGACCAAGTGCCTTGATCCCATGCCCTATGCTGAATGTCATGCTATGCAGTCTATGACCTACTATGGAATGCAAAAGAGTAAAGCATAAACCAATTTGAGTAAAACGAGAAGGTAAATTTTGAGGTATTACACCTATCTGTTGGTATCTTAACTCTGGTCCTTGTAGCGCTTTGCTCGTGAAATATATGGGTTCCTGCCTGTCAGGTGTCTCGCGGATGAGAGCGGCGTTCACTGCTTCGGTTGCTACGGCCAGGTACAGGTACAACGTTTCACCATTGTCTGGGCGAGAGAGGATGGACGGCTCTGAGAGCGCTCATTTCAGATGGAGAAGGGCCTTGCCACATTCCTCGGTCCATTCGAATGCTGCCTCTTTGCGGAGGAGTTTGAAGAATGGTAGGGCGTGCTGGGCGGACTTAGCCACGAAACGAGATAGTGATGCGAGTATCCCGTTGAGGGACTAGATGGATTTTTTGGACCTGGGCGTAGGAAACTCGGAGAATGCCCGACATTTGTCGGGATTGGCTTCGATTCCTCGTTCCGTCAAGTAAAAGCCGAGGAATTTGCCTGCCCGGACACCAAACGTGCACTTCTCCGGATTAAAAAACATTTTGTATTTCCTGGCCTGTTCGAAGACCTTCCTCAAATAGGCAGTATGATCGGTTTCCTCGTGGGATTTTACGATCATGTCGTCCATGTAGACTTCGAGCATGTCGCCTATTTCTCCCCGGAATACTTTGTTCATCATTCGTTGGTACGTTGCTCCGACGTTCTTCAGGTCGAAGGGCATTACGTTGTAGTAATAGTTTCCCGATTCGGTCATGAAGGCCATATATTTTTTGTCGGACATTGCCATCGGAATTTGATTATAGCCCGAGTAGGCGTCCATGAACGATAAAAGTTTAAAACCAGCAGAATTATCAACGAGTTTATCAATATTGGGGAGGGGGTAGGCATCCTTCGGGCATGCCTTATTGAGATCGGTGTAATCAATGCACATGCGCCATTTTCCATTAGATTTTTTAACTAGTATAACGTTGGACAACCAAGTGGTGTACTTGGCCTCCGAAATAAATTTGGCCTCGACGAGGTCCTTTACAGCATTTTCAGTAGCCTCTGTTTTCTCCGGAGACTGTTTTCTCCTAAGTTGTGCTAACGCCTTGACGGCCGGGTCGATTGTCAGCTGGTGACAGGCGACGGACGGGAAAAAAATGCCACAAAAGGACAACAAACGTGGCATGTTGGGTAATATTTTTCAATGTGTGGCATTATGGGACTTTGTTTTCAAGTATGTGGCAGGAAGGGAAAAAACTCGCCAAAATTAAATATCAATCTTTGGATGGCAGAAAAGTCTCATCCATAAGAGAGTTTATTTTTCGTCCTTCAAAAATGTTTCATGCTGATTTGTCAAAAGATATTGCAAGACAGTTGCAGAAATAAAGATATTCCATTATTGTGTGTCCCATCCTTTTTCTATAGAGCAGATGACGCATTTAATTGAGTTTGTCATCATACACACAACCACTAACGTGAAATATTTATTAGGGATGACTAAAGTAAGTCTTTTAAGGTTGGATGAATTATCTCTTATGCATATTTTAAGACAAAAACTTAAGATGTCAAAAACTTTAAGATGTTGAAAGGTGAGCTAAAAACCTGGAACAAATCTATATTTAGAATAATGCATTCCAATATCACCAAAGTAGTTGACAAATTTGCTAAAAATTCAAGCTGATATCAGTTTACATGGTTAGTCACTCTAACTACTTGAATGATCCAAGCCAAGATTGACCTTGAGAAAGTTTTGAATATTGAAAAGATTATTTTGGCAGCAAAAAGTCAAATGACATTATGAAAGAAACTCGTAATTATGCATGAGATACGTTTTTGGGTGGGATTTTTTTATATAATCAAAGAAATATATTAAAAACATAGCACAAGGGGTGCCTTACATTTATACAATAAAATTCACCAAAAGAGAAAAAGAAAAAACAAGTTAAAAAGAGATCACTGTCTAATTAAATAAATCGACGGATTATTTTACCACATCGTCGGATCCACAACGGTCTGACCATTAAACTTGGCCAACAACCATTCCCTAGACACTAAATTTGAAATTCTGGTATCAGACGTGTGATGTTAAGGCGCGATGTCACAACAACACACTCTGCGAATGGACAACAATAACAGTAACAAATCAACACAAAGAATTGTTCACCCAGTTCGGTCTAACTACCTACGTCTGGGGGCTACCAAGCCAGGGATGAAATTCACTACTTGTAGAATTAATTTACTGACTCAACAACCCAGTTGACAATCTCCTAAACTTAATTCCTACTAGTGACTTTCTACCTAAGAAACCACTTAGATATGAGAACACTACTCAATCCCTAAAACAATACTCAAGGAACAACCTCTTTGAGCAACCTTGATCTTACTTCACAACTTTGATCAAGTAATAACTCTCTATTGCTTCACAGCTTCTAAGAGAGGACAGAAAACGACTCAGCAATTCAACCTAGAATTCTGTATACAAAACTCGTACAAAATACTCAAGACACTCAGCCTATGCTCTTGATCTTCTCTCTGTATTTTCTGTACTTTTTCCTTTGGTTTTGTGCGCTTTATATAGCCACCTGAATTGGGCTTTGGACTGCTATAATATCTGACTTGATTTGTTATTTAAAACTGAATCTTCAAAACAGATTTTCTCCTAAAATCTTTTTAAATCTTCAACCTTTTAAATTTCCTACAAATCTGCACCAGATCTCCTATGCAGCAGGAAATATATATCCCAAGATATTCGCATCCAATGAGACAGCTTGCTCTCCACAATTCCAGCTAACACGCGAACCCTAACAACATCACAACCTGATGTTATTAATTCTGCAGATCTAATGTCACAACATCGCCATGTGACATCAGACATCTAACTTCAGCAATTTAAATACTTAACACAGCCCAGTGTTAAGACTCAATGTTGCAACATCACCACCTTGACATCAACATTGAACATACTTTGTTTTACCAAAATTCCAGCCAATCCAAGAACTAACAATCTCCCCCTTTGGCTAATTTTGGCTAAAACAATCGCTGCACCTTCAGAGACTTCAGCAGCGGAATAAACATCAAACAATGATTTTTAAAACTCCAAGCAGCAGCATCTTCAATAAAGACTTCACAAAACTCTGCTGCAGCAGCTGCACATATTTCAACATTAGCAGCAATAAGCACTCCCCCTCAATGTAACAACCAGCATAGCAGCTGTTCAGCAGTTACTCCCCCTTAATATTTGCACTTCTGAACTATAACATCAGCAATCAGCTACATCCTCAGATGCATATTTCTTGACTCCATTCCTTAACAGCAACAAACAACTCCTCTTTTGACATTTGTAGTCTTGGCACTGACCTTTGTACCCTTTGATACCCTTGGCTTTCAACGTGTGATGTTAAGGTGCGATGTCACAACAACACACTCTGCGAATGGACAAAGAATTGTTTACCCAGTTCGGTCTAACTACCTACGTCTGGGGGCTACCAAGCCAGGGATGAAATTCACTACTTGTAGAATTAATTTACAGACTCAACAACCCAGTTGACAATCTCCTAAACTTAATTCCTACTAGTGACTTTCTACCTAAGAAACCACTTAGATATGAGAACACTACTCAATCCCTAAAACAATACTCAAGGAACAACCTCTTTGAGCAACCTTGATCTTACTTCACAGTTTTGATCAAGTAATAACTCTCTATTGCTTCACAGCTTCTAAGAGAGGACAGAAAACGACTCAGCAATTCAACCTAGAATTATGTATACAAAACTCGTACAAAATACTCAAGACACTCAGCCTATGCTCTTGATCTTCTCTCTATATTTTTTGTACTTTTTCCTTTGGTTTTGTGCGCTTTATATAGCCACCTGAATTGGGCTTTGGACTGCTACAATATCTGACTTGATTTGTTATTTAAAACTGAATCTTCAAAACAGATTTTCTCCTAAAATCTTTTTAAATCTTCAACCTTTTAAATCTCCTACAAATCTGCACCAGATCTCCTATGCAGCAGGAAATATCTATCCCAAGATATTCGCATCCAATGAGACAGCTTGCTCTCCACAATTCCAGCTAACACGTGAACCCTAACAACATCACAACCTGATGTTATTAATTCTGCAGATCTAATGTCACAACATCGCCATGTGACATCAGACATCCAACTTAAGCAATTTAAATACTTAACACAGCCCAGTGTTAAGACTCAATGTTGCAACATCACCACCTTGACATCAACATTGAACATACTTTGTTTTACCAAAATTCCAGCCAATCCAAGAACTAACAATCTCCCCCTTTGACTAATTTTGGCTAAAACAATCTCTGCACCTTCAGAGACTTCAGCAGCGGAAAAAACATCAAACAATGATTTTTAAAACTCCAAGCAGCAGCATCTTCAATAAAGACTTCACAAAACTCTGCTGCAGCAGCTGCACATATTTCAACATTAGCAGCAATAAGCACTCCCCCTCAATGTAACAACCAGCATAGCAGTTGTTCTGCAATTACTCCCCCTTAATGTCTGCACTTCTGAACTATAACATCAGCAATCGGCTACATCCTCAGCTGCATATTTCTTGACTCCATTCCTTAACAGCAACAAACAACTCCTCTTTTGACATTTGTAGTCTTGGCACTGACCTTTGTACCCTTTGATACTCTTGGCTTTCTTGGCTACTTCTCCCCCTTTTTAGCCATAATTTGACAACCTCATCAAGTCAGTCTAACTACAGTTAGTACTACCCTAGCTCTCATTGTCAGTCTAACAGTCAGCAAAAAGACATAACAAATCATAGAACAAAAGCATAAAGGGTGCATATACAGTACAATATTCATGATACAAACCATGCACAACAGTGCAGAACCAAAAAAACAACAGAATCAAAAATAAATCTACTAACTAAGAAAAACATTAAAAGCTTTAATCATCTGAGCTGAGATCATCATCTTCTTCATCCTCTTTTGGACTGTCATTATCAGATTCATCTTCCTTATCAGCAACTACTTTCTCACTTTCTTTTTCTTTCATCTTCAGAGTCATAAGTAATTTTTTAAACTTGTCCCTCCTTTCAATGTTTACTCTGATGACTTCATCTAGTTCTTTACATACTTCCTTCAGTTCAGAAATCATATCAGTCTTGACATGAGTATGATTAGTAGATGTTGAGGCTAATGCCTTGACATGATCAGCAACATGTTTTCCTTCAAACAGCTTTTGATGAAAAGACAAGTCAGGCTTCCTTCTACACACAATATCATACTGGTGAAGAATCCCAGGATGCTGAGACATAATTATCCCACAAATGAGGGATGGAAATGCAATAGGCAATTTCACAGCTCTTGTTGCAGCATGCTTGATAGTCTGATTATAAATGTAAGAGCCATAATCAATTAGTCTCTTTGTTCCAATGGCATAAACTAATTTGCCCAAACCAGCAGAAACAAAGGTCTTGTGGTTAGTAGGAACCCAGTTAACAGCACCTATTCTATGAAGAAGAGCATATTTCACACTTAATAAACTTGCTGATAACTTCCCTTTTAAAGGCCAAACTTCTACCTGACCAGCTGTGATTTCTTTGCAGATAACATTATTAGATACTTCTAATTCTCCATAATCTTCCTCGCTTCTTCCTAAGTAGGCATTGATCACTTTAGGAGAGAACCAGATACACTTACCCCTGACGGTAACTCTTCTGAAGGTTAGGCTTTTGCTGTCATCAATAGACTCAGGGATATTCACTATAAATTCTCTGACCAGTCTATCATAGCAACTAGTCAATCCTGACACAGTCCTTATGAGACCAGCAAACTTAATTAGATCAACAACTCCAGTAGACTCTAAGTCATCTGCTACTAACTCTCTTTCCAGAGCTATCCTTCTTTGGCTCACACAATTCCACATGGATGCACTTCTGGCACAGTGAAAAAAAATGTTATCAAGCACTTGATCAGCAGCTCTGTTCATCACAGGGTTGATGTCTTGAACATCACACTCTGAATCTGATTCTTCCCTGATTCTCCTCTTCTTGCCAGATATGGCAACTTTGCTCCATGACTTGGGAGAGTCTGCAACTGAAGTCATTTTCTTATCCTTGACCATTTTTTCATTAGGGAGTGACTCCACTCCTTTCCCTTTCCTATCCTCCCTTCTTCTTGCTATCACATTACCAATGATATCGTTATTAGATGAGTCCTCAACATCTATAACCTCAACCTGATCCTTCCCTTTATAACTGTGACTATCATCCCTAGGGGACGATGTTTTGACATCAGGGATGACATCAGTATCTTCAAGATCTTCTTCTTTACTACCACCTTCAGCGTCTTGAATCACAGACAAGGCCAGTCTGTGAAGATTTATGTCCTCACTTTGAGAGTCCACCTGTTCAGCAGGCATTTGCCTTAAAGGGACAGAAATCCCTTTCACACGTATTCCCTTATCAAGAATTTTGGCGGCAATCTGCTCCAAATGCATGTCCACATCATACTTCTCTTCAACAGCTTGAGAAGATGATGACCTAGTTTCAGTTTTATTCAACTTGGTTGAAGGTTTAGAGATACCTGAATCTGGGAGTGCCATAGGAATGTGTTCTTTGTCAGCAAGTTCTTTTTCCGAAGAAACCCTAGTTCGTACATGTGCAGGTCTTTGAGAATCAGAGTTCTTGGATGGGGAAGACATCGTTCCTTTGTAACAGACTAGGTTTAGAGAAGATTTTTCTATTCTGTTGAGATTAGGGAAGATGAACCGTTGAGAAGAGAACGCTTTGATGAATCTTGATATAGAATTAATATGGTAAGGCGCCTGATTTTGAGTACCTCTTAAAGACCAATTACTAATTTTCTCCCTCCATAGAGACTTTCCTTTTAAAAATTTAAAAGGATTCACACTAGAACTCATTAACTCTGAGTGACCTTTCAGCATCCTTTCACACCTGATGTCATGGTCTGATGTTATAATATCAACTTGAACATCATCAGTTAAATTAACTTCAAGAGGAATCCACTGATAGCAGTTATCTTTGGATCTGGCACCCTTCATAACAACCTGATTATGATCATTAGATACCTCACACTCATCTTTGGTGTAGTTAAGTTTGTAACCTTCATCACATAGCTGACTTATGCTGATCAAATTTGCATTTAAACCATTGACAAACAGAACATTGTCAAGTTCAGGTCCACCACCACACTTTACTTTTCCAACTCCTGCAACTACACCTTTTTCACCATTGCCAAAAATAACCTCATGAGAAGGACAATGACTGACTTCAACTAACAAAGTTTTGAATCCAGTCATATGCTTTGAACATCCACTGTCAAAGTACCATGTATCCTTATCAACCTGTCTATCTGAAGTGTGGACTAACAGACATTTGACCTGAGCTTTAGGAACCCATTCTTTCACGACCTTGGGCCTGACCTCCTTCTGTCTGGGTTGAGGAGTAGAATTTGGATAACCATGAAGCTTGAAGCACGAGGACTGCATATGTCCAAACCTGCCACAATAGAAGCATCTGACTCTGTCATCTCTGAAATGGTTAAACCTTCTGCCACTTTGATGATAATGATGTGGCTGCCACCCATAGTGTTGTCTCCTTCTTCCATAGTTGGATTGTCTTCTTCTATACTGAGGATGCTGTCTCCTAGGTTGTCTCCTATGGTGATGAGGCTTCCTTCTTCCATAGTGATGAGGCACAGCATTATTGTATCCATATCCATATCCATACCAGTCTTCCTGATGTTGAGACATCTGATGAGACATGTTCTGTTTGAACCTTGCAGCTTGCATGCTATTGTGATATTGGGGAGGCATATACTGCCTAGCTCCTCGAGGCTGCATCTTCCTCTGATGGGGACCATTCTTTTTCTCAACATTCTGAGGCTGAACAACCTTCTTAGGGGTAGGATCCTGTCTCATTGGTTGGGATACCTCCTCCTGTGTTCCTGAAGTGCTTGCTTCAGCAGAAACCTTTTTCTCAGCCACAAATCCTATACCTGACTTATCACCAGCAACCTTTTCAGTCTGAAGGATCTTATCAAGTGTGTTTGTACCACAGCTCAGCATCCTAACAGACTTGGTCATTTGATCAAGATGAGATTTAACTAGTACAACTTCATTTTTCAGATCAGCTTTTTTATTCTCAAGCTGAGCAATCTGTTGCTTGTGGCACTTGTTTTCTTGACAAATCTCAGCACTTTTTAAACACAGCTCTTGATAAGTAGATGCTAACTCCTCATAAGTTATTTCTCCATCACTATCATCATCAGACGCAACAGTTCCTGTTAAGGCTCTAACATGCTTTGCTGACTCACCTTCACTTTCACTATCAGATTCAGACCAGGAAACTGACATGCCCTTCTTCTGCTTCTTCAAGAATATGGGACACTCTTTCTTGACATATCCATACCCTTCACACTCAAAGCACTGAACTCCTTTATCTTGGGCAGTTTTCTCTTCATCATTCTCTTTTGACTTGCTGATGTCAGAAGATATGTTCTTGACATTAGGCCTGGAGTTATTGTTCATCCTCTTGAACACTTTATTGAACTGTCTTCCCAACATAACTATGGCCTGAGATAGATCCTCCTGGGATTCAGAACGATTTCCTTTTTCTTCTTGATCATTTGACACCAAGGCTATACTCTTTGGCTTTTTTTCTGGTTCTTCCTCATTCAACCCAAGCTCAAAAATTTGAAGAGATCCAATGAGCTCATCAACTCTCATCTTGCTGATGTCTTGTGATTCTTCAATAGCAGTTACCTTCATCTTATACTTCTTAGGAAGGGATCTAAGGATCTTCCTTACAAGCTTTTCATCTGACATCTTTTCGCCAAGAGCACTGGATGCATTAGCCAGCTCAAGAACACTCATGTGGAAGTCATGGATAGTCTCATCTTCCTTCATCTTCAGACTTTCAAACTTTGATGTTAGAAGCTGAAGTCTAGACATCTTTACTCTAGATGATCCTTCATGTGTAGCCTTCAAAATATCTCACGCTTCCTTAGCAACTTCACAGGTATTGATTAACCTGAAAATATTCTTATCCACTCCATTGAAAATTGCATTTAGAGCTTTGGAATTTCCAAGGGCAAGCTCATCTTCTTCCTTGGTCCATTCTTCTTCAGGCTTTGGCTTTGAGGTGCCTTCTTTATCTTTGCCAGCATCATCTTTCTCACACACAACAGGTGCTTTCCACTCTTTAATAATAGCCTTCCATGCCCTGCTGTCCAAGGATTTTAAGAAAGTAGTCATCCTTGGCTTCCAATAGTCATAATTGGATCCATCCAAAATAGGGGGTCTGTTGACGAATCCTCCAACTTCTTTGTCCATTTTACACCAGAAAGTAACTTCCCTAGATCTCACCCAGAGACAGACAGGATGCTTGCTCTGATACCAATTGGAATTCTGGTATCAGACGTGTGATGTTAAGGTGCGATGTCACAACAACACACTCTGCGAATTGACAGCAATAACAGTAACAAATCAACACAAAGAATTGTTCACCCAGTTCGGTCTAACTACCTACGTCTGGGGGCTACCAAGCCAGGGATGAAATTCACTACTTGTAGAATTAATTTACAGACTCAACAACCCAGTTGATAATCTCCTAAACTTAATTCCTACTAGTGACTTTCTACCTAAGAAACCACTTAGATATGAGAACATTACTCAATCCCTAAAACAATACTCAAGGAACAACCTCTTTGAGCAACCTTGATCTTACTTCACAGCTTTGATCAAGTAATAACTCTCTATTGCTTCACAGCTTCTAAGAGAGGACAGAAAAACGACTCAACAATTCAACCTAGAATTCTGTATACAAAACTCGTACAAAATACTCAAGACACTCAGCCTTTGCTCTTGATCTTCTCTCTGTATTTTCTGTACTTTTTCCTTTGGTTTTGTGCTCTTTATATAGCCACCTGAATTGGGCTTTGGACTGCTACAATATCTGACTTGATTTGTTATTTAAAACTGAATCTTCAAAACAGATTTTCTCCTAAAATCTTTTTAAATCTTCAACCTTTTAAATCTCCTACAAATCTGCACCAGATCTCCTATGCAACAGGAAATATCTATCCCAAGATATTCGCATCCAATGAGACAACTTGCTCTCCACAATTCCAGCTAACACGCGAACCCTAACAACATCACAACCTGATGTTATTAATTCTGCAGATCTAATGTCACAACATCGCCATGTGACATCAGACATCCAACTTCAGCAATTTAAATACTTAACACAGCCCAGTGTTAAGACTCAATGTTGCAACATCACCACCTTGACATCAACATTGAACATACTTTGTTTTACCAAAATTCCAGCTAATCCAAGAACTAACAAAAATAATAGTCTTCAAAATGTCTATCTCCAATCTTCCTTCTTCAAAAACAATATTATTTCTCGTTTTCCACAAAGTCCAACAAACGGCTAACCAAAAGCAACAATAAAACTCGACCTTGAACTTGCTTAAATAAAGCTTCTTGAAATGTAAAAACATTGTGGTTAACCATAATTGCTCCCCACAAAACTCAATACCAAGCCACCGACAAAGGTGCTCCCAAGTTAAAACGGCAACATCACAATAGTAGAAGAGGTGGAATAGAGATTCGTCGGCATTAAAACAAAACGGACAAACGGAATCATTAAAAATAATACCTCTTTTCTCAAGATCCAGCTTTGTGAGAAGTCTATTCAACAAGCATCTCCATCCAAAAAAAATGGATAATACTTGGGGCCTTCGATCTCCAAATATCCGTTAAACCTTTATGAACCAAATCATCCGTTTTCATATGCTCCGTAGCTGAAGCTAGCGGGATTATACCTGAGTGAATCGCACACTCAAAGCTACAACAGAGTCGCCACCGAACTTTATTTAGTCCTAGAGGACAGGGAAAATATCGATAAAACCCGAGGGGAAGAGAAACGGGTCAGGGGGTCGGTTATACGAAAGGAAGGTATTAGCACCTTACACATCTGTCGTACTCGACGGGAACCATTTCGCTTGCTTCTAGGCTTGGATGGGTTATCTATCTAAAGGCTTCTAGCTAAAAGAAGAGGAGAGAGAAAGAAAAGAAAGAAAAAGAAAGAAAGAAAGAAAGAGAGTGAAAAAAAAGTGCCCACAGAGGATTAGGGCCCTCGTGCCTACGTACCCTCATAGTGCAATGAGGAAATCAGAGCGTCGTAGTTCATGGAACCAGGGAAAGAGCAGAAGAATGGAAGAAGGTGGAAGTGTGCTCGCCAATATCATCACAATCTTGTGCCTACGTATCTTACATTCAAATGAATGAAGAATTATAGCGTCTGTAGTTTGTGCAACCAAGACGGAACAGAAAGGAAAACAGTGTCAAAACCAAAAGCAAAAGAAAGAGAGAAAACTCCGGTGGAGATGTAAAGAATTGGTGTCAAAACTAAGAAAGAAGAGCAAAGGAAAAAAAGTGGTAACTGTGCTGAGGATAAAGTGCAAGAATGGTGTCGAAACCAAAAAGATAAATGAGCAACAAGATAAATGTGACTCTACTAGGGAAGTAGGAGAATAAAGTGACTATGCTGGGGACCAGAGGGTTAGTGAGCCTACTGGGGGACCAAACAAAGAAATGGTGTTGAAACCAAGAGAATAAGAATTCAGCATGTTAATTGACTGACAGTGGTTAACCGAAGAAAGAGATTAAGGCTTTGTGGGGAAAAGAGGGTTTGGTGTCAACAGGCAGGCTGTGATGAACCAAAAAGATAGAGTACTGAACCACGAAACGGTGTTTGACTCTGAAGGGATTTCGGTATTTTAACTGATACACAGTGGTTAACCGAAGAAAGAAAAGATTGCAACCGTGCGAGGAGAAAAGGTTTTAACAGATAAACTGTGATCAACCAAAAGAACGGGTGTAGAACCAAGCGAAGGTTGTGACCCAAAAGATGGGTGTGGAACCAAGCAAAGGTTGTGACCCACTGGGTATGTCGGCACTGACTGAACAAACAATATTTGACCAACGAAAAGGATATATGAACCAAAAGAAAGTTACTAACCCAAAGGGTATTGGTTTTAACAAATGAACTGTGATTAACCAAAAAGAATGAGTGATTAACCAAGAGAAGGTGATTAACTCAAAAGGAATTCAGTATGTTAACAGATTGACTGTGGTTAACTGAAAAAAATGGGTGATTGACCAAGAGAAGGTGATTAACCCAAGAGCAACTCAGTATGTTAACAAATAAAATGTGGTTAACTGAGGAGAAGCGTAAAATTGGTGTTTTAACTGGCAACCAGTGGTTAACCAATCAAAGGGAGAGGAACCAAGAGAAGGTTGCGAACTTCGCTAGGGTTTCAGTGTTTAACAGAAAAACTGCGTTTAACCGAGGAATAAGGATGTTGAAACTCTTCTGGGGAACCAAAGTGCAATGATTGACAAAAAAAGAAGGATATTAAGGCAAGAGACAGGTGCTAACCCAAGAGACAATGATCTTTAACCAAGAGAAAGGTGATTGATCAAAAGAGAGATTGAAATGTGCAAGAGTGAGAGTGATCAAGGATCGACTCGACCGAGGATTTAGAAAACACTACAACTTGAGGATAAAGGTGACTATTCCCAGTGGGAGGACCAGATGCCCTTACCAAAAATAGTCAGAATGAGGGTAGGACAGACTACATCCTCATTCCTTCTCTAGCACTCAAAGTAAAGTGCAGAAATTGAAACGAACAACTAACAACTCTAATTTGTACAGTGCTCCAGTGCGTCGTGCGCCGTGCAAATCTCCAACTCAGCAGGGGATCAAGAGAACAAGACTCTAAAGGATCCTAAAGAGAAGAGAAAGGGAGGATCAACTAATCGAAACAAGGTTTCGATTAATTAATCAAAGGGAAATATCATGCTAACAATTTTCCAAAGAGAATGAAAAATCGTTAAAGCAAAAGATGTGAATTAGCGATTGTACAAAATTAAATTTGTTCAATAAAGAACAAACTTAATACAAACAAGAATGAAATTGCCAAGTATTAACAAGAATCAATTAGCATGCATCACTAATCATGTTAACACAAAGACAAGAAAGAGAGAACAAAAAGTGCTTTGAATACATGATTAAATTGCAAAACAATCGAAGAAAATTAAGCAATTAATCGAGAAAAGGTCATGTAATGAAGGTTCTGCTCTAAAACAGTAGCAATAACATGTATACAAATAAACATGATCAAAACATCCAAAACAGCCTTTAGAAACATGATTTTGGCCAAACAGCAGTGATGTAACCGCTTACATGGTTGATGTAACTGGTTACATCAGCCAGAACTGCACTTTCAGGGCATGACAAGGCGATGCAACCGGTTACATGGTTCATGTAACCCGTTACATAAGCAAAAATCAGCAAAAACAACAAAAATCAGCAAAATAGATTTTCAACAAAAGCACTTCTGAGAATTGCTTTTTTCATGCAATTGCAAGGCATCATAACATGAAAGTAGGTGCATAATTTACAGTAATTCACAATAATTAAAAGCTATAAAAATTGATTATTTAAATCAAAGATTCAAGCAACCAAACATCAATTAAGCTACATTGTGAAAAATGCGAAAACTATCAAAAACACAAAATCGAGCAAGAATAATCAACCTACAAGGCGGAGAATTGCCTTGGATGTTGTTGCAAATGAATCTTGATGAAGATAATCAAAGAAAACCAGAGGAATATTCAATTGTATCTGAATCGTATCGAAACCAAGCAAATTGCGACGAAATCTCCAAAATACGAATTCGCACCGTAGAATCTTGAAGTAGTCACTTGAGATGAATTAAAAGCTAAAAAAACTCCAGAAAATCAAGTAGAATAGCAAGGTGATGAGGTTAAGCTCAATAAATAATCACTTCCAATGTGAAAGTGATTACTCTTCAATGGTGAAGAGCTATAGTGAGGTTTGGGAAGAAAATGGAGATAAAGATGAAGAAGTTGCAAAAAAATTCAGAGAGAATTGAGAGTGAAAAGTGTGAGAAATGATTGAAAATGGTTGAGGGTCCTTGTGAAATAATGGAGCTTTGTTTATATAAAGTTTTGGTTTAGAGTTGCTAGGTTTAGAATGTGCTTTGGAGCGTGCTTTGGAGCTAGCTTGGGAGTTAGTTACACTTGACTCACCGAGTCGGAAGTTGACTCGATTAGTTAGTTAGCTAACTCGGTGGAGCAATCCCAATGTAAATCCAAATCAAAGGCTTACATACTTGGAAATTAAGTAACATGGTGGACTTAATTTAAAGTGATGTATTGGAATAAATGTAAGTGGAGTGTCTTGAATGATCTTGAGTTGTCTAGAGATGTCTAGAATGTTCCACACAATGCTAGAACCAAGTTGACCAAAAGGGAGTGGAATGATTGTTGTAATGTAGTGAAAATACTGATTTTTCTCCACAAACAGTGATGTAACCGGTTACATGGATGTGGTAACCAGTTACAACAGCCCAAACGTGAGTTCTGTGGCTGATAACACGGATGTAACTGGTTACATGGTTGATGCAACCTGTTACATCAACAAACTTCATTTTCTTGCCTTTGAAACATCATAACTTGAGTTCCAGGAATCCAAATGGTGCGTTCTTGGTATCGAAAGAAAGCTTGAAGAATGAGGAACATTTTCATGAGGGTAGAAAAGTGAATAGGAGCTTGGATCACCAACAGACTTGCCCTTGAAAACATGTCCTCTAAGCTGAATTTCTTCATTTAGAAAAAATCCAAAAACCTCAATTTAGCAACTTCTCCTAATTTTATGATTTCTCTTTATTCCTCTTGATCAAACCTCATAATAACATGGATGATGACTTGAAATACCCAAATATGACCCAAGAACTCAAGAGTTGACTTTTGTAGGGCGTCAGTTGACTTTTTGACCCGATGAATTCAATGCATTCCTTATCCACTTCAAAAACCCTTGAAATGATTTGTGCTGAACCATGAGGCCTATATGAATGCTTTGAGATGTATGAAGAGCTTGGAATCTTGTCTTACTCAAGAAAATGATCATAAATGGCCTTTGTCCAAAACCCTAGTTCAGAGCCACTAGGAGCTTGATCATATGAATCCCTTGAAACCAAAGAAACCCTAATCACCAGATGATTGGGTGAACTTGTTGAGATACTTTGATATGTATGAGACCTTTGTATTTTGCTTGATGTGATAATGTGATGAATCTGTGAGGATGCAATTAATCAGGCTTTAAAACCCTCTGAAAATTCCTGCAACAAAAACACAAAGAAAAAGTGCGAGTGCGTATGCCTAAGATGTGGATGCACATGCTTATGAAAAAAACAAAAAAGGGAGGTCAAATTTTGGGTTACGACAGCTGCCCCTATTGAATTCTCTTGGACCTGAATGTTTGAAATGCGCCAGCTTTTTGATGATTCGAGGTAGAAGGGGATTAAATAAGAGAGTAGCTCGAGAATTTGGCCGACGGCGACAAGAGAAGAGTGTGAAAGTGTAGAGAGTTTGATTAGGTGAGAAGTTAGCTGAATATCTGCTGGGGAGATGAATCAGTCAAAAAGGAGTATGCTCGATGCATATGCTATGCATGTGCAATTTACATGATGCTTGATATCATGTTATGCAATGGTAAAGGTTGAGGTACTGGGCTGCGGGTTTGCAGGTTCTGGACGGACCTGAGAGAACTAGAAAGGTTCTGGATGGACTAGAGAATTGAAAAAATTTTGAAAAAGTTTGCCAGATGAGAACTGGACTTTGAAAAAGTTTGCCAGACGATAACTGGGTTTTGTAAAGATAATCCAGACGGGAACTGACTATAGTTTGTAAAGATTGGTCAGACGAGAACTGACTACCAGACGAGAACTGGATTTGAAAGGGACAAGTCAGACGAGAACTGACTACCAGACGAGAACTGGATTTTAAAAGACAAGTCAGAGGAGAACTGACTACCAGACGAGAACTGGGATTGAAGTTTACCAGACGAGAACTAGATTTTGATTGAGGCGCATGTTTGAACCTGTATGATGTAATGCTCCATCTTGACGAATATGATATGTGTTTGAAAATGCAATGTTATGCGATGATGATTACTATATGCAGAATGTTAGTGATCAGGTTTTGAAGATATGTCAAGTATGATCGAGCTTATGTCAAGGCTTCATGATATGCCAAATGAATGATACACATGAGTGAAGCGCAATGATTAATGCATGAGAGTGGTCTATGCAACGGTTCTTGAGAATCTATCAAGTGTTTTTGTTGTGGGAGGCGAAAGAGTTGAGGTTAGGGTGTAAGCCATAAAGACGTGACTCCCCGACACCTACTTCAGGATCAGCAGTTGTTGATGTACCATTGCTCTTGCCTCAAAATAGGGATAGAACTTGTATCTTGGTAGCCTGTGTCTACCCCAGTCTGTTGGGTATCTGCATGGATTGCCCCAGTCACAAGTTTGACTTGCCCCTAGTGTATTGGAACATTATGCCCCTAATTAACCGTCTCTTTGGAGAGGTTCATTTCTTGTGCTCTTGAGATGGCCTGCCCCAGTATGAGCTCTGAAGTGATTTTGCCCCTGGCTTATCGATCTTTTGAGGAATGCCTCTGACCAACTGATCTTTGAGAAATTTTTCGAGTCTCGACGTGATTGCCCCAGATTGAATGAATCTTGAGGTGGTTTGGCCCTGCTTGCTCGACATAGTTTTCAGGCGTTTTGCCCCTTGAGATGTCCAAACTTTCCATTGTGAAAACCTTCTTGATATCAAGTGCTTGTTCACAAGTAAAAAGTGCTCGTTTTGAAAGTGGTAATGCTAATGCCATGCATATGTCAATTTTGAAATCCAAGTAAAAAGTGATACATGATTAGAGTAGAGTCCTAGAATTTTATCTCAGATTCGATATCTTCTTCTTCTATGTCCACCTCAAATTCCCCTTCTACAAGGTTAGGAGCAACAAATTCCATTGAGGCTCCATTTGATGGCATCCTGTTACCACTAATAACATCCATCCATAGCTTAGGGTTTTGTTCTTCCTTTGGCACCTCCATGTTTGGCTCGTTGTTTCCCATAATGGTATCTTCTGCTTTCTCTTCTAGAGCTTCTTTCTTCTCCTCACAACTCTTACCCGAGTTGGATTCACTACCCATTGTGGAACCCCTCTCAGAATCATCTCTGTTGTTACTTTGTTGCAAGAGTGTGGTTCGGATTATTGGAGAGGGGACCTTGTTCCTCTTTGGTCTCCCCCTCCCACGATCCATAGTGCTCCCGTTTATATGATTTCACTCCTCTCAGCTGGTCCCTAGCCCTAAGACTAGGAGTTTAAACCAGCCTGAAATGAGATTTACCGTAAACCACAAGCTTTTACGCTAAATCTGTGTTGCCGAAGTTTGGCCAGAAACACGACCTAAAATTGCTAGAGGATGAACCCTTTTCGGTATTTTGATGAATGAATATAAAACGGTACCATAACATATATATATTAACATGTACTATATTAACTTTTCTATATGAATAAATATAAAAAATATTAGTTGAGCGATTTGATTATAATATTTTAGTTAAGGTTTGAATAAAAAGCATGGTAGAAAGTTGAAGAAGAGTAATTTACGTTATGTTTGATTCAATAATTTACTTTTCCCATGTTTATTTAACAGTCATAACAAATATTTGTCTCATATTTAAATTAGTGTCATGTTTTTTTTCTTAAACTAGTTTATTCATTAATTATAAAAAAAAAAATAGAATTTTGTTATAGATTATTATATAGATATAAGCTAAACGGGTTCTTTTATCATTTAAGTTAATTTATTTTTTAATTAAACAATTAAAATCTTAATTTTATACATCTATGTCAACATTTCATCCCGTATTTAGATATAAAAAAATATAATTTATGTTTAATCATAACATGCAAAAAAAACATCGATAACAAGTAGTTGTTTAGTGTTTGATAAAGTCTATTTCAAATATTAATAAAAAAAATTTATATTATGCCTCAACACATGTTTCATATTTAGACCAGTTACATGTTTCTCTTTAAATTAATCTAGTCGAATAATAAATATTTATTCAATATTTTATTTATTTACCAAAGACAATTATATTATATTTGTTTTCTATTTATAAATGATCAATATTTTTTCAATATTATAAAAAAAATTCACATTGAAGGTGCGAAAAACACAAGAATGACACAAGGTTTTTTATCCTGATTCACTTGAAATCAAATTTAATCCAGTCCACCCGTCAAGGTGATTTTGCCTTATACACAAAGACATAATCCATTATAACCAAACTGATTACAAAAACACAAAGAACAACTTTCTTTGTCTTCTCAAGGATCCGACTACAACCTAGTATCATTAAGGAATCACAAACAAACAAGTTTGAATAAAGATTTTTGTGTTACAAGTTGCTTCTACACAAGCAGATTTTACACAAATGAAATACAAAAACTTAAAAAAAGTATGCACAAAGTTGAGAGTTTTTCACGTAGAAACAGTCTTGTAAATTGTTGAACCTTTCTTCAAGATTCCAAGTCCTCTTTATAAAGCATGAAAAAAGAACTGTTGGAGGGCAAATCCGGGATACCAAAATGCAGTTGTCCACTAACGGATTAGTGAGAGGTGTGAAGAATAGTATTGTCCTTCGCCCACGTTTTCAGGTAGTGGAAGGAATATTTTCGATTTGTATCATGTATTATTTGATCACGTATCCTCTTGATCTTATCTTTAAATTCGTTAGCTTTTGATAAAAAGTTGATGAAGCATGAAAAGAAAAAACACACAGCTGATATCAGAATCTTCAAAAATTTTAGTCAAAACCTTGACAGCGTCAGTGTCTTGCTTGAGATCTTCAGAGTCTTCAACTAAGTAACAAAACTTCAGAAGCTTGATGATCAGAGTCACACCAGAAACATAAGCAGAGAGAATATTGAAGCAGCAACATAGCGTCTTTCCAAAAACTTCTCAAGAGTGAATCAGTGCAGAAGCGAATTTCAAAACACAATGTTCCAAAACTGATGTAGTTGCACGTCATAAACTCAAAATCAGAATTGGTTGTTAAAGCTACATAATAACAAACCGTTAGGGTACCAAAATTGTTCTCGCACAAATACTACGTTGTTATCATCAAAACTCAAAGGTATAGATGCAGAACCAAGTATTGTTATAACAATCTCCCCCTTTTGATGATGACAAAACCATGTATGTTAATGAACAATTTTCATAGGGTAATCACACAGAGGTACATAAGAAAAAAGCACAAAGCTCCCCCTGAGATGTACAATCCCAAAAAGATAAAATCAGAATGAAAGAGCACTTCCCTGGTTAACCTTTTTGTAGAAGCAAAATGATCTTCTATCAGAATCTGGTTTGTCTTCAGAAGTTGCTTGAACTTATCCATGACACTGGTTGTCAATGTCAACACTCTGATGAACTTCACTTCAGATGCTTTGTTGAAACCCTTTTTGAAAGAGCTTCATAGCCTGGTTAAAATCTTAAAACCTGGTTGAATCAAATCTGGTTAACATGGAATTCTCAATTCCTCAGATCTTGATGTCTGGTTATGCTTGGTTAGAAGTCTTTCTCAAACGATGAAGTTAAAAACTTTAGAATCAGAGAGTAAACTATTTCTTCAGAAACTGGTAACTTAAGTTCTAATTTGAAAATCTTCAAGAGCTTCTAATTTTCTTGAATTTCCCTGAAAAATAACTAACAAAATATTTTTCGAAGTAGTTGTTAGCATAAACATTTAAAAATGTTTTGGTTATGATTCACAAACATAGGTATATCAAAATCAATACGTTTCTCCCCCTTTGTCATCGATCAAAAATACATAGACAAAATAAAGCAAATATATAACAAGATTTTATTAATATAGCCAGAGGCACAACAGTACAAACAAAACAAAAACATAAACACTTAGACAAAATAAGAGCACAAAAGTGCATAAACTATTTTGAAAACTACGGGTTGGAGTTCTATGGCAGAGGAGGGGGCGGAAGTCTAGAGAGAATCATTTCAAACAGAATGTCCTGTTTATCTAAGCGTTGTCTGACCAAAGCACTTTCTTCCTTCTTCCCAGCAAGAGTCTTTAGAATCACTTCAGGAACCATCCAGAAGAAGTTCCAGCAGCATTATAATTCTCAGAAACAATAATTTGTTGTTCTGATACACTATCTTGAGCTTGTTGTTGATCTTTAGAAACAACTTGCTTGCCACGGTCCAGCTGAGCAAAAACACCCTTTATGACAACATCTGAATTTCCAGAAGTTTCCTCAATCTCTTTCGCTACTTCCACAACCTCAGGAGCAGGAAGACACAATGGAGCACAGTGTAACTTCAAGGCTTCCAAGTAGGTACAAACCTTGAACAGAAGTTCCCTTCAGAAACTTTGTACTCAAAGTTCTTCAGCTTAGAGATTTTGGAGTCAACCCATCTTCGATATGCTTCCCAGGCCGCATCACTTTCTGCTGGATTAGTGGATAGAAAACTAGTCCACATAGCAACGTGAAGATAACCTTTTGAATTTAATTCAAATTTCCTCTGAATCTTACCAACATTAGGTTGTTTAGGTTTTGGTTGGCTTGGATATCTGATAGAAACATCAGTGACCGTAGGGTGAGGATCAGGACCATAAAAATTGGGAATAACAAGATAGGGAAGGTCTTCGTATTTGTTAGAATCAGACACGTTATGGTCAGGTTCAAATTCGAACAAGCCTTTGGGAGTACCCTCAGACTCTTGGTCACCAAAATCTCTCGAAGGAGATTTTCTGGGTGTTTCATTTGGATTTTGTGGTTGGGGAGCATTAGTAAATGGTAATGAAATGGGTATTGGTAGAGTGGATGGATAGCGTTCTATAATGGTTATGTAACCTAATTGTATTTGTTGTTCACGTTGTTGTTGTTGAGATAATTGTTCCTCATAAACTATGTAAGTTTTTGTGACTGGTTGTGGAGTGGTTATATTTGTGGATGGTGGTTGTGGAGTTAGATTTGGAATGGTGAGATGTTGTGAGATGGAGATGAAAGTGGCGGTGTTGGTAAGATACTTTTAGAAATATTAGTATCAGAAACAAAATAAGTTCTGGTCCTATAAGACTTATGAGGAATGAGTGCGTCAGAGTCCTTGGATGACTGCTAGGCAACACTAGAAGTATCCATTAGAATCATAGCTTTCTAGCGCTCACTGAGAGGCACTTCATCTTTATCCAGAAACATTGCCACCTTCTTCTTCTTCTGCTTCTTTTGCGATTTAGAAGTTTCTTCTCCCTTAGCATCCTTCTTCTTACTACTTTTCTTTCTCTTCCCATGAACATCTGGGAGAGTATCTGGAAGGTTGGATGGATAAATCCATACATCAATTTCTTCTTCAATACAACTAGAAATTTAGAGTGCCAAAACTTCTGGAGGATCAATCTTAGAGAAGATTGGGAAACCATCAACAGACATCCTTATTCCACAAATATCTTCCTTGGAAGGAAGATTATTTGGCTTAACAATTTTGGATATGAGAGCCGTGTTTTTCAGATTCTTCCCCCATAATACTTTCCCAACATGCTTGACTAGCTCAGTAGTATACCCATGTACTAGAAGGTCTTCAACAAGACCATTCTCCACCAGAATGTATGAGATGAATCTTCCATTGGAAATAAAAATCCCCTTTTTGGAAGAGCTTTCAGTTCTAGATTCTCTTATCGAATCCCTGAGAAACCTAAATAGATTCGCTAGAAGTGCCAGCTTGACGCCTTTCTCCAGAAAGAATAACATAAACTTCTTAGTGGTGTTGATATAATCAGCCGAGTTGGTGCTAGGTCTGTGATAACTGCAACCCAAGATGATTTTAAACCATACCTTTAAAGTATCAGTTAATTCTTTGGCACTTGGACTCTTTCCATCATCGAATATTATTCCTTCCTTGAAGATGGTTGATGCTACCTTAGCGTCTCTCTTTGTATTAGATTTGACATTATACACTTTTTCCCACAACCATTGTGAGAAATCAGATATGTAATATTCTTTTCCGTAATCACAGTCTTCTTGTTCATGATGTAGGAAGTGATTGTGTCTTTTCCAGCAACAACATGAATCAATAATTTCTTAACAAGAACTGGGTAGACTAGACCCATCAGCCTCTCAAAGAAAACATTCCAACCTTGGAATTCCAAAGTTCCTGGTAGGTCAAAACCATTATCCTTTAAGTCCTTGAAATCTACTATGGTTTCACTTAGAACCATTAGTTCTTCGACCGGAGTGTTGAGAGTGATAACAAGGTGATTTTCATCAGCAACTGAGTGACGAGGAGATTGTTGTTATTGATTCTCAGTCATTGATGAAGTTGAAGAAGATGAACAGTTGCATAGATTTTGAAGGTCTGGAAGAGAGAAAGTGTGAGAGTAATGTGAGCGTAATGTGAAATACAAGTGGAATGGGTTTACAAAAACATTTTAGCAATGATTAAAGCAATAAATGCGCAGACATATGGGAAAGGCGTAAAGATTTAACCTGGTTCCAAAAATATGAAACCCAATGTGTCACGCCATCATCGCGCATGGTTAGAAAGTGGGACAACTGTCACCACTAAGAACCACACGATATCAAACAAAATGGCAACCATTAAATTATGTATCCCTTCAGAATCAAGAAGACAAATTGATATGATTGCTTCTGATTAGAATCTTTCTGGTTCATGAAACTTCCTCACTTCAGAAAGCTCATGTCTCAGAATCAAACAATCAAACAACAATAAATTTTCAGAACCTAATCAAGAATTCTAGAAGATTAACATTCTAATAACATCCTTTCATTCTGGATAGAAGTCCATGTACAAATTTTTCAGAATGAAAATGAATCTATCCTTAGCAAGGGGTTTTGTAAAGATATCAGGCCACTGATGGTCTGTATCAACAAATTTTAAATGGAAAATACCTTTCTAAACATAGTCACGTAAGAAATGATGTTTAATCTCAATATGTTTAACCCTGAAATGCGTGATAGGATTCTTGGATAAACAAAGCATAAGTATTATCACAGAGAATAAGAATGTTACTCTCAAAGATATGATAATCTTTCAGCCGACTCTTCATCCAAAGTATCTGAGTGATGCATCCAGAAGCTGCGATATACTCATCTTTAGATGTTGAAAGCGTAATTGTTGATTGTCTCTTGCTAGACCACAATTTCAGATTGTCTCGTAGAAATTAACAACTTCCAGAAGTACTTTTCCTTTCTATTCTGTCTCCAGCATAGTCTGCGTCATAATAACCTACTAATTTGTATTCACTTGATTTTTTATAAAACAAACCAAGATTAGTAGTACCTTTCAGATACCTAAAGATTCTCTTAACAATAGTTAAATGAGTCTCCTTAGGGTCTGATTGGAAGCGATCACACAAATAAACACTGAATAAAATATTAGGTTTATAAGCAGTTAGATAAAGGAGAGAACCTATCATACCTCTGAATAGCTTCTTATCTACCTTACTACTTACCTCTTCCTTCTCCATAATGCATGTAGGATGCATTTGAGTTTTTGCTTGCTTGCATTCTGACAAGTTAAACTTCTTCAAAAATTCTCTTGAATACTTACTTTGGTGGATGTACGTTCCTTCTGAAGGTTGATCAATTTGAAACCCCAGAAAGAACTTTAGTTCTCCTATCAGACTCATTTCAAATTCTGCCTGCATTAACTTAGCAAAATTCTTGCATAACAAAGCATTAGCAGAACCAAATTTTATATTATAAACATAAATTTGCATAACCATAATATAATTCTTAAAGGTTTTGCAAAAGAGCGTTGTGTCCACTTTCCCTTTGGTAAAATAATTTTCCAAAAAGAAGTTACTTAGTCTTTCATACCAAGCTCTGGGAGCTTGTTTTAGACCGTATAATGACTTTTTAAGTTTGAAAACAAAATTTGGGTTTTCAGAACTCTCAAAACCAGGGGGTTGGTGCACATACACTTCTTAAAAAACGTACCCATTCAAGAATGCACTCTTAACATCCATCTGATATAGAATGATGTCATGATTTACTGCAAACGAAACTAAAAGACGAATAAACTTTAACCTAGAAATTGGCGCAAAGATTTTTGTATAGTCTATCTCTTATAGCTGACTATAACCTTGTGCTACCAGTCAAGCCTTGTTTCTGACGACTTCACCTTTCTCATTGAGCTTGTTCCTGAACACCCATCTGGTTCCAATGACATGGACACCTTTTGGTTTCTAAACAAGATCCCAAACGCTGTTTTTGGTAAATTGATTCAGCTCTTCTTGCATAGACATAATCCATTAATTATCTAGAAGAGATTCATCAATATATGTGGGCTCTATCAAAGATACTAAACCCAAAATAGTTTATTCAGAAAGTTTGAACAAAGATCGAGTTCTGACTGGTGCATCTTTATCTCTCAGAATCAATTCTCCAGAATGAGAAGTTCTTAGTCTACTCTTCTTCTGATGAGATAGACCAACGATAGCTTCTGGTTGATTCGTTTTTTAGTCTTAGCTTTGCCTTCTGAGTCTTTATCTTCGGAATCTTTATCCTTGGTTTCTGAGAAAGAGATCTTCATATCTGAAAGTTTCTCAAGTAGCTTTGACTTTTCAGGGTCAAACTTACCATTGAATCTAACATGAATTGATTCCTCGATAATTTGTATATCAATGTTAAAGACTTTGTAGCCTTTTGAGTGTTCATAATATCAATTACCAATAGTTCCAGAGCCAATGATCTTCCCTTTCTGGTTTCCTCTAAAACCAGCAAAGCCTCCAGGCTTAAGTTCCAAATCTTGGAACATATGCCTTCTGTTTGTCATGTATCGCGAGCATCCACTGTCCAGGTACCATGATTGTATCTCAACTGAGCTACTAAGGATGTCTGTAACATAAATGATTTTATCCTTAGGTACCCACTTTCCGGGTCCTCTTTTGTTAGTTCTCCCAGAGTTTTTCACAACCTTGGTTTTTTGTGCAATAGGATAATCAAGTGGAATTTGTGCATGATACTTAGGTTTCAGAACTGAGTTATGTGTCTGTGCAAAACAGTTAAGCTCAGTGCCAACAAGCACAAAATGCTCATTGAGAGGTTTCGGTTTTACGTACTGGCTTTCGTCAGGTTTTGAAGTTTCTGTACAACCTATACATTTCTTGCCATTTCTGCTAACTCCATAGATCATAGAAGCCATTTTGCTTCTATATATTATTTTAGTCAGAAAGTACTGGAATGATCTGTCGTATCCGATGATGCAATCAGTACCAGAAGCTTCTGAGACTATTTCTTCCTCTAATTTTAAAATTTTGCTTTTCAAAGAAAATTTGTTACTTTCTAAGGATTTTTTTTCGTTTAGAGAAGAAATATCCTTTTCAAGCTCACTACGAGTTTAAAAAACAACTAGTTGGACTTGTTTAAGGTTCTTGTACCTACTCTGAAGACTTTGGTACTTTTCCAGCATTTTAGAGAGAGATGACTCTAAATCAGAATGAGATAATTTAGAAAATACTTCTTTAGAATCGGAGTCTGATATTGATTCTGACAACACTTTGTCTTCTAGTTCTTTAGAACCTTCAGGATCAGCTGTAGTTGGCATCAATGCAATATTGGTCTGTTCCTCTTCATAATCTTCTTTTTCCGATTCTGAGTCGTCCCATGTAGCCTTAAGCCCCTTCTTGCCTTTAAAAAAATTTTATTAGGCCTTTTGTCCTTCTTCGGCTTAGGACACTCATTCTTATAGTGTCTAGCTCCTTGCACTCATAACAGACAACCTCCTTACCAGAACCTTGCTTCTTTGGCCCAGACGAAGAATCAAAACGACCAACAGTCCTCCTAGCTCCTCTAAACTTTCCTTGACTATTCTGCCCGTGCCTCTAGAGTCTGTTGACCCTCTTGGAAATCAACGATAACTCATCATTATCTTCTGAGTCTTCATCAGAATCTTCTGATTCTTCCTCAGCTTGATAAGCCATTATCTTCTCAGGCTTGGACTTCAAGGAAACAGATTTACCTCGCTTCTGAGGTTCATCTTCCTCGAGTTCTATCTTAGGGCTTCTCAAAGAACTAACAAGCTCTTCAAGACTAATATTGTTCAGATCCTTTGACAGCTTCAAGGCAGTTACCATAAGTCTCCATTTTTAGGGAGACTTCTAATGATTTTCTTGACATGGTCAGTCGTAGAATACCCTTTGTCCAGAACCTTGAGTCCTGAGATAAGCATCTGAAATCTTGAGAACATAGTCTCAACGATTTCATCATCTTCCATTCTGAATGCCTCGTATTTGTGGATTAAGGCCAAAACCTTTGTCTCATTTACTTGAACATTCCCTTCACGAGTCATCCTCAGAGAATCAAAGATAGACTTAGCAGTATCTTTATTTATTATCTTCTCATACTCAGTATAAGAGATAACATTAAGCAATGTCGTTATAGCCTTTTGATGATTCTTGTAATATTTCTTTTGTTTATCTGTCATAACGCTTCTTGCTACTTTGTTTCCTTCAACATTTACTGGGTGAACGTAGTCATCGACTACAAGATCCCAAAGATCAACATCATATCCAAGAAAGAAACTTTCGATTTTGTCTTTCCAATAATCAAACTTTTCACCCTCAAATACTGGTGGTTTAACGCTGTAGTGATCTTTCTCGTTGTTGTTAGGAGCGGAAGCAGTAACAACTATTGTTTCTCACACACAAACTAGATAAGTACTGAACACAGTGAAGTGTTGATAAAAATTTATCACAATCAGAACCAGGGCTCTGATGCCAATTGAAGGTGCGAAAAATACAAGAAAGAGGGGTTTGAATTGGGTTTTAAAATACAAAAGTTTTTCACCAACTAAAAAACTCAACATAATCAAGAGATCAAAGTGAGAAAGACACAAGGATTTTTATCCTGGTTCACTTGAAATCAAAGCTAATTCAGTCCACCCGCCAATGTGATTTCCCCTTATACACAGGGACTTAATCCACTATGACCAAACTTATTACAAAAACACAAAGAACATTTTTCTTTGTCTTCTCAAGGATCCTACTACAACTTAGTCTCCTTAAGTAGTCACAAACAAACAAGTTTGAATAAAAAATTTTGTGTTACAAGTTGCTTATACACAAGCCGATTTTACATAAATGAAATACACAAACTTAAATAAAAGTATTCACAAAGTTGAGAGTTTTTCACGTAGAAACAATATTGTAAAGTGTTGCAACTTTCTTCAAGTCTCCAAGTCCTCTTTATATATCATGAAAAAGGAACCGTTGGAGGGAAAATCCGGGATACCGAAATGTAGCTGTCCACTAACGGATTAGTGACAGGTGTGAAGAATAGTATTGTCCTTCGCCCACGTTTTCAAGTAGTGGAAGGAATTTTTTCAATTTATACCATGTACTATTTGATCACGTATCCTCTTGATCTTATCTACAAATTCATAAGCTTCTGATAAAAAGTTGATGAAACATGAATAGAAGAAACACAGTTAAAATCAGAATCTTCAGTCAAAACCTTGACAGCGTCAGCGTCTGGCTTGAGATCTTTAGGGTCTTCAGCTATGTAACAAAACTTCAGAAGCTTGTCATTCTTCAGAAGCTTGATGATCAGAGTCACACCAGAAACAGAAGCGAATAGAATATTGCAACAACAACATGACATATTTCCAGAAATTTCTCAAGAGTGAATTAACGCATGATAAAATTTCAGAACACAATATTTAGAAACTAATGTCGTTGCACGTCATAAACTCATAATCATAACTGGTTGTAAAAGCTACACAATAATAAATCGTTAGGGTACCAAAATTGTTCTCACACAAATACTACGTTGTTATCATCAAAAGTCAAAGGTGTAGATGCAGAACCAAATCTTGTTCTAACACATGTTTCATCACATACTCAACAAATATCCAAAAAACACCATAACAACCTTCATCAACATTCAACACTCTTCATCTATTCCTCAAATCATATCCAAAAAACCTTCAAACGCATTCAACGACCTTCATCCATATTCCTCATCTTCATCGAATCTTACCATGATTCGTAAATAAAACATGAACCCTCATTCCACAATTTTCATTAATCTTCTTACGTATTCAAATATTTCAAATATTTAAACAAATTATATATTACTCATTGTCTCAGCCTCCTTAACCTTTTTCAGTAAGCATAAACTTTGAAATGAACTAGCTTGAATATGAGTCTTTCACATGCAAAACAACCAAAGATGTGATAAGATAAGTTGAAGTTAAATATGTTTCATTTGTTGTATATTCTTTTGATTTCTTTTTTTAAAATGTGTAGAGTCTGAATTATGGAAGACATTATCCACCAGTCTCCAATGATGTCTCTTAAAGTATAATCCCATTTTGAGAATTTCTAATACCACCTTATAGGGTGGAAAAACACCCTATGAAAAATTCAAAATGCCCCTCAAATTTTAGAGATGCATCTTTAGACGCACATTGTCTTAACTCAAAACATTAACTGATCTGAAGATACATCTCCGAAATATTTTAATGTTAAATTAAAATTCTATGATCTCAGGATGCGTCCGGAGTGCATTTTCAAAATCTGAGGGTATTATAATATTTTCACGTATTAATTAAGTAATATATATAGTACATTGAGAAATTTCCTATTTAAAAGAGGGTTTGGATCCACACATATAAATGTTAGTAATAATAATAAGCTCATCTTTTTGTTTTGGTGGTAATTTGGTGGTGCCAATAGTAGCATCTTTGAGAGTCGGGTAATAATGGAGTTAGAAACATTTTACAATTAAACTTAAACGGGCCTTAAAATGAAATACCCGACCCACAAAAAATAAGGGTTTTCAATACTTAAAAACATAAACGAAATCTTCTGCGTAAACCTAACAGAGAGAACCGGCGGCTAGGGAGAGCACGGGCAGACGCAGCTATGGTTCACGTATCATTTTACAGAAATTGTGAGTATCCAAAAGCTTCTTCATGTGTTTATATTCATCTGTTTATTCTATTACTTTCTCATTTTCTGTTAATCAAATTGTTGAAATTATTTCACTCCAAATCAAGCCATTAGAATTGGAGCATTGTTGAATTTACACACCTCATGATTATTGAACAGATGGGAAAACCTTCAAGAAGCCTCGTCGTCCATACGAGAAGGAGCGATTGGATGCTGAGCTGAAGCTCGTCGGAGAGTACGGACTTCGCTGCAAGAGGGAGCTCTGGAGGGTTCAATACGCTCTCAGCCGTATCCGTAACAATGCGAGGAATCTGTTGACACTGGATGAGAAGAATCCTCGCCGGATCTTTGAGGGTGAGGCACTTTTGAGGAGAATGTTTCGATATGGTCTCCTTGATGAAACTCAGAACAAGCTCGATTATGTGTTGGCTCTCACTGTTGAGAACTTTCTCGAGCGCCGCCTTCAGACACTTGTCTTCAAATCTGGAATGGCTAAGTCTATTCATCATGCTAGGGTTCTTATCAGGCAAAGGCACATCAGGTATATCGAACTCTAACTCACTTAACTTAGAGTTTAGATTTCACATTGTTGTAAATCAAGAATGAATTGTGATACATTTTTTAGTTTTGTCCAATATAATTATGCTTTCTATGGCCTTGAATTCAAGTCCTTAGTATAATCTTTCTCGTGTTTGTTGTTTTGTTAGTTCGGGTGTCCACTTTTATATGCATAATAGAAGAAAAATTATAAGATATAACAAAGCAGTTTTGGATTATAGGACTATGAACATAAGAAAAGAAAGTTGAAACTAGTAGAAGACAGACCAACAAAACTATACTTTACTTGGAAGTGTATATGGATCTATCAAATTGAATCAACTGATTTTGTGCTTAAAAAGTCTTTATTTGGTCTCTTCCATTAACTGCCAATACTTGTTTGTAACTTGAACCTCTAATGATCTAACAGTTAAAGCTGGTGTATTTCTGTCTTCAATTTTGGCCATTCTTTCATAAATCCTTATTGTATTTCTGTCTTCAATGTTGGCCATTCTTTCATAAATCATTATTGTATATGTTGAACTTGAATATTTGATGATCCTAAAAATTGGTGTATTTATGCGTTCAATTTTGGTTTTTGTTTCATAAACCTAATCACTAATATTTTGTATTTATTCTTTTTTTGGCTTCACAGGGTTGGAAGGCAGGTTGTGAACATCCCATCATTCATGGTGAGGGTTGATTCACAGAAGCACATTGACTTTTCACTCACCAGTCCTCTTGGTGGTGGTCGTCCTGGTCGCGTGAAGCGAAAGAACCTCAAGGCAGCAGCTAAGAAGGCTTCAGGTGGTGATGGAGACGAAGAGGATGAAGATTAAATTATGGTTTTCTTTTGCTTAGATCCTTGCACCGACCTTTTTAAATCTGTCTTAGACTTTTTAGATTATTTGTCATGCATTACTTACAATTTACCTGAGGTGTGTTGTTTTTGAAATTTTCTTTTCCAAGTATTAAGTTTTGCTCCAACACATTTGATGGTCTTTGAGATATAAATGAAGATTACTTAATGATGTTTCTGTTAGAACATTACTTATGTTTCACAACGTGTTGGTCCTACTTAATGATTTATGTAAAAGTAGAAAATACTTTTGTTTGTCTATAGTTTCTAGCACCTGATTGTTGCATGTTTTTATAGTCCCCTCCTGTGTTGTTAGTTGAAAGCTTTTCCAGTTTGCCTAATAAATTTCGACCACAACACAAAAACCTTTTGTTTTGGATTTTTTTTAATCAGCAAAGCATGTTATATTGTATAGTGCCTCGTTCTCATAGCTTTCACTGCATTCATTGGAAAAAAAATACATGAAGTGGTGTCATCTCTATCGCTCATTAGTCTAGTAAAATAATATTATATTTTATCTCTGGTGTTAAGACTTAAGGGTGTGATTGGTTGAGGGAAGAAATTGAGAAGAGAGAAAGAGATAAGAAAGGTTATAAGATGAGAGAAATAGATGAGAAATATAGTAGATTTGAGGTATCTACTATCTATCTATTATAATTCAATTGCATGAACTCTCAAAATTGCCCTTTCATTACAAATTATTTACACTAATAAAAGGACATTTTGTAATCAATTAATGTTTATTTTTTTTCAATCACAACTCCTATTATATCATGACAAGTGACATTCATTTATCAGTCTATACCAATAAAATCACAATTAAATATTACATACACTCATTTTCTCTCTTCATTCAAATTTTAAATCTCTCACATTTCTTTTTCCCACACTTTTTCACTTTCATTTTAATTTTTTTCACTATTTAATTATTATCACTAAAAATACCAAAAATCTATTTTTTAATTTTAATAAAATTAAAATTTTATTTATCTCACGGGTTACTATTAACACAATATCTATTTTATTTTAATCTACCATTAATTTGAGAGACAAAATTAAATGTTAATTTTTTTCTTTCTTCATCTAACCTTTTTCTTTTTTCATTTTATATAGTTATTTAATACAATTTAATTTATGTGATTATTGTTCATTTTACAATTAAGTATATCATTTTAAATTTTGCATTTGTATCTAAATACATTTTAAATCGCATTAAATAATTTTTTTATCTCACGCGTCATTATCGCATCAAAATTTTCTTTTTTGTCTTTTTTTCATCTTATGAATTTTTTTTCTTCTTCTTTTTGCATGATTATTTAATACAATTGAGATTGTATAATTATTTTTCAATTTATAATCTACTATCTACTATCTACCTATTATAATTCAATTGGATGAACTCTCAAAATTGCCCTTTCATCACAAATTATTTACACTAACAAAAGGACATTTTAATAATCAACTAATGTTTACTTTTTTTCAATCACAACTCCTATTATATCATGACAAGTGGCATTCATTTATCAATCTTTACCAATAAAATCATAATTAAATATTACATACACTCATTCTCCCTCTTCATTCAAATTTCAAATCTCTCTCACATTTATTTTTCCCACACTTTCTCACTTTCATTTTAATTTTTTTCTCTATTTAATTATTATCACTAAAAATACCAAAAATCTATTTTTTAATTTAATACAATTTAATTTATATGATTATTGTTCATTTTACAATTAAGTATATCATTTTAAATTTTGCATTTGTATCTAAATACATTTTAAATCGCATCAAATAATTTTTTTATCTCACGGGTCATTATCGCATCAAAATTTCCTTTTTTGTCTTTTTTTCATCTTATGAATCTTTTTTTTCTTCTTTTTGCATGATTATTTAATACAATTGAAATTGTATAATTATTTTTCAATTTATAATTAAATAACTCACTTCAAATTTACATATGTATATAAATACATTTTACTATCTATCAAATAAACTTTATATTTCACGGGTCACTAAAATAACAATACATATTTTATTTTAATCAAAAACAATATATATTTTATTTTAATCAATAATTACCTTAATTTGAAAGATAAAATCCTTATTATCAAATATTAATTTTTTTTATTTTACAAGTTCTTTTTTCTCTTTGTATTTAATTACAATCGTATTTATATAATCATTGTTCATTTTAAAATTAATAACTAATTTTAAATTTAAATACATATATAAATACAGTTTATAACGCTCAAATTTAAATTTAAACATATTTAATATTGTATCAATAATTTTACCCGTGCAGGAGCACGAGTATCTTACTAGTTGATTGGTATAAAAGAAAAAGAAGAGAAATAGAAGAGAGAGAAGTGTGATTAATTTTTAGAAAAACAAAAATACCCTTAAGTTAAATTTTAACATTTTATTATACATACATTTTTGTGAAATATTAATATACATGTTGATATTGATATATAATATTTTTAAAATGAAAACACACAATAATATTTTTTTTATCAAAATATAAAGTATAGGAATGTTTTTATTTGAACGGGTAGAGTTTATCTTTAATATATATCAAAATTTATGTAAAAAAATTTATCCAACCATCATAAAAAAAAAGTTTTTAAACTACTATAAAATTATTTTTAAATTTATTATTAAAAATTATTTTAAATTTATTACTAAAAATTATTTTTAAATTTATTATTGTATATCTATATTACGACGCTCAATTTTATTATAGGTAAAGACGAAAAAAATAAATTGGATACAAAAAATAATGTTTATGCAGTATTCTTTACCACACAAAAAAATTAATAAATGCAATGGTGGTATAAAAAAGTTTTATGTTTTGTTATCAATTTTGAATGGGAGGAGATGAAGACACGGACAAAAATGTAAAATTGAAAAAACTATCCATTTTTTAGCTCTTTCTTCGTTCATTTGAGGAGATACATAAAACCTGCGGGTCCCACTATATTTTAATCTCTCCTCTCTATATCTCACCTCTCCAAACAACTTTGACGTTACATTTCTTCCTTTACTCTGTCTTTAACTTTTCTCTTATGTATTTCTCCTCAAACAAACATACTCTAACACTGTGTTTAGCAAAGGGAAGAAATTTAAAAGAGAGAATAAGGTGAGAAAGAGAGTGAAAAGAGAGAAAGAGATAAGAAATAGAGTAAATTTATGGGATTGTTTGGTATAAGAGAAAGATAAGAGAAATAGAAAAGAAAGAAGTATAAACTCCCTTTTTCTCTTGTTTGGTTTAGTAGAGAGTGAAAAGAGAGAAATGATGATATTTTCGATATTGACAAAAATACCCTTATTTGTTTAACTGAGTTATAAATGTTGTATTGTCATCTTTTCTGATATTAGGGGGTTTTGTTATTGTTTTTCTGGTGTGTTATTTAGCAGTTTTATATTGGTTACTGATATCTTTAGACAATTTGTTCTTGTACTATTTTAGCACTGCTGGTGCTTTTGGTTATTTATTAATTCATTTGGCCTTTAAAAAAAAACTTACTATTTTTTATTTTTAAAATTTTCACTATTAAACTAACCATTTGAATTTTAAAATTGTATTTTATAATTTATTATGTTAAAAAAATAATTTGTTCAATATTGTGTTATTTGAAGACTAAGATGAGTTTTGATTAAAGAGATATAATGTTTGCTTTCATCTTAAAATATATTCTTGTCATGTGATGCTTGTTCTTTATACATATTAATCAATAAACATGTTATCTATTTGTTTTAGCAGGACATTGAAGAGTAGTAGAAATGTCTATTTAATTTACCAGGACATTGAAGTATAGAAGTGTGAAACTCAATACCTCATACAAAGACAATTGTTTATGGATGAAATTAGAGGAAACTAATGGAAGACAATGAGTTTTAAGTTGGAAGTTAGATAAATGATTCTTGAAGATGAATATTCTCCATATGAAATTATATTATGATCTTGTACTCAAATTTTCACTATATTTCAAATTATTTTTATCTTCATGTAGAGTATCACTATCATCATCACCATTTCACCACAATTGGCCAGCACTATCATCATCATCACAATTTCACCACAGTGAGTGGGGAAATGTTTTTTTTTATGCTTTTGAGATGATAGAGAAGCCATTCATTAAATTATGATGCCATACAAATCATGAAACAACAAAAACAAACATACAATTCCTCACCATCATGTGTTCCTCAAACATTGAAAAAACAATTCATTCCCACCTCATCATCATCTGTTCCTCAAACATTGAAAAAACAGTTGATTTGCTAGAGGACTTCATATAGGCAATTATAAACAGAACAAAAGCAAAACATGCAAGCATGTAATCCCAAAGGTTTAGAATTCAGTACTTTCAATTCAATATAGTGCATAAATAAGAGAGCAATGCCAATAGACAAATTCAAAAAGTTTAGCAAGAGAAAATTTTGGAACCAAGCACTGCGTCTGAATAGCATTGCATCTGGAATCAGGCCCATTTTTCATGTGAAAAATTACATATCCACCACAAATACATGACAACCTTTTTTTTCTTTCTAAATTCAATACTACAATGTACTATAAGCTGCATAATTTCAAATGAGATGTAAACATTTTCTGATTATTTGAAAGGCAAATTGGTGGTTCCATGAAAATTTCTCTGTCTCAAAATGAGTGTACAAAATTGGGAGAAACGGGTGGTCAAGTGACTGAAGAATTTCTCGTTCCGTCTGAGCACGAAGTAACTTCTTACGACTCGCTAAAGACCATTTATCCATCACCTTCATTGCAAAGTAACATTTAGTCCCACTCAACTAAGAGAGTTAAACACTGCCAATATCTCCACAACCCAACCTCTTGAGAAGCCTAAAGTGGCCTAAACCCAATGATTCGTCTCTAGTTCTAACCACTTAGATAGCTTCCCATATCATGTCATTGGCTTTGTGAGGCTTGTTTACACTGCTACTAAAGCTACTACAAGTACTCTCATCACTCACATCATTGCTTGTACTTCCTCTGCAAATACTACTCTTTCCACTCTCAACAAAATCAGCTCGATCGCTAATCTTAGCACTACCACTTGTCTTTGCCATACTGCTGGCACCATCGCTAGCTTTAGCGGAAACAGAACTGCTCTTCACACTTCCATATTCTGAGGTTTTTCTCTCTTGATCAATAGAGCTTTCCTGTGAGCCTATGTTACCACTAACAACACGAACCGCTTCTCCGGATGCTTTGTCAGGAGCGGATGAGGAAGAACCAGGACCAAATTTATTACTCACTGAATCAGCAGACGAACCTGTCGTAACCCGAAATTTGACCTCCCTCTTTTGCCTTTTTGCATAAGCATAAGCATTCGCATCGCTAGCATACGCATTCACACTTTTCTTCGTGTGTTTCTTGTTGAAGGATATTCAGGTTTTTCAAGCCCGATTAATCATATCCTCATGAGGTCATCTCATTATCAAAACAAGCTCAAAATAAGGATTTCCATGCCTATTTATTAAAACAAGAGGTGGAAAATCGAAGCCGGGACCACAACATCATTTTTCAAGCAAAATGGGCAAAATTTGGTCTGAGTAACCGGTTAACACAATTTCTTTGTAATTCTATTAACCGGTTAACACAGGCAGATTTTGTGATTTCTGCTGCATTTTGGGAAAGCATCCATGCACTCTCTTTGGTCTTTGGTTCTACTTGATTCTAGCAGTGTGTGGAACATTCTAGACTTCTCTAGATATTTCAACACTATTCATTTCAACCCAAGTGTATTTATTCCAATGCATCACTTTAATTCAAGTGCACCATGTTACTTAATGTACCAACATGTCAACCTTTGGATTTTGAAACTCACATTGGGATTGGTACCGAGTTGGTTCTAACTAACCGAGTTAACCGCCTTGACTCGGTGAGTCAAGTAAAACTAACTCCTAGCCTAGTTCCAAACCCAAAGCTAATCCCAAACCAAATTCCAAACCATCTCACACTCCAAACCTAAAATCTATATAAACTCACCTTCACTCATTTTCAAGACCTTCAACCATTTGCTCCATTTCACTCTCAATTCTCCCACATTCTCTCTAAATTTCTCTACTACATCTTCATCTTCATCTCAATTCTCTTCCAAAACCTCACCAAAGCTCATTTCTACTTTGAAGGATAATCCCTTTTACATCAAAAGTGATTATTTCTTGAGCTCAACCTTCATCATTCTTGCTATTACACTTGGATTTCTGGAGTTATTTCAGCTTTTGGATTGATCTTGAGTAGTTGCTGCAACTTCTAATGGTTCGAATTCGCATTTTTTAGCTTTATCGCATTTTGCTCGATTTCGATACGGTTCGTCTACAAATTGAAGATTCCTCTGGTTTTCTTTGATTTTCTGCATCAATAATCCTTTGCAACATTTACCAAGCCAAATCTCCGGCTTGTAGGTTAGTGGATCTAACTAATTTTACCGTTTCACGCGTTTTCGTATCGCTCGCAATGTAGTCGATAATTGTTGTGTGTGATTTGGTTTTGTATTTGTTTGATCCATGATTCAATTGTATTAGTTGATTCTATCTCTGTTTATTTGTTGTTTTCAAGTTCAATTTTCGTGCACAATCTCAGTTCCCAGCATGTGGTAGTTTGCATAAGTGATTATGTGTTGAAAACTACTTTTGAAAAGCTGTTTTTTCTGTTTTTTTTTCACAACTGATCAGTGTTAACCGATTAACACATGGTGAGTAACCGGTTACTCAGTTCAATTTTCACCAAAAATGCCAATTTTCAAGCAAGTAACCGGTTAACGCATGGTGAGTAACCGATTAACACTGTACCAGAATGCCATTTTCTTGCATTTTCAAGTGTGTTTGCCATGCTTTCTCCTTTTTAATTTCCATTGATCATTATGCTTGATTTTATGGATGTTTTTAATGACATTTCACTTCTGGTTGAAGCATGTTTACGAACTTTCGATGCACGTTTTCGATTATTCATTTGCTCCATGTTTTTAGCATTGTATGAGTATAACAATTCTTGCAATATCTTTGTTCACATGATACATGATTTTGTGTGACACTTGGATGATCATTTGGCACTGTTTTGCACTTTCCATTTCAGCTTGCATTAAGTTTATTTTCATGGATAAGCTTAATCTTGTATAATCAATAATTCACTCCTTTTTGCTTTAATGACTTTTCATCCTATTTGGAAAGTTGTTAGCATGTTTATCCCTTGATTAATTGATCGAAACTTTGTTTCAATTAGTCGATCTTCCCTTTTCCTCTCTTTAGGCCTCCTTTAGAGCTTTCTCTCTCTTCCCCCCCCGTGGAGTTGGAGTTTCGCGCTGCGCCCTGCATCGGAGCATTGTACAAATTGACGCCGTTAAGTTGTCTGTTTCTCTACGCAGGAGCACTGTACAACATTAGAGCGGTCGCACTGTCCATTTCACTTCCCACACTATGTTTTGGGTGCTAGAGAAGGAATGAAGATGGAGTCTTTCCAACCTCGTTCTGGCTATTTCTTTGGTAAGGGCGTCTTGTCCTCTCATCGAGAATAGTCACCTCTATCCTCCATCTATAGTGTTTCTCATTCCCCTGTCGAGTTGATCCTTGATCACTCTTCTCTCTCTTTGCGATCCTTTAGATCCTTGATCACTCATATCTCTTTCAATCTCTCATTTTGATCAATCACCATCCTTCTTGGTTGAGGTCATTATTCTTGCGCTAGCAATCTCTCTTTGTTCCATCACTCATTTCCTCTCGAAATCAATCATTGTATTTAGATTCCCATGCAGAGTTTCTATTCCTTTCTCCGGTTAAACGCAATCTTTCTGTTAAACAACCGACACTTCCCCAGTTTTGCAACCTTTTCTTTGGTTCCTCTCCCTTTGATTGGTTAACCACTGCCTGTCAGTTAAAACACCAATGCTTGTTATCTCTTCAGTTAATCACAGTCCGTCTGTTAATCACTGAGCTTCTCTTGGGTTAATCACCTTCTCTTGGTTAATCACCCGTTTCTTCAGTTAACCATAGTCCGTCTGTTAACATACTGAACCCTTTCGAGTTAATCACCTTTTTTTGGTTAATCACTCGCTTCTTTCGGTTAATCACAGTCCGCCTGTAAACACCGAATCCCCCTCAGTTGGCAACCTCCTCTTGGTTCGAATACTTGCACCCTTGGGTTAGTAACCTTTCTTTGGTTCAAATACCCTTTCTTCGGTTGAGTACTGTTTGTTCATTCAGTTTACCGAAACCCTTTGGGTCACGACCTTTGCTCGGTCCTACACCCGTCCTTTGGGTCATGACCTTTGCTCGGTCCTACACCCATCCTTTGGGTCACGACCTTTGCTCGGTCCTACACCCGTCCTTTGGGTCACGATCTTTATTCGGTCCTACACCCGTTTTTCTGGTTAATCACAGTTTTCTCTGTTAAAACTAATGATTCTCTATCCCCACAAAGTTGCAGTCCTTTTTTCTTCGGTTAACCACAGCCAGTCAGTTAATATACCGAGGCACCTTCAGAGTCAAACAGCTTCTCTCGATTCAGCACTCTCTCTCTTGGTTTATCACAGTCCGTCTGTTGACAACAACTTCTTTTCCCCACCAGGGTCCTACTCTCTTTCTTCGGTTAACCATTGTCAGCCAGTTAATATACCGAGTCTCCTTTTCTCTTGGTACGACACCATCCCTCTATTTGGATCCCCAGCGGAATCTTTCCTATTCCCTTTGTTCTTACTTTCTTGGTTTCGACCCCGATCCTCTTTGTTATCCCCAGTAGAGTCTTTTTTCTTCACTCTTGCTCTTGGTTTGTACACAATTTCTCTATTATTCTCTTATTCTCTTGGTTTAGACACCATTTCTCTCTTATCTCTTGTTCTTGGTTTGGACACCACTTCTCACTTATCCTTTATTCTCTTGGTTTGGACACCACTTCTCACTTATCCTTTATTCTCTTGGTTTGGACACCATTTCCCCTTTATTCCTTTATTCTCTTAGTTTCGACACCATTCTACCTTATTCTCAGTACAGTTACTATTTCTTTCCTTTACACTCTTTTCTTGGTTCTGACACATGTTCTTTGGAATCCTCAGTGGAATTTCCTTCTTTCTTTTGCTCTTGGTTTTGACACCGCTTTCTTTTCCTTTTCCGTTTCCGTTCAGTTCCACGAACTACGGAAGCTCTGATTCTGCATTCTTTTGAATGTATGATACGTAGGCATGAGATCGTAATGACCTCGGCGAGCACACTTCCACCCTTCCTTCCTTCCACCTTTCTTCCATCTTCCTCCTCTCTTTCTTCCTTCTTTGTCCTCTGGTTCCTCAGAACTACGGTGCTCTGACTTCCTCATTGCACTATGAGGGTACGTAGGCACGAGGACTTCGTTCCTCCGCGAGCACTTTCTTTCCTTTCTTTCTTTTTCCTCTTTTCTCTCTCTCTCTCTCTCTCTCTCTCTCTCTCTCTCTCATTTTTTTAGCTAGAAGCCTTTAGATAGATAACCCATCCAAGCCTAGAAGCAAGCGAAATGGTTCCCGTCGAGTACGACGGATGCGTTAGGTGCTAGTACCTTCCTTTCGCATAACCGACCCCCCGTTCCCGTTTCTCTTCCCCTTGGGTTTTATCGATATTTTCCCTGTCCTTTGGGACTAAATAAAGTTCGGTGGTGACTCTGTTGTATCTTTGAGTGTGCGATTCACTCAAGTAGATTTCCAGCCATCTTCAGCTGGCGACTCTGTTGGGGACTGGTTGACCTACTGCTGGTCTTTCCCTTGAGGGGTCTCGCCTAGTTTCGTTTGCTTTCCTTGCTTGTTTGGATGTTTATCTTCTGCGCTTTACTAGCTTTATTTTACTTGCTTTAGCTTTATGTTTATTTATTGCATTTCTTTACTGCTTTTAATATTTATATGCTGCATATTCTGGATATCTGCTATTTTCTCTGCTGTTGTCGGTGGGGTTGCTACTTGAGAGATAAGCCCATTACACAGTCTTGAGAGTACATATAGGATTAGAGTGGAAAGTAGTGTGGCCTACGTAGCGTCTTGGTACGTATGGTTTACATGAAATCCACACCCATACGAGGTTTTCTTGGGAGATGTTCTAATTTGCGCGTCTTGTGTATTTCGGGGTGTTAACCTAGAAAGCTGTCGACTCTGGTGACCATTCCCGAGGACTCAGTTGCGGAACTCCTCCCAAGGAACGATAACGGCAGACCAGAAATGGCAAACCCATTACGCTTCCTTGATCCGAGGACCCAAAGCTGGGTACTTGCTATAGGATGACCCTTTTTTTGGGGGGAATCAGTGGACGACCTCTTTGTTTGGCGATAGTATTGTACCCCGAGGGATGAATGTACTATTGCTTCTCAAATCGAGAATCCGAAACTGAGAATCCCGCTTTCTATATCACACCCGTGAGGGGGATATTGGGTTTTTTTTGCAGGAAACCAAGACTCTTCCAACCTTTGTCCTCTCATTACGTCAGATCTCGCACCGACGCAGCACTACCTTTGCAGATGTTCAGATTTGACTATTCAGACTATGCTGGCTTGTTGTTTCTGCTGTTGCATATCATCTCATCATGTCAAATTAATTTTTGCATAAGCATTTTAAAACTTTATTTTTGCATGAATTGCATTCACTCATGCCCGTATATGCATGTCCTTCATCCGGGAATCGTTTCTCATCCTTGTCCGCTTTCTTTGTAGCAAGACAACGACTCGACATTGGTATTTTACTCGCTCAAACAAATCCAGAATCATGGCTGACTTTGAAGCTGAGAACGCTGCTTACAAGGAAACTCTGGCACAATTCCAAGGACGGATGTATCAGTTTCAGACGAACATGGATGTCATTATGGAGCTCCTTCGTGCTCAGAGGGATACTGCTGCTGCTGCCACTGTTGTTGCAACCACTACTGATGCAACTGTTGTCACTCCTGTTGTGATTGTTCCTCCTGTTGTTACGGTTACTCCTGTTGTCATAGTTCCTTCTCCTGCTAGAGTTGAAGTGCCAGTTGAGCCTGTGAGTCAGCCTGCTGTTCAGCCTAGTTTGAATCAGATGCCTGCTGGTTTCCCTTGGGGCATGCCTCCGAATTACACTCCTCAGATCACAAATAATGGTAGTGCCTTCATGCCATATCAGCCTTTTGTTGCACCCATGCCTAATGGGAATGCTGCCACCTATCCATGGGTCATGCCTACTCAACTCCCGCCTCTAGTGGTGAATGATGATCCTGAGAATCTTCAGGCTCAAACTCATCAACTTGCCGGATTGGTTGATACTGAAACCCTTGATGAAGAAGAGCATGTGTATAGAGGACCTCATATTCATGTTCCGGTTTCGTCTCAAGTTGCTCAAACTGTTGTGCCGAATGTTCATCTTGGGATGTTCTATCCTGGGGCATCTTCCTCAGCTGCTGGGGTACCCCCTCCAAATTATCTGTATGGTGTTCCGATGGGTCAGAACGTTGGTCAGATGGTTAATCCGGGTTTGGTGTATCCTTCTCAGTTTGCTACTCCACAAGTGAATGCTCCTGCCGCTTCTCAGCTGCCAAATCCTCAGATTCTTGTCAGGCCCACTAATCAGAATAGATCTGTTGACTACAAGTTGTTAGAAGACCGTATCAGAGCTATCGAAGGGTTTTCTGCTTTTGGCATGGAGGCCAAAGATTTATGTTTGGTTCCGAATGTTGTGTTGTCGCAGAAATTCAAGATACCTGATTTGCCAAAATACAAAGGTTTGAGCTGCCCGCGTAGTCACATCACTATGTACTACAGGAAGATGGCATCCCATATTGATAATGATGAATTGCTAGTTCATTGTTTTCAAGATAGTTTGTCTGGAGCCTCGTTGGATTGGTACATGGGCCAAGAGCGCAGCAAAATCCGTACTTGGAGAGATTTGTCTGAAGCGTTCGTGAGACAATACAAGTATAACCTTGATCTGGCACTAACTAGATTGCAATTGCAGAATCAGTCTCAGCGCTCAGCTGAAACATTCAAGGAGTATGCACAAAGATGGCGTGAGATGGCATCTCGTGTACGACCTGCTCTCTCTGATAATGAGTTGGTTGACATCTTTATGGGTACCTTGCAAGGGTCTTACTACGAGAAAATGGTGGGTAGTTCTTCATCGAATTTTGCTGATGTTGTGATGATTGGTGAACGGATTGAGAATGGTTTGAAAACTGGAAAGATTCCTGGAGCTGCTTCCTAGCAGTCGGCCACTCGGAAATCTCAGAACAGTCATTCCAAGAAAAAGGAAGGTGAAGCCAATGCCGTGACAGCTCAAGTTTCTCCTCACTATCAAGCTCCCATGGCTCCCATGCCATATTATCCGTATCCGTACATTGCTGCTGCACAGTATCAACAACCTCCATATCAGTATCATCTGCAACAACCAGTTCAGAATGCTCAGAATCAGCAACAGAATCAACAAAACAACAAAAATCAGCAGAATCAAAACCGTCAGAACAACAACAATCAAGGAAACCGTAAGCGTCCGAATTTTGATAGAATTCCGGTGTCATACACGGAATTGTTTCCTTACTTGGTTCACCAAGGGGCAATTGTCCCCAAGCAGATTGCACCTGCGATTCCTCCATTTGGCCCAAAGCATAACCCAAATGCATCATGTGCTTATCATGCTGGGTACATAGGACATGCAACAGAGGATTGCTTTGTTTTCAAAACCAAAGTTCAGGAACTCATTGATAAGAAGGTTCTGACTTTCGCTGAGGAAGGACCCAACATTCAGAGTAATCCGTTGCCAAATCACGATGGACTTGCGGTTAACATGATTGGGGATAATTCAAGGGCTGAATTGATCATGTATGTTGACGAAGTAAAGACTCCGATGACTGTGGATTTCAAGAAATTGAACAAACATGGGCTGTTGAAAGGTTTGCATGGTAAGTGTCAGATTTGTGACGCTAATCCCAACCAGTGTCGAAGGCTTAAGGGTTGTGTCCAGATTCTGATGAACCGAGGCGAAGTGCAATTTTCCAGATCTAAACATGTTGAGGAGGTTTCTGCCATTGAGCCATTCACCATCGTCTATAGGAAGGTTCCCGTGGAATCCCCTAAACAGAAGAAGGTGCAACCCATCGTTGTTTGCCCGTCGAAGCCGTTTCCGTATCAGAATTCTAAGGAGGTACTGTGGAAGTATGAGTCTTCTGTGTTTTCTAGAGGTCAAGAGATAAGGTTCGCCGAATCAAAGATCGTGAATGTTACTGCTGGTGGAGGTATGACTCGCAGTGGACGAGTATTCGCCCCGAAGGTCACTACGAAACCTGTGCAAATTCCAACTGTTGTTCCTCCTAAGGAAACGCCTGCATCTGCAACCCCTGTTGGTCGACAAGGGGCATCTTCTGCCGCAGTTCCAGTACCGACTATCCCGTCTGAGGATGTTTCACAAAACAAGGAGACCCTTGATGATCAAGAGTTCCTTAAGCTGATCAAGAAAAGTGACTTTATGATTGTGGATCAGCTGGGTCAGACTCCCTCGAGGATCTCAATTTTGTCCTTACTCATGAGTTCTCCTGCGCACATATCAGCTCTGTTGAAAGTTTTGAACAGCGCCCACGTTATGCAAGATATATCCGTCGTCGAATTCGATGATGTAGTGGCCAACATAACTGCAAGTCGGTATTTGGGTTTCAATGAATCAGAATTACCTCCTGAAGGAACTGCCCACAATAAAGCGCTGCACATATCTGTAACCTGCACAGACATCCTATTATCTCATGTTCTAGTGGATACTGGTTCTTCTCTCAATGTGATGCCTAAGGGCACATTGAGTTAATTACCAGTCGAAGGAATCGAGATGAGACCAAGTGCATTAGTAGTCAGAGCCTTTGACGGTTCTCGAAGACAGGTCATTGGAGAAGTGGACTTATCCATCAACATTGGGCCGCATCTATTTACCATTACTTTCCAAGTGATGGATATCAATCCAGCGTACAGTTGCCTACTGGGTCGTCTGTGGATCCATGTTGCAGGGGCAGTTACCTCCACTTTACATCAGAAGTTGAAATTCATGTTTGACGATTAGCTTGTCATTGTCTGTGGTGAAGAGGATCTGATTGTAAGCGAGTTATCATCTTTTCGATATGTCGAGACCGAAGAAGGCATAGCTGAGGTGCTGTTGCAGTGTCTCGAGTTCGAAGATGTCAACTCTGCTTCAACTAGTCAAAGTAGATCACCACAATTGAGTTTAGCATCTGCTAAGAATGCTAAAGAGACCATTGATAGCGGTGCCATGCCAGGCTGGGGGCACGTGATTGATGTGGTTGAGAAGCATAATCGTTTTGGAGTGGGTTATCATCCTGGTCGTCAATCTGATTTCTCTGATCAGAAGCAATACAACTTTATCAAGTTCCACATCGCGGGTTTCCAGCAGGGGGACATCGTGGCATCTGCTGATGATGTTGGTCCTAGCAATCAGACTTCAAGATTTGTGCGCAAGTGACCGCCGGGTTTCAAGCTCAATAATTGGACATCTACCGTGATTCCTATGGTTTTCCTAGATAACATGTAATGCTTTTTGCTTTTTCATTCCCTCGTCCTCGCCCGAGACGAGTGGATAACTTGTAAAGGGCCTCGCGCTTTTGCAATATTATGTGATCAATAAATGAAAGTTTTTTGCATTCAAAAATCATGCTCTATTTTCTTTCTTTATTTTTACTTTTTCACAAAATAAATGGCAAAAGTTTCTTTTCTTTTTCACTTTTAAAATAGCTCATTCTAAACATATTCATAAACATGCAGAACTAATAAAAGCATTGATAACAACATGGCAAACATCCATTGTAATTCTGGAATTCCAATTAACCAAGCCAAAGAAGATGGTGAGGAAGATTGTGAATTACCGGCTGAACTGGCAAGGCTCCTTGAGCACGAGCGTAGAGAGATTCAACCACACAAAGAGCCAGTAGAAGTTGTCAATCTTGGTACTGATGAGGTCAGAAGAGAAGTCAAGGTTGGTGCATCCCTCGCAAAGCATGTACACTCCGAGTTGGTCAAGTTATTGAAAGAGTATGTTAATATCTTCGCCTAGTCCTATCAAGATATGTCTGGGTTAGATACCAACATCGTTGAACATCACTTGCCACTCAAGCCCGGATGTCCTCCGGTCAAGCAGAAGCTCAGAAGGACTAGACCCAACATGGCACTCAAAATCAGAGAAGAGGTAAAGAAGCAGCTTGATGCTGGGTTCCTAGCCATTTCCGAATATCCTGAATGGATTGCCAACATTGTCCCGGTTCCTAAGAAGGACGGCAAAGTCAGAATGTGTGTGGATTATCGAGATCTCAACAAAGCAAGCCCGAAGGATGATTTTCCTTTGCCTCATATTGATGTCTTGGTAGACAACACTGCGCAGTTCTCTGTCTTTTCCTTCATGGACGGTTTTTCAGGATATAATCATATCAAGATGTCCCTAGAGGATATGGAGAAGACTACTTTCATCACGCCATGGGGTACATATTACTACAAAGTCATGCCATTCGGTCTAAAGAATGCAGGGGCGACATACCAACGTACCATGACAACCCTCTTTCACGATATGATTCATAAAGAGATTGAGGCTTACGTGGACGATATGATTGCCAAGTCCATAACTGAGGATGATCACTTGGTTCATCTGAAGAAACTGTTTGACAGACTCCGGAAGTTTAGACTGCGGTTGAATCCTGTGAAGTGCACCTTCGGAGTTCGATCTGGTAAGCTGTTAGGCTTCATTGTGAGTCAGAAGGGCATTGAAGTTGATCCTGATAAGGTTCGAGCAATTCAGAACATGCCGCCTCCCAAAACAGAAAAAGAAGTCTGTGGCTTTCTGGGTAGACTCAATTACATTTCAAGATTCATTTATCATTTGACGGCTACCTGTGAACCAATGTTCAAATTACTAAGAAAAAATTAATCGGTTGAATGGAACAATGAATGTCAAGAAGCATTTGACAAAATAAAAGAATACTTGCAAGAGCCACCGATCTTAGTACCGCCAGTTCCTGGTAGGCCATTAATCATGTATCTCACCGTTCTCGACGAATCGATGGGATGTGTATTGGGTCAACATAACGACACTGGCAGAAAAGAACATGCAATTTACTATCTGAGCAAGAAGTTCACTGATTGTAAGGCCAGATACTCACTCTTGGAGAAAACTTGTTGTGCTTTGGTCTGGGCTGCTCGACGCCTACGACAATACATGATTTGCCATACTACTTTGTTGATATCCAAAATGGATCCAATAAAGTACATATTTGAAAAGTCTGCTGTCTCTGGAAGGATTGCTCGGTGGCAAATGCTGTTAACTGAGTATGATATCCAGCATGTTACCTAGAAAGCGATAAAAGGGAGCGTCTTGTCTGACTACCTTGCTCATCAACCTATAGAGGGTTATCAACAGATGAAGTTTGACTTTCCCGGTGAGGATGTTCTGTTTATCAGAGATTATGAGACTCCGCACCCTGATATAGGACCTGGACCAGGGGCTCGATGGACGCTCGTGTTTGACAGTGCCTCCAATTCTAAAGGTCGTGGAATCGGTGCTATCCTCATCTCTCCAATAGGTTTTCACCTTCCCTTCACTGTCAGATTATGCTTTGCATGCACCAACAATATGGCTGAATACGAAGCATGTATCTACGGTATTGAAGCGGCAATTGACATGAGAATCAAGATTCTTGAGGTCTATGGAGATTCTGCCTTGGTCATCGGTCAAGTCAGAGGGAATTTTGTGACTCGGGATTCCAAGCTGGTTCCGTATCAACAACACATAGCGAAGTTGATTCCTTACTTTGATGAGATCACTTTTCATCATATTCCCAGAGAGGAAAATCAACTAGCTGATGCTCTCGCCACTATAGCATCCATGTTCAAGGTCAAGTGGAAGAATGAAGCTCCTCATATCTGCATTGATCACTTGAATGAACCAGCACACTATTTAGCAATCGAGGATGAGTCTGACGACAAGCCTTGGTTCTACGACATCAAAAGATATCTGGAAAAATAGGAATATCCCGAGGGTATCACTATCACGGACAAGAAGGCTCTTAGACGGCTTTGCGCCAAATTCTTCTTAAGTGGTGGTATACTGTACAAGAGGAATTATGATTCCGTGTTGCTCAGATGCGTGGATAGACACGAAGCACACACGATCATAAGGTCCATACATGAGGGCTGCGAGGGTGTACATGCTAAAGGTCCTGCTATGGCCAAGAAGATCCTTCGGGCTGGGTATTACTGGACAACGATGGAGGTAGATTGTTACAACTTTGCCAAAAGATGTCACAAATGCCAAATCTAAGGAGACAAGATCCATGTGCCTCCAACTCCATTGAATGTTTTGACTTCACCTTGGCCATTTTCCATGTGGGGTATAGTTATGATTGGAATGATCGAGCCGAAGGCTTCCAACGGTCATCGATTTATTCTAGTTGCTATCGACTACTTCACCAAGTGGGTTGAAGCTGCTTCCTACGCAAACGTTACACGACAAGTGGTTGCTAGATTTATCAAGAAAGAGATAATCTGTCGCTATGGCATTCCTAGCAGCATTATCACGGACAATGCAAGCAACCTGAATAACAACATGATGAAGGAGTTGTGTCAAGAATTTAAGATTGAGCACCACAACTCTTCACCATATCGACCCAAGATGAATGGCGCCGTTGAAGCAGCAAACAAAAACATCAAGAGGATTGTCCAGAAAATGGTCAAAACTTACAAGGATTGGCATGAAATGCTTCCCTTTGCACTGCATGGTTACAGAACTTCAGTTTGCACTTCTATTGGGGCAACTCCATACTCACTTGTGTATGGTATGGAGGCTGTTCTACCCATCGAAGTCGAAATTCCTTCGCTCAGAGTCATCATGGAAGCAGGTCTTGATGAAGCTGAATGAGTTCAATCCAGATACGACCAGCTGAATCTCATCGAAGAGAAGCGCCTTGCAGCCGTTTGTCATGGTTAATTGTATCAGAGACACCTCAAGCGAGCTTTTGACAAGAAAGTTCTCCCTCAAACGTTATGCGAAGGCGAACTCGTGCTCAAGATATATTCACCTGTTCACTCGGATCCACGAGGCAAGTGGACTCCCAACTACGAAGGACCCTTTGTTGTCAAGAAGGCCTTCTTAGGTGGAGCCCTGATCCTCACCACAATGGATGGGGAGGAGTTGCCATCACCCGTGAATCCCGATGCAGTCAAAAAATATTATGCCTGAAAAAAAATGGATAAGAGTCCGCTAGGTTGACATCCGCAAGGGCAATCTAGGCAAAAGTGGACGTCCCAATGAACCAAAAAAAGAAATGTCCATGCAAAAGTTAGGGACAATGAAAAAAAACAATAATAGCCCGCTAAGTTGAAAACCCGAAAGGGCGACTTAGGCAAAAATGGGCATCCCGGTGGACGAAAAAAAAAGTGAAAACATGTTCAGGCAAAAATTAGGGATGAAGGCATTGACTGTGAACACTTGAGCCTCTTTTACTCATGGCTAGACCTCAGACGGTAATAGAGCAGTCCAATTATTATCAACTGGTGCAAGGCATTGGAACCTAGACTTACAGTGGATGGGGGCCAATGTTGTAATCAATGCAAAGCATAATTTCCCCTTGCCATTTACATTTGTTTTTCAATTTTATTGCAAATTTCCTCATCAAGGATTTTGCATCCTTGTACGCACCTTATGTACAAAAATTTCACATTCAATAAAATGCATTCTTTGTTATCTCAATTTGTTTTCATTCCAGTATTTTGTTTGCAAAATAAACAATTATTTGTGATCACATAATACTAAAAAATGTTGAGAACAATAAAAAGCTAAATCAATCGAGAAAGCAATATGCATTGCATGTGTTACTGGTAACTCCTGCATGGTGAGCGGTAATATCCATTAGTAAGCCTAACGCCTGGCCGACAATGTTTTGATTCAGCGAAGAAGTTGTTGCCTCCTCAGCAGTTCCTCAGCAGAGTCATCATTCTCCCCGGCAGGTGGCCAAGGTGTTCCCCAGCAAAGACATCTTTGTTCACTTTTCCCCAGCAAGGGTTGTGTATCATTTCCAATGATCAGGAACTATCTGTCACCAGCAGCATTGGTTTCTCCTCAGCTGAGTCAACATGATTCAGGAATCTCTTCTCCCCACGCAGGGCCAGTCTTGGTAGGAAGAACTGACTTGGTTCTTTCATCCCCGACAGGGACAGCCATGGTGATTTAGAAACCTGAGATGTTCTCAGTTTCTTTCCCCGGTAGAATCATCGTCCTTTGTGAACTGTCTTCTCCAGCAGAGATTGTCTTCATCTGCAGGTTCTCTCCCCGACCGAGAATGTCGAAGTCGTTTAGCTACGATTTCTGCCTGATCACTTCTCACTGTGCCTCGTCTTGAGCCTTTGCATTGTATGATATCAAGCATCATGTAGAAACGCATACATAGCATATGCATTGATCATACTCCCTCTCTTTTTTGCCTGACTTATCTCCCAGCATATTTTCAGCCAAACTTTGCACTTATCAACCTTAAAACACTCTCAACTCTTCTTTTGTCGCCATCGGCCAAATTCTCGAGCTACTCTTTTATTTAATCCCCTTTTACCTCGAATCATAGAAAAGCTGGCGCAATTCGTACATTCAGGTCCAAGCGAATTAAATAGGGGCAGCTGTCGTAACCCGAAATTTGACCTCCCTATTTTGCCTTTTTGCATAAGCATAAGCATTCGCATCGCTAGCATACGCATTCATACTTTTCTTCGTGTGTTTCTTGTTGCAGGATATTCAGGTTTTTCAAGCCCGATTAATCATATCCTCATGAGGTCATCTCATCATCAAAACAAGCTCAAAATAAGGATTTCCATACCTATTTATTAAAACAAGAGGTGGAAAATCGAAGCCGAGACCACAACATAATTTTCAAGCAAAATGGGCAAAATTTGGTCTGAGTAACCGGTTAACACAATTTCTTTGTAATTCTGTTAACTGGTTAACACAGGTAGATTTTGTGATTTCTGCTGCATTTTGGGACAACATCCATACACACTCTTTGGTCTTTGGTTCTACTTGATTCTAGCAGTGTGTGGAACATTCTAGACTTCTCTAGATATTTCAACACTATTAATTTCAACCCAAGTGTATTTATTCCAATGCATCACTTTAATTCAAGTGCACCATGTTACTTAATGTACCAACATGTCAACCTTTGGATTTTGAAACTCACATTGGGATTGGTACCGAGTTGGTTCTAACTAACCGAGTTAACCGCCTTGACTCGGTGAGTCAAGTCCAACTAACTCCTAGCCTAGCTCCAAACCCAAAGCTAATCCCAAACCAAATTCCAAACCATCTCAAACTCCAAACCTAAAATCTATATAAACTCACCTTCACTCATTTTCAAGACCTTCAACCATTTGCTCCATTTCACTCTCAATTCTCCCACATTCTCTCTGAATTTCTCTACTACATCTTCATCTTCATCTCAATTCTCTTCCAAAACCTCACCAAAGCTCATTTCTACTTTGAAGGATAATCACTTTTACATCAAAAGTGATTATTTCTTGAGCTCAACCTTCATCATTCTTGCTATTACACTTGGATTTCTGGAGTTATTTCAGCTTTTGGATTGATCTTGAGTAGTTGCTGCAACTTCTAACGATTCGAATTCGCATTTTTGAGCTTTATTGCATTTTGCTCGATTTCAATACGGTTCGTCTACAAATTGAAGATTCCTCTGGTTTTCTTTGATTTTCTGCATCAATAATCCTTTGCAACATTTACCAAGCCAAATCTCCGGCTTGTAGGTTGGTGGATCTAACTAATTTTACCGTTTCGCGCATTTTCGTATCGCTCGCAATGTAGTCGATAATTGTTGTGTGTGATTTGGTTTTGCATTTGTTTGATCCATGATTCAATTGTATTAGTTGATTCTATCTCTGTTTATTTGTTGTTTTCAAGTTCAATTTTCGTGCACAATCTCAGTTCCCAGCATGTGGTAGTTTGCATAAGTGATTATGTCTTGAAAACTACTTTTGAAAAGCTATTTTTTTTTCTGTTTTTTCCCAACTGATCAGTGTTAACCGGTTAACACATGGTGAGTAACCGGTTACTCAGTTCAATTTTCACCAAAAACGCCAACTTTCAAGCAAGTAACCGGTTAACGCATGGTGAGTAACCGGTTAACACTGTACCAGAATGCCATTTTCTTGCATTTTCAAGTGTGTTTGCCATGCTTTCTCCATTTTAATTTCCATTGATCATTATGCTTGATTTTATGGATGTTTTTAATGACATTTCACTTCTGGTTGAAGCATGTTTACGAACTTTCGATGCACGTTTTTGATTATTCATTTGCTCCATGTTTTTAGCATTGTATGAGCATAACAATTCTTGCAATATCTTTGTTCACATGATACATGATTTTGTGTGACACTTGGATGATCATTTGGCACTGTTTTGCACTTTCCATTTCAGCTTGCATTAAGTTTATTTTCATGGATAAGCTTAATCTTGTATAATCAATAATTCACTCCTTTTTGCTTTAATGACTTTTCATCCTATTTGGAAAGTTGTTAGCATGTTTATCCCTTGATTAATTGATCGAAACTTTGTTTCGATTAGTCGATCTTCCCTTTTCCTCTCTTTAGGCCTCCTTTAGAGCTTTCTCTCTCTTCCCTCCCGTGGAGTTGGAGTTTCGCGACGCGTCATGCATCGGAGCGTTGTACAAATTAACGCCGTTAAGTTGTCCGTTTCTCTATGCAGGAGCACTGTACAACATTGGAGCGGTCGCGCTGTCAGTTTCACTTCCCACACTATATTTTGGGTGCTAGAGAAGGAATGAGGATGGAGTCTTTCCAACCTCGTTCTGGCTATTTCTTTGGTAAGGGCGTCTTGTCCTCTCCTCGAGAATAGTCACCTCTATCCTCCATCTATAGTGTTTCTCATTCCCTTGTCGAGTTGATCCTTGATCACTCTTCTCTCTCTTTGCGATCCTTTCGATCCTTGATCACTCATATCTCTTTTAATCTCTCATTTTGATCAATCACCATCCTTCTTGGTTGAGGTCATTATTCTTGCGCTAGCAATCTCTCTTTGTTCCATCACTTCTTTCCTCTCGAAATCAATCATTGTATTTAGATTCCCATACAGAGTTTCTATTCCTTTCTTCGGTTAAACACAATATTTTTGTTAAACAACCGACACTTCCCCATTTTTGCAACCTTTTCTTTGGTTCCTCTCCCTTTGATTGGTTAACCACTGCCTGTCAGTTAAAACACCAATGCTTGTTATCTCTTTAGTTAATCACAGTCCGTCTGTTAATCACTGAGCTTCTCTTGGGTTAATCACCTTCTCTTGGTTAATCACCCATTTCTTCAGTTAACCATAGTCCGTCTGTTAACATACTGAACCCTTTCGAGTTAATCACCTTCTTTTGGTTAATCACTCGCTTCTTTCGGTTAATCACAGTCCTCTTGTAAACACTGAATCCCCCGCAGTTGGCAACCTCCTCTTGGTTCGAATACTTGCACCCTTGGGTTAGTAACCTTTCTTTGGTTCAAATACCCTTTCTTCGGTTGAGTACTGTTTGTTCATTCAGTTTACCGAAACCTTTTGGGTCACAACCTTTGCTCGGTCCTACACCCGTCCTTTGGGTCACGACCTTTGCTCGGTCCTACACCCGTCCTTTGGGTCACGACCTTTCCTCGGTCCTACACCCGTCCTTTGGGTCACGACCTTTGCTCGGTCCTACACCCCTCCTTTGGGTCACGATCTTTATTCGGTCCTACACCCGTTTTTCTGGTTAATCACAGTGTTCTCTGTTAAAACCAATGCTTCTCTATCCCCACAGAGTTGCAGTCCTTTCTTTCTTCGGTTAACCACTGTCAGTCAGTTAATATACCGAGGCCCTTTCAAAGTCAAACACCTTCTCTCGGTTCAGCACTCTCTCTCTTGGTTTATCACAGTCCTTCTGTTGACACCAGCTTCTTTTCCACGCCAGGGTCCTACTCTCTTTCTTCGGTTAACCACTGCCAGCCAGTTAATATACCGAGTCTCCTTTTCTCTTGGTTACGAAACCATCCCTTTATTTGGATCCCCAGCGGAATCTTTCCTATTCCCTTTGTTCTTACTTTCTTGGTTTCGACACCCATCCTCTTTGTTATCCCCAGTAGAGTCTTTTTTCTTCACTCTTGATCTTGGTTTGTACACCATTTCTCTATTATTCTCTTATTCTCTTATTCTCTTGGTTTAGACACCATTTCTCTCTTATCTCTTGTTCTTGGTTTGGACACCACTTCTCACTTATCCTTTATTCTCTTGGTTTGGACACCATTTCCCCTTTATTCCTTTATTCTCTTGGTTTCGACACCATTCTACCTTATTCTCAGTATAATTACTATTTCTTTCCTTTACACTCTTTTCTTGGTTTTGACACATTTTATGTGGAATCCTCAGTGGAATTTCCTTTTTTCTTTTGCTCTTGGTTTTGACACCGCTTTCTTTTCCTTTTCCTTTTACGTTCAGTTCCACAAACTACGGAAGCTCTGATTCTGCATTCTTTTGAATGTATGATACGTAGGCATGAGATCGTAATGACCTCGGCGAGCAGACTTCCACCCTTCCTTCCTTCCACCTTTCTTCCGTCTTCCTCCTCTCTTTCTTCCTTCTTTGTCCTCTGGTTCCTCAGAACTACGGTGCTCTGACTTCCTCATTGCACTATGAGGGTACGTAGGCACGAGGACTTCGTTCCTCCGCGAGCACTTTCTTTCCTTTCTTTCTTTTTCCTCTTTTTTCTCTCTTTCTCATTCTTTTAGCTAGAAGCCTTTAGATAGATAACCCATCCAAGCCTAGAAGCAAGCGAAATGGTTCCCGTCGAGTACGACGGATGCGTTAGGTGCTAGTACCTTCCTTTCGCATAACCGACCCCCCGTTCCCATTTCTCTTCCCCTTGGGTTTTATCGATATTTTCCCTATCCTTTGGGACTAAATAAAGTTCGGTGGTGACTCTGTTGTATCTTTGAGTGTGCGATTCACTCAGGTAGATTTCCAGCCATCTTCAGAACCCTTTTGGAATTGAACACTAAACTTCTTGCTTTCATAAGTGGAAACATTCCAGCATGTATGACACAAATACATTGAACAAAGCATACCACAATTATCATATGAAGAAATCTACATTCTCAAAATGATAAGTAATTTCCATAAAATATTTAAGCTACATACAAAATGTCATTTATGGCATTTGAACAAAAAGAAGTTTATATCTACTGCCATCAAATGTCATAGTTGGCCTAACCCAAAATCATTATACAATTTACTGTCAACTACCTAAAGTGGCAATTGCATATACATGGTACAATTATAAGCATCAAATATGTCTTGATTGCATATACAAAAAACAGAACCATAGAGATATATCACACAAAAAGAGAGCAAACAACATCAATGATAAAAAGGAACATCCATCATTTGAAAAAGAACTTGTAGGCGGATCTCGGGGGGCACACCAAAAATCAGCTCCTTTTTTTTGTTATCATTGCAAAGAACTTCACAGCATTTCAAACGAAATTGTTGAAGCAGATCCAACTGAGACAACATGTTCCATACATCAGCTCCTGTATACACTCGAGGTCTACTATTTTGTAAGATTTCATTGCGCTTTTCAATAGATGCAACTTGTCGTTCGGCTATTTCTATTTTTTGTTTAGCCACATCATGCAATTGATCAGAAATGTTATTACCCTTATTCAAAGCATCAGCCACAAGTCCAATGTTACTTGTCATTCTATCCAACTGAGCTTCCATAAAATCATTCATTGGAGCCTTGCGTTTCATCCCGCGAGAAGCAGATGTCCCTGTAGATTGATGTGATGACCCATATGCTAAAGGACTATATGAGTCAACAATGGGAGGTTCTTCTCGCACTTCATCAAATATACCAGTATGTTGGTCAGCCATGGAAGTATCGTCAACAGGGTCATTCAAATCAACGCCATCCTTTTTTTTTTCTCTTTCCTTTTCCTTTTCCATTTCCAGTTGAATGTGTCTCATTCTATTAGTAGAGGATTTTTTCCCCGCTGCTCGATCTAGGCCAAAAAGCTCCTTCAAAATATCATAATGCTTAATTTGCATGGTTTTCCACTTTGCGGCATGTGGTTTTTCCTATCATTAATCACATCATGTGTTAGCAACTCAATATAATATACTTTGTTTAATATAAAATAAAAGGTCATTAAATTATTAAAGGAACCAAAAAAAATACTCACTCGTATAAGATCTTTCCAAACTTCATCCTCGGCCTCGAATCTCCTTGTTGTTGGATTCCATGCAAATCCACTTAAGCTACCAAATAGATCATATGATTCAGAAAAATGATCTTTCAAAGTTTTCATTCTATTTTTTATATGTTGCTTTGTCATGGTTGGAGCAACAAGTGATCGTAAAGCATCTACGACATTAGAGTATGCTTCTGTTGTCCATGTACCATCATGCCTATTGCCTTTATTTGCTTCTTCCATCAAAGCATTCAACAATATTTGATCCATATCATCTGTCCACCTTAAAATTTCCTTACTAACTTGTCTAGGTTCTACACTTTGACCTTTATCCTTTGCCATTTTTCAACCTATAAATGCACTTGGTTTCAATATAAACAAGATATCACAATGCAAATCACATGACAACAGAGAAAACATCTAAACTAAAACTAATACAAATACATAATTATAGTCTATAATAACATTAACCAATAAACTACAATATCTTATAAACATGATATAACTACGTTAAACTCCATATAGGTTCCACATTTCAGTTGTAATAGCGTCCCTTAGAAGTGATCCTAGTCGGTAGTCCTCATCACTTTGTTGTGTTTGAGATCTATCAATCTCATTGCAATTAAAGCTTCATCAACGTCCACACCCATTAAAAAGTTATGTAGTATACAACAAGCAAATACTATGTCTATCATAACTTCAAATGAATAATGGGGTTCAGTGCCGCTAGCAATAATTGGAAATCTCTTTTTTAACACACCAAAAGTTCTCTCAATAACATTTCAAAGTGAAGAATGTCGAAGGTTGAATAATTCTCGAGGATTTTGTGGCCCACGACTGGAATACTTTTTCAAATGATAACGGACGCCTCTATATGGTGTTAGTAACCCCCGTTTTAGCATAAATCCTGCATCCCCGAGATAGAACTTTCCTAAAAATTAGTTGTAAATACTATTACTCAATGTTAAGTTATACTAAGTCTAATGAACATTTTTTATAACAGTAGTATAACATTTCAACTAACCTTCAGGAATTATTAAAGGGCCTTGTTTATTTAAAGCATCTTTCAATATTCTAGAGTCAGATGCTGTTCCTTCCCACCCAGCTAACACATATGTGAATTTCATATCGAAATTACATGCAGCTAATACATTTTGAGTGGGATGATATTTTCTTCCACGAAAACGAGGGGCTTCTGCCCTTGGAACCTTCACTCGAATATGTGTGCCATCTATAGCTCCAATGCAATCCTTAATTAATATACGATTTAGTTAGTTGTATAAGGGATTGGAGACAAAGGTTTAACATAACTATGACTAAATAGAATATAACGATTCCTTAAAAACAAAATAAAATATAATGTTACCTTAAAAAATGGATAAAATATGCTATTGTTAAGTATTTGTGGTGGTACATCGGCACCTGATGGTTGGATAAAAAACTCTTCTCCTAATGCAAGTATGGCGTGCAACACATTATGAAAGTGGCGACAAATAGTTTCTCCGGAGCGATAAAAGAAGAATGACACGGTACGCGTTTTAACATTATGTCCTATAATATGTAAGAATTTTGCTACTCGTTCTTCCACTGTAGACCTTATAGTGTCCTTTACTATACTGGTGCCTCTTATTTTTCGACACAACTCCATGAAAGCTCCAGGATCCATGCGTATGATATCGCGACACTTCTCTGTATGTACTAGATAACTCATTAACTCACAACGTCTACGCTCACTCTGTGGAGAATAAGTGACTCGGCTATGCAGACATGTTGATAAAATTTGATTCAAATGTAATGCATGGACAACATGACATAATATGATAACAGAACCAATATGTTGCCTCTTTTCCATCTCTTTTTTAGTATGATTTAAGACTTGCATTTGAATAGACATTCTAACATCAATAATTTCATCTTCATCCAAGTCAATTTCATCTACTATTTCATTTTGATCATCAATGCTTATTTCTTCAACACTATCTAAATTTAACATTACCTCCATAATCATATGATACTCTTAAAAGCTCCCTTATTTAGCACAAAGAAGCAACTGAATAGATGTTCCAACACATGGTACATGTATAAAAATTATATGAAAAAAAAATTACAATGAAAATTTTGTTCTTCAAAAACCAATAACAAAGATAAAATAAGTTAATACGAACATTTTTATTTCTCACAAAAACATTTTCATTGAATGGATCTTTCAAAGCAACAACACAAACAAATTGCAGATAATGTTATATAACTAAAGTGAATATAAACAATCTAGTTATAAGCATATAAATCAGATTAATCTATTTTTAACAAAAGAAAACTACATAAAAACATTTCATACCTGTGAGTTTTTCCTCTTTAGATCTAGTCTTGATGTGGTAGGTTAGAGATTTGAGAAGAATGACTAAGAGGAAGATGTTTCAGCACCATAGTTGAAGGATGAGTGGAAGAAGAACATAGTATTAAGGAAGAAAACAATAAGCTGAGAGAAAAAGCGGTAAAATTTGGCGCGCGGAGAAGGGCAGCAATGGAATTAGAAAATAATCTGTTCATTTCTTCGCTCTTTCTTCGCTGTTTATAGAAGAAATAGAAATTAGGTGGGACCCACATTTTATTAATCTCTCTTCCATATTTCTATGCTAACCAAGCAGAAGAAATGAGCCATCTCTCTTCTATCTCTCTCTTCCCAACCTCTCTCTCTCCTAATTCTATAAAACCAAACACAGTGTAAGTGAATGTAGAGAATAATGTAATATTTTTTTTTGAAATAGTGAAATATTGTTCTCAGTTTTATTGCTATTACTTAGCTGCAAAATTTAATATTTTATTGATTTTTTTTTTTTAATTTTCTTTACAAACTCCGATTGAGACTTTATTGTATGAGGTGTTAGGAACACTCTTTTTAACACTGTATTAAATGAGAATGTACTACGTTTAAACGCACTTCTACAAACGGAGGACCAGGGCTGGACAACATAATAGTTAAGTCGTAAGTCTAATTAGGTAGTTGGTGGATCTAAGTGTTTTCTAGGAATGGTAACGGGGCGGGGGCGAGTTTAATTATATCCGCACCCGCACCTGCTTTCATGTAACACACCCGCCTCCAAACCCAACCGGAGGTAAAAATTTACTACCCAGACCTAACCCCAGTGGAGAACGGGTGCACACGCACCCGCCCCGCCCTCACCCGTAAATTTTTTTTTTTTAATTGCAATAAAAATTAATAATTTCATTAAAAAATTAATTATTTTAATAAATTAATTAATTATTTAATTAAAATTTTAATTAATAAATAAATATTAATTTGATTATTTTAATTGCAATAAGAGTATTAATAATTTAATTAAAAATATAATTAATAAATGAATATTAAAATAAGTAAAATAAATGAATTAAAATAAAATGCATTATCCGGGGGCGGGTGCGGGCGGGTTTTAGTATCTTCCCGCCCCCGCACCCGCACCCGTAGTTAAGAACCGGGTTTCACCCGCATCCGCACCCAATTAAATTGGGTTTTCCCCGTTAATTTCGGGGCGGGTGCGGGCGGGTCCGGGTTTGTTTGTCATCCCTAGTGTTTTCCAGTATGTGACCAAAAAGACGAATGGCTAGATTAGATTTTGTGGAAGAACATCGAAAAGATGTATCCAAGTTGGGTAACACTTGGGTGTGACTTCAAAGAGTTGATAAACCAATTGGTTGCTAATGTTGGATGAAGAATTACAAGTACTATTACTTCTGAGTTCTTTGCCAAAAATTTGAAACACTTTTGTTATATCACTCAGAAACTCGTTGACTTTTTTCCAATTGGACCTCTTTGCCACCGCCTTGTGCTGCATTTCACCATGTAGTAGAGACAACTGACGCCACTGGAAAGTATGATGCCATACAACAAAAGAAGGATGAAGCTGCAACAAAGAAGGGATCCTAGTTAAGTATGTCGGGGATATGATGAAGAGGTAATTACTCTAGTAAGGACTTTTTAGGGGAACCAGGTTTTCATAATAGAGGCCTAACGCGACTTTAACTACTTGGCAGCCCGACCGCCCGACCAGGGAAGTGAGAATGGAGCGAGGTCTTCGACAAAGTGATCCTATTACACCATTCTTATTTCTCATTCTTGTTGAAGGTTTTAATTTGTTAATGAAAAAAGCGGCGGATAGTGGTAAATTCAGCGGGTTCAAATTTGAGAATGGACAAGACCAATTTTTGCACTTGCAATATGCAGATGATACTCTCATTATAGGGGAAAAAGTTAGTCAAACATCCGTTTGATAAAGGCAATGTATTGCTTTTCGAAATTATGTCAGGCCTTAAGGTAAACTTTAATAAGAGTATGTTTGTGGGTATTAATATCTAGCAAAGGTGGATTGAAGCAGCAGCTAACTTGCTGCACTGTAAGAAAGGCCTTACTCCTTTCAATTACCCCGGTCTCCCAATCGGAGCTAATCCTAAGAGATTAGCAACGTGGAATTCTGTCATAGAAACTGTTAGAGCTAGGCTCTCAAGATGGAAGAACCAACATTTATCGATTGGAGGCCGAGTGGTGATTCTTAAATCTGTCTTTCATGTGATTCCGATCTACTTTCTTTCATTCTTCAAAGCTCCGACAGGTGTTATCACTAAGCTCGAATCTTTGTTCAAATCGTTCTTGTGGGGTGGGAGTGAGCATGAAAGGAAAATTAATTGGGTTCAATGGGAGAAAGTGTGCAGACTTTTAGACGAAGGGGGGTTGAGTGTTAGAAACCTGAAATTCTTCAATATGGCTCTCTTAGGTAAATGGAAGTGGACAATTAAATAAAAAAGGAGAGGTTTGTGGTATAGAGCTTTGACAAACAAATATGGTAGTCTGGAGGTGTTTTGTGGAGTTGATAGTAATATAAGATCTAAGTGGTGGAACAATGTTCAAGGTATAGAATTAGGTGAGTGGGAAAACGCTAGCTCTTATGATGTTAAAGAATCTTACAGGGATTTTATGTCTTTTGCTCCTATCATCACTAATCCTTCTTGGTCTAAGGCTTGACACAAATGGATCCCCCTGAAAGTGTCCTGCCTTGCTTGGAGGATTTTCCATGATAGAATTGCTACTAAAGATAACCTCTTCAGAAGGGGTATAATCGGTGGAGATGCGCTCAAATGTGTCGGAAGATGCGGGAGTGTTGAAACAACTTCTCATTTGTTTTTTGAGTGCCCATTTTTTGCAGGTCTATGGCAGATCGTTTGGAATTGGATGAGGATAGACACGGTCCCGCATAGGGAAGGATTGACGCACTTAACTCAATTGGAAGGGCTGGTTGGAGGCGGAAGGGAATCATACTTAAAAGCAGGAGTAATTTGGTTCGCGTGTGTATGGAGTATATGAAAAGCAAGGAATGAGAAACTGTTCCGTAACAAGGATCTTGAATTCAAAAATCTATTCGAGGTTGCAAAGGATTATTCGTGGAGGTGGCTTTCATCAAAGTCAATCAACCTGAAGATTAACTCAACTCAATGGCATGTAGACCCAAGGGCCAGCTTAGGAATTACAATGTCATAAGTGCTTTTTGTCGGTTCTGGTGCTGGATTTTTTGTTCAGGGGTTTGGCATCGTTCTTTCATCGAATTTCGGTCCTTCGGCTTTATCAGTCTGCTGCTGGATGTGCTGCTGTTCTTAGCAGTGTTTTGGAGTTTCGGTGGTTCTGTTTGATTCTCGTCGGTTCGTGCTTTGGCGCTGTTGTGTTTGTGGTTTCATTGTTGTTTGTTTGGAGTTTTAGGAATTTTGGGTAGTCTTTTGCTCATTCCGGCTTTGTAGAGGAGTTCCTTTTAGTGTCGATTTTTCTGTTCTAGTTTTCTTCAGCTGTTCCAGGCTTGGCAGATTTATTTTTTCTCTTCTCTTTGGTGATGGTAGTCTTGTAAAGGGTGTAGCCTGCTTTTATTTCTTTGGTTCTGTTTCCTGGTTTTTATTTGCTGTTGTGGTTGTTATGATGTAATTTCCTTGGCATTTCTTATGCCATTACTTAATAGAAAACTTTTTGCCTTTAAAAAAAATACTTACTGGAAATAGATAAGAAAAACATCTAATATTAATAAATGAAGGGCAAAAGTAAAGCCATTCACATCAAGATGATAAAATTTGGAAAGTCCAACAAGTAAGATTGTTAAAATTGCGAGTTAGTTCAAAATATTGTACTATTTGTATGTAAATTGCAAATTCGAGCTGACTTGATATTAAATTTGAAATTTAATAAACTCTGAAATGTAGTGTATAAAAATGTTGCCCCATTTGGCCATTTACGCGGGTAATGCATGTGCATTCCTTCTGTTTTGGGATATGTGGCGCCTCATGTTCGATTTAATGTCTTCTATTTTTTGGCATGTTTCGTTGACCATATCGTCATTGTGCAAATTCCATAAGAGGGTTTGCATGTCTATTAATCATCTGTCTTGCCTAACTTGATTCAATTGAACTACCAATATGGTAGACGTGTCGAAAGTTTCACCTTAATTGACTTGTTTTGTCTCCAACTCACATCCTTGTTGGACCTCGTTATGAACCATACATCTTACAATGTCGACAAATTGTTGAGAGACATGATATCATGTATCCCTACGTGTCACATTTGTCTAAAAATACATTTCCATTATCACTGGTAAATGAAAAAATTTAAGTGGTATTGATTTTATTGTTTTAACAAGTGTGCCAATTTTATTGTTGAACTGGGAATGTTAGCCGAAAAATCAACTAATAAATGACAAGAATGATTTCTTTGTTTTGAAGTGATTGCGGTAGGGACATAACTATGTCTGTCGGCAATGGGTTCCATAGCTACTCCCAAAAAAATATTAAGAGTACGTTTGGATGAGGAATTTGAAAATTTTTAGGGAATTTAAAATTCTAAATAATTCAAATAATTCAATTGAAATTCATTTATTTTTAAATTCTTTTGTTTGGATGAAGTATTAAAATGATTCAATGTAAAAAATTTTGGGCCCATTTTCATAATTTTTAAAGCTTTTGGGTCAAATTTAAAATATAAAAAATAGGGACCAATTTGTAATTTTTGAAAATTTGAAAGGACCAATTTGTAAAATTTGAAAATGATTAGGGACTAATTTGCAATTTTTTGAAAATTTTGGAGGTGAATTTAAAATTTTCATAAAATATGAGGACCATCTTGCACAATTTGAAAAATTAATAACAAACAATTTAACATTCATATTATATAGAGTTAAGAAGCAATTTGAAATTCTTTATTTTTTGGTGTCATTTTAAATTCCTTAAATTGAACATGAATAAAATACTCCATAAATTTACATCATTTTAACAATTCTCTATATTTTTTATCCAAACAATAGTTTTTGATCAAGTCATTTCAAATTCCCTCAAAAAATTATTTTCCCTCATTAAAATCATTCATCCAAACACACTCCAAGTATATTGTGTGGGGGATATTGAACAACTAAAAATGCATAGAAAATAAACTAAAAATATAGAATACATAAAATAGCCACATTGATTAAATGAATGTGTCAAATGATTTTCTAAATTGGACGGCGTAGATTTAATATAAAATTAAAATAGAGAGGTAATATATTTTATAAATTTTAAATATAAGATTTATAATAATAAATAAATAAATAAAAGGAGAAAGTATAAGTGTGATTATAAAATATAGAAATGAAGTTACAAGAAGGTGAAAAGGGTGCAGAGCATTTAAAAAGGCTATACATTAGTGGTCTCATAAACAAATACAATATACATTGTGTAACTTTCGTGAGCACTGGTGTGTGTGAGGGAGAACTCCTACTTTCTCTGTACAAGCGAGATGCATATTGTGTAGTAGTTGTTATTGAAGTCACACACCGATAGTTTTACAAAACAGACTAGTGTTTATAAAGCATAGACATAGCTCTACATCTGAAAAAATTGGAATGATACATAGAAGATTGTATACTGATATACTAGTTTTCATTAACATAGAATAATCAACCTATTAATATTTATATGACTTTTTTGAACCGTTTGAAGACTTTGTTTACGGTTAATTACCTATAGCTATTTTAAAAAAAGAAAAAGAAAGACTATGTTAAGGTTTAAAAAAAATATCTATTTGATTAAGCACGTTAGGCTTCATGCTCTAATAAAAATATCTTAAGTCTTGACTATCATGAGTGAGATTACAGTTTTCTCCAAATCAAAATAACTTCAACACCACAATAATAAAAATATTTTCAGCCTTGATCATCTTGAGTGAGATTATTGTTTTCTCCAAATCAAAATAATTCTAGTACCATATTACCTTTGACATGTTTGTAATTTTTTTGGAAGCCTCATTGATAAATTCTCCAGCAAAATAGCTTTTTAGAAATGTTGATTTCTCAACAAATTCGGACATGTAACCCTTGCTAATTCAGTTTTGACGTTTTAACGTTCGTACTCGTGCATAACATGCAAATCTCAAATTGTCATTTGATTATAGATGTATTTGGTGTGCTTAGTTTTTTGGGGGATTTATTGGAGAATATAAAGAATTAATGAGAATTTTGGTTCCACGAACATAATTTTAAATCTGTGAGTAATTGACGAATTAAGCTGTTAATTGGTGTGAAATTATTGTGTGTCGAATTTTGAGCATTTTGTTTTTTACGAAATTGAAATCGGGGGTTCGAAGGCCTCCAAAGGTGAAAAATTAGCAGGAAAAACGATGCAAACTAATTTGATTTGAATCATGGGGTTACACTGTAAAATTTGATTTGAATCACAGCATCTCGATGGCCTCTGGCCAATTTGATTTGAATCATAGATTATACATGATTCGGATCATGAAGGCAAATTTTGTTCAAAATATTGTTTTCATCATAATTTGAGTTTCAGGAATTCGTTTGAGGCGCAGTTTGAAGTGTTGGAATGCTAACGCGTATCACTATCTCATGGTGATGCCCTAAGAGACTAAATGTGCATTTAAGGGCATGAATACATTATTTTCCTTAAGGTGTAATATTATGTGACGGTTAATGATGATGAAATAATTTTTAATTGTTGTGATCGATTGAATTGATTAATACCTCGTGAGGAGTGATGTTGATATTGATTTTGATGTTAATGTCGATGCATTAATGATTGTTGAGAATTTCATGTATAATTATGTGAAGTGTTATAATTAATTGTATAATTATGATTGGTGAATTATTGTTGTGCATAAATATTAATATGCTATGTGAATAAGTATCTTGTTGTCATGGTTGTGTAAATTATGCAACGTTGAGTCATAATGTAAGCATGAATATGTTGTGTCAAGTTAGTGACCTTATTTGGCGTAATTGTGCATTTGTCATGCATCATTTGTGTGCGAACTTCAGTTTAGTGGTGTGCTCTGGTCCAACGATGAGATTAGAAGCGAGTAGCTGATTCCCGTATAGTGGGAACAGTGAAGCGTTGCTGATTCAATGGTGAGTAATCAGTAACAATTCTGGTGTGCTCTGGTTTAGTGGTGGAATCAGGAGCGAGTAGCTGAATTTCGTAAATAGGGATTTAGTGAAAAGTTACTATTTCTATGGTGATGATCAGTAACGATTTTTGTGTGTTTCGGTCTAGTGGAATGATCGGGAGTGAGTTGGGAAATATTAGTAACAAACCTCTGATGTCCAAATGAGTCGGTACCGCATTGCATATAAAGTTAAGGTGTTGTCGCATTGCATATATATATATATATATGCATTGTGATTGAGTTGTTGTTATTGTTGCGATGAATGATATTTTTTTTATTATGATTGTTGATGGTGTGCGGGTGAATGAAGGATACATGGTGTTGTTGTGAACTAATTATATTAATGATTGTGATGTGTGATTTCTACCCTTGCTATGTTTTGCACCACTAATTATTTGAGGGTATTCTCACCCCTTTATGTTTGTTGTTGTGTATGTGCTCCTCTAGGGTACAGAGGATCAGGTACAAGAGTAGATGCATGATTCTAGAAGAGAGCGATATGCCTCTTTAGTTAGGTATCATTTGGTCTTAGTGAAGTAGCTATAATATGTAACACTGGGAACAAGTTTTTCTATGTCTTCTTTTGTTACATGTCTTATTTCCTTTTAGGATTGTTGAACTACTTTCTCATTTATTGTTGTTGAGATTGATACATTAAACTTATTAATTTTTCGCTGCTTATTTCTGAAAGTTTTATTTGTGGTTCTTTTATGCTATGGTGAAACATGTGTGAGACTCTATTTATTGTGTTATATCAAATTATTTAATTAAATATCTAGTCGGGTAAATATGATATTACATAGTGGTATCAAAGTAGGTCGGTCAATTCAGCCTAGGTTGCGTGAATTTGTTTATTTCTCTGGTGTTGCGGTGAGAATCGGATAACAAGCTATTAATTAACTTGCATCACAAAACTTTGAATTCACCACCGACTTTGATTTATCCAAAGGAAAGGTTCAGGATCGAGAAAACCCAAAGGGGGGGGATCTAAGGTTCGGGGGTTGGTTATACTAAGGGAAGGTATTAGCACCCTAAGTATCTGTAGTACCCTACAGGAACCTCTTGTTTAAGTTTGTCTTATGTTATGTTTGCTTGCTAAGATATCTGCTAAGGATAAAGGTAAAGACCTAAGGGTATGTACACTAAGTTTGCTCGCCAAGACGTCGCATCTTATGCCTACGTATCTGACTAAAGAATCAGAGCAACCGTAGTTCACCTAACTAAGGGTGAGGAACCATTGACTATGGCCAAAGTTCCAAGAGGAATGAGTATGAGCTCATATAGAGTTTAAGAAACTCTCTAAGTCTAAGTTATGATGTAAGTGGCTATGAGGCCAAGGGAAAGATAAAGCTCTAATGAGGCCAAAGGGTATGATGGCTCAAATGAGGCCAAAGAGGGAATTAAGTGTTAGTTGTTAGTGGTTAGAGGGCTCGACAAGATATCGCATCTTGTGCCTACGTATCCTGATTAGGAAAGAGGAATCAGAGCCTCCGTAGTTCGCCTAACTAAGGGTGAATTCGAGGAACCATTGACTATGGTCAAAGTTCCAAGGGGAAATGAGTGTGAGTTCATTTAGAGTTTAAAGAAACTCTCTAAGTCTAAGTTGTAGTGGGGAAAAATGGATACTCAATGTGATGGGCCCACATAGAGTTTAGAAACTCTATCCTAGTTCTAAGTTGTAAGATTCATGGCTCTTAGGAGGCCAAGAAAAAGAGAAAGGCTCTTAGGAGGCCTAGGGGGAAGATGGCTCTTAGGAGGCCAAAAGGATAAAGGCTCTTAGGAGGCCTAGAGGAAAAATGGCTCTTAGGAGGCCAAAAGGATAAAGGCTCTTAGGAGGCCTAGAGGGTGATGAGATTTCTATGACTTAAGAGTCAATATAGAGTCTTTCCTTTGGAAGGAGGGGAAGATAACCTTTTTTTATGACACAAGAAGTTTATATGGACATTTACATGAAAAATGCAACATTAACAACAAAGTATCAAAATGGAATAAAGTTCATAATGCCATACAAGGTTATAACCATATACATTAGGTATTAACTAAATAAGATGAACAAGATAACATGATAAAAGAATAAAAAAAGTAAAGAGTATTCATGATAGAAACCCTAAAGGATCCTCTACTCCCCACATGATAAAATGCCTCAAAAACATTTATTTCCACCAGTTTCTTTTTATGTTCAAAAAATGGACTTATTAAGGAGTAATTGGCAAAAAGAATGAGTAAAAAAGGATGAAAAATGATTGAGTTATGAGTTTTTGAAATTGAAGCACAAACTATGAAAATATAAAATAAATAGATGATAAAAAGAAGGAGAAGGGAAACCCATGGGTATTGAACCCGTGCCCTTGGGGATACAGCCCAAAACACTTGCCAGCCACACCATTCGCGCACGTTTAACACGTATGGGCAACCAAACAATATGTTTGAAACATAGGTAATTTCATAAAATAAAAACAAAAGGACTGGGGCGAGGGGGATTCGAATCCCAGTCCTCATGGTCAAAGGCGAGTGTATGTGTATGCTTGCCACTGGGGTGGCTGTTACATCCGGTATCAAACACAAACCCATAAATATTTAAGTCCTGGCAAGCGAAAAACATGTGAAGCATGAGGAATTGATGCACATCCAAGAACAATGACACCAGTCCTCTACTTCTAACTACTCATGTACCATTTAATCAACTCTAAAACTAAGCAAACCAAAAGAAAATTGAAGAAGTAAAACAATGCCTACAAAGAGTATATACATGGTTGAAATAGCAATAAATCCAAAGCATCATGAACAAGCATTAGATATGGGTGACAGGTAAGAGTGAGTGCTCATTATGCTAGTATGGAGAGTACACCATGACAGTTCAACATGTCTATAACCTGAAGCTCAGGCCAAAGGCAACACACACTCAAGTGTTCATGTTATTCCAACATATGTGTGGTTTAAAACAAAACAAAGGTGATGCTATATTCACTAAATGGTGTCACACCAGCCTACATCTTCATGCTATTTATGGAACAAGGTTTCAAAGCTTGACAAACTGATGTAGCCAGAAAGTTTCCAATGATTTTTCATGTTAAGAATGAAGTATGTACATTAATAATGTAAGAAAAACAAGATGTCAACCTGGAAGCGCATGAGTATTAGTAGCATTTCATGTCAACATGTGATCAATTTGAGGTTATGTACAGGCATAAAATGAAGGCAGTAGGGATGCAAACACAACAAAAGCATGATTTCAAAAGGTTAGTTATCAACTGGTAGTGAGCAGGCAAAATCAACACAAAGACACATATGTTATACCTCAAATGATAGGTAACTTAAGCAAATACACACCCTAATGGCCAAGCTCATATAAACTTAATAGATGCATTTTTAGGCAAGGCAAGCATGGCAACAAATAATTTCAAAAAGTGACAGTGCCTACAAATATTAGTCCTAGGCATATGGTGAGTGTATTAGTTTTGTCATTCACATCAAGCAACCATTTAGACATGTAGGAACCTCTTTGAATCATGGCAGGGGAAGAAAAATTCAAAATGATAGTTATGCATATGACCACAACAGTTAGGGGTACTTAAGCTAGAATCATGATCATGTCACACTTTAAACTAAATTTCTATGTTATTTAGGGTAAGTTTGGCAGCCAGTTATGCAGAAGTCAAGTAAGGCAAGCAAATCATTGTGACAGCAATATAGACATGGAATGGAGTGAGTACATGGCATAGGAGAACAATCACACTGATTCAAGGAGCAAACCAAATAAAACCAAATGATACAGTATAGATGGTATGCCTAATGGATAGTGAGCACATCATGAGTTCTTAAAATTCGATAGCATAACATGAGTTTAGAATTTGGACATGTATCATGAGTTTGTGCACACCAATTGAACACAAGGCTTAGCAGCACTTCTAGGCCAGATACACATCAAGGGCAGGTTGAAAGTTTGCATACATGTCTTAGAACACAAAATCTAGTATGATGGTCATGGAATGACAACTTTACACAAAACAAAACCTCAAGAGATTATCCACTCTATGTAACAGTTTTGGCATACAAAAAGATAAACAGGTCATGATATAGTGCACAAACACAATCAAGTTGTGAGGTATTGACAGGCACACGGTTAGAAAACCAAAATTCAACATAAAGGAATAGCAACAAGTTCTCATTCTTAATGACAAGTTTGGCAGTCATGAATATGACTAGCACACATACTCTTGGACGCATATCATACCAACAGGTTATAAACAACAAGTCAAAAACACAAAGCATAACCATTTGCATATTTCAATCAGTTAGCAGTTCAAATATACCAAACTCAGGCACATAAGTCAACTTGGTTCAAAACAAAGATCATGCATGTCAAAGTTTGTGTGCATATCAGGATGTGGATAAATACATGAATGGATACCAAAGGTAACCCTTATGACAGAATAAGTCAAAAACAACTTCCATGCTCAAAGGCAAAAGTTAACAAGCATCAACACATAAGCAAGTCTCTTGGATATAAAGCATAACATGAGTTTAGATACACAAACTGACTACACATCAATGATGACAGCAAGGACACAAACTGCATTTAGTGAAAGTAACTTGGTTCTCTTGCTAGAAACATTCCAATCAAGCATCACACATATCAACCTAAAGACAAGCAGTGATAAACAAGTTCACCAATCATAAAACACACAAGCATCTCAGAATAACAGGAGTGAACTACATTCAAAGATCTTAACTCTTTTCATAATAACTTCCAAACATCAAAAATAATCATGGGCTTGTTAGCACTTCTTGCATTCAAGTTTTGACAGAATAACACAATAATAAAGTCACATGGACTAAAAAAAACTAGTTAATGATCAGTACAAATACATTATGATATTGCAGGCATAATAACAAGACCAACACGCATTACACATATCCACCTTACATCAGCAGAATAACCAAACTTATCTCACCTCATGATGGACAGAAGTTAAGCAAACTCAAAGACACATTGTTTATACATTATGGATGAATGGAGAGAAACACAAAAACATATTATAGGAACATGTATATGACAGTGATATGATGATGAACATGAACATAGATATGGAGTATGGAGAGTGTAGTTACCAAGTGGAATATGTCCACTACACCTTCAAGTGTGTGCTGACTTCTCCTCTTTCTGAACTAGCAAGGACCTCAAGGCAATCCTCCTCCTCTTTCTCACTTGTGAAACTCAAAACTCAGAGATATTTTAGAGTGTTTTGTGAAAGTTGTTGGTGTTAAACAAAGGAGAATGGTTCTCCTTTTATAGCCAAAGGAGTTTGGTCCGAATCTTTGAAACACAATGGCCAAATGCTTTGTCCATAGGATAACAGATTAGGGTTTACATGGAACTCTTTTCAGCCTTCAAATTTGGTCAACCTTGGAGAAACTGTCGCCTCTCATGCAGCATAAGGCTTCAGAGGATAGGGCTCAGGTTTGTTGTGTTTCACCATCTCATGTATTGCTTCAAACCTCCTTTTTATTGTGTCATAGGAGTGTGGGTCAAAAGAGGTAAAGCTTGGGATCATCCATGTGGTCTTGTGCGCATGATGTTGACAAAGCTCAGGCTATCCCATTTCATTTCATAAACTAATGTATTATTTCAAAACATCCTTTTTGTGAGTCATAAGAGAGTGAACTCAAAAGGGAAAGATTTGGGACAACACCAAGAGAGTGTAACACGCCAATGGTAGGTCTTGGGGCTGCTGAAGAGATTTGCCCATGTTTAATTTAAAATCTGATTCAAATTGTGAAGTAGGGTTTGCATGGAACAATATTCATGGGCTTCACTTGTCCACACGATAACTTTACTACCAATGGCCCAAATGAATTGGTTTTTGGTCCCTTTGAAAGAGGGCATGTGGTAGAGCAATTTTCAATTGGAATGTGACTGAAAATGAGGTTTATAACATTGAGAAAAAATTGGGACAAAGTCACGCGCATGATTTAGAAAATTTTCTAAGTTTTTGAATTTTTCTAATTTGTAACCTTCGACTTCAAAGCATCATAACTTGAGATTGGTTCATCCAAATGAAGAGTTCTACACATGCTTGGAAAGCTTGAAGAACAAGGAACAACTTTCTTGTTCAAAGATTCTTGGTTTGGAGTTTGGAACTCGGTGAAAAACAGCCATGAAGTAGTGTTTAAAATTGGAGCAAAAAGTTGAAAATTTCACTAAGTCCCTAAGGCATATTATATTCCAAGTCTCATAACTTAAAAACCAAGCAAATTCTGAAAGAGGGTCCTCTAATACACTTTGAAGATCATGGAAAGAGCTTCCATTTGAGCTTTGAGTCACTCAAATTGGATGTGTGGTTTGAAAGTTATGCCTGTTTCAATCTTTGCACAAGTAGTGAAATTCTCACATATGAAAAGTTTCAAGGACCAAACATTGCCTTCTCTGCAAGAAACTTCTCAAAACTTGATTTCTCATGTCCTAACCTAAAAATTAAACATGTCATGATGGCCTTAGGACTTGGATGCTTCATCTTGGATCAAAATTTCAAAAGTCAAAGCCTCAGTCAAACCCTAATCTTCCTCAGGAGTACAACATGGATGACCTCTGATGATCTTGCCTCTTCAATCTCTCCCAAAGCTCATAGATGACCTCTAGGGATATTTGGTGTCATATGGAATCTTGTCCCAAAGCTTGGGAACATGTCTTGATCAACATCAAAGACAATGGTTGACTTATCTTACCAAAACCCTAGTTTGAGGCATGGTGAATTTGTGGCTCAAGATACTTGTGATGATAGCCAAATGATATTGAATTCTTATTGAATGAGACCTCTTGAATGTAGGCAAGATCAATTGGTTGATGAACCAATCAAATCTTGACTTAACATGGAAAAATTCTTCAGTGATTCCTCAGGTTAAAACCCTAATTCCACCTTTTGGTCTGGTGATCCTCTGTTGACTTGACTTGATTCCAAGTCTTGGGATCTTGGTTACAAACTACTGGTGAATCTTTGTGATGATTATATGGAACCAGAGAATACCTTAGGAGGCCTTGAATCTCTCTGTGTAAACCCTAATTTCAAACATAAGAGAAACAAACTGCAAAATGTGGGTTAGTTAAACAATGCCTATATGATTGATCCTAAATGTCAATGCAAGATGTTATGACATCTAAGAGGTAAAATTTGGGGTACAACATCTGGCATACGGCATGTGTGTGAACACTGTCGATGCTCATTTTTCTTTCCTAACTGCTTGCCGACAGAAGCGAGATTGAAAGAAGTGGGGAAGAAGTTTTTGCTTCTCTGACTTGTTTCAAGTGTGAAAGGTTGGTTCAACATGTTGCTGATTGCAAGAGTGCAGGTTTTTGGATGAGGCTATGTTGTTTCCCGAATCCGAAGAGAGTACAAATTTGAGATTCATGTCCTCTGGTCAGGTAGAGTTATCCTTAAGGGAGGATGATCAGGTGCTCGTGATGTTTGCTACCTTGATAGTAGAGGGTGATGTTATGGCTAGTGATATGCATATGGTGTGTGAGTTCATTAATGTGTTTCCTGAGGACATTGTGACTTGCCGCCAGAGCGAAAAGTTAAGTTCGCCATAAATTTAGTACCTGATACTAGACCTGTGTCGATGACACCATATAGGATGTTTGCACCAGAGTTTAGTGATTTGAAGAAGCAGTTAGAAGATCTGCTCGAGAAGAAGTTTGTCAGACCTAATGTGTTGTCATGGGGAGCGCCAATGCTGTTGGTAAAGAAGAAAAATGGTAGCATACACTACTACAAAACGTGTAAACAACAACGTCAGGTTTACAACGGAAGAAATATACACCGTTGTAATAAACTAAATTTTCGTGCCCAGTGAGTAGCTAGATATATAAACAGAGATTTAATGACGGTTGTCTTTAAAAACCGTAGTAATAAATGATGTGTGACAAGCTTCGATTCTCAGCAACTTCATTTTTCTATTTTTTAGAGTACATTAAGCGTGTGTCACTTAAGTCCTTTAAATAAAAAATAAAATGTAAAATGTATATTATTTTACAACGGTTAGTTTAAACAACCGTTGTTATACGCTTGTGTCACTTAAGTGAATTATTAAAAAAATAAAATGTAAATAATTTTACAACGGTGAAGAAAGTCAACTGTTGTTAGAGGACTCACATTTCCACTACGGTTGAGTAACACAACCGAGATTTAATGATTTACTGATAAATTATAAATAAAACTTAATCTGTATTTCTTTCATAAGACGCCCTAGGCGAACAAGCGAGCCAGAGACGACAATGGTGGCGTAATCTTTACTTGCTTCGTATCCATTCATTTGGAGCTCAAATCTTCATCTTTCTCAGTAAGGTACTATTCAACAACTTTATTCCTTTTATCTTGGTTTATGTTGTATATGCTCAAATATTCTTCCTTCAGCTATGTTGTAAAATATTCATTCTTCAAAGTATGAGAGTACGGTATTCTTCAACATCTTCATTCTTTTTTTTCTTTCTGTATGTTGTATAGACTCATGTCAATATGAGAGTACATGTTTCATATGCTTTAGGTTATCAGGGTTCTCCAAAGTTTTACAAAGGTTATCAGGTATTCTTTAACATCTCCATTCCTTTTATCAGGGTTCTGCAATGTTTTGCGAGAAATCTAGTAGGCCTGATGTTCAAGTTGGTGTTAGGTATCATCAGTAGTGTGTTATTTATGCCTCGCTTGTCATATACGCTATGTTTTAATGTCTTCAAGTTGTTTTTGTAACAGAAAGAATGCTGAGGAATCTATTCAGGGATTGAATGGAACAATGACACCAAAGCAGACCGTGCGTGTTTTTTGGATAGCAGTCCTGGAAATAAGCATTTCCGTTCTATTTTCTTCAAACTTAATTTATTCATAATCATGCACATGCATCATCAATGAATGTTTTTATATCATCATTATTTAATGTTTTGTGACAGGTTATTTTAGTAATGTTTTATACATAACAAAAATTTATAGGAACATCATAGTGTGGCATCTTAGGGACCATTATTCCTTTAACACACATTACCACTTCTTATGTAAATAGCATTAGGGCCTATATTAATTTATTTAATGTTTTAATTTCCAACACCCCATCTGAAATAAGAGTATAATAAAAAATGAACGAGGAAGATGAAGAATCAGCAATGGTTTTTGAATTAAAGAAATAATAATGACTTTCAACTAAAACGATTAGATTTTCAATGTAAAGAGAAGATGAAGAATCAGAGAAATCATTATAAATACGTTATTCCTCTTCTTACCATCACACAAGCAGCATTATTAAAGAGAATTAATCAAAATGAATTCCAACAATGCAGTCCAAGAAGTCCAACAAACTGTAGATGTTCAAGAAGAAGTTGTCCAAGAAGTCCAATAAACTGCGCGTGTGGTTAAAGATGATGTAGATGTTCAAGAAGCTGCCCAGGTCGTAGATGTCCAAGAAGTTGTCCAGGTCTTAGAGGCTTCAGAGGTTCAACCAGTTGTCCAGCCTGAACAAGTTGTACAGACCCAACAGGCGGTCGCCCTGCAACTACATTTTTTCCATTTTGTAGAGTACATTTAGCGTGTGTCACTTAAGTCCATTATTTAAAAATTAAACTGTAAATTATTTTACAACGGTTAAGATGAATAACCATAGTAATAAATGAAATGTAACAAGCTTCGGTTCCCTGCAACACATGTTTACCTTTTTTTAGGATACATTTCACTTAAGATTCCACTACGGTTTGTTTCTCCACCGAGATTAAAAGGTTTACTGATAAATTAAAACAAAACTTATTATGTATTTCTTTCATAAGACGCCCTAATCGAACAAGTGAGCTAGAGATGCCCTAACCTTTACACTCTTCAACATCTTCATTCCTTTTTTCTTGGTTTATGCTCAAATGTTGACCGTCTTCATTCATTTGCTTCTTCAGCTTCGAAGTAAGGTACTCTTCAACATCTTCATTCCTTTTTTCTTGGTTTATGCTCAAATATTGACCGTCTTCATTCATTTGCTTCTTCAGCTTCGAAGTAAGGTTCTCTTCAACATATTCATTCCTTTTTTCTTGGTTTATGCTCAAATATTGACCGTCTTCATCATTCATTGGCCTCTTCAGCTTCGAAGTAAGGTTCTCTTCAACATATTCATTCCTTTTTTCTTTGTTCATATTGTATATGCTCAAGTCAGAATGAGATGTTTCATATGCTTTACGTTTAGTATGAGAGTACATCTTCATTGATTTTTTCTTTGTTCATATTGTATATGTATATGCTTGAGTTTTTGGATTAGATTTTGGTGTGTTATTCACATTATTATACATGTATAAATTTCAGAAGTTGTAATGGATCGTAGTTGGATGAAAGCCAATAGATTAGATCCGGTTTATGAGAACGGAGTTTGTCAATTCCTTGAATACGCTGATAAACATCTTCCCGGCAATAATGGTATCTTTTATTGTCCTTGTGTTATTTGCGCTAATATCAAAAAAGGCACAAAGAAATAAATACACAATCACCTTTGTTGTGATGGTATATGTCAAAATTATATAATATGGACATGGCATGGTGAGGTGGATAATAAGGAAAGTCAGGTGTCACAAAGTCAAAGAGTGGAGGAAGATGAATATATGGAAGATCGCCTAGAGGATATGTTCCGTGATATTGGGGAATCTTCTTTTATGAATGCTCATATTTATGATAATTTATGTAGCGATAAAGACATCCCTTTATATAAGGGATGAACAGAGTTCAAACGATTGTCGGCGGTGTTAAAGTTGTTTAATTTAAAGGTAAAAAATGGATGTTCAGATACAAGTTTCACGGAATTACTTGAATTGTTACAGCAAATGTTACCGGAAGATAACAAATTGCCAGATCGTTGCTATGAGGCCAAGAATATATTGTGTCCACTGGGTCTGAAGTATATCAAGATACATGCTTGCCCTAATGATTGCATATTATACCGGAAAGAGTATGAAGACTTGTTTCAATGTCCGAAATATGGTGTGTCGCGTTACAAGCTGAAGGCTAGCAATGGTGATGACAATGATCACTATGACAATGTTAGTAGGAAGCATCCTCCTGCTAAAGTGTTATGGTACTTGCCAATACTTTCACGATTAAAGAGACTTTTTGCTAATTCGAATGACGCAAAGAATCTTAGATAGCATGCAGATGAAAGGATTCGTGATGGAAACATTCACCATGTAGCCGATTCTTTGCAATGGAAGAAAATTGATTCGTTGTTTTCGGATTTTGGAGTCAAGCCAAGAAATATTAGGCTTGGGCTTGCCACCGATGGAATTAACCCCTTTGGTAATATGAGCACTAATCATACTTCGTGGCCTGTTCTTCTCACTTACAACCTATCCCTTGGTTGTGCATGAAGCGCAAGTATATACTGTTAAGTATGACGATTTCTGGACCACAACAACCTGGTAACAACATAGATGTTTATCTTAGTCCATTAATTGATGATTTACAACTCTTGTGGGATGAAGGCGTTGAAGTTGATGATGCATATTCTGGGGAAAAGTTTAATATGCGTGCAATGTTATTTTGCACAATTAACGACTTTCCGGCTTACGGTAACTTGGCGGGATACAGTGTCAAAGGACATAAAGCGTGTCCTATATGTGAAGATGATACTTGTTATCACCAACTTGAGTTTGGAAAAAAGACCGTTTACCTTGGGCATCAAAAATTTCTAAAATCGGGTCATCCTTATCGTAGATTGCGAAAGGCTTTTAATGGAAAGCAAGAGTTTGGTGAGGCTCTTAAACCTTTAACCGGGGATGAAGTTTATCAACGACAGGAATACATTAATGTTGTCCTTGGGAAGAGAGAAAAAGAAAAAGGTGGGAAGAGAGAAAAAGAAAAAGGTGGGAAGAGAGGAAAAGAAAAAGGGGCAGTTGCGAAAAATATATGGAAAAAGAGGTCCATCTTCTTTGATCTTCCATATTGGTCAAGTCTTGATGTTAGACATTGTCTTGATGTGATGCACGTGGAGAAAAATGTGTGTGATAGTTTGATTGGCAAACTTCTAAATATTCCGGGCAAGACTAAAGATAGCAAGACTTCCCGTCTTGATATGGAGAAGATGGGTATACGAAAACAGTTGGCTCCAATAGAGAAAGGAAAAAGAACTTATCTGCCTCCAGCATGTCACACTCTATCTAAAAAGGAAAAGAAGATGTTCTACGAGTGTTTGCAAGGTATTAAAGTTCCACAAGGTTACTCATCAAACATCAAGAAACTTGTATCAATGAAAGATCTCAAGTTAATTGGTTTAAAATCTCATGATTGTCATGTATTGATGCAACAACTTCTACCCGTGGCTATCTGTGGGATCCTTCCAAAAAATGTGAGAGCAACTATAACGAGACTATGTTTATTCTTCAATGCCATATGTAATAAAGTTCTTGATTTCAAAAAATTGGATGAATTAGAAGATGAGGCTGCCATAATCTTGTGTCAATTGGAGATGCATTTTTCGCCATCATTTTTTGACATTATGGTTCACTTACTTGTTCATCTCGTAAGAGAAATCGGAATTTGTGGTCCAGTTATTTTAAGGTGGATGTATCCAATATAGTGATATATGAAGATCTTTAAAGGATATACGAAGAATCATCACCGACCGGAAGCTTCGGTTGTTGAAAGGTACATCACAGAAGAAGCTGTTGAGTTTTGTACAAACTATTTGTCGGATGCAGATTCTATAGGAATTCCAAAGTCTCGTCATGCTGACACAGAAGGAAGAGGTATTCAAGGTCTAAATTTTAGGTCAATGGCTCAGGATGTAGTTATTCAATCACATTTCTATGTATTGAATAATATAGATGAGGTTCAACCTTTCATAGAGACTCACAAAAGACTTATGAAGAAAAAATATCCCCAGATGAATGACGAGTTGTTGTTGATAGAGCATAACAATAGATTCATGGATTGGTTTAATAAAAGTGTATCTAATGATCCTAGTGCATCCGAGATACTTAGATGGTTGTCGTACGGGCCAAAATTTTGTGTCATTACCTGGAGTGCATACGACATTGGTCATTATACCTTTTATACAAAATCAAAAGATGACCGTAGTACAATGTAAAATAGTGGGATTATGGTTGAAGCCGAATCGATGTATTTCTCTAGTTCGAAAGATAAGAATCTGGTATTGGCAACTATCGCGTTTTATGGTGTCATTGATGAGATTTGGGAGATTGATTATGTTATTTTCAAAGTGGCTTTATTTAAATGCAAGTGGGTTCCCAATAATAGTAATGGTGTAGACATTGATGACTTAGGATTCACCCGGGTCGACCTTGGCAAGGCATCTTTTAATACAGAACCATTCATCATGGCTTCTCAAGCAAAACAAGTTTTCTATGTTTCCGATCCATCGGAAAAATCGGGGAAATGGTCAATCGTTCTCCAAGGAAAATACATTCCTCTTAGTGATGAAAGTCTTGATATTCCGTCCACACCTTCTTACACAAAACAAGTTCCTACCTCATATGATGAAGTTGATGGAGATGCCGTGCATGTTATACGACTCGATCATGAAGAAGGCATATGGGAAAATTAACAAGTACGTAATTTATTATTTATTCATAATATATTAATTGTATGTTATAGTTTAGAAGTATTTTTACTAACAAGTATAATTATTTGAAATCATAGGTATTTTGAGTCCAGACACCAGGCCAGGAGACAAGACACCAAGAGACAAGATACCAATACACCAAGTTACAATTATGTGAAGTTATGTAATGTGTGTAATCTGTAATATGGTATATGTGATATTTTATTTATGTAGGTTGTTTGTTCTGATAAACTGTAATCTGGTATATGTGATATTATGAATATGATACGATTAATATTATTATGAAAACATTATCACAAAATGTGAATTGTATTTTTCTGTTGTGCTGAGATATGGAGAACAATAATACAGGTAAAAAAATGGGATTAATTATAAAAGCAGGATTATATTTGTTAATTTTGCAGAAACTTTAACGACAGTTATATTTCATAACCATTATAATATCTGGCGCGCTGGCCAGGAAAAAATAAATATCAAAACTGCATTGCTGGGAATCGAACCGAGGACAATTATATTTATTACAAGGGTGTATTGTAAAACCATTGTGATAGTTAGCGCGCTTTCCTGTTTATTACAACGCCTACAAGGTCGTCGTTGTAAGTATCATACATACAACGACAATCTACATAACAATACCCTCGCCCGCGTCATTATATGTCATTCCCAACCGCTGTTAAATGGGTTTTTCGTAGTAGTGAAAGATCGATTTCTCAATGAATCGGGACGTATAACCCTTGATAATTCAATTCTAACATTCATACCTGCTCATAACATGCAAATCCAGCGCCTTTCACAGTATATTTTATTCTATAAACATTGCCATTACCTTCAAGGCACATTAACCTGGAAAATATTATGGGAAAAAGAAAAAAACAATACAACAAAAATGAAGAAGTAGTTAAGCATCATCAGCTCATAGAGCCGAAGTACCCAGACCATCCTCTAGAGTCTCCTCAAAAGTAGCTTTAAAGGGGGCCAACCCTTCAAGAGGAATAGGAGTGGTAAGGTTGAATCCCCTCCTCTGTTCCACAACTTGTTCGCGGATCCTATACACAACTTACATCGTTCTTTGAAGGGAATCTTGGAATTTCTGATAACACGTAAAACACACTACTTTATTGACTCAACTTGCACATGTATTAGTGTCAATTTTATATATTTTTGTAATGTTATGTTGGTATTGTGTGCTTATTTCATGTATTAACCAAATGGCAGCCTCTGTGCGTTTAAACAATGAAAAACGGGAAGGAAATAGAAGTTTTCTGCTATCAAGACGGGTGCACTACTGTCATGACGATCGTCAGTCTCCAGGAGAGTCAACCTGTCAACATTTGTTCAACAAAACAAAGAAGAAAAGATTGAGAAGTATGAAGGTTGGTTCGTCAGCTGTATGACGATGGTCATGGTCATGATGAATGGAACGTCAATAGAGTGACGCCTGTCATGACGCTGAAGCTCAGTTTTTTCGCCCACAATTCAGAAATATGTTTTTCCACCTCCACCACTTTGTTCACTACTTTAACATGTTTTTTATAACTCTCAGTACGAATTAGACACTATAAGTAGACCTTTAGCTCTCCATTTAAGGCATCTAAGCTTTGTCATAGACAGAAAATTACTTGTAAAAGCACTTACATCTTGCATTGAGGTGTATATGCAACATTAGTTTTAGAAGCTTGGAGATTTATTTTTTGCAAAATATTGTTATTGCTATTTTTGTTTCATCTACTGTTGATATATTTTGTTGTTGTTCGTTACTTTGTACCAGAATTAACGTCTTCATTTGGAGCTGTTGATTTTATTCAACTTTAATTGCTTTCAGGTACCATTTTTTTCTTCTTCCAATTTTACTTTATTGTTTTTATTCACATGCTTTGTTTAATTTCATATATCATGTAAACTACTTTTAATAATACATGCTTTATTTTTACCATTTTAAGCAAGTTAGCTTAAATCAGCTTAGTACGGGATGTAAAGACCGTTATACTGACGATACTCTAATAAATCATATGAGTAATGATTAAAACAAGGATTATTTTTAAGTCTTAAAATTCTTTTTTTAACGTTAATAGTTTGATGCGAAAGTAGAAATAAGGAGATACCAGTTTCAGCTCAAAAAACTGAAATCTGCATCTGATTATAGAAAATTCAGAAATTAATTTTAAAATATAGCGAAAGAGATTTTCTAATTAATTTAGGAAAATCTAATTTTCATAAAGGTGATTTTAAGATTATAAGCGGACACACGAAATTAGGTGTTTGTATGCTTAAAATCCAGCACCGGTCACGCGAAAATGGGTGGTATCTTTAAATTACCTTTCTACTAAAATAACTTTTTTTTACATAAGAATTTATTATTTTCCAAACAAGATTTAGAACTATAACATGTACACACAAAAGCGTTCAATTAGATTATAGAGTCGAAATCTGGTACTAGTCACGCGAAAGCGGACGATACCTTCAACGTAATCTTTTCTTACAAAAGAAAACATTTCCTTGTTATAATTATGAAATACGATTCTGTGAGTGCCTAAAGTTAAGGATAATCTCATTTTGGTCTCTCGTTATTAGTATTAACTTAAACCAGTTTATTTCTCCATTCACGCGAACAAACTCAATCGCCACCGCCTTAGATATACAAAGTAATAACAAAATATGATAGTTGTCCATTGGCCTATGTGGTATTCGACATATTTTATATTAAAAACGACAAAGTCGTGCACTTGTGGCAACATCAAGTTTTTGGCGTTGTTATCAGGGACTAGGGCTGGCAATGAACCAAACCAACTCGAAAATAGTTCGAAATTCGATTCGAAGATTAAATCGTTGAACTAGGTTCATGAACCAAATGAGCTGAATATGAGCTAAAAACTAAGTTCGTTAACTAAATGATCTGAACTTGAACTATACATAGTTCGACTCGTTAGGTTCATGAGTCAATTCGATTATATATGAGATAGATTACATTGTCTTTAAGAGTAGGTTTAAATATTTGTTCTAAATCTTAGTCTCATATTTTCTTTTAATCTAACGGTTTTAATTGATAATTTATATTCTCAAGTGAGTAAAATATTTCTACGAATAATTATACAAATAAAATTAACATCGTATAAATTCCAATCTTATAACTTTTATTTTATTTCTATATTTTTTATTTAAAAAATATTAATTTAAAATGTCAAATATATATATATAAAAAATAGACTTTAAAAAATTACTTTTAAGTCTGGGAAATAAGCGAGTTGAACCTGACAAGATAAACCTAACGAGTTGAACCAAGATATTCGTGAACTTCTAACAAGTCGAGTTTGACTTGAAAAAAAAGTTCGCGATGAACTCGAACTCGAACTCGAACTCGGTCAATTCTTAACGAGTCGAGTTTGAGCTGAAAAAAAGTTCGTGATGAACTCGAACTCGGCTAATTCTTAACGAGTCGAGCTGAGCTAAGGCGAGTTCGACTCGACTCGACTCATTTCCAGCCCTATCAGGGACCAATAAAGTCAATATCGTAACTCTGTTGTTACACCATCAAGACTAAGGCATATTCTAAGAGGGGGACTATGGCGGTCTCACGTCCAGAAAGGGACTCAGTTTAGAGAGGAACTAAAGATATGGGAATATCAATAACATACCTCTAATCCTAGTTGTTCCGGACTGGCCTAATGGCTAGGCATTACCCAATCAACGTCTGCTCCCAAAACGGCTTAATTGCCTAAGTCCTGTCAGTTAAGGGCAAATGGAAGCATTTTACCTTTCTGCCCTCTACTGGGGAAGGTTGGCCGGTTGACCTCCAGGATCAGCTGCCCCTCCTCAGCATTTATGTCCGTCACCCACGGTTCCACCATCCAGAAACAGTCACGACGCTTGTGCCCGCGACCACGCCCTTGCCCGCGGTAACGACTAGTTTCGAGCAGCTCTGCCCGTCCCAACGGCTAGTTTCTGTAACGCCCCAAATTTCGTAAGAATATTTAATTAATTTATTTAAATATTATATTCATGAATTTCGGTGATTTGTGTGGATGTCGGTGATTTTATGAAGTTTTGGGTTATTTAATTAAATAATAGCATATGTTATGGAATATGATGTATTATTATTTAAATTAAATAATATTAGAGGAAATAAGGGCGAAGTGGACATTTGAGGAGAATTAGTGGGGGTAAGATGGGAAGAGCACATTTAGGGGTATTTTAAGAGAGAATAGTGAAAGGAACTCATTATTCATATTTTTCTTGAGGAAGAGGAAAAGGTGCTCTGAAGAACAAGTGAGAGGGAGGCTAGGGCATAGAAGATTTCCGGAGAAACTTCGAGAGAAGATCGAAAGAAGCAAAACTCTAAGGTATGGGGAGTATCGCTTTACAATATTTGTGATATAAAGATTAGGTGTTGTGGGTAATTGAGGTTTTGTGGGAAAACCTAGGAATTGAGGTTAGGGATGATGAATTGTGATGATTTACTATGGGATGATTGTTGTTATTGATGTATACATGATAGTTATAAGTTATAATAACATAATTTGTGATGATTTAAGGAAAAATCTGGGTTTTGGAGTGTGGAATCGCAGATGGGGAAGTGCTGTTATCACAGGGTTTTTCTGCAGAAATCGCAGAGCCCGCTTAGCGTGGTCTAGCGCACTTAGCGCGGTCTGAAGGAATTTTGCCTCTTCGAGGTAGTGAGTAGCGCGTTTAGCGCGGGTGGGGCGCGCTTAGCGCGACCTGGAACTGAAAATATTATTTTTTATTAAATTAAAATTCATGAAAAATATCTGTCTTGTGTTATATTGATGCTGTGATGTTGCGGTGAATTTCTGCTATGTGTTGACGTGTTATATGTGATGAAAATGATGTTTTGATGATTATATGATGATGTGACGTTATTGATGCTTATTAGATGTTTATATGTGATGTTTGATGACAAAATGATGATGTGAAGTACCATGAGTACATTGACGATTATGAGATGACGATTCATGATGTTTTGATGATTAAATGACGATGTGGATAACATGATATTTGATGAATGATAATGCACTTAATAACTTTTGTTGATGATGATGATTATGACGTTGTGCATCATGCATTCATAGCATTTAGACTTCGGTCTATTGATGATGTTAGGACTTCGGTCCAGTGACGATGATAAGACTTCGGTCCAGTGACGATTTAGGACTTCGGTCCAGTGGTGGCTTCAATCCCATTGTGCGGATTGGAGTATTTTGTGACGTGTTCCCTTGTGGAGGGTTGATGGCCTAGTGTCCATTATTATGACGATTTGGTACCACATGCATTTTATGACGTTGCATTTCATCCTTGGTGGCATTGCATAGTTGCATATGAGTGATATTGGTGATGTGATGTTTTATGTGATGTTTTATATGATGTTTAGGGTGAGAAACTGTAGTATGTGATGAAAACAACTGTTGCCTGTTGATGTCTTTTCTTTATATGATTTATATTGAATTGTGATTACTCACCCTGCCTGTTTAAATGTTGCCTCCACATGGGTAACGAGCAGGTGATCAGGTTTAGCCGTGGACGTTTTTGAGGAATTGAAGTTTATTTGCTTTGGTCGATTTAGAGGGTCTTGCTCTGATATTGTAACATCGGGTTGGGGTCCTTTGAGTCGAACTATGTTGTTTCTTTATTTTGGTGTTATTTGATGATGTGGTTTTATTTGAATTATTATGACGTTTGTTGAAAATCGTTTTAATTGGAAGTTTTGAATTCCGCTGCCATGTGAAGGTTTTTAATTTAATTTTGATGGAAGTCCCTTGGTGTATAGGGTAATTGTGTTATTTTGAGTTTATTGAGAAACGTGCACCCTTTGAGGTGATTATTACTCTGATATTTTGTGCATTTTGCCGCGTTTATTCGTGGGGTAGAAAAGGGTGTTACAGTTTCTCGCAGTTACCTATTCTTTGAGAGCGAATATCTCGCCCCGAAAATAGGGACCAATGACCAAGCGCTTAGGGCATTATAAAAACCCTCTCATTTGAGAGGGTCCGGTATTCTAAATCATCTTAAGACACACATACTTTGTACTTGCCTTCTTTTCTCCCAATCCTTACTTTAACATTAGAGTGCCTTACAGGTACACTCCCTCCTCATCTTTGAAACCTAGCATCGCAGACATAGTCTCTGGTCCACTTCTGGTTCTGATCAGCCGGTAAGATCGCTAATGATTTTTGTACCACATGCATTTGAGATGGAGATGGTGGCATTGCATTTGCATTATGATCTGTTTAATTGTGTTTTGAGTGTGATTGAAAATACTATTATATTAATGATTACTGTCCTGTCTTGCTGTTATTCATCGTTAATAATTGTTAGATGTATTCTCACCCCATGTTTGTTGTTATGGGGTATGTGCTCCTCAGGAGTATAAATAATCAAGTACAAGAGTAGCTATTGAGTAGGGAATGGTGTCTATGCCCCCTTTACCTTTTATCAATTGGTCTTACAGGAGTCACTCTGATATGTAACACTGGGGATGGGATGTCTTTCGTCATTTATGTTTTGTTTTGATTTGTTGAAGTTTGTTGCTGGGACTTTATGTCGGACTTTGTTTAATTTCTACTACTTATTTTCAATGACTATTTGTTTTTTTTTAATTTTATGGATTGGCCACACTCTAAAATTTGATTTTATTCAAACTATTTCATTTAAATTTCGAGTCGGGGATTAGGGTGTTACAAAACTCACTTCTCGCTACCAGAACTCACATTTGGATGACTTGGCATAAATCTTCTTCTCTTTCAAAACCTGTAACATAGTATGAAGATGTCCAACTTGGTTTTCATCTTATTTAGAGTACACAAGAATATCATCAATAAACACCAACACAAACTGATCCAAATAGGGATGAAAGATCCTATTCATATACTCCATAAATACACTAGGAACATTAGAACAACAAACAACATCAGCGGGTACTCGTAGTGACCATATCATGTCCTAAATGCAGTCTTCAGGATATCTTCATCCTTCAATCGAATCTGATGATAACCTGATCTAAAGTCGATCTAACTGAAAACACAAACACCAACTAATTGATCCACTAGGTCGTCGATCCTGGGAATATGATAGTTATTCAGTTGATGGTTATCCACACACAACCTCATACTACCGTACTTCTTTTTCACTTGTGGCATTAGAGCTCCCAAAGGTGGCACACTTGTCCTGACAAAGAAAACAGGTGGCTTCTAATGCTCAGAAAATTATTTAAAAGCCTTCTAAGAAGAAGGTTGTGCATCAGAAGGAGATTCAGAAGGAAATTGAAGAGGTGGTCTCCTCCACTATCTTGATGCCCACTAAGACAAAAAGTAGAAAGAATCCTCATAATATTTCTTCATCTTCTATCACCATTGATTCACCTGTGAAGAAAAGAAAATTAAGAAATATGATTCTTCCTTCTGAAATTGCGAAGTAAGAGGAAGAGGAAGAAGATGAAACTGAGGTACCTTTTGTCAGGAAGACAATTTTTGCAGATCCTGAAGCTCTGAAGGTTGTAGAAGGAGTTATTTAGAGGGGAGTATAATTGATTGTCACCACTCTAATAAATAAAGCAGAAACAACCTGCAACTTCTGATGCTTAGATGGAAGAAATTTCTACTAAAGTATAGGTTCTGAAGACTGCTGAAGTCCAAGTTGCTGAAGCTATAAATAGGTTGAAGTCTACTGAGGGTGCCTCTGAAGCTGAAGCTTCTGGTGTACCAGAAGAAGTTGTATCAGAAGCTGTCACCAACCTTGCTTTTGAAGCTGTTAGTGAAAAGGAGGAAGCTGCTCTAGATGCTATGGAGAATGATATGTAACAATCTAAACTTTATCTTTGAGGATTGCTTTGATTCTTCCACCTTAAACCATATGTCACCATCACCCTCCCCTAAACCATAACCTAAACCATCCCATAAGCACACTAAATCACCTATTCATAACAGGGTTCAATTTTCAAAACCTGTGATGAATTCCCATAACCCAACACCCATCATTCAGATTCTAGAGAATGTTATGAATCTAATTGATTCTGAACATCTTGCTGGTGAAACCACTGATGATCAGAAACAACTGACATAATTTTCTGATTTTGAACAATCAACATCTTTAAACACCATGCTTGAACCCCTTATAGATGTCTTTAATGAGAAAACTTCATCAAGTTCTAGCCCAGAATCAAATTTTGATCCTATTGTTGCTCTTGGTCTTAAACCTGTTGTTCTTAAGCCTGTTTTTATCAAACCTATCCAAGTTATCCCTCTTCAAATCTTTACTCCAAAAGAACCATAAAATCACCAAGCATGTTATGCTGAAACTACTTCTGATTAGAATATCTTATCTGTTTAGTTTGAAGTTGAACACGTAACCCAAGATCAACCTGAACCTGAACCTTAACCTAAACCCCAACCTACAAATCAACAAGAAACCCAACTTACACCCCAACCCTCACTTCACTACTACGAAAAACCTATTTAGCAACGGTTGGGAATGACATATAATGACGCGGGCGAAGGCGTTGTTATGTAGATTGTTGTTGTAAGTTCGTCGTTTCTACAACGGTCTGGAAACCGTTGTTGTATTCTGGAAGCGCGCGATATATTGCAACGGTTAGGTATTTCAACCATTGTAATATATATTAACTATCACAACGGTTATCAGTATGAACCGTTGTCATATATGTTAACTATCACAACAGTTATTTGTCTCAACCGTTGTGGAATGTATCCTTAGTTTATTAAATACAAATGTATATTGCTTGTTTTACCATCCACCTTATTAAAGAAATACAACCATTAAAATTCGTAAAGAACTATATAATCTGAAAATTAAACTGTTCTTGAAAACCAACTTAAACACACCACTGTTTTCCGAATTGCATCCATTTCATTCCGCACATTTTATGTTCCTTAACATAAAATTTATGGTTCGATGGTCGGTTTCCTTCAATCCATCGATATCTTTTGTTATAATTTACCTCATCATCGCCAAAAATCACCACGATTTTATCATAATAACAATGATCATGATCTTAACAACCACGACGATTAGTGACGACGATGAGGTAAACTATAATAAAAGATATCGATGAATTGAAGGAAATGGACCATTGGACCATAAATTTTATGTTAAGGAACATTAAATGTGCTGAATGAAATGGATGCAATTCAGAAAACATTGACATGATAAAGGTTGGTTTTCAAATACATCCTAATTTTCAGATTATAGTGTTCTATAGCAATTTAACTGATTGCATTTTCAATAAAAGGATAGTGAAACAAATGATATACATAGTATATAATAAACTAAATTTCATATACAATATCAGAATGAATTCATATATATGTACCTTATCAGAATGAATTCATATATAGGTACCCCCATCATCATCACCATGTGAAACAAATCCTAAGAAGTGGGAAGCAATGATGAAAATTAGTTAGTATTAAATTTAACTATATACAATATACATAGTATATATATAATAAACTAATGTTCTATATCAATTTAACTGATTGCATTTTCAATAAAAGGATAGTAAAATAAACAATGTACATAGTATATAATAAACTAAATTTCATATACAATATAAGAATAAATTCATATATATGTACCTTATCAGAATGAATTCATATATATATGTACCACCATCATCATCACCATGTGAAACAAACCCTAAGAAGTGGGAAGCAATGAAGAAAATTAGTTAGTATTCAAAACAAAACAACCAAAAGTTGAAACAAAACCCTAAGAAGTGGGATTGTACCATTACAATGAAGTTCACCTTGCTTGTGAAGCATTGAAGTTGAATCTGCACAAAATGAGAACAATCAACAAAAGCAACATGAAGCAAACGAGATAATGGGAACTATTTAACAAAAAGATTGAAGTAGAAGACTACCTTAATTTCCATAAACAATATGTACATTACGCTTGCTACCGCCAGCATCATCACCATGTTCATCTAGTTTTAGATTCTGCAGGAAGAACTACAAGGAGGAAGAAGCTTAAATCAAAAGCTTCATACTTCTTATATTTCTTCTCGCAGATTCTAAAAAAAGATGAAGTTTGGGTGCTAGGGTTTCGATGTGAAGGAAACGGCGTGACTGTCAAAAAGGGAAAGTTAATTCCCTTATATAGGTAAATGTTTCACAACGGTTTTCTTAAATAACCGTTATGATAGATTATATATTAATTTAATAATATCACAACGGTTAGTTATAATAACCGTAGCGATACCCCTTATACGTGGTACAAGGTTCGACACCAGGCAACAACATTTTCCTAAAATTACGCCTGGATTATAAGTGATATCGCTACGGTCATTACTTATAACCGTCGTGATATTATTAACCGTTGCACTTCCTAACATATGAACAGTTTACAAGAAAATATAGTTCCAGAATATGAACGGTTTACAAGTTATCATCATTACAAGCATTAAACTATCCGTCTTTTCATCTTCAACCTCATCTATAAATAGACAATTTTACATATCTAAATAATATATTCTTCGTAACAATGAGTTCAACAAATGAGAATCCTAGAAACCTCAATGAGGAACGTCAGGCGCCAATCCAGGAGGTCGTCCAACCAGCAACTGCCAACTTCAGGGATGCCTTAAGGGTAAGGAAGGATAAGAAGAAGAAGAAGAAGCCGAAGAAGAAGAAGATAAAGAAGAAAAGGAGGCCTGTATATTATGATTCCGATGAGGGAAGTGAGGAGAGATGTCTAGAATATGAAGATGCATTTTATGCTATGGGCTCTGACAATGATCTTGATATGTAATATGTTTATCAATGTACTCTCAATGGAATATTAAAATAAAATTATGTCTATATATGTTCATCTCTTACAGTTTTATTTTTAAAGTTATATATATATACTCTATTGCACTTAAAAATACTAATGAATACATTGCTGTGAATCGAAGCGTGATACATGTAGTACAACAGTCTTCTAATACAAGCGTGTTAAAATGTAAAAATATGGAGAAAAAAAAGATAGAGCTGGGAATCGAAGCTTGTTACACAGCTTGTATTACAACGGTTATGTAATACAACTGTCATTAAATATGGCGTTATAAATTTTTAATCCTGTTACAACGGTGGGATACGAAACCGTGGTAAACCTGGCGTCGTTAAATGGGGTTTTCGTAGTAGTGCTTGAACCTACACCTCAACTAGAACCTAGTCATATTCCTATTCAATCTCAAGTTCAAGTTACATCTGAACCTCAAATTGAAACTGAACAAGTTTCCTTGGACTAATCTCCATCTGAAACCACCTAAAACCAAAGTGTCCAAGAAAACCAACCATCTGACCATCACTCATCTCCCAAAAGAACAAATTTTGCGTCAGAATCTGGAACAACAATCCTATCCATTCCCTCAACAACTAACAATCCACAAACAAACATTCCATCTTCTCCACCCTATATCCAAGCCCAAATGGAAGAATACAAAACTGTTCTCTTTGATAGATTGCAGAATCTGGTTGTTGCGAGAATTACAACATCTGACCCAGTAGCTTATACTGCAAAATGATATTCTTTCACAGCCTCTATTGTATCAACTCTTCAGAAGCTGAAGTACATCTCCTTGGAGTCTGTTGCCTCTTCTAGTCAGAGGCAAGAGATTTTGGAAGTAAAGCTAGCTCCTGTTGCTGCTAATCAAGAAGCCATGGCTAATAAGCAAATGAAGGATATGTCTTCCAGATAAGATGACACAGGTGCTGATCTGAAAGCAATTTCTGGAGCTTTTGAAGTAGAAACCTTAGGCTCTAGGATTTAGTCATCCCTTATTTTATTTTTTATGAACATGTGCTATGCATTTTTTTGGTTAAATGAAAACTTTTCATCAGTGTCTTTTTTATCCTTTTTTATTTATCTTGTTGTTGATGACAAAAAGGGGAGAGATAAAAAGTATTTAAGCACTTGAATTCGCTGTTTATTATTTCTACTGCTTAATTTCTGAGGGATAATGTTATTGTGCTCTTTAAGGAATTTAACCAACCTGGATATGACTTAGGGGGAGCTTACAAACCTCACTTTTTGGACTATCATACTCAGGGGGAGTTTACAAACCCCAAACCCTAAAGTTAACATGTTAATTAAATCAACAACCATTGTTTTTAAATACGTATGTTTGTTATCATAAAAAAGGATAGATTGTTGGAGAAGATGACCACTACACTACACAACAATACAAAACTCTGCTACACAAGACTATGGAACATTGACATTCAAAGAGAAGTTATTATGTCAAAAACAAGCTAGACTTAAAACCTCTTAACACTTGTATATTTTAGAAGTTCTTAACTCTTAAAGTCTTTCTAAGTTACATTATGTCTACATCTCGGATTGTATATCAAGTGTAATTGTTACCCAAAATATCTTAACAATTTGTTATAGAGTCAAAAGCATCTTGCTTTAGTGTTTGATAATTTGAAGTCTCTTGCATGTGTGCTTTAGCATAAAAGTCTCTTATTTGTGGGTTTGGGCAAAATAAGTCTCTTGCTTGTGTGTTTGAGTATTATAAGTCTCTTGCTTGATGCTTGAGCATTTGTAATCAGTTTGGTTATAGTGAAAATCCCCTGGGACTACAAGGGGACTGAACTACTCTCAAGTTGCAAGAGGAACCAGGATAATTGTCCGTGTCTTTACTTTTACTTTCCTTACTTCTACACTTAATATTCCGCTGCCGTCAACTCTGATACTCTAAGTCAGAATTTGATTCAAAATCTGATAAGGACCTTCAGAAGTAATTAAGTTGTCTGAAGTCAGACTCTGAACCAAGTTTTTAGAATTTGATTAAGAACCATCAGGAGCAGAAGCTAAAAAAGCTTAAAAGAGAAAAAGTCAACACAAATTAATTCTTTTTTTGTATTTTTCTCACCTTTAATTCTATCGTTTCTATCCATGCATAAGAATTTATCTTTTTCTAAAGTTGTAAAAGTTATATATATATATATATATATATATATATATATATATATATATATATATATATATATATATATATATATTAGATTGATAAATGTGGATTTGTTTGTTTTCTAATGTTTAATGACGTTAGTATGTAATTCTATGAGAAAGGTTAGAAGACTGGTGAATAGTAATTGTCTTTGTTTTTGTGAATTGTTCTTTATTATCATTGTTAGATGTCAGATTGTCTATGATACTTAAAGTAGTGTGAGGCTGCTGGTCTTTCTTTAATATTTCTTCTATAATTTTTATAGTTTATTCATTACTCGCTCAATATATATTTTAATAAATGTTTAGATGAGTTTTTTTTTTTTTTTTTTTAAGAGTGGTATCCTTCTTTCCGTATCGACTAATTCACCCGAGAGCTTTCTACCCACGTAGCCTCCGAAAATTGGATCTAGGCTCCTTCGAACTCAGGACCTCAAGGGGAGCAAACCCTTGAGACCCAAGCACCCTCCCACTAGGTCAACCCTCTCGGGTTTAGATGAGTTGAACTCCGGAGTTCACCATAGTCAAAGTTAACATCAAGATTCAAAGAACGTTTATAAAGATACTTACAAATCATTCATCAAAGAAATCTTTACACTGAAAATATAAAATGAATCCCCGATCTCTCGGTATGTGAACCAACTCCTTATTTATTGAGCCAATTTATAATATATAATAAAACCAATAATTTATTTTTAAATTTTAATGTTATAGCAGAACAAATGAACATTCACCAAATAGTTTGGATTCTATCACAAAACAAAATTTAACAAATTTATATGAAACGGTAAAATAATATTTTATTTTCTTAAATACTTCTTCAAATTTATAAGACAAATCAATAAGAATTCTTGTATTTCTAAATAACACCCGTATTTTAAATATAAATATAAATTAAATATAACCATATTATTATATTTTAAGACACGCACAATTAGAATATATAATTTTTAATATAAAATAATTGAACGATGAATGGTAATCAAGCACGAATAGTATAATATTTTGAATGCTAGAATTTGTTCCGTATTTTAAATTAATATTTTAAAAATCGAAGTGAAGAATTAATTGACAAAACATATGTATCAAGGTCAATCAATTAAATTGTAATTGAACTGCATATTAAATTTAAACTAAACAAAATTAATTTATATTATATTATAATTTTTAAAATAAAATTCGTAAACAAATATAATAAACAAGAAAATTAATTAATACCCAATGGTTATTGTTTTGGACTGAGTCGGGGCATGCTCATCAGTCGAGCAGGCCCAACCCACGAGGCCTGGGATGACCCAATAAGGACTCCTAACAAGATCACTGTCGAGCACAGGCTCACCTCCACGGGGTCGGGCACACGCCTAACCTCGGGTGTGTACGACACTCACAACATGGACCATCGGGCATAGGCTCCAAGCCTCCCCGGGCTCGCCTCTCCTCGACGCTCATGTGCTCCTCCCCGAGAGGAGCCATCTCCACCCGCAAGTGAGTCCTCCCCGCGAGGACACGTCTCTCCCCGACACGCAAGACTCCTCCCACGAGGACACGTTCTCATGTAACCACCCACTCCCGATGAAATCGGTCTGCCCTAATTCCGGAGATCTAGGAACGGTTACCCCAGGGCGAAGACCACGTGCTGGTCTTCACTACGCCACGTAAGCCCTGGCAATTACTTGGATTGGGCCTGACAATCCAGCCCAATGCAAGTAACCGTTGGCCCCGCGCTGGGGGCTCTCTATAAATACCCTCTCACTTGAGAGGGTCAGGTTACACACACTTTCTTACTCTCATCTCTGTACTTGCTATTTTTCTCTGACCGTTACCTTACTTGAGCGTCGGAGTACCTTGCAGGTACCCCCCCGCCCGTCTTTCAACCTCACCGGAGCTGAAGCCCAGACGACGTTGTTGCCAACAGATACTGTCTGATCCAGGTACGATCAGTTATATATTTGTCCTAATTCCTTAACTCACAAGAACAATGTGATTCAACACTAGCATATGCGTGTGTCGTTTCTCCAATTCTCAGTTCTTCATTGGCATAATTTTTCTCATCCCTTCCAAAACCAACATCAGTTACCCCATATTCACAAACACTGTATTATTTCTTCTCCTTCCATTTGCATTTACATTATCTCATGTCTTCCAATTTTATTCTTTATCTTTTATTTATACAATTTTAAATATTTGCTATAATCATTTTTTTTATCTAAACAAAGAAAACAAGAAATATAACAAAAAGAATTTACTTTGATTTACTGAATCGTCTGATTCAACAATATTGATTTTGGTTATGTGGTTATTTCAGTTTTCGTGATTGAAATGGATTTATCCCGATTTTATAGACTTAGGCGGTTTGTTAGTTCAAACCGAGCCGAATTAAATTGTAGTTTCAAATTAAACCAGTTCGATTTTAAAACATTCTATGCATATATTTTATTTGACAATACGAGAGGCGTAAGTAATAGGGCCCTTGAAAAAAGAGGATTTATTTTACATCCTAAGGACTTCTTACACACCATGTATTTTTTTTATATGCCCCTAGATTTCGGAGATATATCTTCGGACGCACCAAAATTCAATCGAATGTTAAAATATTTCGAAGATATACCCCCGGACGCACCAAAACTTAAGTGAACGTTGAAATATTTCGAAGATATATCTCCAGAACAATTTGGAGCATATTATCACGCCAAACTCTTCTCCTCTCTCACTTTTTCATTTTCATTCACAAACCTCTTCATCTCTCTCATTCCCAAATATCTCCAACTTCACCAAACTTGATTTCATCCGTCCGAGGCTCAAGTAATCATCAAGCAGCATCCAGTACATTACTCAACATCTTCCAAATCATATAATTCAGGTAAGTTTTTCGAGTTTCCGATCAATATTCGAGTGTTCTTGTAAACAAGTTAGAGTGCATTGTTAGGTGTAGAAATGTTTATAAATTAGCTGAAATATAATTTAAAGTAAGTGTATATATTGTTTGTTGGCTCAAATGGACGATCAGGGATTCAAATTTCTCATTCTGAGGGGCAGAGGACGCCATTGTCGCGACATCTGAGTTTCAGAAAATTCTGAAGATACATATGATATGTCCTTACTTCATCTGTACCCATACCACACTGCCAGATATATCTGGGACGGAGAGGTAACATTAGTCACATTGTTACTATATTTTTTTTATGTTATTTTACATTGCTGACATTGATTATTTTTAACATCGATTCTTATTGACAATTATTATTTATGGAAATTCGCAGGTGCGTGATCCCCAGAAATTCGCAGGGCGGAAGATTTTAGCATTGCATCAGTCAGATGAGTAGTGGTTTCAGTTGGTTCTGACCGCTTCTGGGTTGAGTGACCTATGCTTGACCAGTTACAGCCTGATCAACCACGGGATGCTTAATGCATTCGTGGAGCGATGACACTTTGAGACCTCAACCTTTCATCTCCTGCATGGTGAGATGTCGATTACACTGGACGCTGCCTCATCTTTATTACATCTATCGATCAGGGGGAGATTCCTCTATCATGGTAGGATGACCAAAGATGAGGCGGTCGATATGATGGTGGAGCATTTTGGGGTTGATCCAGGGAAGACGCTCAAGGAGGTGGATAGGACCATGAATGCTCATGTTAGGTTTTCGTTCTTGAAGGATAGATTTGATGAGGAGCTCGTTGCTGCAGAGCAGGCTGGTGGTGATGTCCAGGAGGTGGCCATACACAAGACTCACGCTTTGAGGGCATATTTTCTATTTTTAGTTGGCATCGTGATTTTTGTGGACACGAGTTCCACCTACACTAACGTTGCATACCTTCGGTACTTCTTGAATCTCACACGTATCCATGAGTACAACTGGGGGGTGGCTTGCCTTGAATATCTGTATTCGAAGTTGAGAGATGAATGTCGGTGGACGACGAAGCAGACCACAGGCAGCACGACACTACTGGTGGTAATAATTTTTTATCCTTGAGGAAGAGCAGGATCATCTGGATCATACCGAAGATGTCTTGACTCGTTGTCATTGCATAGTGGAAATGACGCGGACATGCATTGACGAGGGTATCTTCCTTGAGGGGTCTGCTGTCAGACGAGTACTAGATGACATTGTAGAGACACAGGGGGCACTTTTGTACCGCAGACATCGCGCGAGGACAGAGGGGATCGATGGCCGAGGAGGCAAATGAGAGGTTGTCAGACACACCCAGTAGTTGTCTGTATTTATTTTGTTTCAGTATTATAGTTTGTACGTTTTTCCTGACATTGTTACTATATTTTGGATTTTCGTGTCGTATGACATCCTATTACTATATTGTCATGTTATTTTGGTATGTCTGTTATTTTATAATTTATTTGCAAACAAATACACAGTGCATTTAAAAAAAAACTGTTCTGATACACTTCAGAGATGTATCTCCGGAAATTTCCTGTAGATGCATCTCCAAAAATATTCAAATGAAAATGGGCTATGAGAGATATGTTATGGCCATTTACGATTTAAATTGTTTCGGAGATATATCTTCAAAAAATTATTAACGTTTAGTCAGTCATAAAGCGCATCCGAAGATATATCTCCAAAATTTGACAACATACATAAAAAAAAAAAAAAAAAAAAAACTACATGGTAGGAAAGAAATCATAGGGTGCAATAAGAAATAAAAAAAAAGCACAATTCATGTAAATGGGCCTTTAACGAGAAATACCCAGTCCACAAAATATAAGGGTTCTGCCATAGCTTAACTCAGAGAAACAAAAGCTAAAACCTACCAGAGAGAACCGGCGGCGAAACAAGCAGCTATGGTGCATGTTTCGTTTTACCGGAATTGTGAGTATCCAATTACTCGATCCTGATTCCTCCATATCTATTCATTTAATTTTTCATTTTATGTTCAATTAATTCTAACTATTGTTGAATTTACATAAATCTCTTGATTGAACAGATGGAAAAACCTTCAAGAAGCCTCGTCGTCCATACGAGAAGGAGCGATTGGATGCTGAGTTGAAGCTCGTCGGAGAGTACGGACTTCGCTGCAAGAGGGAGCTCTGGAGGGTTCAATACGCTCTCAGCCGTATCCGTAACAATGCAAGAAATCTGTTGACACTGGATGAGAAGAATCCTCGCCGGATCTTTGAGGGTGAGGCTCTTTTGAGGAGAATGTTTCGTTATGGTCTTCTTGATGAAACTCAGAACAAGCTCGATTATGTCTTGGCTCTCACTGTTGAGAACTTTCTCGAGCGCCGCCTTCAGACACTTGTCTTCAAATCTGGCATGGCTAAGTCCATTCATCACGCTAGGGTTCTTATCAGGCAGAGGCACATCAGGTATTTGTCATTTGTTCGTCCGAGATATGTATTATTATTATTGAATTTTTGTTCCGATTTGTAGTTTAGAATTGTTTTTGCATTGTATCATTTTGAGAACATTCTCCTGGGTTAACAAGTATATAAGGCTCAACAAGTATTTTCTTGTTCTATTTTCTACAAATGAATCATGTCTATGACCTATAGTTTTTCGGAGTTGGAATCTTTGATGATATTATATCTTAAGCTAGTGTACTTTTGGCTTCTATTGAACTATGTTTGTAAGGTCTTCCACTTTTTATAGCTGCTGCTGTTAGAGTAGCATTTTTTGTGTGAATGAATTTCTTGTTATTATGCAGAAATGATCCTATTCATTGCTCTAGAAATCGAGAAAATTTTGAATGAATTTAAATGATAATGTCTATTGGTCCTATACATTCTTGATATTTTTTGTATGCCTATTGGTCCCATAATAATGTCATGTTTGCAAATTGATAATGAAAGATGTCATTTTGTGTTTCCATCAGGGTTGGGAGACAGGTGGTAAACATTCCATCATTCATGGTGAGAGTTGATTCACAGAAGCACATTGACTTTTCACTCACCAGTCCTCTTGGTGGTGGTCGTCCTGGTCGCGTGAAGCGAAAGAACCTTAAGGCTGCAGCTAAGAAGGCTTCGGGTGGTGATGGAGATGAGGAAGATGAAGATTAAAAAGTTAATGTCTGATGCTTTGATTCTGGCAACTACCTTATTTATGTTGTAGACTTTTTAGATTTTTTATCATGCATGAATTTTACAATTTTGCTTCCCTTGTTTGTGTGAGGAATTCTTTGCCTACATTATGCTGTTTTTAAACACTTTTTAAAGTATTAAGTTTTTAAACACCTCTTTGTCAATATGCAACATACGTAGCTTCTGAAAATACTTATTGTTGCACTTTCAACTGCTCCAAATGTCTAGATCATCTTCATCATGGAACAATTTTGTTACCCCTATGCTAACTGTCATCACTGCTGTCTTCAATTACTGGTTTAAAAGCTATTCCTTTTTTAACTTAATACTTAGGATCATTATAAGCAGCAGGTGAAAACCTGGTTGCAAAACATGTCTGATAATTTGAATCAAGGTGCTCCTCTATTTTTCTCTGTATGCTGAAATTTCTAAACCAAGCTAAAAGAGATAGTCATCTAAGTGAATATCTGTTGGACTTTCTCTCCTGCCGCATGTGACCATTGTTATTTTCTCTTGTTTAGAGGATATCAATAAAATAACTAATGTCACACTAATGGCTAGGAGTCATATGGGATAGTTGTGCAAACCTCTGTCCGAATAGTCCATATCATAGTTTTAAAAACCGGACCGACCGGTTGGACCAGGATCCGGCCAGGTAATCGGCCGGGTTCACTTACTAGATCGGCCATGTCATCGAACCGGCGGAAACCGGTGCGAACCGAGAAAACCGGCGGTTTGCTCAAACCTGCGGTTTAACTGCTTATTTTAAAATTTTTTTTTTTTTTTTTTAATTTTTTAAAATTTTTTTTTTTAATTTTTTTTACTCAAATACATAGGAACTTTTCTCCACGAATAATAGTGATTACTCATTTGATTTAAGTGATACACAAATTAAGTTTTGTAATATCCACAACTATTTTTACTATTTTGTATTTATATTGATTGAAAAATCATCATACAAATATTTGTATAGAAATTTAAGAACACAAATTAAAAAATTAAATATAATATAATTTTAGACTTAACTGATTTCTATTTTATATATATATATATATATATATATATATATATATATATAGACTTGGAAAATTTATTATTTAGAATAATGTTAATATTTGTATTGTTTTAATTATTAACATTAAAACTGATTTTTTATTAACATTAAAACTATGAATTTAAATTAAACTCTGTTTAATTTAGACTCTGTTTAAAATTTACAATTAGATTCTGTTTAAAATTTGAATTTAAATTATGAACCTGTGAATTTATGATATGATATTTTCAAAAAATTTAAGTGCTAGTTATATTTTTTAGAGACTGCATCATCCGGTTCGACTGATTTTATCGGTTTTATACCTATTATAATGACAGGTTTATTCAACCGAGTTATCCGGTTTAATCCGGTTTGGTCATGCGGTTCGACCAATGACTCAGTGGTTCGACCGATAAACCAGTGACCCAGTACCTTCACCGATTTGATGACCGGTTCAGTTTTTAAAACACTGGTCCATATCCCTTTGATTTACTAATTTAGATGGGAAACTTGGAATGACCTGTCTCATAAATTTCAGAATGTAACACTTTGGTCTAGGGGTGCTCCACAAGCAACTCAGATGTTGATGGGATATAACACTTTGGTTTAGGGGTGTTTGCGGTATAGTTTGGGCGGTTTTGTCTCTAAAAATCATCTGGATCGTAAATGTAAGGTTAACGCATAATATATTTGAATTTTGGGTTGGATGTGGAGTAAGTGAAGTTTGAGTCGTAACATATTTGGTTTGGTTTAGTTTAGTTTGCAAAATACAAACCGCAAACTAAACCAAATCGCGAGTTTTGTTGAAAAATGACCCAAACAAATCTAAACTAAATGTGGTTTTTTGTGGTTTTAATTTTGTTAGGTTTACAATTTTTTTATCAAGTTGATTCGGTTTTAAACACTCCTATTTTTGTCTCATGGCAAAGCATGCCAAAAGGTAGTGAGGTAGTTGATCCAAATTCCTATATTATTTCATCTTATGATCAATTCCACAATGCATTCAAGAGATGTTGTACCCTAGTGCTTTACAAGCTTGTATGAAAATAGCCTAACAAAATAAAACTTTTTTAAAAGTGGAAGGCGAAATTTCTCAACAAATCTCCTATAAATCTATAGGATAATGTCATAAATTACATCATGAATTTAAAATTTTAAGACGGCATTTTGCACAACCTTCCAAACTCAAATTTATTTTCGATGGATTCTAATGACAAAATACAATACTTTCAAAGATTATAAAATGTATTCTTATGTTAATAGAAAAATTAGCAAAACCTACACTTTTAGGATTAGGTGTCATTATAGTACCGAGGTGGGACACACCACATCTCACTGCCACATTAGGAAGACAAAGGTTCTTAAAGGGGGATGTGGGTAAGGGTGAACAAACGTGCCAAGGTTCTTAAAGGGAGATGTGGGTAAGGGTGAACAAACGTGCCACATTAGGAAGGCAAAGGTTCTTAAAGGTAGATGTGGGTAAGGGTGAACAAATGGGCGGTTCCGGTCGATTCTGGATGAAAAATGCAATCCATTCATAACTGCGGTTGACACATCAACACCCGTCACCGTCTATTTAAGATGACAAATTTCTCTCACTGCCACATTAGAAAGGCAAAGGTTCCTAAAGGTAGATGTTGCGGGTAAGGGTGAACAAACAGGCGGTTCCGATCAATTCCGGATGAAAAATGCAATCCATTCATAACCGCGGTTGACACATCAACACCCGCCACCGTCTATTTAAGATGATGAATTTTTCTCACTGCCACATTAGGAAGGCAAAGGTCCCTAAAGGTAGATGTTGCGGGTAAGGGTGAGAAGGCATAACACTCTTGATTGAACTTCTTAGTCGTGTCTGAAACACGTTCTGATGCGCACAACACGAAAGTGGGGGACACACATATTTGTATAATTTTCTATAAAAATAGCTTAGAATGTCTCCTAATTCAAACATGAATGATCTTAGGAGTGAGTCTAGATGGATGATCATAACTCCTAGTTCTGCTTTTTATTAATTGTTAAAATCTATTTTTCAATCTGCATTAAACAAACCTTTTGCGATCACCTTAGATAAGCATAGTTGGAGTAAGAATTGGTAATCATACATCTCCCTTTGGGATCGATTCTTTTTACGACTTGATACAACTGTTCACTTACGGTTCACACACATCAGTAGTCTATTGAACCCCACTACTAGGTGTGTGAAAATCACTTTCTCTATAGGTGTGAGTGCTCATTATCATGACAATCCTAAAATGAGTCATCTCGCACAATTCAAAAGAATCATCAAGTACATAAGTGGAACTAGTAATTATAGGCTTCTATACTTTTTTTATACCAACTCCTTTCTAGTTGGGTATTATCACAGGAACTGGGAAGGAAATGCATAATATAGAGTGAGTGCCTCTAGTGGGTGTTTCTTCATAGGGAACAATTTCATATCTTGGCACAACAAAAGAAAATTTGTGTTTCCTTATCCACTGCAAAGGATGAGTAAGTTGATGCAGGAAGCAGTTGTACTAAACTAATATGGAGGAAACATGTGCTAAAAGTGTACAATGTCACACAAGTTGTTAAGAAATTATATTGTGATAATATGAGTGCTATCAACATCTCAAAGAATCCAGTTCAACATAATGGTACAAAGCACATTGATATTAGACATCATTTAATCAGAGAACTTGTGGAAGACAAAGTTATTTCTCTTGATCATGTTACTACAGAAAAACAATTTGTTGATATCTTTACAAACGCCCTATATGCCACTCAATTTAAACAATTAAGAACTACTTTAGGGTTGTGATTGATAGAATCCTTTTAGAAAATAATGCTGAGGTGGCTAAAAATAAAATGGGCCATATTCTTGTTCGTTCAGTCCAGTTTATCCAAGAATCGTGTAACATATCTTGTCAAGACCAATAAGGATCCTGAAACTCTTCATATTCTAAATGTTAAGTTTGTCATATACGTTTGTTTTTATCACTTATCCTACACAACTTGTTGTTCATCTTCCTCAACATTTCTCTCTCTCTCTCTCTCTCTCTCTATATATATATATATATATATATATATATATATATATATATATTCATTTTTGTCCTTACTTTTATGCAAAAATGGTTCGTACAAGGCAAGAAACCACCACGTCCGACAAAGAAAATAAAATGGTCAAAAAGGTTAAGAAGGCTTCCAAAGGAGACAATGTGGTTTTCAAAACTAATGGGGTTAGAATGAAAGATGTTTTGATTGGTGGAACGATCAATGGTCAGGCCAGAGGCCCTTCCTCCATCAAATGACGTAAGGAGTTAAAAAGTAAAAAACTTCAAATTTGATCGATCGATCTCCTCTCACAATGATTGATCTTACTAGAAAGGGTTTAGAAACTATCCTTACAACAAAGTAACCCTTAAGCACTAAAGATTCCATTCGCCTTGAAGAAAAAGTCACAATCAAACCATCATATGTTCCTTTGGATGTCGTCCCTCTTAGAGTGGTTCTCCCTAACAAAGATGATAGTAAGAACTCTAAATCTACTGAACCTTCAAATTTTTCTACCACTAAGGATGTTCATGTAGTTACAATACCGAGTTTTGAAACTAACAAAATTGGGCGTGAAGCGTATGAAAACATAACTTAGACTATAGAAACCCTCAATTCATGTGACAATACAACTAGTGAGAGCAACATTGACAAACTCCTGAGTGAAGGTACTAGTCCAAATAAACCCTTGAATAAAGTTGATGTTGAAGTTTCCCCGAATGTCATTTGTAAGAATTTTGTCCGTGATGTCGAAAAAATTATGCTTGCGACTGTGATAGAAGAAGAAAATTTTTGTGATGAAGAGATTGAACCCATTAAGGATCATGGTGAAGATGTTAGTAAGATTTTTAGCAACAATGAATATGGCATTCCTTAAATTGATGCAAATGTTTTTGAAGACGATGTTGATAAGTATGTGTATGAAGAAGTTATTGAGGATGCTAAAGAAAGCAATGAAGGTAAGGAAGAATACCACCAAGTTGTTGTTGAAGTTGAAGAAAGCAAGGAAGATACTTGTAAAGTTTTGAGTAAAGGTGCCAGTGACATTGTGGAAGTCATTGAGAAAGCCGATGTGACAAATAGTGAGGTTGTCCCTACCAATGTTAACAACAATAGGCAAAACATTTTAGAGGTTGATACTCCTAATGTCGTGAAGATCAAAATGACGTGGAGAAGGATGTCACTGAAATCCCTGAAGTTCTTGTTGAGGATGAAGAATATGTAAGTGATGAAGATCAATAAAATGAAAGTCCTGGTGTCAATGACAATGTTGAATATGTTATTCATGATGTTGTAGAAGATGATACCTTTAAAAGGACTCATAAAACGTCCAAGAGGTCAACTGAGAAGAAAAAGTTTGTTTTGAAGCCTAAAAAGTCTACTATCACCAAGAAGCCTGCTATCTCAAGTAAAAAGATAAGAATTAGAAAAAGATGGAAATGTTGAAGAAAAAACAATATGGTAAAAAGGGGAAGAAGACTACAGTAAATAAATATACCACTACAAATAAGAAGAGTGTTGTAGTGAAAAAATTCCTAAAAGGAAAGTTGTCAAAAAAGATGTTATAGACATGCCTAGTGAAATTATGATACCTACTATTAAAATAAGTTAGAGAGTAGGAGGAGGAAATAAGAAGCCACAAATTGTTCCTGATGTGACTTTAGACAAAGTCTCCTTCCATTAAGAGGAGAGTGTTATAAAGTGAAAACATGTCTTCTATAGATGCATAAATCCTGAGATAGATAGATAGATAGATAGATAGATAGATAGATAGATAGATAGATAGATAGAGAGAGAGAGAGAGAGAGTTATTCGAAGAAGATAAAAAGTGTTTAGAAATCAAGGAGTTACTAAATGACACATTGGTTCTGAAGACTGTAGTTAGTGTTGGTCATTTTTAGTCAAACTTGGTAAAAGAAATCATTCTAAACCTTCTTTAAGACTTCAATGACTCAGGAAGTCATGAGTATAGAAAAGTCTATGTCCATGGACATTTATTTGGTCTTTCTCCGAAAATCATCAATGAATACCTAGGAAGAGGAAAAATAATCATTTATGATTGTGTTCCTTCAATAAAGATAATTGATCATGATATAACTAGAAACATCTATGATGACTATCCATCCAAAGGTCTACTAATTGCCTTTAATTTAACACTACTACAAAATATATCTACGGCAACACCTTATTACAATGATTGTTTAGTTACCGTGGTAACACCTCATTTTTGAGCACATTTTTTTTATATTTATCAAAAGACATTTCATTACGGTCATTATAAGCAACCATAGTTAAATGTACATGGAGTGACAGAGTTCGAATCCTAGTACCAACAATTTTCTATTATTTCGTTACAAAGAGTGTTCTCCTTATATATATATATATATATATATATATATATATATATATATATATATATATATATATATATTAAAATTAAGAATATATATCACCACGGTTAGTAAAAGAAACCATTGTGAAAGGCATTAGATTTTATCACGGTTCTATATATATATTAAAATTAAGAATATATATCACCACGGTTAGTAAAAGAAACCATTGTGAAAGGCATTAGATTTTATCACGGTTCTTATAATAAAACCGTGGTAAAATATTTTACTTATATATAAGAGAATTTAACTCTCGCTTCTTGACACAATAGGCGCTGTCTCTCTCAAAGCAAAATCCTAACATATTCTCTCTTCTTCTTTTTCCATATTCCACATGCAAAAACCGTCGATCTTCTTCATCATACTAAAATGTAAGCATTATATTTCTTCTTTCATACTAAAATATTCTCTTGGTTTAACGTTACTTATTCATTATATTTCTTCCTTTTCTTCTTCATAGTCTTTTTTCCATTTTTCCTTTGAGATTCTAATTTTCATCACCATTGAAGAACTTTCAAGGCAATTTATTCTTCAAACTATTCATTCCATGGTGTTTTTTGAAAGTTATTTATATTTCCAAATTTGGGTCAAGAGCTTATGTTTCCAAATCTGTTTACATTTGACATGGTGTTTTTTGACTTGTAGAGAAGGTGAAAGAAAAAAGTTAACTCAAGAAAACGCATAATATAGGTGTGGTTCACGGATGATTTGTATTGATATGTAGAAAAAAATACAAGAAGGATGAAGCTATTGTGGAAACTTCACCCGCATTGTATTTTTTCTTCATAGCAACACAAAGTATATCAACTTCAACTTCATTATGAGATAAGTAAATTATTTCTTCATATTCATTTTCCATGAATCTTTTCAATAAAAGGTATGTTCGTGAATCATTTTATGAGTTGATATGTTATTCTATGTTGTTGTTTTGTTGATAAATGTTGTTGTATGCTTTTGTTGTTGATAAATATATCTTAGAACAAGAACAAAACATTTCTTAGTCACAAGAAAAATCTTCTTGCGACTTAACAATGTTTTGTTTTTGTGAATCTTGTAACATTAATTTCTTATGTATATTGACATAAGTGTATGGATTATAGAAGTGAACTTTCTCCATCTGTTATAATTATAATGCCATGCTAATACATTTTGAATTATAGGGAAAGTGAATAAATAAATATTATAAATGATTTGTGTTGCTATTAAGAAAAATATAAGGAGAGGATAAAGCAGAATTGAAAGCTGCAAACTTGTGTGAAAGACCATAAATGACATCCATCCAAATCATACAGGCTTGCAACTTTCACTCCAGGTTCATTCTCCTTTCATTTTGGATTTCATTATGAGATAAGTAGATCACTTCTCCATCTTTATTCTCCATAAATATTTTCAATAAAAGGTACGTTCGTGAAACATTCTGAGTTGATATGTTGTTATTTTTAAAAATGTTTGCCTTGTTAATTTTTTTTATTGATAAATGTTGTTGTTTGTATTATTGTTAATGTCCTAGAATATGAGTTTATTATATCATATGTAGATTTCTTGTTTCACTAATCTCTCACTAAAGATGCATTCATTTAAATTTATTTAGAAAATAATAATTTGAAAATTAAGTTATATTTGAAAACAAACTTAAGTCAATCAATGTTTTTCGAATTGCATGCATCTCATATTTCTTCTCTCCCTCTTTAACATATAGAATTTGATTTAATAAGTCAAGTTATTCAAAGCAACGATTCTTCTCTTCTAGTTTATTTTGAAAAGCATCCAATTTGTTGAGAAATTCTAATTCATCGTCATCGCTATCATCATAATATTAATCACCATCATTTAAGATAATGATGATGAAAGTGATAATGATGAATCCGAATTAGTCAATAAATTGTTTCTTTTCAAAATAATCTAGAAGAGAAGGAATCGTTGCTCTGAAGAACTTGGTGTTAGATACGTTCAAAACCTTATGATTTCTACCGATATAGAAATCAAGAACAAAACTCTAAAATAATTTCTATAAGTCGATGTAGCATCAACTTGTATGCCTTAAACCCGTATCTGAATAAAATTATGAGAATGAAGGAGGAAACGTACATGAATTTTCCATTGAAATCGTTGAAGGTTCTGGGTATGTGATCTTCCGATTTGTAGAGTTCCTTAGGGTTCCTTGAATCTCCTTTGATGGGGATGAATAGAGAAAACCTCATAAACCTTATTTTGTTCATTCTATACAAATGGGGACCATAACCCATTTAAATAACCCTAGGGTTATTTCTTAGTTTTCAATATTCTAATTTGGCCCCTCATCAAATTAGGTATTGACTTACAGTATCTACATAAAGACCTAACCTTTCATGACATTTATGCTTTTAGCCACAAACTTAATATTATATTAATTAGACCCCTTTAAGTCTTGACTAATTAAAATAATGACACTAACACCTTAAATGTTACATTTGTGACCCAAAATTCTGACAATCTCCCACTGGTTATATATGTAACTTTACACACGTGTTAGACTTTATGAGCTCAAAATTTGCCATTATATTCTTTAAGCATATCCAAAGTATCTTGTCTATTAGTCATGCCAATATACATAATCAAGGTTATTTTCATTATATCAATCATAACTAAACCCATCAATGATCACCAATAGTGACACAACTAAATGACATAGATCCATCATGAAATGTGTAGCATGAAAATCACATGAAGTTGGTCTTTATATGTCGATTTTCCACTGGTCCTACTTTACTGTAGTGAGATCATTCAATAACTTTATTGTACAAAATATAAACTACTGAATATCAAACTTTATTAATTGGAAAATATCCAAAATCATAGTATTCATACATAATACAAAACACAGAACATAAAACTCATAATCAACTAACTCCCACTAAAACAAAGACTTCTCTAACGATAAAACACCCATGCGAGCAGTGTGCTCATTAAAGACCTTGGGTGGAAGACCGTTTGTAAGAGGATATGCTATCATGGAGTTTGTCCCCAAGTGTTCTATGGAAATCTGTCCACTTTGTACCCTTTGCTTAACAATTAGGAACTTGATGTCAATATGTTTTGACTTAGTCGAGCTCCTATTATTGTTGGAATACAGGACTACTGATTTGTTGTCACAATATAACTTAGGTGGCCATTCAATTCCTTCCATAATTCGCAGCCCAATGGCAAGATTCCTCAGCTAAATCCCATGGTTGGATGCCTCATAACATGCTATAAACTCTGCTGCCAAGGTGGATGAAGCCGTAAGAGTTTGCTTAGCACTGCGCCAAGAAAATGCACCACCAACCAACATGTAAATATAGCCTGAAGTGGATCTTTTGCTGTCTTGGCATCCAACAAAATCTGAGTCAGAGTATCCATTGATCTCTAACTGGTCTAACCTCCTATATGTGAGCATATAGTCTTTTGTTCTCTTTAAATACCTCATAACCTTTTTGGCTGCTTTCCAATGATCCATTCCTAGATTGGTCAAATATCTTCATAACATCTCAACTATGAACGCAATATCTGGACGCGTGCACACTTGGGCATACATCAGACTCCCTGCTGCTGACGCATAAAGAATCTTTGCATTTCTTAAATTTTTAAGTTTCCTTTTGGGCACTGACTGAGTCTGAATTTGTCTCCCTTAGCAATTGAAGTATCTCCTGATTTAAATTCCTGCATGCCAAACCTTTTAAGTACCTTGTCGATATAGCTCCTTTGTGATGATCCTAGAATACCACGAGATCAGTCTCGATGTATCTGAATTCCTAATACAAATGAGGCATCACCAAGATCTTTCATTTCAAAATTTCTTGATAGAAGTTTTGTGCATCATTCCTATATCATTTGAGGCAAGCAGTATGTCATCTACGTACAAGACCAAGAAAATGTACTTGCTCCCACTGAATTTGTGATACATGCAATCTTCAACAACATTCACCTCAAAACCAATTGAGAGAATTACTTTGTGAAACTTGTGATACCACTGACGAGACACTTGCTTTAGTCCATAAATGAATTTTTTCAATTTGCAAACCATATTCTTTGAGTCTCTTGACACAGTTTTCTGGTTGCATTATATAGATTATTTCATCAACATTTCCATTGAGGAAAGCTGTCTTGACATCCATTTGATGGAGTTCCAAATCATAATGTGCAACAAGAGCCATGATTGTCCTAAAAGAGTCTTTCGATGAAACCGGAGAGAAATTATCTTTAAAGTCAATCCCTTCCTTTTGAGTATAGCCCTTAGACACAAGACGAGCCTTATACCTCTTGTCACGGTGAGAATCGGAGACCATAGCTATTGAGTTAACTAGGTTCACAAATCTTAATTCACCACCGATCTTTAATTTTTCCAAGGGAAGGGAAAAAGAATGAATAACCCATAAACATGCAATGCAATGCAAAGCAAGAGAGAATCTAAGGTTCGGGGGTTGGTTATACCTAGGGAAGGTGCTAGCATCCTAAGTATCTGTAGTACTCTACAAGAACCTCTTGTTTTAATGTGTTATTTGTTATTTGTTTGCTGAGGGTGAAAAGAAAAGGAAGACCTAAGGTGCTATTCCTAAGTATGCTCGCCAAGACATCACATCTCGTGCCTACGTATCTTGACTAAAAGAATCAGAGCATTCGTAGTTCCCCTCACTAAGGGTAAACAAAGTTTGTTGGTTGGTTTTAGGAGAAGAGACAAGTTGTCATCTTAAGGAGAATACTCAACTAAAACCACCACAAACATATGGAAGATGGATCTTTGTATCACATTAAGAGAAGGGCTCTGACTCGGATATAGAATCGACGAGTATGCCACATACCTCTCTCAAGTGGAAAAGAAATCAACATATTTCTCAACTATGTCATGGGGTGGGAGAATTACATCTCAACCAGGGATGACTCATATCTAATTCTCTCATGGGATAAAAAGGGAACCTAATTGTAGGTTATCTAAAGTTGAAAACATCCTAAGGGAAATTAGCCTAAGGATACAAACTAAGTGTTAGTATAAGGGAATAATCTAAGTGTATTCACTATGGTAATCAAACTAAAGGGGAATAAGGATCAGGCAAAGAAGTGAGAAGAGGAAGAGGGAAATGCAAAAGGTATGCAATGCACATGACAGTATAGTCAACCTAAAAGTTATTCCCTTGGACTCATAACATAGGCAACCACAACATCAGAAGAATGTAAATGATGGGCATCAAAAGTCAAAGCCAAAGATGGATGATGAATATTAACATGTAATACAACACCCAATCAATTTTTCGAGCGAATCACCACATCATGGATTAAGTATGCATCATGTTAAACACAAATGAGAAACAGGTATGCAAAACACATAAGGGTAGAGAACCCTAAACAGACATCAAATGTCAAAGTAACCAAGTAAGATGGACAAAGATGAAGTGAGAACAAAGAAGGGCAGTAAATACATCACACCATGTTCAAATCATAACAAAGACTAGAAGAGAATCAAAAGCATACAAGACATGCATCACACCAAATCTCCAACAGTTGACCACATATAACTCATACAAAGCACACTTAAAAAGATTAGTCATGTGGAATTAGGATTATAAACCAAGTAAGGGCGGAAACATAACCATGGATATCAACTTAAACATCCATTTATGAATACATAAGAGAAACAATAAGGTTCAAATCTAAAACATGCATCAAGACTAAGCAAGCATACATCATGGTCATCCTTAGAGAAAAGGAAATGTTCAAGCAAGGCATAAAGCACAAATGATCAAGTAAGGCATACCATATCATTAAGTTCAGAATCATACTCAAATGTATCATATCACATTCAGTTCCAAAATATCAAACCAAATCCACAAGCATCATGCTCAAAAGAGTTAGGCAAACACCATTTAAACCACTCATAAAGGGACAAAGATGATCATGTAAAGAAAGGGAAGAAGAAATATCAAACAATGACCAAAATAACATGAAATCAAACACTCAAATCAAGTCATTTCAAACATGTAAGAACTCATGAACATCCACTAAGTTCATTCAAGAGAGTACCTTAAGCAATTAGGTCAAAATACCAAATGAGCAAACTCAAAAACATCATCATCTTAAGATCTCAATTAAAAATAGGAAAAGGAATAAATGATTATGAAATCAAAGACATAATCAAGTTAAGGCAGTATGTAATCACATTCAAAAGCATTTCAAAACTCAATCAAGCACCAGTGATCAAAAGGTTAGGAATTAGGTCAAACACTAAGCATGCTCAAACAAAAGACACAAATTACAATTAGGCATTAAGAAAGGTGGAAGAAATGACCTAATGAGACTCAAACAAAGGCTCTACCTCATGATATTCCAAACAAGAGCAAGAAGGGAGAACAAACCCAAAGTGGTTGCACAAGTGCACCTCTAATCAATCCACAAAGTTCAAGCACATTCAAACAATTAAGCATGCAATGCATCACACATTAAAAAATAGTTTTGAGCTTCTAAAATTTATGGAAGAATGATCATGGTATCAAAAGATCAGTAAGTCAATGTGCTCTAAAAGAGTGCCTAAGAATGTGTGCAAAATAAGTTCAAACCATCCCAAACATTAGACAAACATGTCATCCATTGACCAAACAAGTTAGGTATCAAGAAGCATTTCACACAAGAACAAAAATACATGATCAAGACATCAAATGAACATTAAAATGTCCTACATACATGTACCTAAAAGTGTGCAAAAGGTTGGGTCAAGAATCAATTAGGAAGGACATGAATCAAAGTATTAGTTCAACTAGATCTAATAAATACATCACACCTTTAAATCAAAATAAAATATAAAAAATAATTGAAAATAAAAATAAAAATGATGAAAAATTAAATGACACATCAAAGTATTTAGAAAATATTTTTGTGGAATTTTTAGATATTTAGAACTATTTAAAATAAATCAAAACATAAACAGAAAAAGAAAATAAAATAAATACAGATATAATAAGGCAGGGGTGCATTCAACAAATCATGTTACAAAGGAGATCCAACTATAACACACTATTGGGCCAGAAAACTGGGTGTGTAGATAGCAAAAGCAACAAAGCCCATGATCCAAAAATAAGCAGCAAACACAAAACGAACGAAACACATCGTTTCATTAAAGGATGTGGTGTGCCACATCACTTTTTAACGCCTGCGTGTGCTAGTCAGAGGACACATCATCATACAACTCAACTAACACGTCAAACCACCGGAACCCTACTTCGGTCATCTTCTTCGGCCAACCTCGCCGGAGAAGTCTGTAAAACTCACTAAAAAACAAAACCCAAGACATGTTTTTGAAGGAAATTTCACGAGGAACAAGAATTTGGCCTTAGATTTTAAAAAAGGTGTCTCTAACATCATGAAATCAGTGCACGAATTTTTGATACACAAACTGAAAAGTGATTAAACAAACACAACAATCATTCAAACATTGCCTACACACAGTAGGGCTTCAGATGCAACCAACATGGACCTACATTTGTGCCTAAAATGATAGATTCAAGATGATAAAGTTCACCTAACGGAGCAACTCCGTTGGTCCTTCAAACTGTGTTAAAGCTTTAAATAAAATCTTCCAATGAACTCCTTGTGCTTCAATGAGTAGGAATCAAGCAAGAAATGGATAGAAACTTCAAGAAATTTTTAGATTCGAAGTGAGAGAATGTAAAGAAAATTTTGATGGTTTCAAGCTTCCTCTGTAGCAAAATGAGCTCCTTGTCGTCTAGGGTTTCCACGGAGTTAAATAGAGTGGGTTAGGATGATTTTTGAAGGCCCATGTTGTGTGTGAGAGTGGTTTTGCAAAATTGCCAATAAAACTCCAAATGTGATGCACACACGGGTTTGTCCTCATTCTCATGTCATTTGGGTCATCAGTCAGTACCAAGGAAGGTGGTGAAATGAATAATAGTGGTTTGGAGGAAAGAAAATGGACTTGTGGGGTGATTTGGTGATTTCCGCATATGGTGTAAAATTTTGAAAAATGCTTAAAAATAGGAATATATGTTTGCTCATTTTGGGTAAAATTTGGTGTTTTCATGTGATGATGATATGGTACAAAAGAGAAACAAAAATGTTCTAAATTATGACTTGGAAAGCAAGGAACCAACTCTTGTCACATAATCATGTATCCTTGTTCATTATGCCTTAACTTGCATCATAAACATACAATGACATGAAATTTGAGGTCATGATAAAGGCCATACCTTGAGGCACAAGTTTCATGTTGTAGGTAACTTGATTTGAGGCTTAAAAATTCATGTACTTTGGTCTTGAAGTGAAGGACCAAAAATAGGTCATCCAAAAATGGCATTGACTTAGAAATATCATAACATGAGTTCTACACATGGGAATGATGAGTTCTTGCACTTTTTCGAAAGCTTAGAGGATGAAGAAGAACTCTTATGTTTGAAGGAAATTCAGGAAAAGCTTGGATCCATGTGGAATTTGTCTTAGAAGTTGGTTTTCTTTGGATGATTCTAAGTCCTCTCAATTTTGAGACACCAACTTGAGGACATTATAACTTGAGATGTGTAAATCCAGTGGAGGAGTTCTTTACATCAAAAGAAAGCTTAAAAGAAGTTCTACAACTTTCATATTGATGGGAGAGTGGGATGAGGCTTGTATCATGGTGAAACTTGCCATGGAAGTTAGGTGCTAAAAAAGGGAATTTTACACTTAGAAACCTCTAAAACCCTAATTTAGCAACCTCTTGATTCTATGGTCCTCCTTTATTCTTCTTGATTAAACCTAACTATAGCACTTGTAGTGACTTGAAATGATCCCTCATGACCTAAATGACCAAAATTCAAGCCTTGAATTTCTTCAAAACCATAGTTGACTTTCCTTTGACCAGATGAAAATCTTAACCATTCCTCTGCCTACATGTACCCCTAAGGGACTTTGTGATGAGCCATTAGTCATATAAGAATCTTGGAAAACAATGATAATCCAAATGGATAAGGCTTGCCTCAAGAATCAACCATAAGATGTCTCCAGTCAAAACCCTAGCCTTGGTGCCACTAGTAGCTTGATTAACTGCACAACCTTATAACCCTAAACCCGGTGAACACATGATCTTGTTGAGATATCTTGGAGTATATGAACCCTTGGCTTGAAAAAACCTAGTTCTTGATTAGGAGTAATTGAGCCTTTGAAACACTTGATGCGAGGTTATTTGGTCTTGAATTTGATGGAGAGAGATCTCTTGAGAACATGAGAAATTGGTGAATTGAAGACCTCTCCAGGATTTGACTGATTAAGCTTTTAACCTCCTTGGAATGAAACCCTAACCCACAGATAAACAACAAGCAAGCAACACAAAGCTAAAAGATGGGTTAGTCATGCACATATGATTGACCTAAAATGATGTAAAATGATGCAAGAAGAGGTGGAATCTTAGAGTTGAAAATTAGGGTGTGACAGATGCCCTTATTTAAGTTTCTTCTATCCGGAGATATGAAGATTAAAACCTTCGTCTCAACGTGATAGGAGAGACTTAAATACAAACATGCACAATTTTTGGCCCTAAGATGCCACCAAATGCATATGATATGTCATGATATGAATGCAAGATGATAAATCTGTGACAGAAAAGATGCCACAGGAGAAAAAGTGTAAACTGGGAAGAGATCACAAATCCATGGGGAACATAAAATGGCAACTTCAAAGAGGAAAAGACCACTAACTACCATTGGGGGTAGTTTTAAACACAGTATCCCCAAATAGAACAAAAGTGTATTGCCTACTACCAAGGATATGGTATCCTAAACAACAGGCAAGAAACTTGAAAGGAAAGATAACCTACTACCTATGGTAGCCTAAGCAAAAGTATCCAATTGAAATAAAGGAACGTATATTACCTATTATCAAATAATGATAGCCTAAGAGAAAGATAATAAACTTGGGGAGAGAGAGTACCTACTACCAGACAAATGGTAGCTTAAACCAAAGATACCTGACCGAAAGACAAGATGTATTACTTACTATCTGTCATACCCTAATTTTTAACCATAAGATCCCACTTCTTTGTGCATCATCTTGCATAACATCTTTAGGTCATGATCTTTTGAGAATTATGTGAGCGTGTTTATTGTGACTAACCAATACAGGTGCAGTAATTTTAAGTGGAGATAGTACTCATTCTCACAGTCGCGCATTTCAGGGCATGACCTGTTGATCCTGAGTTAAGGTCGTCCTAGGGTTTCTACTTGGTATGGGCTCCACTTCTAGAATTCTTTCTTCATTCTTGGGCCATTCTTGGATCAATACTTTGAAGATATCTTGGATGGACTTTCTGGCTATATCTCATTAAGATCAAGATCAGGCATTGGTAGTGTATGGGTCAAGGATGCTTCAGGATTAAGATGCTAGGGTGTATGATTAATGTTTCATCATTGCTTCAGTTGAGAGTACTTGAAATTAAGTCATGGTGCAAAAGAGGAGGTCGTGGATTCATTAAGGTTAAGGTGATAAAGATGTGTGATTTGGTTTATAGATTCCTTATGACATCAAAGTTGACTCATTTTGTCTTGAATTCAAATGGTTTGATTTTTAACAGGAGATAAAACATGCGAAGAAGATTCATGTGGATTCATTAAAAATGCAAGTATCCAAATTTCGAACCTAAATGTCAAGCTTCAAGATGTGCTATAATCTTCAAATTTGTGAGTTTTCTTTACAAGAAGTGATTCCTATTGCACCATGAAAATTCACCAAATGCAAATCAATTCTAAAATTCAAGATCCAAAGTCCTTGCAATTCAAGTTAAAATACAAAACTCAATTCTAAGAAAATTCCAAAAGTTCAAGCTTAAGAAAGATTTAATTTCATCAAGGTATTCCGAAATTCAAGATTAAGCATGAAAATTCAATATCTTTTCCACAAAGCAATGGTTACAAGTTGAAGAATTCTATGTTATAAGAATTTCAAACCATCCAAGTGAATAATTTGGAATCCAAATTACAATGGCTTCTTGGAGAGACAGTGTAGTGCATGGTCACAGTTCACTTTTGGGTTTTTTAGGTGACTTGGTTTTTAGATCTCAAAAAGTTTGTGATGCTGCACTGAAGCAGAGTCATGCTTCGTCCACACTGTATTATTTGTATAGTATGGTGATTCACAATTAACACAAGATCTCAAAGGATTCCTTCATCAGAAGAATTTCACATTTGAGGCTAATAATTCTCCCAAGTATTGGTGTATTTCGTGATCATTACCAAGAAGTGCTACAAAATCATCATCAAGCATTCATCATGAGAACAGTCTGAAATTGTATGAAATTGTCAATCAAGCATTCATAATCATTACCAAGAAATTGTATGAACAGTCTGAAGTGCTACAAAACCAAAGTCTAATAATCATCAAGCATTCCTAAGTCATTAATAGCCACAAAATAAAAGCAAACTTCATTGTCCTCACGTTATTAGAAATATTGAACAGTGGTTGATAGTGGAACTCTTGTGAAAAGCTTGAAAAGAAGAAAAAGTCCACGCGGTATCCCTGGCAAGTTGGATCTTCTGCTAATTGTTGCTCTTAAAAGGGCAAAAATGCACGACGACTTGAAGCCATGAAGGAGGATTCCTCTGAATATGACAGTGACAATAGTTTTGATGATAGTAATCATAATCATAATTTTGGTGTCGCAGATCAGTTGGGATTAGGCCTTGACTCTCTAATACCAGAACATTGTGGAGTATACAGAGTCTGTTATTTGGTTTCTTGGAAGGTCCCTAGATACTAGTTCAAAACACAAGATTTCTGAACTTGTTTCCTGACGTAATTAGGTGCATCTTTGAGACACTTCATTGCTGCTAGCTAACCATCCAAATTCTCGCATATATAGTACTCTGAGTGCCTGAATGGAATTTGATGGGCACTATCTTAAGAATGAACCTTGCGTTGCCTACAGCTCTCCAGAAATACCTTACTGCAGGATGAAGTTGGAATCACTGAAATCAGAGACAAATCAGAAACAAAATTCACTGATAATCGCATCATAGTGAAATACACAATCACATATTTCCAAAATAAAAATGGCATGTTTGAATCAAATCATCATCATCAAAACCAGTTCCACATTTTCCAAAACACACACCAGCATGTTGACACAGATCACGCAAGGAATTCATCACAATATGACACAATCAAACACACTGAAATCAAAAGGGAAAGAATGAGACATGTAATCACGTATTCGCGGCAAGTTTTCAAAATTCTTTAACGCAAAATCGAACATGTCAGGAATAGAATCGACAAAGCAATCTGCAGCACTCATTTCAGAATCGGTGCGTTAAATGTCACAAGGACTATAAATTGGATTCACATACGTACACAAAGTTCAGGACCGAACAGGGAAGAAAAAAAGATAGCAGAGCATTACGAAATAATTTTCACTCAAATAATACACACGCAATAGCAGTGCATAGAAAGTTACACAACACCAATCCGTTCGCAGCATTGACAACCACAAATCACAAACACGCAGACATTTCACAGAAAATGGATGCAAAATTCACAGAGAGAGCAGATACATCATACACAGTGAGAGAGAGGTCGTGAAAACACACGGTTTCAAGATTTATCATTCATATGCAAAACACATACACATATCAATATTTAAGAAGTTATCAGTGAAAATTGCTCACGAATTGAAGAGCAATTCCAAGGAGCATAGGAGGAAAATTGAAGTTGATGAGATTCATACCTTCATTCGATTCTCAATCTGTCCGTGCCGGTGAAGTTTTGTGTCAAGAGAGAGATACACACGCTCCAAAACCCTTGCTGAAGAATTTTTCCAAGAGGTACCTTTTGAACTTCTTTTTCTTTGATTTTGAACTATCCTCGTTTGACCGTGTGTTGGTGATATCTCTGAGTATATAAATTTGTCCTCCTTGCTCTGATTTGTGTCGTTTTTGGTTTGTTTCAAATCTCGGGTTTTATGTGGGAAAGGTTTCAATTTGAACGTTTAATTGAGTTTTTAGAAAAATCCAATTTCGGATTCGTGGAGAGGATGAGAAATAGGAGGGGTTAGTGTTTAGGTTAAGACATTTTGAGTGTTTGGCTACCGGAGAAGACGGTGGCGCCGCCCTAGGCCGCCGGCCTTCTCCGGTGATGTTTTTCATTTCCGGCAGAGACGGTGAAGGAAAGAGAAGGATTGAAGTAGGGTTGACAACGGTCGGATTGGGTTGGGTTCGGGCCCAAACGCTCAATCCGGCCCAAACCACGAATTTAGAACAAAGATCCAATTTCGACCATTTATGTGATCGGTTTTGTCGATGGTTTGTCGGATTGTCGGTTCGGTTGGAACGATTTCATCATTAATCTTCTTCATTTAGTTATATTTTTTCAATTCACATGTCAATCTTTAAGAAAAAAATTATTCTATTTTTTAATTGTGTTTAAAATATTAATCATTTTAAAGCCAAATAAAATCTATTAACATATTTTATTTAACTTATGATCAAACGAATTTAAAAAAAAAAAATATAAAAGTATCTTGTTGTATGAAACTTTTAGAATACATATAGATGAAAACAACTTGTTTTTAAAAGTTTAGTATATTACAACATACAGATAAAAACATAAAAAAAAGTAATGGATAAGCATGAAATTACAATATAAAGTTTCATTGTTTCTTCCTATACATTATTCAGTCGTTCATCTTTCCAAGCAACAACAACAACAACATCGTTCATCTTTCCAACCAACAACACTAAGCTTCAACAAACACAATTTTCCCAACAAATAACAATACCAAGCTTAAGCTAAAGCAATTAAGAGGAATAAAACTGAGACAAAGATAACAAAGCCAACAACACCATCACCAAGCTTCAACTAACATTATTGAAGATAATAAACAAAACAGAGGAGACAGAGATTAAATTACATGAGTTAAAATCAAAATCGAAAGGTTTAACTTTGATTTAGTTGTGAGAGCAAATGAATAGAGAGAAGAAAAACTGAAACACAAATAGGGAGAAAGAATTGAACATGCAAGACAAATTGGAAGAGAGCTAAATTGTGACGGCTAGGGTTTTTCAGTCATATAGTGGTATTTGGATATGATGGGGTATTGGGCTTAAAAAGAAATCAGTCCAGCAATTGTAATTATAAAGCAGCAAAGCGGTCGGTTTCAGTTTTTATTGGATTAAATTAGTCCAACCTAACCAAACCGCTCAAAACCATTGAAAACCGGTTAATTCACTTTATCAACCTGACACCCGTTTTGAAACCGACCACGTACAAACGGTTTGCATGGATCGGACGGCTTGGAGCAGTTTTCTAAAAACCTATCCACCCCTAGATTGAAGGGCTGATAGATTGACTTTGGCCCTTATGTTTATCTTCATGACCTTATGAACATATATCCATGCCCGCATGTCACGATTTGGATCGCAGTTAGGATTATGATGATGACACGTGTCATCATCATAACGCATCATCAACATTCTTTTAATTATTCCATGTGCGCTACGCTTTCATCTTGCCGTATACTGTAGCTTTCGGATCCTTAGATGAGTCTAAGTCTTTGACTGTCCATGTGATCCAACGCACAGGATTCCTCCCAGAAATCAACTCAGTTGACTGGAGTCTATGGAAGACTCCTGCGAATGGGCCCTTGTTAGTGGGCTTGGATTGGTTTTTTTCTAATTACACCCCGTTTTGCCAATTATCCCAGCCCATTTTCTTTTTGATTTCTTTTCTTTCTCATTTTGCTTTATTTATTTTTATTTTAGCTTAGTTGTTTTTTCCTTATTTTATATTTATATTTATATTGTTATTATTCTAAAAAAATACAAAAAATATATTTTTAGTTTATTGTATTAAATTATTTTATTTAATATTAATTAATTTAATAAAGAATTAATTTTATTAAATATTCGACTTTAATTTAATTAATTATATTAATCCAAAAAACTCAAAATCTCTTTTTTAATTAATTATTTTCTTTAACTCCAAAAATCCAAAAACATCGTTTATGTTTTATTGAAATTCTGGTATGACAGACCCAGATGTCGAATAAACATGTCGAGACATCTGGTCTGTTATCAGCAACATATACAAGATATAGACAGTTAAAGAAGTTGCTAAGTAGTAAAGTGCACACAAGAATTGTTTACCCAGTTCGGTCTAACAACCTACATCTGGGGGCATACCAAGCCAGGAAGGAAGTCCACTATTAGTAGTATCAATTCATAGACCCTACAACCAACACACCGGTTGACGATCTACTCACTTAATAACTACCCAATGACCCTTCTACCTAAGTTCTCCCTAGATAAGAGACTCCATCTCTCTCCCAATCATCGCAATGATGTCTACCAGTCAACACCTTAGCCACTGCATCAACAACTTGATTTCCAACAACTCTTCAATCACAGAAAAATAGAAGACACACTTCAAAGACACACCTTGGTCTTGCTTAAGAGCATCAACCAAGAACAATACACTCGTGCTTAAAAGCTTTGAGTGAACAAATTACAACTCAACTAAACAGTCCAACTCTAAGTACAAAACAGTACCAGAGTGGCTCACAATTTCACACAAACCCTAATGATCTACATCTTGGACCCGTCCTTTTTCTAGGTTACAAGCATTCTATTTATAACTTATTCCCAACTGGATTTGGGCTTCAAATCACAGCATAACAGCTGCTACAAGTCAGCAGAAACTTCTGCTACATAATAGGTCTTCAATCAATTCCTTACTAATTTATCTCCATAATTAGAAAGTCATTATTCTTCAATATTCTTCTTGAAACCTATAAAACAGCACCACACAGGATAACATAATATTCCCATAAACATTCCTTACATTGGGCTTGGGCATTAGCATATCTTAGTTTTAATTAATAATTAAAACTAATTATTCTCCAAATCTTTATGCATGAAAATAGCAACTCCCTATTCTTCATAAACAAATTGCCTCCAAAAATAACACTCCAATATATTACCACTTAAGTAAATTTCGCAGCAATCAGATAACATAAACACACAAAAGATTGCTAAAAATAGTGCAGCAAATAAAACCTAAAACCAGAACTGGAAGTTCTGTCAGCTGATGTCAAAACATCGTGTTTGACATCAAGCACACAGTCTGCAATACTAACAAACACCACCAACATTTCACCTGCAGAATGTTAGAGACAACATGTCAAGATATCAAGTAGAACATCTTGATGCAACACATTGTTTTACCAAAATTGCTGCCAATACAGAACCAACAAACTCCCCATTTGGCAAATTTTGGCTAAAACAACTCCATATCAGAGATTCCTGCAGTAGAAACAGCACACGCCAGACAACCACATCTAACCCAGAAAGCCAACCAACCACAGAGAGCCAACCAACCACATCATTATTATGCCAACATTACTAAGCCACACTACTCTCCCCCTTTTTAGCCATAATTAGACAAACTCCACTAGGAAACTTCCATAGCAACCAGAACAAATAAGCAACATTCAGAACAAATCCATAGAGAAGAGAGTACATTAATACAGACCAAGCACCAAAAGTTCCAAAGGCAAACTCTGAATCATCCAACCAACATACTCAGAACAGAACAGACTATTCTACATCCTTGTAAGATTGGTTCAATTACGAAATCCAGACACAATAGTTGAACAAACCTACTTCTCTCCCCCTTTTTGGCCAAAAATTGACAAACATTGGGGTAAATGTACATTTCTGATTCAATCCATTGACACCCTAATCGATAGAACCAGGTCTAAATTGTCAAGTCCACCATGAACTTCACCAGTAACACAATGTCACGACATCTTATCTGACATTACACCCTCACCAGAGGTATTCTATCACAGACTGCTTGAAGCCACAAACAATCTTGATAAACAACTGCACTACTTCAACAATATATCCAAAACAAAAGTTCAACTCTCCCTATCTAAGATAACCAGTGCTCCTTTGCAAGAGCGCACCCTCTGTTCAACACACCTGCTGAACGCATTCACTTAATGCTTGATCCTCAAGCAATCCATGTACCACACAAGTACATTTAACAGACAGAAGTTCTCCCCCTATATTTCACAAATGATGCTCCTTCAACAAGGAACACCCCAAAATCACCAATGATATCCCATGACACCTTCATGATCATATAGTAAGAAAGTACCAGGATCACATCCTTGTACTACAACCAACAAACTCTTGGATTGAGACCAAAATCACCATTGATCCCTCTCATCTAGAAACCATCCATACCCTGTACAAATCCACCTTGAATTTTACATCCATAGACATTCTTGTTCCTTGAGATACAATCCAATTGAATCTGGAATGCTTCACATTCAACAAGAGACATACAAAACCCCTTAGTTTGCTAGCTCGCCCAGATGTTCTTCAAGCTTGAAGGACATCAAACACATGCTCCAGAAATCCTCAGCTTATTTGCTCCACAAGCACCAAACTGATCCACTTCTCTCTAGCATGACTTGTAGCAGAGGAAACCACACCTCCACAAGCATTCTGACCTTAGCAAGAGTCAGTCTTCCAGATAAATACCCACAAGATGAAAGAGGTGATGGAGACCTCTTTAAATATCCACACAGTTTTCTTAGGAAATAACGATCTTGGTCAATGAGAACATTATTTGAGGAAGAAATCCAACAACAATGCACCGTCCAAGACAGATTATGACTATCATCAGAATTCCAATACATGTGCATGCAAAGACAAACATTCCATTTTACACATCCTCTTGACAGCACCGTCCACAATACTTCCTTGTATGGCTCAAGGAGAAAACATGTCCCGAAAAATGTCCTGACATCCAATCAGACACTGTCTTCTTTCTCTTGTATGCACAAAAGCTTGACCAACACAGCTTCAACCATCCAGTCAGGAATGCTTCACACAATCATTCACAAGTTCTGAAGCACAAACACACTACCTTCCACTAAACTCTAAGTAAACTCCTCTTACTTAGAATTAATAACACACACCAAGACAAGTGTGACATCTCCCATCAACAAAGACCTTCACAGAGTTCTTCCAAAATCTGCAGAGAAAAATAAATTCTCCCAGACACAAACAAAATTGTCCTTCAGACTCCTCCTCAGAAGCATGTGCGCACATGATTCAAACAATTAGCTTCACATGGCTAGAACCATACATGTCCTATTAAGAACACACCAAAACTCCATCCAACAGCCTAATGTCATAACATGTTATCTGACATTATATCCTCTGCCATTACATCCACTAGTAGTTGTTGATACTAGTGAGGTCTTCAAAAATAGTAGTCATGCTTTGCCAGAACATACTACTAAAAACAAGATCAGAATCTCCACATTCTAATCCACATAGTCAGAAACACCTCTTCTGACAAAAATGCATGAGCATCCAACTCCAAGTGCACAATCTCAATCATCTTCCAAATATAACCATCAACAATCATGATGTTACAATCATCATTTGGGACATCAGCTTCCCATCACCATTCAAAGGACTCATTGCACATAGAAGTCCTTCAAGAAGCTCCCAATAAAACACAGCCAGAGCAGCTTATTCAGGTTAACATAAACACCTGATCACCATAGAGAGAAATAAACTCGCACACCCTCTCTGAAGCAAAAAGGTCATACTGCAGCCTTGCATACTCACATCAGACAAATACTTAGCTCCCGTAAAAGTATTTTTCATTAGTCAGATGCACACCCTTATCAGAGGACAGACAAATACTCAGCTCCTGTCAAAGTATTTATCATTAGTCAGATAAGACTACCTTCTCACACAAGGTAGGACATTTGGTCTGACATTCTTCTTTCGTACACATTAGGCATCTGTTGATTCTTCTTCATGACAGACCATCATGACAATCATTCACACCACAAAATCATTCCAGATTAGGTAAGTGTCTTGACCTTTCACTCCACCCTGAGCTAAACAAACTTCCTTGGCTGAGGAAGCAAAGAACTGAAATGATGTTTCAACATCAGTTCCGACACCAGTCTAAATCACATAGATATAAACATTTACTATGGCTTTGGAGACAACAACCATAGTAATCCACACACATCTCTTTCAAGGGACATAAGAGGATCAACCATCAGTAGCTGATCAACCTTCAAAACCAGATCATACACACAAGCAGGAACCTGCATACTCTACATCTCAAGAATCTTCTTCTCAAACTTCTAATGTTCAGACCTCTTGTCTGACTTTGAGATGTTGGATGCCATCCTTCTGCACCTAAAGAGGATATTCCCTCTAACAGGTTTCTGGAGCATACTAAAAAAACATTGACTGGTCATCACAAATAGATTATTCAGAAAAAAGATATGCTTCTCCCAACACTTCAACCTACAAGGATGCCCTGCAATCCTTGCAAAAAAAAATGTTCCATTATGTGAGGACACCACATAACTGAACTCCAGCTTAAGAAGAAACTTCTCTTGCAGATACCAGGGAACCATAATCCTTTGGTCCCAAAAAAAACACCAACTCCTCCTTGCTCCAAACACAAATCTGAAATGCTCATCCTAGATGGTTTGGATGACATTCCAACAATGAAGACACCAGTCAACCAGTTAGGTTAATACATATCCTCTTTGCACAACCCTTTGAGTTTCTCTTCCACTAGAACAAGAGTTCAATGCTCTCATAGACTTGATAATGATATCAAGTTTGAGTAAACAACCTTCATCCTGTTTTTGAGAAACACCACCAGAAATATTGAGAAAAATAAATTCTCAATACGAAGATGTCAAGAAATTATGTCTGACATTTCTTCGAGTTCTTCCAGCATCAGATTAAGGACTCCCCCTTATTAACTGCTAAGAACTCCTAAGGGAATTATTCATTCTCCCATCCAATAGCTGCACATCCTGTGGTTAGTACACACATATAACTCCTTTCAAACAGAATCTGCTCCATGGCCATAAACAAGATTGCATACATCTGGCTGCTTTGTTCAGAAGGAATTTTTAGATTTCAGAGAGAATCTCCTTGACATTTGAGCTTGACCTCCACAAAAAAAAACAGCCTTTGTACTACTACTCACTTGGATCATAAATACACTAATCCAATGAGTGACAATATGTTGATCATCTCTTGACCAACACACTTATCTAAGACATGTTTCTTGATAGAAACTTCTTAGACACACAACCCAGATGCCTCATCTTCCAAGCCAGAAGTAGGTTCCAAACAGATGTGATCAATACACATTTGTTTAGCCCCCAAGCATCTGTTATGCCATACCTTTATCCAACAAGATTCTGCACAATATGCTGGTTTTATGTTCCAACATCTGGTAGGACATTAGTTCCCTTCTCAAGAAACACACCAAGAGATCCTTTATCAAAGCCCAGAGATTGGCCTTGTAGGGTTGGAAGCAAGAATAAATTGCTTCTAACTTTCTTCAGATCTCTTTTCAACAAACTCATATAAAAGTTCCTTTATGAGTGGACTTGGGATGAACCTCAAGTATCTTTGGCAACTCTAACAAGCTAGTTGAAGATATCCTCAAGTATCACCACACCATGTGATACACATTCAGAGGAGAACAGAGTGTTGCAGCCTTAACACATAAAACCACCAGGAGTTTTCTGACAGATACATATGTAGCGGAACACAGATAAAGAAAACCCCTCAATAACCTTCAGACAAAACTTAATAACCTTTGCACAAACACCACACTCCAGGTGTAATAGGCCAGCATAGGTTGAAAATAAATCACCCCACAAAGCAGCTCACCACCAAAGCTACACGCCTGACAACTTCAAACAGAGCCAATACACACCCTATCATGAATAGTCCATCCTCTACTTCAAGGGACCATTCAAACAACATATGAACTGACCTAGTCCAAACAACTTTTCAGCACAACTATCTTCCTTGCACATGAACCAGAAAGTATCTTCCCTAGGATCTCACCCAGAAAAACAAACAGGATGCCTGCTTTGATACCAATTAAAATTCTGGTATGACAGACCCAGATGTCGAATAAACATGTCGAGACATCTGGTCTGTTATCAGCAACATATACAAGATATAGACAGTTAAAGAAGTTGCTAAGTAGTAAAGTGCACACAAGAATTATTTACCCAGTTCGGTCTAACAGCCTACATCTGGGGGCATACCAAGCCAGGAAGGAAGTCCACTATTAGCAGTATCAATTCATAGACCCTACAACCAACACACCGTTGACGATCTACTCACTTAATAACTACCCAATGACCCTTCTACCTAAGTTCTCCCTAGATAAGAGACTCCATCTCTCTTCCAATCATCGCAATGATGTCTAGTAGTCAACACCTCAGCCACTGCATCAACAGCTTGATTTCCAACAACTCTTCAATCACAGAAAAGTAGAAGACACACTTCAAAGACACACCTTGGTCTTGCTTAAGAGCATCAACCAAGAACAATACACTCATGCTTAAAAGCTTTGAGTGGACAAATTACAACTCAACTAAACAGTCCAACTCTAAGTACAAAACATTACCAGAGTGGCTCACAATTTCACACAAACCCTAATGATCTACATCTTGGACCCGTCCTTTTTCTAGGTTACAAGCATTCTATTTATAACTTATTCCCAACTGGATTTGGGCTTCAAATCACAGCATAACAGCTGCTACAAATCAGCAGAAACTTCCGCTACATAATAGGTCTTCAATCAATTCCTTCCTAATTTATCTCCATAATTAGAAAGTCATTATTCTTCAATATTCTTCTTGAAACCTATAAAAGAGCACCACACAGGATAACATAATATTCCCAGAAACATTCCTTACAATGGGCTTGGGCATTAGCAGATCTTAGTTTTAATTAATAATTAAAACTAATTATTCTCCAAATCTTTATGCATGAAAATAAAAACTCCCTATTCTTCATAAACATATTGCCTCCAAAAATAACACTCCAATATATTACCACTTCAGTAAATTTCGCAGCAATCAGATAACATAAACACACAAAAGATTGCTAAAAATAGCGCAGCAAATAAAACCCAAAACCAGAACTGGAAGTTCTGTCAACTGATGTCAGAACATCGTGTTTGACATCAAGCACACAGTCTGCGATACTAACAAACACCACCAACACTTCACCTGCAGAATGTTAGAGACAGCATGTCAAGACATCAAGTAGAACATCTTGATGCAACACATTGTTTTACCAAAATTGCTGCCAATACAGAACCAACATTTATTTCAAGTTTCTTCTGGTCATTGACTTTTTCTTCGATGTATGAATATTATTAATTTTCTTGGTTTATATCTAGCTGTATATCTTGTCATATCTGTATATATTATGACATTTCGACCTCGTGAGTTTGTATTGATTTCTTGTTATGAGATTACCCTACACTTATCTATCTTGATGTTTGAATTTATCTTCATGTTTATTTAAGATTCCAAAGGAAAGGATCTCCCTTGTTGACTCCATGTCACGATTAGGATAACTTAGCCTAATTTTACTTCCTTACCCTTTCAACTTAACTTTAACTTTGGAGTCGCCGCACTCCATGTAAGCGTCTCGCCATGGATGCTTACTTCCCCCTTGGAACCTTGACCACAGTCAAAAGTTCCTCACCATCTTTGAGGGGAACTACGAATGCTCTGATTCTTTTAGTCAAGATACGTAGGCACGAGATGTGATGTCTTGGCGAGCATACTTAGATACTAACCCCTAGGTCTTTCCCTTAGCAGATACCCTTAGCAAGCAAGCAATAGATAACACAAATACTAACAAGAGGTTCCTGTAGAGTACTACAGACGTTTAGGATGCTAATACCTTCCCTAGGCGTAAGCAACCCCCGAACCTTAGATCTTTTAAGTTTTTTTCGTTCTTGAACCTTTCATTTGGATAAATAAAAGACGGTGGTGAATAGTTAAAGATTTGCGATTCAAGTTAATATAATAACTTGACATCCGATTCTCACTGCAACACTATCAAACATATGATAGCCTAAGCAAAAGTAATCACTCACAAGGAAAGATGACCTACTACCGAACAAGTGGTAGCCTAAGCAAAGGTATCTGACCAAAATCAAATAGACATATTACCTACTATCAAACAGATGATAGCCTAAGTAGAGGTAAGAAACTCGGAGAAAGATGGCTTACTACCAACATCTGGTAGCCTAAGCAAAGAGCTCCGACCGAAAAGATATAGTGTATTACCTATTATCAAGCATGATAGCCTAAGCAAAGGTAATAAACAAAAGGAAATATGACCTACTACCAACATGGTAGCCTAAGCAAAGGCATCTGTCCAAAGATATAGACATATTACCTACTACCAAACAAACGATAGCCTAAGCAAAGGTAATAGTCTTGAGAAAAAATATCACATACTACCTACTTGTGGCAGCCTAAGCTAAGGTGTCCAAATCTGAAGGAAAGATTACCTACCACCAAGTGTATGGTAACCTAAGCAACAGGTAACTGACCCAAAAGGTGTAGTGTATTACCTAGTATCAAGCATGATAGCCTAAGCAAAGGTAATAAACTTGAAAGGAAAGAGTACCTACTACCAGACAGACGATAGCTTAAACCAAAGGTACCTGACCAAAAGACGAGATGCATTACCTACTATCAAACATATGATAGCCTAAGCAGAGGTAATCACTCAGAATAGATAGACATAGTACCTACTATCAAACATATGGTAGCCTAAGCAAAGGTAATAAACTTGAAAAGAGAGACCACCTACTACCAAACATGTGGCAGTCCTAACAAAGGTGTCTGACTCAGAAGGAAAGATTACCTACTACCAAGTGTATGGTAGCCTAAGCAAAGGTATCTGACCAAAAAGATAGACATATTACCTACTATCAAACAAATGATAGCCTAAGCAAAGTTAATAAACTTGAAAGAAGATACCCCTTACTACCAAACATGTGGCAGCCTAAGCAAAGGTGTCTGACTCAGAAGGAAATATTACCTACTACCAAGTGTATGGTTGCCTAAGCAAAGGTATCTGACCAAAAATAAGCTTCTATGATCAAAATATGATTTAGCTTTTTCTTTAACTAAATGATTTATTTAGAAAGGATAAATAAACCTCCCCACGCCTCTGGTCCAAAGCCACGAACGGGTCTTAGTTTCTTCTTTAACCAAGCATTCCACTTGAAAAGGGTAAACATAAACCTCCCCTCGTCTCGGGTCATAAGCCACAGACTGGTCTCAGTTTCTTCTTGGAATGGTGAATAGTTATGGGAAAGCATCTTTATAGGGAATTAGAACTTCACTGGAGATTGAGGACTTCAGCGGGAATCCATAACTTACTGGAGATTAGGAAAATTCACGGGGGATCTTCAAAAGAGATACATGCCGGTTGACTTGTAAACATGTCTTCTTATATAAAGAGAAAGATCATCTGAATCTTCACCAAACTCTCAAAGAGATACCATTTGATGGAAGACAAGTTGAATAGTTGACTCACTGGGGAGAACATCACTGAGGAGAAATATTGTTGTTGTTTGAAATTGCATTGGAGCAAATAAAATCCTTGTACTAGGATGTCTCAAATAAAGAGAAACACTTGTAAAGTTTTCAACAAACTTCTCTGACGGATTTCCGAAGAGATGCCATTTGATGGAAGAACAGTTGATAATCTTGATAATTCACTGGGGATAGACAAATTGTCTTGAAGAGAGACTGCCATTTGCCATCCAAATAGAAAACCTGAGAACAAAACAAGTTGCTCAAATAAAGAGGCTACCACTTGTCGTCTGGGTATAAGTTCCAATAAAATGTTATAACAGCATTGATGCAGAAAAGATTGTCTTTGACAGTGATCTTCAAACAGATTCTTCCCTAGGAGACAAAGTGCAAAATAAATTCATGCTCGATCTAGGTTTAAAAACCTAGAGAGACTCAAAATCATGTTTGTCAAGGACCAAAGTTTAATTCAGGAAATAACTGAAGAGAAACGGTCAAGTAAAACTCGATCCAACGAGGAATGAACTCAACTGGGGGTTCATCTTTATCCAAAAATGGAAAAGAAAACTAAAGCAACCATCTTCCACGAGGATCAAACTCAGTGGGGAATTAGAAATGATGTACACTTTCTGCTTAAGGTTGGCGACTCTACTGGAGAGAGAGGACATACCCAGTCACTTGGGGATAAACAAAAACAAAGTGAATGAATAAACAAACATCAAAAAAATTCAAAATGCACATATGCCATGTATATCTGTATGAATGAATGTATGTCTTGCTATGCTTATGCTGACAAAATAAACGAGGAGAAGTAAACTGAAGATGAAATAAACATCTCGACAAGGATACTTAGCCAATCTCCACAAGATGGAAACATCACTAGGGATGAATGGGAAGCCACATATGGAATCACAGTCCTGCTTCAAGGCTTCAAACTTCTCTGGGGAAAAGAGAGTACTCCACTTGGGGATATAACATTATGACTTCACTTAGGGGATTGTCACAATGAATCCGGTGACTCTGTTGGGGATGAGAAAGATCCACTGGGAAAGGATCAAACTCGCGATTGGAGAGACTTCATGGGGATATAATAAATATCCAAAGCGAACTGAAGTAGTTTGAATGAGAGTTGTAACCGGAGATTCCAGAGCTGAGTCCACATAGGGGATAAAATAAATACCCACTTCATTAGGAAAGCTCAGATCAAAGTCGTAGCTGCAGATGTCAGAGTTGAGACTTCATGGGGATGAATTAAACATCCACTTCGTTGGGGAAAATTGAGTTATAAGAGATTCACTGAGGAGTGAAATAGTCATCCACTTCACTGGGGGAAGATTGAAGCCAAGGAAATTCACTAGGAATTCTTAGGCCACCAACTGGGGAAATCTTGCATCAAACATGCCATAACTGCTCGAAGTAGAGACTCACCGGGGAATTGTCATGACCACCTAAAGTAAAAACTTACTGGGGACATGGGTGAATGATGCTATAAGAATAAAGCAATTCTACATCGACAGACTGCGTGGTGGTCATCACAAATGAACAACAATGCTTGTGAATGGATAAAAACAATCTTTAATTCTCAAATGCCCCAGATTACATAGCTTATGGGAAGAAGACATCTCAACAGGGTTTTACAAAAAACTTGGCATCCAAAATGCTCCAATATTCTCAAACTCTTGGAGAGATTAATCAAATCTCGACATAACTGTAGCGTGCGATTTTTGTCGGTGACGCGACCACCTTACCGCAATGGTTGAAATGGGTGCTACTTTCCGATTTCTTATTTATCCTATGAAGCTAGAAAGGAAAGGGAAGATATCTAAAACTAACCTTGCATGCAAATGTTTTCTTTAACAAATGCTAAGAGATTTTGGGGTCCGGGGTCAGATTATACAAAGGGAAGTTGTCAATTACCCATCGTATATATGGTTATCCATAGATTTCTTTGGCATGTTTTTCTATACTTTCTTTTACTGTTATGGGTTGGGAAAGTTTCTCCTTTGGGAGTGTTGAGAGAGTATTTTTGTTGTTTTCGGGTTTTTCGATGTTTTTTGCAAGGTACTGGGCCTAAGGTTTTTGATTTGTGTGCTCGCTAAGATTTCACAATTTTATGCTTACGTATTCTCATAAAGATAACAGGGAAATCAGAGCAATCATAGGAAAGATGTTTGATGTCTTGTTTAAAGCCCAAGATTGAAGCTAAAAGTTTGACTGAGAGAGAATTTGTCATCTCTAAAGGGAGATATCTCACCTATTCATCACAGATGCTGGGATTGGTTTAAAGGGGAATTAATTTAACTGGAATGTATGGAGTCCAACAATGCCACAACTTCCTTTATAAGGGAAGTGTCTTGAAGGAAGAAACTTTAACTCAGTGTAGAGCAATGCCATTTTTCCTTAGGAGTCATCCATGCTAAGAGAGGGACATTGGATTAGATGTAAATAATCCAGAGGCTTGCCACTTATAGCAATTAGATGAAAGAAGGGATTTACCAAGATAAAGAGGGACTACAGGTTGGATTTTTGAATCAACAAGTGTGCCACTTACAACAATTATCTGGAATTAGGGTTTTTTGATTGTCTGTTTTGATGTGTGATGTACAGAGAAATGTCTTTCTACAGAGAAATATTGATTTCCTCTGAGGGGTGTTGATTTTTGTGTGCCTTGATCAAAGCCCATGGTTGAAGCTAAAAGGTTGACTCTGTTTAGGGAGTTTTATGTATGTCTTGTACAAAGCCCAAGATTGAGGCTGAAAAGAATTAACTCTTCCGGGGAAAGTTTGGTGTGTCTTGTACAAAGCCCAAGATTGAGGCTAAAAGAATTGACTCCACTAGGGAGGTTTTATATATGTCTTGCACAAAGCCCAAGATTGAGGCTAAAAGTTATTGACTCGGCTGGAAAATATTTTGTCTGTCTTGTACAAAGCCCAAGATTGAGGCTAAAACTGCTGAGGGAAAATCATTATACAAAGTCTAAGAGGAGGCTGGTTGGGGAGTTTCTTATATGAAGCCTAAAAGGAGGCTAACTTCTGTTGAGGATTATTGAGATCCAGAGACAGGTCCAAGTTGGGGAATCAACTCTTGCTGAGGAGTGAAGAAGAGTTGAAATATCAGATGCCTTGAGGTTCTGATTTTTCTTAGGGTTTATTGGTGGTGATTTGACCTTAGCTGGGGAATTTAAACTGAAGGCTTAAAGATTGAGTTTTAAAACCTACGGAGGTTCTAACTTTGGTGGAGATTGATCACGTGATCAGGATTTTTCCTGTGCTTTTAGGAAACTTGAGGGTTTCTTTGAGATCCAAGAGGAGATGAGACTTTCCAAGTCTACTGGTATGAAAAGGTTAACTCTTAGTTAGAGGATGATCTTTGTATAATGCCCAAAAGGAGGCTGATATTTTAAGGGATGAGAATCAACCCTAAACTGGTCTGATGTTTTGGAATTTTGACTCTCTGGAGGATTGAACTAGCAAAAGATGACTAGGTTCTGTCCTATACCTGTAGGAGGTCTTTGGGTCCTTGTACTAAGCCCAAGAGGAGGCTAAGAACTTCTAGGAAGCCTGAGGGTCCTTGTACAAAGCCCAAGAGGAGGCTAGGGATGCTTTTAGGAAGCCTGTGGGTCCAAACCTAAGAAAAGTTCAAGAAAGGTTTCACCGAGAATATCCTTTCCTTAGTGAACAGTTCTAGGGTTTGAAGAAATTCAAGAGAGGTTTCACCGGGAATTAATCCTCTCTGGGGGAAATGATTTTATTATACAAATATTTCTAAGTTGTGACAGTCTTGAGTAAAGTTTCACCGGGAATAATCCCTTCCTCTATTCCATATTGCATAAGCCCAAGAGGAGGCAAGACTGTATCTGGAATTTCCAATGGGGGAACTAGTTTTTGACTGTGTTGAAAGACTAACCACTGGTTTGATCTAAACCTAGACCTAGTTGCTGGGGAAAACTCTAAGAAAATATATACAAGTATATACAGATAAAATATATAAACAAGCATATATTAAGAAGGATATTAGAACTTACAGTTGTGCAAGCTCCAACATTGTAACCACAACTGTATAGTTAGTTATTCAAGAAGTTGAAGAAAGTTTTGATTTCACTTTGAATTTGAATCTAAATCAAAAGCAAAGTTATTTATAAAGGAGGTTTGGGGCTTATACTCAAGGAGAGGCCCAGATGATCTCTTTTGAAAAGACGACAATTGCGTCGTAGTTTTGAAACCACAGAGGGACTTATACAATGACTGAGGCCCAAATTATTTTTATTTACAAAAAGAATGGGTATTACACTCTATTAGAGGCCGAAAGGTTTATTTTTATACAAGAGATGGGGCTTACAACTCAAGGAGAGGCCTAGATGAAAAACAGTGATCGCACCGTTATTTTGAAAATTGTACCGGGACTTATACAATGACTGAAGCCCAAATTATTTATGTACAAAAAGGGGGGTTGGGTCTTACACTCTATTAGAAGCCCAAAAGTGTTTGAAAAAGAAGAAAAATGGGACTTACAACCAATGGGAGGCCCAAATGAAAATTGTTTTGAAAACGACGATCGTGCCGAGATTTTTTAAAACGTATCGGGACTTATACAATGAGTGAGGTCCAAATGGTTTATCTACAAAGGGATGAGACTTACACTCTATCAAGAGGCCCAAAAGTATTTGAAATGAAGTTTGAAAAATTAAAATTGAGGGAAACCCTAATTTTAATTAATATAATATTATTTCAAAGGAAATTAAATATAAAATACCAAATATATTTAAAAACAAGTGGTAAGCTTTGAAAAATATTTTGGAAAATCATGTTTAATCACATGAAGGCTTGAAAATCAATTGGTTTTGAAAGATCAAGGTGGAAATTTCATTTTTTAAATGTTTGAAAATAAAGAAATGAAATAAATTACTAAAATTCAAACTAAATTAAATAAATAATATAAATTCAATTTTTTTGTGGAATAAAATATTTCAACATTTTTGTGAATTTTCAAAAAAAGAATCAATAAAAAATAATTAAAATTGAGTGAGAAATTAATTTCTAGATTAATTAACAAAAATCATAAAAATGAGAAAAATAACAAAAATGGTATGGGTGGGTCTTGAACCCATTACCTCCAACCAAACACACGCACGCTGCTACCACTGGGATGGTGATACATCCGTGTACAAAACCACCCCATGAATACATAAGGGTGACCTGAATTTCAGGTCAGGCCAAGGCAAAAACCAAGTTTTGGTGAATTTGCATGAAGGCCATAACTTCCTTAATTCTTCATGGAATTGGATGGAATTTAGATAAATCCTGCCTAGAATTTCATGAGTAATCCAATGGTGCTTTCAGAATTTCATGAGGAATTTAAGTGTTGGAAAAAGTGGTCATTTTCACTTTTTGTGATTTTGATCAATCCATAACTCAAAATCCATGAGGATTTGGAATCTCTTGTAGTTGACACTTTTGAAGTATGTCATGTGAACTTAGCTTTGCTTGTAAACATCATAGGGATATCATGGACTCTGGAAGAAAGAAAACGTTGAAGTACACTTACAAGAGTCATGACCTGGACGATCTAAGGAGACTGGAGACCTTGGTGACAAATAAAGAAGGATTCAAGACCAGATATGGGAAATTATTTTCTTCGTTAAATGTGAAGACTGATAGGGGACTTCTTTCTACTCTACTCTACTCATCTTGGAAAAAGCCCAGATGGAAGAAGAAATCAAGTGACTCAAGACAAGACCGTTGGAAGAGTCTCCTTAGATCCATCATTACTAGCTTTTATTTAGCTTTTATGTCATGATTCTTTTAAGGCGTACAGACACGTTTGTAATAAATTTTGTAATAAATCAATCTTTTAGTATTCCGATATTAATGGTTGTAACCATTTTTTTAAATAAAAAACGAGTCTTTTGATATTCTTTGATGATTATAAATAACCGAGTTCCATGAATCTTGTTGCATCGCATTTGCATTCTCATTCTTTTCTCCCCTTCAAGGAACTTAAAAGTTGTTTTGCTAAGCATCGTAAGATGGATTACGGAAAGAAAGGAGTTTTGCCGTACACCTTTAAGGTTCCTGATGTTGAGTAATTAAGGGAACTAGGAGATCAAATCAAAGATCTTGAGGCTTTCACTGAGAAGTATGGAAGGATCCTCCCACTGTTACAGATTCGAGTGACTGCTGGTTTATTAGAGACGCTTGTTCAACTGTATGACCCAATCTATCACTATTTCATTTTCTCAGATTTCCAGCTGATGCTTACGTTGGAAGAGTATTCCGCTCTGTTGGGCGTCCCTGTCAATGACTCACCTCCATTCTCCGGCGCAGAAGGAATACCCAGCCAAGAAGATATTGTGAGAGCGTCTCGCATAAAGCTTCTCGATATCTGAACTCACATGACAGTCAAAGGGAGAATCGATGGTTTGCCTGCCCAGTTCTTGTTTGAGAAAGGTCAACACTTTGCTAACATAGGGAATACCGAAGCCTTCGAGAACATTTTCGCACTGCTGGCCTATGGTTTGTTCTTATTTCCCAACATTGAAGATTCCGTCGATGTTAATGCAATCAAGATCTTCATGCTCAAAAACCCAGTGCCTACTTTACTGGCCGATGCTTATCATGTCGTTTACTCGAAGGTTCTGAAAGGAGAAGGACGGATTACATGTTGCACAACTATCCTCTATAGGTGGTTTATTTCGCACCTACCGAGGTCTACAACTTTTTGGGACATGAAGGATGATACAGAATGGCCCGTGAAGCTCATGGCTCTCAATCACTCAGACATTGTATGGCATGATCTGATGTATGAAGGAATTGCCATGATTAATAGCTGTGGAGAGTTTCCCAATGTGCCTCTTCTTGGCACAAAGGGATGCATTAGTTATAACCCTATGCTCGCTCGTCGACAACTCAGTTATCCAATGGAAGAAGTACCTGACCCAGAAAATCTGACCAGAATTTTCCTCTATCAAGGAGAGAATCTTGAGTTGAAAACTAGGATCGTGTATGCATGGTGTCACATAAACAGACAAGGAATGATCGTGACAATGAACCCTGATTGTGCTGTCAATGAAGCCTGCCTAGCATGGGCAATTGAAAAGGCTCTCACCTTGATGATGCCCTATCCTCATCCCAAGCCTCCTGTGACTGATCAAAGTGAAGTTTTGAGGTTGAAGGAGGAAATAGAGAAGCTTACCCTCGATAAGGCGAAGATGCAAGAGCAGATCGATAAGCTGATGGAAGAACTCCGTGGAAGAGAAGGATCTTCGTCTAGTCGACAAGGTTCCTAGTTCCCTTTGTATTCTGTTGCTTATTATAATAAACCTTGAAGGTGTAATGGCTATTATGTAAAACTTTTTTTTTTTTTTTAAATTTAATAAATAAAATGATTTTCTGATTACGATGCTTACAAATACACTTTCGAGTTCCTTGAAGTTTGTGCTGCATCATACACATCATTTGCATTTGCATCCCTTTGCATTCCAGGTTCTCGTTCGTGTTTCTTCTCAGCCAAGTCATCACAAGTGTTATACTCACCTCAGAAGATGGGAACAAACGTCCCGAGAAACTCAAAGAAAATGTGGAAACTATTGAGGAGGCCTATGCAATGAAAGGATTGATCAAACTAAGATACAAAACTCCTGAATACTCCGTTGAGTAGGGAAGCAAGCCACTCAAAGATTCAGATAATTTGGGGCAGTTAGGTCGAGATTCGAAGAATCTCTCAAGGACCAGTTAATCAGAAGCAATTAGGCCGAGATTAGACAAATCTCTCGCAGGTCAATCATCCTGGGGGCACCCAATTTAAAGGATTTGTTGATAAACCATTCCAAGAGTTGTTAAATCAGGGGCAAAACTCTTCAAAGCTCAGAACATTGAGGCCATCTTATAGTAAGTTGCTTCCCAACTCTTTGCAAAGCTAGAATTCCAAAGACCAGCCAACAAAGGCAAGTCTGTTCCACAACTATTACTCCACAGTCTGAAGAACAAGTTTGAAGACTCTGGTTTATAGAATACAGTCAATCCGGGTCAGTCACGTCGAGATTTGATAAATCTCTCCAAGAGTTGGAAGACATTAGAACACTTTGGATGCCAAGTTTTCTGTAAAATCCTCTTGAGATGACTTCTTCTCATAAACCATATAATCTGGGGCCTTTGAGAATTGAAGATTATTTTATCCCTTCACAACAACTGTTGTTCAAAATGGCGACTACCATGCAGTTCATCAATGCAGAGCTACATTGTCCCCATATCATTCTTTTACCCACACCCCAAAGAGTTACTGTCTCAAATGGTGTGATGATTCCCCAGTAAGTCCCTACTTCTGGTAGTCACGACTATTCCCCAGTGAATCCCTACTTCGAGCAGTCACGACATGTTTGATGCAAGATTTCCCCAGTTGGCAGCCTAAGAATCCCTAGTGACTTTCCTTGGTTTCAACCTTCCCCAACGAAGTGAATGTTTATTTCATTCCTCAGTGGATTTTCTCACTACCTCAATCTTCTCCAGCAAAGCGGATGTTTATTTCATCCCCACGAAGTTTTATCTCCGACATCTTCAACTGCTATGTTGATCTCCAAGCTTCCCCAATGAAGTGGATATTTATTTTATCCCCATGAGACCTCAGCTCTGGAAGTTACAAACTTTCATTCAGACTACTTCAGTTCGCAGTGGATATTTATTTTATCCCCATGAAGCCTCTTCGATCATGAGTTTGATATTTTCCCAGTGGATATTTCTCATCCCTAACAGAATCACCGGATTCATCTTGACAATCCCCTAAGTGAAGTCACGATGTTTATCCCCAAGTGGAGTACCCTCTTTTCCCTAGAGAAGTTTGAAGCCTTGATGCAGGACGGTGTTTCCATATATAGCTCTCCATCCCCAGTGATGCTTCTATCTTGCGAAGTTTGGCTGAGTATCCATGTCGATATGTTTATTTCATCTCTAGTTTACTTCTCCTTGTTTTGTTTTGTCAGTATAATCATAGAATGGCATACATTCATTCATATAGATACATGGCATGTGCGCATTTTGCATTTTGCATCTTGCATTTTATGTTGTTTGTTCGTTCTTTAACTTTGGCCGCTTTTATCCCCAAGTGATCGGGTTTGTCTTCTCCCTCCAAGTATAGTCGTCAGCCCTAAGCAGAAAAAGCGCATCCTTTCTAATTCTCCACTGAGTTTGATCCTCATGGAAGACGGTTGCTTTAGTTTCTTTTCCATATTTGGATAAAGATAAACCCCATTGAATTCATTCCTCAATGAATAGAGTCTTGCTTGACCGCTTATTTTCAGTTATTTCCTGAAATGAACTTTGGTCCCTGACAATCACAATTTTGAATCTCTCTAGGTTGTTGAACCTAGATTAAGCGTGCATTTATTTTGCACTTTGTTTCCCTAGGATGAATGCATTTAAAGACCTTTATGGAAGACAAAAATTATTTCTCCAGCAGTTATTTCAACATTTTGTGGGAGTTAAACCCAGACAACAAGTGGTAGCTTTTTATTTGAGCTCAGTTTTCTATCTGGATGACAAATGGTAGTCTCTTCAAGACATTTTGTCTATCCCCGGTGAAGTTATCAAAGTTATCAACTATCCTCCATCAAATGGCATCTCTCTGGAAATCCATCAGAGAAGTTTGGTGAAGACTTTACAAGTGTTTCTCTTTATTTGAAAATTCTTGATACAAGGATTTTATTTGCCTCAATGCAATTCCAACTACAGCAAATATTGCTCCTCAGTGATGTTCTCCCCAGTGAGTTCACTATTCAGTTTGTTTCCATCAAATGGTATCTCTTCGAGAAGTTTGGTGAAGATTCAGATGATTTTTTCTCTTTATTTGGGAAGACGTGTTTACAAAATAACTGGCTTACATCTCTTTTGGAAGATCCCTGGTGATTGTTTCCAAATGTCCAATGAGTTATGGATCCCCATTGAAGCCATATATCTCCAGTAAAATTCCATCCCTGTGAAGTTACTTTCCAACAAGTATTCACCTTTCCAAGAAGAAATTGAGACCAGTTCGTGGCTTATGACCCGAGACGAGGGGAGGTTTATTTTTACCCTTTTCAAGTGGAATACTTGATTAAAGAAGAAACTGAGACCAGTCAGTGGCTTATGACCCGAGACGAGGGGAGGTTTAGTATTTTCCTTTTCATTTCCTGGTAAGTCTCGGCAGAAGATTTTCAGAAGACCTCAGCAGAAGGTATTCTCTTTTATTTCCTGGTAAGTCTCGGCAGAAGATTTCCCGAAGACCTCGGCAGTAGGTATTTTCCTGGAAAATCTCGGCAGAAGATTTCCAGAAGACCTCTGCAGTAGGTATTTTCCTGGAAAATCTCGGATGAATATTTCCAGAAGACCTCGGTAGTAGGTATTTCATTTGTAAATCCTCTGGTTATTCTCAGCAGTAGATCTCCAGTAGATTTCAACGAAAGATGTTTCTCTGTTTCCAGGATTTTGGCAGTAAAATCTCTGGTTAATTCTAAACTTTGACAGACAGTCATTTCTTTTCTCAGCAGATTCCTCAGTATTTTGATAGTGGACACCTCTCTCAATAAACCCTTGGCAGAAGGTATTCTCAAGTGAGGTTCTAAGTCTCAACAATAGACTCCTCTAGTTGATATCTCCTGAAATCCCCACGGTTAACCACGATAGCAGGTTCTTCAAGTGGATTTTGTTAGAATATTTTGCCACCAGTTTCTCACCCGGTGCTTAAGATACATTGTGATTGTCAGCTGGTAGTCTCCCCAATGGAGTTGAGTCTCGTCCCCAGCGGAGTTTGGATATTTCCCCGTGAAGTCTTGTTTGCTAAATCATCTTCGTCGGGTCTTCCGCTCTTTAGCTGTGTTCCAAAGTTTCAACATCAGTTATCCCTTGTGACATTACTCCTCACAATTTTATTTGTCTTGCATTTCATATCATTCTATACCATATCATGTGCATCTTGCGGCATCTTAGGGCCAAAAGTTGTGCATGTTTGTATTTAAGTCTCTCCTATCACGTCGAGACGAAGATTTTAATCTCCATATCTCCGGATAGAAGAAACTTAAATATGGGCATCTGTCACACCCTAATTTTTGACCCTAAGATCCCCGCTTTGCTCTTTGCATAACATATTAGGTCAATCATTCGTGCATAACTAACAGCTTTATATAGCTTTGTCTGTTTGCTTCTCTTTTGAGGACATGTGTTGTTGTAGGAGATTCAGGGTCCTGAAGGTTGTGTTGTGTTTGTGATTGTGGAGGTTCTCTGGTCCTACGAGATTATGCCCTCATCCTTTTTGATCCCTAAACCACTACCAAGCCTTTTCTCCCTCAAGACTCCTCAGTTTACCCCCTACAAAGATTAAATCCTTTTACCCTTTGATATGGAAGTTGGTCCTTAAAATACTGCCTACTGGTTGTGTGGCAAAAGTATATTATGAGATGTTCTCCCCCCTCTGTCAGATCCTCAAGACTTAAGAGATGTGCGTGCTCTATGTTTTAAATAATGGTCCACCAAGGAAAGTTCACTTTGGAGGGAATTAGAAGTTTGGATTCCAAGATGTAATTTCAAGCCCTTTGTGTCACAAGCTTACAAGCTCAGGTTGAAGTTCCCACCATTCTATATCATATGATTCAAGTATGAAGCTCATGCCATGGTTTCAAGAAGATATTTGTATTCTTAAAACTGTCAGGTATTTTTCAAGCAGTTTTGAAGATAATTGGAAATTAAAATGTTCAAGATGTTTTGACCATTTATGGGAGGTTTGAGTAATCCTTGCAAACTCTTAAAGTTTTGCTTGTTAATATTGTTGTTAAAGAGGTGGAATGCTACAACCGGTTTGATTGGAGAAGTCTAGTCCTTATTTTTATTACAAGGATTCATACTTTCTAAAACTCGTGGAAATATAACGGTTGTTTACAAAATAAATCCATTTTGAAATCCAGGCTATGTTTACAAGGCTTTTCTCATGAAAACTCAATTGGGTTCAAGGCTTTTGTTTTAAGTTTGCAAGACTTAATTTCATTTCAAGTTCTAAATCATTTGGTTTATAACTTTGGTTTCAAGTTTTCTTCTGTAATACCCCGTATTTTAATTACTCTGGATAATATTAGTTGTGATCAACTGAGTTCGAGTGTACTCTGAGGAATTATCTGCAAAGATAATTAGAGTAAACTGTTGAGCTCAGAGAAAATCCAATTAATATTATCTGACTCTGAGGTAATTAATTATTGGAACTTTAGAGACTATTTGGATAATTGGTAGTGTTACTAATTAACTGATATTTTTGCTATATCAATTCTTTCCACTCCTTTTCCTTCAAAGAAACAAAAGAGAAGAAAGATAGAAAGAAGTTAGAGAGAAGGAAGAGAAAAGGAAAGAAAAAGGAGAGGAAAACCTAGAAGGGGGAAAAAGCAAGATCACCATCCAATCTTCATCAAATCATCTCATCTTCTTCATCATCATCATCTTGTTATCAAGGTGGGTTCTAGATAGAAACTTTAGTGGTAGAATTCTTGAGTTTCTAGAGTTAGGTTAGGTTTTGAGAAAAATGAATAATTTTGCAAATCAATGAAATTTAACGGTTTAAAATCGATATAAATTGTGTTGTATGATCACTCTATGCTTATGAACATTAATTATGCTTGTTTGTGTTGTTTGGAATTGTTTTGGGTTGATAAAAGTGGATTTTCTAGCTTTTGGAACCATGGAACCCGTAAAGGAAGAAATCTGGTTCTGGTGCGATTCGCCAGACGAATCAGAATTTGCCAGGCGAATTAAGCCTCGCCACTGTCTCGCCAAGCGAAGGACTGGCGAAAGGGATTCGCCAGGCGAAATCCAGATTCGCCAGGCGAATTTGAAAAGACAAAAATGTATTAGCTACTGGAACTTTTGATTTTCTAAAATTGGGGATTCACCACTGGATTCGCCAGGCGAAGTGCTGGCGAAGGGGGATTCACCAGGAGAAATCCAGATTCGCCAGGCGAATCTGCCTGGGATCAAATATTTTCTTTTCTTCAAAAATCCGTAACTTTTGACTCGTTTATCCGATTTAAGAGTTCTTTATATCGATGTGAAGCTAAGAAAATATTCTATACATTGGAGGTGGAAAATGTTAATTTTACTGCCCGATTAAATTTTCAGAGAATTTCCAAAGTGGTATATTTATGTTTTACTTGTCATATATTATTCTATTGTGCAATTGTGATATATCTTGCCTATCCTATTATTGTTTAGCATGGTTGTGAGTGCATGTGCATGATAAAATGAAAACGTAATAGGAAGAGTGAGGAAACTTTACCCCAAAACAAATGATATGATTCTAGGTTGTGACTAGGATTGTTAGATAATCTAGATGGCGATGCTCGTGCGTTCGATGCCTAGGTGTGCATCTTCGAAGAGTAATGGTCTAGAGAGAGTGAAACACTAGTATGGAATATGTGTGTGAACCTTTGTGTTCTTTGTGATGAAGGCAATTGTGGCCTTGTGATTGTCGAATACAATCACATTTGTGAGAGATCATGTAATCATAACCGTTTATATTGAGTGGCTATTTCATGAGCCTCGGGCTCCTCTGAAATGTATGCGCAACTACTTGGAAGGTTTGATTCCCCGTGCTGTACGAATGGCGCCCGAGGGGTGAATGCTTTTGACGGTATAAGGCCCATGTAAAGTGATGGTTCATAATGGTAAAAGGCCCGTAGAACCCGAATCCATTCGTATGTCAAGTAGGTTACAAGGATCTATGACTCGGGTCGCCTTCTAGACGTAGAAGCGGACGGGAAGAGGAGATGCCTTGGTAAGGTTATCGATTAGTGACATTTTTGAGTTGATTGACTCATGACATGTTCCATATAGTGTGAGATTTGATATGTGAACTCGAAAGTCCTTTCCCGTCCCTTGGACTTGAGTTAGGATTGTTACAACCTTGTAAATCCGAGAGAATCCATAAGATAGGGAACTCACTGAGATTTGATGTATCTCACCCCATGTTGTTGAATATATTTCAGGTACTTCTGGTTCCGCTAAGGGTAAGGATAAAGTTGTGTGATTTTTCCTTGCTTGTTGATGGCTAGCTTCCGATGTGGAGTTATTTTGAGATCATTGTTGATCTAGTTCTTAGTTTTTATCTTTTAAACATCTTGTGTATATTATGCCTTAGACTTTTAGTATTTTGTATTTTGGGTATTTAATGTATACAATGTGTCAACTAGGAACTTATGGTATTTCAGTACCAAATACTTGGATTCATGTATAATATATATGCTTTGATGTATGTTGTTATATATGGGTGTTACAGTTGGTATCAGAGCAGGTCGTATCCTCGACCTAGCCATGAAATAATATAAGTATTTCTTTCCGTTTCATATGCGTAGTGTCGCCCTTGGTCTTAAATGTTATATGTATGGTATTGAGCCTGATCAACTTAATCCTGTCTATATGACATTTAGGAACATGGTTAACGGACGCAGAAGCAATCGTGGTAGACCCACAAACCCTCCAGCTGGGACGAATCCGCCAGGCGGCGATGGGAATGCTCCTTTGTATCAGTTTATGCAACAGATGCAGTAGCAACAAAATCTATTCATGCAGCAGATAGTACAACAAATGAATGGAGGTCTGCATTCTCAAGTGGTTGTTTCAGAAGCTGTAGGTGGGAGTTTTCGGGATTTCATCCGCATGAATCCTCCAGAATTTCACGACGGATTAGATCCTGTGAAAGCTCTTGAATGGATTGCTGGCATGGAGAGAATTTTTCTGATAATTTACTGTAGTGAGGAGAACAAGGTAGTGTTTGCTTCTCACTCATTGAGAGGTCCTGCTATGAGGTGGTGGGATATTGCTTCAGCTTTTATGACTATTCAAGGTGTGCCTAAAGTGTGGGAGCAATTCAAGGCTACTTTTATGGAAAAGTACCTTCCTAGTTCTTTGAGAAGCCAAAGAGAGTTTGAATTCCAACAGTTAAGGCAAGGTAGTGTGGTAGTAAATGCTTATGTTGGGTCGCTAAGGCAAGGTTATGTGGTTGAGAACGATTTGAGGAGTGTTCAGACAGAAGGGGATTCGCATAGGTCGAATCAGAATGATTGTGGGAGGTCAAGCCAACAATTTAGGCCTAGGCAACAAGCTTTCAAAGGGAAACAAGTCCAGAATTCTAGGACTAGTGCACCTCCTGTGTGTTGTACTTGTGGTAAGATGCATTAGGGTAGATGTCACTTTGAAGGAGTGAAGTGTTATTAATGTCAGAAGGTGGGCCATATGGCGAGAGATTGTTCTCAGAATAAGAATCAAGCACAAGGAAGGAATACCGGTGGAGTTTTTACCTTGGATGTGAAGAAAGCAAAGGGCGATGACTCTTTGATTGCTGGTACGTGTTTCGTTAATGGGTTTCCTTGTTTTGTATTATTTGATTGTGGAGCGACGCACTCTTTTGTGTCAATGCAATGTGTGAAGCGACTAGGTTGCAAGCTATTCCGTTATCTCCCCCCATGGTGGTTACTACTGCCATGGATGAGATAGTTGAAATGCCTTTGATGTACGAGATTTGTGTCTTGTCTGTGGATGGGAGAGTTTTTCAGATTGATCTTATCTGTTTGCCGCTTAAGAAAGTAGACGTTGTTTGGGAATGGATTGGCTTTCTGCTAATTCGGTTTTCATCAGGTGTGAGGAGAAGCTAATCATCATTCCATCTACTGAAGTTAACCCGAGGGATGTTTTGACAACTATTTTAGAAGGTACGGTTGGAATGATAAATTTCTTGTTTGAGAAGGAAAAATCTGTTCTTTTGGTTCTCTGCCTTCGGAGAGGGAAGTGGAATTTTCTATTGACTTGGTACCGGGAACGGCTCCTATATCCGTTTCTCTGTATCGGATGACACCACTTGAATTGAGAGAACTGAAAGAGCAATTGGAAGGATTAATGGCTAAGCATTTTGTTGGACCTAGTGTTTCACCGTAAGGAGCTCCAATCTTGTTAGTAAAGGAGAAAGATGGTGGAATGCGGTTGTGTATTGATTATCGACAGTTGAATAAAGCCACCATTAAGAACAAGTACCCGTTACCAAGGATAGACGATCTGTTAGATTAATTGAAAGGAGCCCGTGTGTTCTCGAAGATTGATTTACGGTCGGGTTATCACCAGACCCGTGAGAAGAGTTCGGACGTATCGAAGACGGCATTTAGAACCCGTTACAGTCATTATGAATTCTTAGTAATGCCTTTCGGTGTGGCGAACGCTCCGGCAGTTTTTATGGATTACATGAACCGTATATTCCAAGATTACTTGGATCAATTTGTTGTGATCTTCATTGATGACATTCTTGTTTATTCTCGTACTTCACAAGAGCACGAAGGACATTTGAGAATCGTTTTATCGATCCTACAAGAGAAGCAACTTTTTGTCAAGTTGAGCAAGTGTGAATTTTGGATGTCGGAGGGTAGTTCCTTGGTCACGTCATATCTCAGGAAAGTGTGGCGGTAGATCCATCTAAGGTTGAGGCGGTAATTAATTGGGAGAGACCGAAGAATGTCTTGGAAGTTAGAAGTTTCTCGGGACTGACAGGTTAGTACAGAAGGTTTATCAAGAGCTTTTCTCAATTGGCGTTACCAATTACTAGACTTACGCGAAGGGATTGTCCTTATGAGTGGGATTCGACTTGTGAGCAAAGTTTTATGAATTTGAAGGAAAGATTGACGATTGCTCCTGTTTCGATCATCCCTGATCCTAACAAGTCATATGAGGTATTTTGTGATGCATCCAAGATGGGATTAAGAGGTGTTTTAATGCAAGATAGGCACGGGGTGACTTACACTTCTTGACAATTGAAAGTCCATGAGAAGAAATATCCAACGCATGATTTAGAGTTGGCGGTAGTTGTGTTTACTCTGAAAGTGTGGCGTCATTATCTGTATGGGAGTACATTTTGAGATGTTTAATGACCACAAGAGTTTAAGGTATCTTTTGACCAAAAAGAGTTGAATATGCGTCAAGGGAGATGAATGGAATATTTGAAGGTTTATGATTTGGAACTAAGGTACCACACGGGTAAAGCGAATAAAGTGGCAGATGCATTGAGCAGGAAAGTGTTACGAAATACCGAGTTGATGATGTTAGAGTATGCCTTATTGGATAAGTTTAGGGATCTAAATCTTCAATTTGAATGTTAATTCTACTCTTAGAGAGGAAATTCAACAGGGGCAAATGTTGGATGAGAAGTTACAAGAAGTGTTAGTTCAACCGGGTTTTGTTCAAGCTACCAACAGAATTATTATGTTTAATCAAAGGATTTGTGTTCCGGACAATGAGGTGTTAAAAAGAAAGTTTATGGGTGGTCCAGAATGAAAAAGGATATTGCAGTGTATGTGTCGGAATGTGCAGTGTGCCGACAGGTAAATATTAAACATCAAAGACCGGGCGGTCTGTTGCAACCTTTAGAAATTCCAGTTTGGAAGTGGGATAGTATCTCTATGGATTTTGCAGTGGACTTGCCCCGTACGCAAGGTGGTTATGATTCAATTTGGGTGATTGTGGATCGGCTAATGAAATCAGCACAATTCTTGGCCGTGAAGGTTACATACAAGGCAAGTCATCTTGCAAGGGTGTTTATTTCAGAAATTGTGAGGTTACATGGTATTCCCTCTAATATTGTGTCGGATCGAGATCCAAAGTTTACTTCAAGGTCTTGGAAAGTTTTCAACAAGCTATTGGGTGCGAAGTTGCGTTTGAGCACGTCCCATCATCCTCAGACGGATGGTCAGACTGAGCGAACAATACAAACAATGGAAGAAAATGAAGAACACCTTTGTGTTGGGCGGAGGTTGGTGAAGATAGAATTTTGGGACCGGAAATTATTCAAGAGACTGCGGAAAAGATTCGAATGATCCGCGAGAAAGTTAAACAAGCGCAAGATCGCCAAAGGAGTTATGCGGACAATCGAAGGTGACCATGTGTTTTTGAAAGTTTCTCCGAGATTGAGATTGAAAGGACCGTTTAAGTCACGGAAGTTAAGTCCGAGATACATGGGACCGAATCAAGTTCTTCATAGAATTGGTGAAGTAGCTTACAGGTTGGCCTTACCGCCCTCTCTGTCAGAAATGCATGATGTTTTCATGTGTCTCAGCTACAGAAGTTTGTTCCTGACCCTCTTCAGCCAGTTCTACCAGACTCTGTTGAAATAGAAGTAGACTTAACGTTTGAGCCTCAACTGAGTCGCATTGTGGGAAGAGAAACGAAGGTATTAAGGAACAAAGACATTCCTCTTGTTAAGGTGCAATGGGATGAGACACATCCGGGCGATGCAACTTGGGAACTAGAATCAGAGATGCGAGATGCTTACCCTCACCTTTTCAGGTAATATTCTAAATTCGAGGACGAATTTCTATTTAAGGAGGGGAGGGTGTAATACCCCGTATTTTAATTACTCTGGATAATATTAGTTGTGATCAACTGAGTTCCAATGTACTCTGAGGAATTATATGCAAAGATAATTAGAGTAAACTGTTGAGCTCATAGGAAATCCAATTAATATTATCTGACTCTGAGGTATTCAATTATTGGAACTTTAGAGACTATTTGGATAATTGGTAGTGTTACTAATTAACTGATATTTTTGCTATATCAATTCTTTCCACTCCCTTTCCTTCAAAGAAACAAAAGAGAAGAAAGATAGAAAGAAGTTAGAGAGAAGGAAGAGAAAAGGAAAGAAAAAGGAGAGGAAAACCTAGAAGGGGGAAAGAGCAAGATCACCATCCAATCTTCATCAAATCATCTCATCTTCTTCATCATCATCTTATTATCAAGGTGGGTTCTAGATAGAAACTATAGTGGTAGAATTCTTGAGTTTCTAGAGTTAGGTTAGGTTTTGAGAAAAATGAATAATTTTGCAAATAAATGAAATTTAACGGTTAAAAATCGATATAAATTGTGTTGTATGATCACTCTATGCTTATGAATATTAGTTATGCTTGTTTGTGTTGTTTGGAATTGTTTTGGGTTGATAAAAGTGGATTTTCTAACTTTTGGAACCATGGAACCCGTAAGGGAAGAATTCTGGTTCTGGTGCGATTCGCCAGGCGAATCAGAATTTTCCAGGCGAATTAAGCCTCGTCATTGTCTCGCCAGGCGAAGGACTGGCGAAAGGGATTCGCCAGGCGAAATCCAGATTCTCCAGGCGAATTTGAAGAGACAGAAATGTATTAGTTACTGGAACTTTTGATTTTCTAAAATTGGGGATTCACCACTGGATTTGCCAGGCGAAGTGCTGGCGAAGGGGGATTCGCCAGGCAAAATCCAGATTCGCCAGGCGAATCTGCCTGGGATCAAATATTTTATTTTCTTCAAAAATCCGTAACTTTTGACTCGTTTATCCGATTTAAGAGTTCTTTATATCGATGTGAAGCTAAGAAAATATTTTATACATTGGAGGTGGAAAATGTTAATTTTACTGCCCGATTAAATAAGCATAAAATTTCCAAAGTGGTATATTTATGTTTTACTTGTCATATATTATTCTATTGTGCAATTGTGATATATCTTGCCTATCCTATTATTGCTTAGCATGGTTGTGAGTGCATTTGCATGATAAAATGAAAACGTAATAGGAAGAGTGAGGAAACTTTACCCCAAAACAAATGATATGATGCTAGGTTGTGGTTAGGATTGTTAGATAATCTAGATGGCGATGCTCGTCCGTTCGATGCCTAGGTGTGCATCTTCGACGAGTAATGGTCTAGAGAGAGTGAAACACTAGTATGGAATATGTGTGTGAACCTTTGTGTTCTTTGTGATGAAGGAAATTGTGGCCTTGTGATTGTCGAATACAATCACATTTGTGAGAGATCATGTAATCATAACCGTTTATCTTGAGTGGCTATTTCATGAGCCTCGAGCTCCTCTAAAATATATGCGCAACTACTTGGCAGGTTTGATTCCCCGTGCTGTACGAATGGCGCCCGAGGGGTGAATGCTTTTGACGGTATAAGTCCCGTGTAAAGTGATGGTTCATAATGGTAAAAGGCCAGTAGAACCCGAATCCATTCGTATGTCAAGTAGGTTACAAGGATCTATGACTCGGGTCGCCTTCTAGACGTAGAAGCGGACGGGAAGAGGAGATGCCTTGGTAAGGTTATCGATTAGTGACATTTTTGAGTTGATTGACTCATGATATGTTCCATATAGTGTGAGATTTGATATGTGAACTCGAAAGTCCTTTCCCGTCCCTTGGACTTGAGTTAGGATTGTTAGAACCTTGTAAATCCGAGAGAATCCATAAGATAGGGAACTCACTGAGATTTGATGTATCTCACCCCACGTTGTTGAATATATTTCAGGTACTTCAGGTTTCGCTAAGGGTAAGGATAAAGTCGTGTGATTTTTCCTTGCTTGTTGATGGCTAGCTTCCGATGTGGAGTTATTTTGAGATCATTGTTGATCTAATTTTAGTTTTTATCTTTTGAACATCTTGTGTATATTATGCCTTAGACTTTTAGTATTTTGTATTTTGGGCATTTAATGTATACAATGTGTCAACTAGGAACTTATGGTATTTCAGTACCAAATACTTGGATTCATGTATAATATATATGATTTGATGTATGTTGTTATATATGGGTGTTACAGCTTCAAAGAAGCTCAAGTTATCTCAAAGGCCACTTTAAAAGGTTTATATCCAAAGCATACAAGGTTTCAAATTTAGTTCAATTTCTATATTGAATTACCAAATCCAAGATCCAGGTCAAAGTTTAAATGTAAGTAATTTTAGGATTCTTTAACTTATCATCCAAAAGGGGAGTTTTGTTTTATTAAGAATTCATCATCAAACCCAAGGTTCAAAAATTCAAAGTGGTTTACAAAACATGAATTAATTCCACCATGTGCACAAAATCTAAGTAATACAAGACTCAAGGATTCCCTTACTAAGATATGTGCCATGTTTGATTCAAAGTACACAAGATTGATACAAGGTTCAAATGTAAGAGCGTAAAAGATAAGGTTACATGAGACGTCTTCTTGTTGACATGATCTAATAAATTGTTACATAAAGGATAAAGATTCATAAAGCCCTATTCCGTTTTGTTGACAAGCCGTGACCATCTTGAGTTTGGTTGGGTCAGGAGAAATCCACTATACATGGCAAACATTGGGAATGCCCAGGAGGCATTTGATTTTAATTCGGTCCTTCCAGGAAGTTTCATATTGATCAGTTAGCTAGATATCATAGTGGTGGCCATGAAAATATAAGAAGAAATTGAAGGTGTGAAAAACGCAAGAAAGGGGGGTTTGAATTGGTTTTTCAAAATAATCGTTTCTTTTGAATAACTTTCCTTGTTAAAACTTTTTCCCTTTTCTAAAGAACAACAGCTTGGTTAAACAAAAAGATATAAACACGTTATGTTTATACTAGTTCACTTGAGAATCTCCCAAGTTAGTCTAGTCCACCCGCCAAGGTGATTTTGCCTCTCTCAACGAGGTCTTAATCCATTATTCAACAAAATAGTACATTGCACGAGCTACACAACTGGTGACTAACAACAACCTCTAGAACTCACACGTTCTAGACTTCTCAAGTAATCCAACCACACAGGTCTTACTCAAGGCACAACCTCTAAGACACACGTCATAGACTTCTCAAGAGATCTAATCACTAAGACTCTCTTAAGGAATACAACTTTTAAGTTCATACACAATGAGTTTACAGAGAATTGCTTCTTATCAAGCTGATAACGTAAACACGATTTTAGACCAAGAATGACTTTAGAAAGAACAGACTTAAAAATGTATTGTAGCAGTTCGCATGTGTGTTTTTCTTCAAGTCTTTGAGCTTCCTTTTATAGCCGAGTGAAAAGAGCCGTTGAAATGAAATCATGATAGCTAAGTAGGCTTACGGCTGGAAGCGTGAGGACATGTACAAAATCTTCTGCATGCAGCGCGTCCTGTCTGTGTCAGATTGTCTTGTTTGTATTTTGCACAGTCTTCGAGAATTTTAACGTTGTAATGTGGTACAGCTGTACAGTGTGGTAGGTTTTTTGGGCTTCTCAACTTCAGAGGCTTTTTGTGAGCGTGAGTAAGAAGGGAAACCATTGCTCGGTTCTTGAGATTATCAAGTATTCAAATCATCAGCTTTGCGCTTCCAGAATCTTCAGAACTTGTCTTTAGAACCTTGTTCTCTTAATCCACTTTCTTCAAATCTTCAGAGGCTTCTGATAATATTTGATTGAAGCATGAGAGTCGACTTTGGGTAGGTCTTCAGAACCTTGATCGAAAATCGTGAGGCTTCAGCATTTGGACTTCGTCCCATCAAAACCCTTGTCTCTTGATCTTCAGAATTCATTTTCTTTTTCTTTTCGTATCAGAGTTATGTGAATCTTGTCTTATCTTCGAATTGAGTTCAGTTCTTCGAAGCATCTTTCATTAAGCATTGCACCAATTCACGGAAGCAGAACATGTTTGCTAGGTTCTCACAAATAACAACATTAGTTGCACAAAATTGTTCATACAAATATTCATCTGTTATCATCAAAACTTAGAGATAATATTGCAGAACCAAGTCTTGTTCTCACAATCTCCCCCTTTTTTATGATGACAAAACTATATAATTTGATGACACAATTTTGATATATATATAACATAGGGAAAATGAAAAGGTTTTTTAGGATATCTTATCCTTTTTATGAAGTGCTCCCCCTGAGTATTAGATTAAGGTTCTTGCTTGGGGCTCCCCCTGACTTCATTAACCTTTTGAGTCTTTCTTCATCATCAGAATTCTGAGTTATCTGCACAGAAGAAAAAAAATACAGAAAAATAATCTAATAGAGATAATGGATATATCTGTTAGCATGTAAGCAGCATTGTTTTTCGGAGAAGATTATAGGATCAAAATTATCACCTTCATACTTTCTCCCCCTTTTTGTCATAAATAAAAAAGATTAAAACAGGGATGTCCAAGGGTGAAAAACACAGAACTAAAGCTTAAAAGAAAAACAGAGGTTTATTTGCTGTCAGAGGACAGTTTGTCCCATATTTTCTTCATCATGATCTGAAGATTTTCATTGACAGTTCCTTGCTTGTCAAACCTTTCTCTGAAGTTTTTCTGTTCAGTTCTGATTTCATTAACGGCGTCTCCCAGACGCTTGATAACGGGATCAGAGGTGGAAGCAATCATAGTACTTTCTTTAGCTCTTTTTGCCTCTGCAGCTTCTTGTGCCTTTCTAGCAGCTTGCTCTTCTGCTTCTTTAGCAGCCTTTTCTTCAGCTTCTTTCTGCTTAGCAGCTAAGAACTTGAGTACTCTGACTCTTGCTTCAGCTTTTGCTCTCTCCTTAGCTTTTTCTAGTTCAGTAGTTATGGTTGTGTTTGAGAAACTTACAATTCTTGTAAGTTCTATGTCCAGCCATTTTTGAAAACTTTGACAGGCACTCTCAAGTTCCATGAGCTTTGTGCTTGTACATAGTTCCGCTTTTAACCTAGCAAACTTCTCAAGTGCTTTGTCATGAAATTGACTTGTACATTATTCAAAGGAAGTTGGAGGTGGAGTATTGTAGACAACCAGAGCGAGGTTGGATTTATCAGAGTTGGTTTCAGATGGTGGTTGCTGAGATAAGTTAATCTCAGTAGCAGCTGGTTCAGGTGGTTATTGTTGATTGTTAGGAGAGGTGACTTCTAGATTGTCAAAGTTCATGAGGTTTTTAGGTAAGACAATTTATAGAGATTCATAGGAGGTTCCCTCAGAACTAGATTTAGTAATGGGAGCTAGAGATTCAGAGATTTGATTTGTTGGTTCTAGTTCATTTGCTGAATTGTTGAGGTAGTTGTTGTTGAAATATGGGTAAAAACAATCTCAGACAGGATTGGGGTAGTTATTGATGAACTGTTGGTTAATTTATTAGTGGTTGGTAAAGGAATAGAGAAAGATGGAGGTTTAAACCTTACTTTTGGAATGGAGGTAGAGGTGATTGATGAAAATGGTGCAGCACCAGATGGATTTGCACCAACTTTATTTATTTTCTCAAGAAGAAGGGCTTCTTTTCTGGAGATTTCAGTTTCATCCTTTTTCTTCTTTTTACCCTCCGCATCCTCTTCAGCAAGCTTTCTCTTACTCCTGGTAATATGCTTTGACTGAGGAACAACTTCTTTAACTCTAGATTCTGCTTCTCTCATTATGGCAATGCAAGAGGCTATTGCTGTTGGATTATCTTCTTTGCGGTAGAATGGATAGTTTTCCACTGGATTCCTGATCTTTTTCACCGTGTCGGGAGAAATAGGTGTTGGTTTCACCTCTACACTTGCAATCAGCTTCATATGTTTAAGATTTACAGCATTGAAAACTTCTCCAACTCTTTCATTCAGATATTCTGTGAAATTTGCTTCCTTGGTAAGATAATCCACTAATCCGCATTCAACCAGAATGTCAGAGATCAGTCTTCCAAAAGGAATGTAGTTGACAATCTTCTTTTCTGGTGAGGCCGTTGTTCTGGTTTTGCGCACCATATCCCTTAAATAGTAGAACAGAATGGAGGGAAGACACATTTTCTCATGTTTGTGCAGATAGTACAACATGTGTTTTTGATTTGCGTTGGCAAAATCTGTAGCACTCTTTGCCGGTCTTGGATTGATGCATCCAAGAATGATCTTGTGCCAGATCCTTAGGTTGTCACGCAAGTTTTTGCTTTTGTAGTCCGTTGTTCCTGATTAACAGCTCTTGAAGATAGTTTTGTTGATGACTGACTCAGATTTCTCATTTTTTCCGTACACCCTCTTTCCTTCCAAGAACTTCATTCCTAGCAATTTAGAGATAGATCTCTCAGTGATGATAATCTTCAACCTCAGAACAAAAGATACCACATGGAATTCGTCTGTATCTGCATGTCTCCAAAATTATTTCACTAGATCATCAAAGCATGGACCTCTTAGTCTATCAAAGTAATTCTTCCATTCTTGAGCACCCAATTGATCAATTAGGTTAAACCCATTATCATAGAGGTTGTCGAAATCAACATCTAGCTCTTTCAGAACAGTTAGGTCATTTGCATGTGTCACACATGTCACAGAGCGAGTTCTCTAGGTGACATGGTTTGTATCAATTGAGGGAAGATTTAATGGATCTGAATCAACTGGTTCAGCCATTGAGAGAGTAGTAGTGGGTGTGATGGACGAGGATGGTAGTTCTTGGGAGATTTGAACAATGTCTTGTTGATGAGTGTTCATCCTTACGGTGGTAAAAGGAATGAGGATTGATCTTTGAGTTGATTTTGAGGGAGTGATAGATAGATAGAGAATTAGATGAGAGTTGATTAACTTTTTAGGGTTTGTGAGAGAGAGAAAAAAAAATTCTCGAGGGTTTAAAGGATAGATACACTCTTGAGGGGATAAGCTAATAAATGTGATAAAGTTGTGTCAATCTCGAGAGAAATGTTGTTCATTTAATTTGAATAGTTAAAGTGACTTAATTTTATTTAAATCACGTGCAAAAATAATTTTCCGAAAATATGACATGTCACAAAATTATTAGAACTTGAGATGCATTAAGAAAATGGTTCTGATGATTTGAAAAATGCTTTTCTCTAACAAAACACATGAGGTTATGAAAATGTTTTATTCTGAACAGTATTTCATATTCAGGTGTTTTAAAATGATTAGAAATCTATCTTTAGCTAAGGGTTTTTGGAAAATATCAGCCCACTGATGGTCTGTATCAATGAATTTTAAGCATAGAGTTCCCTTCTGAACATAGTCCCTAATAAAGTGATGTTTTATTTCAATGTGTTTAGCCCTAGAATGCAAAATTGGATTTTTACTTAAGCAGATAGCAGCAATATTATCAAAAAAGATAGGAATGTTACTCTCATATATCTGATAGTCTTCCAGCTGATTTTTCATCCATAGCATTTGAGTACTGCATAGGGAAGCCGACATGTATTCTGCTTCAGCTGTTGAGAGAGCAATTGTAGATTGTCTCTTGCTTGACCATGAGATTAGATTGCTTCCTAAAAACTGGTAGTTCCCCGATGTGCTCTTTCTTTCTAATCTATCTCCGGCATAGTCTGCATCGCAGTAACCAGAAAGAGTATACTCTGATGTTTTCTTATACATCAGGCCAAGGTTAGTTGTTCCTTTCAGATACCTTAGAATTCGCTTGACAACGGTTAAATGTGATTCTCTTGGATCTGTTTGGAATCTAGTACATAGATGTACACTGAATAATATATCAGGTCTAGAAGCAGTTAGATATAAGAGAGAACCTATCATGCCACGATAGAGTTTTTGACAAACCTTAACTCCTGTTTCTTCCTTTCCCATGACACACGTTGGATGCATTGGTGTTTTAGCAATGTTGCAATCTGTCATATTGAACTTCTTCAGAAGTTATTTTGTGTACTTGGTTTGATGAATGTAAGTGGCCTCTGATCTTTGATCAATCTGAATTCCAAGGAAGAACTTTAGTTCTCCCATGAGGCTCATTTCAAATTCGGCCTGCATTAACTTTGAAAATTCTTGACATAGAGAGGAGTTAGCAGAACCAAAAATAATGTCATCAACATAGATTTGAACAATGAGAATGTCATTCTTATATGTCTTGCAGAAAAGAGTTGTGTCAACCTTTCCTCTGGTGAAATTGCTTTCTAATAAAAATTTGCTCAATCTATCATACCAAGCTCTGGGAGCTTGCTTTAAACCATAGAGTGATTTTTTAAGTTTAAAAACAAAGTCTGATTTTTCTGAATTTTCAAACCCAGGAGGTTGTTTGACATAAACTTCTTCTGATATATGGCCATTTAAGAATGCACTCTTAACATCCATTTGATATAGAGTGATGTCATGATTCACTGAAAAGGATATTAGTAAACGTATTACTTCAAGTCTAGCAACTGAAGCAAATGTTTCGTTGTAGTCAATTCCTTCTTGTTGACTGTATCCTCGAGCAACGAGTCGTGCTTTGTTTCTGACAACTTCCCCCTTTTCATTCAGCTTGTTCCTAAATACCCACTTAGTTCCTATTACATGAACATCCTTAGGTTTAGGAACTAGATCCCAAACATCATTTTTGGAGAACTGGTTAAGTTCTTCTTCCATAGCCAGAACCCAATCTTTGTCCATGAGAGATTCTTCAATTGTAGCTGGTTCTATCAATGATACTAGTCCTACAAGTGTTTTTTCTGATGGTCTAAAGGCTGATCTGGTTATGATAGGAGCATCTTTGTTACCCAGAATTAGTTCCTCAGGATGGGATGTGGACAATCTTTTTCTTCGTTGAGATGGGGTATTTGGAGTTACTTTAGTGGTTTCTGGTGTAGGATCTTGCTGTTCTTTGACTTCCTCTACCTCTTCCTTAGATTCAGAGAATCTGATTTCTAAATCTGTAAGTTTCTCAACTAGCTCTGACTTTTCTGAGTCAGGCTTGCCATTGAATCTAACATGAATGGATTCCTCTACAATTCTTGATTTTGTGTTGTAAACTCTGTAGCCTTTCGAGCGTTCAGAGTATCCCAACAACAGACACTTCTGTGCTTTGGAATAAAACTTGCTAAGATTCTCTTTAGTGTTAAGCATAAAATAGACACATCCAAATGGATGAAAGTAAGAAATGTTGGGTAATTTATTCTTCCACAATTCATATGGAGTTTTATTCAATATAGGTCTTATAGAGATTCTATTTTGAATATAGCATGCTGTGTTGATTGCTTCTGCCCAGAAATGCTTAGCTATGTCAGTTTCTTGGATCATGGTGCGAGCCATTTCTTGCAAAGTTCGATTCTTTCTTTCTACAACTCCATTTTGTTGTGGAGTTCTAGGGCAAGAAAAATTGTGAGATATTCCATGTGAATCAAAAAGTTTTTCAAAGTTTTTATTTTCAAATTCTCCACCATGATCACTTCTGACTCTGACTATTTCACAATTTTTCTCATTTTGTACTTGGGTGCAGAAGGAAGCAAACACAGAATGTGATTCATCCTTGTGTTTTAAGAATTTTACCCATGTCCATCTGCTGTAGTCATCAACGATGACTAGTCCATATTTCTTACCATTGAGAGAGGCTGTTTTTACAGGGCCAAACAGATCAATGTGAAGAAGTTCCAACGGTCTAGAGGTAGAAACAACATTTTTAGTTTTGAAAGAGGTTTTTGAAAACTTTCCTTTCTGACATGCTTCACAAAGAGCATCTGACGAATATTTCAGATTTGGCAAGCCTCTAATAAGACCAAGCTTGTTAAGCTGAGAGATTCTTCTCAGACTGACATGGCCAAGACGTCTGTGCCAGACCCATTGCTCTTCGTTTATAGAAAGAAGACATTTTACATTTTGATGTTTTAAATCAGATAACTTTATTTTGTAAGTGTTGTTTTTCCTCTTTCCGTTGAATAGGACAGATCCATCCTTCTGACTTACAGCTTTACAAGATGTTTGATTAAAAATGAGATCATAACCACTGTTGCTAAGTTGACTTATTGACAACAGATTATGCATTAGACCTTCTACTAACAGAACATTTTTAATGGAAGGAAGCTTACCATTTCCAACAGTTCCGGAGCCAATGATTCTTCCTTTCTGATTTCCTCCGAAACCGACAACGCCTCCAGGTTTAAGTTTCAGATCTTGGAACATAAGCCTTTCTCCCGTCATGTGTCGCGAGCACCCACTGTCCAGGTACCATGACTGGTGTTTCAATGGAGCTATTAAGGATATCTGCAACATAGATTATCTTGTTTTTAGGTACCCATTTTGTGGGTCCTTTCACATTAGTTCTTCCAAAGGTTCTGATCCCTTTAGATTTCCGTACGTTAGTGAAACGGTGTGGAGTTTGTGCATAGTGTTCGTGTTTAGGATATTTCCTTAGTGTGTGTGTTTGTGTAATCCCAGTGTTTGAGCCTTTTGGTTCTGAATGCTTAAGGCCAGTACCAGAGGGAATAAATTGTTTGAATAAAGGTATTATTTTGATGTTTCTGGTTTCATCATATGGTTGATATGGTCTTGAATATCCTAGACCTTTACTGCCATTTCTACTGACTCCATAGATTAGTGAAGCCATTTTGCTTCTATCTACGCTTTTGGCAAGAAATTTTTTAAATGCGTTATCATATTTGTCTTCTTTACCAGTGTTAGTTGAGTTTGAAACAATTTCTTCTTCTAACTTAGATATTTTACATTTCAGGACAGTGTTTGAATTTTCTAAGACAAATATTTTTTCATTTTGTTCAGAAATGGTTTTCTTGTTTTTAGTAAGATCATCTGAAGAAACTATAAAACTCTTTTTCAAGATTTTGAATTTGCTTTGAAGGTTTTGATATCTTTTTATAAGTTCAGTTAATCCTAATTCAAGTTTAGATCGTGATAAGGAAGAAAGTACCTCTCTTTCATCGTCGGAGTCTAATAGTTCTTCCTCTGACGAGTCACTTCTGGTTTCTGCCATGAAAGCCATGTTGACCCGACCTTCATCAGCATCATCTTCAGATTCCGAATCATCCCAGGTTGCCATGAGACCCTTTTTGGTTTTCCTAGGTCTTTCTTCTTTCTTGGCCTTTGGGCAGTCATATTTGAGATGTCCAGGTTCTTTGCATTCAAAGCACATAACATCTTTTCCATAGTTTCTTCTTTGACCAGATGTAGATTCGAATCTTCTCCTTGGTCCTTTTAACTTGTTCCTTCTGTATTTCCAAAGTTGACTTATCTTTCTTGATATGAGTGATATATCATCTTCTTCTGAATCTTCTTCAGATTCTTCCATTTCCTCTTCTGCCTGATACGCCTTCTTCTTTTCTGGCTTTTCCTTTAGTGCAATGGATTTGTTTTTCTTCTGAGGTTCATCTCCTTGAAGCTCTATTTCATGACTTCTTAAAGAACTGATAAGTTCTTCAAGACTGATATTATTCAAATCCTTTGCAAGTTTCAAGGCAGTCACCATTGGTCTCCATTTTGCTGGAAGACTTGTGATGATTTTCTTGACATGATCAGCAGTAGAGTAGCCTTTGTTCAGAACTCTGAGTCCGACAACAAGCATTTGAAACCTTGAGAACATGGTTTCAACAGACTCATCTTTTTCCATTTTGAAGACTTCGTATTTCTGGATTAGCGCAAGAGCCTTTGTCTCCTTGACTTGAGCATTTCCTTCGTGAGTCATACGAAGAGAGTCAAAGATGGATTTTGCAGTTTCTTTATTTGTGATTTTCTCATACTTGGTATAAGAAATTGCGTTCAACAGAATGGTTCTTGCTTTGTGATGATTTTTGTAAGTTTTCTTCTGAGCATCTGTAAAATCACTTCTTTCAATCTTTTTACCTACAGAATCTATAGAATGACTATAGCCATAAAGTACTAGATCCCATAGATCTAGATCAAATGATAAGAAATAACTTTCAATTCTATCTTTCCAATAATCAAACTTTTCGCCATCAAAGATAGGAGGTTTTGCAGTGTAAGATTCTCTTTCAATAACATTTGTTTCAGAAGTTGTTGGTGGTGGTGTAGTCATTATTTTTCACACTTGGATCGGTACTGAACACTGTTAAGTGCTTGATAAAAATTCAATCTTTTTATCACCTCAGAACCGGAGCTCTGATGCCAATTGAAGGTGTGAAAAACGCAAGAAAGGGGGTGTCATACCCCAAATTTTGACCACTAAGATTTCCCATCATTGTGCAAATCATCATCACAATGTGGAAGAACCATCATGCCTCATCAAATGCCTCAAGGGTTGTTGAGCATTCACTACAATCAAAATTAGGGTTTTAAGCCCTCTCAGAGCCTTAGACAAAGGATCAATCAAGGAATGACATGATCTTCAACTTGTCTAACCTCTCAAACATCCACAATGGATCAAAAGGACTCCCACTTCAAGGATTAAGCACAAGGTTGCTCCCTTCTAGGTGGATCAAGTCTCAAGATCGCCAGTATCACCAAATTAGGGTTTTGGTCGACCAGGGCCTCCAGATGAAAAATTTCATCTGGACACAAGCCAAAGATCCAAAACACAACCTAATGTACTCCATGGAACCTCATGGACCCATTCATCAAGTCAATTTTGCCTCAGGGGATGCATACATCAAAAATAAGGAATTAGGGTTTCTTGACCTAATTCACCCCTAAGTTGACTTTTGGGACAAATCATGAACCAAGACCTCAAGATAGGATTTGAGGGTCTCTAATGAACTATATTGATCCATTTGGGACAATGGATTGATCTAGGAAGCTTGAGCAACAAGTCTCGATTTCATCTGCACCACAATTAGGGTTTCGCGAGGAAAGTCAACTGTAACTTTGACTTTTGACCAGGACATGCTCTCAAACCCTAGGACATGCCTCAATATACCCTATGACACCCATGGAACATGTCCATCAAGTTTGATTTAGGTCAGGGACATGATTTCCTGAAGAATTGTACAGTTTGGAATTCATCTGATAAAAAGTCAACTGTGCACAAAAGTCAACTTTGATTTTTTGAGATTTTTCACCAAAATGGATTTTTAACCCTAAAATGATGTTAATGTATGATTTGAATCATCATTCATCAAGAAAAATCAAGAAAAGTGGGATAACTTGTAAAAGGGGTAACCATAAAAACTTAGAAAATTTTCTAAGTTAAAAATAAAGTGACAAGGGTACCAACTTTGAAGGATCATAACTCCTAAACCACAAAGCCATTTTTTCTCATCCAAAGATGGATTTGTAGCCCTCATTACCCTCTACAAAAACTTCAACTAGACCTAAGTCCAATTCATTAAGGATTTTGAGTTATGGAGTGATCAAAATGGCTGAAAAGTGAAAATGTCACTTTTTCCAACACTTAGTGAAATTTTCACTAAGTCAGAATCTGCCTTCACTTTTTGCAAAATGTAGAGGGATTTTTCACTTGGATTCAAAAGAGATCAAAACCAAATATGTTCAAATAGTTGTTATATCATGTAAGGGCTTTCCAAAATGGCCAAGAACATTGCCAAATTCCATTTGAGTCATGAGATATGACATTGGAAAGTTGCCTTGCTGAAATCTGTCAAAGGCAAGGCAGAATTTGCAACTTTGCTCGATTTGCCAAAATCGGCCAAATTCAAATGCTCCTATACACTTGGACACATCTGAGGATTGAATCTAAATGGGACAATCACTGAGCCAAGCCTCCAAAGTCCTTGGAACAAGAAATAGCATGTTGAACCTAGAATGGCCAAAATAGGGACAAGACTCCAAATTTGGATAGAAGCATTCAATGGAAGCATCAAGGTGGCATGGACTGAGTCATTCTCAACTGAAATCAGTCAAGACTTATCCAAGACCAAGGGAACCAAAGCTCTGTGCCCAAACCTCTAGTCAATGGCTAGAGGAGACTTGAATTTCCATTGGCCAACATTGCCCAAACCTACTTAGCAGCTGCCATTCACTATTCCTTGCAAAACAAACTTGCTCTACTATAAATAGAGCTCAATTGTGATCAGTTTGAGTACACCAAAGCCATCTAACAAATGCTTTCCTCAAAATCTCTTTCTCTTGGCAAAAATGCCTTTCTTAGCGAGGTAGCTATCGGGTTTTGAGTTTGAGAGCTTTTCCAATCAAACCAATCACTCACACTCCTCACACACATCATATAGAAGTGATCCAAACACTCACATAACATCTGGAACACTGATTTCACAAAATCACTAGCCAATTTCTCAAGTTCTTGACAGTTTTGCAGTTGAGGTGCCATCTTCATCTCCAAACCATTTCAATCCATTCCAAGCACTCAGACACATCACTTGGTACCTAGGGAAGCTATCCACATCATTGGAACCTAGCTGTAACACCTCCAACACAAATCACGATCACCAGCTGCAAGTGGTAGGCATGAGCTCTTCTAATTCTATGATCCATGCAATTTTTGCTGCACAATAATTTGGCCATATGTTCATAATCATGCATGGAATGTTTTCCCTCAATTAATTGCATTATTTGAATCGTGTATCAAAAATCCTAGCCTTCATGCAGAAATTAGGGTTCTTGAGGATTTTTCATGATTTCTTGTTATATGTTTAATTTAAATGAAATTAATGGACATAGACATGATCGTGAGGTTGAGACGAACATAATGATATGTGGATTGCATGTTATAATCAAGTATTTAGGGAGATTGGATAGAAAATGCAAATCAGCCAAACCCAGAACACGCGCATGTTCTTCAGCTGTTCTTGGCGCCATTTCTTTCAAATTCAAATATTTGAATTTTGTGATTTTATTTAATTGATTCAAAAATTAATTTCTCTCTGAGTTTTAATGATTTTGAGTTGATTCTTTTTTTAATAATTCACAAAAATGTTAAAATATTTTATTTTATCAAAAAATCCCAAAAATATTATTTATTTCATATAATTGATATTTTTGCAAAGAATTAATATTTTAATTGTTTTTGACATTTAAAATATTTTTTCCACATTGATTTGGCAACTTTTAATGCTTTCTAATGATTTTGTAGGTCAATACTTAATTTTTGAAGCATTAATCCAAAATCACAATTTTTTTTTAATATGTTAAACAATTTTGATCATTTTTAATTGAATTTTTATTCGATTAAATACATTTTTGAAAACAAATTAGGGTTTTTGGATTAATTCAACCCTCATAAATCATTTTCAAATCAATTTGGGCCTCTTGAGAGAGTGTAAGACCCAACCCACTTGTACAAAAATATTTTGGGCCTCATTCGTTGTATAAGTCCCTCTGTACATTTTCAAATAAACGGCACGATCATCGCCTTTTGAAAAATAACCTTGGGCCTCTCCTTGAGCTATAAGACCATTTCAAAAACATTTGGGCCTCTAATCGAGTGTAAGACCCAATCCCCTTTTAACCAAAACATTTTGGGCCTCAGATATTGTATAAGCCCCTCTGCGTTAAAACAAAACCTCGGCGCGATCACCATTTTAAACGGAAAAATCATCTGGGCCTACCCTTGAGTAGTAAGACCCATTTCATTTCTGAAAACTTTTTGGGCCTCTTGAAAGAGTGTAAGACCCATCCCTTTGAAGAGAAAACCTTTTTTGGTCTCAGTCACTTGTGTAAGTCCCTCTGTACAAATTCAAACAGTGCGCTCACTGATAAAACCCTGGGCCTCTCCTTGAGCTGTAAGCCCCAAATCTTTCTTTTTCAAAGCACTTTCTCCTTTGATTTTGAATATACTGTTGTTTTCAATCTTTCTTTGTTGAACAACTAACCAAACAACATGGAAGCTCTACAACCGAGTAAGTGGTTATTGCTTTCATTTACCGCTTTCATATACATATAACTGTATTGTGGGGCTGTTTCACTGTAAGTCTTCTTTCATAAACTCATATCGACTGTATAATAATAGTATAGATATTTAGAGTTTCTCCGGCAACTACGTCTAGAACTAGGTGACGCCGTTTCGTTTATTCGTAGAAATAGACAACTAGATCCCCGATAGGATCACCAGATACAGTCTTCTCTTCGGCTGTCCTCATTAGGAATTGTCAAGAAACTCTACTCCCAAAGATGAATGTATTCTCCGTGAATGACATCTTTGAGTTTTTTCTGAATTCTCGAACTTTCCTGACTTTGATCTATTCTCGGTGAATAGCATTGCCTTGAATTTCTCGGGATTTGGGGACCCATCGGCTTCTTAAAAAGCATCGGCCTCCTCTTGGACATCGTACAAGGACCTACAGGCTTCCTAAAAGCAACCCCGCCTCCTCTTGGGCTTAGTACAAGGACCCTACGGCTTCTTAGAAGTATTCACAGCCTCCTCTTAGGCTTCGTATAATGATCTCTTCCTCCGGGAATGATAGCCTCCTCTTGGGTTTAGCACAAGGACCCGTCGGCTTCTTAAAAGATTCCAGCCTCCTCTTGGGCTTCATACAAATTGTCCCGACGACCTCCTAGAGGTATAGGAACAGAACTTAGTCATCTGCATAGAACAGTCCTTTCAAAGAGTCTACTACTATTTCTCAAAGCATAGTACAAAAGATGAAACTCTAGACTTGGACAGTCTTACTTCCTTGAGTCTCAAAGATATTCTCAAGTGACCCCTTCGTTAAATAGGAAGGAAACCCGCAGACTCGGACAGTCTCAATACCCTTTGGATTTCCCGCTTCCTTAAAGAACAGGAATAACCCATATCCTTGAATTAAATCCCTGAGTACAGTGTTGCTCATATAAGAACTGATTTTCTCTTTCAAAATCAGTATACTGGACCTGTCACTCAACTGAAACAGTCACCCTAGCCTCCTCTTGGGCTTTGTACAGTGATTCTCCTCAGCGGAGTCAAACAACGTTTAGCCTCTCTCTCGGGCTTTGTACGAGACACATAAGAGACTCCCTCGTTGAGTCAATCACCCCTTCCGCCTCCATCTCGGGCTTTATATGAGATACAAAAAGGTTCTTATTGAGCCAAACAAACAACAGCCTCCATCTCGGGCTTCGTGCGAGATACAAAAAACTCCCTTGTTGAGTCAAATAGCCTCCATCTCGGGCTTTATACGAGATACCAAAAGATTCCATCATTGAGTCAAAACCTTTTAGCCTCTCTCTCGGGCTTTGTACGAGACACATAATAGCCTCCTCTTAGGCTTTGTATAAGAAAACCACTGGTTGATCCAATCAACCTTTTAGCATCAAAGCTGTGCCTCGTTCACAGTACATAAACATCAACAACTCCTTCCCCTTCATCTAATCGCTGTAAGCGGCAAGCCTCTGGATCATCTATATCCATGCCACTGTCCCTCTTTTAGCATGAGAAATTCCTAAGGAAAGATAACATTGCTCTACACTGAGTTAAAGTCTTCTCCTTCAGGTTAAAACCCCCTATAAAGGAAATTATGGCGTTGCCGGATTCACAAATCCCGGTTAAAGTAATTCTCCTTTATAAACAGTTGTGACATACAACCCCCTCTTTAGAGATGACAAATTCTCTCTAAAGTTGAGACCTTTCAACTTCACATCTTGGGCTTTGAACAAGATACAAATAGACTTTCAGCTTCACGTCTTAGGCTTTGAACAAGACACCAAAACACCATTTCCTCCCATAGACTAGGAGGAACTACGAACGCTCTGATTTCCCTGTTTCGGTAAATGGGAATACGTAGGCATAAGATCGAAAGAAAAGATCTTAGCGAGCACACTAAACAAAATCCCATACTCCCATGTATCTATCAAAAGCATCAGTCCTAACATCCTAATCCTTGTTCCCCACCAGAAACCTTCTGTCTAGATAAAAACCAGTATTGGCGAAAATACAAATAACCAGTACAAAGGCCCCCCCACATTGATAACATTCGTAACCTAACAGACCGCTGTTTAAACTCAGTATGCAAAGTAGGGTTAATTGGAGACATCTATTTCCGTTCCTTCATCAGCTTTAATAGGATAAAAAATGAATCAACCTGTAGTTTAAGCTCAACCGCAGAGAGCGACCAGCGCTTAAGAACCGCGTCCAAAATCGCTCGCTACAAAAAATGGCGCCCACCGTGGGGCCTATCAAAGTTAGATCTAGGTACGGACTACCTTTTCACCTCTTGTGTGGAAACCACAGATTGGGGCTTCCGCCGGGGAACCCATTTTCTGTCAGGAACTTAAGATTCATAGCTTTAAAGGTCTAGGATGATTAGGACAAATATATATACTGTTTTTCCTAATTGCTATACGTGTTTATTTTTCTGCTAATGGGAATGCGGGTTATGCCGTATGTGGAAAGATTGAGTATACACTTAAGATAAGTGATGGCGACGGGGTCGACCATCAACCTCAGTGGAGGCTGACCAACGCAACCCATTCTCTCACCTAGACAATGGGCCGGTTGTTAAGTTTGAGAAGCTGAGGAGCCAAACCCTTTCGTAGTGCGGAAACTATCGGGAATAATTGTCACGTGATACTACCCTCATTTGAGGCTGGTGATCTATTCTCGGTGAATGGCACTTACTCTAAGATTGCTCTATAACTCGCTGGCGATCCGCTTGTTGTTTTGCTTTCCTGGGAGGAGCTGATGATAATGAGTGCAGGTACAAAAATCACCCTAGTATAAACCTTTGGGGATGGGTAGAGCCTTGACTTCATGACAACGACCCTTTGACCCCATGTTTTTTCTATGTTTTTGTGTGCTGCATTCATGCATTCATTTAAAAAACATTAAAAAAAATCTTTTCTTCTAGTCTCTCTGTTTTTTCAAAATAAACTAAGACTGTGATTGCAAATATCAGAGAAAAGGATTGCACTAATGGATTTCGGTAGAAGGAGAACTCACCAGTATACCTTCAAGGTTCCAAAACTAGAGGATTTGAGAAGGTTAGCAAGGATGATCACTAACCCAGAGGCTTTCAGAGCCAAGCACGAAGGTTTACTACCACTGTTAAGAGTCCATGTGATTGAGGGAATCATGGATGCGCTCATTCAGTTTTATGATCTGGTTTATCACTGTTTCACATTCCCGGATTACCAGCTCGCACCAACACTGGAGGAGTATTCTCATATGATGGATTTACACATTACAGATCGAGCTCCATTTTCTGGACTGGAAGAAATTCCAAAGAATCAGACCATTGCGAGAGCAATTCAGTGGGACGAGTCTAAAGTCAGGACTCACCTAACCACTAAGGGTGGCATCCAAGGTTTGCCAGCCCAGTTCTTGACAAAGAAGGCCCTGTATTTTGCCAGTATAGGAAACGTGACTGCTTTTGAAAGCATCTTTGTCTTGCTCACCTACGGGTTATTTTTGTTTCCCAACATTAATGACTTCGTCGATATTAACTCTATTAAGGTTTTTCTCATTGGAAATCCTGTGCCGACTTTGCTCGCAGATGCGTATCATTCTGTACACTTGGGAAATTTATACAGCGGAGGGGAGATCACATGCTGTGTACCTCTGCTTTACAAATGGTTTATCTCTCACTTGCCCAAGTCTGCTGCTTTTTGGGATTGTAAGAGTGCCCTATGCTGGTCGCAGAAGATCATGTCTCTTACCAACTCTGATATAGATTGGTGTAATAGGATTTATGAGGGAATCAGGATCATTGATCGTTGTGGAAACTTCCCCAACGTACCCCTTATAGGAACTAAGGGAGGAATCAACTACCATCCGGTATTGGTTCTTCGTCAATTTGGATACTCGATGAGACACGTCCGACGGGGTGTTCATCTGGAAGGTCTTTTCTTCAAGGAAGGAGAAAATGACAGAGCACTAAAGATGGAAATAGTGCACGCTTGGAAGCACGTTCATAAGAAAGGATGAGAGTCTCTGGGAAAACCAGACTGTGTCTCGGTGGAGCCTTATCTCCATTGGGTACAAACTAGAGCTCTCAAGCTCAAAATGCCTTATCCTCGTTACGGAATTCTTCCGCCGAGGGAATCTGTCATGTACTTCATGACGGAAACTGAAAAGCTTCAGGTTACTCTCAACAAAGTTCAACAGGAGAGAAGGTCTTGGAAGAACAAGTACCGCACCCTCGATGTAGAGTGCATCAAAATACAGCAATTACTGAAAGAAAAAGATGCTCTGATTGAAATTTTGGAGAAACATGCTGTAGATATTCAGGATGACCAAAGGAATTTGCTCGCTCCTTCCACTTGGCAAAGGAATGACAACCCAACAACGACCCAAGAGCCCCGGTCAAAGAAAAGGAAGATACCAGAATCAGCACCTGATTTCTCTTCAGAGAGGACTCGGGACCCATTAGCTTAGGTTTCTGTTTCTGCACCTTGTAATCTACTGTATTTCCATTTCTGTAATCCTTTAAATTCAATAAAAAGGGGTTTCCCCACTGTTTGATATTTGCAATCTAATTGTCGAAGTTTATTTTAATTAAACCTTAAACAATTAATATAATCATTGCATTCATCATTCTCACATCGCGTATTCTTCTTACCTACGAATCTCACATTTGTGTCTCGATTCTAGAGTCAAACTGTCTCATTCGTATAATACTCGGGCCAATCGTTAGAAAAAGATGGATGATCTTGAGGAAGAAAACAGAGAGTTGAAAGAAGAGATCGACGCTCTAAGAGAGGATATGAGAAAGCTTCGTAACGACATGCAAGCCATGGCAGAAGCACAGCTACAAAGAAATGTGATCTCAGAGATCACCTCAACGCCCTTAGTGGAGAAGTATGATCCTAGGTATCAGATACCGAAAGATCGTCCTTGGGGCATGCCTGTTAACTATATCCCGGAAGGATATGTTCCGCCGATCACTGAAGATCAGCGAATCACAACAGAAGCCGTTGGGCCTGAAGGTTACAAACTTCGGGAAAGCGAAGATGCCAGGGGTATACTAAAGACTCCCGAAGGTTACAAACTTCGGAAGACGCCAAGACTCACTGCCGTAGTCACGGTACCACCTCCTGTGGTGTACACTGTCCCGGAAGGACATATTCCATAGACACCTTATGGTAAGAAGGAAACTATGTTTGACAGAATGGAGGAATTCCAGGAACAATTCTTGGAAATGCAGAAGGAACTGCAAGCCATTCGCGGTCAGGATCTATTTGGAAAGGACGCCGCAGATCTCTGCTTGGTCCCAAATGTGAAAGTCCCACACAAATTTCAAGTGCCCGACTTTGAAAAGTACAAGGGTAACTCTTGCCCTCAAAGCCATCTGGTGATGTACGCTCGGCGAATGTCAGCTCAGACGGAGAATCAGGACCTACTGATTCACTACTTTCAGGATAGTTTAACCGGTGCCGCGTTAAAATGGTACATGGGTTTAAACCGTACTATGATCAGCACATTCAGAGATCTTGGTACTGCCTTTATCCAACAATACAAATACAATTTGGACATGGCACCCGACAGAGATCAACTCAGATCAATGTCACAAAAGGACAAGGAAACCTTTAAGGAGTATGCTCAAAGGTGGCGTGAAATTGCCGCTCAAATTTGTCCACCTCTTGAGGAAAAAGAGATGACAAAGATCTTCTTAAAGACCTTAAGCTCATTTTACTATGACCGAATGGTTGCCAGTGTGCCCAGTGATTTCACCGAAATGGTCGGCATGGGCGTACGTCTTGAGGAAGCCGTCCGAGAAGGACGTTTGGTAAAAGACACTGGATCGACGAGCGGTACTAAAAAATACGGTAGTGCTCTCCCTAAGAAAAAAGAGCAAGATATTGGGAATATCTCCCTCGGAAAGCAAAGACGACGTTATCAACCGGTAGCAGCTGTGACTCCTGCTATCAACCCTGCGTCTATTCCTACGTATCAACCTCAGGTTGCGCAGAGCCAGCCTGATCAACAAAGGACATAACAGCCTCTTCAGCAGGCTCGTCCTCCATATAACAACAGCCGTACAACACGACCATCAGGGTTTAATCCTATACCCGCGACGTACGCAGAACTGTTTCCATTACTACTGGCTAAGGGGCATATTCAGACTAAATCTCCTCTTACAGTACCAGAAAATCTGCCTTTTTGGTTTAAGGTGGATCAAACATGCCCTTATCATCAAGGAGGTTCAGGGCATAACATAGAGACTTGTCTCAATTTCAAGTCTGACGTACAAAAGCTTGCTAGGAGCGGGGTCTTATCCTTCAAGGATACGAATCCTAATGTTCTCACAAACCCGCTGCCTCAACACGAGAAAGCTGCCATTAATTTGATAGAAGGAGAGACTAACGATGTCTATCAAATTCACGATGTACTCTTGTTGAAAACCAATTTAGTCAAGATGCATTGTAGACAGAGTGGATATGGCCATGTGCCAGCTCATAACTATCATCAGTGTGATATCTGCTCTAAAGACAATCAAGGATGTTCTGTAGTGCAAGCAACTCTACAGGAACAGATGGATCTCGGATGGATCCAGGAGCACTGAGTTCGTGGAGTTAACATGGTTTACACGAATTTCAACGTCATTCAGAACCACGATATCCGTGCGATGAATGTCAACTTGGTGGCGATGCACTCAAGGCAAAGCCTGTATCATAATCTACCGCAGCACGATTACAGTTCCTGTCTGACTTGCTCGGTAAACAAACAGGGATGCTCTTTCATACAAGAGGCCCTCCAGCGTCAGATGGATCTTGGATGGATCCAAGACTACCATGATAGGAGCTCCTATCAGATCAACATGGTTCAGGTCTTCGATATTCGCGTGATGAATACCAACCTGGTAGAGTTACATGCTGAGCAGGTCCGACTCAGATTCTTAATATCACATGACTATCAAAGTTGTGAAACGGGTTGTGAAAACGATCGAGGTTGTACCCTTGTCCAGGAGGCACTTCAGCACTTGTTAAATCATTGGTAGATGCCAATTTATATGGATGAAGATACTCAGCAGATTAGTATCAGTAACAGGAATCCTACCCGGCGTCAAAGTCAGGATGTCCGATCAGTGGAAGCTAACCTAGTGAGGTTACATTGTATTCAAAGTGGGCGTGGCCAGGTGCCACCACACAACTATGACAGTTGTAGCGTCTGTTCGGAAAGCAACCAAGGGTGTTACCTTGTGAGAGAAGCTCTTCAGGGTCAGGCGGATCGTGGAAAAATTCGTCCATATCCGAGTTCTGGACCCATCAACTGGACGCCGAACTACCTTGCCGATCAAGTCGAGGATGTTGTCCTAATATCTGGTCATCACAGGACCAGGGATGTTTTTGCCATCATCCCTCTACTTGACGAGTCTAAGGTTCCCAACCGGGAACGAATTGAGATTGCTTACGATGGTCAGAAAAATCAGAAGGCTCCTGTAGTCATCTATCTACCAGGACCGCTACCGTATGAATCAGCTAAGGCGATCCCTTATAAATACGGTGCAACAATAATTGAAAATGGAAAGGAAATTCCATTACCCTCCATTATGAACATTGCAGATATCAGTCGAGTAACACGGAGTGGTAGAATCTTCAACCGAGGGGTTGGGGAAGTTAACAAGGAAAAGGAACTTCAGACGGAAACTCCCGATCTATCAGTCGGTCAGTCCAGTAATCCCGACTTTTCGAAAAATGATGATGAGATGCTGAAGCTCATCCAAAAGAGTGAATATAACATTGTTGATCAGCTGTTACAGACTCCTTCAAAGATCTCGGTATTATCACCGTTACTCAGTTCAGAAGCGCACAGGGAGGCTCTACAGAAAGTATTGGAGCAGGCCTTTGTGGAACAGGATGTAACAATCAGGCAGTTCGATAGTATTGTCTCTAACATCACTTCCTGCAACAACTTGGGATTTAGTGATGAGGAGTTACCCGAAGAGGGTCGCCGTCATAACATGGCGCTCAACATTACAGTCAACTGCCAGGACGATGCTTTTGCCAGCATATTGGTAGACACAGGGTCAGCCCTGAATGTTATGCCGAAGTCCACTTTGATACAATTATCATTCAAAGGGTCTCCGATGAGAGTTAGCGAGGTTGTCGTCAAAGCATTCGACGGATCCAGAAAAACAGTTATCGGCGAAGTTGATCTTCCCATAACTATCGGTCCTCACACTTTCCAAGTCACTTTCCAGGTCATGGATATCCGGGCAACATACAGTTGTTTATTAGGAAGACCTTGGATACATCAGGCTGGAGCGGTCACTTCGACCCTCCACCAAAAGCTAAAGTTCGTTCAGAACGATCAACTTGTCACGGTTTGTGGGGAAAAAGCCTTGCTTGTAAGCAACTTGTCATCATCTACTGGTATAAAACCCGAGGAGGTTATTGGAACTCAGTTCCAAGCATTGTCGGTGAGCAAGGACAATCAATCCCAAGGAGGAACCTCGATTTCCTCATACAAAGATGCTATCAAAGCGGTCGAGAGTATCGACACAACTGGATGGGGACAGCTTGTCATTCCTATTGACAATAAAACAAAGAAGGGTTTTGGTTTTTCTGTAACCTGTACCCAGACAGCTGCTAAAGATGAAAGTTTTCATCCCCTTCAAAACTTCTTCCACAGTGGAGGTTTCCTTCACCCAGTGTCGCAAGCGGTTCATGCTATCAATGAGGAAGATCCCTCTGACACGAATGAAGAATGGAAGTCCTATTTGAATGAGGACGATTATATGTCTCAGGAAGAGGTGCCTATACCATTTTGCTATCCCGCACAGAGTCTGAGATTTATACGACGGTCAGATGTCAAAATGACATATGGAGATTGTGATCCGGAAGGATGCCGTGCTCCGCCAAATTCATTAGAGGAGGACACTCTGATGAAAGACAACTTTGACTATAATTACTATGGCCCAATGGATGGTCTGCCAATGTGGCAGCCTTACCCAGGAAACTTGGGGCAAGAGGGTCAGCCGAACAATGAAAATCAGCTGACCGTCATTGAACAGAATACCTGTGTCCCCACCATGTCATGGGAGCAATACTCAGGTCATTCAGAAACTACTCAACATGAAGATGAATTTGCAACGTTTGCAGGACTTGAATTCATCAACTATGCTTTTCCCGAGGTCAACGTCATCGAGAGAAATGACTCCTCCAGTTCGAAAGAAGTGTGGGACACCTTGGGACAACCGAGTGGAAAATACGACTATATGGTCAAGTACACCGCTCCCGGAAGCTCTCGTATCAGGCTCGAAGACATCCAGCCAACTGGATGGGGAGATACAGCTGAGAGCACAAATGCAATGCAAAATGCAACAGAGGAATTCTCCTACGACAACTCGGCCTGGGAAACAGATTCCAATGATCCTGCTCCACCAGAAATCAGCGTCATTTCTGAAGACAAATCAAGGAAGGTGCCAGACTTTGTGATTCACCGAGGAGTTCATCGTCAATGGGTTGCCGTCGAGGTTCCAAAGGTCGTTCATCAGTCAAAGTAATTGCCATCTTTAACCTTTCACCCTGCCCAGGTGAAACGGATGTCTTGATAGGGCACGTTTTCTGTAAATTTCCCTCTTCGCTTTGCCCGAAGCGACAGAGTTTTGTTTTATAGGGCTGTAGTTTCAAGGATCGACTTGTTCATTAATAAAATAACGTCGTTCTGTAATTTCCGCATTAATTGCTGTTTTCTCTTTTTACTTTTTCAGAAAATGGTAATCCTAAAAAACAATTCAAATAAAAACAAGCAGTAAAATAAATACATTGCACACACTTGCATTTTCTCTATCTCTTCTAAACACGAATCATCACGTCATGCAGATTGCTTGTTTTAAACCCAGTTGAAACATACGATCCGATGCCTTCTCCCAACTTTGAGTTCCCGGTATTTGAGGCTGAAGAAGAAAATGACAACGAAATTCCAGAAGAGATCTCCCGATTACTCAGACAAGAGGAAAGGTCTATTGAACCTCACAAAGAGCCGTTGGAAACGGTAGCAAGAGAGAAAAGAAATCAGGATTGGGGCACTGCTCAGTCCAACTGCCAGAGAGGGTTTGATAAAGCTTCTCAAAGAATTTCCCAATGTATTCGCTTGGTCCTATCAGGATATGCCAGGGTTGGATACCAGCATCGTGGAACATCACTTACCATTGAGATCGGAATGTCCTCCAGTAAAGCAAAGGTTGAGACGCACTCACCCGGACATGGGAATCAAAATCAAAGAGGAGGTACAGAAACAGATTAACGCGGGTTTCCTCGCTACGGCTGAATATCCTCAATGGTTAGCCAACATCGTACCCGTTCCCAAAAAGGACGGAAAGGTCAGAATGTGTGTCGACTACCGAGATCTGAAGAAGGCAAGTCCAAAGGACGACTTTCCTTTACCACACATTGACATGCTGGTAGACAGCACAACAAAGTTCAAAATTTTCTCCTTCATGGATGGATTCTCGGGCTATAACCAGATCAAAATGGCGCCGAAAGACATGGAGAAAACTTCGTTCATTACCCCATGGGGTACCTTTTGTTACAAGGTAATGCCGTTCGGTTTGAAGAACGCCGGGGCAACCTATCAAAGGGCCATGACTACTCTGTTTCATGACATGATACATAAGGAAATCGAGGTATATGTCGATGATATGATTGCAAAATAAAAAACAGAGAGTGAGCACGTTGAACATCTATCAAAATTGTTCGAACGTTTAAGAAAATTCAAGCTCCGCTTGAATCCCAACAAGTGCACCTTCGGTGTCGGTTCAGGGAAACTACTAGGGTTCATCGTCAGCCAGAAAGGAATTGAGGTTGATCCTGACAAGGTCAAGGCCATTCAAGAAATGCCTTCGCCGAAAACTGAAAAACAAGTTAGAGGATTCTTGGGACGTTTGAACTACATCTCCAGATTCATATTCCTTATGACCGCCACATGTGCGCCGATTTTCAAGTTACTAAAAAAGAACCAGGATTGCGTTTGGACAGAAGATTGCCAAACTGCCTTCGACAGTATTAAGGAATATCTGTTGAATCCTTCGATTCTATCACCTCCAGTGGAAGGAAGACCACTGATCATTTACCTCACAGTCCTAGAGGACTCAATGGGTTGTGTGCTAGGCCAACAAGACGAAACAAAAAGAAAAGAGTCTGCCATCTACTATTTGAGCAAGAAATTCACCGACTGCGAGACTCGGTACACGATGCTTGAGAAAACTTGCTGCGCTTTGGCTTGGGCAGCCAAACGTCTTCGCCAGTACATGATTCGTCACACTACTTGGTTGATCTCAGAAATGGATCCAATCAAGTATGTCTTCGAAAAACCTGCTCTTACGGGAAGAATTTCCCGTTGGCAGATGTTGTTATCAGAATATGACATAGAGTACCAAGCTCAAAAACCCGTTAAGGGAAGTATTTTAGCCGATCATTTGGCTCATCAACCGATTGACGATCAAGAATCAATCGGGTTTGACTTCCCAGACGAAGATGTCATGTATCTAAAAATGAAAGATTGCGATGAACCGCTACCCAGTGAAGGGCCAGAACCAGGTTCCCAATGGGGACTTATCTTTGACGGAGCAGTTAATCATTACGGAAACGGAATTGGGGCAATCATTGTTACCCCTCAGGGTAGCCACATTCCTTTCACTGCCAGACTTACGTTCAAATGTACAAACAACGAGGCCGAATACGAAGCTTGTATTATGGGTCTCGAGGAAGCAATTGATTTAAGGATCAAAAACATGGATGTATATGGTGACTCAGCCTTGGTCATCAATCAGATAAAAGGAGATTGGAACACATACCAATCAGGATTGATTCCTTACAAAGACTATGCAAGAAGGTTGTTACCCTTCTTCAACAGAATCGAGTTTCATCACATCCCTCGTGATGAGAATCACATGGCTGATGCATTAGCCACTCTCTCTTCTATGATTAGTGTAGGTCAATGGAATGACATACCTAAGATCGACATAATGCGCCTTGAACGGCCCACTTACGTCTTCACGATTGAAGCAGTCATAGATGACAGACCTTGGTATCACTATATCAAATGCTTCCTTCAGAAACAAGAGTACCCATCTGGGGCACTCAGAAAAGACAGAAAAACTCTCAGAAGATTGGCTGGAAACTTCTTCCTGAGCGGTGACACTCTCTATAAGAGAAATTTTGACATGGTCTTGCTACGATGCGTCGATAGACCAGAAGCAGACATGCTTATGAAAGAAATTCACGAAGGGTCCTTTGGCACTCATGCCAACGGAAACACAATGGCGAGAAAGATTCTGAGAGCAGGGTACTACTGGTTGACCATGGAATCCGACTGCTGCAAGTACATGAGGAGGTGTCACAAGTGTCAGATATACTCTGACAAAATTCATGTACCGCCATCACATCTCAAAGTTCTCTCTTCCCCGTGGCCTTTCTCGATATGGGGAATCGAAATGATCGGCATGATTGAACCTAAGGCTTCAAATGGACATCGGTTCATCCTTGTAGCCATTGACTACTTCACCAAGTGGGTTGAAGCAGCATCATACGCTAATGTAACCCGACAAGTGGTGGTCCGATTTATCAAAAACAATATCATCCGCCGTTATGGTGTTCTAAGCGAGATCATTACTGATAATGGATCTAACTTGAACAATAAGATGATGAAAGAGTTGTGTGCAGAGTTCAAAATCGAACATCATAACTCATCTCCCTACCGACCAAAGATGAACGGAGCGGTAGAAGCGGCTAACAAGAACATCAAGAAGATCGTTCAAAAGATGGTTGTAACCTACAAAGACTGGCACGAGATGCTACCCTTTGCTCTTCACGATTATCGCACATCTGTTCGCACTTCAACAGGGGCTACCCCTTTCTCTCTAGTGTATGGTACGGAGGCAGATCTCCCCATAGAAGTAGAGATTCCATCAATCCGAGTACTGATGGAAGCGAAGCTCACCGAAGCTGAATGGTGTCAAAGCCGACACGACGAATTAAACCTGATCGAAGAGAAACGAATCACGACACTATGCCACGGTCAGTTATATTAGCAAAGAATGAAGAAGGCGTTCGACAAAAAGGTCCGACCCCGTGTCTTCAGAAAAGGGGACCTCGTGCTCAAGAAGATACAATCTTTTCTCACTGATTCCCGGGGCAAGTGGACTCCGAATTTTGATGGCCCCTATGTGGTCACAAAAGCTTTCTCAGGCGGCGCCTTGAGACTTGCAACCATAGACGGAGAGGAATTTGCCTACCCCACGAATGTTGATGTAGTCAAGAAATACTTTGCCTAAACTAAAAAAAAAAACGTCTCGGTGGATTGAAAACCCGAAAGGGCGGTCCAGGCAAAAGTTAGAGACATATAAAAAAATCATCCCGATGGATTAGAAACATCATAGTACAATCCAGGCAAAAATTAGGGATAATGGCAAGTAACTATGTTCAACAGAGGCAAGTCCCTCAGTAGCAGCAGTTATACCATCCATTGGAGGAAAACTCCAGTCAAGGTCATCTTCGACAGAAGCTCAGGATGTCCCGAATTCAAAGTTGGTAGAAGAATAGTGGTCGTTACGTTTCAACGTAGCCCTTTTCCCTGTAAATTACAATTTTCTAGCTTTGTATATACTCTTTGGAATCACGCGTTTGGCTGATCTCCATCCTATCAATAAAATTTGAGCCCTTGTGCTTTTGTTTGTAATTCTTATTTGTTTTAGCTTTACAGAACGACGTTGTTAACATGACTAACGACTCTTGAAATAAAACAAAAATGAATTTACTTGGTAAAACTTTTTCTGCTTTTAAAATAAAGATGGCAATTTCTTTTGACTATTGAACATCAAAAGAACATCAATCGCTTCTCCAGAAGTAAGCAAACTTCAAAGTGCAGAATCAAAGTGCTCCTTCTAACCCAGTACGCCTGAATGAAGGGATCAACTGTGTTAGAGACCTTGTTTCGTCTGACACCCCTCGGCCGAGTTCTTATCTCCTAAGCCCGATCAACGGTATTCCCCACATGGACTATCTCTCCTAAGAAAGGTGGAATTGCTATCTTGAACCAGCGATATCTCTACACGCCCCGCGATGGCCGAGTATCCCGTCATGTTCATCTTTTAGTTTGTGTGTCGCGTCAGTTTTGTCAGTATAGACATACATGCATTATTGATTTGCATTCGCATTCATATTACATCAATATCACTCTAGTCGGTCTTGTCCCCTAGTGATAAAAGTCCTCTCAATCGAGTTGTCAAGTTTTTTCCTCGTCAGGAAGTGCGGCGTCTGAACAATCTCTCTCCTCCAGTTTATTTCTGGAATGAAGTTGGCTCCTCGACCACTTTGATAACTTGAACCTCTGAAAGACCAGAGGAACCTTCAGTCAGCATCACTCTTCGCCATGGAAGATGATATCCTTGCTTTCCCGGATTAAAGTAAAATCCCCCAGAGAAAGCCTCCTAAGCAGAGATTTGGCAGTACAGCTGCCATTCTCCGGAAAGATCGCTGATGAAAAGGTCATCGGCACCTCAAAATTGGACCCCATCACATGGTATTTCTCTGGGAAGATCCCGAGAAAAATATGATGTAAGATCCCAAGTGGAAACAGTCTCTCAAGAGACTCGCTTTCCCCCAGTAGAATCGACAAATGGCGTCTCCAAACAGAGAAGTTTGTGTACCTCTACAATTCAGATGATTGGGTTCCCCAGCAAGTCTGACGTCAAAACTTTTTCCGTCAGATGGCATCTCCCCAGGAAAATTCGGCGAGAAGTTTGAGGGAAATCGCTACGAATAGCGTCCCTTGTCAAAAATTTTATTGACAAAAGAAACTACGACCAGTTCCTTGGTAGGAAACCAGGATCGAGGGGAAGTTTATTTCAGCAACTAAGACCAGTTCCTTGGTAGGAAACCAGGATCGAGGGGAAGTTTAAATCAGAAACTAAGACCAGTTCCTTGGTAGGAAACCAGGATTGAGGGGAAGTTTACATAAGCAACTGAGACCAGTTCCTTGGTAGGAAACTGGGATCGAGGGGAAGTTTACAGCAGAAACTGAGACCAATTCCTTGGTAGGAAACCAGGATCGAGGGGAAGTTTGTTTCCGCAACTAAGACCAGTTCCTTGGCTGAAGACCAGGATCGAGGGGGAGTTTACCTTTTCTAAGCATCATTGCTTAGCAAAAGAAGATGAATGCGCAAGCTACCATTCATAACCACCATCAAAATTTCGGGTATTCTAATATTTAATCCTCTTGCACCCCGAATGCCCGAATACCTTCGTCATTCACACCTTCGGGTCCAAGAAGATTAAATAGGAGCATCTGTCATACCCCAAATTTTGACTATTAATATTTCCCATCATTGTGCAAATCATCATCACAATGTGGATGAACCATCATGCCTCATCAAATGCCTCAAGGGTTGTTGAGCATTCACTACAATCAAAATTAGGGTTTTAAGCCCTCTCAAAGCCTTAGACAAAGGATCAATCAAGGAATGACATGATCTTCAACTTGTCTAACCTCTCAAACATCCATAATGGATCAAAAGGACTCCCACTTCAAGGATTAAGCACAAGGTTCCTCCCTTCTAGGTGGATCAAGTCTCAAGATCGCCAGTATCACCAAATTAGGGTTTTGGTCGACCAGGGCCTCCAGATGAAAAATTTCATCTGGACACAAGCCAAAGATCCAAAACACAACCTAATGTACTCCATGGAACGTCATGGACCCATTCATCAAGTCAATTTTGCCTCAGGGGATGCATACATAAAAAATCAGGAATTAGGGTTTCTTGACCTAATTCACCCCTAAGTTGACTTTTGGGACAAATCATGAACCAAGACCTCAAGAGAGGATTTGAGGGTCTCTAATTAACTATATTGATCCATTTGGGACAATGGATTGATCTAGGAAGCTTGAGCAACAAGTCTCAATTTCATCTGCACCACAATTAGGGTTTCGCGAGGAAAGTCGACTGTAACTTTGACTTTTGACCAGGACATGCTCCCAAACCCTAGGACATGCCTCAATATACCCTATGACACCCATGGAACATGTCCATCAAGTTTGATTTAGGTCAAGGACATGATTTCCTGAAGAATTGCACAGTTTGGAATTCATCTGATAAAAAGTCAACTGTGCACAAAAATCAACTTTGACTTTTTGAGATTTTTCACCAAAATGGATTTTTAACCCTAAAATGATGTTAATGTATGATTTAAATCATCATTCATCAAGAAAAATCAAGAAAAATGGGATAACTTGTAAAAGGGATAACCATAAAAACTTAGAAAATTTTCTAAGTTAAAAATAAAGTGACAAGGGTACTAACTTTGAAGGATCATAACTCCTAAACCACAAAGCCATTTTTTCTCATCCAAAGATGGATTTGTAGCCCTCATTACCCTCTACAAAAACTTCAACTAGACCTAAGTCCAATTCATTAAGGATTTTGAGTTATAGAGTGATCAAAATGGCTGAAAAGTGAAAATGTCACTTTTTCCAACACTTAGTGAAATTTTCACTAAGTCAGAATCTGCCTTCACTTTTTGCCAAATGTAGAGGGATTTTTCACTTGGATTCAAAAGAGATCAAAACCAAATATGTTCAAACTGTTGTTATATCATGTAAGGGCTTTCCAAAATGGCCAAGAACATTGCCAAATTTCATTTGAGTCATGAGATATGACATTGGAAAGTTGCCTTGCTGAAATCTGTCAAAGGCAAGGCAGAATTTGCAACTTTGCTCGATTTGCCAAAATCAGCCAAATTCAAATGCTCCTATCCACTTGGACACATCTGAGGATTGAATCTAAAGGGGACAATCACTGAGCCAAGCCTCCAAAGTCCATGGAACAAGAAATAGCATGTTGAACCTAGAATGGCCAAAATAGGGACAAGACTCCAAATTTGGATTGAAGCATTCAATGGAAGCATCAAGGTGGCATGGACTGAGCCATTCTTATCTGAAATCAGTCAAGACTTATCCAAGACCAAGGGAACCAAAGCTCTGTGCCCTAACCTCTAGTCAATGGCTAGAGGAGACTTGAATTTCCATTGGCCAACATTGCCCAAACCTACTTAGCAGCTGCCATTCACTATTCCTTGCAAAACAAACTTGCTCTACTATAAATAGAGCTTAATTGTGATCAGTTTGAGTACACCAAAGCCATCTAACAGATGCTTTCCTCAAAATCTCTTTCTCTTGGCAAAAATGCCTTTCTTAGCAAGGTAGCTATCGGGTTTTGAGTTTGAGAGCTTTTCCAATCAAACCAATCACTCACACACCTCACATACATCATATAGAAGTGATCCAAACACTCACATAACATCTGGAACACTGATTTCACAAAATCACCAGCCAATTGCTCAAGTTCTTGACAGTTTTGCAGTTGAGGTGCCATCTTCAACTCCAAACCATTTCAATCCATTCCAAGCACTCAGACACATCACTTGGTACCTAGGGAAGCTATCCACATCATTGGAACCTAGCTGTAACACCTCCAACACAAATCACGATCACCAGCTGCAAGCGGTAAGCATGAGCTCTTCTAATTCTATGATCCATGCAATTTTTGCTGCACAATAATTTGGCCATATGTTCATAATCATGCATGGAATGTTTTCCCTCAATTAATTGCATTGTTTGAATCGTGTATCAAAAATCCTAGCCTTCATGCAGAAATTAGGGTTCTTGAGGATTTTTCATGATTTATTGTTATATGTTTAATTTAAGTGAAATTAATGGACATAGACATGATCGTGAGGTTGAGACGAGCATAATGATATGTGGATTGCATGTTATAATCAAGTATTCAGGGAGATTGGATAGAAAATGCAAATCAGCCAAACCCAGAACACACGCGTGTTCTTCAGCTGTTCTTGGCGCCATTTCTTTCAAATTCAAATATTTGAATTTTGTGATTTTATTTAATTGAGTTTTAATGATTTTGAGTTGATTCTTTTTTTAATAATTCACAAAAATGTTAAAATATTTTATTTTATCAAAAAATCCCAAAAATATTATTTATTTCATATAATTGATATTTTTGCAAAGAATTAATATTTTAATTGTTATTGACATTTTAAATATTTTTTCCACATTGATTTTGCAACTTTTAAGGCTTTCTAATTATTTTGTAGGTCAATACTTAATTTTTGAAGCATTAATCCAAAATCACAATTTGTTTTTCATATGTTAAACAATTTTGATCATTTTTAATTGAATTTTTATTCGATTAAATACATTTTTGAAAACAAATTAGGGTTTTTGGATTAATTCAACCCTCATAAATCATTTTCAAATCACTTTGGGCCTCTTGAGAGAGTGTAAGACCCAACCCACTTGTACAAAAATATTTTGGGCCTCATTCGTTGTATAAGTCCCTCTGTACATTTTCAAATAAACGGCACGATCATTGCCTTTTGAAAAATAACCTTGGGCCTCTCCTTGAGCTATAAGACCCAATTCAAAAACACTTTGGACCTCTAATAGAGTGTAAGACCCAATCCCCTTTTAAACAAAACATTTTGGGCCTCAGATATTGTATAAGCCCCTCTGCGTTAAAAGAAAACCTCGGCGCGATCGCCATTTTAAACGGAAAAATCATTTGGGCCTACCCTCGAGTAGTAAGACCCATTTCATTTCTGAAAACTTTTTGGGCCTCTTGAAAGAGTGTAAGACCCATCCCTTTGTACAGAAAACCTTTTTTGGCCTCAGTCACTTGTGTAAGTCCCTCTGTACAAATTCAAACAGTGCGCTCACTGATAAAACCCTGGGCCTCTCCTTGAGCTGTAAGCCCCTAATCTTTATTTTTCAAAGCACTTTCTCCTTTGATTTTGAATATACTGTTGTTTTCAATCTTTCTTTGTTGAACAACTAACCAAACAGCATGGAAGTTCTACAACCGAGTAAGTGGTTATTGCTTTCATTTATCGCTTTCATATACATATAACTGTATTGTGGGGCTGTTTCACTGTAAGTCTTCTTTCATAAACTCATATCGACTGTGTAATAATAGTATAGATATTTAGAGTTTCTCCGGCAACTACGTCTAGAACTAGGTGACGCCGTTTCGTTTATTCATAGAAATAGACAACTAGATCCCCGATAGGATCACCAGATACAGTCTTCTCTTCGACTGTCCTCATTAGGAATTGTCAAGAAACTCTACTCCCAGAGATGAATGTATTCTCCGTGAATGGCATCTTTGAGTTTTTTCCAAATTCTCGAACTTTCCTGACTTTGATCTATTCTCGGTGAATAACATTGCCTTGAATTTCTCGGGATTTGGGGACCCATCGGCTTCTTAAAAAGCATCGGCCTCCTCTTGGGCATCGTACAAGGACCCACAGGCTTCCTAAAAGCAACCCCGCCTCCTCTTGGGCTTAGTACAAGGACCCTACGGCTTCTTAGAAGTATTCACAGCCTCCTCTTAGGCTTCGTATAATGATCTCTTCCTCCGGGAATGATAGCCTCCTCTTGGGTTTAGCACAAGGACCCGTTGGCTTCTTAAAAGATTCCAGCCTCCTCTTGGGCTTCATACAAATTGTCCCGACGACCTCCTAGAGGTATAGGAACAGAACTTAGTCATCTGCATAGAACAGTCCTTTCAAAGAGTCTACTACTGTTTCTCAAAGCATAGTACAAAAGATGAAACTCTAGACTTGGACAGTCTAACTTCCTTGAGTCTCAAAGACATTCTCAAGTGACCCCTTCGTTAAATAGGAAGGAAACCCGCAGACTCAGACAGTCTCAATACCCTTTGGATTTCCCGCTTCCTTAAAGAACATGAATAACCCAGATCCTTGAATCAAATCCCTGAGTACAATGTTGCTCATATAAGAACTGATTTTCTCTTTCAAAATCAGTATACTGGACCTGTCACTCAACTGAAACAGTCACCCTAGCCTCCTCTTGGGCTTTGAACAATGATTCTCCTCAGCGGAGTCAAACAACGTTTAGCCTCTCTCTCGGGCTTTGTACGATACACATAAGAGACTCCCTCGTTGAGTCAATCACCCCTTCCGCCTCCATATCGGGCTTTATACGAGATACAAAAAGGTTCTTATTGAGCCAAACAAACAACAACCTCCATCTCGGGCTTCATGCGAGATACAAAAAACTCCCTTGTTGAGTCAAATAGCCTCCATCTCGGGCTTTATACGAGATACCAAAAGATTCCATCGTTGAGTCAAAACCTTTTAGCCTCTCTCTCGGGCTTTGTACGAGACACATAATAGCCTCCTCTTAGGCTTTGTATAAGAAAACCACTGGTTGATCCAATCAACCTTTTAGCATCAAAGCTGTGCCTCGTTCACAGTACACAAACATCAACAACTCCTTCCCCTTCATCTAATCGCTGTAAGCGGCAAACCTCTGGATCATCTATATCCATGCCACTGTCCCTCTTTTAGCATGAGAAATTCCTAAGGAAAGATAACATTGCTCTACACTGAGTTAAAGTCTTCTCCTTCAGTTTAAAACCCCCTATAAAGGAAATTATGGCATTGCCGGATTCACAAATCCCGGTTAAAGTAATTCTCCTTTATAAACAGTTGTGACATACAACCCCCTCTTTAGAGATGACAAATTCTCTCTAAAGTTGAGACCTTTTAGCTTCACATCTTGGGCTTTGAACAAGATACAAATAGACTTTCAGCTTCACGTCTTGGGCTTTGAACAAGACACCAAAACACCATTTCCTCCCATAGACTAGGAGGAACTACGAACGCTCTGATTTCCCTGTTTCGGTAAACGGGAATACGTAGGCATAAGATCGAAAGAAAAGATCTTAGCGAGCACACTAAACAAAATCCCATACTCCTATGTATCTATCAAAAGCATCAGTCCTAACATCCTAATCCTTGTTTACCGCCAAAAACCTTCTGTCTAGATAAAAACCAGTATTGGCAAAAATACAAATAACCAGTACAAAGGCCCCCCCACATTGATAGCATTCGCAACCTAACAGACCGCTGTTTAAACTCAGTATGCAAAACAGGGTTAATTGGAGACATCTATTTCCCTTTCTTCATCAGCTTTAATAGGATAAAAAATGAATCAACCTGTAGTTTAAGCTCAACCGCAGAGAGCGACCAGCGCTTAAGAACCGCGCCCAAAATCGCTCGCTACAGGGGGGTTTGAATTGGTTTTTCAAAATAATCGTTTCTTTTGAATAAATTTCCTTGTTAAAACTTTTTCCCTTTTTCTAAAGAACAACAGCTTGGTTAAACAAAAAGATATAAACACATTATGTTTATACTAGTTCACTTGAGAATCTCCCAAGTTAGTCTAGTCACCCGCCAAGGTGATTTTGCCTCTCTCAACGAGGTCTTAATCCACTATTCAACAAAATAGTACACTGCACGAGCTACACAGCTGGTGACTAACAACAACCTCTAGAACTCACACATTTTAGACTTCTCAAGTAATCCAACCACACAGGTCTTACTCAAGGCACAACCTCTAAGACACAAGTCCTAGACTTCTCAAGAGATCTAATCACTAAGACTCTCTTAAGGAATACAACTTTTAAGTTCAGACACAATGAGTTTACAGAGAATTGCTTCTTATCAAGCTGATAACGTAAACACGATTTTAGACCAAGAATGACTTCAGAAAGAACAGACTTAAAAATGTATTGTAGCAGTTCGCATGTGTGTCTTTCTTCAAGTCTTTGAGCTTCCTTTTATAGCCGAGTGAAAAGAGCTGTTGAAATGAAATCATGATAGCTAAGTAAGCTTACGGCTGGAAGCGTGAGGACAGGTACAAAATCTTCTGCATGCAGCGCGTCTTGTCTGTGTCAGATTGTCTTGTTTGTATTTCACACAGTCTTCGAGAATTTTAACATTGTAATGTGGTACAGCTGTACAGTGTGGTAGGTTTTCTGGGCTTCTCAACTTCAGAGGCTTTTTGTGAGCGTGAGTAAGAAGGGAAACCATTGCTCGGTTCTTGAGATTATCAAGTCTTCGAATCATCAGCTCTGCGCTTCTAGAATCTTCAGAACTTGTCTTTAGAACCTTGTTCTCTTAATCCACTTTCTTCAAATCTTCAGAGGCTTCTGATAATATTTGATTGAAGCATGAAAGTCGACTTTGGGTAGGTCTTCAGAACCTTGATCGAAAATCGTGAGGCTTCAGTATTTGGACTTCGTCCCATCAGAACCCTTGTCTCTTGATCTTCAGAATTCATTTTATTTTTCTTTTCATATCAGAGTTATGTGAATCTTGTCTTATCTTCGAATTGAGTTCAGTTCTTCGAAGCATCTTTCATTAAGCATTGCGCGAATTCACGGAAGCAGAACATGTTTGCTAGGTTCTCACAAATAACAACATTAGTTGCACAAAATTGTTCATACAAATATTCATCTGTTATCATCAAAACTTAGAGATAATATTGCAGAACCAAGTCTTGTTCTCACAGATTGTTCATACAAATATTCATCTGCAATAAAAAAAACTATTTCATGAGACATTCTGATCAATATACACATTAGCCCAAAGTATATCACCATGACAAAGTGAAAACATTCAGGATATTGAAAATGAGTTCCTAGCATTAAGCCCAAGTTTCAGCCAACCAAATGAATGGAAATTCTGAACAAAGTTTCATACAAGAGGTAGCAATAGACAGAGAGAATAGTGGAGGAGTTTCACAAGTTGTCAACAGACCAAAAATCCATACCTTACGGTGCCCATGGTGGTCCAAGCTTCGATAGAAAGAATCCTTCATTACTGCTCATGCTCTCGAAAGTACCAATCTGTGACAGGGTGAAACATCTGATGTACATCCAATAGTAACACGAACACCGAGACTTTTCGAAACCTGCAGTGGCAAATAACACTCCTCAATCTGTGGAAAATAGTCAAACTTGCAGCAGTAAAAGGGCTTTATGGAATGTTGAACAACAATTAATATGAAAGTCGTTACCTCTGTTGAGCATTCAACCACCAATTGAAGACATTACAAGTCCTCAATTTACCTCCAAAGTGACATATTAGAAAATAGATCCCAAGCTTTAACCCCAAACCGGTTTCCTATGCTAGTCTCCAAACATCCTCATGTGCCCATACATGCTTTCAAGTTATGCCATGACCATGTCTCTTCTAGACCAAATCTTCTTTGAACCACTAAGAAGATCATTAAGTAGTAACCAAATAAACCTGCAGTATCATACACCACATCGGTACATTAATAATAATCACAGCCATGCCAAAACACCATTATGTCATACCAACTCTACAGTTGTGGGGTGGCTTGCATCTAGTTCCCCATTATGTTGGTACAACTTTGGGTATGACGACTACGTAGCAATTTGGAGTTATTGGAACAGTTGCCTTGCATAAAATTCAAATTAACTAAATCAGTCACCAAGATTAAGATGATTAAATGTGAAGGTTCAAAAGCAACACCTCACAAAATTCGGGCACTGCAAAATAAACGAAGGAAATATCAATGAGAGCCAAACACTACCCAAACGTGCTTAAACAGACAACATAAACTCTTTCCAAAACAAGCTGCAAACATAATCAAGACATGTCCCATATACAAATAAAAAACTTTCCTAAAACTAACAGACATGTTCAGACACTCAATTAATTGATATTCAACAAGTTTTACTTTTCTAAAGCCTATATAAGCCATGTAAACCACACGCAGCAGGGGAGACCAGAGAAAAACCAATTTATACACAAGCCATTTTCATATCCACTTTGCACAAGCAATTTTTAGGATCAGTACACAACCAATTTCACAAACACATAACAAATTCAAAACCAGTCACATAACCATTTCATCAGAAATTACACAAACCAATCACACCAATGCGAATCAAACAACCAAACATAAAATTCCTACAATAATTCAACACACCATTTACACCAGAGTTCACCAAATCGCACGCACAGAGGGAGAAGATCAAAAAAGGAACAGAACCTAGAATTCTCACACATTCATACACACGCAAGGCCAGGGACAACATCACGACGTACACACATACGCGCATACAGCAACATACACATAGAGAAGAGCGCAACAAATACAAATACACAGAAAGAAGAAAACTTATCTCTAATCAGGGATCATGAGTCTTTGACCGCGTCCCTCCATCAACAATCGTCGGCGATGTTCCTCTCATTTTGTTCATTACTTTGAATCATTGTATATGTAATCAATCTATTAATGAGAACATTTGGGACTGGGATCTTTGGGGTTAGGTTTCTTCACTTGTTTTGATTTCGTTTTTCTAGGTTTAGGGTTTCTCCTAGTCGCGATTGAGAGAGAAAGGAACCGGAGTGAATGGAGAAGACGATTGAGAGGATGGCGGCAAGTTTGATTTTAGGGTTTGTGTTGACCCATCAATGAATAGAGTTGATGGTGAGATTTGAGAGGAGAGAAGAGGGAACGTTTAGGGGAAGGAGAGGAGTGAGCAGGTTTTCTCGTCTTCCCTCTGATTGTTATTTCCCATTTGATCATGTACACTAGCACACACCACACAAGTATGCACCCTCCCCATCTTATCAATCCAAACACAATGCACACACATCACACAACTCTGATCTGAGGGTCCATGGTGGACCTTCTCTCCTTGACGCGTTATACCCCTCCGTTTATTTATATTTCCTTTTTTTTCTTTTCTTAACCAAATAACTTTTCTCAATAATCATATGTTCTTTAGAGTTTCATAAAATAATATCAAGTTTGTTCCTAAAAAGAAGTAAATATAACCTTTCTCTCTTTTTTTAAATTAATATAGAATTTTCTTTTAAGTAATTTAAAATGAATATTTTCTTAAACATTTGGAAATTAGACATTTTAGCATAATGTATTATAAAAATGGAATTTTCTTCTATTAATTTAAAAAATAAATCTTTTTAAGTAGGCTCTCCTAAATCTTTCTCTTGTTTCTGAATAACCTGTTCATTCTCTTTTGTCCAAAAATAACCCTACTTTATGTATACACTTTATTTGTTCTAAACCTCTTCAAAAGAAATGTAAAACTCTCGATATAACGTCGAGTCACTTTTCCACCCATGTAAGTCGATTGCTTTTAAGCATCGCTACCAACCTTTGGGCCACTATACACAAGGCTATCCCACTTTGCTAGTGTACACGTTTAAAACTCAACTCGTTATTTGATTAATCGTTGACGTCTATCATTACTTTATGCTTCATGCTTTATGCTCTATTGCTTTATTCTTAATATATATTGCTTGCATTATATCCAAGGGAAAATCCCATGCATGATAATCATTTGTCGTGCATGGTGCATTTCATCTGCATTTCATCCTCCCCTTAGTGGTTGTAGGTATCCCTTAAGAATTAAGTTCTTAGACAACTTTATGATAGATTTTCCTAAGTTAGTCCCCCGTAATCTGATTAGACAATCAATCTTTAGATCACATGATTCTCCCTACAAAAGAATTAGATGTGAATCATCTCAAAGAAGAGACATACAATCTCATACCCCACAATACAAACAAGATGTGGATTCCTTTTTCACTTAGGAGAGGTATGTGGCATACTCGTCGATTTTTATCCGAGTTGGAACCCTTCTCCTAAGATGAAGCAAATGTCCATTCTCCAAAAAAACTATGGTGGTCTAAAACTTTCTTCTTAAGATGACGACTCATCTTTTCTCCTAGACCATTTTCAAACAAACTTTAGTATCCCTCAGAGAGGAACTACAAGTGCTCTGATTCCCCTCCCGACAGGATATGTAGGCACAAGATGTGATATCTTGTCGAGCACACTTAGGAATAGATCTTTAGGTCTTCCTACCCTTTAACCCTTAGCAACAGATAACATTAGCAAATAACATAATAAAACAAGAGGTTCCTGTAGGATACTACAGATATCTAGGATGCTGACACCTTCCCTAGGTATAACCAACCCCTGAACCTTAGACTCTTAGCTGTATTTGCATTGCATACTGTGGGACATTCGATCTTTCTCCCTTCCCTTGGATAAATCAAAGACCGGTGGTGAATAAATGATTTGCGATTCAAGTTAATCAATAGCTTGATATCCAATTCTCATCGCGACAGTAGTCAATGGATACCAGGATGAACCATGTCCGTTCGAAGCCTTGGGTTCGATCATGCCAATCATGTCGATTCCCCATATAGAAAAAGGCCATGGAGAAGAAAGAACTTTGAGACGCGTTGGTGGTACATGGATTTTGTCAGCTTATATTTGACACTTGTGACATTTCCTCATGTACTTGTAGCAATCGGATTCCATTGTCAGCCAATAATATCCTGCTCTCAGAATTTTTCTTACCATTATGTGTCCGTTGGTATGAGTGCCAAAGGATCCTTCGAGAATCTCTTTCATCAACATGTTTGCTTCTTGTCTGTCTACGCATCTGAGCAAAACCATGTCGAAGTTTCTCTTATAGAGTGTATGACCGCTCAAGAAGAAGTTTCTAGCCAGTCTTCTGAGGGTCTTCCTGTCTTTTCTTGATGCCCCAGGCGGGTATTCCTGTTTTTAGTGGCAAATGATGTTTCACGATGCTGGTATCCAACCCTGGCATGTCCTGATAGAACCAAACAAATACATCTGGAAACTCTTTGAGAAGTTTTATCAAGTCTTCTTTGACAGTTGGATTGAGCAGTGCTCCAATCTTAACTTCTTTCTTTTCTTCCTCCGAACCCAAATTGACCGTTTCCAACGGCTCTTTGTGAGGCTCAATAGACCTTTCCTCTTGTCTGAGTAGTCGGGAGATCTCTTCAGGAATTGCTTCATTCTCTTCTTCTTCAGCTTCAAATATCGGGAATTCAAAGTTGGGAGAAGGCATTGGATCGTATGTTTCAACGGGGTTTAAAACAAGCAATCTGTATGACGTGATGATTTGTTTTTTTAGAAAAGACAGAGAGAATGCAAGAGTGTGTGCAGTGTATTTTCTGAAAAAAATGCTTGCTTTTTTATTTTGGGCTGTTTTTAAGATTACCATTTTCTGAAAAACGAAAAGTGAAAGCAACAATAAATGCGGGAATTCAGAATGACATTATTTATTCATGATTTTTCGATTCTTGAAATACAGCCCTATAAAACAAAACTCTGTTGCTTTGGGCGAAGTGAAGAGGGATATTTACAGAAAGGTGAGCCCTATAAAAACATCTGTTTCACCTGGGCAAGGTGAAAGGTTAAAACAAAGATGGTAATTACTTAAACTTATGGACGATGTCATACCCCAAATTTTGACCACTAAGATTTCCCATCATTGGGCAAATCATCATCACAATATGGATGAACCATTATGCCTCATCAATCTCCTCAAGGAATTGTCGAACATTCACCACTATCAAAGGTTAAGGTTTTAAGCCCTCTCTGAGCTTTAGACAAAGGATCAATCAAGGAATGACATGATCTTCAACTTGTCTAGCCTCTCAAACATCCACAATGGATCAAGAGGACTCCCACAGCAAGAATCAAGCACAAGGTTGCAGCATTCTAAGTGGATCAAGCCTCAAGATCGCAAGTGTCACCAAATTAGGGTTTGGTCGACCAGGGCCTCCAGATGGAAATTTTCCTCTGGGCATGAGCCAACGCTTCAAAGCATAACCTAATATACTCCATGGAACATAATGGACCCAATCATCAAGTCAATTTAGCCTCAAGGGATGCATTCATCTAAAACCAGGAATTAGGGTTTCTTGACCTAATTCACCCCTAAGTTGACTTTTGGGACAAATCATGAGCCAAGACCTCAAGACATGATTTGAGGGTCTCTAATACACAACATTGATCCATTTACAACAATGTATTGATCCAAGAAGCTTGATCAACAAGTTTCAAATTCATCAGAACCACACTTAGGGTTTTGAGGAAAAAGTCAACTGTACCTTTGACTTTTGACCCAGGCATGCTCCCAAACCCTAGGACATGATTCAATACACCCTATAACACCTATGAAATAAATCCATCAAGTTTTATTTAGGTCAAGGACTTGATTTCATAGAGGATCACACAGTTTGGAATTCATCTGACAAAAAGTCAACTGTGCACAAAAGTCAACTTTGACTTTTTGAGATTTTTCACAATTATGGTTATTTGACCGTAAAATGATGTTAATGTGTGATTGGAATCATCATTCATAGAGAAAAATCAAGAAAAGTGGGATAACTTGTAAAAGGGGTAACCATAAAAAACTTAGAAATTTTCTAAGTTATGGAACAAAGTGGCTAGGGTACCAACTTCCAAGGATCATAACTTGAGATCCAAGCAACCATTTGGGCTGATCCAAAGATGGATTTGTAGCTCTCATGGCATACTTTAAAAGTGTCAACTACACCTCATTCCAATTCCTCATGGATTTCAAGTTATGGAATGACCAACATCACAAAAAGTGAAAATGTCACTTTTTTCCAAAACTTAGTGAAATTTTCACTAAGTCAGAATATGCCTTCACTTTTTCCAAATGTAGGGGAATTTTTCACTTGGATCCAAAAGGTATCAAAACAAACTATGATCACACATATGTTGTATCATATGAGAGCTTTCCAAAATGGCCAAGAACCCCATGAAAATCCACTTGAGCCATGAGATATGACCATGCCAATGTGCCTTGCTGCAGACTGTCATGGCAAGGCAGATTTGTGTATTTTGCTCGATTTGCTAAATTTGTGCAAATGAAAAACATGTCTATCCATCTGAACACCTCAGGGGAAGACCAAGGAGGGACAAACACTGATCCATAAGCCTCCCAAGTCCTTGGAACTAAAAATAGCATACCAAACCTAGAAATCCCTAAAGAGGGGACAAGACTCCAATTTTGTTTTGGAGCATTCAATGGATACACCAAGGTGGCATGGACTGAGCCATTTCCAACTGAATTCAGTCAAGACATATCCAAGACCAAGGGAACCAGCAGCCTGTGCTCTAACCTCTAGTTAATGGCTAGAGGAGACTTGGATTCCCATTGATCAACATTGGTCAAACCTCTGCTGCAGTTGGCATTCACTATTGCAGCCAAAAAAAACTTGCTCTACTATAAATAGATCTCATTTGTGATCAGTTTGAGTACACCAAAGCCATCAAACAGATGCTTTCCTCAAAATCACCTTCTCACTTCCAAATTTGCCTTCCAAAGCAAGTCACTATCGGGTTTTGAGTTTGAGAGCGATTCCAACCAAACCAATTACACACACACCTCATAAACATCATATATAAGTGATCCAAACACTTAAACAACATCTGGAACACTGATTTCTCAGAATCACCAGCCAGCTGCTCAAGGTTTTAACCAAGTTGCAGCTGGGATACCATCTTCAGTTCCAGCTTGTTTCAAACAATTCCAAGCACTCACACACATCACTTGGCACCTAGGGAAGCTATCCACATCATTGGAACCTAGCTGTAACACCTCTAACACAAAACACAATCACCACCTGCAAGAGGTGAGCATGAGCTCTTCTAACTCTATGATACATGCATTTTTTGCTGCAAAATAATTTGGCCATATGTTCATAATCATGCATAAAGTGTTTTCCCTCAATCAATTGCTTTGTTTGAATCGTGTATGGAATTTCTGAGCCTTCATGCAAATTTTAGGGTTCTTGAGGTTTCTCTTTGGTTTCTTATTCCATGCTTAAAATAAATGAAATTAAAGACCATAGACATGATCGTGAGGTGAAAAGGAGTAGATTGATATGTGGATTGTGTGATTTCATCAAGTATTCAGTGAGATTGATGAGAAAACGCAAATCTGGGCAAAACAGAGCACGCGGGCAAGGCCAAGATGTTCTTGGCGCCCTTTTTCAAATATTTGAATATTTGAATTTTTGTGATTTTATTTAATTGATTCAAAAATTAATTTCTCTCTGAGTTTTAATGATTTTGAGTTGATTCCTTTTTTAATAATTCACAAAAATGTTAAAATATTTTATTTTATCAAAAAATCCCAAAAATATTATTTATTTCATATATTTGATATTTTTGCAAATAATTAATGTTTTATTTGTTTTTAACATTTGAAATAATTTTCTCCCTTGATTTTCCAAACTTAATTGATTTCCAATCATTTTGTGGATATAAACATGATTTTTCAAACATTAATCCAAGATCATCATTTGTTTTTGACACATGTTTAACAATTTTGTCATTTTAATTGAATTTTTATTCAATTAAAATATATTTTGAAAACAAATTAGGGTTTTGATTAATTCAACCCTCATCAAACTTTTTTCAAACACTTTGGGCCTCTAATAGAGTTTAAGACCCAATCCCCCTTGAAAACTAAAACAATTTTGGGCCTCAGCCATTGTATAAGACCCATTGCGTTTTCAAAAATCTCGGCGCGATCGCCATTTCAAAACGGAAAAACTTTTGGGCCTACCCTCATGTTATAAGCCCCATTTCCTTTCTTTAAAACTTTTGGGCCTCTAATAGAGTGTAAGTCCCATCCATTTTTGTACATAAACCATTTTGGGCCTCAGATATTATATAAGTCCCGACACAATAAAAAAATCTCGGCGCGATCGCCATTTTCAAACAAATAACCCTGGGGTTCTCCTTGAGTTGTAAGTCCCATCTATTGTACAAAAATAACTCTATGGGCCTCTAATAGAGTGTAAGACCCAATCCACTTTTAACCAAAACCTTTTTGGGCCTCAGATATTGTATAAGTCCCTCTGTGTTAAAAGAAAAAACCTCGGCACGATCGCCAGTTCAAAATAAAACCCTGGGCCTCTCCTTGAGCTGTAAGCCCCATCACTGGTACATAAACACTTTGGGCCTCTAATAGAGTGTAAGACCCAACTCCCTTGTACATAAAAACTTTGTGGGCCTCACTTATCGTATAAGTCCCTCTGTACATTTTTCAAAACAGCGGTGCGATCATCGTTAAAACTTGGGCCTCTCCTTGAGCTGTAAGCCCCAACAAACTTTTCAAAGCACTTTCTCCTTTGATTTTGAATATAATATTGTTATCAAAGCTTTCTTTGTTGAACAACTAACAAAACAACATGGAAGCTCCACAACGGGTAAGTGTTTATCCGCTTTCATTTATCGCTTTCATATGTATATAACTGTATTATGGGGCTGCTTCACTGTAAGTCTTCTTTCACATCCTTTTTATATACTTGTCAAATATCAACTGTATAATACTAGTATAGTTATTTGGAGTTTTCCCCGGCAACTACGTCTAGCACTAGGTAAAGTCTTGTTGGTCACTCTTAAATACAGTCAAAACTAGATCCCCCATAGGATTCCAGATACAGTCTTCCTTTCTCTTGGGGTTAAACAATATGGAACAAAGTGAAAGGCAGTATTCTCGGTGAACCTTTTCTTAGGCTGTCACTCTTAGAAATTGTCAAAGAAACTCTACTCCCCAGAGTTGATCTATTCTCCGTGAATAGCATCTCTTGAGTTTCTTCCAAATTCAAGAACCTTCCTGGCTTGATCTATTCTCTGTGAATAACATGTCTTGAACTTCTCTTGGTTTGGGGACCAACAGGCTTCCTAAAAGCATCCCCGCCTCCTCTTGGGCGTTGTACAAGGACCCTTCGGCTTCTTAGAAGTTCTCATGCCTTCTCTTGGGATTAATACAAGAACCCTGACGACCTCTTAAAGGTATAAGACAGAACTTAGTCATCCTTTGCTAGAGCAGTCTTTCCAGCGTCAAAACTCTGGCCGTTGTGGGGTTGATACCCATCCCTTAATACCCGTGCCTCCTCTTGGGCATTATAAAAAAGATAAAACTCTAGACTGGGACAGTCTAAGACCCTTGAGTCTCAAAGACATTCTCAAGTTCACTTCAAACATAGGCAGAAACCTGGTTTCTCTCATGAGAGTTCCCTATACTTGGACTCGTTTCAGGATCTCCAGAATCCACGGCGGTAAGGTAGCCTCCTCTTGGGCTTTGTACAATGACTCTCCCCAGCGGAGTTAACCTTTTCAGAATCTCTTGTTGAGTCGTCTCCCCTTTAGCCTCCGTCTTGGGCTTCGTACAAGACACACAAAAAAACACTCTCTTGTTGAGTATAAAAGACTCTCTTGTTAAGTCAAAGCCCTTTTTAGCCTCCGTCTTAGGCTTCATATAAGACAGATAAAAATCACTCTCTTGTTGAGTATAAAAGACTCTCTTGTTGAGTCAATTCCCTTTTAGCCTCTATCTCGGGCTTCGTACGAGACAGCAAAACATTCTCTTGTTGAGTATAAAAGACTCTCTTGTTGAGTCACTTCCCCTTTAGCCTCCATCTCGGGCTTTTTACGAGACACTAAATCACTCTCTTGTTGAGTATAAAAGACTCTCTTGTTGAGTGAAACCTTTTTAGCCTCCGTCTTAGGCTTCATATAAGATAGATAAAAGACTCTCTTGTTGAGTCAAAACCTTTTAGCCTCCATCTTGGGCTTCATACAAGACACATAAAAGCACTTTCTTGTTGAGTCAGTCACTTGTTAGCACCCTCTTGTTGGGTCAATCGCCTCCTCTTAGGCTTTGTATAAGGAAAACCTCGGTTGAGTCCATTAACCTTTTGGGCATCAAATCTGTGCCTTGCTCACAGCATACAAACATCAACAACTCCTTTTTTGAGATGACAAATTCTCTCTCATCCAAAACCCTTTAGCTTCACATCTTGGGCTTTGAACAAGATACAAACCACTTTTCGCTTCACGTCTTGGGCTTTGAACAAGACACCAAAACAACCATTTCCTCCCGTAGAATAGGAGGAACTACGATCGCTCTGATTTCCCTGTTTCGTTAAACGGGAATACGTAGGCATAAGATTGCAAAATCTTAGCGAGCATACTAATCAAAAACCAAAATCCAGTATCTCCATCAAATTAACCCAAAAGCATCAAACCTAAACACATTACCAAAAGCCTCATAAATAGTCCAGACACTGTGTTCTTAACAAAATAACCTAAGAGAGACCCACAATCTTAATAGCATCTGTAAACCAACAGTCACCTGTTTAAACTCAGTATGCAAGCAGGGTTAATTAGAGACATCTATTTCCCTTCCTTAATCAGCTTCAATAGGATAAAAAATGAATCGAACTATAGTACCCCAAAGCAATAGTGCTTCGCAACCACGCAAAAATTCGCGCTACAGAAAGATGGCGACTCCTGTGGAACACGAGATCTTGTTCTCTTCCCATCTCTTAGGTAGAAATGGCGACTCTGCTGGGGAGTCATTGTCTGTATAGGATCATAAGACTAAAGTTCTAGGATGATTAAGACAGATATATATATACTACTTTTCCTAATTGATATTTGTGTTTATTTTTCTGCTAATGGGAATGCGTGTGATACCGCATGTGGAAAGATTGAGTATACACCTAAGATAGGTGATGGCAATACGGGTAATCTTACTGGGAGTGAATTCCAGCTATGAGTCCCCGGTCGACCATCAAACTCAGTGGAGACTCCCTTTGCAGATATATTGCCTATACGACTTCGGTTGTTGAAAGTAGTGTGGTCAACTGGGTTATCTGAGAAGCTGAGGTTTTTAGTAAAATGAAACCATTTTGTAGTGCGGAAGCTATCAGAAATAGTTGTCACGCGATATTACCCTCATTTGAGATCACTCTAGGATACATCAGCTCACTGGCGATCCACTTGCTGTTGTTATCCCAAGAGGGGTCAATGATTTTGCGGACAGGTACAACAAATACCAGTATAAACCTTTGGTGGGGGGGGGGGGGTAGAGCCTTGACTTCATGACATCAACCCTTTGACCCTATGTTTTTTCTATGTTTTTGTGTGCTGCATTCATACATTCATTTAAAAAACATCAAAAAAGAAAATCTTCTCTTCTAGTCTCTCTCTTTTTCAAATTAAACTAAGACAATGATTGCAAATGTCAGATAAAGAGATTGCGTTATGGATTTCGGTACAAGAAAAACTCACAAGTATACCTTCAAGGTTCCAAAGTTAGAGGATTTAAGAGGTTTGGCGAAGATGATCACCCACCCTGAGGCTTTCAGAGCCAAGTATGGAGGACTGCTACCTCTGTTAAGTGTCCATGTAATTGAGGGAATCCTGGCCACACTAGTTCAGTTCTACGATCCGGTCTATCACTGTTTCACATTCCTGGATTATCAGCTAGCACCAACACTGGAGGAGTATTCTCACCTGACTGATCTGCATATCACTGATCAAGCTCCCTTTTCTGGACTGGAAAAAATTCCAAAAGATCAAACCATTGCAAGAGCAATTTATTTGGACGAGTCAGAAGTCAGGACTCACATGACCACTAAGGGTGGCATCCAAGGCTTTCCAGCCTAATTCTTGATAAAGAAAGTCCTGTACTTTGCCAGTATAGGGAACGGGGCCGCTTTCGAGAGCATCTTTGTTTTGCTCACCTACGGGTTATTTTTGTTTCCCAACATCGATAACTTTGTAGATATCAATGCCATTAAGATATGTCTGATTGGCAATCCTGTACCGACCTTACTCGCAGATGCGTATTATTCGGTACACTTAAGGAATTTATACAGCAGAGGAATGATCACGTGCTGTGTACCCTTGCTTTACAAATGGTTCATTTCCCATTTGCCCAAGTCTGTTGCATTTGGGATCAAAAGAATACTTTACGTTGGTCGCAGAGAATCATGTCTCTTACCAACTCTGATATCGATTGGTACAATCGAATCTATGATGGGATCAGAATCATTAACCGTTGTGGAAATTTCCCAAATGTACCCCTTATAGGAACTAATGGGGGAATCAATTATCATTCAATTTTAGTCCGTCGTCAATTTGGATACCCAATGAGGCATGTCCCGCAGAGTGCTCATCTGGAAGGTCTTTTCTTCAAGGAAGGAGAAAATGACAGGGCACTAAAGACAGAAATAGTGTATGCCTGGAAACACCTTCATAGGAAAGGAAGAGAGTCTCTAGGAAAATCAGATTGTGTCTCGGTCGAGCCTTATCTCCACTGGGTACAAACTAGAGCTCTCAAGCTGAGGTTGCCTTACCCTCGTCAGGAAGTTCTTCCGTTAAGGGACTCTGTCCTTTATTTCACGCCGACACGGAAAAACTTCAGGTTACTCTCAACAAAGTTCAACAGGAGAAGAGGTTTTGGAGGAACAAGTACCGTATTCTCAATGTAGAGTGTAAGAAGCTACAACATCTATTGAAAGAAAAGGATGCTCTGATTGAGATTTTAGAGCAACATGCTGTATAGAATCAGGATGACCAAAGGAACTTGCTGGCTCCTTTCACTTGGCAAAGGAATGACAACCCGACAACGGCTCCAGAGCCCCGGTCAAAGAAAAGGAAAGCACCAGAACCAGCACCTGAGCTCTCTTCAGAGAGGACTCAGGACCCTTTAGTTTAGACATTTCCTTTTTCAACACTTTGTAATCTACTGTATTTCCATTTCCGCAATCTTTGAATTCAATAAAACGGGGTTTCCCCACTATTTGATATTTGTAATCTAATTTTTGAAGTTTACTTTGAATAAACAAAAAAATAATTAATAAAATCATTGCATATCATTCATCATTCTCACATAAACGCATTCTTCTTCCTTATGAATCTCACATTTGTGTCTCGGTTCTAGAGTCAAATTGTCTCATTCGTACAGTACTCGGGTCAATCGACAGAAAAAGATGGATGATATCGAGGAAGAGAACAGAGAGTTGAGATAAGAACTCGACGCTCTGAAAGTGGATCTGAGAAAGCTTCATAACAGCATGCAAGCTCTAGCAGAAGCTCAGATGCAACAACAACGGACTGTGATCTCAGAGACCACATCAACGCCTGTCATACCCCAAATTTTGACCACTAAGATTTCCCATCATTGTGCAAATCATCATCACAATATGGATGAACCATCATGCCTCATCAAATGCCTCAAGGGTTGTTGAGCATTCACTACAATCAAAATTAGGGTTTTAAGCCCTCTCAGAGCCTTAGACAAAGGATCAATCAAGGAATGACATGATCTTCAACTTTTTTAACCTCTCAAACATCCACAATGGATCAAAAGGACTCCCACTTCAAGGATTAAGCACAAGGTTGCTCCCTTCTAGGTGGATCAAGCTTCAAGATCGCCAGTGTCACCAAATTAGGGTTTTGGTCGATCAGGGCCTCCAAAGGGAAATTTTCCTCTGGGCATGAGCCAATGATCCAAAACATAACCTAATATACTCCATGGAACCTCATGGACCTAATCATCAAGTCAATTTGGCCTCAGGGGATGCATTCATCAAAAATCAGGAATTAGGGTTTCTTGACCTAATTCACCCCTAAGTTAACTTTTGGGACAAATCATGAACCAAGACCTCAAGAGAAGGTTTGAGGGTCTCTAATGAACTATATTGATCCATTTGTAACAATGGATTAATCCAAGAAGTTTGAGCAACAAGTCTCAATTTCATCTGCACCACAATTAGGATTTCGCGAAGAAAGTCAACTGTAACTTTGACTTTTGACCAGGACATGCTCCCAAACCCTAGGACATGCCTCAATATACCCTATGACACCCATGGAACATGTCCATCAAGTTTGATTTAGGTCAAGGACATGATTTCATGAAGAATTGCAAAGTTTGGAATTCATCTGATAAAAAGTCAACTGTGCACAAAAGTCAACTTTGACTTTTTGAGATTTTTCACCAAAATGGATTTTTAACCCTAAAATGATGTTAATGTATGATTTGAATCATCATTCATCAAGAAAAATCAAGAAAAGTGGGATAACTTGTAAAAGGGGTAACCATAAAAACTTAGAAAATTTTCTAAGTTAAAAATAAAGTGACAAGGGTACCAACTTTGAAGGATCATAACTCCTAAACCACAAAGCCATTTTTTCTCATCCAAAGATGGATTTGTAGCCCTCATTACCCTCTACAAAAACTTCAACTAGAACTAAGTCTAATTCATTAAGGATTTTGAGTTATGGAGTGATCAAAATGGCTGAAAAGTGAAAATGTCACTTTTTCCAACACTTAGTGAAATTTTCACTAAGTCAGAATCTGCCTTCACTTTTTGCCAAATGTAGAGGGATTTTTCACTTGGATTCAAAAGAGATTAAAACCAAATATGTTCAAACAGTTGTTATATCATGTAAGGGCTTTCCAAAATGGCCAAGAACATTGCCAAATTCCATTTGAGTCTTGAGATATGACATTGGAAAGTTGCCTTGCTAAAATCTGTCAAAGGCAAGGCAGAATTTGCAACTTTGCTCGATTTGCCAAAATCAGCCAAATTCAAATGCTCCTATCCACTTGGACACATCTGAGGATTAAATCTAAAGGGGACAATCACTGAGCCAAGCCTCTAAAGTCCATGGAACAAGAAATAGCATGTTGAACCTAGAATGGTCAAAATAGGGACAAGACTCCAAATTTGGATTGAAGCATTCAATGGAAGTATCAAGGTGGCCTGGACTGAGCCATTCTCATATGAAATCAGTCAAGACTTATCCAAGACCAAGGGAACCATAGCTCTGTGCCCTAACCTCTAGTCAATGGCTAGAGGAGACTTGGATTTCCATTGGACAACATTGGCCAAACCTACTTACCAGTTGCCATTCACTATTCCTTGCAAAACAAACTTGCTCTACTATAAATAGAGCTCAATTGTGATCAGTTTGAGTACACCAAAGCCATCTAACAGATGATTTCCTCAAAATCTCTTTCTCTTGGCAAAAATGCCTTTCTTAGCAAGGTAGCTATCAGGTTTTGAGTTTGAGAGCTTTTCCAATCAAAACAATCACTCACACACCTCACATACATCATATAGAAGTGATCCAAACACTCACATAACATCTGGAACACTGATTTCACAAAATCACCAGCCAATTACTGAAATTCTTGACAGTTTTGCAGTTGAGGTGCCATCTTCAACTCCAAACCATTTCAATCCATTCCAAGCACTCAGACACATCACTTGGCACCTAGGGAAGCTATCCACATCATTGGAACCAAGCTGTAATTCTCCAGAGATGATCTTTTCTCCATGAATGACATCTCTTGAGTTTCTTCTAAATTCTCGAACTTTCCTGACTTGATCTATTCCTTGTGAATAGCTTGCCTTAAATTTCTCGGGGTTTGGGGACCCATCAGCTTCTTAAAAGCAATAGGCCTCCTCTTAGGCATCGTACAAGGACCCACAGGCTTCCTAAAAGCAACCCCGCCTCCTCTTGGGCTTAGTACAAGGACCCTACGGCTTCTTAGAAGTATTCACAGCCTCCTCTTAGGCTTCGTATAATAATCTCTTCCTCCGGGAATGATAGCCTTTTCTTGGGCTTAGTACAAGGACCCGTCGGCTTCTTAAAAGTTTCTCCCCAGCGGAGTCAAACAACGTTTAGCCTCTCTCTCGGGCTTTGTACGAGACACATAAGAGACTCCCTCATTAAGTCAATCACCCCTTTCGCCTCCATCTCGGGCTTTATACGAGATACAAAAAGGTTCTTATTGAGCCAAACAAACAACAGCCTCCATCTCGGGCTTCATACGAGATACAAAAAAAACTCCCTTGTTGAGTCAAATAGCCTCCATCTCGGGCTTTATACGAGATACCAAAAGATTCCATCATCGAGTCAAAACCTTTTAGCCTCTCTCTCAGGCTTTGTACGAGACACATGATAGCCTCCTCTTAGGCTTTGTATAAGAAAACCACTAGTTGATCCAATTAACCTTTTAGCATCAAAGCTGTGCCTCGTTCACAGTACACAAACTTCAACAACTCTTTCCCCTTCATCTAATCGCTGTAAGCGGCAAGCCTCTAGATCATCTACATCCATGCCACTGTCCCTCTTTTAGCATGAGAAATTCCTAAGGAAAGATAGCATTGCTCTACACTGAGTTAAAGTCTTCTCCTTTAGGTTGGAAATCCCTTTTTATGGAAATTATGGCATTGCCGGATTCACAAATCCCGGTTAAAGTAATTCTCCTTTATAAACAGTTGTGACATACAACCCCCTCTTTAGAGATGACAAATTCTCTCTAAAGTTGAGACCTTTCAGCTTCACATCTTGGGCTTTAAACAAGATACAAATAGACTCTTCAGCTTCACATCTTGGGCTTTGAACAAGATACAAACCACTTTTCGCTTCACGTCTTGGGCTTTGAACAAGACACCAAAACAACCATTTCCTCCCATAGAATAGGAGGAACTACGAACACTCTGATTTCCCTGTTTCGGTAAACGGGAAAACGTAGGCATAAGATCGAAAGAAAAGATCTTAGCGAGCACACTAAACAAAATCCCATACTCCCATGTATCTATCAAAAGCATCAGTCCTAACATCCTAATCCTTGTTCCCCGCCAGAAACCTTCTATCTAGATAAAAACCAGTATTGGCGAAAATACAAATAACCAGTACAAAGGCCCCCCCCACATTGATAGCATTCGTAACCTAACAGACCGCTGGTTAAACTCAGTATGCAAAGCAGGGTTAATTGGAGACATCTATTTCCCTTCCTTCATCAGCTTTAATAGGATAAAAAATGAATCAACCTGTAGTTTAAGCTCAACCGCAGAGAGCGACCAGCGCTTAAGAACCGCGTCCAAAATCGTTCGCTACAGAAAAATGGCCCCCACCGTGGGGCCTATCAAAGTTAGATCTAGGCACGAACTACCTTTTCACCTCTTGTGTGGAAACCACAGATTGGGGCTTCCGCCGGGGAACCCATTTTCTGTCAGGAACTTAGGATTCATAGCTTTAAAGGTCTAGGATGTTTAGGACAAATATATATACTGTTTTTCCTAATTGCTATACGTGTTTATTTTTCTGCTAATGGGAATGCGGGTGATGCCGTATGTGGAAAGATCGAGTATACACTTAAGATAAGTGATGGCGACGGGGTCGACCATCAACCTCAGTGGAGGCTGACCAACGCAACTCATTCTCTCACCTAGACAATGGGCCGGTTGTTAAGTCTGAGAAGCTGAGGAGCCAAACCCTTTCGTAGTGCGGAAACTATCGGAAATAGTTGTTACGCGATACTACCCTCATTTGAGGCTGGTGATCTATTCTCGGTGAATGGCACTTACTCTAAGATTGCTCTACAACTCGCTGGCGATCCGCTTGTTGTTTTTCTTTCCTGGGAGGAGCTGATGATAATGAGTAGAGGTACAAAAATCACCTTAGTATAAACCTTTGGGGATGGGTAGAGCCTTGACTTCATGATAACGATCCTTTGACCCCATGTTTTTTCTATGTTTTTGTGTGCTGCATTCATGCATTCATTTAAAAAACATTAAAAAAAAATCTTCTCTTCTAGTCTCTCTGTTTTTTCAAAATAAACTAAGATTGTGATTGCAAATATCAGAGAAAATGATTGCACTAATGGATTTCGGTAGAAGGAAAACTCACCAGTATACCTTCAAGGTTCCAAAACTAGAGGATTTGAGAAGGTTAGCAAGGATGATCACTAACCCAGAGGCTTTCAGAGCCAAGCACTGAGGTTTACTACCACTGTTAAGAGTCCATGTGATTGAGGGAATCATGGATACGCTCATTCAGTTTTATGATCCGGTTTATCACTGTTTCACATTCCCGGATTACCAGCTCGCACCAACACTGGAGGAGTATTCTCATCTGATTGATTTACACATTACAGATTGAGCTCCATTTTCTGGACTGGAAGAAATTCCAAAGAATCATACCATTGCGAGAGCAATTCATTTGAACGAGTCTGAAGTCAGGACTCACCTAACCACTAAGGGTGGCATCCAAGGTTTGCCAGCCCAGTTCTTGACAAAGAAGGCCCTGTATTTTGCCAGTATAGGAAATGTGACTGCTTTTGAAAGCATCTTTGTCTTGCTCACCTACGGGTTATTTTTGTTTCCCAACATTAATGACTTCGTCGATATTAACTCTATTAAGGTTTTTCTCATTGGAAATCCTGTGCCGACTTTGCTCGCAGATGCGTATCATTCTGTACACTTGGGAAATTTGTACAGCGGAGGGGAGATCACATGCTGTGTACCTCTGCTTTACAAATGGTTTATCTCTCACTTGCCCAAGTCTGCTGCTTTTTGGGATTGTAAGAGTGCCCTACGTTGGTCGCAGAAGATCATGTCTCTTACCAACTCTGATATAGATTGGTGTAATAGGATTTATGATGGAATCAGGATCATTGATCGTTGTGGAAACTTCCCCAACGTACCCCTTATAGGAACTAAGGGAGGAATCAACTACCATCCGGTATTGGTTCTTCGTCAATTTGGATACCCGATGAGACACATCCCACTGGGTGTTCATCTGGAAGGTATTTTCTTCAAAGAAGGAGAAAACGACAGAGCACTAAAGATGGAAATAGTGCACGCTTGGAAGCACGTTCATAAGAAAGGACGAGAGTCTCTGAGAAAACCAGACTGTGTCTCGGTGGAGCCTTATCTCCATTGGGTACAAACTAGAGCTCTCAAGCTAAAAATGCCTTATCCTCGTTACGGAATTCTTCCGCCGAGGGAATCTGTCATGTACTTCATGACGGAAACTGAAAAGCTTCAGGTTACTCTCAACAAAGTTCAACGGGAGAGAAGGTCTTGGAAGAACAAGTACCGCACCCTCGACGTAGAGTGCATCAAAATACAGTAATTACTGAAAGAGAAAGATGCTCTGATTGAAATTTTGGAGCAACATGCTATAGAGAATCAAGATGACCAAAGGAATTTGCTCGCTCCTTTCACTTGGCAAAGGAATGACAACCCAACAACGGCCCAAGAGCCCCGGTCAAAGAAAAGGAAGATACCAGAATCAGCACCTGATTTCTCTTCAGAGAGGACTCAGGACCCATTAGCTTAGGTTTCTGTTTCTGCACCTTGTAATCTATTGTATTTCCATTTCTGTAATCCTTTGAATTCAATAAAAAGGGGTTTCCCCACTGTTTGATATTTGCAATCTAATTGTCGAAGTTTATTTTAATTAAACCTTAAACAATTAATATAATTATTGCATTCATCATTCTTACATCGCATATTCTTCTTACCTACGAATCTCACGTTTGTGTCTCGATTCTAGAGTCAAACTGTCTCATTCGTATAATACTCGGGCCAATCGTCAGAAAAAGATGGATGATCTTGAGGAAGAAAACAGAGAGTTGAAAGAAGAGATCGACGCTCTAAGAGAGGATATGAGAAAGCTTCGTAACGACATGCAAGCCATGGCAGAAGCTCAGCTACAAAGAACTGTGATCTCAGAGATCACCTCAACGCCCTTAGTGGAGAAGTATGATCCTAGGTATCAGATACCGAAAGATTGTCCTTGGGGCATGCCTGTTAACTATATCCCGGAAGGATATGTTCCGCCGATCACTGAAGATCAGGGAATCATAACAGAAGCCGTTGGGCCTGAAGGTTACAAACTTCGGGAAAGCGAAGATGCCAGGGGCATACTGAAGACTCCTGAAGGTTACAAACTTCGGGAGACGCCAAGACTCACTACCGTAGTCACGGTACCACCCCCTGTGGTGCACACTGTCCCGAAAGGACAGATTCCAAAGACACCTTCTGGTAAGAAGGAAACTATGTTTGACAGAATGGAGGAATTCCAGGAACAGTTCTTGGAAATGCAGAAGGAACTGCAAGCCATTCACGGTCAGGATATATTTGGAAAGGACGGCGCAGATCTCTGCTTGGTCCCAAATGTGAAAGTCCCGCACAAATTTCAAGTGCCCGACTTTAAAAAGTACAAGGGTAACTCTTGCCCTCAAAGCCATCTGGTGATGTACGCATGGCGAATGTCAGCTCAGACGGAGAATCAGGACCTACTGATTCACTACTTTCAGGATAGTTTAACCGGTGCCGCGTTAAAATGGTACATGGGTTTAAACCATACTACGATCAGCACATTCAGAGATCTTGGTACTGCCTTCGTCCAACAATACAAATACAATTTGGACATGGCACCCGACAGAGATCAACTCAGATCAATGTCGCAAAAGGACAAGGAAACCTTTAAGGAGTATGCTCAAAGGTGGCGTGAAATTGCCGCTCAAATTTGTCAACCTCTTGAGGAAAAAGAGATGACAAAGATCTTCTTAAAGACCTTAAGCTCATTTTACTATGACCGAATGGTTGCCAGTGCGCCTAGTGATTTCACCGAAATGGTCGGCATGGGCGTACGTCTTGAGGAAGCCGTCCGAGAAGGACGTTTGGTAAAAGACACTGGATCGACGAGCGGTACTAAAAAATACGGTAGTGCTCTCCCTAAGAAAAAAGAGCAGGATATTGGGAATATCTCTCTCGGAAAGCAAAGACGACGTTATCAACCGGTAGCAGCTGTGACTCCTGCTATCAACCCTGCGTCTATTCCTACGTATCAACCTCAGGTTGCGCAGAGCCAACCTGACCAGCAAAGGACACAACATCCACTTCAGCAGGCTCGTCCTCCATATAACAACAACCGTACAACACGACCATCAGGGTTTGATCCTATACCCATGTTGTACGCAGAACTGTTTCCATTACTATTGGCTAAGGGGCACATCCAGACTAAATCTCCTCTTACAGTACCGGAAAATCCGCCTTTTTGGTTTAAGGTGGATCAGACACGCCCTTATCATCAAGGAGGTTCAGGGCATAACATTGAGACTTGTCTCAATTTCTAGTCCGACGTGCAAAAGCTTGTTAGGAGTGGGGTCTTATCTTTCAAGGATACGAATCCTAATGTTCTCACAAACCCGCTTCCTCAACACGAGAAGGCTGCCATTAATTTGATAGAAGGAGAGACTAACGATGTCTATCAAATTCACGATGTACTCTTGTTGAAAACCAATTTGGTCAAGATGCATTGTAGACAGAGTGGATATGGCCATGTGCCACCTCATAACTATCACCAGTGTGATATCTGCTCTAAAGACAACCAAGGATGTTCTGTAGTGCAAGCAGCTCTACAGGAACAGATGGATCTCGGATGGATCCAGGAGCACCGAGTTTGTGGAGTTAACATGGTTTACACAAATTCTAACGTCATTCAAAACCACGATATCCGTGCGATGAATGCCAACTTGGTGGCAATGCACTCAAGCCAAAGCCAGTATCATAATCTGCCGCGGCACGATTACAGTTCCTGTCTGACTTGCTCGATAAACAAACAGGGTTGCTCTTTTGTACAGGAAGCCCTCCAGCGTCAGATGGATCTTGGATGGATCCAAGACTACCATGATAGGAATTCCTATCAAATCAACATGGTTCAGATCTTCGATATTCGCGTGATGAATACCAACCTGGTAGAGTTACATGCTGAGCAGGTCCGACTCAGATTCTTAATATCACATGACTATCAAAGCTGTGAAGCGGGTTGTGAAAACGATCGAGGTTGTACCCTTGTCCAGGAGGCACTTCAGCACTTGTTAAATCATTGGTGGATGCCAATTTATATGGATGAAGATACTCAGCAGATTAGTATCAGTAACAGGAATCCTACCCGGCGTCAAAGTCAGGATGTCCGATCAGTGGAAGCTAACCTAGTGAGGTTACATTGTATTCAAAGTGGGCGTGGCCAGGTGCCACCACACAACTATGACATTTGTAGCGTCTGTTCGAAAAGCAACCAAGGGTGTTACCTTGTGAGAGCAGCTCTTCAGGGTCAGGCGGATCGTGGAAAAATTCATCCATATCCGGGTTCTGGACCCATCAACTGGACTCCGAACTACCTTGCCGATCAAGTCGAGGATGTTGTCCCAATCTCTAGTCATCACAGGACCAGGGATGTTTTTGCCATCATCCCTCTACTTGACGAGTCTAAGGTTCCCAACCGGGAACGAATTGAGATTGCTTACGATGGTCAGAAAAATCAGAAGGCTCCTGTAGTCATCTATCTACCAGGACCGCTACCGTATGAATCAGCTAAGGCGATCCCTTACAAATACGGTGCAACAATAATTGAAAATGGAAACGAAATTCCATTACCCTCCGTTGTGAACATTGCAGACATCAGTCGAGTAACACGGAGTGGTAGAATCTTCAACCGAGGGGTTGGGGAAGTTAACAAGGAAAAGGAACTTCAGACGGAAACTCCCGATCTATCAGTCGGTCAATCTAGTAATCCCGACCTTTTGAAAAATGATGATGAGATGCTGAAGCTCATCTAAAGGAGTGAATACAACATTGTCGATCAACTGTTACAAACTCCTTCAAAGATCTCGGTATTATCACTGTTACTTAGTTCAGAAGCGCATAGGGAGGCTCTACAGAAAGTCTTGGAGCAAGCCTTTATGGAACAGGATGTAACAATCAGACAGTTCAATAGCATTGTCTCTAACATCACTTCCTGCAATAATTTGGGATTTAGTGATGAGGAATTACCTGAAGAGGGTCGCCGTCATAACATGGCGCTCAATATCACAGTCAACTTCCAGGACGATGCTTTAGCCAGCGTACTGGTAGACACAGTGTCAGCCCTGAATGTTATGCCGAAGTCCACTTTGATGCAATTATCATTCAAAGGGCCTCTGATGAGAATCAGCGAGGTCGTCGTCAAAGCACTCGACTGATCCAGAAAAATAGTTATCGGCAAAGTTGATCTTCCCATAACTATCGGTCCTCACACTTTCCAAGTCACTTTCCAGGTCATGGATATTCGGGCAACATACAGTTGTTTATTAGGAAGACCTTGGATACATCAGGCTGGAGCGGTCACTTCGACCCTCCACCAAAAGCTAAAGTTCGTCCAGAACGGCCAACTCATCACAGTCTGCGGGGAACAAGCCTTGCTTGTAAGCAACTTGTCATCATCTACTGGTATAGAACCCGAGGAGGTTATTGGAACTCAGTTCCAAGCACTGTCGGTGAGCAAGAACAATCAGTTCAAAGGAGGAACCTCGATTTCCTCATACAAAGATGCTATCAAAACGGTCGAGAGTACCGATACAACATGATGGGGACAACTTGTCATTCCTATTGACAATAAAACAAAGAAGGGTCTTGGTTTTTCTACAACATGTACCCAGACAGTTGCTAAAGATGAAAGTTTTCATCCCCTTCAAAACTTCTTCCACAGTGGAGGTTTCCTTCACCCAGTGTCTCAAGCGGTTCATGCTATCAATAAGGAAGATCCCTCTGACACGGATGAAGAATGGAAGTCCTATCTTAATGAGGACAGTTATATGTCTCAGGAAGAGGTGCCTATACCATTTTGCTATCCCGCACAAAGTCTGAGATTTATACCACGGTCAGATGTCAAAATGACATATGGAGATTGTGATCCGGAAGGATGCCGTGCTCCGCCAAATTCATTAGAGGAGGACACTCTGATGAAAGACAACTTTGACTACAACTACTATGGCCCAATGGATGGTCTGCCAATGTGGCAGCCTTACCCAGGAGATTTGGGGCAAGAAAGTCAGCCGAACAATGAAAATCAGCTGACCATCATTAAACAGAATACCTGTGTCCCCACCATATCATGGGATCAACACTCAGGTCATTCAGAAACTACTCAACATGACGATGAATTCACAACGTTTGCAGGACTAGAATTCATCAACTATGTTTTTCCCGAGGTCAACGTCATCGAGAGAAATGACTCCTCCAGTTCGAAAGAAGTGTGGGACACCTTGGGACAACCGAGTGGAAAATACGACTATATGGTCAAGTACACCGCTCCCGAAAGCTCTCGTATCAGGCTCAAGGATATCCAGCCAACTGGATGGGGAGATACAGCTGAGAGCACAAATGCTATGCAAAATGCAACTGAGGAATTCTCCTACGACAACTCTGCCTCGGAGACAGATTCCAATGATCCTGCTCCACTAGAAATCAGCGTCATTTCTGAAGACAAATCAAGGAAGGTGCCAGACTTTGTGATTCACCGAGGAGTTCGTCACCAATGGGTTGCCGTCGAGGTTCTGAAGGTCGTTCATCAGTCAAAGTAATTGCCATCTTTAACCTTTCACCCTGCCCAGGTGAAACGGATGTTTTGATAGGGCTCGCTTTCTGTAAATTTCCCTCTTCGCTTTGCCCGAAGCGACAGAGTTTTGTTTTATAGGGTTGTAGTTTCAAGGATCAACTTGTTCATTAATAAAATAATGTCGTTCTGTAATTTCCGCAGTAATTGTTGTTTTCTCTTTTTGCTTTTTTAGAAAATGGTAATCCTAAAAAACAATTCAAATAAAAACAAGTAGTAAAATAAATACACTGCACACACTTGCATTTTCTCTATCTCTTCTAAACACGAATCATCACGTCATGCAGATTGCTTGTTTTAAACCCAGTTGAAACATACGATCCGATGCCTTCTCCCAACTTTGAGTTCCCGGTATTTGAGGCTGAAGAAGAAAATGACAACGAAATTCCAGAAGAGATCTCCCGATTACTCAGACAAGAGGAAAGGTCCATCGAACCTCACAAAGAGCCGTTGGAAACGGTAAACTTGGGTTCAGAGCAAGAGAGAAAAGAAATCATGATTGGGGCACTGCTCAGTCCAACTGCTAGAGAGGGTTTGATAAAGCTTCTCAAAGAATTTCCTGATGTATTCGCTTGGTCCTATAAGGATATGCCAGGGTTGGATACCAGTATCGTGGAACATCACTTACCGTTGAGATCGGAATGTCCTCCACTAAAGCAAAGGTTGAGACGCACTCACCCAGACATGGCCATCAAAATCAAGGAGGAGGTACAGAAACAGATTGACGAGGGTTTCCTCGCTACGCCTGAATATCCTTAATGGTTAGCCAACATCGTACCTGTTCCAAAAAAGGACGGAAAGGTCAGAATGTGTGTCGACTACCGAGATCTGAACAAGGCAAGTCCAAAGGACGACTTTCCTTTACCACAAATTGACATGCTGGTAGACAGCATAGCAAAGTTCAAAATTTTCTCCTTCATGGATGGATTCTCGGGCTATAACCAGATCAAAATGGCGCCGAAAGACATGGAGAAAACTTCGTTCATTACCCCATGGGGTACCTTTTGTTACAAGGTAATGCCGTTCGGTTTGAAGAACGTCGGGGCAACCTATCAAAGGGCCATGACTACTCTGTTTCATGACATGATACATACGGAAATCGAGGTATATGTCGATGATATGATTGCAAAATCAAAAACAGAGTGAGCACATTGAACATCTGTCAAAATTGTTCGAACATCTAAGAAAATTCAAGCTCCGCTTGAATCCCAACAAGTGCACCTTCGGTGTCCGTTCAGGGAAAGTACTAGGGTTCATTGTCAGCCAGAAAGGAATTAAGGTTGATCCTGACAAGGTCAAGGCCATTCAAGAAATGCCTTCGCCGAAAACTGAAAAACAAGTTAGAGGATTCTTGGGACGTTTGAACTACATCTCCAGATTCATATTCCTTATGACCGCCACATGTGCGCCGATTTTCAAGTTACTTAAAAAGAACCAGGATTGCGTTTGGACAGAAGATTGCCAAACTGCCTTCGACAGTATTAAGGAATATCTGTTGAATCCTTCGATTTATCACCTCCAGTGGAAGGAAGACCACTGATCATTTACCTCACAGTCCTAGAGGACTCAATGGGTTGTGTGCTTGGCCAACAAGACGAAACAAAAAGAAAAGAGTCTGCCATCTACTATTTGAGCAAGAAATTCACCGACTGCGAGACTCGGTACACGATGCTTGAGAAAACTTGCTGCGCTTTGGCTTGGGCAGCTAAACGTCTTTGCCAGTACATGATTCGTCACACTACTTGGTTGATCTCAGAAATTGATCCAATCAAGTATGTCTTCGAAAAACCTGCTCTTACGGGAAGAATTGCCCGTTGGCAGATGTTGTTATCAGAATATGACATAGAGTACCACGCTTAAAAAGCCGTTAAGGGAAGTATTTTAGCCGATCATTTGGCTCATCAACCGATTGACGATCAAGAATCAATCGGGTTTGACTTCCCAGACGAAGATGTCATGTATCTAAAAATGAAAGATTGCGATGAACCGTTACCCAGTGAAGGGCCAGAACCAAGTTCACAATGGGGACTTATCTTTGACGGAGCAGTGAATCATTACGGAAACGGAATTGGGGCAATCATCATAACACCTCAGGGTACCCACATTCCTTTCACCGCTCGACTTACGTTCAAGTGTACGAACAACGAGGCCGAATACGAAGCTTGTATTATGGGTCTCGAAGAAGCGATCGACTTAAGGATCAAAAACTTGGATGTATATGGCGACTCAGCCTTGGTTATTAACCAGATAAAAGGAGATTGAAACACATACCAATCAGGATTGATTCCTTACAAAGACTATGCAAGAAAGTTGTTACCTTTCTTCAACAGAATCGAGTTTCATCACATCCCTCGTGAGGAGAATCACATGGCTGATGCTTTAGCCACTCTCTCTTCCATGATTAGCATAGGTCGATGGAATGACCTACCTAAGATCGACATAATGCGCCTTGAACGGCCCGCCTACGTCTTCACGATTGAAGCAGTCATAGACGACAGACCTTGGTATCACGATATCAAATGCTTCCTTTAGAAACAAGAGTACCCATCTGGGGCACTCAGAAAAGATAGAAAAACCCTCAGAAGATTGGCTGGAAACTTCTTCCTGAGCGGTGACACTCTCTATAAGAGAAATTTTGACATGGTCTTGCTCCGATGCGTCGACAGACCAGAAGCAGACATGCTTATGAAAGAAATTCATGAAGGATCCTTTGGCACTCATGCCAACGGTCACACAATGGCGAGAAAAATTCTGAGAGCAGGGTACTATTGGTTGACCATGGAATCCGACTGCTACAAGTACATTAGGAGGTGTCACAAGTGTCAGATATACTCCGACAAAATTCATGTACCGCCATCACATCTCAAAGTTCTTTCTTCCCCATGGCCATTTTCCATATAGGGAATCGACATGATCGGCATGATTGAACCTAAGGCTTCAAACGGACATCGGTTCATCCTGGTAGCCATTGACTACTTCACCAAGTGAGTCGAAGCAGCATCATACGCTAATGTAACCCGACAAGTGGTGGTCCGATTTATCAAAAACAATATCATCTGCCGTTATGGTGTTCAAGCGAGATCATTACCGATAATGGATCTAACTTGAACAATAAGATGATGAAGGAGTAGTGCGAAGAGTTCAAGATTGAACATCATAACTCATCTCCCTACCGACCAAAGATGAACGGAGCGGTAGAAGCGGCTAACAAGAACATCAAGAAGATCGTTCAAAAGATGGTTGTAACCTACAAAGACTGGCACGAAATGCTACCCTTTGCTCTTCACAGTTATCGTACATCTGTCCGCACTTTAACAGGGGCAACCCCTTTCTCTCTAGTGTATGGCATGGAAGCAGTGCTCCCCATAGAAGTAGAGATCCCGTCAATTCGAATATTGATGGAAGCTAAGCTCACCGAAGCTGAATGGTGTCAAAGCCGACACGACGAATTAAACTTAATCGAAGAGAAACGAATCACGGCTCTATGCCATGGTCAGTTGTATCAGCAAAGAATGAAGAGGGCGTTCGACAAAAAGGTCCGACCTCGTGTCTTCAGAAAATGGGACCTCGTGCTCAAGAAGATACAATCTTTTCTCATTGATTCCCGGGGCAAGTGGACTCCGAATTATGATGGCCCCTATGTGGTCACAAAAGCTTTCTCAGGCGGCGCCTTGAGACTTACAACCATGGACTGAGAGGAATTTGCCTGCCCCACGAATGTTTATGTAGTCAAGAAATACTTCGTCTAAACTAAAAAAAAAACGTCTCGGTGGATTGAAAACCCGAAAGGGCGGTCCAGGCAAAAGTTAGAGACATATAAAAAAAATCATCCCGATGGATTGGAAACATCATAGTACAATCCAGGCAAAAATTAGGGATAATGGCAAGTAACTATGTTCAACAGAGGCAAGTCCCTCAGCAACAGCAGTTATACCATCCATTGGAGGAAAACTCCTGTCAAGGTCATCTTCGACAGAAGCTCAGGATGCCCCCGAATTCAAAGTTGGTAGAAGGATAGTGGTCGTTATATTTCAACGTAGTCCTTTTCCCTGTAAATTACCATTTTCAAACTTTGTATATACTCTTTGGAATCACGCGTTTGGCTGATCTCCATCCTATCAATAAAATTCGAGCCCTTGTGCTTTTGTTTGCAGTTCTTATTTGTTTTAGCTTTACAGAACGATGTTGTTAACATGACTAACGACTCTTGAAATAAAACAAAAATGAATTTACTTGTAAAACTTTTTCTGCTTTTAAAATAAAGATGGCAATTTCTTTTGACTATTGAACATCAAAAGAACATCAATCGCTTCTCCAGAAGTAAGCAAACTTCAAAGTGCAGAATCAAAGTGCTCCTTCTAACCCAGTACGCCTGAATGAAGGGATCAACTGTGTCAGAGACCTTGTTTCATCTGACACCCCTCGGCCGAGTTCTTATCTCCTAAGCCCGATCAACGGTATCCCCGCAGGGACTATCTCTCCTAAGCAAGGTGGAATTGCTATCTTGAACCAACGGTACTTCTTCGCCCCGCGATGGCCGAGTATCCAGTCGTGTTCACCTGTCAGTTTGTATGTCGCGTCAGTTTTGTCAGCATAAACATACACACATCATGCATTATTGATTTGCATTCACATTTCATATTGCATCACTATCACTCTAGTCGGTCTTGTCCCCTAGTGATAAAAGTCCTCTCAATTGAGTTGTCAGCCCTTTCCTCGTCAAGAAGTGTTACGTCTGAACATTCTCTCTCCTCCAGTTTTATTTCTGGACTGAAGTTGGGTCCTCGACCACTTTGATAACTTAAACCTCTGAAAAACCATAGAAGCCCTCAGTTAACACCACTCTTCGCCATTGAAGATGATATCCTTGCTTTCCCGGATTAAGGAAAATCCACAGAGAAAGCCTCCTAATGGAAGATTCGGCAGTACGGCAGTTTTTCTCCGAAAAGATCGCTGATGAAAAGGTCATCGGCACCTCAAAATTGGACCCCCATCACATGGCATTTCTCCGGGAAGATCCCGAGAAAAGTATGATGTAGGATCCCAAGTGGAAACAGTCTCTCAAGAGACTCGCTTTCCCCCAGTAGAATCGACAAATGGCGTCTCCAAACAGAGAAGTTTGTGTACCTCTACAATTCAGACGATTGGGTTCCCCAGCAAGTCTGACGTCAAAACTTTTTCCGTCAGATGGCATCTCCCCAGGAAAATTCGGCGAGAAGTTTGAGGGAAATCGTTACAAATAGCGTCCCTTGTCAAAAAGTTTATTGACAAAAGAAACTAAGACCAGTTCCTTGGTAGGAAACCAGGATCGAGGGGAAGTTTATTTCAGCAACTGAGACCAGTTCCTTGGTAGGAAACCGGGATCGAGGGGAAGTTTACAACAGAAACTGAGACCAGTTCCTTGGTAGGAAACCAGGATCGAGGGGAAGTTTGTTTCCGCAACTAAGACCAGTTCCTTGGCTGAAGACCAGGATCGAGGGGAAGTTTACCTTTTCTAAGCATCATTGCTTAGCAAAATAAGATGAATGCGCAAGCTATCATTTATAACCACCATCAAAATTTCGGGTATTCCGATATTTAATCCTCTTGCACCCCGAATGCCCGAATACCTTCGTCATTCACACCTTCGGGTCCAAGAAGATTAAATAGGGGCATCTGTCATACCCCAAATTTTGACCACTAAGATTTCCCATCATTGTGCAAATCATCATCACAATGTGGATGAACCATCATGCCTCATCAAATGCCTCAAGGGTTGTTGAGCATTCACTACAATCAAAATTAGGGTTTTAAGCCCTCTCAGAGCCTTAGACAAAGGATCAATCAAGGAATGACATGATCTTCAACTTGTCAAACCTCTCAAACATCCACAATGGATCAAAAGGACTCCCACTTCAAGGATTAAGCACAAGGTTGCTCCCTTCTAGGTGGATCAAGCTTCAAGATCGCCAGTGTCACCAAATTAGGGTTTTGGTCGATCAGGGCCTCCAAAGGGAAATTTTCCTCTGGGCATGAGCCAATGATCCAAAACACAACCTAATATACTCCATGAAACCTCATGGACCCAATCATCAAGTCAATTTGGCCTTAGGGGATGCATTCATCAAAAATCAGGAATTAGGGTTTCTTGACCTAATTCACCCCTAAGTTGACTTTTGGGACAAATCATGAACCAAGACCTCAAGAGAAGGTTTGAGGGTCTCTAATGAACTATATTGATCCATTTGTAACAATGTATTAATCCAAGAAGTTTGAGCAACAAGTCTCAATTTCATCTGCACCACAATTAGGATTTCGTGAGGAAAGTCAACTGTAACTTTGACTTTTAACCAGGACATGCTCCCAAAACCTAGGACATGCCTCAATATACCCTATGACACCCATGGAACATGTCCATCAAGTTTGATTTAGGTCAAGGACATGATTTCCTGAAGAATTGCACAGTTTGGAATTCATCTGATAAAAAGTCAACTGTGCACAAAAGTCAACTTTGACTTTTTGAGATTTTTCACCAAAATGGATTTTTAACCCTAAAATGATGTTAATGTATGATTTGAATCATCATTCATCAAGAAAAATCAAGAAAAGTGGGATAACTTGTAAAAGGGGTAACCATAAAAACTTAGAAAATTTTCTAAGTTAAAAATAAAGTGACAAGGGTACCAACTTTGAAGGATCATAACTCCTAAACCACAAAGCCATTTTTTCTCATCCAAAGATGGATTTGTAGCCCTCATTACACTCTACAAAAACTTCAACTAGACCTAAGTCCAATTCATTAAGGATTTTGAGTTATGGAGTGATCAAAATGGCTGAAAAGTGAAAATGTCACTTTTTCCAACACTTAGTGAAATTTTCACTAAGTCAGAATCTGCCTTCACTTTTTGCCAAATGTAGAGGGATTTTTCACTTGGATTCAAAAGAGATCAAAACCAAATATGTTCAAACAGTTGTTATATCATGCAAGGGCTTTCCAAAATGGCCAAGAACATTGCCAAATTCCATTTGAGTCATGAGATATGACATTGGAAAGTTGCCTTGCTGAAATCTGTCAAAGGCAAGGCAGAATTTGCAACTTTGCTCGATTTGCCAAAATCAGCCAAATTCAAATGCTCCTATCCACTTGGACACATCTGAGGATTGAATCTAAAGGGGAAAATCACTGAGCCAAGCCTCCAAAGTCCATGGAACAAGAAATAGCATGTTGAACCTAGAATGGCCAAAATAGGGACAAGACTCCAAATTTGGATTGAAGCATTCAATGGAAGCATCAAGGTGGCATGGACTGAGCCATTCTCATCTGAAATCAGTCAAGACTTATCCAAGACCAAGGGAACCACAGCTCTGTGCCCTAACCTCTAGTCAATGGCTAGAGGAGACTTGGATTTCCATTGGACAACATTGGCCAAACCTACTTACCAGTTGCCATTCACTATTCCTTGCAAAACAAACTTGCTCTACTATAAATAGAGTTCAATTGTGATCAGTTTGAGTACACCAAAGCCATCTAACAGATGCTTTCCTCAAAATCTCTTTCTCTTGGCAAAAATGCCTTTCTTAGCAAGGTAGCTATCGGGTTTTGAGTTTGAGAGCTTTTCCAATCAAACCAATCACTCACACACCTCACATACATCATATAGAAGTGATCCAAACACTCACATAACATCTGGAACACTGATTTCACAAAATCACTAGCCAATTGCTCAAGTTCTTGACAATTTTGCAGTTGAGGTGCCATCTTCAACTCCAAACCATTTCAATCCATTCCAAGCACTCAGACACATCACTTGGCACCTAGGGAAGCTATCCACATCATTGGAACCAAGCTGTAACACCTCCAACACCAAACACGACACCAGCCGCAAGTGGTAAGCATGAGCTCTTCTAACTCTATGATCCACACAATTTTTGCTGCACAATAATTTGGCCATATGTTCATAATCATGCATGGAATGTTTTCCCTCAATTAATTGCATTGTTTGAATCGTGTATCAAAAATCCTAGCCTTCATGCAGAAATTAGGGTTCTTGAGGATTTTTCATGATTTCTTGTTATATGTTTAATTTAAATGAAATTAATGGACATAGACATGATCGTGAGGTTGAGACGAGCATAATGATATGTGGATTGCATGTTATAATCAAGTATTCAGGGAGATTGGATAGAAAATGCAAATCAGCCAAACCCAGGACACGCGCGTGTTCTTCAGCTGTTCTTGGCGCCATTTCTTTCAAATTCAAATATTTGAATTTTGTGATTTTATTTAATTAATTCAAAAATTAATTTCTCTCTGAGTTTTAATGATTTTGAGTTGATTCTTTTTTTAATAATTCACAAAAATGTTAAAATATTTTATTTTCCCCAAAAATCCCAAAAATATTATTTATTTCATATAATTGATATTTTTTTGCAAAGAATTAATATTTTAATTGTTTTTGACATTTTAAATGTTTTTTTCACATTGATTTTGCAACTTTTAATGCTTTCTAATTATTTTGTAGGTCAATACTTAATTTTTGAAGCATTAATCCAAGATCACAATTTGTTTTTCATATGTTAAACAATTTTGATCATTTTAATTGAATTTTTATTCAATTAAATACATTTTTGAAAACAAATTAGGGTTTTTGGATTAATTCAACCCTCATAAATCATTTTTAAAACTCTTGGGCCTCTTGAGAGAGTGTAAGACCCAACCCACTTATACAAAAATATTTTGGGTCTCATTCGTTGTATAAGTCCCTCTGTACATTTTCAAATAAACGACACTATCATCGCCTTTTGAAAAATAACCTTGGGCCTCTCCTTGAGCTATAAGACCCATTCAAAAACACTTTGGACCTTTAATAGAGTGTAAGACCCGATCCCCTTTTAACCAAAACATTTTGGGCCTCACTTATTGTATAAGTCCCTCCGCGTTAAAAGAAAACCTCGGCGCGATCGCCATTTCAAACGGAAAAATCATCCGGGCCTACCCTCGTGTCATAAGCCCCACTCTTTTTCTTTAAACCTTTTGGGCCTCTTGAAAGAGTGTAAGACCCATCCCTTTGGACAGAAAACCTTTTTTGGCCTCAGTCACTTGTATAAGTCCCTCTGTACAAATTCAAACAGTGCGCTCACTGATAAAACCCTGGGCCTCTCCTTGAGCTGTAAGCCCCAAATCTTTCTTTTTCAAAGCACTTTCTCCTTTGATTTTGAATATATTATTGTTTTCAATCTTTCTTTGTTGAACAACTAACCAAACAGCATGGAAGCTCTACAACCGACTAAGTGGTTATCGCTTTCATTTACCGCTTTCATATACATATAAACTGTATTGTGGGGCTGTTTCGCTGTAAGTCTTCTTTCATAAACTCATATCGACTGTGTAATAATAGTATAGATATTTAGAGTTTCCCCGGCAACTCCGTCTAGCATTAAGCCCGTTGATCACTCTTAGAAATAGTCTAAACTAGATCCCCATAGGATTACCAGACACAGTCTTCCCTCCTCTTGGGGTTAAACAATATGGAGACATGAAAGACAACATTCTCTGTGAACCCTTTCATAGACTGTCACTCATAGAAGTTGTCAAGAAACTCTATTCCCCAGAGATGATCTTTTCTCCGTGAATGGCATCTCTTGAGTTTCTTCCAAATTCTCGGACTTTCCTGGCTTGATCTATTCTCGGTGAATGGCATGTCTTGAACTTCTTGGGGGTTTGGAGACCCACAGGCTTCTTAAAAGCACTTGTCAAGAGACTCTTCTCCCTAGAGATGATCTTTTCTCCGTGAATGGCATCTCTTGAGTTTCTTCCAAATTCTCGAACTTTCCTGACTTGATCTATTCCTTGTGAATAGCTTGCCTTGAATTTCTCGGGGTTTGGGGACCCATCGGCTTCTTAAAAGCAATCGGCGTCCTCTTGGGCATCGTACAAGGACCCACAGGCTTCGTAAAAGCAACCCCGCCTCCTCTTGGGCTTAGTACAAGGACCCTACGACTTCTTAGAAGTATTCACAACCTCCTCTTAGGCTTCGTATAATGATCTCTTCCTCCGGGAATGATAGCCTTCTCTTGGGCTTAGTACAAGGACCCGTCGGCTTCTTAAAAGTTTCTAGCCTCCTCTTGGGCTTCGTACAAATTGTCCCGACGACCTCCTAGAGGTATAGGAACAGAACTTAGTCATCTGCATAGAACAGTCATTTCAAAGAGTCTATTACTGTTTCTCAAAGCATAGTACAAAAGATGAAACTCTAGACTTGGACAGTCTAACTTCCTTGAGTCTCAAAGATATTCTCAAGTGACCCCTTCGTTAAATAGGAAGGAAACCCGCAGACTCGGACAGTCTCAATACCCTTTGGATTTCCCGCTTCCTTAAGGAACAGGAATAACCCAGATCCTCGAATCAAATCCCTGAGTACAGTGTTGCTCATATAAGAACTGATTTTCTCTTTAAAATCAGTATACTGGACCTATCGCTTGACTGAAACAGTTACCATAGCCTCCTCTTGGCTTTGTACAATGATTCTCCCCAGCGGAGTCAAACAATGTTTAGCCTCTCTCTCGGGCTTTGTACGAGACACATAAGAGACTTCCTCGTTGAGTTAATCACCCCTTTCGCCTCCATCTCGGGCTTTATACGAGATACAAAAAGGTTCTTATTGAGCCAAACAAACAACAGCCTCCATCTCGGGCTTCATACGAGATTAAAAAAAAAACTCCCTTATTGAGTCAAATAACCTCCATCTCGGGCTTTATACGAGATACCAAAAGATTCCATCATCGAGTCAAAACCTTTTAGCCTCTCTCTCGGGCTTTATACGAGACACATGATAGCCTCCTCTTAGGCTTTGTATAAGAAAACCACTGGTTGATCCAATTAAACTTTTAGCATCAAAGCTGTGCCTCGTTCACAGTACACAAACTTCAACAACTCTTTCCCCTTCATCTAATCGCTGTAAGCGGCAAGCCTCTGGATCATCTACATCCATGCCACTGTCCTTCTTTTAGCATGAGAAATTCCTAATGAAAGATAACATTGCTCTACACTGAGTTAAAGTCTTCTCCTTCAGGTTGGAAATCCCCTTTTAAGGAAATTATGGCATTGCCGGATTCACAAATCCCGGTTAAAGTAATTCTCCTTTATAAACAGTTGTGACATACAACCCCCTCTTTAGAGATGACAAATTCTCTCTAAAGTTGAGACCTTTCAGCTTCACATCTTGGGCTTTGAACAAGATACAAATAGACTCTTCAGCTTCACATCTTGGGCTTTGAACAAGATACAAACCACTTTTTGCTTCACGTCTTGGGCTTTGAACAAGACACCAAAACAACCATTTCCTCCCATAGAATAGGAGGAACTACGAACGCTCTGATTTCCCTGTTTCGGTAAACAGTAATACGTACGCATAAGATCGAAAGAAAAGATCTTAGCGAGCACACTAAACAAAATCCCATACTCCCAGGTATCTATCAAAAGCATCAGTCCTAACATCCTAATCCTTGTTCCCCGCCAGAAACCTTCTGTCTAGATAAAAACCAGTATTGGCAAAAATACAAATAACCAGTACAAAGCCCCCCCCACATTGATAGCATTCGTAACCTAACAGACCGCTGTTTAAACTCAGTATGCAAAGCAGGGTTAATTAGAGACATCTATTTCCCTTCCTTCATCAGCTTTAATAGGATAAAAAATGAATCAACCTGTAGTTTAAGCTCAACCGCAGAGAGCGACCAGCGCTTAAGAACCGCGTCCAAAATCGCTCACTACAACGCCCATAGTGGAGAAGTCTGATCCTAGGTACAAAATGCCGAAAGATTGTCCCTGGGGCATGCCACTCAACTATATCCTGGAAGGATATATCCCGCCGATCATGGAAGATCTGGAAAATGCAGCAGGAACCGCTGGGCCTGAAGGTTACAAACTTCGGGAAAGCAAAGATGCCAGGGGCATGACAATAACTCCTGAAGGTTACAAACTTTGGGAGACACCAAGAGTCTCTGCCATGACGACTATACCACCTCCTGTGGTGCACACTGTCCCAGAAGGACAGATTCCACAGATACGTTCTGGTGGAAACGAAAGTATGTTCGAGAAAATGAATGAGTTCTAGGAACATTTCCTGGAGATGCAGAAAGAGCTGCAAGCCATTCGCGGTCAGGACCTATTTGGAAAAGACGCCGCAGACCTTTGTTTGGTCCCCAATGTGAAAGTTCCGCACAAGTTCCAAGTGCCCGATTTTGAAAAGTACAAGGGTAACTCTTGCCCTCAAAGTCATTTAGTGATGTACACTCGGCGAATGTCAGCTCAGACAAAGAACCAGGAGCTACTGATTCACTACTTTTAGGATAGTTTAACCGGTGCCGCACTCAAATGGTACATTGGTTTAAACCGCACTAAGATCGCTACTTTCAGAGATCTTGGCGCTGCCTTCATTCAGCAGTATAAGTATAACCTGGACATGGCACCAGACAGAGATCAACTCAGATCAATGTCACAAAAGGACAAGGAAACCTTTAAAGAGTGCGCTTAGAGATGGCGTGAAATTGCTGCCCAGATTTGTCCACCTCTTGAGGAAAAAGAGATGACAAAGATCTTCTTGAAAACCTTGAGCTCATTTTACTACGACTGAATGGTTACCAGTGTGCCCAGTGACTTCACCGAGATGGTGGGCATGGGAGTTCGTCTTGAGGAAGCCATCCGAGAAGGACGTTTAGTTAAAGACGTTGGATCGTCAAGTAATACAAAAAGATACGGTAGTGCTCTCCCTAAGAAAAAAGAGCAGGATATTGGGAATATCTCTCTCGGAAAGCAAAGGCGACGTTACCAACCAGTAGCAGCTGTAACTCCTGCTATTAACCTTGCGCCTATTCCTACGTATCAACCTCAGGTTGCGCAGAGCCAACCTAATCAACAATAATATCAGCAAAGGACACAATAACCTCTTCAGCAGGCTCGTCCTCCGTACAACAACAACCGTACAACGCGACCACCAGGGTTCGACCCTATACCAATGTTGTATGCAGAACTGCTTTCGTTACTATTGGTCAAGGGGTATGTCCAAACCAAGTCTCCTCTTACAGTACCGGAAAATCCACCTTTTTGGTTCAAAGCGGATCAGACTTGTCCTTACCATTAAGGAGGACCAGGGCATAACATAGAAAACTGCCTCAGTTTCAAATCCGGCGTACAAAAGCTTGTTAGGAACGGGGTCTTATCTTTTTTAAGATACGAATCCAAATGTTCTCACGAACCCGTTGCCTCAACACGAGAAAGCTGCAGCCAATTTGATAAAGGGAGAGTCTAACGACAGTTATCAAATTCATGATGTACTCTTATTGAGGACCAATCTAGTCAAGATGCATCGCAGACAGAGCGGGTATGGCCATATACCACCTCATAATTATCACCAGTGTGATATCTGCTCTAAGGACAATCAAGGATGTTCTATGGTGTAATCAGCTCTACAGGAACAATTGGATCTCGGATGGATCCAAGAGCACCGAATTCGTGGGGTCAACATGACTTGTACAAATTCCAACATCATTCAGAGCCACGACATTCGTGCGATGAATGTCAACCTGGTGGCAATGCACTCAAGTCAAAGCCAACATCATGATCTGCCACGGCACGATTATAATTCCTGTTTGATTTGCTCGGTAAACAATCAGGGATGCTCTTTTGTACAAGAGGCCCTCCAACGTCAGATGGATCTTGGGTGGATCCAGGACTACCATGATAAAAATATTTATCAGATCAACATGATTCAAATCTTTGATATTCGCTTGATGAATACCGGCTTGGTGGAATTACATGCTAAGCAAGTCCAGCTTGGTTTTCTGGCTTTGCATAATTATCAGAAGTGTAAAGGATGTTGTGAGAGTGACCAGGGATGTGCTCTCGTTCAAAGAACTTTACAACACTTGTTAAACCACTGGTGGCTTCCGATTTATATGGACGAAGACACGCAATAAGTCAGTATGATCGATGGGAACCCTACTAGGCATCAAAGTCAGGATGCTCGATCAATGGAAATAGACCTAGTGAGGTTACACTGTATTCAAAGTGGATGTGGCCAGGTGCCACCACATAACTATGAACGTTGTAGAGTCAGCTCGGAAAATAGCCAAGGATGTTACCTTGTGCGACCAGCCCTTCAAGGTCAGTTGGACCGCAAAGAGATTCACCCATACCCAGCTTCGGGGTCCGTTGACTGGACGCCAGACTACTTCGCTGATCAAATCAAAGATGTGGTTGTAATCTCTGACCCTGAGAGGACCAAGGATGTTTGTGCCATCATCCCTCTACTGGACGAATCAAAGGTTCTTAGCCAAGAACTGATTGAAATTACCTACGACAGTCAGAAAAATTAGAAGGCTCCTGTAGCTATCTATCTACCGGGACCGTTACCGTATGAAACAGCTAAGGCGATCCCTTACAAATACGGTGCAACAATAATTGAGAATGGAAAGGAAGTTCCATTACCCTCTGTCATGAATATTGCAGACATCAGTCGAGTAACACGGAGTGGTTGAATCTTCAACCAAGGAGTTGGAGGACCTAACAAAGAAAATGAACTTCAGACAGAAGCTCCCAATCCACCGGTCGGTTAGTCCAGTGATCCCGACCTTTCAAAAAATAATGATGAGATGTTGAAGCTCATCTAAAAGAGTGAATACAACATCTTTGATCAGCTGTTACAAACTCCTTCAAAGATCTCTGTGCTATCACTTTTACTCAGTTCCGAAGCCCATAGAGAGGCTCTATAGAAAGTCTTAGAGAAGGCCTTTATGGAACAGGATGTGTCAATATGACAGTTCGATAGTATCATCTCTAACATCACTTCCTGCAATAACTTAGGATTCAGTGATGAGGATTTGCCAGAAGAGGGGAAAAGTCACAACATGGAACTCAACATCACAGTTAACTGCCATGACGATGCTTTAGCCAGTGTACTGGTAGACACAGGATCGACCATCAACGTTATGCCAAAGTCCACTTTAATGCATCATTCAAAGGATCCCCGATGAGGGGCAGTGAGGTCATCGTCAAAGCCTTTGACGGATCTCGGAAAACAGTTATCGGCGAAGTCGACCTTCCCATAACTATCGGTCCTAACACTTTCCTAATCAATTTCCAGGTCATGGACATCTGGGTAGCATACAACTGTTTATTAGGAAGACCTTGGATACACCAGGCTGGGGCAGTCACTTCGACGCTACACCAGAAACTGAAGTTCGTCAAGAATGATCAAATCGTCACGATCTGTGGAGAACAAGCCTTGCTCGTGAGTAACTTGTCATTATCTACTTGTGTAGAACCCGAGGAGGTTGTTGGAACTCAGTTCCAAGCACTTTCGGTGAGCAACGAGAATCAATCAGAGAAAGGAACCTCGATTTCCTCATACAGAGATGCTCTCGAAGTGATAAAAAATAACAATACAAAAGGATGGGGACAACTTGTCATTCCTACCGATAACAAAACAAAGAAGGGTCTTGGTTTTTCTGCAACCGGTACCCAGACAGCTGCTAATGGTGAAAGTCTTCATCCCATTCAGGACTTCTTCCGTAGTGGAGGTTTCCTTCACCCAATATCTCAAGCAGTCTATACCATCAACGAGGAAGATCCCTCTGATACAGATGAGGAGTGGAAGTCCTATCTTAATGAGGACGGTTATATCTCTCAGGAAGAGTTACCTATGCCATTTTGCTATCCCGCACAGAGTCCGAGATTTATACCCAAGTCAGATGTCAGAACAATATACGGAGATTGTGATCCGGAAGGATGCCGTGCTCCACCAAACTCATTAGAGGAAGACACTCTGATGAAAGACAACTTTGACCACGACTATTATGGCCCAATGGATGGCCTGCCTATCTGGCAGCCGTACCCAGGAAACTCATGGCAAGAAAATCAGCTGAACAATGAAAATCAGCTGAGCATCATTGAACAAAATGCCTGCCTCCCCACCATGTCATAGGATCAACACTCAGGTCATTCAGAAAATATCTCGAACGACGATGAATTGGCAAAGCTTGCTGGACTAGAATTCATCAACTATGCTTTTCCTGAGGTCAACGTCATCGAAAGGGATGACTCCTCCAGTTCCAAAGAAGTGTAGGACACCTTAGGACAACCGAGTGGTAAGTTCGACTACTTAGTCAAGTACACCGCTCCTGATAGCTCTCGTATCAGGCTCGAAGACATCCAGCCAACTGGAAGGGGAGATTTACCTGAGAGCACGAATACTATGCAAAATACAAACGAGGAATCCTCCTACGACAACTCTGCCTGGGAGACAGATTCCAATGATCCTGCTCCACCAGAAATCAACGTTATTTTTGAAGACAAATCAAGGAAGGTACCAGACTTTGTGATTCACCGAGGAGTTCGCCGCCAATGGGTTGTTGTCGATGTTCCAAAGATTTTTCATAAGTCAAAGTAATTGCCGTCTTTAACCTTTCACCCTTCCCAGGTGAAACAGATGTTTTGATAGGGCTCGCTTTCTGTAATTATCCCTCTTCGCTTTGCCCAAAGCGACAGAGTTTTGTTTTATAGGGCTGTAGTTTCAAGAATCGACTTGTTCATAAGTAAAATAACGTCGTTCTGTAATTTTCGCATTTATTGTTGTTTTCTCTTTTCGTTTTTCCAGAAAATGGTAATCCTAAAAAACAATTCAATAATAAAAACAAGTAGTTTTCAGAAAAAGCACTGCACACACTCTTGCATTCTCTCTATCTCTTCTAAAAAAACAATCATCACGTCATGCAGATTGCTTGTTTTAAACCCCGTTGAAACATACAATCCGATGCCTTCTCCCAACTTTGAATTCCCGGTATTTGGGGCTGAAGAAGAAGTTGACAACGAAATTCCAGAAGAGATCTCCCGACTACTCAAACAGGAGGAAAGGTCCATCGAACCTCACAAAGAGCCGTTGGAAATGGTAAACTTGGGTTCGGAAAAAGAGAGAGAAGAGGTCAGGATTGGGGCATTGCTCAGTCCAACTGCCAAAGAGGGTTTGACAAAGCTTCTCAAAGATTTTCCCGATGTATTCGCTTAGTCCTATCAGGACATGCCAGGGTTGGATACCAGCATCGTGGAACATCATCTACCGTTAAGGTCAGAATGTCCGCCTGTAAAACAAAGGTTGAGACGGACTCACCCGGACATGGCCATCAAAATCAAAGAGGAAGTACAAAAATAGATTGACGCGGGTTTCCTCGCCACGTCAGAATATCCTCAATGGTTAGCCAACATCGTACCCGTTCCAAAAAAGGACGGAAATGTCAGGATGTGTGTGTGAATTACAGAGATCTAAATAAGGCTAGTCCAAAGGACGACTTTTGCTTACCACACATTGACATACTGGTAGACAGTATAGCAAAGTTCAAAGTTTTCTCCTTCATGGATGGATTCTCGGGCTATAATCAGATAAAAATGGCGCCGAAAGACATGGAGAAAACTTCGTTCATTACCCCATGGGGTACCTTTTGTTACAAGGTAATGCCGTTCGGTTTGAAGAACGCCGGGGCAACCTATCAAAGGGCCATGACTACTCTATTTCATGACACGATACACAAGGAAATTGAGGTATATGTCGATGCTATGATTGCTAAGTCTAAAACAGAAGAGGAGCATGTGACCCACTTGTCAAAACTATTAGAGTGGTTGAGAAAGTACAAACTCTGCTTGAATCTCAATAAGTTCACATTCGGTGTCCGCTCAGGGAAACTCTTAGGGTTCATCATCAGCCAGAAAGGAATTGAGGTTGATCCTGACAAGGTCAAGGCCATTCAAGAAATGCCTTCTCCGAAAACTGAAAAACAAGTCAGAGGATTCCCGGGACGTTTAAACTACATTTCCCGATTCATATTCCTCATGACCGTGACGTGCGCGCTGATTTTCAAATTACTCAAAAAGAACCAGGACTGCGTTTGGACAGAAGACTATCAAACTGCCTTCGACAGTATCAAGGAATATCTGTTGAATCCACCGATTCTATCACCTCCAGTGGAAGAAAGACCACTGATCATATACTTTACAGTCTTGGAAGGTTCTATGGGCTGTGTACTTGGCCAACAAGACGAAACCAAAAGGAAAGAGTCTGCCATCTACTATCTGAGCAAGAAATTCACCGACTGCGAGACTCGGTACACTATGCTTGAGAAAACTTGCTGTGCTCTGGCTTGGGCACCCAAACGTCTTTGCGAGTACATGATTCGTCACACTACTTGGTTGGTCTCCGGAACGGATCCAATCAAGTATGTATTTGAAAAACCTGCTCTCACGGGAAGAATCGCGCGTTGGCAGATGTTGTTATCAGAATATGACATCGAATACCATGCTCAGAAAGCCGTCAAAGGGAGTATTTTGGCCGATCATTTGGCTCATCAACCGATTGATGATCAGGAATTAATCGAGTTTGACTTCCCAGACGAAGATGCCATGTATTTAAAGATGAAAGATTGCGATGAATCGCTACCCAGTGAAGGGCCAGAACCAGGTTCCCAATGGGGACTTATCTTTGACGGAGCCGTGAATCATTATGGAAACGGAATTGGGGCAATCATCATAACACCTCAGGGTACCCACATTCCTTTCACTTCCAGACTTACGTTCAAGTGCATGAACAACGAGTCTGAATACGAAGCTTGCATTATGGGTCTCGAAGAAGCGATCGACTTAAGGATCAAGGACTTGGATGTATATGGCGACTCAACCCTGGTTATCAATCAGATCAAAGGAGATTGGAACACATACCAACCAGGACTGATTCCTTACAAAGATTACGCAAGAAGGTTGTTACCTTTCTTCAACAGAATCGAGTTTCACCACATCCCTCGTGATGAGAATCACACGGCTGATACATTAGCCACTCTCTCTTCCGTGATTAGTGTGGGTCAATGGAACGACCTACCTAAGATCGACATAATGCACCTTGAAAGGCCCACTTACATCTTCACGATTGAGGCACTCATAGACGACAAACCTTGGTATCACGATATCAAATGCTTCCTTTAGAAACAAGAGTACCCACGTGGGGCACTAAGGAAAGACAGAAAAACCCTCAGAAGGCTGGCTGGCAGCTTCTTTCTAAGCGGTGATACACTTTATAAGAGAAATTATGACATGGTCTTGCTCCAATGTGTAGACAGACCAGAAGCAGACATGCTGATAAAAGAAATTCATGAAGGATCCTTTGGCACCCATGCCCACGGACACACAATGGCGAGAAAAATTCTGAGACCAGGGTACTACTGGTTGACCATGGAATCCGACTGCTACAAGTACATGAGGAAGTGTCACAAGTGTCAGATATACTCTGACAAAATCCATGTACCGCTAACACATCTCAAAGTTCTCTCGCCCCATGGCCTTTTTCTATATGGTGAATCGACATGATTGGTATGATTGAACCCAAGGCTTCAAACGAACATCAGTTCATTCTGGTAGCCATTGATTACTTCACCAAGTGGGTCGAAGCAGCGTCATACGCCAATGTGACCCGACAAGTCGTGGTCCGATTTATCAAAAACAATATCATCTGTTGTTATGGTGTTCCTATCCAGATCATTACGGATAATAGATCTAACTTGAACAACAAGATGATGAAAGAATTATGTGCAGAGTTTATAATTGAACACCATAACTCATCTCTCTACCGACCCAAGATGAACGGAGCGGTAGAAGCGGCTAACAAGAACATCAAGAAGATCGTTCAAAAGATGGTTGTAACCTATAAAGACTGGCACGAAATGCTACCCTTTGCTCTTCACAGTTATCGAACATCTGTCCACACTTCAACAGGGGCAACCCCTTTCTCTCTAGTATATGGCATGGAAGCAGTGCTCCCCATAGAAGTAGAAATCCCATCAATCCGGGTATTCATGGAAGCTGAGCTAACAGAGGCTGAATGGTGTCAAAGTCGGCACGACGAACTGAATCTAATCGAAGAAAAATGAATAACGGCTCTATGCCACGGTCAGTTGTATCAACAGAGAATGAAGAAGGCGTTTGACAAAAAGGTCCGACCTCGGGTCTTCAGGAAAGGAGACCTCATACTAAAAAAGATACAATCATTTCTCACTGATTCTCGGGGAAAATGGACTCCGAATTATGACGGCCCCTAAGTGGTCAAGAAATCTTTCTCAGGCGGCGCCTTGAGACTTGCAACCATGGATGGAGTGGAATTTTCCTACCCCACAAATGTTGATGTAGTCAAGAAATACTTCGCCTAAATAAAATAAAAAAACGTCTCGGTGGATTGAAAACCCGAAAGGGCGGTCCAGGAAAAAATTAGAGACAAAATCAAAAATCATCCCGGTGGATTGGAAATCTCAAAGTACAATCCAAGAAAAAGTTAGGGATTAATGGCAAGTAACTACGTCCAACAGGGGCAAGTCCCTCAGCAGCAGTCATGCCATCCATCAGAGAAAACTCCAGTCAGGGTCATCTTCGACCGAAGCTCAGGATGCCCAGAATTCAAAGTTGGTAGAAGGATAGTGGTCGTTATGTTTCAATGTAGCCCTTTTTCCTTAAATTACCATTTTCTAACTTTGTAAATACTCTATGGAATCACGCGCTTGGCTAATTTCCATCCTATCAATAAAATTTGATCCCTTGTGCTTTTATTTACAATTCTTATTTGGTTTAGCTTTACAGAATGACATTTTTAACATGATTAACGATTCTTGAAACGAAACAAAAATGAATTTACTTGTTCAAACTTTTCTGCTTTTAAAATAAAGATGGCAATTTCTTTTGACTGTTGAACATCGAAAGAACATCGATCGCTTCTCCCAAAGTAATCGAGCTTCAAAGTGCAGAATCAAAGTACTCCTTCTAGACCAGTACGCCTGAATGAAGGATTAGGTATGTCAAATGCGAATACTCCATTTGACATCCTCGGCAGAGTTCTTACCTCCTAAGCCCGACCAACGGTTGTTCTCCGCAGGGACTATTTCTCCTAAGCAAGGCATAATTGCTATCGTGAACCAGTGATACTTTTCATCTCCCGCTGTGGCCGAGTATTCAGTCGTGTTCATCTACTAGTCTGTATGTCGCGTTAGTTTTGTCAGCATAAACATACATACATCATGCATTATTGATTTACATTCACATTCATATTGCATCACTATCTCTTTAGTCGGTCTTATCCCCTAGTGATAACAGTCCTCTCAATCGAGTTGTCAGCTCTTTCCTCGTCAGGAAATGTTGTGTCTGAACTACCTCTCTCCTCCAGTTTATTTCTGGATTAGAGTTGGTCCTCGGCCACTTTGATTACTTGAACCTCTGAAAGACCAGAAAACGTTCGACAAAAGTCACTCTTCGCCATTGAAGATGATATTTTCGCTTTCCCGGATTAAGGAAAATCCCCAGAGAAAGCCTCTTAATCAGAGATTCGACAATGCAGCAGTTTTTCTCCGAAAAAAAACCGCTGACGAAAAGGTCATCAACACCTCAAAATTGGATCACATCATATGGCATTTCTCCGGGAAGATCCCGAGAAAAGTATGATGTAACACCCTAAGCAGAAGACAGTCTCTCAAGAGACTCGTTTTCCTCGATAGAGTCGACAAATGGCATCTCCAACAGAGAAGTTTGTACACCTCTACAACTCAGACGACTGGGTTCCCCAGCAAGTCTGACATCAAAATTTTTCTATCAAATGGCATCTCCCCAGGAAAATTCGGCGAGAAGTTTGAGGAAAATCGCTACACATAGCGTCTCTTGTCAAGAAAGTTTATTGACAAAAGAAACTTAGACCAGTTCCTTGGTAGGAACCAGGATCGAGGGGAAGTTTACATAAAAAACTTAGACCAGTTCCTTGGTAGGAAACCAGGATCGAGGGGAAGTTTACAAAAGAAACTTAGACTAGTTCCTTGGTAGGAAACCAGGATCGAGGGGAAGTTTACAAAAGAAACTTAGACCAGTTCCTTGGTCGGAAACCAGGATCGAGGGGAAGTTTACATCAGAAACTTAGACCAGTTCCTTGGTAGGAAACCAGGATCGAGGGGAAGTTTATATCAGAAACTTAGACCAGTTCCTTGGTAGGAAACCAGGATCGAGGGGAAGTTTATTTCAGAAACTGAGAGCAGTTCCTTGGTAGGAAACCAGGATCGAGGGGAAGTTTACATCAGAAACTTAGACCAGTTCCTTGGTAGGACACCAGGATCGAGGGGAAGTTTATTTCAAAAGAAAACTGAGACCAGTTCCTTGGCTAAAAACCAGGATCGAGGGGAAGTTTTTACCTTTTCTAAACATCATTTCTTAGCAAAATAGGAAGGATGCGTGAACTACCATTCCTAAACACCATCAAAATTTTGGGTATTCCGATATTTAATCCTCTTGCACCCCGAATGCCTGAATACCTTCACCATACACACCTTCGGGTCCAAGAAGATTAAATAGGGGCATCTGTCATACCCCAAATTTTGACCACTAAGATTTCCCATCATTGGGAAAATCATCATCACAATATGGATGAACCATTATGCCTCATCAATCTCCTCAAGGAATTATTGAACATTCACCACTATCAAAGGTTAGGGTTTTAAGCCCTCTCTGAGCTTTAGACAAAGGATCAATCAGGGAATGACATGATCTTCAACTTGTCTAACCTGTCAAACATCCACAATGGATCAAGAGGACTCCCACAACAAGAATCAAGCACAAGGTTGCAGCATTATAAGTGGATCAAGCCTCAAGATCGCCAGTGTCACCAAATTAGGGTTTGGTCGACTAGGGTCTCCAGATGGAAATTTTCCTCTGGGCATGAGCCAATGCTTCAAAGCATAACCTAATATACTCCATGGAACATCATGGACCCAATCATCAAGTCAATTTAGCCTCAGGGGATGCATTTATCAAAAATCAGGAATTAGGGTTTCTTGACCTAATTCACCCAAAGTTGACTTTTGGGACAAATCATGAGCCAAGACCTCAAGAAATGATTTGAGGGTCTCTAATACACCACATTGATCCATTTGCAACAATGGATTGATCCAAGAAGCTTAATCAACAAGTTTCAAATTCATCAGAACCACAATTAGGGTTTTGAGGAAAAAGTCAACTGTACCTTTGACTTTTAACCCAGGCATGCTCCCAAACCCTAGGACATGATTCAATACACCCTATAGCATCTATGAAATCAATCCATCCTATTTTATTTAGGTCAAGGACTTGATTTCATAGAGGATCGCACAGTTTGGAATTTATCTGACAAAAAGTCAACTGCGCACAAAAGTCAACTTTAACTTTTTGAGATTTTTCACAATTATGGTTCTTTGAACCTAAAATGATGTTAATGTGTGATTGGAATCATCATTCATCAAGAAAAATCAAGAAAAGTGGGATAACTTGTAAAAGGGGTAACCATAAAAAACTTAGAAATTTTCTAAGTTATGGAACAAAGTGGATAGGGTACCAACTTCCAAGGATCATAACTTGAGATCAAGCAACCATTTGGGCTGATCCAAAGATGGGTTTGTAGCTCTCATGGCATACTTTAAAAGTGTTAACTACACCTCATTCCAATTCCTCATGGATTTCAAGTTATGGAATGGCCAAAATCACAAAAAGTGAAAATGTCACTTTTTCCAACACAGTGAAATTTTCACTAAGTCAGAATCTGCCTTCACTTTTTTCCAAATGTAGAGCCATTTTCACTTGGATCCAAAAGGTATCAAAACAAACTATGATCACACATATGTTGTATCATATGAGAGCTTTCCAAAATGGCCAAGAACCCTATGAAAATCCACTTGAGCCATGAGATATGACCATGCCAATGTGCCTTGCTGCAAACTGTCATGGCAAGGCAGATTTGTGCATTTTGCTCGATTTTCCAAATTTTTGCAAATGACAAACATGTCTATCCATCTCAACACCTCAGGGGGAGACCAAGGAGGGACAAACACTGATCCATAAGCCTCCCAAGTCCTTAGAACTAAAAATAGCATGCCAAACCTAAAAATCCCTAAAGAAGGGACAAGACTCCAATTTTGTTTTGGAGCATTCAATGGATGCACCAAGGTGGCATGGACTGAGCCATTTCCAAATGAATTCAGTCAAGACATATCCAAGACCAAGGGAACCAGCAGCCTGTGCTCTAACCTCTAGTCAATGGCTAGAGGAGACTTGGATTCCCATTGATCAACATTGGCCAAACCTCTGCTGCAGTTGCCATTCACTATTGCAGCAAAAAAAAACCTGCTCTACTATAAATAGAGCTCATTTGTGATCAGTTTGAGTACACCAAAGCCATCAAACATATGCTTTCCTCAAAATCAACTTCTCACTTCTAAATTTGCCTTCCAAAGCAAGTCACTATCGGGTTTTGAGTTTGAGAGCTATTCCAACCAAACCAATCACACACACACCTCATAAACATCATATAGAAGTGATCCAAACACTTAAACAACATCTGGAACACTGATTTCTCAGAATCACCAGCCAGCTGCTCAAGGTTTTAACCAAGTTGCAGCTGGGATACCATCTTCAGTTCCAGCTTATTTCAAACAATTCCAAGCACTCACACACATCACTTGGCACCTAGGGAAGCTATCCACATCATTGGAACCTAGCTGTAACACCTTTAACACAAAACACGATCACCAACTGCAAGAGGTGAGCATGAGCTCTTCTAACTCTATGATTCATGCATTTTTTGCTGCACAATAATTTGGCCATATGTTCATAATCATGCATAGAGTGTTTTCCCTCAATCAATTGCTTTGTTTGAATCCTGTATGGAATTTCTGAGCCTTCATGCAAATTTTAGGGTTCTTGAGGTTTCTCTTTGATTTCTTATTCCATGCTTAAAATAAATGAAATTAAAGACCATAGACATGATCGTGAGGTGAAAACGAGTAGATTGATATGTGGATTGTGTGATTTCATCAAGTATTCAGTGAGATTGATGAGAAAACGCAAATCTGGGCAAAACAGAGCACGCGGGCAAGGCCAAAATGTTCTTGGCGCCCTTTTTCAAATATTTGAATATTTGAATTTTTGTGATTTTATTTAATTGATTCAAAAATTAATTTCTCTCTGAGTTTTAATGATTTTGAGTTGATTCCTTTTTTAATAATTCATAAAAATGTTAAAATATTTTATTTTATCAAAAAATACCAAAAATATTATTTATTTCATATATTTGATATTTTTGCAAAGAATTAATGTTTTATTTGTTTTTAACATTTGAAATATTTTTTCTCCCTTGATTTTCCAAACTTAATTGATTTCCAATCATTTTTTGGATATAAACATGATTTTTCAAACATTAATCCAAGATCACAATTTGTTTTTCACACATGTTTAACAATTTTGGTCATTTTAATTGAATTTTTATTCAATTAAAATATATTTTGAAAACAAATTAGGGTTTTGATTAATTCAACCCTCATCAAAGTTTTTTCAAACACTTTGGGCCTCTAATAGAGTGTAAGACCCAATCCCCCTTGAAAACTAAAACATTTTTGGGCCTCAACCATTGTATAAGACCCACTGCGTTTTCAAAAATCTCGGCGCGATCGCCATTTCAAAACGGAAAAAATTTTGGGCCTACCCTCGTGTTATAAGCCCCATTTCCTTTCTTTAAAACCTTTGGGCCTCTAATAGAGTGTAAGTCCCATCCCTTTTTGTACATAAACCATTTTGGGCCTCAGATATTGTATAAGTCCCGACACAATAAAAAAATCTCGGCGCGATCACCATTTTCAAATAAATAACCCTGGGCCTCTCCTTGAGTTATAAGTCCCATCTCTTGTACACAAATAACTCTATGGACCTCTAATAGAGTGTAAGACCCAATCCACTTTTAACCAAAACCTTTTTGGGCCTCAGATATTGTATAAGTCCGTCTGTGTTAAAAGAAAAAACCTCGGCACGATCGCCAGTTCAAATTAAAACCTGGGCCTCTCCTTGAGCTGTAAGCCCCATCACTGGTACAGAAACACTTTGGGCCTCTAATAGAGTGTAAGACCCAACCTCCTTGTACATAAAAACTTTGTGTGCCTCACTTATCGTATAAGTCCCTATGTACAGTTTTCAAAACAGCGGTGCGATCATCGTTAAAACTTGGGCCTCTCCTTGAGCTGTAAGCCCCAACAAACTTTTCAAAGCACTTTCTCCTTTTATTTTGAATATAATATTGTTATCAAAGCTTTCTTTGTTGAACAACTAACAAAACAACATGGAAGCTCTACAACAGGTAAGTGTTTATCCGCTTTCATATGTATATAACTGTATTGTGGGGCTGCTTCACTGTAAGTCTTCTTTCACATCCTTTTTATATAATTGTCAAATATCAACTGTATAATACTAGTATAGTTATTTAGAGGTTTTCCCGGCAACAACGTCTAGTACTAGGTAAAGCCTTGTTGGTCACTCTTAAATACAGTCAAAACTAGATCCACCATAGGATTCCAGATACTGTCTTCCCTTCTCTTGGGGTTAAACAATATGGAACAAAGAGAAAGGCATTATTCTCGGTGAACCTTTTCTCAGACTGTCACTCTTAGAAATAGTCATAGAAACTCTACTCCCCAGAGTTGATCTATTCTCCGTGAATAGTGTCGCTCCTGAAAGATTCGCATCCAACGGTATAAACGCGAGAGTGGCGCAGAAAACACAGAGTCGCCAGCAATGTGTATTTATCCCGGGAGAGGGAAAGGAAACACTGCATAAACCTAAAGAGAAAGGGGGAAAGACATGGTCATCGCAACCATAGTCCGGGTTCGGGAGTCGGTTATGCGAGGGGAAGGTGTTAGCACCCCACGCATCCATCGTACTCGATGGGATCCACGCTTGTTGTCTAAATGAAGGGTGAGCTGTCCTACTATCTATGGCTGAACAAAAGAAAACGGGGATGGGGGCGACTAAGACGGACTCGGTAGGACATATTCGATGCCCTAGGCCTACGTACTCCCTCAGTGCAATGGGAAAGTCAGAGTCAACGTAGTTTGAATAAGAACTGTGGGGGAAGGTTGCTCGCCAAGACAATCGCTGTCTTGTGCCTACATATCCTCAATCGGACGAGAGAGAGGAATCAGAGCTAATGTAGTTCGTGGGTACGACCACTGATGGGTGAGTGTTTTTTATGAGCGACGTTAGATTCGCATCCGACAGTTAGGGTCGATGCCTGTTTGCGACTCAGACGGAAGGTAACGTGCCCTTTTCTGAAAATGGTTTGGAACCAAACAATCCCGAAGGATAAAACGATTTGAATTTGTTTTTGTGTTTTTTAGACAGAAGTGTTTTTTAAGTTAGTTCATAACTTGCATTACACCAAAGTCTAGGGTACAGGGACGAATACTTAACGAATCGTCCCAAGACAGGACGCCCGCTAAGCACTCTAGAAAGATGAGAGGAAGCCCCTCATTTCTCATTCCCTACGCTTAAGGCTCGTGCGCAATACACTTTATCTTTATTAAGTGTTTTCAAGAAGTTTTGAGATGAGAAGAGAGAAGACACAAAGGAAACTCTAAAGGGAAGCTAAGAGTCCTAATGTTATCATGCATGGATGTCCTATGGTTAGTGAAGTTTAGGAGGAACAACTACCTAAAACCTAATGCTAATCCTACTCCAAGCTTAATAAAAAATTAAGTTGTACTAGGTAGCTCTAAGGGGAAAAGAATCCAAGACTTACTCAAGTCTTGAGATTCATGGGAGGAAGAAAGTGAAAGAGAAGAAAAGAGAGAGAGGAGATGAAATACAACAAATGGCAGCAAGCACATCATATCATAAATGTCCAACTCAAATCAACAAACATGTTTCAAAGATCAATGCAAAACCACTCAAGTAAGCATGCAAAGATAATCATGAAAGAATGCAAGCATACTTGTATGAAATGCACAATTAAGCATACATGGACTTCATATCAAAATGAAATGAGAAAGATTAGATGAAGATGAGTGCAAGTCAGAACCAAAATCATATTATCATCAATAATTCATGTGTGCAAAGGTGATTCAAAACATGAAGCATTATGATCCAAAGAAGTTCACAAAAGGAAAGGTAATGATATTCATCATACAATTCAAACTAAATGCAATCAACTATGCTCAAGTGAAATGAAAACCAAGTAAGGAAATCAAGGGGCAGTAGCATATGCATCAACATCATATCAAAACCAAACTCAAGTCATACAAGTCCAAACATCAAGCAACACCTTCAAGACATGCATCAAAGTAATCCTCAAATGGAAACTCAAAGTTCAAGCCCTTAAAACATACCCAAACATGATCCCCAAATTGCAAAATTAAATCTTAAACGACCTCAACCAGGGGCCAACATCATATCAAAGGCTCATGCAAAGAATCACAAAGGAACTCAATCAATTAGGCATGACAAACCAACTAGTGTAAAGAGATGTCAAGAGATGATCATGCATAAGTCACTTAAGCACAAATAAGCAAACATGTATCATATGACATTCAGAAATTGTGAAATTTAAACTCAAATGACATAATTCAGAAACCAATCACATGTCAAAAGATCTCACAAAAATTCACAAGTTAAGCAACTCAAACCATTAAGCAAAGATCAAGTGAGAAACATGAACCAACATGCAAAAGAGGGGGACCAAAATGCAATATGAAATGATTTTAAAAATATGTGAAAAATGTTTATATGCACTTTAATATGTTGGTGAAACAGTACAAAAAGAATGAAGTCAAAATGTTTTGTATGCTATGAGAAATAAATTTTACAATGCAAAGTATGCACATATGAAGCAATTCAAAAAGAAAATCAATTAAACAATTAATTAAGACACAAAAAATAAAATAAAATAAGAAAATAAAATTTGGAAAAATTTTATAAAATGCTAAACATGCTTCATGATTTTTTTTATGATTTTTGGATGCATTAAACTATTTTTTTAAAAATAAAATGCAAAACAAAACAATTAAATGAAATAAAAAGAAATAAAAATAGGCAGGGTGCAAACAGCAACAAAAGCACGTTCAAATAATAAAGGCCCAAAAGAGGGGGGTGCAAGTATCAAGTCCAGCCCAATCAAAAGTCAGTGCAAGTCAATAGATCATACTAAAGAATCCAGTCAACATCTGAGACTCATGCACACCATAGGATTAATCTCACGCGCAACATTCATTCAACAAGAGTACACAGTAGGCATGATGAGCATTCAAGATTAGAGGTTCACAGTAACAAAGATGCACACGTACACACAAAGCATATCTGAGAATTAAAATAACACGTGACATGCACACACATTTTTAATGCGTTGGCATCATGATGGCCGTTAGATCAGAAAAAAGCACGGCTAGGATTATGTATTCCCCAAAAGTACCCTCGCCAGACTGAAAACACACCAGGTGCCGGAGCCCTAGCTCCGGTCACCTCTCCGGTGAACATCAACCATAAAATCTCCAGAAATTTCTCATGAGTACACCATTCGAACCAGATTTTCATGAGGACAAATAATATCAAACTTATTTCACCAAAAGACCAACACATAAAGCAAATCGAACGAAAGAAGTTTTAGATCCAAAACTTAAATCTCAACATACTCACAATCCACACGTCCAAAATTCAAACAAAATACATCAGCACACTCAGTGAAGCACACAGATCATTATGCATACTTAAAAATCAAGTTCTATGACCATGAAAAATGAGCTTACCTGAGATCTGTAGTGCTTGAAATACCACAAGAACACCTTCCAAAAGCTGCAGATCTTCCTCTTTTGAGCTCTATTTGCAAAATAAATGTAAATAGAGGCTTGAATCTGGCTAGATCTAGGAGTTTGAACTTGGATCCTCTTGAACTGAACTTGGTGAAAACCTTACCTTCAACTCAAAATGATGGTTGATTCTTGTTCTACTCTCTTCACTAATCAAGAATGTGGAAAGAAAACTCAAGAAAACCTTGTGGAGAGAGAGAATCGAAGAAGAGAAAGTGTGGAGTGAAAAATGGATTCTGAGCCAAAATGAATGCATGACCTAATTTTGGACGCATGAGTTAGCTTATATACTCTCCATTAGTCCACTGATTATGATTAGCAAGTGATTAAACCTTTGGTTAATGAGTTTTGAGTGGTTTTGCAAAAATGCAATTTGTGTTATACACCGTCCTCCACACGTGTTCTGGTCATGAGTGAAGCTTGAATCATTCACATTTTACTTGTTGATCACAAATGAATTGGAATTGGGCCTTGCACTTGCTTGGTTTGTGAGTTTTTGATCTATTTGCAAATTTGTACAATGTGAAATAAGTGAGGTACATGGCATGGAATGACTTGATTCAAAAGCCAAAAATAGTCCTCATGAGGTGTACTTTGATGTTGTAATGAGACATGAACCAATAAAACCAATTACAAGTCCATTTGTGCCAAAATACAAAAGGTGGAAAAAGTGGTATATGGAAAACCTCAAAATGCACCTTGCATTGTTTTGACCATAACTTGAGTTCCACAAATGATATGGAGATGTTCTTGTACTTTTTGGAAATGGGAGAGAAATATCTTCAACTTTCATGTTGGAGGAAAATTCATTTGAAGCTTCCTTGATGATAAAAATTCAAGTTGAATGTAGTGGAAAAATTGCCAAAAATGGAAAGTTCTCATTATAGGTCATTTTCCAAATTTAGTAACTTTTGCACAAACTCTTGATTCTTGATAAATGATGTGAAACTTGACCCTTGAAGACCATATGAGGATGTGAGACCTTGAAAACCATGAAAAGAACCTCAAAATTCCATAGTTGACTTTCTCCTTTACAGTTGACTTTTCTTGGTTCACAAGCAATTGATCCACTGAACATTCCTCACCATGAATCATCAACCAAACCCTCATCCTATGGATACATGCAAGCATAAAGACCTCATGACACCCTGCTTGAACACACAAATCCCTCCAAGAAGTCCTTTGGGTTCATAAACCCTAATTGGTCCTTCTGATCAGGAGGGAAAGATCCACTTGAAATCCTTTGCCATGCTTGACCTTATGAAGATGTGATGAACCCCATGAGTCACCTTGAAGCTTAAGACTTGAGAATATGGACCAAGTACCTTGATCCCATGCTAAGGACCAATGCTATGCACAATGCAAATGCAAGAAATGAAAAGAAACAAAAGCCAATTAGTATAAAAACGAAATGGCAAATTTTGAGGTGTTACAGCTGTCCCTATTCAATCAACTTGGTCCTGAAGGTATGACGACAACGGCTGTCATGCATTAAAAGGATTCATGGATATTGAATACCAAAAGAAAATATGAAATTTGCATAAAGAACACCATCCCTGCTGATAGAGGGAATTGGCGAAGAAAATCTTCAACATGACTTCACATGAGAGAGACCTGAACATCAACCTCTGCGGGGGAAGTACAATAAGAAATCTTCAACATAACTTCACATGAGAGAGACCTGAACGTCAACCTCTGTGGGGGAAGTACAATAAGAAATCTTCAACATGCCTTCACATGAGAGAGACCTGAACATTAACCTCTGCGGGGGAAGCACAATAAGAAATCTTCAACATGACTTCACATGAGAGAGACCTGATCATCAACCTCTGCGGGGGAAGTACAATGAGAAATCTTCAACATGACTTCACATGAGAGAGACCTGAATGTCAACCTCTGTGGGGGAAGTTCATTAAGAAATCTTCAGTATAACTTCACATGAGAGAGACCTGAACGTCAACCTCTGCGGGGGAAGTGCACTAAGAAATCTTCAACATGACTTCACATGAGAGAGACCTGAACATCAACCTCTGCGGGGGAAGTGCAATAAGAAATCTTCAGCATGACTTCACATGAGAGAGACCTGAACGTCAACCTCTGCAGGGGAAGTGCAATAATAAATCTTCAACATGACTTCACATGAGAGAGACCTGAACATCAACCTCTGCGGGGGAAGTGCAATAAGAAATCTTCAGCATGACTTCACATGAGAGAGACCTGAACGTCAACCTCTGCGGGGGAAGTGCAATAATAAATCTTCAGCATGACTTCACATGAGAGAGACCTGAGCGTCAACCTCTGCGGGGGAAGTGCAATAAGAAGAAACCACCAGATGCGGTGGCGATGTTAAACAACATCCCTTGGATCGTATCCTTTTCTGCTAGCAAAAGAAACCCTGTAACAAAATACCAAACTTGGCTTATGCTTCAAATGCATATGTTTGAATTTTGCCGTAATGCTCCATACGAAATGGAATGCTACGCATTTGGGAGGATGCCATGCAAAAGATGCTTATGCAATACAAAAAGGGCGTCCCAGCGAAATAAACGCTAAGGACAAAGGCATCTCCTGGGTATGGTAAACTGACATGTCATTCTTAGCCAAGAGACCCTGATGAGGTATACTTCACCCTGCTGGGAAGAAACAAAACCACCAATTCTGTCGGAGATGGACGAGACTCCGAGAGAATACCCACTCTGTTGGGGAACGTCAGGATCAACAACTCTACTGGAGGTGGACGAAACTCCGAGAGGATACCCACGCAGCTGGGGGAGGGAGATGAATACTGAAGATGGAAACTTCTCCGCTGGGGATGACCAACTGTTTCTAAACTTGGATTTGACGCCTGCCAAAAACGATTGGACTTAAGACCTGCTGGGGATACCACTCACCAACAGACTCTGCTTGGGGATGTTGGTGAGCTTAATCTATTGTTAGGGAAATAGCTTTACTCTCACCCTGCTAGGGATTAGATCAAGCCGTTGTCGTTGAGAATATACTTTCTGACCAACTGAGGAAAGTAGATACCAAGACTATGTGGGGATAATAACATCTTTGTCCACGAACTTCCTGCTGGAGATACAGCAACATCCACCTTAGAGCAATCAACTACTGAACGCTGGCTGGGGAATTGTAATCCAAACACAACTTCAGCTGGCCATACAATCCTCTATACTCTGCTGAGGAGGACAATCCTCAACGACTCCACTTGGGAGAAAAGGAGTTGTCAACATCCATCCTGCTAGGGGATAAACCCACTGTTTCCTGACTAGCTGGGGAAAATGATTGCCCCATACCTTGTGGGGAAACACCATCTTTAATCAAAGAAAATGCTCCATCAATCTCTTGCAGCAATAACAACTCCTGGCTACCTGCTGAGGAAAGATGAGCCAAATCACAACTCTGGCTGGGGTGAACCTCTTATACCCTGCTGAGGGAGATGATCCTCAACGACTCCGATTGGGAATTACTTCTTTATACTCTGTTGAGGAAGACGATCCTCGATACTCTGATGGGGAAGAGTAATAAACTGCTGAGGACGATCAGACTTCAAAGTTGCAGAGAGCAGCTCTACTAGGGAGGTACCAATGAAGATTGGACTTTGAATTACTTGAGATGACTAGATCTGACCGTTGAGGAAGAGAACACTCTGACTCCTCATCGTCTTACCTTGTCGAGAGTGAGGATTCCATCTGTACTGCTAGAGATAAGAAGCCTTCATAAAAGCCCTTTTCGAACATAGGACAATTCTCTACTTGAGGAAGAATAACAATTCCCACACTTTGTTGGAAAAAGATACCCTCTGGCTCTTTGCTGGAGGGAAAAGACTCCAAAAGTCCAACACTGGGAACAACTCAGTGCTTCAAGTTTCTGCATATTGATTGTCATGAGCGAAACACAGTTCCTTTAACTCTCCACCTTGCCCCATACCACAGGGTCTACTTGAAGCAATCATCTTAAGAGGATTTTACAGAAAACCTGGCTTTCAGCAATGCCCCAGGGTTTTCGAACTCTTAGAGATGTATCCGGTCTGGACATAACTGTCCCATACTTCATGATTCATGAAGTAAACCAACTCGAGAGGGTTCGCAATGACCTGAAATGTTCTGCCACAGTATTCTGAACCTTGCGGAGGTGCTATTGATTGACTGTGTTCTGAAGGGAAAAACTTCTCGCGCCCTTGAAGTGACCTGCCCCAGTACAAGCCTTGCAGTACATTTGTCTCTGACCGACTAGTCTTCGAGAGATTTACCGAATCTCGACGTGATTGCCCCAGTTTACACGCTTGTGGAGAGATTTATCGGATCTCGACATAATTGCCCCAGTTCGAAGAAATTTTCTCAATATAAATGCCCCATCTTGGCTACATTTTGAAGAGATTTCCCAGTGTGATTGTCCCAGATTGGTTACGTCTCAACACAAATGGCTGGGAACGCCTTTTTCCCACACAATCTTTCAACAGCATGTCCTCTGGAGTCTCAGGCACCTCAACTTGGCCAGTTTAAGCTTCTCGGCTGATGTTCATCGTGTGAGCTTCTTTGATGTCAAACAAATGTATGCAAGCAGAAAATGTTTATTCTGAGAATGATTATTCAAATGCAACACATATGTTAATCTTGAAGTCCTTATTGAAAATAGGTCACACAACCAAGTTACGACACTTATTTTTGAAAGGAAAGCAATACGCACATGCAACACCAACAAAAATCTTATTAGCACAACTCATGGGAGTCAGGAACGCTATCTCGTTGAAGTACGCCTTCAGACTAAACCCTGTTTCAATTAGGACTTTTAAGGGTTGTAGCGTGGTCTGGTTCGCTGTTTGAGAAAAAAGGATTTATGGCTCAAAGTTTATTGGTACCCACCCACTCTCCATGATATTCTCCAGTCCTATGTTCAGCTAATTTGACGCAAGCGCTCGTCTCTCAAAAGGTTTTCCGATTTCTAGGGAATCTATGCAACTGGTGATTCGACACCTGACGAGGTTTTTTGGACTAACAGTCGCCCCTTTTTGTCTTTTGTGTCTATAGTCACACGACTTTGTTCTTATCGAGGATTTTCTTTGTAATCCTTTTGGCTTTTCGCTTTCTCATTCTTTTGCTTTTTGTTCCCTAATTTTTTCCTGGACTGACTCTTTTGAGTTTTCAATTTTGAAGTCCAGCGGGATGCCATAACTTTTGCCTAAGTCACTTGCTTCCAAGTTTTTCGACTTAGCAGGCTTTTTCTTTTTCTCTTTTTTCTCTTTTTTTTTAACAAGTCGTGTGACGCCGTTTTTCCTGACTTGTTTGAAAGGGTTGTGACTGTTTCACTCTTCGGTTGGTGAGGAGTAACCATTGTGGTTCTACACCTCTTAACCTCTTGATAATGGAATGGAAGGTAATGGATCCTCAGATGTACACTCCTTCCGAAATTTGAACACTTGGTCAAACTAACTGACGCCTACCCTGCCCCTAGGTTAAAATTGAGGGTTTTTCGTTTTCAGAAAGAACTCCTACTACTAGGCTCAAAGGGGTTGACAAAGGTCTATCTCCTTATCTCTCCAGTGTTTGTGAATTGGAAACAATGCCTGTACATCCTTAACAGGGTTTTATCCAAAAGCGTACGATTAGAAATCTGCATTCTTATTTCGTCATCCTCCCTCCAAGAGTCTAGGCAAGAAAGATAGTATTGCAGTGCATATAAACATGACATGAGTGCATAAAAGTAAGATACTTCAGGAACAACACATCATTGCATTAAAATCCACATTCAAACACAAACAAGTTTTTACATGCAGACAATGTTTAAATAAACAAAGGAAAGCTACATATGAAAATGCAATAAAGAAACTAAAGACTGCCATTGTTAAGGAGACTCGACTCCGTCTGGACTTATTGCTTCTGATGACGCTCTTGCAATCTGGTGCTTACTCTGACAAAGAAGCTTCAATCCGAAGGGGTACCATCTGGCGTGATGACCTTTTAGTCGATCAAGTCTTGCACCTTGTGTTGGAATGCATTAAAATGATCAATTGTGTGCCCAAACGTTCCCGAGTGGAACTCACAGCTAGCATTCATGTCAAAGTCCGGAGGAATAGGGTATGGCACTGGCATGGCACTCCTCGTTTGAATCAGAGAGTTCTTGAGCAGACGAGCAAACAACTGACTATAAGGGATAGGAATAGTATCAGATATCCTCTTGGGCCCTCTTGGTCTGAATTGCCTCTGCTGCTGATGATTCTGCTGCTGCTGCTGATTTGGGCGCCCAACCCGCGCTTGCACTTTCCTTTCCACATTTGGCTGAGGCACCAACAAAGGTTGCTGACGTAGAGCTTCTGCAGCAAAAGGTTGTGGAGAAGGTCCATGACATGAGGTGGACCCTTTTGAAAAGGAAGGAGTCCCTACTTCCTTTGCAACAATTGGGGAAACACCATCTTGTATGCTCACGCCGCCCGACGTGGATTCAATTGCCCCTGCATCAATCAAATCCTGGACTTGGTGCTGAAAGGCCCTACATTTCTCCATAGTATGCCCTGGTGCCCCAGAATGAAAATCACAATGGGCTCTTGCATTATAGCCTGGTGGGGGATTACCAGTAAGAAGAGCCAAAGTCCTTTTCTGTACCAGTTGCAACTGAAGGAGATGCTGCAATAGCTGAGAATATGGCATAGGGAGCGGATGAAAAACTCTTTCAGACTGCTTCGGTCTCTGTGTACACTTTTTACTCTTGGGCTTCTCTTGGGAGACAAGACCTGGCTGCTGTTGGGAAAGTTCTGGAACCTTAGGTTGTGGAGGGGATTCACAAGGCAATCCATGATCTACCAAAGACCCCAAAGAGATGGGAGGATTAAGGAATTCTAATGCGGAAGCGAGCACATGACTATTTTCCTTCTTTAACACTGTTTTCAAAATCTCCATGACCAAACCCATCTGAGTCTTCATTTGATTGACCTCCTCTCTCAGCATCTTCTGCTCGTGGGACATGACCAGCATATCTTCCCCAAATTGCCTCATCTGGCCTCGCATTTCCCTCAACTCAGCTTGAATTTGCTCCATGATCAACTCTTGAATGGCCTGAGGAGTTAAGTCTACAATTCTCAAGAAAACTAGATCAGAACAAGAATAACCAGCCTTGAACACCTGCTATACACATGAGATGATTATGCAAATGCAAATGCCATGTTCAAATATTTCCAAGGAATCATTCTGTTTTAATTCAAGATTTTTTAGAAGAACCACAAGGAATAAATGGAAATGCTCAACAGTGAGCCTTAACAATGATATCCTTGGAAATACAAGAACACGTATGCAAGAATGATGATGCATATGCAACAGACATGGGATCAAGGTATCCACAAGTTCTGAACAACTGTTGTGCTGATGACTGGATAATAACCACAACCCAGAAAACCAGAATTCCGGAACATCAAACCACTAAGATAACCAGAAAACTCAAATAATCAACACTGATGAGAAATCCAGAAAACCGGGTAGGTTGAAGGTTTCGGTTTCCTGCAAACCTGTAAACACCCATCCCATCTCTCATGATGGTTCTAGAAAGGCAAGGATCCTCAATATCCCGGGCTCTCAGGTCGAGAAATGATGATACGTTCACCATTTCTGGTTTGGCATCATCATCAATCGAGGAGGCCTCAACTGATTCCCCTCAAAATAAGGTCATCCTATGCGAGTCCCTCAGCATTGGGTCCTCGGATCGAGAATGTGCAATGGGTTTGCCACGGAACGTGGTCTGCCACTGTCACATCTCGGGAGGAGAGGCGCAACTGAGGTATCGGAGAAACGGTCGCCAGAGTCAACAGCTCTCTAGATCAACACCCTAACATTCGCAAGACACACACGTCAGAATGCGTCCCAAGATAGCCTCGTCTGGTTGTGAATTTCGTGAACACACAAACGTACCAAGCGGTCATGTAGGTCCCACTACTTTCCACTCTAGTCATAGGGTGTACTCAAGCCTGGGTATTGGGCTTATCTCTCAAAATAACCCAACCTACCAAATAGAAACCGGCCAGCACAGCATAACAATATCCAGTATGACAGTAATAAAATGCAATGCAATAAAAGCTGTAAAACAATAATATACAACATAATAAAGCACAACAGATAAACACCCAACGAAAATAACAAACAAGCGCTAGGATCGACTCGCTAAAGGGGATGGACCAGCAAGAGGTCAACCAGAATCCCCAGCAGAGTCGCCAGCTGTCGCTCCTGAAAGATTCGCATCCAACGGTACAAACGCGAGAGTGGCACAGAAAACACAGAGTCGCCAGCAATGTGTATTTATCCCGGGAGAGGGAAAGGAAACACTGCATAAACCTGAAGAGAAAGGGGGAAAGACATGGTCATCACAACCATAGTCTGGGTTTGGGAGTCGATTATGCGAGGGGAAGGTGTTAGCACCCCACGCATCCATCGTACTCGATGGGATCCACGCTTGTTGTCTAAACGGAGGGTGAGCTATCCTACTATCTATGGCTGAACAAAAGAAAACAGGGATGGGGGTGACTAAGACGGACTCGGTAGGACATATTCGATGCCCTAGGCCTACGTACTCCCTCAGTGCAATGGGAAAGTCAGAGTCAACATAGTTCGGACGGGAACTTTGGGGGAAGGTTGCTCGCCAAGACAATCACTGTCTTGTGCCTACATATCCACAATCGTACGGGAGAGAGGAATCAGAGCTAATGTAGTTCGTGGGTACGACCACGGATGGGTGAGTGTTTTTTATGAGCAACGTTAGATTCGCGTCCGGCAGTTAGGGTCGATGCCTGTTTGCGACTCAGACGGAAGGTAACGTGCCCTTTTTTGAAAATGGTCTGGAACCAAACAATCCCAAAGGATAAAAATATTTGAATTTGTTTTTGTGTTTTTTAGACAGAAGTGTTTTTTAAGTTAGTTCATAACTTGCATTGCACCAAAGTCTAGGGCACAGGGACGAATACTTAACGAATCGTCCCAAGACAGGACGCCCGCTAAGCACTCTAGAAAGATGAGAGGAAGCCCCTCATTTCTCATTCCCCACGCTTAAGGCTCGTGCGCAATACACTTTATCTTTATTAAGTGTTTTCAAGAAGTTTTGAGATGAGAAGAGAGAAAACACAAAGGAAACTCTAAAGGGAAGCTAAGAGTCCTAATGTTATCATGCATGGGTGTCCTATGGTTAGTGAGGTTTAGGAGGAACGACTACCTAAAACCTAATGCTAATCCTACTCCAAGCTTAATCAAAAATTAAGTTGGACTAGGTAGCTCTAAGGGGAAAAGAATCCAAGACTTACTCGAGTCTTGAGATTCATGGGAGGAAGAGAGTGAAAGAGAAGAAAAGAGAGAGAGGAGATGAAATACAACAAATGGCAGCAAGCACATCATGCCATAAATGTCCAACTCAAATCAACAAACATGTTTCAAAGATCAATGCAAAACCACTCAAGTAAGCATGCAAAGATAATCATGAAAGAATGCAAGCATACTTGTATGAAATGCACAATTAAGCATACATGGACTTCATATCAAAATGAAATGAGAAAGATTAGATGAAGATGAGTGTAAGTCAGAACCAAAATCATATTATCATCAACAACTCATGTGTGCAAAGGTGATTCAAAACATGAAGCATTATGATCCAAAGAAGTTCACAAAAGGAAAGGTAATGATATTCATCATACAATTCAAACCAAATGCAATCAACTATGCTCAAGTGAAATGAAAACCAAGTAAGGAAATCAAGGGGTAGTAGCATATGCATCAACATCATATCAAAACCAAACTCAAGTCATACAAGTCCAAACATCAAGCAACACCTTCAAGACATGCATCAAAGTAATCCTCAAATGAAAACTCAAAGTTCAAGCCCTTAAAACATACCCAAACATGATCCCCAAATTGCAAAATTAAATCTCAAACGACCTCAACCAGGGGCCAACATCATATCAAAGGCTCATGCAAAGAATCACAAAGGAACTCAATCAATTAGGCATGGCAAACTAACTAGTGTAAAGAGATGTCAAGAGATGATCATGCATAAGTCACTTAAGCACAAATAAGCAAACATGTATCATATGACATTCAGAAATTGTGAAATTTAAACTCAAATGACATAAGTACGAAACCAATCACATGTCAAAAGATCTCACAAAAATTCACAAGTTAAGCAACTCAAACCATTAAGCAAAGATCAAGTGAGAAACATGAACCAACATGCAAAAGAGGGGGACCAAAATGCAATATGAAATGATTTTAAAAATGATTTTAAAAATATGTGAAAAATTTTTTTATGCACTTAAATATGTTGGTGAAACAATGCAAAAAGAATGAACTCAAAATGTTTTGTATACTATGAGAAATAAATTTTACAATGCAAAGTATGCACATATGAAGCAATTCAAAAAGAAAATCAATTAAACAATTAATTAAGACACCAAAAATAAAATAAAATAAGAAAATAAAATTTGGAAATTTTTTATAAAATTCTAAACATGCTTCAAGATTTTTTTTATGATTTTTGGATGCATTAAAATATTTTTTTAAAAATAAAATGCAAAACAAAACAATTAAATGAAATAAAAAGAAATAAAAACAGGCAGGGTGCAAACAGCAACAAAAGCACGTTCAAATAATAAAGGCCCAAAAGAGGGGGGGGGGTGCAAGTATCAAGTCCAACCCAATCAAAAGTCAGCGCAAGTCAATAGATCATACTAAAGAATTTAGTCAACATCTAAGACTCATGCACACCATAGGATTAATCTCACGCGCAACATTCATTCAACAAGAGTACACAGTAGGCATGATGAGCATTCAAGATTAGAGGTTCACAGTAACAAAGATGCACACGCACACACAAAGCATATCTGAGAATTAAAATAACACGTGACCTGCACACACGTTTTTAATGCGTTGGCATCATGATGGCCGTTAGATCAGAAAAAAGCACGGCTAGGATTATGTCTTCCCCAAAAGTACCCTCGCCGGACTGAAAACACACCAGGTGTCGGAGCCCTAGCTCCGGTCACCTTCTCCGTTGAACATCAACCATAAAATCTCCAGAAATTTCTCATGAGTACACCATTCGAACCAGATTTTCATGAGGATCAATAATATCAAACTTATTTCACCAAAAGACCAACACATAAAGCAAATCGAACGAAAGAAGTTTTAGATCCAAAACTTAAATCTCAACATACTCACAATCCACACGTCCAAAATTCAAACAAAATACATCAGCACACTCAGTGAAGCACACAGATCATTATGCATACTTAAAAATCAAGTTCTATGACCATGAAAAATGAGCTTACCTGAGATCTGTAGAGCTTGAAATACCACAAGAACGCCTTCCAAAAGCTACAGATCTTCCTCTTTTGAGCTCTATTTGCAAAATAAATGCAAATAGAGGCTTGAATCTGGCTAGATCTAGGAGTTTGAACTTGGATCCTCTTGAACTGAACTTGGTAAAAACCTTGCCTTCAACTCAAAATGATGGTTGATTCTTGTTCTACTCTCTTCACTGATCAAGAATGTGGAAAGAAAACTCAAGAAAACCTTGTGGAGGGAGAGAATCGAAGAAGAGAAAGTGTGGAGTGAAAAATGGATTCTGAGCCAAAATGAATGCATGACCTAATTTTGGACGCATGAGTTAGCTTATATACTCTCCATTAGTCCACTGATTATGATTAGCAAGTGATTAAACCTTTGGTTAATGAGTTTTGGGTGGTTTTGCAAAAATGCAGTTTGTGTTATACACCCTCCTCCACACGTGTTCTGGTCATGAGTGAAGCATGAATCATTCACATTTTACTTGTTGATCACAAATGAATTGGAATTGGGCCTTGCACTTGCTTGGTTTGTGAGTTTTTGATCCATTTGTAAATTTGTACAATGTGAAATAAGTGAGGTACATGGCATGGAATGACTTGATTCAAAAGCCAAAAATAGTCCTCATGAGGTGTACTTTGATGTTGTAATGAGACATGAAACAATAAAACCAATTACAAGTCCATTTGTGCCAAAATGCAAAAGGTGGAAAAAGTGGTATATGGAAAACCTCAAAATGCACCTTGCATTGTTTTGACCATAACTAGAGTTCCACAAATGATATGGAGATGTTCTACTACTTTTTGGAAATGGGACAGAAAGATCTTAAACTTTCATGTTGGAGGAAAATTCATTTGAAGCTTCCTTGATGATGAAAAGTCAAGTTGAATGTATTGGAAAAATTGCCAAAAATGGAAAGTTCTCATTATAGGTCATTTTCCAAATTTAGTAACTTTTGCACAAACTCTTGATTCTTGATAAATGATGTGAAACTTGAACCTTGAAGACCATATGAGGATGCGAGACCTTGAAAACCATGAAAAGAACCTCAAAATTCCACAGTTGACTTTCTCCTTTACAGTTGACTTTTCTTGGTTCACAAGCAATTGATCCACTGAACATTCCTCACCATGAATCATCAACCAAACCCTCATCCTATGGATACATGCAAGCATAAAGACCTCATGACACCCTGCTTGAACACACAAAGCCCTCCAAGAAGTCCTTTGGGTTCATAAACCCTAATTGGTCCTTCTGATCAGGAGGGAAAGATCCACTTGAAATCCTTTGCCATGCTTGACCTTATGAAGATGTGATGAACCCCATGAGTCACCTTGAAGCTTGAGACTTGAGAATATGGACCAAGTACCTTGATCCCATGCTAAGGACCAATGCTATACACAATGCAAATGTAAGAAATGAAAAGAAACAAAAGCTAATTAGTATAAAAATGAAAGGGCAAATTTTGAGGTGTTACAAATAGCATCTCTTGAGTTTCTTCCAAATTCAAGAACCTTCCTGGCTTGATCTATTCTCTGTGAATAGCATGTCTTGAACTTATCTTGGTTTGGAGACCCACAGGCTTCCTAAAAGCATCCCCGCCTCCTCTTGGGCATTGTACAAGGACCCTTCGGCTTCTTAGAAGTTTTCATGCCTTCTCTTGGGCTTAATACAAGTACCCTGACGACCTCTTAAAGGTATAAGACAGAACTTTGTCATCCTTTGCTAGAACAGTCTTTCTAGCGTCAAAACTCCGACCGTTGTGGGGTTGATACTCATCCCTTAATACCCGTGCCTCCTCTTGGGCATTATAAAAAAGATAAAACTCTAGACTTGGACAGTCTAAGACCCTTGAGTCTCAAAGACATTCTCAAGTTCCCTTCAAACATAGGCAGAAACCCAGTCTCTCTCATGAGAGTTTCCTATACTTGGACTCGCTTCAGGATCTCCAGAATCCACGGCGGTAAGGTAGCCTCCTCTTGGGCTTTGTACAATGACTCTCCCCAGCGGAGTTAACCTTTTCAGACTCTCTTGTTGAGTCAGTCTCCCCTTTAGCCTCCGTCTTGGGCTTCGTACAAGACAAAAAAAACACTCTTGTTGAGTATAAAAGACTCTCTTGTTGAGTCAAAGCCCTTTTTAGCCTCCGTCTTAGGCTTCGTATAAGACAGATAAAAATCACTCTCTTGTTGAGTATAAAAGACTCTCTTGTTGAGTCAATTCCCTTTTAGCCTCTATCTCGGGCTTCGTACGATACAGCAAAACACTCTCTTGTTGAGTATAAAAGACTCTCTTGTTGAGTCACTTCCCCTTTAGCCTCCATCTCGGGCTTCGTACGAGACACTAGATCACTCTCTTGTTGAGTATAAAAGACTCTCCTGTTGAATCAAACCTTTTTAGCCTCCGTCTTAGGCTTCATATAAGACAGATAAAATACTCTCTTGTTGAGTCAAAACCTTTTAGCCTCCGTCTTGGGCTTCGTACAAGACACATAAAAGCACTCTCTTGTTGAGTCAGTCACTTGTTAGCACCCTCTTGTTGGGTCAATCGCCTCCTCTTAGGCTTTGTATAAGGAAAACCTCGGTTGAGTCCATTAACCTTTTGGGCATCAAATCTGTGCCTTGCTCACAGCATACAAACATCAACAACTCCTCTTTTGAGATGACAAATTCTCTCTTATCCAAAACCCTTTAGCTTCACATCTTGGGCTTTGAACAAGATACAAATCACCTTTAGCTTCATATCGTGGGCTTTGAACAAGACACCAAAACGACCTTTTTCCACCCGTAGAATAGGAGGAACTACGATCGCTCTGATTTCCCTGTTTCGTTAAACGGGAATACGTAGGCATAAGATTGCAAAATCTTAGCGGGCATACTAATCAAAAACCAAAATCCAGTATCTCCAACAAATCAACCCAAAAGCATCAAACCTAAACACATTACAAAAAGCCTCATAAATAGTCCAAACACTGTGTTCTTAACAAAATAACCTAAGAGAGACCCACAATCTTAATAGCATCTGTAAACCAACAGTCACCTGTTTAAACTCAGTATGCAAGCAGGGTTAATTAGAGACATCTATTTCCCTTCCTTAATCAGCTTCAATAGGAATAAAATTGAATCGAACTGTAGTACCCCAAAGCGACAGTGCTTCGCAACCACGCAAAAATTCGCGCTACAGACGACTTTCGGGACATCGACAACAACCCAGTGGCGATGAACTCCTCTGTGAATCACAAAGTCTGGTATCTTCCTTCTTGGTTTATCTTCAGAAACAACGCTGATTTGTGGCGGAGTAGGATCATTGGAGTCTTCCTCCCAAGCAGAATTGTCATAAACGAACTCTTCTGTTGTATCTTCCCTAGTGTTTTCACTCTCAAGAGGATCTCCCCATCCAGTTGGCTAGATGACCTCGTATCTGACGCGAGAGCTTTCAGGAGCAGTGTACTTGACTAAGAAGTCGTACTTGCCACTCGGTTATTTTAAGGTGTCCCAGGTTTCTGTGGGGATGGAGGAGTCATCCTCCTCAATGACGTTGACCTCAGGAAAAACATAGTTAATGAATTCTTGTCCTGCAATCTTTGCAGATTCATCATCGTGGTGTTGGATATCTTCGGAATGTCCTGAGTAATGATCCCATGACTTGGTGGGGACGTGGGTATTCTTTTCAATATTACTCAGCTGATAAGCACCGTCTGGCTGACTCTTTTGCCCCAAGTCTTCCATGTATGGCTTCCAGATAGGCAAGTCATCCATGGGATCATAATAGTCATAGTCAAAGTTGTCTTTCATTAGATTGACTTACTCTAATGAATTGGATGGAGCACGACATCCTTCAGGATCACAATCTCCATAGATCATTCGGACATCTGATCTCGGTATATATCTCGGGCTCTGCTTTGGAAAACATAATGGCATGTGCACCTCTCCCTGAGATATATAACCGTCATCATTGAGATAAGACTTCCACTCCTCATCCGTATCGGAGGAGTCTCTCTCATTGATGGTGTGTACTTCTTGAGACACTGGGTGGAGGAAACCTCCGCTGCGGAAGAAATCCTGAATGGGACGAAAACTTTCGTCTTTCTTAGTAGTCTGGGTACAGGTTGAAGAGAAACTAAGACCTTTCTTTGTCTTGTTATCAGTAGGAATTACAATCTGTCCCCATCCTTTTGTGTCATTACTCTTGATGACTTCGAGAGCGTCCTTGTATGAGGAAATCGATGTCCCTTTTTCTGGTCGATTCTCATTGTTCACCGAGAGTGCTTGGAACTGAGTTCCAACAACCTCTTCTAATTATACACAGGAGAATGATGATAAGTTGCTCACGATTAAGGTCTGCTCTCCATAGACTGTGACTAATTTGTCATTTTTGACGAACTTCAATTTCTGGTGAAGTGTCGAAGTGACTGCCCCAGCTTCGTGTATCCAAGTTCTTCCTAATAAATAGCTGTATGCTGCTCGGATGTCCATGACCTGGAAAGTGACTTGGAAAGTGTGAGGACTGATGGTTATAGGAAGACCGACTTCGCTGATAACTATTTTTCTAGATCTGTCAAAGGCTTTGACGATGATCTCGCTGCTCCTCATGAGAGCTCCTTGAAATGATAGTCGCATTAGAGTTGATTTTGGTATAACATTCAAAGATGACCCTGTGTCCACCAGTACGCTGACTAAAGCATCGTCTTGGAAATTGACTGTAATGTTAAGCGCCATATTATGATTCTTGCCTTCTTCCGGCAGTTCTTCATCACTGAATCTTAAGTTGTTGCAGGAAGTGATGTTAAAGATGATGCTGTCAAATTGTCCTACTGTCACATCTTGTTCCACGAAGGCTTGCTCTAAGAATTTCTGTAGAGCTTCCCCGTGAGCTTCTGAACTAAGTAGGAGAGATAGCATAGAGATTCGAGACAGAGTTTGCAACAATTGGCCCATAATGTTGTACTCGCTTTTCTGGATGAGCTTCAACATCTCATCGTTGTTCTTTATAAGTTCTGGATTACTGGATTAACCGACTTGTTGATTTGGAACTTTAGTTTGAGGTTCCTTTTCTTTGGCAGGTTCTCCAACTCCTTTGTTGAAGATCTGACCGCTCCGGGTAACTCGACTGATGTCGGCAATGTTCACGACGAAGGGTAATGGAGTTTCCTTTCCATTTTCTATGGTCGTTGCACCGTACTTGTATGGGATAGCCTTTTCTGACTTGTACGGTATTAGACCTGGCAGGTAGATAACCACAGGGGCTTTTTGATTTTTCTGACTGTCATAGGCAACCTTGATCAGTTTCTGGTTAGGAACTTTTCTACTATCAAGAGGGATCTTTGATTCATTGAGTAGAGGAATTATGGCGCAAACGTCCTTGGTTATTCAATGATCGGAGATTATGACAGTGCTTTTGTTCTGACCAGGGATGTAGTCTTGTATCATGTTAATCGACCTGGAACTCGAACATGGCCGAATCTCTTTTCGGTCTAACTGATTTTAGAGGGCTGCTCATACGAGATAACATCCTTGGTTATTTTCCGAGCATACTCTACAGCACTCATAATTGTGCGGTGGTACCCGACCGTGCCCACTTTGTATGCAGTGCATCTTTACTAGATCCGTTTCCATTGAGCGTATATCACGACTTTGATGTCTACCAGGATTCCCATCAGTCATGCTAATTCGTTGTGTAGCTTTATCCAGGTAAATTGGAAGCCACCAGTGGTCCAACAAATGTTGAAGCGTTCTTTGTACAAGTGCACACCCTTGGTCGTCGTTACAACATTCTTCACAGTCTTGATAATCATGTGAAGCCAAAAAACCGAGCCTGACCTGCTTAGCATGTAATTCCACTAGACTGGTATTCATCAAGCGTATGTCAAAGATCTGAACCATATTGACTTTATGGTCATTTCTTTCATGGTAGTCTTGGATCCATCTGACGCTGGAGGGCCCCTTGTATAAAAGAGCATCCCTGATTGTCTGTTGAGCAGATTGGACAAGCACTGTAATTGTGCCGTGGCAGATTGTAATACTGACTTTGTCTTGAATGCATTACCACTAAATTGACGTTCATTGCACGGATGTCGTGGTTCTGAACAATGTTGGGATGTGCATGGCCCATGTTTACTTCATGAATCCGGTGATCCTGAATCCAGCCCAGATCCATTTGTTCTTGCAGAGAGCTATTTGTACTATGACACACCCTTGATTTTCCTCGGAGCAGATATCACACTGATGATAGTTGTGAGATGGCATATGACAGTACCCACTCTGCATGCAATGCATTTTTACCAGATTGGTTCCCAACAGGAGTACATTATGAATTTGATAACTGTGGCTAGATTCCTCCTCTATTAAATTCACTGCAGTCTTCTCATGTTGCGGTAATGGGTTCATCTGAACATTCGGATTAGTATCTTTGAAATATAAGATCCCATTCCTGACAAGCTTCTGTACGCCAGACTTGAAGCTGAGACAATTCTTAATGTTATGTCTCGTTCCTCCTTGATGGTAAGGACAAGTTTGATCGACTTTGAACCAAAAAGGTGGATTTTCTGGTACTGTAAGAGGAGTCATGGTTTGGACGTGCCCCTTGGCCAGTAGAAGTGGAAATAGTTCTGCGTACAACATCGGTATAGGTTTAAACCCTGATGGTCGTGTAGTACGATTATTGTTGCTGTACTATGGGAGATCCTGCTGAAAAGGTTATTACGGCCTTTGCTGATACTGTTGTTGACTTGGTTGGCTCTGAGCAACCTGAGGTTGATAAGTCGGAGCTAGCGTTGGGTTGATAGTGGGAGTTATCGTCGCTACTGGTTGATACCTTCGCCTTTGCTTTCCCAGAGAGATATTACTGATATCTTGCTCTTTCTTCTTTTGGAAACACTACGGTATCTCTTGGTACTGCTAGATGGCTCTGCATCCTTGACCAATCGTCCTTCTCGAACCGCTTCTTCTAGACATACTCCCATGTTCACCATTTCAGTGAAATCACTGGGCGCACTGGCAACCATTCGGTCGTAATAGAACGAGCTTAAGGTTTTTAGGAAAATCTTGGTCATCTCCTTTTCCTCGAGAGGGGGACAGATTTGAGCGGCAATTGCACGCCATCTCTGAGCATATTCTTTAAAAGTTTATTTGTCCTTCTGTGACATTGCTCTGAGTTGATCCCTATCTGGTGCCATGTCCAAATTATATTTATACTGCTGAACGAAGGCTGCCTCGAGATCTCTGAAAATACTGATCTTGGTGCGAATTAAACCCATGCACCATTTGAGTGCGGCACCGGTTAAACTGTCTTGGAAGTAATGGATCAGTAGCTGTTGATTTTCTGTCTGAGTAGACATTTTTCAAGCATACATCACCAAATGACTTTGAAGGCAAGAGTTGCCTTTGTATTTTTCAAAGTCAGGAACCTTGAATTTATGCGGGATCTTTACATTAGGGACCAAACAGAGGTCGGCGGCGTCCTTTTTGAATAAGTCTTGACCGCGAATGGCATGCAGTTCCTTCTGCATTTCCAAGAATTGTTCCTGGAATTCATTCATCCTTTCGTACATGTCTTCGTTTCCACCAGATATTGCTTGCGAAATCTGTCCTTCCGGGATAGTGTGTACCACTGGTTGTGGTATAGACATTATAGCGGTGACCATTGGCGCTTCAGTGCCCTGAAGTTTGTAAACTTTAGGAGTTGCTGTCGTAACCTTTTTATCTTCACTTTCCCGAAGTTTGTAACCTTCAGGTCCAGCGGTTCCTGCCACGGTTTTCGGGTCTTCAGTGACCGGTGGGATATATCCTTCATGTATAAAATTGAGAGGCATGCCCCAGGGGCGACCCTTAGGCATGTTGTACCGAGGATGATTCTCATGTGTCTCCATTATGGGCGTAGACGTGATCTCTGAGATTATAGTCTTTTGATGTCGCTGCTCCTGAGCTGCTGCCAGGGATTGCATGTCACTGTGAAGTTTTTCCAAACTTTCCTTCAGAGCTTCGATTTCTTCTCTCAGCTCTCTGTTCTCTTCCTCGAGATCATCCATTTTCTTTTGTCGATTGGCCCGAGTATTGTATGAGTGGGACAATTTGACTCTCTAAAATTGTGATACATGCGTGAAACTCAAAGATAAGAAAAATGCATTATGTGAGAATGATGAATGATATGCAAAGACATATTTTTTTTTAGTTTTTGTTCTATTCAAAAAGAAACTTCAACAAATATATTGCAAATATCACACAATGGGGTGAGATCCCTTTTATTGAATTCAAAAGATTGCAGTATTTTACAAGGAAAAGTACAGTATTTTACAAAGTGCTGTAAGGAAAATGTCTGAGCTCATGGATCATGAGTCCTCTCTGAAGAGAGCTCAAATGCTGGTTCTTGTAGTTTCCTTTTCTTTGACCGGGGCTCTTCAGCCATTGTCGGGTTGTCAGTCCTTTGCCAAGTGAAATGAGCGAGCAAATTTCTTCAGTCTTGCTGACTTTCTATAGCATGTTGTTCTAATATCTCAATCAGAGTATCCTTCTCCTTTAACAGTTCCTGAATCTTGGTACACTCCAAATTGAGGATTCGATATTTGTTCTTCCAAGAGCTTTTCTCACGTTGAACTTTGTTGAGAGTGACTGTAATACCCCAAATTTTGACCACTTAGATTTCCCATCATTGTGAAAATCATCATCACAATATGGAGGAACCATCATGCTTCATCAGTCTCCCCAAAGATGGGTGAGCATCCAATACAATCAAAATTAGGGTTTCAAGCCCTCTCTGAGTGCTTAGACAAAGGATCAATCAAGAAATGACATGATCTTAAACTTGTCTAATCTCTTAAACATCCACAATGGATCAAAAAGGACTCCCACTTCAAGGATTAAGCACAAGGCTGCTCCCTTCTAGGTGGATCAAGTCTCAAGATCGACAGTGTCACCAAATTAGGGTTTTGGTCGACCAGGGTCTCCAGATGGAAATTTTCATCTGGGCACAAGGCAATGATCCAAAACATAACCTAATATGCTTCATGGAACCTCATGAACCCATGCATCAAGTCAATTTTTCCTCAGGGGATGCATTCATCAAAAATCAGGAATTAGGGTTTCTTGACCTAATTCACCCCTAAGTTGACTTTTGGGACAAACCATGAGCCAAGACCTCAAGACATGATTTGAGGGTCTCTAATATACCATATTGATCCATTTGGAACAATGGATTGATCCAAGAAGCTTGAGCAACAAGTCTCATTTTCATCTGCACCACAATTAGGGTTTTAAGGGAAAAGTCAACTGTAACTTTGACTTTTGACCAAGACATGCTCCCAAACCCTAATACCTGATTAAATATACCCTATGACACCCATGGAACATGTCCATCAAGTTTGATTTAGGTCAAGGACATGATTTCCTGAAGAATTGCACAGTTTGGAATTCATCTGATAAAAAGTCAACTGTGCACAAAAGTCAACTTTGACTTTTTGAGATTTTTCACCAAAATGGATTTTTAACCCTAAAATGATGTTAATGTATGATTTGAATCATCATTCATCAAGAAAAATCAAGAAAAGTGAGATAACTTGTAAAAGGGGTAACCATAAAACTTAGAAATTTTTCTAAGTTAAAAATAAAGTGGCAAAGGTACCAACTTTGGAGGACCATAACTCCTAAACCACAAGGCCATTTTTTCTCATCCAAAGATGGATTTGTAGCCCTCATTATCACCTACAAAAACTTCAACTACAAGTCATTCCAATTCATTAAGGATTTTGAGTTATGGAGTGATCAAAGTGGCTGAAAAGTGAAAATGTCACTTTTTCCAACACTTAGTGAAATTTTCACTAAGTCAGATTTGCCTTCACTTTTTGCCAAATGTAGGGGGATTTTTCACTTGGAATCAAAAGAGATCAAAACCAAACTTGTTCAAACAGTTTTTGTATCATGTAAGAGCTTTCCAAAATGGCCAAGAACATTGCCAAATTCAACCTACACCATGAGATACAACATTGGCAAGTTGCCTTGCTGAAATCTGTCAAGGCAAGGCAGAATTTGCACTTTGGCTCGATTTGCCAAAATCAGCCAAATTCAATTGCTCCAATCCACTTGGACACCTCAGAGGATTGAATCTAAAGGGGACAATCACTGAGCCAAGCCTCCAAGGTCCAAGGAACAAGGAATAGCATGTTGAACCTAGAGTTGCCAAAATAGGGACAAGACTTCAAATTTGGAATGAGGCATTCAATGGAACCATCAAGGTGGCATGGACTGAGCCATTCTCATCTGAAATCAGTCAAGACTTATCCAAGACCAAGGGGACCAAAGCTCTGTGCCCTAACCTCTAGTCAATGGCTAGAGGAGACTTGGATTTTCATTTGCCAACATTGGCTAAACCTACTTACCAGCTGCCATGCACTATTCCTTGCAAAACAAACTTGCTCTACTATAAATAGAGCTCAATTGTGGTCAGTTTAAGTACACCAAAGCCATCTAACAGATGCTTTCCTCAAAATCTCTTTCTCTTGGCAAAAATGCCTTTCTTAGCAAGGTAGCTATCGGGTTTTGAGTTTGAGAGCAATTCTGCACAAACCAATCACTCACACACCTCACATACATCACATATGAGCTGATCAAACACTCACATAACTTCTGAAACATCAAAATCTCAAAATTACTTGCCATCCACACAAGTTTGAAGTGAAGTTGCAGCTGAGATGCCATAAACTGATCTAGTCCATTTCAATTCAATCCAAGTGTTCAAACACACTCCATATGGTGTAGGGAAGCTGTCCAGATCATCACAACTTGTCTGTAACACCTCCAACTCAAAATCACTCTGAACTTGCTGTCACGGCTTGGAGGTAAGCCTAAACTTGGGCATCTCTCAATCTATGCATATTTCCTCGCACAATAATTTGGCCATATGTTCATAATCATGCATGGAATGTTTTCCCTCAATTAATTGCATTGTTTGAATCGTGTATCAAAAATCCTAGCCTTCATGCAGAAATTAGGGTTCTTGAGGTCTCTTCGTGATTTCTTGTTGTATGTTTAATTTAAATGAAATTAAAGTACATAGACATGATCGTGAGGTTGAGACGAGCATAATGATATGTAGATTGCATGTTATAATCAAGTATTCAGTGAGATTGGATAGAAAATGCAAATCAGCCAAACCCAGAAAACGCGCGTGTTCTTGCTTGTGTTCTTGGCGCCATTTTCAGATTTTCAAATATTTGAATTTTGTGATTTTGTTTAATTGATTCTAAAATTAATTTCTCTCTGAGTTTTAATGATTTTGAGTTGATTCTTTTTTTAATAATTCACAAAAATGTTAAAATATTTTATTTTCACAAAAAATCCCAAAAATATTATTTATTTCATATAATTGATATTTTTGTAAAGAATTAATATTTTGATTATTTTTGGCATTTTAAATATTTTTTCTACATTGATTTTGCAACTTTTAATGCTTTCTAATTATTTTGTAGGTCAATACTTAATTTTTGAAGCATTAATCCAAGATCACAATTTGTTTTTCATGTGTTAAACAATTTTTGATCATTTTAATTGAATTTTTATTCAATTAAATACATTTTGAAAACAAATTAGGGTTTTGGATTAATTCAACCCTCATAAATCATTTTCAAAACACTTTGGGCCTCTATTAGAGTGTAAGACCCAATCCTTTTTTTGACCAAATCACTTTTTGGGCCTCACTTATTGTATAAGTCCCGATACCGTCAAAAAACAAACGGCGCGATCGTCGCCTTTTCAAAAATCATCTGGGCCTACCCTCGAGTAGTAAGACCCATTTATTTTTCTTTAAAACTCTTTGGGCCTCTTGAGAGAGTGTAAGACCCATCCCCCCTTGTACAAAAACTTTTTGGGCCTCACTCATTGTATAAGTCCCTCTGTACAAGTAAACGGCGCGATCGTCGCCCGTTTAAAAATAAAAATCATCTGGGCCTCTCCTTGAGCTATAAGACCCATTCAAAATACTTTGGGCCTCTATTAGAGTGTAAGACCCAATCCCCCTTTTAACCAAAACATTTTGGGCCTCACTTATTGTATAAGTCCCTCTGCGTTAAAAGAAAACCTCGGCGCGATCGCCATTTTTAAACGAAAAATCATTTGGGCCTACCCTCGTGTTATAAGCCCCTCTCTTTTCTTTAAACCTTTTTGGGCCTCTTGAGAGAGTGTAAGACCCATCCCTTTGTACAGAAAACCATTTTGGGCCCCAGTCACTTGTATAAGTCCCTCTGTACAAATTCAAACAGTGTGCTCACTGATAAAACCCTGGGCCTCTCCTTGAGCTGTAAGCCCCAAAATCTTTCTTTTTCAAAGCACTTTCTCCTTTGATTTTGAATATACTGTTGTTTTTAATCTTTCTTTGTTGAACAACTAACCAAACAGCATGGAAGCACTACAACCGAGTAAGTGGTTATCGCTTTCGTTTACTGCTTTCATATTATAAACTGTATTGTGGGGCTGCTCACTGTAAGTCTCCTTTCATAAACTCATATCTACTGTGTAATAATAATATAGATATTTCGAGTTTCCCCGGCAACTACGTCTAGAACTAGGTGACGCCGTTTCATTTATTCGTAGAAATAGACGCCTAGATCCCCAATAGGAGCACCAGAAACAGTCTTCTCTTCGGCTGTCCTCCTTAGGAATCGTTAAGAAGCTCTACTCCCCAAGATGAATGTATTCTCCGTGAATGGCATCTTTGAGTTTCTTCCCAATTCTCGAACTTTCCTGACTTGATCTATTCCTTGTGGATAGCTTGCCTTGAATGTCTCGGGGTTTGGGTACCCCCTACGGTCATAATCTTGGACCTTAACTAAGGAACCCTCTTTAAAAGCTAAAAGTCGCTGGATAGTAAACCTCGCACGTTTACCAGTGGTTTTCATCTTTAAAAGAGTTATCTCTCCTAATGGAAAGGAGATGATAGACTCACGGGCTTCTTAAAAGCATCGGCCTCCTCTTGGGCATTATTCAAGGACACTACGGCTTCTTAGAAGTATTCACAGCCTCCTCTTAGGCTTCGTATAATGATCTCTTCCTCCGGGAATGATAGCCTCCTCTTGGGCTTCGTACAAGGACCCGTCGGCTTCTTAAAAGTTTCCAGCCTCCTCTTGGGCTTCGTACAAATTGTCCCGACGACCTCCTAGAGGTATAGGAACAGAACCTAGTCATCCTCATAGAACAGTCCTCTCATAGAGTCTACTACTGTTTCTCGAAGCATAGTACAAAAGATAAAACTCTAGACACTGACAGTCTAACTTTCTTGAGTCTCAAAGACATTCTCAAGCACCCTTCGTTAAATAGGAAGGAAACCCGCAGACTCGGATAGTCTCAATACCCTTTGGATTTCCCGTTTCCTCAAAGAGAAGGAAATATCCCTGATCCTCAAATTAAATCCCTGTGTACAGTGTTACTCATATAAGAACTGATTTTCTCTTTTAAATCAGTATATTGGATCTGTCACTCAGCTGAAACAGTTACAATAGCCTCCATCTCGGGCTTCGTACGAGATACCAAAATTCTCCCCAGTAGAGTCAAAACAACCTTTTCGCCTCTCTCTCGGGCTTTGTACGAGATACAAAAACACTCTCTTACTGAGTATAAAAGATTCTCCAACTGAGTCAACTCTTTACTAGCCTCCTCTTAGGCTTTGTATAACGATATGCCCCACTGGGTCAAAAACTTTTAGCCTCTCTCTCGGGCTTTGTACGAGACACAAAATAGCCTCCTCTTAGGCTTTGTATAATGATTTTCCTAGCGGAAATTAGCCTCCTCTTAGGCTTTGTATAAGAAAACCACTGGTTGATCCAATCGACCTTTTTGCATCAAAGCTGTGCCTCGTTCGCAGTACACAAACATCAACAACTCCTTTCCCTTCATCTAATCGCTGTAAGCGGCAAGCCTCTGGATCATCTATATCCATGCCACTGTCCCTCTTTTAGCATGAGAAATTCCTAAGGAAAGATGGCATTGCTCTACACTGAGTTAAAGTCTTCTCCTTCAGGTTAAAACCCTTTCTTCGGAAATTATGGCATTGCTTGGATCCGCGTATCCTAGTTAAAGTAATTCTCCTTCCCCCTCTTTAGAGATGACAAATTCTCTCTAAAGCCGAGGTCTTTTAGCTTCACGTCTTGGGCTTTGAACAAGACACAAATAGACCTTTCAGCTTCGCGTCTTGGGCTTTGAACAAGACACCAAAAAACCAATTTCCTCCCATAGAATAGGAGGAACTACGAACGCTCTGATTTCCCTGTTTCAGTAAACGGGAATACGTAGGCATAAGATCAAAAGAAAAGATCTTAGCGAGCACAATCAACAAAAAACCCAAATCCCCCATCAATCAAAAGCAGAATTCAAAAGCACCAGTCCTAATATCCTAATCCTTATTCCCCGCCAGAAACCTTCTGCCCAGGAAAAGAAAAAAAGAAAGAAAACAGTATTGGCGAAAATACAAATAACCAGTACAAAGGCCCCCCACATTGATAGCATCCGTAACCTAACAGACCGCTGTTTAAACTCAGTATGCAAAGCAGGGTTAATTGGAGACATCTATTTCCCTTCCTTATTCAGCTCACAATAGGATAAAAAATGAATCGACCTGTAGTTTAAGCTCAACCGCAGAGAGCGACTAGCGCTTAAGAACCGCATCCAAAATCGCTCGCTACAGTGACCTGGAGTTTTTCCTCATCAGACATTGAATAAAGGACAGATTCATTTAATGGAAAAACTTCTTGACGAGGGTAAGGCATCCTCAGCTTGAGGGCTCTAGTTTGCACCCAGTATAGATAAGGTTCCATGGAGGTACAATTTAGTCTTCCCAAAGTCTCTCTCCCTTTCCTATGAATATGTTGTCAGGCATGCACTATTTCTTTCTTTAATGCCCTGTCATTTTCTCCTTCCTTGAAGAAAAGACCTTCCAGATGAACATTATGTGGGATATTCTTCATCGGGTATCCGAGTTTACGGCGAGCTAAAATTGGATGATAGTTGATTCCTCCTTTAGTTCTAATGAGGGGTATGTTAGGGAAATTTCCACATGTGTCTATGATCTCTATCCCTTCGTAAATCTGATTGTACCAGTCTATGTCAGAATTGGTAAGGGACATAATCCTCTATGACCAACGTAGAGTTCTCTTGTGATCCCAAAAAGCAGCAGACTTAGGCAAATGGGAAATGAACCATTTGTAGAGTAATGGTACACAGCATGCGATCATTCCTCCGCTGTACAAATTCCTTAAATGTACAGAATGATAAGCATCTGCGAGCAAGGTTGGTACGAGGTTTCCTATTAAGAATATATTAACAGCATTGGTATCGACGAAGTTGTCAATGTTGGGAAAGAGGAATAACCCATATATGAGCAGAACAAAGACGTCTTCGATGGCAGTTATGTTTCCTATACTAGCAAAGTATAGATCTTTCTCCATCAAGAATTTAACTGGTAAACCCTGGATTCCTCCTTTAGTGGTTATGTGAGTCCTAACTTCTGACTCATCCAAAGAAATTGCTCTTGTAATGACCCGATTCTTTGGAATTTCTTCCAGTCCAGAAAATGGAGCTTGATCAGTGATAGGTAAATCAATCAGATGGGAGTACTCTTCCAGTTTTGGTGCCAGTTGGTAATTCGGGAAAGTGAAGCAGTGGAAAACTGGATCGTAGAACTGAATCAGCGTAGACAAGATTCCTTCAACAACGTCGACCCTTAACAGAGACAACAGTCCTCCGTGTTTAGCTCTGAAAGCCTTGGGATTGGTAATCATCCTTCCCAATATCCTTAAGTCTTCTAGTTTCGGAGCCTTGAAGGTGTACTTGTGCGTCTTTCTTCTACCGAAATCCATAACGCAACCTCTGATATTTGCAATTATTGTTTTAGTTCTTTTGAAAAAAGTATTTTTTTTCTTGTTTGAAATAGTTTTTTTTAATGAATGCATGAATGCAGCACACAAAAACATTTGAAAACATGGGTTCAAGGGTTCAACGTCACGAGCATGGAGTCATGGCTCTACCCATCCCCAAAGGTTGTACTATTTTGGTCAATTTTTGTACCTGTAGAACGGGTTCTAAGGTTCCCAAAGTCATTGACCCTACTAGGGATATAAACAGCAAGCTGATTCACTCGAGCAAGCTGTAATATCCTAAGATGAATCTCATTTGAGTGTAGTACCGCGTATCAACTATTCCTGATAGTCATTGCACTACCAAATGGTCATATGGTTAATGTATACTAAATCCTCATGGTCATGGGTACCACACTGGGAAAGACAATGCTTTCACGACAATCGGTCGTTTAACATCGATACTTCCGCACGGGTACCTTGACTAATTCGGTGGACTGCCAAGTTAGCTTGGTCGAGATTCACTCCCTATAAGCGTTTCTTGGATATGCCACCACTTATATTAATGTTCTCTCAAACTTTCCACATGCGTATTAATCGTATTCCCATTTGACAGAAAATTTAACACGGGTATCAAGTAGTATAACAGTAAATGATATATATATATATGTGTGTGTGTGTGTATGTGTGTGTGTGTGTCTATATATATATATATATATATATATATATATATATATATATATATATATATATATAGTATAGAAAAGGCCAAATAACCTAGACCTCTTAGGAACTCTAATCCTAAAGCATCCCTAGCAGAGTCGCCATTTTTCTGTAGCGTGCGATTTTTTTCGGTGACGCGGCCACCTTACCGCAATGGTTGGAATTGGGTGCTACTTTCTGATTTCTTATTTATCTTATGAAGCTGGTAAGGAAAGGGAAGATATTTAAAACTAACCTTACACGCAAATGTTTTCTTTATCAAATGCTAAGAGATTGGGGGGTCCGGGGTCAGATTATACAAAGGGAAGTTGTCAATTACCCAACGTATATATGGTTATCCATAGATTTCTTTGGCATGTTTTTTCTATACTTTCTTTTACTGTTATGGGTTGGGAAAGTTTCTCCTTTGGGAGTGTTGAGAGAGTATTTTTGTTGTTTTTGGGTTTTTCGATGTTTTTGGTAAGGTACTGGACCTAAGGTTTTTGATTTGTGTGCTCGCTAAGATTTCGCAATCTTATGCCTACATATTCCCATAAAGATAACAGGGAAATCAGAGCAATCGTAGTTCCTCCTATTCTATGGGAAGAAAGATGTTTGGTGTCTTGTTTAAAGCCCAAGATTGAAGCTAAAAGTTTGACTGAGAGAGAAATTGTCATCTCTAAAGGGAGATATTTCACCTATTCATCACAGATGTTGGGATTGGTTTAAAGGGGAATTACTTTAACTGGAATGTATGGAATCTAGCAATGCCATAATTTCCTTTATAAGGGAAGTGTCCTGAAGGAAGAAACTTTAACTCAGTGTAGAGCAATGCCATTTTTCCTTGGGAGTCTTCCATGCTAAGAGAAGGACATTGGCTTGGATGTAAATAATCCAAAGGCTTGCCATTTACAGCAATTAGATGAAAGAAGGGATTTACTAGGATAAAGAGGGACTACAACTTGGATTTTTGAATCAACAAGTGTGCCACTTACAACAATTATCTGGAATTAGGGTTTTTTTATTGTCTGTTTTGATGCATGGTGTACAGAGAAATGTCTTCCTACAGAGAAATCTTGTTTTCCTCTGAGGGGTGTTGATTTTTGTGTGCCTTGATCAAAGCCCAAGGTTGAAGCTAAAAGGTTGACTCTGTTTAGGGAGTTTTATGTCTGTCTTGTACAAAGCCCAAGATTCAGGCTGAAAAGAATTGACTCTTCCGGGGAAAGTTTAGTCTGTCTTGTACAAAGCCCAAGATTGAGGCTAAAAGAATTGACTCCACTGGGGAGGTTTTATATGTGTTTTGTACAAAGCCCAAGATTGAGGCTAAAAGTTATTGACTCAGCTGGAAAATATTTTGTCTGACTTGTACAAAGCCCAAGATTGAGGCTAAAACTGCTGAGGGAAAATCATTATACAAAGCTTAAGAGGAGGCTGGTTGGGGAGTTTCTTATATGAAGCCTAAGAGGAGGCTAACTTCTGATGAGAATTATTGAGATCCAGAGACAGGTCCAAGTTGGGGAATCAACTCTTGCTGAAGAGTGAAGAAGAGTTGAAATATTAGATGCCTTGAGGTTCTGATTTTTCTGAGGGTTTATTGGTTGTGATTTGACCTTAGCTGGGGAATTTAAACTGAAGGCTTAAAGATTGAGTTTTAAAACCTATGGAGGTTCTAACTCTGCTGAAGATTGATCAAGTGATCAGGATTTTTCCTGTGCTTTTAGGAAACTTGAGGGTTTCTTTGAGATCCAAGGGGAGATGAGACTTTCCAAGCCTACTGGTATGAAAAGGTTAACTCTTAGTTAGAGGATGATCTTTGTATGATGCCCAAGAGGAGGCTTATGTTCTAAGGGATGAGAATCAACCCTAAACTGGTATGATGTTTTAGAATTCTGACTCTCTGGAGGATTGATCTAGCAAAAGATTATTAGGTTATGTCCTATACATGTAGGAGGTCTTTGGGTCCTTATACTAAGCCCAAGAGGAGGCTGAGAACTTCTAGGAAGCCTGAGGGTCCTTGTACAAAGCCTAAGAGGAGGCTGGGGATGCTTTTAGGAAACTTGTGGGTCCAAACCTAAGAAAAGTTCAAGAAAAGTTTCACCGGGAATAATCCTTTCCTTAGTGAACAGTTCTAGGGTTTGAAGAAATTCAAGAGACGTTTCACCGAGAATTAATCCTCTCTGGGGGAAATGAATTTCTTATATAAATATTTCTAAGTTGTGACAGTCTTGAGAAAATTTTCACCGGGAATATAGCCTTTCTCTGTTCCATATTGTATAAGCCTAAGAGGAGGAAAGACTGTATCTGGAATTTCCTTTGGGGGAACTAGTTTTTGACTGTGTTGAAAGAGTAACCACTGGTTTGATCTAAACCTAGACCTAGTTGCTGGGGAAAAATCTAAGCAAATATATACAAGTATATACAGATAAAATATATAAACAAGCATATATTGAGAAGGATAGTGGAACTTGTAACGACCCAGTTTTCGTGTGCGTTTTATTTAATCGAGTCGTTTGATTATTATATTATTATTTTATTTTATTTTCGACTTTTATCTGAAAATATGTTAATTTTCAATGTTGTGATATTTTACCGGGTTTTGGGATCGTTTGCGAGATATTTGAGTGTGGGGGTATTTTGGTCATTTTAGGATATTTTTGTTAAGTTAGAATAGAAAGGGAATTAGGAAGAGAGAAAAAGAGAAAGAAAGAAAAGGAAAAGAAAGAAAAAGGAGAGAAAAGAGAAGAAGAAGAGAAATAGTGGAAAACTTGGAAAAATCAACTTCTAGTATCGATTTAATCGGGTAAGGGTGCGAAACTCAATTATTGTATGATTGTGTATGATTATGTATGTGTATTTGTGATGTTTGTTGGATTGAAACGAAATTATTTAGTAAAACCCATTTTGGGTAAAATGGTTTAGAAATCGATTAAATGCATTGTATTGGTAATTTTTCTGGGTGTAGGTGAAAATTGGAGGATTTTTGAGTGGAAAATGTAGAACCACGTTCTGCAGAAATTTTTCTGAGATTTCCAGGTCATACGCGTATGGGGCATGTTCATACGCGTATGAAACTTGGCAATACGCGTATGGTGGGCGAGCCATAGGGCCAATACGCGTATGGGTTGCTTGTTTTCTCGGCCATCTGCCCATTTGCGTATGATACGCGTAGCATTTTAGGGTAATACGCGTACGTGCTTGGGCATTACGCGTACGGACATTTACACGTAAACTTTGGGGAAGAATGAGTCTCTGCTCATACGCGTATGGCTCAGGGCAATACGCGTATGAACAGGACTTTTACAAAATGGGACTTTTCAAAATATCGTTTTTCGTTTTCGTTCGTAACTTTTGATCCGTTTATCCGATTTTTACATTCTTGGTATCGTTGCGTAGCTATTGAGCTGTACTTTCTTGTTATGATGATTTTGGAATTGTTAGCCGATTTAATTATGTCGGGAAGTCGGGAATAGTGTCGGTTGTCGACTTTTGTCGTTATACTTGTACGTAATTGATGTGTATTGTGCAAGGTGTTGTTGTATGATGTAAACGTATGTGTTTAGATGATGTTGTGACGAGTTGTGGCCGTATGGCAAATAAATGCATTGTTTTGGGCATAAGTGCAAAGTGTGATTTTATTCGATGTAAATGAATAGGTGTGTGTGTGCATATTAAATGTTATGGGTCTTTGTATGCCAAGCATCATGATATGCATTATTGAAACGTCCTGAGTGACGGTTTAGATTCCAGAGGGAATTCGCTATAACTTCGTGTGCCCATGTGGGGTTTGAGCGATGATTATAGACGATCGTGTGCCCATGTGGGGTGTGAGCGATCGGGTCGTGTGCCCGTGTGGGGTGTGAGCGATCCATAAACACCGTGTGGGGTGTGAGCGGTGGGGAACATCGTAGGCCTGACGGGGAGTTACAGTGATGTAACGAGCGATGGTTCCAACAGAGTTCCTGAGTGAACTAGTGATGAGAAACAATGGAAGTCGGTACCGCATGTGCATATGCATAGAGTCGTTGTGTCGGTCTCTTGCATTGTATAAATCATTATGGGTGTTTATGTGTGGAATTGGGGATAAAATAAATATGTGGATATGTGTTGGTGATGGAAATATGTTTTGTGTCTTGTAGTGCCTTGTGTATGATTTATGGCGTGAGTTGTGGTTAGAACCGTATACATGTGTACTTTTGTGTTATATATATAATTATATGCAATTATATTATGGTTGTTTTTCTCACCCTTCTGCTATTTTATAATGCTCTATGAGGCATTGCAGATTAGAGTTGCTGGAGGTATTTTTGTGAAGCTTTGCGTCTTCATTCTTTTGTCGGTCGGCTCTGATATGTGACACCGGGTAGTTAGGGAGGCCGTTTGTGATAATTGTATATTATGTATATGTATATCTTTTGGCTTGTGCATGTACAACTTGATGTAAGACAAACTTTTCATGATATATATATGTATGTTATTCAGTTTTAGATTTTCCGCTTTTATTCTAAATTCTGAAATGTGGGTGTAAGGAACTGAGTTCCTCTGTTTGATTGCTACCCCATTATTGCATATCTTTATGAGCAGGTGTTGTATGTATTGTTTTCAATTTGATGCGACCCTCCCAGTCTATGCCATGATAATTTAGATATACTCTGACGAAATTTTGAATTTTCCTTTACTGTTTTTAATTAATTGGGGGTATAGATTGGGGGTGTTACATTAAGTGGTATCAGAGCCAGTTTGTGTCAGTCCGTGTCAGTTGTGTCAGTCCTTGTTGGTCGTTGTGGTTGGATGAGCTGTTTGTTTAACCATAGTTTCTGTTATTGGAAATGAACAGAATATGGCTGGTAGGAATTATGCTGCTTTGGCTGCGGCTATGCAAGCTATGGCTCGTGCTGTGCAGGGTGCACCTAATGCTGCGGGTAATGATGAGTTCAGGAAAAACAAACCGCCTGTCTTCAAGGGAAGATATGATCCGGATGGTGCACAGATTTGGTTGAAAGAGATTGAAAGGATTTTCCGAGTGATGGATTGTGATGAAGACCAGAAGGTGAGACTAGGTACTCACAAGTTATTGGAAGAAGCTGATGATTGGTGGGTTAGTACTCGACGTGTGTTGGAAGCTACAGAAGTGGAAGAAATTACTTAGGAAGTTTTTAGCCGGGAGTTCTTGAGGAGGTATTTTCCTGAAGATGTGAGAGGAAAGAAGGAAATTGAGTTCTTGGAGCTAAAGCAAGGTAATATGTCTGTAGTTGATTATACTGCTAAGTTTGTGGAACTTGTTCAGTTTTATCCTCATTATGCTGAAGCGACTGCGGAATTCTCTAAGTGTGTGAAGTTTGAGAATGGCTTACGTCCTGAGATAAAGTAGGCGATTGGATATCAGAGGATTCAGAGGTTTTTTGATTTGGTAGATTGTTGTAGGATTTATGAAGAGGATAGTAAGGCTCGTTCTACTCATTACAAGAGTGTGAGCGAGAGGAAAGGGAAGCAACAGTTCCATGGTGGTCCGTATGTGACACCAGCTGATAAAGGTAAACAAAGAGGGAATTTTGAGAAAAGGTCAGGTGGAGGAGGGATGTCTGGTCCTATGAGGTGTTATAAATGTGGTGAGTTGGGGCATCGTCAGTTTGAGTGCAGGAAAGATTTGAGGAAGTGTACTAATTGTGGAGGTGTAGGACATGTTGCAGCGGATTGTGCAAGGAAGAATGTGGTGAAATGTTACAACTGTGGGGAACCTGGTCATATTAGTACCAAGTGTCCGAAACCGAAACAAGCTCCAGCTGGTGGAAAAGTGTTTGCATTATCGGGGACTCAGACTTCGAGTGCAGATCGTCTGATTCGAGGTACTTGTTTTATTAATAGTACTCCTTTGATTGCTATTATTGATACTGGAGCGACTCATTCGTTTATTTCGTCTGAGTGCGCGAAGCGTTTGAATCTTGTGTTGTCTATGATGGGTGGTGGAATGGTTATTGATACTCCAGCAATGGGGTCAATAACTACTTCTTTGGTTTGTCTAAGATGTCCTTTGACCATTTATGGTAAAGACTTTGAGATGGATTTAGTGTGTTTTCCGTTGGAGGGATTAGATGTGGTTTTGGGTATGAATTGGTTGCAATTCAATCGGGTTCATATTGATTGTTATCATAAGCTGGTAAGGTTTCCTTCTCTTGAGGGAGACGAAGACTCGAGTTTCTTATCTACCAAAGAGTTGAAGAACCTTTTGGCGGAGGAAGCTCAGTTGTTTGGATTGTTTGCATCTCTAACTGTGGATAGTCAAGTTTCACTTGAGGTGTTTCCTGTTGTGTGTGAATTTACGGAAGTGTTTCCTGAGGATATTTCAGACTTGCCGCCAGAGAGAGAGGTGGAGTTTTCTATAGATCTAGTTCCTGGTACTAGACCTGTTTCTATGGCACCTTATCATATGTCAGCATCTAAATTGGTGGAGTTAAAGAAACAGTTGAATGAGTTATTGGAAAAGAGGTTCGTAAGACCAAGTGTTTCACCTTGGGGTGCTCCAGTTTTATTGGTGAAAAAGAAGGATGGAAGTATGAGGTTATGTATTGATTATCGTCAGTTGAATAAGGTGACGATCAGGAATAAGTATCCTCTTCCAAGGATTGATGATCTGATGGATCAGTTAGTTGGTGCGTGTGTGTTCAGTAAGATTGACTTGAGGTCAGGGTATCATCAGATAAGGGTGAAGGAAGAAGACATTCAGAAAACGGCTTTTAGGACACGATACAGTCATTATGAATATTCTGTGATGCCGTTCGGGGTTTTTAATGCGCCAGGTGTGTTTATGGAATACATGAATCGTATTTTTCACGAGCATCTGGATCGTTTTGTCGTGGTGTTTATTGATGATATCTTAATTTATTCTAAGTCTCGGGAGGAGCATGCAGAACATTTGTGTATTGTTTTGCAGGTTTTGAAGGAGAGGAAACTTTTTGCTAAATTATCCAAGTGTGAATTCTGGTTATCGGAAGTGAGTTTTCTTGGACACGTCATTTCAGGTAATGGCATTGCTGTGAATCCATCTAAAGTAGAAGCAGTTCTACAATGGGAGGCTCCGAGATCTGTTACTGAAATTCGAAGCTTTTTGGGTTTGGCTGGTTATTATCGGAGGTTTATTGAAGGTTTTTCGAAGCTAGCACTTCCTTTGACCCAGTTGACTTGTAAAGGGCAGGCATTCATTTGGGATATTCGGTGTGAAGAGAGTTTCACTGAGCTGAAGAGAAGATTGACGACAGCTCCGATCTTGATTTTGCCGAATCCTAGTGAACCATTTGTGGTTTATTGTGATGCTTCTTTGATTGGTCTAGGTGGTGTTCTGATGCAGGAAGGTAAGGTGGTGGCTTATGCTTTAAGGCAGTTAAGAGTTCATGAGAAGAATTATCCTACTCATGATCTTGAGTTAGCGGCTGTGGTTTTTGTGTTGAAGATCTGGAGGCATTATCTCTACGGTGCAAGGTTTGAAGTCTTTAGTGATCATAAAAGTTTGAAATATTTGTTTGATCAGAAAGAGCTAAATATGAGGCAACGTAGATGGTTGGAATTCTTGAAGGACTACGACTTTGGCTTGAATTACCATCCTGGTAGAGCTAACGTGGTAGCCGATGCTTTGAGCCGGAAATCGTTACATATGTCCGCTTTAATGGTTAAGGAGTGGGAACTTTTTGAATCGTTTAGAGATTTGAGTTTGGTTTGTGGAGTAACGTCGGATAGCGTTAGGCTTGGTATGCTAACGATTACTAATGATTTTCTGTTGTCTGTTAGTGAGAAGCAGAAGCTGGATGTGAAATTTGTGGATTTGATGTTGGTTGGAGGAAAAGATGCGGATAGTGATTTTCAAGTGGATATTAATGGTGTTTTGAGATTCCGTGGTAGGATTTGTATTCCAGATGATGCGGAGTTGAAAAAGATGATTTTGGAGGAAGGACACCGGAGTAATTTGAGTATACATCCGGGAGCGAATAAAATGTACCAAGATTTGAAGAAGATTTTCTGGTGGTCTGGATTGAAAGGAGATTTGGCTCAGTTTGTTTATGCATGTTTGACTTGTCAGAAATCGAAGGTGGAACATCTGAGGCCTAGTGGTTTGTTGCAACCGTTGGATATTCCTGAATGGAAATGAGATAGTATTTCCATGGATTTTGTAACAGGGTTACCGAATACTCAGCGAGGGCATAATGCTATTTGGGTGGTTGTTGATAGACTGACTAAATCGACTCATTTTATTCCGATTGACATCAGTTTTTCTTTGGAGCGGTTAGTTGAGATTTACATCAGTGTGATTGTGAAGTTGCATGGAGTTCTATTGAGTATTGTTTCTGATCGAGATCCTAGATTTACATCGAGATTTTGGGAAAGTTTACAGAAGGCTTTGGGTTCTAAATTGAGATTGAGTTCGGCTTATCATCCACAGACGGATGGTCAGACGGAGAGGACAATTCAGTCTTTGGAGGATTTGTTGAGAGCGTGTGTTTTGGAACAAGGTGGTGCGTGGGATAGTTATCTTGCATTGATTGAGTTTACGTATAATAACAGTTTCCATTCTAGTATTGGAATGGCACCGTTTGAAGCACTGTATGGGCGAAGGTGTCGAACGCCGTTGTGTTGGCACGAATCTGGTGAGAGAACGGTGGTTGGACCAGAGTTGGTGCAACAGACGACAGAGAAAGTGAAGTTTATTCGTGAGAAGATGAAAGCTTCTCAGAGTAGACAAAAGAGTTATCATAATCGGAGACGGAAGGATCTTGAGTTTCAGGAGGGTGATCATGTATTTCTGAGGGTTACGCCGGTAACAGGTGTGGGTCGTGCATTGAAATCGAAGAAACTTACTTCTCGGTTTATTGGTCCTTACCAGATATCCGCGAGAGTGGGTGTTGTGGCGTATAGGGTGGCGTTGCCGCCAAATCTGTCGAACTTGCACGATGTGTTTCATGTTTCACAGCTTCGAAGTATGTTCCGGATTCGTCGCATGTGATTCTGATGGATGAGGTTGAGGTAAGGGAGAACCTTACAGTTGAGGCATTACCAGTTAGGGTTTTGGATCGCGAGGTGAAGAGGTTGAGAGGCAAGGATATTGCACTTGTGAAAGTGGCGTGGGGCGGCGCTGCTGAGGGCAATTTGACTTGGGAGTTGGAGAGTCGGATGCGGGAGTCGTATCCAGATTTGTTCATCTTAGGTAATATTTTCGAGGACGAAAATTTCTAAGTGGGGGAGAGTTATAACGACCCAGTTTTCGTGTGCGTTTTATTTAATCGAGTCGTTTGATTATTATATTATTATTTTATTTTATTTTCGAATTTTATCTGAAAATATGTTAATTTTCAATGTTGTGATATTTTACCGGGTTTTGGGATCGTTTGCGAGATATTTGAGTTTGGGGGTATTTTGGTCATTTTAGGATATTTTTGTTAAGTTAGAATAGAAAGGGAATTAGGAAGAGAGAAAAAGAGAAAGAAAGAAAAGGAAAAGAAAGAAAAAGGAGAGAAAAGAGAAGAAGAAGAGAAATAGTGGAAAACTTGGAAAAATCAAAGAAAAATCAACTTCTAGTATCGATTTAATCGGGTAAGGGTGCGAAACTCAATTATTGTATGATTGTGTATGATTGTGTATGTGTATTTGTGATGTTTGTTGGATTGAAATGAAATTATTTAGTAAAACCCATTTTGGGTAAAATGGTTTAGAAATCGATTAAATGCATTGTATTGGTAATTTTTCTGGGTGTAGGTGAAAATTGGAGGATTTTTTAGTGGAAAACGCAGAACCACGTTCTGAAGAAATTTTTTTGAGATTTCCAGGTCATACGCGTATGGGGCATGTTCATACGCGTATGAACCTTGGCAATACGCGTATGGTGGGCGAGCCATAGGGCCAATACGCGTATGGGTTGCTTGTTTTCTCGGCCATCTGCCCATTTGCGTATGATACGCGTAGCATTTTAGGGTAATACGCGTACGGGCTTGGGCATTACGCGTACGGACATTTACACGTAAACTTTGGGGAAGAATGAGTCTCTGCTCATACCCGTATGGCTCAGGGCAATACGCGTATGAACAGGACTTTTGCAAAATGGGACTTTTCAAAATATTGTTTTTCGTTTTCGTTCGTAACTTTTGATCCGTTTATTCGATTTTTACATTCTTGGTATCGTTGCGTAGCTATTGAGCTGTACTTTCTTGTTATGATGATTTTGGAATTGTTAGCCGATTTAATTATGTCGGGAAGTCAAGAATAGTGTCGGTTGTCGACTTTTGTCGTTATACTTGTACGTAATTGATGTGTATTGTGCAAGGTGCTGTTGTATGATGTAAACGTATGAGTTTAGATGATGTTGTGACGAGTTATGGCCGTATGGCAATTAAATGCATTGTTTTGGGCATAAGTGCAAAGTGTGATTTTATTCGATGTAAATGAATAGGTGTGTGTGTGCATATTAAATGTTATGGGTCTTTGTATGCCAAGCATCATGATATGCATTGTTGAAACGTCCTGAGTGACGGTTTGGATTCCAGAGGGAATTCGCTATAACTTCGTGTGCCCATGTGGGGTGTGAGCGATGATTATAGACGATCGTGTGACCATGTGGGGTGTGAGCGATCGAGTCGTGTGCCCGTGTGGGGTGTGAGCGATCCATAAATACCGTGTGCCCGTGTGGGGTGTGAGCGGTGGGGAACATCGTAGGCCCGGTGGGGAGTTACAGTGATGTAACGAGCGATGGTTCCAGCAGAGTTCCTGAGTGAACTAGTGATGAGAAACAATGGAAGTCGGTACCGCATGTGCATATGCATAGAGTCGTTGTGTCGGTCTCTTGCATTGCATAAATCATTATGGGTGTTTATGTGTGGAATTGGGGATAAAATAAATATGTGGATATGTGTTGGTGATGGAAATATGTTTTGTGTCTTGTAATGCCTTGTGTATGATTTATGGCGTGAGTTGTGGTTAGAACCGTATACATGTGTATTTTTGTGTTATATATATAATTATATGCAATTATATTATGGTTGTTTTTCTCACCCTTCTGCTGTTTTATAATGCTCTATGAGGCATTGCAGATTAGAGTTGCTGGAGGTATTTTTGTGAAGCTTTGTGTCTTCATTCTTTTGTCGGTCGGCTCTGATATGTGACACCGGGTAGTTAGGGAGGCTGTTTGTGATAATTGTATATTATGTATATGTATATCTTTTGGCTTGTGCATGTACAACTTGATGTATGACAAACTTTTCATGATATATATATGTATGTTATTCAGTTTTAGATTTTCCGCTTTTATTCTAAATTCTGAAATGTGGGTGTAAGGAACTGAGTTCCTCTGTTTGATTGCTACCCCACTGTTGCATATCTTTATGAGCAGGTGTTGTATGTATTGTTTTCAATTTGATACGACCCTCCCGGTCTATGCCATGATAATTTAGATATACTCTGACGAAATTTTGAATTTTCCTTTACTGTTTTTAATTAATTGGGGGTATAGATTAGGGGTGTTATAGAACTTACATTTGTGCAACCTCCAACATTGTAACCATAGCTGTATAGTTAGTTATTCAAGAAATTGAAGAAAGTTTTGATATCACTTTGAATTTGAATCTGAATCAAAAGGAAATTTATTTATAAAGGAAGTTTGGGACTTATACTCAAGGAAAGGCCCAAATGATCTCTTATGAAAATACGACAATTGCGTCGTAGTTTTGAAACCACAGAGGGACTTATACAATGACTGAGGCCCAAATTATTTGTATTTACAAAAAGGATGGGTCTTATACTCTATTAGAGGCCCAAAGGTTTATTTTTATACAAGAGATGGGCCTTACAACTCAAGGAAAGGCCTAAATGAAAAACAGTGATTGCACCGTTATTTTGAAAATTGTACAAGGACTTATACAATGACTGAGGCCCTAATTATTTATGTACAAAAAGGGGGTTGGCTCTTACACTCTATTAGAGGCCCAAAAGTGTTTGAAAAAGAAGAAAAATGGGCCTTTCAACCAAAGAGAGGCCCAAATGAAAATTGTTTTGAAAACGGCGATCGCGCGGAGATTTTTTAAAACGTATCGGGACTTATACAATGACTGAGGCCCAAATGGTTTATCTACAAAGGGATGAGACTTACACTCTATCAAGAGGCCCAAAAATATTTGAAATGAAGTTTGAAAAATTAAAATTGAGGGAAACCCTAATTTTAATTAATATAATATTATTTTCAGAGGAACTTAAAGATAAAATACCAAATATATTTAAAAACAAGTGGTAAGCTTTGAAAAATATTTTGTAAAATCATGTTTAATCACATGAAGGCTTGAAAATCAATTGGTTTTGAAAGATCAAGGTGGAAATTTCTTTTTTTAAATGTTTGAAAATAAAGAAATGAAATAAATTACAAAAATTCAAACTATATTAAATAAATAATATAAATTCAATTTTTTTGTGGAATAAAACGTTTCAACATTTTTGTGAATTTTCAAAAAAAGAATCAATAAAAAATAATTAAAATTGAGAGAGAAATTAATTTTGAGATTAATTAATAAAAATCACAAAAATGAAAAAAATAGCAAAATGAGAGAAATAGCAAAAATGGTATGGGTGGGTCTTGAACCCATGACCTCCAACCAAACACACGCGCGTTGTTACCTTTGGGGTGGTGATACATCCGTTTATCAAAACCACCCCATGAATACATAAGGGTGACCTGAATTTTAGGTCAGGCTAAGGCAAAAACCAAGTTTTGGTGAATTTGCATGAAGGCCATAACTTCCTCAATTCTTCATGGAATTGGATGAAATTTAGATGGATCCTGCCTAAAATTTCACGAGGAATCCAATGGTGCTTTCATAATTTTCTAAAGATGCTTCTATTTTAAAACCCGATAGTGGTTTCAAAATAGACCAGGATTTGCAAGTTATATGCTATCTCATCACACAAGCAACAATAGCATGGTAAATTGGTTCAAACACAACACATTTGATATATATATATATATATATGACATGTTTATGATCAATGGACATCAAAGTAATGCGTGTTTTAAGAGTTCAAGTTGTGATGCACTTACCTCTTGAAGCTCCTTGTGCTAACTGTCAAGATGCTTGTGCCAGAAGTAATCCAATGCTTTAGACACTCTTGATTGATCCCTTAGAAGCTTTTAGGATGATCAAAATCAGCTGGAAACCTCAGGAACAAGAATTGGCTCTTTCTTGCAAAAATAGCGAAAATGACCAAAATGGTATCTCACTCAAATGGTGTTACAGTTGAGGGATACTTGTTGGAACAGGTTAAGGATGATATTTGGAGAGTATTTGAAGGGTTAACTGGTCTTGAAAGTGATTGGATCAAGACATGGTTTGAAAAATGCAGAAAAGTCAAAATTTGAGGTTTTGGAAGTTGACTTTTTGATTTTGATGTTATACAATAAGAATGAAGGTTTGAACATCTCCAATGGATGATTTCTGATGTGTTTGGATGGTTATTTGTTGTTTTTGCTCTGGTTTCAAGAATTCCCAAATTGCTCCAGTGTGACTTGAAATTGAAGTAAGAGAGGGAGAGTGAGAAAACAAGGCTTTGGTATTATTTTGGTGTAGTTTGAAACATCAGAAATGACCTCTATTTATAGTAGAGGAGTTTTGTTTTTGAAGGAATAGTGTTGGATGAGGGATCACTCTATTATCCAATGGATATGCCCATGTATCACTTCCTTAAATGCTAAGGTACCAAGTCTTCACTTGGTCATTGACTTGAGCTGGTCTTGGTAGCTCTAGGTCTTCTGATCTTTGCAATAACCTTGACTCAATTGGACTGTAGCTTCATGACAGCTCTAAGCACCGTATCAATTCCAAATGACAAAGTTGAAGTTTTTGGAATTGAAACTTGAATGATCACATGCCAAAAGATAGGATCCTTGACTCAATGGTCCAAGCTTGAAAATATCAAGTGAGTCATCAAGATTCCCTCTGATCTTGGAAGAGGACAAAGCTTGCAAGATGACAAAATTTGAAATGGAAATTGTGTGGCACAAGAAATGCACCAAATCTGCCTTGAAAACCAGTTTGAGCAAGGCATGTTGTGAGATCCATAACTCCTTGATCAAGTTGAATTAATGGGAGTTCTTGTACTCTTTGGAAAGCTCTTATGGCATACTTTAACTTTGATGTCCACCAATGGACCTGGTTTAGTTTGGATCAAGGTGAAAAAAGGCCTCAAAGTTGGCAAAAGATGAAACAGATTCTGACTTGAAAATTTCACCAAGTGTTGGAAAAAGTGGTCATTTTCACTTTTTGTGATTTTGATCAATCCATAACTCAAAATCCATGAGGATTTGGAATCTCTTGTAGTTGACACTTTTGAAGTATGTCATGTGGACTTTCATTTGAGATTTGGAATCTCTTGTTCTTGTACACTTTTGAAGCTTCTTATATCAATCCATGGTTGTAAATGGATCAAAGTGGTGTATTTGAGGCCTTCAAATCATGTCTTGAGGTCTTGGTTCATGTCTTGTCTCAAAAGTCAACTTAGGGGTGAATTAGGTCAAGAAATCCTAATTCCTGATTTTTGACGAATGCTTCCCCTAATGATAATTTGACTTGATGATTGGATCCATGAGATCCCTTGGAGCATTTTGGATCATGTTTTGAGGTATTGGCTCATGCCCAGATGAAAATTTTCATCTGGAGGCCTTGGTCGACCAAAACCCTAATTTTGTGACATTGGCGATCTTGAGGCTTGATCAGCTTGAGATGTTGCACTCTTGTGCTTTATTCTTGATATGGGAGACCTCTTGATCCTTCATGGATGTTTTGACAGGTTAGACAAGTTGAAGATCATGTCATTTCTTGATTGATCTTTTGTATAAGTGTTCTGAGAGGGCTCGAAACCCTAATTCTTGATTGTAGTGAATGCTCAACAATCCTTGAGGAGATTGATGAGGTATGATGGCACATCCATATTGTGGTAATGATCCTCACAATGATGGGAAATATTGTGGTCAAAATTTGGGGTATGACAGATGTCCCTATTTAATCTTCTTGGACCCGAAGGTGTGATTGGCGAAGATATTCGGACATTCAGGGTACAAGATGATTAAATATCGGAATACCCGAAATTTTGACTGTGGTTATGAATAGCAATTCGCTTATCCATCTTCTTTACTAAGCAATGTTACTTAGAAAAGGGTAAAACTTCCCCTCGATCCTGGTCTTCAGCCACGGAACTGGTCTCAGTTTCTTTTGAAATAAACTTCCCCTCGATCATGGTCTTTAGCCACAGAACTGGTCTCAGTTTCTTCTTGAAATAAACTTCCCCTCGATCCCGGTCTTCAGCCACGGAACTGGTCTTAGTTTCTTCTTGAAATAAACTTCCCCTCGATCCTAGTCTTCAGTCACGGAACTAGTCTCAATTTCTTCTTGTCGAGTTTCTTCCTCGACAAGGAACGTTATTTATAGCGGTCTTCATCAAACTTCTCGCCAAGCTATACTGGGGAGACGCCATTTGATGGAAAATTTGATGTCAGACTTGCTGGGGACACCCATTTGTCTGAGCTGTAGAGGTGTGCAAACTTCTCTGTGGAAGATGCCATTTATTGATTCTACTGGGGTAAACGAGTCTCTTGAGAGATCACTTTTTGCTTGGGGATATTACATCATACTTTTCTTCGAGATTTTTTCGGAGAAATGCCATGTGATGTGATCCGATTTTGAGGTGCTGATGACTCTATTGGAAACAATTTTTTTGGGGAGAAACTGCCGTATTTCCAAGAGTTTTCTGTTGAGAGGCTTTCTCTGGGGATTTTCTTTAATCCAGGAAAGCGAAAAAAGTATCATCTCCAATGGTGAAAAGTGATGTTCCAAAGGTGTCTGTCGAATGTCTTCTTGCCTTTCAGAGGTTCAAGTTATCAAAGTGGTCGAGGACAAGCTCCAATCCATAAATAAACTGGGAGAGATTGCTCAGACGATACATTTCCGGACGAGGAAAGAACTGACAACTTTCGATGAGAGGACTTTTATCACTTGGGGATGAGTATGACCAAAGCGATAGTAATGCAATGTGAATATGTATATGAACCGATTATGCATGATGTATGTATGTTTATGTTGACAAAACAGACGCGGTGTATAGACTAGTGAATGAGCACGTCTGGATACTCGGCCATTGCGGGGGATAAAAAAGTATCATTGGTTCAAGATAGCGATCCTTTCTTGCTTAGGAGGGAAGACCCTTCTGGCGAGAAAAACCGTCAATTGGTTTTTAGAGGTAAAAACTCTATCGGGGATGATAGATGGATCATTGCATCTGAACAGTTGATCCTTCATTCCGACGTATTGGTTTAGAAGGAGTACTTTAATTCTGAATTTTGAGGTTTAATCACTTCCGGAGAAGCCATCGATGTCTCTTTTGGTGTTCAGAGTCAAAAGGAATTGCCATCTTTATTTTAAAAGCAGAAGAAAAATTTGACAATTAAATTCATTTTTTTCAAGAATCATTGATTATGTTAAAAATGTCATTCTGTAAAGTGAGATAAATAAGAATTGCATACAAAAGCACTAGTGCTCAAATTTTATTGATAGAATGGTAATCAGCCAAGCGCGTGATCCCATAGAGCATTTACAAAGTTTAGAAAATGGTAATTTACGGGAAAAGGGGCTACATTGAAACATAACGACCGCTATTCTTCTACCAACTTTGATCATGGTATCAAGAGGGCAGTAAGTCAATGTGCTCTAAAAGAGTTCCTAAGAATGTGTACAAAATAAGTTCAAAACATCCTAAACATTAGACAAACATGTCATCCATTGACCAAACAAGTTAGGTATCAAGAAGCTTTTCACACAAGAACCAAAATACATGATCAAGACATCAAATGAACATTAAAATGTCCTACATACATATGCCTAAAAGTGTGTAAAAGATTGAGTCAAGAATCAATTAAGAAGGACATGAATCAAAGTATTAGTTCAAGACTAGGTCTAATAAACACATCACACCATTAAATCAAAATAAAATATAAAAAATAATTGAAAATAAAAATAAAAATTATGAAAAATTAAATGACACATCAAAGTATTTAGAAAATAATTTTGTGGAATTTTTAGATATTTAGAACTATTTAAAATAAATCAAAATATAAACATAAAAAGAAAATAAAATAAATAAAGAAATAATAAGACATGGGTGCATTCAGTAAATCACGTTACAAAGGAGATCCAGTTATAACACGTTATTGGGCCAGAAAACTGGGTGTGCAGATAGTAAAAGCAACAAAGCCCATGATCCAAAAATAAGCAATAAACACAAAACGAACGAAACACATCGTTTCATTAAAGGATGTGGCGTGTCACATCACTTTTCAACGCCTACGTGTGCTAGTCAGAGGACACGTCATCATACAACTCAGCTAACACATCAAACCACCGGAACCCTATTCCGGTCATCTTCTCCGGCCAACCTCACCGGAGAAACCTGTTAAACTCAATAAAAAACAAAACCTAATACATGTTTTTGAAGGAAATTTCACGAGGAACAAGAATATGGCCTTAGATTTTAAAAAAAGTGTCTCTAACATCATGAAATTAGTGCACGAACTTTTGATACATAAACTGAAAAGTGATTAAACAAAAACAACAATCATTCAAACATTGCCTACACATGGTAGGGCTTCAGATGTAACAAACATGGACCTACATTTGTGCCTAAAATGAGAGATTCAAGATTATAAAGTTTACCTAACGGAGCAACTCTGTTGGTCCTTAAAACTGTGTTAAAGCTTCAAATAAAACCTTCCAATGAACTCCTTGTGCTTCACTGAGTAGTTATCAAGCAAGAAATGGATAGAAACTTCAAGAAATTTTCAGATTTGAAGTGAGAGAATGTAAAGAAAATTTTGATGGTTTCAAGCTTCCTTTGCAGCAAAATGAGCTCCCTCTCGTCTAGGGTTTGCATGGAGTTAAATAGAATGGGTTAGGATGATTTTTGAAGGCCCATGATGTGTGTGTGAGTGGTTTTGCAAACTTGCCAAAAAAAACTCCAAATGTGATGCACACACGGGGTTGTCCTTATTCTCATGTCATTTGGGTCATCATTCAGTACCAAGGAGGGTGGTGAAATGAATAATAGTGGTTTGGAGGAAAGAAAATGGACATGTGGGGGGTGATTTGGTGATTTCCACATATGGTGTAAAATTTTGAGAAATGCTTGAAAATAGGGATATATGTTTGCTCGTTTTGGGTAAAATTTGGTGTTGTCATGTGATGATGATGATGATATGGTACAAAAGAGAAACAAAAATGTTCTAAATTATGACTTGGAAAGCAAGGAACCAACTCTTGTCACATAATCATGTATCCTTGTTCATTATTCCTTAACTTGCATCATAAACATCCAATGACATGAAATTTGAGGTCATGATGAAGGCCAGACCTTGAGGCACAAGTTTCATGTTGTAGGTAACTTTATTTGAGGCTTAAAAATTCATGAACTTTGGACTTGAAGTGAAGGACCAAAACTAGGTCATCCAAAAATGGCATTGACTTAGAAAGATCATAACTTGAGTTCTACACATGGGAATGATGAGTTCTTGAACTTTTTGGAAATCTTAGAGGATGAAGAAGAACTCTTATGTTTGAAGGAAATTGAGGAAAAGCTTGGATCCATGTGGAATTTGTCTTAGAAGTTGGTTGCCTTTGGATGATTCTAAGTCCTCTCAATTTGAGGACATTATAACTTGAGATGTGTAAATCCAGTGATACCAAGAACGTCTCGATCCGAGTTACGAATCAAAAGTTATGAAGGAAACAAAATGGAAAAATCTGTCATGTTCACTAGACAAATCCCAGCGAATGTTCGCTTTTCTCTTCGCCGTGCGAAGCTCTAGGAGAATCAAAACAGAACTGAAAAGACACAAAATTCACTTTACGAATCTCCAGCGAGCATTTACTTTGCCTTTCGCTTTGAGAACCTCTGGGCGAACCAAGTCATAACCAAAAAGGCACAAAGTTCACTTTGCGAACTGCTGACGAACCTTCGGCTTGCTATTCGCTTTGGTTCGCTTTGCGAACTCGCGAATTCCTAGAATTTCAGCAACGTAACAGCAAGTCCTTAGGGCCAAAATCCCATTCCAAACATAATCCAATACACAAATAAGCATTGACAGATGATCACACATATATATCAATCATACTACACAGTTTATATCGCATTTCAACCATTAGATTCTTTGATTTAGCAAAATTACTCATTTCTCACAAAATCTGACCTAGCTCTAGAACTCAAGAAATTCTACAACTATAGTCTCTATCTAGAACCCACCTCAATACTAGATGATGATGAAGATTGGAAGATGATTTGATGAAGAAGAATTGATGATCCAAGTTGTTCTTCAACTTCTAGGTTTTTCTTTTTTTCTCTTCTCTTTTCTCCTCATTCTCTCTACTTCTTCTTTCTATTTTCTATCTTTTTGTTCCAAAATAAAGAGAAAAAGGAAAATGAAATGATACATAGAGATATCATTTAGTTAGTAAAACCAACTTAAATGTCCAATAAGTCTCTATAACACCAAAAGTTAAAACCTCAGGGTCAGATAATATTAATTTGATCTGCTTTGAGTTCATCAGTTTACTCTAATTATTTTATCCCATAAATTCTCATAGTACACCGGAACCCAGTTGATCATACGAATATTATCCAGGGCAAAATAACTTACGGGGTATTACAATTTTACACTTAGAAACCTCTAAAACCCTAATTTAGCAACCTCTTGATTCTATGATCCTCCTTGATTACTCTTGATTAAACCCCACCATAGCACTTGCAGTGACTTGAAATGATCCCTCATGACCTAAATGACCAAAAGTCATGCCTTAAATCTCTTCAGAAGCATAGTTGACTTTCCTTTGACCAGATGAAAATCTTAACCATTCCTCTGCCTACATGTACCCCTAAAGGACTTTGTGATAAGCGATAAGCCATATAAGAATCTTGTAAAACAATGATAATCCAAATGGATAAGGCTTGCCTCAAGAATCAACCATAAGATGTATCCAGTCAAAACCCTAGCCTTGGTGCCTCTAGTAGCTTGATTAGCTGCACGACATTGTAACCCTAAACCCGGTGAACACGTGATCTTGTTGAGATATCTTGGAGTATATGAACGTTTGGCTTGAAAAAACCTAGTTCTTGATTAGGAGTAATTGAGCCTTTGAAACACTTGATGTGAGGTCATTTGGTCTTGAATTTGATGAAGAGAGATCTCTTGAGAACATGAGAAATTGGTGAGTTGAAGACCTCTCCAGGATTTGACTGATCAAGCTTTTAACCTCCTTGGAATTAAACCCTAACCCATAGATAAACAATAAGCAAGCAACACAAAGCTAAAAGATGGGTTAGTCATGCACAGATGATTGACCTAAAATGATGCAAGATGATGCAAGAGGAGGTGGAATCTTAGGGTTAAAAATTAGGGTGTGACGCCTATCCACATTACCGTTAAAATCCTGTTTGGTCTTAAAAATCTGTTTGCAACCAATGGGTTTCACACCTTCTGGTAACGGGACAAGTTCCCAAACTTTATTGTATTGCATGGACTTATACTCCTCATTCATTGCTTCAATCCACTTTTCCAATTTGGAATCCTGCATGGCTTGATGGAAGTTGATTGGATCATCTTCCAGCATATCATTATTTTCCTCATGTTCTTGGAGAAAGACTATGTAATCATCCAGAATAACATTTCTCCTTTCTCTAGTGGATCTCCGTAAAGGTATTAGTTCTTGTAACACTTGTTCTTAAGGATTTTGAGTTTGTTCTTCATGAAGTACCAAATCATCTTGAGTTTGAGGAATTGCAACAATGTCTTGTGCAAGTTCCGTACTTGCTTGATCAAAAGCAACTATATAAATCGGTTCTAGAATTGTTATCAATTCTTCCTCTAAGACAAAGTCTCTAACCTTATTCTCCCCCCAAACTCAATATCCTCAAAGAATGTGGTTGTTCCCGTCTCAAAAATTGAATTTAATTTGGGATCATAAAATTTGTAGCCCCTAGATCTTTCAGAATAACCAATAAATTAGTTGCTCACTGTTCGGGAGTCCAATTTCTTTTCATTTGGCCTATAAGGCCTTGCCTCAGCTGGACATCCCCACACATGAAAATGTTTGAGACTAGGCTTTCGCCCGGTCCAAAGCTCATAAGGTGTTTTGGCAGCTACTTTTGTTGGTACTCTATTTAGAATATAAGTTGCAGTCTTTAATGTCTCTCCCCAGAGTGACTCTGACAAGGTAGAATGACAAATCATACTTCTTACCATATATTTAAGAGTTCGATTTCGTCTTTCAGCAACACCGTTCATGCTAGGAGATCCTGGCATGGTGTACTGTGGGACAACTTCACATTCCTCTAGGTATTTGGCAAAAGGCCCTTAACGTTATTCACCTGAACCGTCATATCTACCGTAATATTCACCGCCACAGTCGGATTTGACTTTCTTAATTCTTTTGTTAAGTTGATTCTCAACTCCAGCCTTAAACGATTTGAACACATCCAATGACTGAGACTTTTCATGTATAAGAAATATGTATGCACATATAGAATAATCGTCTATGAATGATATAAAATATTGTTGACCATTCCAAGAAGGTGTCAGAAATGGTCCACAAATGCCTGTATGTATCAGTTCTAAGACATCCGTAGCTCTATATACACCAAATTTCTTTGTTTTGGTCTGCTTTCCTTTAACGCATTCAACAAAAACATCAAATTTGTGAAGTCAATGGAATCTAAAATTCCATCTGACACTAGTTGCTCAACTCTATTTTTAGAGATGTGACATGGGCGTTTGTGCCATAATGCTCTTGAATTGTTATCCTTAATTTTACGCTTAGTACCACGTGATTCCACATTTAAGAATTCGCCATAGGTAGCTATTGTGTCAAGCAAATATAGATTATCATGACCCATAAGTGAACCAGTCCCAACAATATTTGAATTGAAAGATAGCTTGAACATATTGTTTCCAAATGAACAAAAATAACCTGATTTGTCCAAATAAGAAACTCAAATCAAATTCCGTCTAAATGACAGAACCATAAAAGTGTCTTTCAAATCCAAATAAAATCTGGTACACATTAATAATATAAAATTCCCTATAGCTTCCACCTCCACCGACTTGCCATCTCCAACATAGATGTATCTTTCAACATCATTTGGCTTCCGGTAGTTCAGGCAACCCCTCATTGAAACACCGTTGTTAGTAGTTGCACCAGAGTTTAACCACAAAGTGTTTCCAGGTACTAAAGCTAAATTGACCTCAGAGCAAACCAAACCATGACTCTTGCGATTGGAGCGATCCCACTTCTAATAATCTTTCCTCTGTTCAGAGGTACCAAATTCCATAGAAGAAGGAGGTTGCCTTATCCTTAATGCAAAGTCAAGATCCATGCAACCAAGAACAATTTCCATGTTCTCATTTCAATCCTTAAAATCTATCCCACTCAGGACCTGAACCTTATTAATATTAGCAGATATTAAAGCAGTTGTAGCTGAAAAAAGAACAAAAAGCAAACATTTTAAATATACTCACATAAATAAAAACCGAATCATCAATGTTGTTCGAATAAAGGCATAACCCATCTCAAGATACCAGTGCACCACCAATATCAAGTCTTTGGAGAATAATATCGACTGCTAGTGGTACTCTTGTCGTAAAGATCAAACATTGATAATAAAAACATGTCGAATAATAAACCCCTCTTTGGATTGATTTATTATTCACATGTAGAACCTCATAATTATCACATGTTTATCATCATAGGAGTGTATGAAAACTGGTCAACCACCAATTATCCTTTGGGTCAATTGATACTCGCATGAACAAACATACACACAAACCATTAAAATATTTAACATTTTTCATAAGCAATTGTTATATAAGAGGTCACTTTGGCGACTTTTTCATTTCAACTACTTACCTAAAAAATGTTAAATTACTGTATAAAAATACATTCCGTAGCCAAATTCGAACACAATTGAACCAAAGAAAAATTGAAATAAAATACAAATCATAAAACACCAATGCATTTTATTGTACTGTTACGACATTATACTAAGTTTAATTTCAAAATATAAAATAACATATATTATTTATAATAAATAATAAATAATAAAAAAACATATAATTCTTTTAAACCAAAAAAATATATAATGCAGTTAATAAAAAGAAAATTGATCCTTGTTTTAATCCGTATACACCGCATAGAAAGACTTGGAGAAAAATTCAACAAAACTATGAACAGTTTCATTACGAACTGAAGATGGAACCATATCGTCAATTTTATTACCTTTAGCTGCAGAAGTGTTGGTTGTTATATATATATATATATATATATATATATATATATATATATATATATATAACATTATCCTTTGATATGCATCTAAGTGCAATTTACATAGGAAATATATAGTTGATCAAAAATATAATATTTAATAATGGTTAGAATATAAACAGAAGAAAACAGAGAGATATGGATGAATCTAGTCATCCAACATAATGACTATTATTTGGAGATTATAAGTGGCAAAGAGTATTCTAGTCAAAACCAACAAAAGGCACTATTATAATAATAACAAAAGAGTGTAAGAGCAAAAAAGTTTTCATATAAGAGCAAATAAAATTGAGGATAAATTCAACCTGACATTTAATTTCAGATTCAAGATTTTGAGCACAAAATTTTTGTAAGATCAAAATGGATCTCAATTTTAGAACCCTAATAAAAAACCTCATAAACACAACATATATTGATTTATACATTTGGAAGATCAAAGGATCCTAAATAACCCAAAAACAAATTGAATCAGATATGGGTGGCTCTGATACCATTTGTTAGATTCGTTCAAAACCTTATGATTTCTACCGATATAGAAATCAAGAACGCAACTCTAAAATAATTCCTATAATTCGATGTAGCATCAACTTGTATCCCTTAAGCCATATTCGGATACAATTATGAGAATGAAGGCGTTCCTTAGGGTTCCTTGAATCTCCTCTGATGGGGATGAAGAGAGAAAACCTCATAAACCTTATATTGTTCGTTCTCTATAAATGGGGACCATAACCCATTTAAATAACCCTAAGGTTATTTCTTAGTTTTCAATATTCTAATTTGACCCCTCATCAAATTAGATATTGACTTACGGTATCTACACAATAACCTGACCTTTCATGACATTTATGCTTTTAGCCACAAACTTAATATTATATTAATTAGACCCTTTTATGTCTTGACTAATTAAAATAATGACACTAACACCTTAAATGTTACATTTGTGACCCAAAATTCTAACAATTGGGTCATTGAACCAAATTCTATATGTTAAAGAACGAGAGATGAATTACGAGAAGCATGAAATTCGAAAAATAGTGGATCGTTTAAGTTGGTTTTCAAGAATAATTCAATTTTTCAGATTATTATCTTCTAAATAAACTTGAATGATTGTATATGTTTAGTGAGATGACGGAAAAAACAAGCAATTCACATATTTTATAATAAACTCATGTATACATACCATAACAGTTATATTTTATAACTGCGGTGAAATGTTAATTTTATTTTAATTAAATTGTTTCTTCTAGGTTTCAAACCCATGACATTTATATATATCACAATGGTTGTTTAAGATAACTGTTTCCTTCATTGATCGTAGGTATTTGATCAAACAAAAACACGAGATTGTGACTGCTAAAGAGGAAATTGGTGTTCCTCCTAGTCTGTTAAATTTTAGTTACAAGTTATTTTCTAGGAAACATGTCTTAGACATTATTCTCCATAACATTCATAACTTTGACAAATTTGATATGTCTGTTAGTGAAAATGTTCCTGAAGTCCCGCCCATGTCTGGGCCTGTTAGAAGCCAACTTATTAATGTTCTTATGGAGGAATCTAAGGCCTTATAGGAAAAAATTTCCACTTCCATTACCAGAAAAGGTATGGTTGAAGGGTTTATTCAAATTATGAATCCAAAGGCTACAGGTGAATCTATTTCTCACTCTGCAGTGCAAGATGTTGAGAAAGATATAGGGACATTAAGTGTGGACGAAGACCAAGAAAGTAGTAATAGTGAAGAAGAGGTTGAGTACGAGACTGACTTCAGTGGTGACACTATTGACTCCTCCTAACTATTTACTGATTATTTCTGAATAATGTTAGCTTTGTTCTTTTGATGATCTGTTCATGTAAGCCATATGTATGTTCAGATAATTGTTTTGTTCTCTTTACCCTTGTGTGAGTTGGATATCTTTCTAGTGATGCATATTGCCCCTTGCTGGGCCGGATATTTAGCTTCTCGTTTTGTTATCCCTTGAGGATTTGACAAGTTCCCCCCTTTGTTCCTTTAAGGAAAATAGAGGAATAAGAACAGTTCTTATGATATGCAATGTTTTTACTCAATATCAGTTGTGATATCTAATTATAGCAAGTATTCATGTTCTTTGCTTGCTCCGTTGTGATCTGATGTATGGTGCTTAACACGCTATGTGCGTTATCAATTAGTGATTTTTTGAAGCTGAGATCTAATATAGAAGTTTGTCTGTAAGGATATGCATAAAATCTTACTTGTTATTAATTTGGATAAAAATTGGCCAAAGGGGGAGTTTCTTATTACATGTGATTGATAATATTTTGTCAGTAACATGTTAAGTAAGATGTTTTGACAAGATGCGAGACATTATGTCTCGAAGTACTTCATGGCACAATTATGGTAGGAAACATGTTAAGTAGTATGTTCTAGCATTGTATGGGACATCCTGTCTTGGGTTGCTTAATTGGCGCATAATTTTTAATGGAATGTATCTCGCCCTTTCAAGATTTGTTTGATTTTATGTTCAACGAAGATCTGACGTTAAGAGCGTACTCATTTTAAAAAATATTTATTTTGAATCCATTTTAGCAAGTTTGGAATTCTTATTCTTATCAAATTCATATTTAATCAATATTTGTTTCAACCAAGATTCATGTAACGCCTTGTATAATATTTGGTACTGACACCATCATAAGTGCCTATTGGCATAATTCACATACTTGTCCATTTCTAAAACATAAATACAACATATGGCACAAATCATGGAAACTATCCAAAATAATAAAAACTAAGATCAATATACAATATCCTCAATTGTATACAATAGATTACACAGCGGAAAAACTAAAACTGAGCTTCTCTTGAAACATCCAAGCCTAGCTCCACTTGTAAATCAAACCTGCAAATACCTCCTAAAAATAATCAACAATAGTGGGGTAAGATACATCAAATCTCAATGAGTTCCCTATCTTATGGATTCTCTCGGCTTTACAGGGTGCTAGTCAAATACTAACTCAAGTCAAGGGAAGGGAAATGACTTTGAGTACACAAATTTACACTATATGGAACCACGTTATTGAGCTCGTTACTCAAAATATTCACTTATCGATAACCTTGTCAAGGCATCCCCTTTCTCCCGCCCTCTTCTACGTTTAGAAGTAGGAACGAGTCATGGACCCTCGTAGATTTCTTGGCATACGAAATGGATTTGGAAATAAGGGACACATTATCACCTTAAATCGTCACTTCTCACGGCCCGTACACCGCCACAAGTCTCTTTACCGGTAGGCTCCATTCGTACTATAACATTGGGAATCAAACCTACCAAGAAATCATGCATTCATTACAGAGGAGCTCGTTACTCATGAAATGTCACATAATAGAATAATGGTTACGATTTCGTGATTTCACATACAACCATAATTGTATTCAACATTTCTAGGCCACATTAGCCTTTAGGCCTCTTTTGCCTTTATCAATTAAAAATAATATTTACACGTGTTCCATACTAGTGTCTCATTCTCTCCTAGACCAATACTCGTCACAGATGCACCGTTATACATCAAGTGCCCGAGCCTTGCCATCTAGTTTTTCTACTCTAGGCCAGAACTCGTCAAGGATGCACATCTATACATCGAATACACGAGCGTTGCCATACAGAGTTTCTATCACAATTCTATTCACAATCTAGAATTATAACAATCTTAACTATGCCATTTGTTTTGGGGTAAAGTTTCCTCACTTTTCCTAATCCATATTTTAAACGTGCATATTCTTTTTAATCGGGTTTAACATTAATATTAGGCAAAGCATATTACATTTGCTCATTGTGAATTACATATAATAATTCAATCAAAAGTCATATAAAAGCATATTACAATTTTATCATAGAATCACATATAATGATTCATCACATAAAAAACATCACTTTCTGGTTCTCCCCGATTCATTTAATCGGGTATCGAAATCAATATTTCTCACTCTTATCCCGTAGGATATTTTCACAGCTTTCCAACGGCTATTACTATGCCTCGATCGGACTTATGATCCAAAAGATATGGATTTCCAACATATCACATAACATTGTTATCATTCAAATGCCACTAATTAATTAATCCCACCTCATAGCTTTCCAACGGTACCAAGAACGTCTCATTCCGAGTTACGGATCAAAAGTTATGGATTTTTAAAGAAAAACATAATTATTTGAAAACTTCCAGGAGCGCCCGGCGGTCAAGATTTCGCCCGGCGGTGCCCCTTCGCCTGTACTTCGCCCGGTGAAGCAACGGCGTCAATCCCATATCCAAAACTCAAAAGTTACAGAAGCGTTCCAAGCTGTGCCCCTTGGACATCGCCAGACGCTCAAAGCGCCGCCCGGCGGTGCGTATCAGAAGCAGAAATTCTCTGCTGCGTTTTTAGGGTTCTAACCACCCAAAATCCCTCCTTTCCACACCCAATCATTTCTAAACACCAAAACAAGTATTAACAACTAATCACATGCATATTACGACTACTCTATGCAATTTCTATCGAAATTCGTCCGTTAGATTCCATTGATTTATCCGTTTAATCATTTTCTCTCAAAACTAACCTAAGTTCAAAACTTATATTTCTAGAACTTAGAGTCTCTAACTAGAATCCACCTGATAATCGAAGAGGAGGTTGAAGAAGATGATGATGATCCATGAGCTTCTCCTCAAGCTTTTCCCTCTTTCTCTTCTTCTTTCTCTCTTCCTTCTCTTCTTTCTCTTTTCTTCTCCTTTTCTATCTTTGTCTTTCCTTTCTCTTAACAAATATATATATATATATATATATATATATATATATATATATATATATATATATATATATAAACTTATTATATAACATAAATCTAACAGGGCAAAATATCTCCAATTGATATTTTGTCGTCTCAACCCAATTGATCAATTATTAGAGTTACCAAAAACTCCTCTTTTAAACCAATAAATATCAATCCGTCTCTTTAATAAAATAATTGATCTCCTTGGATATCCACTTGAGCAATTAAATAATATGGGGTATTACAATTCAGAATCTACATTTTGAAGATTAATATTTTGTGCGCTTTTTAGAAACCAGCCACATACACGCCAAAACCCTACTGGACTTTTTATGATGGGCAATTATTGCTATTTAAGGAGGTTTTATCCATTGTGAAGACATATTCCTAATATTGAGAAGCTAGGTGTGTTTATTTGTTATTAAGTCTTTGTGTTTTGGGTTGTAATACTCTACTATTATGTTATCTTTCAAAATAAGGAGAATAGAGTATATGTGTTGTAATGAGTTTCATTACTTCATATACTTTTGTTATTGTATAAACACTTGGTAAAGTGTTTGAGTGAAAGTGAGAGGGGTCTCAAATTCAGAAGGAGCATAGATCAAAATTAAAAAGTAGTGTTAGGAAAAAGGCACTAAACCGAGATAGTTCAGATGAGGTCGTCGTGTACTATTGACTACTAAGAGTAAATTTTCTTTCTTTGGGTTGATGCCCTTAGACGTAGGTGACTTTGCGCCAAAATGGGTTAACAATTCCTGTGTTACTTATTTTACACATTAACATTAGTTTTGACGTCTTTTCATCGGTAGAAAAAAATATCATATGTAATTCTCTTGACTTCAAATAAAACTCTTCACCGCATGTTAGCTATGTTGATTTGTCAACTTCAATCTCACCAAGGACATAGATTTTTTCATCCATAAGTATAGTAGAAACACTTATCTTGCTATATTAATGTCTTAAGTATTTCCTTTGTTTAAGTATTTGAGATATAAAGCTTCAGAAATTTCGTTGATATTTCTATAATGATCATAACCACTAGACTACCTTTTTATTTTTCAAATAGTTTGATTGTACAATTTCAATTCTTAAGTTTAACAATAATCTTTTATTTTACATAGATTTGCATACAAATACAACTTTTTAAATGGAAAATAACCAAATATATAAATAATAATAATAATAATAATAAAAATGATATACAAGAGCAATAGTAATACTCAATCTCGAAGGGAACACATAGTAAAAAACAACGGCAAACAAAAATTTTCAAAAAGAAAACTACTACAGAATACAAAGAAAAAAAAAACCACCACCACAAGGCAATAATCCTAAAACACCTCTAGTAAACACAAAAACAAAAGGTATATTTTGGCCAACAAAGTTGAAAGGAATCACAGAATGAACAACCCAACACTCAAGATTGGCCAAAGTATCCATCTTTGTGCACTATACTCCCAAGCACATCAAAGTATTATTTTCCCAATGCCTTTGTGAATATTATTTTTTCAATAAGTTACTTTGAATTGTGATTAAATAACTTTCAAAAAAATAAATTAGCATTAGGCACTTCCAGTTTGCGATATTACAACGGTGGAAGGCATAACCATTGTAATATTATGTTACAGAAGATGTATTTTGTAGTAGTGACCACTATGCCCCCAAGTACATCAACATATTCTTTTCCCAATCCCTTTGTGAATATTATTTTCTCAATAAGTTACTTTGAACCCACTTCCAAGAGGAGCATATAATCACATTCCTTCTTTCTCCCTACAAACATATCAAACCACTGAATGACTAATCATTGTCAGGCTCAATGACGCTCACTTACCCCTTAAAAGGTCTTAAACCTAACCATACCTGCCCATGATTTCTTATGGCTCACGCTGAAATTAATATGGTTAGAGATCATAAACAACGTCTTAAAATTAGCTTCAAGAAGGGACCTGATATCTGCATAAATACATTTCCAAAACAAAAACCCTAAATCATTACATATGATAAAGTTTCAATCACATTGATTTTGTTATACAGAGCATAAAAAAAAGTATTCATACTTTCTTCTACACCTTTCTTTGCAGGAGAAAATCTACTATGTATTTTGATCAAAAAATAAATTCATCTCCACAATAGGATTCTAGTATTCAAATATTTGTAAACTAGTTGTGGGGATTGGTAGTTAATTGATATATGGAATTTAATTTGAAAATTTAAAGACCTAGGTTAATTGTGGAAATTATTTTTGTTTTTAACATTTTTATTTTGCTAATTGACGCATCTAAAAAATACGACCTTGCGAGCGCATCACACGCTCGCGGTTGACTAACAGAGTCGCCACTGGATTTTATTCATTCCTAGGGAAATGGGAAATACCGATAAAACACTAAGAGAAAATGATAAGATGGTCATCACAACCAAATATGGGTTCGAGAGTCGATTATACGAGGGGAATATATTAACACCCCTCATGCACATCCGTTGTACTCAACGGGAATCTCCTATAGTTTTAAGGTTAAAGGGTTTGCTTAAAGGAATGTTTGTTTTATTTATTTATTCAAATACCTATAGAAGATAAATTATTTACAAAAAGCAAAGGGAAAAAAGTTTTATAATTATTGTGCTCGCCAAGGTTTCAAAACCCAGTGTCTACGTATTCTCAGATGCAATGAGAAATTCAGAGCTTTGAAGTTCGTAAAATATAAGTGTGTTGGTTGTTTTTATAGAATAGGGGTTTAAGTCGTTCTTGTGTTTAAACATTGGCTTGTATGCTCGCACGATGGAGTCTTAAGCGCTCATTTTTATTTCGTGTTGAAATGACGTAATCTATCCTTTTATGAAAAAAAAGTTTGAAGTAAGGGCACATGGGCACAAAAGAAGTTTGATGTGTGGTGTTGCTTTTAGGTGTTTTGAGTTTTGAATAACTGATCGATGCGACATGCTCCAACCAATCAACTACTCAGAGAAATGGTTGATGTTTATCCACCTATCCATTCATTTGAAAAAAGAATTGAATTAATTTGATTTATGAAAGAAGTTTGATTTATGTACAAGGTTATGAACTATTTACAAGTGAATGATGGATCACTATTAGTCTAAGTGATTATTTACAAGTTTTGCCTTTGATTAATTAAATATTTTTTATTTTTTATTTTTGGAAAATACCCTTTTTGGTCCCTTAACTATACCCTCGGGTTCAGTTGGGTCCCTTAATTATTTTTCGTGTCACTTTGGTCCTTTAATATTTTAACTGATGCATATGAGTCTCTTCCGCCTATTTCCTTAAATGTTTTCACTATGCATCTTCTTTTTCAATTAGCATCGTGCTCCTCATCTGGGTTTTCTTCCAATCATGAGATCATCCCAATGTTATTCGTTCCTGAAGCAGAATAACTCTGAAAGTTGTGAATCCATTATATACACGAACTCGCGATGGGTACCAAAATGTCATTGTAGGGACAAAGTTGTGATTCGCAGGGTAGCAACCGATAAGAGTTATGGAAAAAAATTGGGGTTGTCCAAATTTTAAGGTAAGCCTTAATTTTAGTTTGAGGTATGTCCAATTTTCAGGGAACCTTGCAAAGAGGGTGTGGTTTTTCAATTGGTTCCATGAGGATTTGAGAGTTGAGAAGGGGTAATTTATCATGAATAGGTTGGAAAACATAGCAAAGGAAATTGATGATGCAAAAAAAAAAAAAGCATTCGAAAAAGTCAGGGTGACAAATGAAGAATTAGGGAAAGTTGTGATAGAACTTCAAACTCAAGTGAACAAGATATTGAAGTGGGAAAAAACATGGAATATTATGTTTCTTGTAATCTTATGTGCATTGTTATTTAGGATGTTTTAGGATGTATCAGTATGAATTCGGATGTATCAGCATGACTAGGGATGTATCAGTTTGTATGACTTTGCAATATCAGTTAATATGAGTTCAGTTAATATTAGTTGGTTTGTTTGGCAGCATATTGTTTGTTATAGTTCACATACCATGAATTCCTGTTTTGATTTGCATAACTCATAAACACATTAATTGATTTGCATAAAACACTACATAATTCCAAAATGACATTGACATGTTCACAAGATGATTCCAAAATGACATTGCATAACACACCACATAATTCCAAAATGATTCCAAAAGGTTCTAAACTGACATTGACATGTAACATAGACATGTTCAAGATACATTACATAATACTAAAAGTACTCAAAATGCGTTAACTAGACAAGGGCTAAATAACACTAGATGATCTTCTTAGGTGTGATTCTCTTAGTTGGAGTAGACCTCATGGTTGTTGGTCCAACTACATTCTTGGCTGCAGATAATCTTGTTGTTGGTCCTGGTGGCACAAATGGTCTTCTTACACCTAGCTTTTGTGTCTTTCCATTTCCTTGAGTCGCACTACCTTGGGTTGGAGTTCCTTGAGTTGCACTGCCTTGAGTAGATGGTATTTTCCCTTGAGTTGATTGACTTGCCTTTCCCTTAGATGACTTAGTCGGTTGGGTAGCTGGCCTTTTTCCTTGAGATTACTGGCTTACCTTACTCTGAGATGACTTAGCTGGCCTTTCCCTTGAGTTGACTGAGTAACATTCCTACTTCCATGAGATGGTTAGGTTGCATTAACCTGAGATGGTTGGGTTGCACTGCCCTGAGATGGTTGGGTTTTTGGTGTAACCTTACAAGTCAATTTTTTGTGTCCTTCTTTTTTGCACCTACTGCACTTTGCTATGAACCCTGTTCTTCTCATTTTTTTGTCAGTCCCATCAAGCTCCCCATGTTCAAGGTTTATCCTTTTCTCTGGTCTACCAGGCATCTTTCTATACTTAGGCGGCTGCGCATCTAGATATGGTGTCTTAACCCAAAGATTAGATCCATTCACCGGGTAAATCACATGCTTGTAGACTGCCAAAGTCGTGGTAAACCTTATGGAGTTTTTGAAATACTTGCATGTTTCTACACTTGCACATCTTATGAATGTTGTTGGAAAGAATTATGGTATTAATAAGATGTGATTTTCTTCACTTTTTCTTATCTTCGTGCTAATGCTTTGCTTTTTATATTAAACAAAGATTGTTATTAGTTTTTCACTTTGTTGTTGCTTTAGCTTGTCACACGGTATTGAAAATAATTTTTATTAGTTGACAAATTAGAGAATTAAATTAGACCAATTCATTGAGTATTACTAACATACAACTTCTTTTAAGTTGAACAATACAATTAAGTTTAAATATTAAATTTATAAAATTAAATATTAATTCAAAACAATTAAATTAATTTAAAAAATAAATTTAAATAAAATTAAATCAATCAAAAACAACTTTAATTAGATTGTATTTTGCTTAGATTATATTTTGATTATAATATTTAATTGAGCTTAGTTGTAGTAGTTTTGTTGCCCTTTTAACCATTGTGGGTGCAACTAATGTGCATTAAAATTGAAAGTTGAAACATGTTCTTTTGGAAATAGTCTAAACATAAAATGACACGAAACACAATCACTTAGATCTAAAAAAAATATTATGCATAAATATTGTTTTCAATAATGAAATGTCTGAAATCTTGATTATTATGTATTTCAATCTTTTCATTGTAATATAATTGAAGAATTAATTCATTCTCACTGGCAATATAATTTGTTGTTATTTGTCATGTGTAGGCTATATCACTCATGTTGAAAATATGATTGGAATACTTCATAAAGTGGTATGTTAGATTAAGAAAGAAATCATATATATAAGTATTTTACTTTGAATATACATTAGAGTATAATTCCACCTACAATATTATTTTAACGCGTGCAGACGCACGGGTATTTAACTAGTAATTTTAAAAAACAAACAAAAAAATCTTATAAAATAAGAATTTTGTAAGGGTGAAAAATTTTTCCAAAAAAAAAAACAGAACATTTAATTTGAAACATTTCAATAAATATATAAAAATAAAAAATAATATCAAAATCCAAAAAAAAAAATCAGTAACTATAGTAACCGAATTAGAGCAACTAAATCACTCACAAATTTCCTAGGTAGTTTCTCTACTGAGATCAATCTTTTCTCTAGTGTTGGACTTATTTTATATTGTGTTCTTATTTTGACTTCAGCAAAATGCAAAGGAAAATTCATTGAACAAGTTGACTCGAGATTCCAACTAAGTAAACTCGATTACATTTTTGAGTTTATTAAATTTATGTTTGTGGTCCCTTTAAATAGTTCAAATTTTAATTTTAGTCTTTCAAAAATATTTCTTCAAAGAATGGTCCTCATAATATTTTTTATCCACACTTTTGGTTCATCATATTAACGTCTATTGACAAAAGAATGGCATGCCACGTAGAATTTTTTTGATGGTGAGGCATACATGTGGCAATGTCTGTGTGGCAAAGATGTTGACATGGATGTCACGTGCCAATTTGTTATCATTTTATATTACTTATATTAATTAAAGTTATAGCGACAAAAAATTTGTCGCTAAATTCGTCTTTAATATGAACTCAGAATCAATAGCTAATCTGCGGCTAATTCCTAATTAATTCAAACACATCATTCTTATGAGCTAGACTTCCTTTATTTTTCATGATTTTTTACATGAAAGTATATCATATCATAAGGTTCTCTCCCACAAAAATTCAATTTTTTTTACTTGAGATAAATTAAATATAATTTTTTCAAACGCCGATTTTCCATAACGGAAACAACACAAACATTACCATATGATTGAATTTTGAGCTAATATTTTGCAGGGACTTATCTCATAATATATAAAAATGATCAGCAAAGTTTCATGGCATTTCAAATAAATCTCAATTTATTTTAATTTTTCTATCGAAATACGTATAAATGTATTTTTTTCAAGAGGCGGAAACAATTGTTATAACCTAGACTTTGTTTATTTTCATGATTTTTTTTGCATGAAAATTTATCACATTACAAGGATATCTCAAAAAAATTGATATTTTAAGCGTTAATTTTCCATGAAATAGAAACAATGCAAACATTGACATATAATTAAATTTTGAGATAATATTTTATAGAGATTTATCTCGTAACACATAGAAAGGATTTGAAAAGTTTCATGGTAATCTCAATAAAGTCTCGATTTATTTTGATTTTTCGATCGAAACACATATAAATGTATTTTTTGAAAGAGATGCAACAACATATTTAACCATGTTCATTGTAAAAATGCTGACATAATTTGATTTTTTTCATGATATTTTGGATGATAGTTTATCACATTATAAGAATCTCTCCTACAAAAATTGAATTTTATTTTTTGCGTGAGATAAATTAAAAGGATTTTTAAACGCTGATTTCCATGAAACGGAAACAATGCAAACATTGGTATGTGATTGAATTTTGAGTTAATATTTTGCTAAGACTTATCTCATAGCACATTAAAAGGATCCGAAAATTTATGTGGCATTTTGAATAAAATCTTGATTTATTTTAATTTTCCTCCTCCTGAAAAGATGCATTTATATGTGTTTCGATCCGAAAATCAAAATAAATTTAGACTTATTTGGAATGTCATGAAACTTTGCAGATCTTTTTTGTGTTATGAAATAAGTCCCTGCAAAATATTAGCTCAAAATTCAATCATATGTCAATGTTTACATTGTTTCCTTTTCATGGAAAATTAGCTCGGTCGGATTAATCCCAAGCATGCACTTGTTGAACCCAAGATTCACGAACACAATGCACCGTCTCACACTACTTTCAAATTTATAATGAATGTTCTACTGGGTTTTCAAGATGCCTTACTGCAAACATGTGTTCATCAAACATCCTACAATAAGTACCAGTAATAACCCTAATAACCCTAATAATCATTGCTATAAGTACCAGTAATAACCAATGTTTCATACCTGACAAGCCATATGTTGGTGATTGTGCTTGTTCTATCAATCTTTCTTCTAATGTTAGGCAAAATCTCATCATCAGAGACATTTTCTAACCTCATCCTATTTTTTGCCCATGTCTCCATAATATAGGTCCTGGTATCTTCAAGCATAGCGACCAATAGTTTAGCCCCTGACTCAAGAATAACACTATTAAAAGACTCTGACATATTGTTGAGAACAACATCACACTTGTCAGTTGTCCTAAAATATGATCTACTCCAATATCTTGGTGGGTTCTTCATCATATGGAGATATACATCTTGACTGGTCAATCTCATTCCCCTCATCTCTCTTTCCCAAGCTTGTGAGTATGTTGACTTTGCAACCCTCCATATAATTTTCTTCAACATCACTCCAACATTGACATCATTCACTCCAACATTGACATCATTCACACCAACATTGACATCATTCACTGCAACATTGATTAAGTCTACTGCTACATTACCTTCTTTCACACTAGCATTACTAGCATTTAACTCATCTACAATGTCATCATGTAGTTTATTAAGCAACTCTTCCACCTCATCTACAATGTTATCAGGACCCTTTTCAACATCATCAACATCACAATCACAATAATCAGGTTGAGACAAAGTGTGTTGAATGTAAATATCAACACTTTGGTGCACCCTATAAAGATTTGCAATTTCTAAACCTTTGTCATCAACAAGGGAATTCATCCCAAATGTAGGGTCCTTATAATATATTATCTCAAAGTCCCTATAACTTAACTCTTTTAATACACCAACTAACTTTAAATAACACCACTTATCAACATCTATTTTCAAATCATCTACTAGTCCTCCTACACACTTAGTTCAGGATCAATAAATTCACCACCGTGATGAATTTTGAGTTTCATAAATTCGTCTATTTTTCCTTATATTGACTTTAAAATACAGTACGTCAAAGCCCTGAGACATGAAAATCCCTAAATCTACAAAAAACAAAACCTAAATCTACAAATCTACAGAAAAATCATAATTCTACAAATCTATAGAAAACCCTAAATCAATGAAAACATACAATTAATACTTACCTGTTATCGAAATTTCGTCAGCTGCTTAGAGTTTGTCTTCAATCGCCTCAGAGTTCGCTTGCTTTCGCCAGCTGCTTAGAGTTCTTCTTCAATCGCCTCATAGTCTGTCTTCGTGTATCTGCAGCTGCTTGTGTTCCTTCGTTATCGTTTTCTTGATACTATATTGTCATATACACGTCATAGCCACGTCTACACAGTGTTTCAAAAACTAAGTTGAGTCATGTATCCACCTCATCTAGTAACATGCCACTTGGCGCCTGTTTTTGACTTTGACTAATGTCCACTAACAGAAGGACAAACGTGGCAAAGTTTCAAAATTTAACGGACCAAAGTGACACGAAAAATAATTAAGGGACCCAAGTGAACCTGAGGGTATAGTTAAAGGACCAAAAAGAGTATTTTGTCTTTTATTTTTTATGATATTTAATTTTTTTATTTAATTAAATATCCTAAAGAAAATTAAAAGAAACAATTTTTGTATTGTTTTTTTATAATTATTAAAAACAAAACTAAATAAATGAAATAGTAATTACTGAAGAAATATATAAAAAAAAAAGGGAAAGTAAAAATAGGGGTGTAATTTGTGTTGAATAGGAAAAATACGGGGTGCAGGAAACAAAACCAAGAAGGTCCAAGACTATCACTAAAAAAATCAAGCAATAATAATAATAATAATAATAATAATAATAATAATAATAATAATAATAATCAAGGGAAATTAATGGAGCAAAGGGTTGAGTACGAGTGGAAACCACTGTATTGCCAAAGGTGCTTGAAAATAGGCCATGATTGTGATATTAAGAGGAAGAATGACAAAAATCAGAGGGTTTGGAAACAGGTAGCCAAAACCAATCCAGAAACCAACCACAATGACAAAAGACAACCCCCTCTGCAAGAAGAAGAAATACAAAAGAATAATCACCAACCTCCACAAAGCTTGACAAAGGGATCCACCCCTAGTCAGGAACAACCGGAAGAAGAATGGACTAAAGTGATATCAGCAACCAAGATGACAAAAGAGAAGCCAGGTATGCAACCTCCACCAAGGAGTGCATTTATCAAATACACTAACTCTTTCACTCCCTTAAGAATTGGAGATTGTTCTAAGGGAGACACCCACCTTGAACCATGCTAGCAACATGGAATGTTAGGGGCATGAATAAAGAGGCAAGACACAAGGAGATAGGCTCCTATATCTCAACTTTCAATGTGTCTATTTGTGCCATACTAGAAACTAGAGTCAAGAAGAAAAATGCAGATAGGATTAGGAAAACTTTTGGAAATAACTGGAGTTTTGAGGATAATTATGAGCAACATAATAATGGAAGAATTTGGCTACTTTGGAAACATAGGGAGGTCCATTTGAAAGTTATTACCACTCGGGCTCAATTCATTCATGTGGAGGTATACACCCTAGATCAGAAGTTCACACAAGCTATCACTTTTATATATGCCTATAACCAACAGGAGCAGAGGAGAGATCTTTGGAAAGACATAGAGCACATATGTAAACCTGCAATGGGGCCCTGGAGTGTCATTGGTGACTTTAACAATGTCACTACCTGTCAAGATAGAGTGGGTGGGAAGGCTGTAACAGAGGCAGAGTATAGAGACTTGAAGTGCATGATGCAAAATACTGAATTATATGAAGCTAGTTCGAAAGGCCCTTATTTTACGTGGATAAACAACCATACTACTGGGGTTATCTACTCCAGAATCGATAGACTACTTGGCAATGCTGAATGGTATCAGAAATTCCACAATGCTGTCATTGAGAACTTGCCTCAGAACATTTCTGATCACACACCTATCAAAGTGTGGCTACAAGATCAACATGCTATTAAACCTCCAGCCAGACTATTCAAGTTCCTAAACTGCATTATTAATGTTGAGGGGTTCCAAACTATGGTAGAAGATAGTTGGAAGAGTAATACTAGAGGTGATCCTATGCACAGACTATGGAGTAAATTAAGGAGATTACAACCTGTTCTTAAGACTATAACCAAAACTGTCACAGTCAAGCAGCAGAATATGAATCAAGCTAGAGAAAAGCTACACTCACTACAAGGAAAGCTTCACAAGGACCCTTTGAATGAGCAGCTGATTCATCAGGTCAAGGAGCAAACCAGTACAGTCGTCCTTTTGAACCAGAAAGAGGAGGAGATTCTAAGACAAAAGTCAAAGATCACCTGGCTCAAATTGGGGGACAGTAACTCTGCCTATTTTCATGCCCATGTCAAAGATAAAACTAAATACAAAGGTCTCCACACCCTACAAGCAATGAATGGAGATATTCTAACTCAGCAGGAAGACACAGAGAATGAGATAATGGGTTTTTATGCTAAACTAGTAGGTACCAATAACCATAGTGTAAAGTCTGTTGATCTGTCTGTTATGAGAGAAGGAAATACACTTACTACAACTGATGCACAAACTCTGATCAGACCTGTGGAGGACAAAGAAATTTGGGAGGCACTCAATAGCATAGGTGATACTAAAGCTCCAGGATGGGATGGTTATAATTCCTACTTCTTTAAGAAAACCTAGTCCACAGTAAAACAAGATGTAATAGCAGCAGTCAAACACTTCTTCAAGAAGGGTCTGATTCACAAAGCTTTTAACTGCTCCCTCATTACTCTAATTCCCAAAAACCTGGAGGCAAGAACAATTAAATATTTTAGGCCAATAGCCTGCTGCAGTACAGTCTACAAGATCATTTCAAAAATTCTCACCCAAAGACTGGGAGCAGTAATTGGAAATGTCATCTCAGGTTCTCAGTCTGCATTCATACCTGGCAGGTTGATCCAAGACAACATTATAATGGCTCATGAGCTAGTGAGGGGCTATAACAGGAAGCACATATCTCCAAGATGCATGCTTCAGCTTGATATTCAAAAAGCTTATGATACATTGGATTGGAATTCTCTAAATCAAATTATGTAGGAACTTGGAATCCCACAATTATTCATCAGTTGGATTATGAAATGTGTCACCACTGTTACCTATAGGTTTATGATTAATGGACAACCTTCAAAGGAACTTAGGGCAAGAAGAGGACTGAGACAGGGAGACCCCATTTCACCTCTCTTGTCTGTCATCTCAATGGAGTATTTACATAGAATGCTCCACACCTTGTCTAGAAACCCTGACTTCAATTTTCACCCCAAATGTGAAAGGCTCCAAATTATCAATTTATTTTTTGCTGATGACATTATTATGTTTTCTAGAGGTGATGCAGGATCACTCCATTTTATTATGAAGAAACTGTAGGAATTTTCAGCCTCCACGGGTCTGAACATTAGTCAAGCCAAGAGCAAATTATACGTGGGAGGTGTAGATGAAGCATCCAAAAGTCGACTGCATCAAATCACAAGCCTAGCTAGAGGAACGATGTCGTTTAAGTATTTGGGAGTGCCGCTCAACAACCAAAAACTGACTGTCAAAGACTGCCAGCCCTTAATTGATCGAATGCTGGCAAGAATTCATCACTAGAGCACGAAACTACTTTCTTATGCAGGGAGGCTGCAGTTGGTGAAGAGCGTACTATTTTCTATATCCAATTACTGGATGCAAGTCTTCCCCTTGCCAAAGAAGGTGACGAATCACATAGAGAGCATGTGCAGAACATTTTTATGGACAGGGAGAGATGAAATTAATAAGAAGGCTCCAGTTGCATGGGATAAAGTTTGCGACTCGGTGTCGACAGGAGGTAGAAACATCATTTCGTTGAAGGAATGGAGCGTGGCTACCATAGGGAAACTTCTTTGGAAACTATGGACAAGGAAGGACATTCTATGGGTGAAATGGATGCACTCGTACTTCATCAAAAAGAACCACATTGCTCAATATGTTCCGGACAACACCAGTTCTTGGATCACCAAGAGAATCATCAAAGTTAGGGATAAAGTCTCAACATCAACCATTTGGCATTCTATGGTACAATCTGATAAGTATAACACCAGACAGATATACTGCTACTTACGAGGGGAAAAACAGAAAGTTGAATGGAAAGGATTGGTGACTAATAACATAGCTAGACCAAGGGCTACCTTTACTACATGGCTGGCCTGTCAAAATAGGTTAATGACAAAGGATATACTTGCAAGGATTGGGATTAAGACGGATGGCAAATGTGTGTTTTGCTCGCAACATGAATCGAACCAGCATATCCTATATGAGTGTGCCGTTGTTCAATAACTATGGATACAAGTCATGAGAATGTTTCACATCTCTCCTCCTGGTTTAAGAATCATTAATCATAACTGATTGTATGTGCAACCAAAGGCAAAGGTTTGAAGGCAAAATTGACAAAGTGCATCACGGCTGAAACTATTTACCATATTTGGTCGAGCAGGAACAAAATAATCTTTCAAAAAGGAAAACAAGAAGACTTGAATGTGCAAAGGGTTAAAGAATGGGTAATGCCCCAAGTGGAAGCAAACACAAAGTTGATGGCTTACTTTCAAAAAACTCATAATATTGCTTCAATCTAGAGTAGCTTTTCTTTTAGTTGTATACGTGTAGCCTGGATCATTTAGACCGGCGTGTACTTATCTATTTTTTGGTATATAATATATCCTCATTTATTTCAAAAAATAATAATAATAATAATAATAATAATAATAATAATAATAATAATAATAATAATGAAAAAAGTTAAAATAAAAAGTTAAAATTAAAAAAAAATGAATAAAGGAAGGTCGCCCCCCCCCCCCCCCCCCCCCCCCCCCCCCATACTTTCTTTTCCAAATTTTCTTACTTTTCTTCAAAATTTTCACTCTCCACTAAACTCATGACATGTGGCAACTCTTAATTAAAATAATGCAAAATAAAACAAACTATCACCATATTAAAAATAGAAAAAAAAAGAAGAAAATGTTAGGAAAAAAAAAGCAAAAAAAAAGTAAATAAATAAATTCTAAATTTAAAAGAATAATAAAAAAAACAAAAGGGGTGGTTTTAATGAGATGGTGTGGGATATTTGATGTATGGTGTTGATATGGTTGTTGAAGACTATGGTGTTGTTGTTGGTGAGATTTTGAATTAGAATTGATTATGGTGTAACGTTATTGATGAAGGTTAGGATTATGGCGGAGTAGAGTTTGTGTGGAATTTGTATCAAGATGGTTGAATTTGTGAAAGTTTTGATATGGACATTTGGAGGATTGGATTGGTGTGTATGAGTTTTTTTTGTGAAGATTGGTGTATTTTTTGGGAGTTGAGTCGAGAAAAAATAGGGGTTTTTTTTAATTAGAAATTGGGTGTAATTGTGTGAGAATGACTTTTTCAATGGGAGAGGATGTACGAGAGGTTTTTTTAGGGGAATTTTGGTGTAGAATTGTGTGAAAAATATAGGTTTATTTATAGTGCAAATTAGGTTAAATGGAAAAGGAAACATAATCAAATGCAATCAACCAATTAATAAGACCGAAATCAATCAACATATTTGATTTGATTCTTTGCCAAATTAAAAAATATTACACCAAAAATTTCCCTAAATTCTTACTTGTTACCTATGGTGCCATGAAAATAGAATATAAACATAATTAAAATCTTTTTGTGATATTTTATTTATTTATTTTTGTACAAAAAAGGAATAAAAATGAAAATAATAATTTTAAAAATTACTTAATTAAAAAAACAAAAAATAATATTTAAATACCCCTAAAAAATCAATATTTGACTTTTTGACATCTTTTTCAATAAAGACAACAAAAAATAAAAAGAAATGCAAAAAACGGAATGTAATGTGTTCGAACCCGTGACATTGTATTTGACATCCTTGCCTAAGTAACACCTAAACTAACTGACATTTTTCATTTTTTTACATTATTAAAATAAAATAAAAGACATGCGGGCAAACTTTAGGGTAAGACAACTCTTATTTAATTACCTTCAACGTGAGATAAAACTCACATTGATAAGATACAAATACGAAATAATAAATAAATAAAAATAAATAATAAAACAAAAACAAAAAATAAAAATAAAAAACAAACAAACAATTCAAATAACCATAGAACTAAAGGGTAGACATTACTCTCTTTAGGGGACATGTCCCCGTCAGAATCGCCATATGTCACACCTAAAAAAACAACCTCACGAGCACATCACACGTTTGCGGATGACTAACAGAGTCGCTACCAAATTTTATTCATTCCTAAGGAAAGGGAAAATAATGGTAAAACCCTAAGGAAAAAGGATAAGATGATCATCGCAACCAAATATGGGTTCAGGAGTCGGTTATGCGAGGGGAAGATATTAGCACCCCTCACATCCCTTGTACTCAACGGAAACCTTCTATAGTTCTAAGGTTAAAGGGTTTGCTTAAATGAATGTTTATTTTATTCAAACACTTAAAGAAGATAAATTATTTACAAAAAGAAAAAGGAAAACAAGTTTTATAATTATTGTGTTCGCCAAGGTTTCAAAACCCCGTGCCTACGTATTCTTATATGAAATAAGAAATTCTGAGCTTCGTAGTTCGTAAAGAATAAGTGCGTGTTGGTTGATTTTATAGAATAAGGTTTAAGTCGCTCTTACGTTTAAACATTGTCTTGTATGCTTGCACGATGGAGTCTTAAGTGCTCGTTTGTATTTCGTGTTGGAATGACTTAACCTTTCTTTTTTATGATTTTTTTTTTAAGTAAGTGTGCATGAGCACAAAAGAAGTTGATGTGCGGTGTTGCTTTTAGGTGTTTTGAGTTTTGCATAATTCATTGATGTGACGTGTACCAACCAATCAATTCCTGGGGATATGGTGGATGTTCATCCACCTATCCATTTATTTGTAAAAAGAATTGAATTAATTTGATTTATGAAAGAAGTTTGATTTATGCACAAGGTTATGTACTATTTACAAGTGAATGATTGAGCACTATTAGTCTAAGTGATTATGTACAAGTTTTGTCTTTTATTAATTAAATATTTTTTTAATTTTTATTTTTCATGATATTTGATTTTTTTGGGGGGATTTACTTTAATATCCTAAAGAAAATAAAAAAAAAAACATTTTTTGTATTTTTTATAATTATTAATAACAAAACTAAAAAATGAAATAGTAATAAGTGAAGAAATAAAAATAAAATAAAAAAAAAAAGAAAAGGTAAAGTTAGGGGTGCAGCTTGTGTTGAATAGGCAAAGTACGGGGTGTGGAAACAAAACCAAAAAGACCTAAGACCATCACTAAAAAAACCTAGCAATGGTAATAATAATATTAATGAAAAAAATAAAAATAAAACAAAAGAATCAAGGATGGTCAGCGCCCCCATCTTTTCTTTTCCAAATTCTCTCTCTACATATTTATATATTTCTTTTTTTAATGATTTTTTTTTTTACATAAAAAAATAAAAACATAATATACATAAATAAGTAACTTCTAAATTTAAAAAAAATAATAAAAAATAAGGTTTTATTGAGATGGTGTAGGATATTTGATGTATGGTATTGATATGGTTGTTGAAGACTATGGTGTTGTTGTTGGTGATACCAACTGTAACACCCCATACATATACGTCTAGAATAATATGCAGTGATGTTATAAATGGTACATAGAAACATGCAAAAGCATGGAAATGACAAATTAAAATCGTATACAATTCAACTGTATACAATACATTTGTCTATAATAATACACAGCGGAAAGATAAACTCTGATAAAGTCGTCATGCCATCTGCTCATCAATATCTTCAAAAGAGCCCATCTAGCAATCCTGTATACTTCTAACCTGTGCCTAAAAAATGATAATAGGATTGGGGTGAGATTTCTAAATCTCGGTGAGTTCCCCTATCTTATGGGTTCACTCGGCTCTACATGGTGCATGCAATCAAACGGATCCGCCGTGGATCCGGGGTTTTCCTCACAGTCGGGTACAAATATATAACAATGGGTAATATCGTCATTAGTAGTCCATTGACTCACCAATGAGATAGCAAAAAAATACACAATTAATCACAAGCAAGTATGCAGACCCGTACCCATGTACAAGGAATCCAGAAGTAAGTTCTACCTATCTACCTAGGTCACAATCACACCCTCGATGGGTTATCTCTTGTATCTAATCGTCAAAAGACTTGCACATGCACATCGCAAGGTGAGCCAGATGGATCCTACGTGGCATCCCATCCGTGACGAGTTTATCTGAAGTGACGTTGCCTATGTGGCGTCACAACCCCACCATATCAAGCACGCCGAGGTTTATCTGCCGTGGAAACGCCTTTCTCAGACCCACTTAGTGCCTCGCAATGGTAGCTCAGGTGCGTATGACGTACCGAGATCACACAGCAAGGTATCGACTAGAGATCACACAGCAGTAGTCGTTGTCATAGCAATCACCCCTATGCAGATGTGTTAACGTCTAGTGCAAATACGCCATAATGACTACACAAGCCCACTGGCCGATAGCCTAGTGATATTGCGTACGTGGCATCACTAGAGGTGAGTTTATCTGAAGTGATATTGCCTACATGGCATCACGACCCTGAAGGTGTGAAAAACGCAAGAAAGAGGGGGTTTGAATTGGTTTTTCAAAATAAATCGTTTCTTTAAAATAACTTTCTCTTTAAAACTTTACCCCTTTTTCTAAAGAAAAACAACTTCGTTAAACAGAGAGATATAAACACGTTATGTTTATACTAGTTCACTTGAGAACCTCTCAAGTTAATCTAGTCCACCCGCCAAGGTGATTTCGCCTCTCTCAACGAGGTCTTAATCCACTATTCAACAAAATAGTACACTGCACGAGCTACACAGCTGGTGACTAACAACAACCTCTAGAACCCACACGTTCTAGACTTCTCAAGTAATCCAACCACACAGGTCTTACTTAAGGCACAACCTCTAAGACACACGTCCTAGACTTCTCAAGAGATCTAATCACTAAGACTCTCTTAAGGAATACAACTTTAAGTTCAAATATAATGGGTTTACAGACAATTTCTTCTTATCAAGCTGATAATGTAAACAAATTTTAGATCAAGAATGACTTAAGAAAGAACAGAGTTAGAAAGTATTGTAGCAGTTCACGTGTGTGTCTTTCTTCAAGTCTTTGAGCTTCCTTTTATAGCCGAGTGAAAAGAGCCGTTGAGATGGAATCATGATAGGTAAGTAGGCTTACGGCAAGAAGCGTGAGGATATATACAAAGTCTTCTGCATGTTGCGCGTCCTGTCTATGTCAGATTGTCTTGTTTGTATTTTGCACAGTCTTAAAGAATTTTAACATTGTAATGTGGTACAGCTGTACAGTGTGGCAGGTTTTCTTGGCTTCTCAACTTCAGAGGCTTTTTGTGAGCATGAGTAAGAAGGGAAAACATTGCTCGGTTCTTGAGATTATCAAGTCTTCGAATCATCAACTTTACGCTTCCAGAATCTTCAGAACTTGTCTTCGGAACCTTGTTCTCTTAATCCACTTTCTTCATATCTTCAGATGCTTCTGATAATATTTGATTGAAGCATGAGAATCGACTTTGGGTAGGTCTTCAGAACCTTGATCAGAGAGCGTGAGGCTTCAGCATCTGGACTTCGTTCCATCAGAACCCTTGTCTTCAGATCTTCAGAACTCATACTCTTTTCCTTTCGAATCCAAGTTTTTGTGTTATCTTCGTTCAGCTCTTCTAAGTGCATAGACGAAATGTCTTTCTTTAAGCATTGCGCTGATTCTCAGGAGCATAACCTGTTTGCTAGGTTTTCACAAGTAACAACATTAGTTGTGCAAAATTGTTCATGCCAATACCCATTTGTTATCATCAAAACTTAGAGATAATATTGCAGAACCAAATTTTGTTGTCACAATCTCCCCCTTTTTGATGATGACAAAACTATGTATTTGATGGCGCAATTTTGATATATACATATATAACACAGAGAACATGGAAAAAAAGGTTTTTAGGATAGCTTATCCTTTTTATGAAGTGCTCCCCCTGAGTATTAGATTTGATTAAGGTTCTTTCTCGAGCTCCCCCTGACTTCATTAACCTTTTGAGTCTTTCTTCATCATCAGAGTTCTGAGTTATCTACACAGAAGAAAGATACAGAAAAACAATCTAATAGAGATGATAGATTTATCTGTTTGCAATGTAAGCAACATTGTTTTTCAGAGAATAACTATAAGATCAAAATTATCTCATTCATATACTTTCTCCCCCTTTTTGTCATGAATAAAAAAGATAAACACAGGGTAGTCCAAGGGTGAAAAACACAGAACTAAAACTTTTAAAAGAAAAACAGAGGTTTATTTGCTGTCAGAGGACATCTTGTCCCAAATCTTCTTCATCATGATCTGAAGAGTTTCATTGACACTATCTTGCTTGTCAAACCTTTCTCTGAAGTTCTTCTATTCAATTCTGATTTCATCAATGGCTTCTCCCAGACGCTTGATAACAGGATCAGAAGTGGAAGCAATCATAGCACTTTCTTTAGCTCTTTCAGCTTCAGCAGCTTCTTGTGCCTTTCTAGCAGCTTGCTCTTCTGCTTCTTTAGCAGCCTTTCTTCAGCTTCTTTCTGCTTGGCAGCCAGGAACTTGAGTATTTTGACTCTTGCTTCAGCTTCTGCTATCTCCTTAGCCTTTGCTAGTTCAGTAGTTATGGTTATATTTGAGAAACTTACAATTTTTGTAAGTTCCATGTCCAGCCTTTTTTGAAAACTTTGACAGGCACTCTCAAGTTCCATGAGCTTTGTGCTTGTACAAAGTTCCACTCTTAACTTAGCAAACATCACAAGTTCTTTGTCATGAAATTGACTTGTACATTCTTCAAAGGATGTTGGAGGTGGAGCATTGTAGATAACCAGAGCGAGGTTGGATTTATCAGAGTTGGTTTCAGGTGGTGGTTGCTGAGATAAGTTAATCTCAGTAGCAGCAGGTTTAGGTGGTTGTTGTTGATCAGTAGGAGAGGATACTTCTAGATTGTCATGGATTTTAGGAGAAGGAAAATTAGAAGGCTGGATTAAGGATTCAGTTATGATTTTCTGATGAAAAGCATAGGCCATTGGTGAGACAAGTATGTCTTGTTTTGTGATAGGTAAGGTTGTTGATGAATAAGGAATTTGTGGGGTTTCTGAATGAGACATTGATGGTTGTAGGTTAGATGGTTTGACACAGACTGATGGATCAGGATTGGATTTTGATGTAGTAGATAAACCTGTATTCTCGAGGATTTTTGATCTTTTACTCCTCTTCCTTTTCTGAGGCTTAGAGAATATGGTAGCATGCTTTCTTTTCTTTTTGGGAGACTCAATAAGAGTTGGTTCAGAATTCAATTGATCAGTCTTCTTAGTTTGCTCTGTTTGCTCTCATTCTTCTTCTTCATGCTTGATTTCACAAACATCATACCCTCATGCTTTTACTCCATCTAAGTATACAGCTAATTCTTCAAGTTGGTAACTTCTGTGATAGATAGGATAACCCGACACAGTGACCCTTCGTTTACTTAAATTGTCAGAGATGATGAAAGGATTCACCTTAACTTTATTGATTATTCTCATTTGCTTAAGAGATGTGGCATTTACTATTTCTCCAAGGGTTGTGGTCAGATCTTCTGTGTATTTGACTTCTGTCACCAGAGTGTCTATTATACCACTTTCATAGAAGATGTCTGAGAGCATTCTTCCAAAAGGGATGTATCTTGGTATATCATTTATGTATTCACCGGTTGTCCTGGTTTTTGTTACCATGTCTCTCAGATAGTAAAATAAGATAGAAGGTAGGCACATTCTTTCTTTGGTGATCAGATAGTAAAGCATGTATTTCTGGTTGTCATTGAAGAAATCTGCAACATGTGATGAAGGCCTAGGATTGATGCAACCAAGAATGATCTTGTGCCAGATTTTTAAGTGTGCATGCAAATCTTCTCTCTTGTACTCCTTTTTGCTCAGTTGATAGTTAGCGTAGATGATTGGGTTGATCTTCTTTTCCACAAATGAAGATTTACAGTTCATCCCATAGTCTCTCTTGTTCTTCATAAACTCCAGGTTGTAAAGATCGGCAATGGATTTTTCGGTGATGACGATCTTTCTTCCCAGGACATATGAGACAACATGGATCTTGTCACAAACAGCTTGTCTCCAAAAATCTTTTACAAGTGCTTCAAAAACTAGTCCTTTGAGCCTATCAAAGAAATTGGTCCATCCTTGAGCTTCTACTTCTTTGATCAGATTAAATCCATTTTCGGCAAGATTCTGGAAATCTATATGCGGTTCCTTTAGTACAATTAGACTCACAAGATTACAGGTGTCAGAAGCTTCTCTTTGGGTAATGCGTACTTCGTTTATTTGAGAAGAATGAGATGAAGATGAAGCGACCATTTGGTTTGTTAGAGACATTGTTGAGGATGGATCGGTTAAGGGAGCTGACAATCTCCTTGATAATGCTTCAAATTCTTGTGAGAACTTGACGGCTTCTTCTTGCATTGGGGTCATCATTTTGAAAAGATGAGCGATTTAGAGGAAGAGTAGAGATTTAGGGTTTTTGAGAGTTTTGGTGAGGAGTGAGAGTGATAGAATGTTTTGAAGAGTTGAAGAACACGAAGGTAGAAGAATGAACGTCTTTGGATTGTTCCCAAGAAGAATTAGGGGTAATCTAGGTTACGCGTGTTAACTATTCTCTAATGGAGTGAAAAGTTCTGGTATTTATGAGATTGTGAAGTATCTAAGTGGATAGATACATAAGGGAATAGGTGAATAAATGTGATAAAATTGAGTCAATCTCGAGAAAAACGTTGTTCGTTCAATTTGAATAATTAAAGTGACTTAATTTTATTTAAATCACATGCAAAAATAATTTTCCGAATATATGACATGTCATATATTTATCAGAACTTGAGATGCGTTAAGAAAAAGGTTCTGATGATTTGAAAATACTTTCCTTCTGACTAAACACATGAGGTTCTGAAAATGTTTTTATTCTGAACAGTATTCCATATTCAGATGTTTTAAAATGATTAGAAATCTATCTTCAGCTAAGGGTTTTGTAAAAATGTCAGCCCACTGATGGTCTGTATCAATGAATTTTAAGCATAGAGTTCCCTTCTGAACATAGTCCCTAATAAAATGATGTTTTATTTCAATGTGTTTAGCCCTAGAATGCAAAATTGGATTTTTACTTAAGCAAATAGTAGCAGCATTATCACAGAAGATAGGAATGTTACTCTCATATATCTGATAGTCTTCAAGCTGATTTTTCATCCATAGAATTTGAGTGCTGCATAGGGAAGCTGATATGTATTCTGCTTCTGCTGTTGAGAGAGCAATTGTAGATTGTCTCTTGCTTGACCATGAGATTAGGTTGCTTCCTAAGAACTGACATTTCCCCGATGTGCTCTTTCTGTCTAATCTGTCTCCGGCATAATCTGCATCGCAGTAACCAGAAAGAGTATACTCTGATGTTTTCTCATACATCAGGCCAAGGTTAGTTGTTCCTTTCAGATACCTTAGAATTCGCTTGACAGTGGTTAGATGTGATTCTCTTGGATCTGATTGGAATCTAGCACAAAGATGTACACTGAATAATATATAAGGTCTTGAAGCAGTTAGATATAAGAGAGAACCTATCATACCACGATAGATTTTTTGACAAACCTTAACTCCTGTTTCTTCTTTTCCCATGACACAAGTTGGATGCATTGGTGTTTAAGCAATGTTGCAATCCGTCATATTGAACTTCTTCAGAAGTTCTTTTGTGTACTTGGTTTGATGGATGTAAGTGGCCTCTGATCTTTGATCAATCTGAATTCCAAGGAAGAACTTCAGTTCTCCCATGAGGCTCATTTCAAATTCGGCCTGCATTAACTTTGAAAATTCTTCACATAGAGAAGAGTTAGCAGAACCAAAAATAATGTCATCAACATAGATTTGAATAATAAGGATGTCATTCTTATATGTTTTGCAGAAAAGAGTTGTGTCAACCTTTCCTCTGGTGAAATTGTTTTCTAATAAAAATTTGCTCAATCTATCGTACCAAGCTCTGGGAGCTTGCTTTAAACCATAGAGTGATTTTCTAAGTTTAAAAACAAAGTCAGATTTTTCTGAATTTTCATAACCAGGAGGTTGTTTGACATAAACTTCTTCTGATATATAACCATTTAAGAATGCACTCTTAACATCCATTTGATATAGAGTGATGTTATGATTTACTGAAAAGGATATTAGTAAACGTATTTCTTCAAGTCTAGCAACTGGAGCAAATGTTTCGTTGTAGTCAATTCCTTCTTGTTGACTGTATCCTTGAGCAACAAGTCGTGCTTTGTTTCTGACAACTTCTCCCTTTTCATTTAGCTTGTTCCTAAATACCCACTTAGTTCCTATTACATGAACATTCTTAGGTATAGGAACTAGATCCCAAACATCATTTTTGGAGAACTGGTTAAGTTCTTCTTCCATAGCCAGAACCCAGTCTTTGTCCAAGAGGGCTTCTTCAATTGTAGCTGGTTCTATCAATGATACTAGTCCTACAAGTGTTTCTTCTGATGGTCTAAAGGTTGATCTGGTTCTGATAGGAGCATCTTTATTACCCAGAATTATTTCCTCAGGATGGGATGTGGACAGTCTTCTTCTTCGTTGAGACGGGGTATTTAGAGTTACTTCAGTGGTTTCTGGTGTAGGATCTTGTTGTTCTTTAACTTCATCTGTCCTTTCCTTAGGTTCGAAGAATCTGATTTCCAAATCTGCAAGTTTCTCAACTAGCTCTGACTTTTCTGAGTCAGGCTTGTCATTGAATCTAACATGAATAGATTCCTCCATAATTCTTTATTCTGTGTTGTAGACTCTGTAGCCTTTCGAGCGTTCAGAGTATCCCAACAATAGACATTTCTGTGCTTTGGAATCGAACTTGCTAAGATTCTCTTTAGTGTTAAGCATAAAATAGACACATCCAAATGGATGAAAATATTTAATGTTGGGTAATTTATTCTTCCACAATTCATATGGAGTTTTATTCAAGATAGGTCGTATAGAGATTCTATTTTGAATATAACATGTTGTGTTAATTGCTTCTTCCCAGAAGTGCTTAGCTATGTCAGTTTCTTGGATCATGGTGCGAGCCATTTCTTGTAAAGTCTGATTCTTTCTTTCTACAACTCCGTTTTGTTGTGGAGTTCTAGGGCAAGAAAAATTGTGAGATATTCCATGTGAATCAAAAAGTTCTTCAAAGATTTTATTTTCAAATTCTCCACCATGATCACTTTTGAATCTGACTATTTTACAATTTTTCTCATTTTGTACTTGAGTGCAGAAGGAAGCAAATACAGAATGTGATTCATCCTTGTGTTTTAAGAATTTTACCTATGTCCATCTGCTGTAGTCATCAACGATGACTAGTCCATATTTCTTACCATTGAGAGAGGCCGTTTTTACCGGGCCAAATAGATCAATGTGAAGAAGTTCCAACGGTCTAGAGGTGGAAACAACATTTTTTACTTTGAAAGAGGTTTTTGAAAGCTTTCCTTTCTGACATGCTTCACAAAGAGCGTCCGACGAATATTTCAGATTTGGCAGGCCTCTAACAAGACCAAGATTGTTAAGCTGAGAGATTCTTCTCAAACTGACATGGCCAAGATGTCTGTGCCAGACCCACTGCTCTTCGTTTACAGAAAGAAGACATTTTACATTTTGATGTTTTAAATAAGATAATTTAATTTTGTAAGTGTTGTTTTTCCTCTTTCCGTTGAATAGGACAGATCCATCCTTCTGACTTACAGCTTTACAAGACGTTTGATTAAAAATGAGATCATAGCCACTATCGCTAAGTTGACTTATTGACAACAGATTATGCATTAGACCTTCTACTAATAAAACATTCTTAATGGAAGGAAGCTTACCATTTCCAACAGTTCCGGAGCCAATGATTCTTCCTTTCTGATTTCCTCCGAAACCGACGACGCCTCCAGGCTTAAGTTTTAGATCTTAAGCCTTTCTCCCGTCATGTGTCGCGAGCATCCACTGTCCAGGTACCATGACTGGTGTTTCAATGGAGCTATTAAGGATATCTGCAACATAGATTATCTTGTTTTTAGGTACCCATTTTGTGGGTCCTTTCACATTAGTTTTTCTAAAGGTTCTGATCCCTTTAGATTTCCTTACGTTAGCAAACCGGTGTGGAGTTTGTACATAGTGTTCGTGTTTAGGATATTTGTTTAGTGTGTGTGTATTTTTGTAATCCTAGTGTTTGAGACTTTTAGTTCTGAATGCTTAAGGCCAGTACCAGAGGGAATAAACTATTTGGACAGAGGTATTATTTTGATGTTTTTGGTTTCATCATATGGTTGAGATGGTCCTGAATATCCTAGACCTCTACTGCCATTTCTACTGACTCCATAGATTAGTGAAGCCATTTTGCTTCTATCTACGCTTTTGGCAAGAAAGTTTTTAAATGCGTTATCATATTTGTCTTCTTCACTAGTGTTAGTTGAGTTTGAAACAATCTCTTCTTCTAACTTAGATAATTTACATTTCAGGACAGTGTTTGAGTTTTCTAAGACAAATATTTTCTCATTTTGTTCAGAAATGGTTTTCTTGTTTTTAGTAAGATCTTCTGAAGAGACTATAAAATTTTTTTTCAAGATTTTGAATTTGCTTTGAAGGCTTTGATATCTTTTTATAAGTTCAGTTAATCCTAATTCAAGTTCAGAATGTGATAAGGAGGAAAATACCTCTCTTTCATCGTCGGAGTCTGATAGTTCTTCCTCTGACGAGTTGCTTTTGGTTTCTGCCATGAATGCCATGTTGACCCGACCTTCATAAGCATCATCTTCAGATTCTGAATCATCCCAGGTTGCCATGAGACCCTTTTTGGCTTTCCTAGGTCTTTCTTCTTTCTTGGCCTTTGGACAGTCATTTTTGAGATGTCCAGGTTCTTTGCATTCAAAGCACGTAACATCTTTTCCATAGTTTCTTCTTTGACCAGATGTAGATTCGAATCTTCTCCTTGGTCCTTTGAACTTGTTCCTTCTGTATTTCCAAAGTTGACTTATCTTTCTTGATATGAGTGATATATCATCTTCTTCTGAATCTTCTTCAGATTCTTTCATTTCTTCTTCTGCTTGATACGCCTTCTTCTTTTCTGGCTTTTCCTTCAGTGCAATGGATTTGTTTTTCTTTTGAGGTTCATCTCCTTGAAGCTATATTTCATGACTTCTTAAAGAACTGATAAGGTCTTCAATACTGATACTATTCAAGTCCTTTGTAAGTTTCAAGGCAGTCACCATTGGTCTCCATTTGGCCGGAAGACTTCTGATGATTTTCTTGACATGATCAACAGTAGAATAGCCTTTGTTCAGAACTCTGAGTCCGGCAATAAGCATTTGAAACCTTGAAAACATGGTTTCAACAGACTCATCATCTTCCATTTTGAAGACTTCGTATTTTTGGATTAGCGCAAGAGCCTTTGTCTCCTTGACTTGAGCATTTCCTTCGTGAGTCATAAGAAGAGAGTCAAAGATGGACTTTGCAGTTTCTTTGTTTGTGATTTTCTCATACTCGGTATAAGAAATTGCGTTCAACAAAATGGTTCTTGCTTTGTGATGATTTTTGTAAGTTTTCTTTTGAGCATCTGTAAACTCACTTCTTTCAATCTTTTTACCTACAGAATCTACAGGATGACTATAGCCATCAAGTACTAGATCCCATAGATCTAGGTCAAATGATAAGAAATAACTTTCAATTCTATCTTTCCAATAATCAAACTTTTCGCCATCAAAGATAGGAGGTTTTGTAGTGTAAGATTCTCATTCAATAACATTTTTTTTAGAAGTTGTTGTTGGTGGTGTAGTCATTGTTTTTCACACTTGGATCGGTACAGAACACTGTTAAGTGCTTGATAAAAAATTCAATCTTTTTATCACCTCAGAACCGGAGCCCTGATGCCAATTGAAGGTGTGAAAAATGCAAGAAAAGGGGGGGGGGGGGGTTAATTGGTCTTTCAAAATAAATCGTTTCTTTAAAATAACTTTCTCTTTAAAACTTTACCCCTTTTTCTAAAGAAAAACAACTTCGTTAAACAGAGAGATATAAACACGTTATGTTTATACTAGTTCACTTGAGAACCTCTCAAGTTAATCTAGTCCACCCGCCAAGGTGATTTCGCCTCTCTCAACGAGGTCTTAATCCACTATTCAACAAAATAGTACACTGCACGAGCTACACAGCTGGTGACTAACAACAACCTCTAGAACCCACACGTTCTAGACTTCTCAAGTAATCCAACCACACAGGTCTTACTTAAGGCACAACCCCTAAGACACACGTCCTAGACTTCTCAAGAGATCTAATCACTAAGACTCTCTTAAGGAATACAACTTTAAGTTCAAATATAATGGGTTTACAGACAATTGCTTCTTATTAAGCTGATAATGTAAACAAATTTTAGATCAAGAATGACTTAAGAAAGAACAGAGTTAGAAAGTATTGTAGCAGTTCGCGTGTGTGTCTTTCTTCAAGTCTTTGAGCTTCCTTTTATAGCCGAGTGAAAAGAGCCGTTGAGATGGAATCATGATTGCTAAGTAGGCTTACGGCTAGAAGCATGAGGACAGGTGCAAAGTCTTCTGCATGTTGCGCGTCCTGTCTGTGTCAGATTGTCTTGTTTGTATTTCGCACAGTCTTCAAGAATTTTAACGTTGTAATGTGGTATAGTTGTACAGTGTGGCTGGTTTTCTTGGCTTCTCAACTTCAGAGGATTTTTGTGAGCATGAGTAAGAAGGGAAAACATTGCTCGGTTCTTGAGATTATCAAGTCTTCGAATCATCAGCTCTGCGCTTCCAGAATCTTCAGAACTTGTCTTCAGAACCTTGTTCTCTTAATCCAGTTTCTTCATATCTTCAGAGGCTTCTGATAATATTTGATTGAAGCATGATAGTCGACTTTGGGTAGGTTTTCAGAACCTTGATCAGAGAGCGTGAGGCTTCAGCATCAAGACTTCGTTCCATTAGAACCCTTGTCTTCAGATCTTCAGAACTCATACTTTTTTCCTTTTGAATCCAAGTCTTTTGTGTTATCTTCGTTCAGCTCTTCTAAGTGCATAGACGAAATGTCTTTCTTTAAGCATTGCGCTGATTCTCAGGAGCATAACCTGTTTGCTAGGTTCTCACAAGTAACAACATTAGTTGTGCAAAATTGTTCATGCCAATACCCATTTGTTATCATCAAAACTTAGAGATAATATTGCAGAACCAAATCTTGTTCTCACAGACCCCACCATACCAAGCACGCCGAGGTTTATCTGCCGTGGAGATACCTTTTTTAGACCCACTTAGCGCCTCGCAATGGTAGCTCAGGTGTGTATGACGTACCGAGATCACACAGCAGGGTACCGACTAGAGATTACACAGTAGTAATCATTGTCATATTAATTTACCACCTAGTAGCATAGGCCTACTTCGATTCAAGCATACATCATAATCACATGAACATCAAGCCACACGGGCAAACACCTCTGAACGTTCAATTGGAACGAACGAGATCAACCATCAAATGATCACATCATAGCACATTCAACATAATGCATTCCATTAAGCATTACAACAATTGCATAAGTGATCATAACCAGGTAATTTATCAACATAATGCATTTATTAAGCATACACACATACATGTAGCATAAGTGATCATATTAAGCCATGAGTCAATCCAATATACATCACATTAATCTCATATGAAATGTTCATAACAAGTCATACATATTAGCACATCACTAGTGCCCTTACTCATTGGCCTAAGCTCATTACTAACAATTACTCATCCATAATCTTAACACAAACATGATTCCTCCTAATACGTATGCGATACATGTTAGAGTATCATATTTGACCTATTTAGTATTGGTTTATACTTAGGTTTTCACCTCACCATCATTTAGAGCATTGAAATACCTTTCCAACGCTTCGAACGGGGACCTAATCGGACTTACGGATCAAAAGTTATGAGGAAAACAAAATCTGACATATTGGAAAAATTTTGCAACACTCGGGTCCGTACGCGTCGAGTCTTGAGTCGACTCAAACTGCGCAGATTTTGTTAAAAACTCAGTTTTCGACCGTTAAATGCCTTCTGGACCTCCTATTTCAATTCCGAAAAAAGCCCCTGTCTCAGAATTCAATAAACTACGATATTTTCACAATTAGAAGTCCATCCTACCCGTTTACCAAAATAATAATGAGGTTATCAGACATGGGAAGGTTAGGTTTTTCAATCAACTCAAAGCTCAATCTAACCATACCCAATCGTCAAAGATCATGAGTTTATCATTCTCATGTACCTAATGATCCAAAACCACATATCACAAACATAATATTCATCATAGGATCATACTTTCATCAATTGATCAAACATGCAAACATAGTTCTCATTCTAAACCCAATCATACAATTATCATCAAACATGCAATTTAATCCCTATCCTACCCAAGTATCTAACTATGGAACTCACCTTGTATCAATGGAGATTAAGATGACATCCATGCTGTAATTGAGCTCCCATCTTGGTCAAAATTCCACTTTCAACATCATCAATCCCTTAACCCTCTCTTTCCCCATTTCTAGCAAGAATCATGAAACTTCAAATGGGGTTTTCTCCTTCAATACAGACATGCAAGCAACGAAATTTATATGCAAAACGTAGATAATTTTGTAAGCTTTCAAAAAAGTCCGTAATCAGCTCAATCGGAGTTACGAGTGAAACGTTCTTACCTGATTTATGAGAGCTGTCCAAAGTGTGCAAAAATGAAACATGAAGATGATGAATATAAGCTCTTCCTCTTCTATCTTGTTATATGTCCCTTATCTCATTCCATGGGCCAAACAAACCCTTATGATAGTCACTTACTTGACACAAAGACCATAATACCCTTCAACTGTGAAATATTTATCGGTTTTCCATTTGGTTAACTTCTAACCAAAAATTCCTTTGATTCCAACCAAGTCCACTAATTCTTCTTAGCACTAATAATACTCAATTAATTAGAACAAGACCAATATGCCCTCTAATTACCATTTACCGATTTAAATGACGATTATCGGTGTCGGAGAATTGGGGTATTACATTCTCCCCCCCTTAAATAGAATTCGCCCTCGAATTCCTTCCAATCACCATGGAAACAACTCTTCATATCTTCTTCCAACGAGAGGATGAGATGTTCCTTATATTCCTGCTTGGGTAACCATGCTATTCTGTCTGAATATTATTCCATCTAAAAAAACACCACTTGCCAATACACTTGTGTTCTAACATCCTTGACTGGAAACCTTAGTTCTCACCCAACACATCTTTTCTGATACTCCGTCTCGACGTCCAAGATCCCTGACCTATACTTCTTCACATAGAATCTTTGTAACTTCGGAATCTCTGGTAATCCACTCTGGTTGGATATCTCTCATCCTCAATGTTTGCTAAACTCATCCTGGCTCAATATCTGCCATTGATTCTTCACTCTTTTCCTTGGTTTCTTGTGATACCTCAAATCCATACATTGTAATACAGAATGCTTGTTGAATTCCTTGGTCCTGACTTCTAATTTCCAGATGCTCAAATTGACTTGCTCCAAGTCCACCGCCTTCGCACAACAAAACTCTTACTTCGATCCTTCTCTTAGTCTTAGACAACATAACTGCCATCACAAGCTACAAAGGGATACAATTCCACAACTACATTCTTGATATCCAACAACCGCTCACAAAGCTCTGCCGACGAAAAGTGAATTCTAATAGTTTACCTATAACCATCGTCTAAGTCTTCATGCACGCTCATAAGTGCACAAGACACATAGCCACAATGAGTCTACATCAATTAAAATCCTTTACTTGCCTTCGTTATTCCAATGGTCACGATACTCTGTCTAACCCTTGATACTCACAAGTTCAACCGTTGACCCACGAATATCTGATCGCACATCAACCATGAAGTCTCCCCTTTAGTTGGTCCATCAACCATATCTCTCTAGATTATGGTGGATCCTTGAGAGATTGAGACGAACAAAAAATTGCTTCGATGAGTTTCTCTTAGGAAGATACATCTACTCCAACACTATTGTACAAGTAGTCTTCTCACACCTATTATAGGTTTATCAGGTTCTTCCTTTATCCGTTGCGCTACTCTGATCTCAACCGGTCACATACTTCTTGAAATCCTCTGAATCACACTACGCCCACTATCCACTTAGTCCCATTACTCTAATACACTCTTTCCCTTAATAGAAATAGTTCATTCTCGACATTCGTCCAGTTACGATACGCGCTAGAATCTTAAACGCATTCATCAACAACTACCCCTCGAGGCTGAGCAATTTCCAAAATCAAGTCACTAACTATTCCATCATTTCGAGTTAGATTCTTTTGAACACAACTTGGTCATATACTTCGGTTCCAGAACGTCTAAAGCAGAACACTCACTGAATAAGAGTTCGTCTTACCTTACCGACTTCTACATCGCACAACTCCTACGATGACTCGGCCAAATTTTCCATAACTTCTTTCCAATCATACGGCTCCGTACTGTTGGTGTGACAACACCTCTAATAATTCATGTGATTTAGTCGATATAACAATCTTTTCACAATCGAACTTCATTCAAACAGTCATCTAATGCCTTTTCCGTTTCCTAATCCGACACTAAACTGACTTCCTCGGTTGAATCCCCAATGCAACGTTTCTAATGGCTAGAGTGTAGTTACAATGCAAGGAATCATACTTCGTGCATTGGAAAAAAATTTTCCTTTGAAATTCCTCGACACTCCCAAACCGGGTATGCTTCTACTTTACCGAGGGTTATGGATACTCCTCCAGATACTTCTAACGTTGAGTTAACCAAATACACTCCATCTGTTCCAACAGGGGTCACCACGTCAAATAATAGCCACACAATGTGTTGGACATGATAAATGGTTCACACATACATCCTATCTTAGACACTACACATAAAGGTTCATCAATACTCTGACGGGACACAAAACATCTACGATGTAGAATCTGAAGTTACTCACTCAGTCACGACTACCCAAGGTCTCGTCATAATGGTATCATCAGAATCTAATCCATCTTATTGTCACCCGCTTGCTTGATCCTCAATCATTGAGTGTGACATATGGATCTTCCATCCATATACCTTATGAGAATTCGAATCCGCATCTTACAAGTACCAATTCAAAATCTAACCTTGAGTTCCAGATTAACACTGTCCTACATCTGTCGGGAAAGGACGACTCACGCGTCTCGTGCACAATAGCGATACTGCGGTGTTATACCTGTCTGGTAGTACTAACCATGGTGGTCCAACTCCGAGGCCATGTATTCAAGTAACCTACCCAGTAGCGTATAACGATCTCCACCCATATCATATAGTCACGACCGACAACAACCGGACAGGTCTCCACAGAGGTCACTGCCCTTCTAGTCTCTTTTTTTTTCAGTCCCACTCTTAAGGGTACACCACGTTTAAGGTTTACTCCCTTTGAATGTATCAAGATAGATCTGAATTTGTAGAAATCCAGTGTGATTTGCTATACCAAGTGTGTATCACCCACACAGGGCGCGCACGGGAGATTCCAATAATAGCTTCCACTATAAAGGAATATTGTGGCTCTAAAAAACAACTACATACTGCGGCCAACCCGCCGATGCTTTATATAGCCGCTAGTTCCATTCACCTAATTACCCAACACTTAGCATAAATCTATGGCCTCACTCGGTATTAGATGAATCACAACTAGCAGGAAACCTGGCTTACTGCACTCTGCGTATCCATCCACTTAACTAACGTCTAATGCAGTTCTAAGACTTGGGCATGTCAGAATAATCAAGGAGACACAGTATTCCTTTTCACTAACTAGGTACAGAAGAATTCTTCAATAGAAAAAATCACAACCTTCACAAGTACTTCTGATCCTTCTCCGGGTCACTTCCCATTGCTTTGAGTATACCTGAATAGGATCAGGGTCTAGCACTTCATCAGTATCAAACACGTGTCCTAAAAGGTATTATAACGCCTACTTCCCACTAATTAGAGAAACTTAAGAAGGTTCAGACTCTCTAACTACACTTCCCAGAAGTTTCTTCATCCAACAGGTTCCCAAGTTACATCCATCACAGGCAACCACAATTGATTAGTGAATACTACTGACTTCAAGCTCATCAATTCCGCAGAATCCCTTGCTACTCCATCATAACTTCCCATTGTCTTACTCTTACCCTGAAAGTTGGGGTTATCAACTATTCCGTGTCAAACACTTCATTCACACCTGACACTCCCAATATTCCATTACTTAGTCGGCTTCTACTACTTTAGCTCGAGTCATTTCGGATCTTACGCATCCTCGTGGTGGCTCCGCCGCGATCCCATCCATCACGTACACAGTCAGTGAGTTGATCAGGCTCATCAACTAAATACTATGACAGTAGAAATTAAGCTAGCAACACACACATATGAGGGAGAAGAGAATTGCTAGTGATGTTTCATGGCAAAGCCGAGAATCGACCTTCTCTGATACCAACTGTAACACCCCATACATATACGTCTAGAATAATATGCAGTGATGTTATAAATGGTACATAGAAACATGCAAAAGCATGGAAATGACAAATTAAAATCGTATACAATTCAACTCCTCAGATACAAATGTATACAATACATTTGTCTATAATAATACACAGCGAAAAGATAAACTCTGATAAAGTCATCATGTCATCTGCTCATCAATATCTTCAAAATAGCCCATCTAATAATCCTGTATACTTCTAACCTGTGCCCGAAAAATGATAACAGGATTGGGGTGATATTACTAAATCTCAGTGAGTTCCCCTATCTTATGGGTTCACTCGGCTCTACATGGTGCATGCAATCAAACAGATCCGCCGTGGATCCGGGTTTTTCCTCACAGTCGGGTACAAATATACAACAATGGGTAATATCCTCATTAGTAGTCCCTTGACTCACCAATGAGATAGAAAAAAATACACAAGCAAGTATGCAGACCCGTACCCGTGTACGAGGAATCCAGAAGTAAGTTCTACCTATCTACCTAGGTCACAATCACACCCTCGGTGGGTTACCTCTTGTGTCTAATCGTCAAAAGACTTGCACATGCACATCGCAAGGTGAGCCAGATGGATCCTACGTGGCATCCCATCCGTGATGAGTTTATCTGAAGTGACGTTGCCTATGTGGCGTCACAACCCCACCATACCAAGCACGCTGAGGTTTATCTGCCGTGGAAACGCCTTTCTCAGACCCACTTAGCGCCTCGCAATGGTAGCTCAGGTGCGTATAACCTACCGAGATCACACAGCAGGGTACCGACTCGAGATCACACAGCAGTAGTCGTTGTCATAGCAATCACCCCTACACAGATGTGTTAACGTCTACTGCAAATACGCCATAATGACTACACAAGCCCATTGGGCGATAGCCTAGTGATATTGCCTACGTGGCATCACTAGAGGTGAGTTTATCTGAAATGATATTGCCTACATGGCATCACGACCCCACCATACCAAGCACGCCGAGGTTTATCTACCGTGGAAACTCCTTTTTTAGACCCACTTAGCGCCTCGCAATGGTAGCTCAGGTGTGTATGGCGTACCGAGATCACACAGCAGGGTACCGACTAGAGATCACACAGCAGTAGTCATTGTCATATTAATTTACCACCTAGTAGCATAGGCCTACTTCGATTCAAGCATACATCATAATCACATGAACATCAAGCCACACAGGCAAACACCTCCGAACGTTCAACCGGAACGAACGGGATCAACCATCAAATGATCACATCATAGCATATTCAACATAATGCATTCCATTAAGCATTACAACAATTGCATAAGTGATCATAAACAGGTAATTTATCAACATAATGCATTTATTAAGCATACACACATACATGTAGCATAAGTGATCATATTAAGCCATGAGTCAATCCAATATACATCACATTAATCTCATATGCAATGTTCATAACAAGTCATACATATTAGCACATCACTAGTGCCCTTACTCATTGGCCTAAGCTCATTACATAACAATTACTCATCCATAATCTTAACACAAACATGATTCCTCCTAATCCGTATGCGATACATGTTAGAGTATCATATTTGAGCTATTTAGTATTAGGTTATACTTAGGTTTTCACCTCACCATCATTTAGAGCATTGAAAGACCTTTCCAACGCTTCGAACGGGGACCCAATCGGACTTACGGATCAAAAGTTATGAGGAAAACAAAATCTGACATATTGGAAAAATTCTGCAACACTCGGGTCCGTACGCGTCGAGTCTTGAGTCGACGCAAAGTCCTTTAGGTCGAGTCAAACTGCGCAGATTTTGTTAAAAACTCAGTTTTCGACTGTTAAATGCCTTCTAGACCTCCGATTTCGATTCTATATTTTCATAGTTAGAAGTTCATCCTACCCGTTTACCAAAATAATAATGAGGTTATCAGACATGAGAAGGTTAGGTTTTTCAATCAAACAACTCAAAGCTCAATCTAACCATACCCAATCGTCAAGGATCATGAGTTTATCATTCTCATGTACCCAATGATCCAAAACCACATATCACAAACATAATATTCATCATAAGATCATACTTTCATCAATTGATCAAACATGAAAACATAGTTCTCATTCTAAACCCAATCATACAATTATCATCAAACATCCAATTTAATCCCTATCCTACCCAAGTATCTAACTATGGAACTCACCTTGTATCAATGGATATTAAGATGACATCCATGCTGCAATTGAGCTTCCATCTTGGTCAAAATTCCACTTTCAACGTCATCAATCCCGTAACCCTCTCTTTCCCCATTTCCAGCAAGAATCATGAAACTTCAAATGGGTTTTTCTCCTTCAATACAAACATGCAAGCAACGAAATTTATATGCAAAATGTAGGTAATTTCGTAAGCTTTCCAAAAAGTCCGGAATCAGCTCAATCGGAGTTACGAGTGAAAAGTTCTTACCTGATTTATGAGAGCTGTTCAAAGTGTGCGAAAATGAAACATGAAGATGATGAATATAAGCTCTTCCTCTTCTATCTTGTTATATGTCCCTTATCTCATTCCATGGGCCAAACAAACCCTTATGATAGTCACTTACTTGACACAAAGACCATAATACCCTTCAACTATGAAATATTTACCGGTTTTCCATTTGGTTAACTTCTAACCAAAAATTCCTTTGATTCCAACCAAGTCCACTAATTCTTCTTAGCACTAATAATACTCAATTTATTGGAACAAGACCAATATGCCCTCTAATCACCATTTACCGATTTAAATAACGATTTTCGGTGTCGGAGAATCGGGGTATTACAACTCTAGAGAAAAAAATAGGGTTTCTTTTGTGTGTTAGAAATTATGAGTAATTGTGTGAGAATTAGAGCTGTCAAAATGGGCTTCCCGGCCCTAAACGGGCTGGCCCTGATGCGCTTATACTTTTTAGGGCTGGGCCAAAAAAACCTGTTTCTAATATGGGCTCGAAAATTACTACCCGAGTCCGGCCCTAGATGGGCTTCGGGCTACCCGACCCTAAATGGGACTTTTTAATACAAAAATAAAAATAAAAATGTCATAATATTTATTATAAATAAAATTAAAAATTATATTATTTTAAACATAATAAATTTTTATAATACATTTTTAAGTACTATATTGTTTTTTTATCAATACTATAATGTGTTTTTAAATACAATACATGTCTAAATTGTATAAAATAATACTCGAATATTTAACATAAGGAAAACTAATAGAATACGAGAAAAGAGTATTAATTATATTAATGTAAAATATTTAAAAGATATACATTGAATAGAATATATATATAAAATTTAGTGAGGTGAGAAAAATCAATGTGTTATTTTGGAGTAAGATAATATACGTATTAGTATAATTTTTTAAAATTTATAGTGATATGAGCCTAATGGGCTACCCACGGCCCATATGGGCTAGCCCTAATGGGTAGCCGGCTTTTTAGGGCTGGGCTAAAAAGGCCCTAAAAAATATGAGCTCTAATTTTAAGGCCCAAGCCCTATGATTATGCGGGCCTGGTGGGCCGGCCCATGTGGGCTAGCCCATTTTGACGGCTTTAGTGAAAATGACTTTTTCAATGAGAAAAGATGTATGAGAGATTTTTTTAGGGGAATTTTGATGTAGAATTATGTGAAAAATGTTGGTTTATTTAGAGTGCAAATTAGGTTAAATGTAAAGAGGTTAAATGAAAAGGGAAACATAATCAAATGTAATCAAACAATTAACAAGATCAAAATCAATCAACATATTTGATTTGTTTCTTTGCCAAATTAAAAAAGATTACACCAAAAGTTTTCCAAAATTCTTACTTGTTCCATAAAAATAGAATTAAAATCTTTTGACACTTTTGATTTTTTTTTTTTGACATTATTAAAATAAAATAAAAGATATGTTGGTAGAATTTAGGATATGACACTAATATATGGACAAATAAATTACTTCTACTTAAAAACATTTTAATCTCATATTTTTAAGAAAATGAAATCCTTTTAGACTTTGTACAACATAAATCGATAATATCTTAATTTTGGCATAAAATCTTATTAATTTATTATGTTGTGAGCACTTAAATATAAATATAAAAATATTTTTATTTGAAAATTTAAGCAATTACAATATTTAATGTCAAATTAGTTTAAGAATATTTGTAATAGCATAACTAAGTTGTGAGTGTGTACCATTGAGAAAAAAGAATATAAACATAAATAAGAAAATATAACCACGATATATCTGTGAATTCTAAATAAAAAATAATTATTCTTTGATAAATAGAGATAATAATAGGGTAAATCAAAAGTAAATAAATAAAATTGAGATCAATTAAGAGTATGCATTGCTTCAATTAAACTATTGGAAACAAACATTAAAACCTAATATGTAACATGGTCTCAAATTATTCATCTATGCATGTATAATATTTCAAAAGCAAAAAACTTATTCTAACAAGCAAAATAAAAGAATATAACTTCAATGCAATTTAAAACTCTTGAGATTTTACTAATAATTTTCTAAGGATTTGAAATTTCCCCACAAAGAAAGGAAATAGTTGTTCTATATATCAAATTCCATCTAGTTGAAAATTTAAGATTATTAATTTTATCTAGATTCTCTAAAACAAGAACCTTAACATCCCATGACGGTACAATTATACACGAAGCTCCCTGATTGAATAATTGCAAGAGAATTCCAATGAGGAGCCCCTTCATCATCATCTGCTATCCAAGCATTAACTTCTGTTACCATTCCACCATGAATACTAGGTCCTCCAATAACAACTAGCTTATCTCCACATGATCTAAAAGCCATTCCCCATCCATTTAATGAGGTTGCTCTCCCAGGAAGGCTTCCAATAGTAACCCATGATTTTTTATCCTTAACATATCTTTTTACTTCTTGTTTGGCATAATCAGCAGCATACAATACATTTTTTACAACTGCAATCAAAGGAGGTGCCTCACCTTTCACACCGTCTCCTTCGTGACGCGGAGGGCACATATTAGGTATTATGCGCCATTCTCTTGTCTCCAGATCAAACTCTTCACCACATGTTAGTTGTGTTATTTTATCAACTCCAACCCCACCAAGGACATAGAATTTTCCATCTATAAACACAGCAGAACACATTTTTCTTGCTATGGTCATGTCTGGAAGAATCTCCCATGTTCCAGAATTTGAGTTATAGAGCTCAGAAGTTCTCATAATATTTCCATCTTTATCACAGCCACCAGCTAATATTGCAATTTCTCCTAAACTCGCAGATCCAAATAAGCATCTAGGAGTATTCATGTTCTCCCCCTTTAACCATGAATTTGTTAAAATGCTATATTTATAAATGGAAGGACCATTTATTTCCCTTCCAAAAATAAGAAGCTCAGTACCAACAGCTAATGACTCCTTGTCTGAAAGCCTAAAATAATCACTGGAAGTAATTCTAGGCAATTGCATCAACCGATTACGATTTGGATCAAAGGCCTCCCATGTAGAGACGTCACAAGAAAAGTAAACCCAATGTTCAATTATGCCCATTTTTTGCCTCCGTTGATACAATTCTCCTGTCTTAATGAGTGATCGAAAACCTCGGTTCAATGCAGCAATCGAGCCATAATCAGACCTTGACAATCGAAGAAGACAATGGATCGATGTATCACGGTTGAGTAGGTGAATAAGAAAACTTGAGACACCTGTATGATTTTCCATATTCTTCAATTTTCCCCTTTCATTGGAATCATCTAGAATTTCACCTGACGTTATCGACATACCTTTATATTTTTTTACTTCCCTGAGAATCAACAAAATATAATTGAAATAATTCCACTTTTATATATTTATAATAAATATAGGGATCACTATGCACACAAAATCCAACACATTCAAAAGCAGATTATAGAAGTTGATATGAACATATAATTGGAAATACTAGCTCATCCAAAAACAACAATCAAAATATAAATAAGAATAAGAAACGAGCTACAATGTCCCAAAAGTAAATATTTTTCAAAATTAAACATCACAAGCAATCCATAGTAAAAGTTCAAATAAGAAAAATAATAATTTTTTAAAAAGAACTAATAGATAAACAAAATTTGATCAAATTATGGAGATTTGAATCCTCTGCGACGTTTTCTCTACAGATCTTCTCAATGCTTTTTATATTTCTATCTCGCTCACCCCCATCATTTTATTCATAATTTTTAGTTTCTCTCTCCCCACATTTACAAAATTATAGTAGTATTAGGCGACATGCATACCTAATTCATAGACAAAAACACTAAATAAAAAACGAAAACACATATAATTTTCACGGTTATGAATCTCATATGTTTTTTTTCTATTTCAAATAATGTTTCCTAAAATTATAGAGGAAAAGTAAGAAAAAATATTCAGATATAAGAAAGAGATAAAAATTACGAATTTTAAACACTTGTAGTTCTCTTGCACCTTTCTTTTTCTGTGGACTTCTTCATTTTGTGCGAGTGCAGAATCTCTGTGATTAATAGTATTAGGTGTTAGGGATTTTTGAAAGAGCTCGTGGTGTTTGTGGCACCAATGTGTTTATTTATAGTAGAGAAAATAATATAAAAAAATCAAATAATAACAATTTTACTGTACATAATAAAAATTAAAATAATAATAATATGGTGAGTGGGGTAGCTCAACTGGTATATTCTATTTGAATTAAATGAGTGTAAACTACTGGTTTAGAGGTTCAATCCTTGTAAATAACATTTATTTATATAAACAAGTTATTGATATTTATAAATAAAAAACTTTGAATAAAATGATAATAAGAAAGTATACACCTATGGGTTATTCTAGCTATAATGAAGAGCCGCTGTTTTGGGAATTGACACCTTGTCGGCACTTGAGTACATAAAACCAGTGACGTTACCGTGGAATAGTTCTTCCCTTTTCTAACTTTTTATTTTGTTTTTTCTTTCTTTCTTCACAATTATCTTATCCTTTTCCACCGTAACCTCCACTTTCATTTTATTTAATATTATTAATATTTTTCTTGATTTACTTCTACTTGTTTAACACAAAAAGTTGTTTTTTTATTAATTTTGGAAATGCTTTTTTGACTATTGATCTAGTGAACAACTCAAACTTTAATAAATGTGTGGAAAAGATAAATGCACTGGTTTAAATTCAAACTATATGCATTATAAAATCTAATATTTTGATATTAAAACAAACAAATAGCCTATGACAATGAAAATTTGTATTTACTTCTATAATTAATTAAATTTTTTTATAATAATTGAGAAAAGTATTTAAGAGGGGTAACTTTTTCTTTTCTTTTTCATATTTTTTGACTAAATATATTTATTTACTTAAATTAGTATAATCCACCAGAAGTACATAAAATCAATATTAATAATGTAATATCCCATCCTAAATAATGAATTTATTGGAATTAGAAGACTAAGTGTAAAATAGTCATTCTTACCACAAATGACATTTCAACAATTCACAACAATTAAATAACATTCTACACATAATTAAGACTAATGGATATTAAGGAGCTGTTAAGTATATTAAACTAAGGAGTTGTGAACAAAAAAGGATCATATGAAATTTTAAATGATGTAAGGGTATTTAAGGTAATTTATATTAATAAGTATGGGCAAGTTAGTTATTATAAGCGAGGTATATAAATAACATAAATTAGGGTCGTACCTCGAAAAATACGACCTCGCGAAGAAAGTTCGCGGATGGACTAACAGAGAGTCGCCACCGAACTTTATTTATTCCCCAAAGGGAAAGGGAAAATGTTGAGAAAACGGATAGAGGATATGGTATGATCATCGCAACCATGTTAGGTTCGGAAGTCGGTTATGTAAGGAGAAGGTATTAGCACCTCCCTACATCCATCGTACTCGATGGGAACCGTCTAAGTTGTCTAGGCATGAAAGGTATTAGTTATCTATAAGCTTGCTAAGGGAATGATGGACGAATGAATACTTGGGGGAAAATAAAAGTTTTTTATTATTGAGTTCGTCTGAGTTTTCAACCCATTGCCTACGTATCCCAGAGGGAATCAGAACTCTATAGTTCGTGTTGAAAAGGTTTTTGGTTTGTTGTGTGTTTTTTATGGGCGATGCTAGGAGCATGTCCTTATTGAAAAGTTTTAAATGGAAAAGCCAAGAGGCAAAAATGGTTTGAGATTTGTGAAATGTTTTTTAGATTTTGGAAAGAGGTTAGAGATATAATTAAAGTATTTTTTAATTTCTTTTGAGAAAAGAGATTTTAGTTTTAAAATACTCGATAAAAGATTGAGGTTTGAATTTGCGTGATGGCGATTGCAAAAGGCAAACAACTTATGAGGGAATGAACCACTTGACGTTGGATCAAGGGTTTGAGAAAAAGTTAGGTAGATTCCTAGTCCCTAAGGGTGCTCCTAGTAAACGAAACCATAACCAAAGAAAAGGTGCAAGTGTGTGCATGAGGTTGACGGAGATGCTAAAAAGCAGTCGACTTACAAGTTGGGGTATGACTTGATATATGAATAAAAAATGTTTTGGGTTTGGTTGAGGGCGATTGTAGAAACAATCGACTTACAGGGTTTGAAAATGGGCTCGATATTGAATCGAGAATTAGTATGAAAATGGTTTGAGCGTGCAAGTGAGAAATGGATAAAACATGAAAATACAATCAAGATTAAAGCGATAAAATTATTACACATAATGGGAACAGGGTACATTTTGTCGGATGGGGATGAAATGAAAAAATTATAAGTAAACTCAATTAAAGAAATAAACGCAAGCACGAAAATAAATGAGCTCGTTGGTTTTGACTTGAGAAAAAGTGTCTCGATGTTGGATCGAGTATTTATTATTTTTTGTTCTTTTTAATAAAAAAGAGTTGATTTTATGTTTTTTTTTTGTTGTATTTTATCTATTATTCAATTAATTACTTTTTCTAGCTAATGGAAAATAAAAGCAATAATGATAATTAAACAATCACAAACAAAAAAAATAAATAATAAAATTAGACTACCCACATAAATCAATATAAACAAAGTAAAAGAAAATCAATCACAAATATTAAGATAAAATGCTTGTTATATTTTTTTAAAATTTTGTCATTTTTTTTATTTAAAAAAAGTTTTGTTTTGATAAAAAGAGAAAAAAAAGATTTCTAACACCTAACATATTAATAAAAAGATTTCTAAAAACTAAAACAAACAAAATCAATAAAAAGTTTTTATGAACATAAAACGAAAGGAATACGAGAAAGATACCACAAACAGAGGCTGAACGGCGCCGAAGGTGTGCATGATTGCAGATGTTTCGGTTTGTTATGTAGAGACTTTCACAGTGCTTTACGGATTTGTTATGAGCTTGAAAGAAAAATGACTTTGTTGTTGTTATTCATAAGCTTGGGTGAAGATGAAGTATGACATCTCTTTTATTTATTTATTTTGTTTTAACGAGAGAGAGAGAGAGAGAGAGAGAGAGAGCAACGAGGGGACATAATTTTTTTTGTTGTCTCTTTTTTGACCCCCCCTTTGGCCTTATGCAATGCACATATATATAGTACTAAGTTTTCAACAATAAAACAAGAATGATAAAAAGAATTAAAAATCATGTTTTTGTGTTTTTTTTTATAATAAGACAAGAATAAAAAGAATTAAAAATCATGTTTTTTTTTTGTTTTTTATTAGGGATGGCAAAACGGGCCCAGCCCGTTGGGCATGCCCATTTTATCCGCACTTTAGTGAGGGGTGGGCCAAGGATTTACGCCCTCACTGTCTAATGTGTTCGCCCCGCCCCACCCCGTTTTCATCGCGGGCTTTTACGGGCATTAGCATTTACATTAAATTTTGTATTTTTAGCCTTAAAAGGTGCAGTATTTGCGGGCTTTCTCCGCCTCTCCCTCACTTTTTTGCTGGGTGGGCCTAGATTTTAGGCACGCATCCTCAACTATAACTGCCCCGCCCCGCCCTATTTTTCTGCGGGCATTTGCGGGGCGGGCCTAAACGGGGCGGGCATGCCCGTTTGCCATCCCTATTTTTTATGATAAGACAAGAATGAAAAGAATTCAAATCATGTTTTTGTGTTTTTTATAATAAGACAAGAATTAAAAGAATTAAAAATCATGATTTTTTGGGTTTTTTTATAATAAGACAAGAATAAAAAGAATTAAAAATCATGTTTTTTTTATAAAAGGGAAGAATTGATGACAAAATAGAAATAAAATAAAATCAAATAATTAAAATGAATTTAAATTTAAATATCTAAATAAATGAATTAAAATTATTATTTAAATATAAAATAAAATAATTAAAAATCAAATAAAAAGTCGGACAAAAAAAAAGTGCTCGAAAAATAAAATGAATGCACCAAAATGATCAGCGCGAAATAAACGACTCGGAAAAATACAACGTTTGGTCAGATTTTGAAATGAATTTTGATTGGTTAAACTACTCAGACTGATCAAAACGTGCGCGAAAAATAGTCAAAAAAATAAAATGAGCGCGCCAGGTTAAACTATGCAAAATGTAGATTAATATCACTGGCATTTCCAAGCTTAATTTTGACATTTTTCGTTCACTGATTTTAGGTACAGTTGAAAATTAGTTTGACCAGTCTGTCTGTAAATCCGAGAATTATTTCGGCTGACATTTTAAGCACTATGCGAGATGAAATTCATGTTATGCTGTACAAATGATGAAAAATTAAAATAAAAACAGATAACTGAAAAATCTAAAATGCCCAGACAAAATTGGGGTATGACAATTAGAATAGAAAACAAATCTTCTATGATAAGTTCTTCCTTATTTCCACTAAAATTGACAGAAAATGGAGATGTGAGCTTATATGTAAGTCCTTTTCACTTGCATGCAATTTTCATCCCACATTCCTTATATCAATTTGAATGAGCAATTAATAATGATTGATGGAGAAGGAAGATCTCAATACAAAGCATAATTGATCAGAAGGAATGAAGGATAAATAAGGAAGGTCCTTGGCTTCATGTGGGACAATTGTAACACCCCCAATCTAAACCCCCAATTAATAAAAAGCAGTAAAAGAAAATTCAAAATTTTGTCAGAGTATATTTAAATTATCATGGCATAGACCGAGGGGTCACATCAATTTGAAAACAATACATACAACACCTGCCCATAAAGCTATGCAACAGTGGGGTAGCAATCAACAGAGGAACTCAGTTCCTTACACCCATATTTCAGAATTTAGAATAAAAGCGTAAAATCTAAAACTGAATAACATACATATATATATGTATCATGAGAAGTTTGTCATACATCAGATTATACATGCACAAGCCAAAAGATATACATATACGTAATATACAAATATCACAAACGGCCTCCCTAACTACCCAGTGTCACATATCAGAGCCGACCGACAAAAGAATGAAGACGCAAAGCTTCACAAAAATACCTCCAGCAACTCTAATCTGCAATGCCTCATAGAGCATTATTAAACAGCAGAAGGGTGAGAAAAACAACCATAATATAATTGCATACAATTATATATATAACACAAAAATACACACATATACGGTTCTCACCACAACTCGCACCATAATTCAAACACAAGGCATTACAAAACAAAATACATATATCCATCACCACCACATATCCATATATCAATTCATCCACAATTCCACACATAAAGCAACCATAATGATTTATGCAATTCAAGAGACCGACACAACGACTCTATACATATGCACATGCGGTACCGACTTCCATTGTTTCTCATCACTAGTTCACTCAGGAACTCTGCTGGAATCATCGCTCGTTATATCACTATAACTCCCCGTCGGGCATACGATGTTCCCCGTCGCTCACACCTCTTTGTATAAGGCACACGACGTTTATGGATCACTCACACCTCTTTGTATAAGGCACACGACCCGATCGCTCACACCCCACATGGGCACACGATCGTCTATAATCATCGCTCACACCTCTTTGTATAAGGCACACGACGTTATAGCGAATTCCCTCTGGAATCCAAACCGTCACTCAGGACGTCTCAATAATGCATATCATGATGCTTGGCATACAATGACCCATGACATTTAATATGCACACATAAATACATTCATTTACATCGACAAAATCACACTTTGCACTTATGCCCAAAACAATGCATTTAATTTCCATACTGCCACAAATCATCACAACCCCATCTAAACACATACATTTACATCATACAACATCACCTTGCACGATACACATCAATACGCACAGTTATAATGACAAAAGTCGACAAATGACACTATTCCCAATTTTCTGACATAATTAAATCGGCTAACAATTGCCACACCATCATAATAAGAAAGTACAGTTCAATAGCTACACAACGATACCAATAATGTAAAAATCGGACAAACGGAACTCAAGTTACGAAAGAAAACGAAAAACGATATTTTGAAAAGTCCCATTTTACCATTCTCCTGGCCATACGCATATTGCCCAAGGCCATACGCGTATGGGCAGAACCATTTTCTTCCCAAAATTCCCCTTTTAAACCCCATACGTGTAGTGCATTCCAACCTACGCGTATTGCCCAGCAGTGCTACGCGTATCATACGCAAATGGACAGATGGCCGAGTGAAATACCATCTCATACGCGTATTGGCCCATGACTCGCCCTCCATACGCGTATTGCCAAGGTCCATACACGTATGAACATGCCCCATACGCGTATGACCTGGAAAAACCAGAAAAATTCCTGCAGAACGAAGTTCTGCGTTTTCCACCCAAAAATCCTCCAATTTTCACCTACACTCAGAAAAATTACCAATACAATGCATAGCAACATGTATCTATCATATACCAACAATAATGCACACTAAAAGCATGATTTCCAACACATTTAATCAATTTCTAATCAATTTGACACAATATGGGTTTTACTAAATATTTTCATTTCAATCCAACACACATCATAAATACTCATACATAATCATACACAATCATACAATAATTGAGTTTTGCACCCTTACCCGATTAAATCGATTCTAGAAGTTGATTTTTCTTGATTTCCCAAGCTTTTCTCACTATTTCTCTTCTTCTTCTCTTTTCTCCTCTTTTTCTTTCTTTCCCCTTTCTTTCTTTCTTTCTATTTTTCTCTCTTTCTATTTTCTATTTTCTATTCTAACTTAACAAAATATTATGAAATGACCAAAATACCCCCACACTCAAATATCTCGCAAACGATCCCAAAACCCGATAAAATATAACAACATTGAAAAATAACATATTTTCAGATAAAAGTCGAAAATAAAATAAAATAATAATAAAATAATCAAACAACTCGATTAAATAAAACTCACAAAAACTGGGTCGTTACAACTCTCCCCCACTTAGAAATTTTCGTCCTCGAAAATATTACCTGAAATGAACAACTCTGGATACGACTCCTGCATCCGACTCTCCAACTCCCAAGTCAAATTGCCCTCAGCAACGCCTCCCCACGCCACCTTCACAAGTACAATGTCCTTGCCTCTCAACCTCTTCACTTCGCGATCCAAAACCCTAACTGGTACTGCCTCGACCATAAGGTTCTCCCTTACTTCTACCTCATCCATCGGAATCACATGCGACGGATCTGGAACATACTTCTGAAGCTGTGAAACATGAAACACATCGTGCAAATTCGACAGATTTGGCGGCAACGCCACCCTATACGCCACAGCACCCACTCTCGCGGATATCTGGTAAGGACCAATAAACCGAGAAGTAAGTTTCTTCGATTTCAATGCACGACCCACACCTGTTACCGGCGTAACCCTCAAAAATACATGATCGCCCTCTTGAAACTCAAGATCCTTCCGTCTCCGATCATGATAACTCTTTTGTCTACTCTAAGAAGCTTTCATCTTCTCACGAATAAACTTCACTTTCTCCGTCGTCTGTTGCACCAATTCTGGCCCAACCACCGTTCGCTCACCAGATTCGTGCCAACACAACAGTGTCCGACACCTTCATCCATACAGTGCTTCAAACGGTGCCATTCCAATACTAGAATGAAAACTGTTATTATACGTAAACTCAATCAATGCAAGATAACTATCCCACGCACCACCTTGTTCCAAAACACAAGCCCTCCAAAGACTGAATCGTCCTCTCCGTCTGACCATCCGTCTGCGGATGATAAGCCAAACTCAATCTCAATTTAGAACCCAAAGCCTTCTGTAAACTTTCCCAAAACCTCGATGTAAATCTAGGATCTCGATCAGAAACAATACTCAATGGAACCCCATGTAATTTCACAATCACACTAATGTAAATCTCTGCCAACCTCTCCAAAGAGAAACTGATGTCAATCGGAATAAAATGAGCCGATTTAGTCAGTCTATCAACAACCACCCAAATAGCATTATGCCCTCGCTGAGTATTCGGTAACCCTGTTACAAAATCCATGGAAATGCTATCCCACTTCCATTCAGGAATATCCAACGGCTGCAACAAACCACTAGGCCTCAGATGTTCCACCTTCGATTTCTGACAAGTCAAACATGCATAGACAAACTGAGCCACATCTCTTTTCAATCCAGACCACCAAAAAATCTTTTTCAAATCCTGATACATCTTATTCGCTCCCGGATGTATACTCAAATTACTCCGGTGTCCTTCCTCCAAAATCATCTTTTTCAACTCCGCATCATCTGGAATACAAATCCTACCTCGGAACCTCAAAACACCATTAACATCCACTTGAAAATCACTATTCGCATCTTTTCCTCCAATCAACATCAAATCCACAAGTTTCACATCCAACTTTTTCTTCTCACAAATAGTCATCAGAAAATCATTAGTAATCGTTAGCATACCAAGCCTAACGCTATCCGACATCACTTCACAAACCAAACTCAAATCTCTAAACGCTTCCAAAAGTTCCCACTCCTTAACCATTAAAGCGGACATATGTAACGATTTCCGACTCAATGCATCGGCTACCACGTTAGCTTTACCAGGATGGTAATTCAAGCCAAAGTCGTAGTCCTTCAAGAATTCCAACCATCTACGTTGCCTCATATTTAGATCTTTTTGATCAAACAAATATTTCAAACTTTTATGATCACTAAAGACTTCAAACCTTGCACCGTAGAGATAATGCCTCCAAATCTTCAACACAAACACCACAGCCGCTAACTCAAGATCATGAGTAGGATAATTCTTCTCATGAACTCTTAACTGCCTTGAAGCATACGCCACAACCTTACCTTCCTGCATCAAAACACAACCTAGACCAATCAAAGAAGCATCACAATAAACCACAAATGGTTCATTAGGATTCGGTAAAATCAAAATCGGAGCTGTCGTCAATCTTTTCTTCAGCTCAGTAAAACTTTCTTCACACCGAATATCCCAAATGAACGCTTTCCCTTTACAAGTCAACTGGGTCAAAGGAAGTGCTAGCTTAGAAAAACCTTCAATGAATCTGCAATAATAACCGGCCAAACCCAAGAAGCTTTGAATTTTAGTAACGGATCTCGGAGCCTCCCATTGTAGAACTGCCTATACTTTAGATGGATCCACAGCAATACCATTACCTGAAATTACGTGTCCAAGAAAGCTTACTTCCGACAACCAGAATTCACATTTAGATAATTTAGCAAAAAGCTTCCTTTCCTTCAAAACCTGCAAAACAATACGCAAATGTTCTGCATGCTCCTCCCGAGACTTAGAATAAATCAAAATGTCATCAATAAACACAACGACAAATTGATCCAGATGCTCGTGAAAAATATGATTCATGTATTCCATAAACAGGATATTTATTCTTGATCGTCACCTTATTCAACTGGCGATAATCAATACATAATCGCATACTTCCATCCTTCTTTTTCACCAATAACACTGGAGCACCCCAAGGAGAAACACTTGGTCTCACGAACCTCTTTTCCAATAACTCATTCAACTGTTTCTTTAACTCCACCAACTCAGATGCCGACATACGATAAGGTGCCATAGATACAGGTCTAGTACCAAGGACTAGATCTATAGAAAACTCCACCTCTCTCTCTGGCGGAAAGTCTGAAATATCCTTAGGAAACACTTCCGAAAATTCACACACAACATGAAACACATCCAGTGAAACTTGACTATCCACAGTTAAAGATGCAAACAAACCAAACAACTGAGCTTCACCCGCCAAAAGTTTCTTCAACTCTTTGGTAGATAAGAAACTCGAGTCTTCGTCTTCCTCAAGAGAAGGAACCCGAACCAGCTTATGATAACAATCAATATGAACCCGATTGAATTGTAACCAATTCATACCCAAAATGACATCTAAACCCTCCAACGGTAAACACACCAAATCCATCTCAAAGTCTTTACCATAAATGGTCAAAGGACATCTTAGACAAACCAAGGAAGTAGTTACTGACCCCATTGCTGGAGTATCAATAACCATTTCACCACCCATCACAGACAACACAAGATTCAAACGCTTCGTACACTCAGACGAAATAAACGAATGAGTCGCTCCAGTATCAATAATAGCAATCAAAGGAGTACTATTAATAAAACAAGTACCTCGAATTAGACGATCTGCACTTGAAGCTGAGTCCCCGATAATGCAAACACTTTCCCACCAGCTGGAGCTTGCTTCGGTTTCGGACACTTTGTACTAACATGTCCCAGCTCCCCACAATTAAAGCACTTCACCACGTTCTTCTTACAATCAGCTGCAATGTGTCCTATACCTCCACAGTTAGAACACTTTCTAAAATCTTTCCTGCACTCAAACTGACGATGCCCCACTTCACCACACCTATAACATCTCATAGGACCAGACATTCCTCCTCCACTTGACCTTTTCTCAAAATTCCCTCTTTTTTTACCTTTATCAGCTGGTGTCACATACGGACCACCACGGAACTGTTGTTTCCCTTTCCTCTCGCTCACACTCTTGTAATGAGTAGAACGAGCCTTACTGTCATCTTCATAAATCCTACAACAATCTACCAAATCAGAAAACCTCCGAATCCTCTGATATCCAATTGCCTGCTTTATCTCAGGACACAAGCCATTCTCAAACTTTACACACTTAGAGAATTCAGCAGTTGCTTCAGCATAATGAGGATAAAACTGCACAAGTTCCACAAACTTAGCAGTATAATCGACAACAGACATATTACCTTGTTTTAGCTCCAAGAACTCAATTTCCTTCTTTCCTCTCACATCTTCAGGGAAATACCTCCTCAGAAACTCCATACTAAACACAGCCCAAGTAATCTCCTCCTCTACAACTTCTAACACACGACGAGTACTAACCCACCAGTCATCAGCTTCTTCCAATAACATGTGAGTACCCAGTCTCACCTTTTGATCTTCAGCATAATCCATCACTCGGAAAATCCTTTCAATCTCTTTTAGCCAAATCTGTGCACTATCCGGATCATATCTTCCTTTGAAGACAGGCGGTTTGTTCTTCCGGAACTCATCATTACCCGCAGCATTAGGTGCACCCTGCACAGCACGAGCCATAGCTTGCATAGCCGCAGCCAAAGCAGCATCATTCCTACCAGCCATATTCTGTTCATTTCCAATAACAGAAACTATGGTTAAACAAACAACATCCAACCACAACGACCAACAAGGACTGACACAACAGACACGGACTGACACAAACTGGCTCTGATACCACTTAATGTAACACCCCCAATCTAAACCCCCAATTAATAAAAAGCAGTAAAAGAAAATTCAAAATTTCGTCAGAGTATATTTAAATTATCAGGGCATAGACCGAGGGGTCACATCAATTTGAAAACAATACATACAACACCTGCCCATAAAGATATGCAACAGTGGGGTAGCAATCAACAGAGGAACTCAGTTCCTTACACCCACATTTTAGAATTTAGAATAAAAGCGGAAAATCTAAAACTGAATAACATACATATATATGTATCATGATAAGTTTTTCATACATCAGATTATACATGCACAAGCCAAAAGATATACATATACGTAATATACAAATATCACAAACGGCCTCCCTAACTACCCGGTGTCACATATCAGAGCCGACCGACAAAAGAATGAAGACGCAAAGCTTCACAAAAATACCTCCAGCAACTCTAATTTGCAATGCCTCATAGAGCATTATTAAACAGCAAAAGGGTGAGAAAAACAACCATAATATAATTGCATATAATTATATATATAACATAAAAATACACACATATACGGTTCTCACCACAACTCGCACCATAATTCAAACACAAGGCATTACAAGACACAATACATATATCCATCACCACCACATATCCATATATCAATTCTTTCACAATTCCACACATAAAGCAACCATAATGATTTATGCAATGCAAGAGACCGACACAACGACTCTATACATATGCACATGCGGTACCGACTTCCATTGTTTCTCATCACTAGTTCACTCAGGAACTCTGCTGGAATCATCGCTCGTTATATCACTATAACTCCCCGTCGGGCATATGATGTTCCCCGTCGCTCACACCTCTTTGTATAAGGCACACGACGTTTATGGATCGGTCACACCTCTTTGTATAAGGCACACGACATGATCGCTCCAAACCGTCACTCAGGACGTCTCAACAATGCATATCATGATGCTTGGCATACAATGACCCATGACATTTAATATGCACACATAAATACATTCATTTACATCGACAAAATCACACTTTGCACTTATGCCCAAAACAATGCATTTAATTTCCATACGGCCACAAATCATCACAACCCCATCTAAACACATACATTTACATCATACAACACCACCTTGCACGATACACACCAATACGCACAGTTATACTGACAAAAGTCGACAACCGACACTATTTCCAATTTTCCGACATAATTAAATCGGCTAACAATTTCCACACCATCATAATAAGAAAGTACAGTTCAATAGCTACACAACGATACCAATAATGTAAAAATCGGATAAACGGAACTCAAGTTACGAAAGAAAACGAAAAATGATATTTTGAAAAGTCCCATTTTACCATTCTCCTGGCCATACGCGTATTGCCCAAGGCCATACGCGTATTGCCCAAAATCCTCGCCATGCCATACGCGTATTGCCCAAGGCCATACACGTATGGGCAGAACCATTTTCTTCCCAAAATTCCCCTTTTAAACCCCATACGCGTAGTGCATTCCAACCTACGCGTATTGCCCAGCAGTGCTACGTGTATCATACGCAAATGTGCAGATGGCCAAGTGAAATACCATCTCATACGCGTATTGGCCCATGACTCGCCCTCCATACGCGTATTGCCAAGGTCCATATGCGTATGAACATGCCCCATACGCGTATGACCTGGAAAAAACCAGAAAAATTCCTGCAGAACGAAGTTCTGCGTTTTCCACCCAAAAATCCTCCAATTTTCACCTACACCCAGAAAAATTACCAATACAATGCATAGCAACATGTATCTATCATATACCAACAATAATGCACACTAAAAGCATGATTTCCAACACATTTAATCAATTTCTAATCAATTTGACACAATATGGGTTTTACTAAATATTTTCATTTCAATCCAACACACATCACAAATACTCATACATAATCATACACAATCATACAATAATTGAGTTTCGCACCCTTACCCGATTAAATCGATTCTAGAAGTTGATTTTTCTTGATTTCCCAAGCTTTTCTCACTATTTTTCTTCTTCTTCTTCTCTTTTCTCCTCTTTTTCTTTCTTTCCCCTTTCTTTCTTTCTATTTTTCTCTCTTTCTATCTATTTTCTATTCTAACTTAACAAAATATTATGAAATGACCAAAATACCCCCACACTCAAATATCTCGCAAACGATCCCAAAACCCGATAAAATATCACAACATTGAAAAATAACATATTTTCAGATAAAAGTCGAAAATAAAATAAAATAATAATAAAATAATCAAACAACTCGATTAAATAAAACTCACACAAAAACTGGGTCGTTACAACAATAAATTAGGAAGGTCAGTAAAGAGCTTGAAGATGGTCTTGCATGTGAATAGAAGAAGAGAAGATCATCATCATCTTCAATTACCAAGGTGGGTTTCCCCTCCTATAGGTAATGATCATGAAGTAACCAAGAATTGTGCACATGTATATGGTAATCTAGGTACCTTGAGGGTTGTAAGATTATGCATGATAGAATCCTAGAATGTGTATGATTAGATGATTAGAACGATATGATAATTGCATGTTAGGATTTGGGATTCTTTAATGTGTTACATTGTAGAAAATATGTGTTTTCATGTGTTAGTTGTTGATATGAACATGTCTATATGATTGGAATTATTTAATCAGATTATGGTATGATAAGGAGTTGGAAAATCTATTGAAAAAACTGCTAAAATTGGATTTATGATGTTTTTTTTTAATCAAAGGATTGTGGATTTTAGTCAAGTATAAAACTATGCAATTTTGGATGTTTGATTTGAATCAAGAATCTTATGAATTTAATCAAAGCTCTCATGATTTGAATCAAGAATCAGTGATTTAAATAAAAGTTGTCATGATTTGAATCAAGAATTCTTTGATTTCAATCAAAATTGTCATGATTCGAATAAAGGATGTTGTGACTCTAATCACATGCTAATTTTTGAACAAATTTTCAATTATGTAACTGTGATTCAAATCAAGGATCATGTGACTCGAAACAAAGGCTAATTTGAGCAGATTTTTAATTATGTAACCATGAGTCAATTCAAGGTTTGAATCGAATCATGAAGGAATAATATTCCTAAGACCCTAATTCTCATGTTCCAATCCCATATTTAGGTTAATTAATCATCATAAACCTTAACGAAAGGATTAAAGGCCTAGGCTTCATTATGAATAGTAATGGAAAGATGTAAGAGATGTATGTGTGTATATGTTTTTGTGTGTGTGTGTTTGTGCTCGTGTATACGTGTGCATGTGTTGTGCATGTGTGCACGTGTACGTATGTATGTGCTTGTGATTGTGAATATGTGTGCGTGCGTGCGTGAGTGTGTGTGTTTGTGTGTGTGTTTGTATATGTGTGTGTGTGTGTGTGTGCGCGCATGCGCACGCCAACTAGAAAGAACTCGGACGAGCTAATCCTACCATGACGTCTCATCCTGCATTCTAATAAAGGTCGTGATCCATCACAAATCTTCCTAATGAGTGAAGAAATTTATTTCAATGAATCCAAGAGATCTTAATAGTAAAGCACATCCAACGGTCATCTGGAAAGAATGAAGAGCAAATGGTTGGTTCTCATTTTCCTCCGTCTTATATAGAAGAAACGCCAAATCGAGGTAATGATTTTAAAATACAATTTCATTTCGCTCTTGTTCTTCACTTATCGACTTGAGCGTTCGAGTGTTATTGTAACGCCCCAAATTTCGTAGAATATTTAATTAATTTATTTAAATATTATATTCATGAATTTCGGTGATTTGTGTGGATGTCGATGATTTTATGAAGTTTTGGGTTATTTAATTAAATAATAGCATATGTTATGGAATATGATGTATTATTATTTAAATTAAATAATATTAGAGGAATTAAGGGCGAAGTGGACATTTGAGGAGAATTAGTGGGGGTAAGATGGGAAGAGCACATTTAGGGGTATTTTAAGAGAGAATAGTGAAAGGAACTCATTATTCGTATTATTTTGGAGAAAGAGGCAAAGGTGCTCTGAAGAACAAGTGAGAGGGAGGCTAGGGCATAGAAGATTTCCGGCGAAACTTCAAGAGAAAATCGAAAGAATCAAACTCTAAGGTATGGGGAGTATCGCCTTGCAATATTTTGATATAACGATTAGGTGTTAGTGGGCAATTGGGGTTTTGAGGAAAAACCTAGGAATAGTAGGTTAGGGATGATGGATTTTGATGATTTGATATGTGATGATTGTTGTTGTTGTTGTATATGTGGTAGATATATGTTATAAGGTCATAATCTGTGGTAAATTGATGTTAAAAACCAGTTTAAGGGTAGGAAATCGTAGAGGGATCAGTGCTGTTATGGCAGGGTTTTTCTGCAGAAATCGCAGAGCCCGCTTAGCGCGGTCAAGGAAAATTTCGCCTCTTCAAGGCAGTGAGCAGCGCGGTTAGCGCGGGTGGGGCACGCTTAGCGTAACCTGGAACTGAAAATACTATTTTTTTTTCTGAATTAAAATTCATGAAAAATATTCGTTTTGTGTTATATTGATGTTGTGATGTTGTGGTGAATTTTCGCTATGTGTTGACATGTTATATGTGATGAAAATGAAGTTTTGATGATTATATGATGATAGGACGTTATTGATGCTTATTAGAGGTTTGTATGTGATGTTTGATGATAAAATGATGATGTGAAGTACCATGAGTATATTGACGATTATGAGATGATGATTCATGATGTTTTGATGATTAAATGACGATGTGGATTGACATGATATTTGATGAATGATGATGCACTTAATAACTTTTGTTGATGATGATGATTATGACGTTGAGCATCATGTATTCATAGCATTTAGACTTCGGTCTATTGATGATGTTAGGACTTCGGTCCAGTGGTGGCTTCAATCCCATTGTGCGGATTGGAGTATTTTGTGACGTGCTCCCTTGTGGAGGGTTGATGGCCTAGTGTCCATTATTATGACGATTTGGTACCACATGCATTTTTATGAGGCTGCATTTCATTCATGGTGGCATGGCATGATTGCATACGAGTGATATTGGTGATGTGGTGTTTTGTGTGATGTTTTGGGTGAGTCGGTGTAGTGTTTGAGAAAAATAATTATTGCCTTGTTAATGTCTTTTCTTTATATGATTATATTGAATTGTGATTATTCACCCTGCCTGTTTGAATGTTGCATCCACGTGGGTAACGTGCAGGTGATCAGGTTTAGTCGTGGATGTTTCGAGGACTTGAAGTTGAATTGCTTTGGTCGATTTAGAGGGTCTTGCTCTGATATTGTAACATCGGGTTGGGGTCCTTTGAGTCGAACTACGTTATTTCTTTATTTTGGTGCTATTTGACGACGCAGTTTTAATTGAATTATTATGACATTTGTTGAAAACCATTTTAATTGGAAGTTTTGAATTCCGTTGCCATGTGAAGGCTTTTGATTTAATTTTGATGGAAGTCCCTTGGTGTATAGGACAATTGTGTTATTTTGAGTTATTGAGAAATGTGCACCCTTTGAGGTGATTATTACTCTGATATTTTGTGTATTTTGTCGTGTTTATTCGTGGGGTAGAAAAGGGTGTTACATTAGTGGTATCAGAGCAGGTCGGTCCGTTCGGCCAGGTTTTACTTGATGTTCGTCCCTGTCAGTGGACAAGTGTGTGTACACTATCGATGTTTTAGTTCTTCTAACCTTGTTGGTGGTGTACAGGATGGATGGAAGAAATGATCGTGCGATTGCTGATGCGTTGGAATCGGTTGCTAATGTGGTGGCGCAGCTGAATCCAAATGGTGGAGCTCCTGATGAGTTTCGTGCTTTGGGGAAGTTCCAGAGGAACAATACCGACTTTTGTGGGTACACATGATCCAGCAAGTGCACACAAGTGGCTGAAGGTGATCGAGAAGATCTTCCGGGTGATGGGGTGTTCTGATGAGCAACAGGTTCAGTTTGGAACGCATATGCTGGAAGAGGAGGCTGAGGACTGGTGGGATAACACCCGTCAGAGGCTTACTGATGTTGGCACTGTGATAACTTGGGCTGTGTTTAAGCAGGAGTTTCTGGGCAAGTATTTCCCAGAGGATGCTCGTGGCAAGAGAGAAGTGGAATTCCTTGAGCTGAAGCAAGGAGATATGACTGTGGCAGAGTATGTCGTGAAGTTTGAGAAGTTGGTGAAGTTTTGTCCGCACTACAATCGTGCTGATGCTGAGATGTCTAAGTGTCTCAAGTTTGAGAATGGGCTGAGACCAGAGATTAAGCAGGGTATTGGGTATCAGCAGATCCGCAGGTATACTGAGTTGGTTGACAGGAGCAGAATCTACAACGAGGATAGCCGAGCTCGATCTGCTCACTACAAGCAGTTGAGTGAGAAGAAAGGGCAGTATAGGGTAAGCCTTATACAACTTCAGCGGACAAAGGAAAACAGAAGGCTTCAGAGGGGAAAAAGACAAGTGGGGGAGCAACTCCCGCTTCTGGAAAGTGTCATAAGTGTGGTGAGCAGGGTCACTGTGTTGATGCGTGTACCAACAATGTAGTGAGGTGCTATTGATGTGGTAAGAAGGGGCATAAGGCTACTGACTGCAAAGATGAAGGTCCGACCTGTTTCAATTGTGGTGAGAAAGGTCATATCAGTACTCAATGTTAGAAGCCGAAGAAGACTGCTACTGCTGCCCATACCAGTGGCCGTGTGTTTGCTTTGAGTGGTGCAGAAGTTCCAGAGAAGGACAACCTGATTCGAGGTACTTGTTTTATTAATAATATCGAGTTGGTTACTATTATTGATACTGGTGCTACTCATTCTTTTATCTCGCTTGAATGTGCCAATAGAGTTGGTTTGAAGTTATTTGATTTGAATGGTAATATGGTAATAGAAACTCCAACTAATGGTTCTGTTACTTCTACCCTTGTGTGTTTGAGATGTCCTGTGACGATTTTTTAGAAGAGTTTCGTGATGGATTTGGTGTGCTTACCCTTACACCAGATCGATGTGATCTTTGGAATGAACTGGTTGGAGTTCAACAATGTTCATATCAATTGTTATACCAAGGCTATAGAGTTTCCTGAAATTGATGATAGTGGGGAGTTGATGTTCTTATCTGCTAAGCAAGTAGACGAACTTTAAGAAGACGAAGCGTTGGTGTTTGCAATGTTTGCATCATTGAAAATTGATCGTGAAGCTGCGAGTTTGGACTTACCAGTTGTCTGTGAGTTCCCAGATGTATTTCGAGATGACATAAGTGATTTGCCCCCAGAGCGTGAAGTAGAGTTTGCAGTGGACTTAATACTAGGTACGAGTCCAGTGTCAATGGCTCCTTACCGGATGTCAGCTTCTAAGTTAAGTGAATTGAATAAATAGTTAGAAGAGTTGCTTGAGAAGAGGTTTGTTCGACCAAGTGTTTCTCCATGGGGTGCTCATGTGCTGTTAGTGAAGAAGAAAGATGGAAGTATGAGGTTGTGTGTTGAATATCAGCAGCTGAATAAAGTGACTATCATGAATAAGTATCCGCTACCGAGAATCGACGATTTGATGGATCAGCTAGTAGGTGCCTGTGTGTTCACCAAAATAGATTTGAGGTCAGGTTATCATCAGATCCGAGTTAAGCCTGATGATATTCCGAAGACGGCTTTCAGAACGAGATATGGACACTATGAATACACTGTGATGCCGTTTGGTGTATCTAATGCACCTGGTGTGTTCATGGAGTACATGAATCGGATTTTCCATGAGTATTTGGATAAGTTATGGTGGTGTTTATCGATGATATCTTGATATATTCTAGATCTTAAGAAGAGCATGTTGAGCATTTGAGGAATGTGTTGCAAGTGTTGAAGAAGAAGAAGTGGTATGCAAAGCTGTCAAAGTGTGAGTTCTAGTTGAAGGAAGTGAGTTTCCTTGGCCATGTGATTTCAAGTGGTGGTGTTGCTGTTGATCCTTCTAAGATTGATGTCGTGTTACAGTGGGAGACTCCAAAGTCTGCTACTGAGATACGGAGTTTTCTGGGGTTAGCGGGTTATTACCGCAAATTTATTGAAGGCTTTTCTAAGCTGGCATTACCTTTGACTCGAAAGGGTCAAGCTTTTGTGTGGGACGTAGCTTGTGAAGAGAGTTTTGTGGAGTTAAAGAAGAAGTTGACGACTGCTCCAGTGTTGATCTTGCCTAATCCGAGCGAATCTTTTGTGGTGTATTGTGATGCGTTGAAGATGGGTCTTGGTGGAGTATTGATGTAGAATGGACAAGTGGTTGCCTACGCTTCGAGACAATTGCGAGTTCATGAGAGGAATTATCCTACACATGACTTGGAATTAGCCGCTGTGGTGTTTGTGTTGAAGATTTGGAGACATTATTTGTTTGGCTCTAAATTTGAGGTGTTCAGTGATCATAAGAGTCTGAAGTACTTATTTGATCAGAAGGAATTGAATATGAGGCAGAGAAGGTGGTTAGAACTGTTGAAGGATTTCGATTTCGATTTGAGTTATCATCCGGGCAAAGCAAATGTAGTGGCCGATGCGTTGAGCAGAAAGTCATTGCATATGTCGATGCTTATGGTGAAAGAGTTGGAACTAATTGAGCAATTCAGAGATCTGAGTCTAGTGTGTGAAGCCACTCCTGACAGTGTGAAGTTGGGAATGTTGAAGTTGACTAGTAGTATTCTGGAAGAAATCAGAGTGGGACAGCAATCTGATTTAAAGTTGGTTGACCAATTGACTTTAATCAACCAAGGTAACGGAGGAGATTTCCGAAATGACGAGAATGGTGTAATGATGTTCAGAGACAGGGTGTGTGTCCCAGATGTCCCAGATATTAAGAAGAGCATTCTTGAAGAAGGACATCGAAGTAAGTTGAGCATTCATCCCGGTGCTACGAAGATGTACCAGGATCTGAAGAAGTTGTTTTGGTGGCCGGGTATGAAGAAGGATGTTGCAGAGTTTATTTATGCATGTTTGACTTGCCAGAAGTCGAAGGTTGAGCATCAGAAGCCTTTAGGTATGATGCACCCGTTAAGGATTCCAGAATGGAAATGGGATAGTATTTCCATGGATTCTGTAATGGGATTGCCGAAGACTGCCAAGGGAAATGATTCAATTTGGGTGATCGTGGATATATTAACTAAGTCGGCTCATTTCTTACCGATGAGGATTAATCATTCCATGCAGAAGTTGGCGGAGTTGTACATCGATGAAATTGTGAAGTTACATGGGGTACCTTCGAGTATTGTGTCAGATAGAGATTCGAGGTTTACATCGAGGTTTTGGAAGAGTTTGCAAGATTCCTTGGGTACTAAGTTGAGGATGAGTTTTGCCTATCATCCGCAGATGGACGGTCAGACAGAAAGGACTATCCAATCTCTAGAAGATTTGCCGAGGGCTTGTGTGTTGGATCATGGGAGATCGTGGGATAGCCATTTGCCATTGATTGAGTTCACGTACAATAATAGTTTTCATGCTAGTATTGAAATGGCACCTTATGAAGCTTTGTATGGGAGAAGGTATAGGACTCCGTTATGTTGGTATGAGTCGGGCGAGAGTGTTGTATTCGGACCTGAAATTGTGCAAGAGACGACCGAGAAGATTAAGAAGATCCAAGAAAGAATGAAAGCTTCGCAGAGTCGTCAGAAGAGTTACCGTGATAAGAGGAGAAAGGCACTTGAATTCCAAGAGGGAGATCACGTGTTTCTAAGAGTGACGTCAGTGACTAGTGTGGGTCGAGCTTTGAAGTCTAGGAAGCTCACTCCATGTTTTGTTGGTCCATATAAGATATTGCAGAGGATAGGAGAGGTAGCCTATCGAATTGCTTTACCACCGTCACTTACAAATTTGCATGACGTGTTCCATGTGTCTCAATTGAGGAAGTACATTCCGGATCCGTCGCATGTGATTCATATGGATGATGTACAAGTGAAGGATAATCTGACTGTGGAAGCATTGCCAGTGCGTGTTGATGGTCGAGAGAGGAAGCAACTATGGGGTAAAGACATAACTTTGGTGAAAGTGTTGTGGGGTGGACCAGCCGGTGAAAGTTGGACTTGGGAACGTGAAGATCAGATGAGGGAGTCGTATCCGACTCTATTCCCTTGAGGTAATTTTCGAGGGCGAAAATTCTTTAAGTGGGGGAAAGTTGTAACGCCCCAAATTTCGTAGAATATTTAATTAATTAATTTAAATATTATATTCGTGAATTTCGGTGATTTGTGTGGATGTCGGTGATTTTATGAAGTTTTGGGTTATTTAATTAAATAATAGCATATGTTATGGAATATGATGTATTATTATTTAAATTAAATAATATTAGAGGAATTAAGGGCGAAGTGGACATTTGAGGAGAATTAGTGGGGGTAAGATGGGAAGAGCACATTTAGGGGTATTTTAAGAGAGAATAGTGAAAGGAACTCATTATTCATATTATTTTGGAGAAAGAGGCAAAGGTGCTCTGAAGAACAAGTGAGAGAGAGGCTAGGGCATAGATGATTTCCGGAGAAACTTCGAGAGAAAATTGAAAGAATCAAACTCTAAGGTATGGGGAGTATCACCTTGCAATATTTTGATATAACGATTAGGTGTTAGTGGGTAATTGGGGTTTTGAGGGAAAACCTAGGAATTATAGGTTAGGGATGATGGATTTTGATGATTTGATATGTGATGATTGTTGTTGTTGTTGTATATGTGGTAGATATATGTTATAAGGTCATAATCTGTGGTAAATTGATGTTAAAAACTAGTTTAAGGGTAGGAAATCGTAGAGGGATCAGTGCTGTTATCGCAGGGTTTTTCTGCAGAAATCGCAGAGCCCGCTTAGCACGGTCTAGCGTGTTTAGCGCAGTCAAGGAAAATTTCGCCTCTTCAAGGCAGTGAGCAGCGCGCTTAGCGCGACCTGGAACTGAAAATACTATTTTTTTTTACTTAATTAAAATTCATGAAAAATATCCGTTTTGTGTTATATTGATGCTGTGATGTTGTGGTGAATTTTCGCTATGTGTTGACGTGTTATATGTGATGAAAATGATGTTTTGATGATTATATGATGATAGGACGTTATTGATGCTTATTAGAGGTTTGTATGTGATGTTTGATGATAAAATGATGATGTGAAGTACCATGAGTATATTGACGATTATGAGATGACGATTCATGATGTTTTGATGATTAAATGACGATGTGGATTGACATGATATTTGATGAATAATGATGCACTTAATAACTTTTGTTGATGATGATGATTATGACGTTGTGCATCATGTATTCATAGCATTTAGACTTCGGTCTATTGATGATGTTAGGACTTCGGTCCAGTGGTGGCTTCAATCCCATTGTGCGGATTGGAGTATTTTGTGACGTGCTCCCTTGTGGAGGGTTGATGGCCTAGTGTCCATTATTATGACGATTTGGTACCACATGCATTTTTATGAGGCTGCATTTCATTCTTGGTGGCATTGCATGATTGCATACGAGTGATATTGGTGATGTGGTGTTTTGTGTGATGTTTTGGGTGAGTCGGTGTAGTGTTTGAGAAAAATAATTATTGCCTTGTTAATGTCTTTTCTTTATATGATTATATTGAATTGTGATTACTCACCCTGCCTATTTGAATGTTGCCTCCACGTGAGTAATGTGCAGGTGATCAGGTTTAGCCGTGGACGTTTCGAGGACTTGAAGTTGAATTGCTTTGGTCGATTTAGAGGGTCTTGCTCTGATATTGTAACATCGGGTTGGGGTCCTTTGAGTCGAACTATGTTGTTTCTTTATTTTGGTGCTATTTGGCGACGCAGTTTTAATTGAATTATTATGACGTTTGTTGAAAACCGTTTTAATTGGAAGTTTTGAATTCCGCTGCCATGTGAAGGCTTTTGATTTAATTTTGATGGAAGTCCCTTGGTGTATAGGGCAATTGTGTTATTTTGAGTTATTGAGAAATGTGCACCCTTTGAGGTGATTATTACTCTGATATTTTGTGTATTTTTCCGTGTTTATTCGTGGGGTAGAAAAGGGTGTTACAGTTATCCTTGCCGGTACCCCACTCCACCGCATCGAAGGTTGCGATCCATAAACACCTCTGTTCAAACTTCTCATTTCTGGTTCTAGGACATAACAATGGTGCAGTATCTAGGAATCAACTCTTGTTTCCTACGATTTCTACAAATTCACATTAGTTATTAGAATTTTTCATTTCATAACTCTTTTCGATCAACGAAGCAAGTAATCATAATTAATAGCAAGGATCTATCATATTCTGATTCTACTTAGCATGACTTCAATCTCATTTCTTCTAGATTTTTGGATCGCCAATTTTTATCTTCAATAGATATGGATAGACCCAAGGCTACTAGATCCATCGCTGCACAGAAAGTTGTCACTACTACCTTAGCAGCAAGTAATAAACCGCCTCCTCCTCCGCACCAAAATGCCACAGATCCTAGAGCGGTAGTTTCTTCACTTCTGGATCCATTTCGAACTTCACAAGTGGCCATATCAGTTCTGGCCAATCCAGCGGAGACTCCCATTTTGCTTCCAGCTACGTAACATGAAACCTTACCTAATTTTCATCACTACAAGCAAACCACGACTTACAAGGTGCCAACAAGCTCTAAACAATGTGTTTAACATTATTCAACAACAAAACTCAAATGCTATTGAAGAAAGGCTTCAAAGTTGTAAGTTCTAAGGTTTTTGGATTGGTTGCATTCTGGTAAAACAACATGCTATTAGCAAGATGTTAAACCAAATGTTTTTCCATGACAGTCAGACATCATGTTCTGCATGTGTTATGACATGTTCCAAGACATGTTATACCAGATAGCTAGGGAATTTCTATTTTGGTATTTTTAGTGTGATTTTTGAGTGCGTTCTAATTAACACACACACGTTTTTCATAGGAGTATATTGTGGGATTTTCTGTTATGACATATTCTGTTACTTTTCATAAAAAGGATCCTTGAGAATTTTTAGGAAAGTTTGTATCTTGCTTATATTATTATGCAGGATGATTTTCAGCCAGTTTATACTGATTGCTGCTATTTGTGCGCCTCATGAAACCCAAGTCCAGTAGGTCTGAAGGCTCTTTAAAGAGAAGAAAACCCCTGTTGAAGTATAGAGCATATCGTGAAGAATTTAGAGAATTAGTATTAGTCGTTGTTTTGGTTGGTCCCTAGGTTTTTCTGTTTGTTAATTGTATGTCACTCATGTATCTTCTGATGCATTGAGTTGATTGATTATTCATTGTTCACTCTAGGCTTTTAAGTAAGAGTATATTGTTCTTGGTGGAAGCTTTTAAGAAAAACCGAGTATTGTCTTGGAAGTGTGCTACTTCTATTATTTGCTGTTGTTTCTATAGTCACTGGGATTGGGACTGTTTGATATCACCGAGGTTATTAGGAAGTGAGAGGGGATTCTCATATCTAGATGGTGATTTCTAGGTAGAAGTTGCATTGGTTAGGGATTAAGTGAGGAGTTGTAAACTGGGATTGTTTAGCTTCAAATTGATACTACTGATAGTGGATTTCCTTACTGGCTTGGTATCCCCCAGACGTAGGTGAGTTGCACCGAACTGGGTTAACAATTCTAGTGTTGATTTTATTGTTTTTTTGTCATTAAAATCTCTGCATCTTTGTTTGTGTGTTCAAGCTGTGTTTTGACCCTAGTGTTGTGACATCTGTCTCGACATCTAGTATTTGTATGCTAGAATTTCAATTGGCATCAGAGCAGGTCACCCTATTCTGTTTTCGGGTGAGCTCCAGGGAGTTTAGTTTCTGGTACTATAGACAAGGAATGAGGAGGGAATGTTAACAGACCTCTAGTCTTGGATGGTTCTAATTATGATTATTGGAAGGCATGTATGGTGGCTTTCTTAAAATTTATGGATAGAAAAACTTGGAAGGCTATCATCAAAGGTTGGGAACACGCTGTGGTAAAAGATAAAGATGAAAAGGAGACCCTAAAACCTAAAGAGGATTGGACCAAGGAGAAAGATGAAACTGCTCTTGGAAATTCCAAAGCCTTGAATGCGTTATTCAATGGATTGGACAAGAACATGTTCAGGTTGATCAACACCTACACTGTAGCTAAGGATGCTTGGGAAATTCTCAAGACAACCCATGAAGGCACATCTAAGGTTAAGATGTCCAGACTTCAGCTACTGACAACCAAAATTGAGAACTTGAAGATGTTGGAGGATGAGAGTATTCATGACTTTCACATGAATGTTCTTGGCATAGCCAATGCATTTAGTGCTTTGGGAGAGAATATATCAGAAGCAAAGCTAGTAAGGAAGATTCTCAGGTCTCTTCCAAAGAGATTTGATATGAAGGTAACTACCATTGAAGAAGCTCAAGATATCAACCACATGAAGGCTGATGAACTTGTTGGTTCTCTTCAAACTTTTGAGTTGGCAATTAGTGATAAGTCTGAGAAAAAAACAAGAGCTTAGCTTTTGTATCCAATGATGAAGATAAAGAGGGACAGGCTAACCTGGACACTGATAAGGGACTATCAAATACTATTGTTTGACTTGGGATGTAGTTTAATAGAATTCTAAAGAGAATGGATAGAAGAGGAAGACCAGGTGTCAAGGACATCACCTCTGACATCAGAAATATTTTTGATTCTCAAAATAATTCCAGAACTGAAGAGAAGTCAGATTAAAGTAAAGGGATTCTTTGTTATGAATGTGAATGATCTGGTCATATAAGGCCAAAGTGTCCCAACTATCTCAAGAAGCAAAAAAAAAGGATTGGTTGTTTCTTGGTCCGATGAGTCAGAAGATGAGTCCAACTCAGAATCTGTTGAACTTGTTGCTGCTCTCTCTGGAAGATGGGATGACGAAGTGGAAGCATGTGATGAAAATGATCTCTATGAAGATCTGGATGTGGACTACAAGGAAGCCTGCAACTAGTGTGAGGAATATCAAAAGACAAAGGAAAATCAGAGGAAGGTCATATCTGAATTGGAGAGTGAGAAGAAGGAACTCTTAGGGGTTATCTCTCATCTTGAGAGTGAGATAACTCTCCTAAATTCCAAGCTCAGTAACGTTATTGAATCCTTGAGAATAATGAAGAATAAGGCTGATCAAATAGAAGATACAAAAGTCCATTCTGATAATAGACATAGAAGAAAGCCTGAAGAAAAATATTTTTCTGAAAGAGAGAAGAGGACCACAATGTCTAACCACATGTTACAACATCCTGACAGACATAATAAACCTCCAAATAATTTCCAATCCTATTAGAGATGTCATTACTATGGAGAGTATGGTCAGATAAAGCCATTATGTTATAAATTATATGGAAATCAAATATCATCAATGAAGTCCAAGGAAAAGTCAGTTAGCAAGAAGAGAAGTGTCAAAGATAGGGGTGTGAATCTGATAGCTCGCACATCCTTGAGAGCCTCAACTAGAGAAGACTGGTAAATTGACAGTGGATGTTCTAGACATATGGCAGGAGTTCAAAAGTTGTTGATGGACATTAGGTCTTTGCCTACAGGTGCTGTCAGATTTGGTGGTGGTGTTAAAGGAGAAATTAAAGGAGTTGGTAAATTGGTGGATGATGGATCACCTAGGTTGGAAGATGTTCTTCTTGTGAAGGGACTAACTGTTAACCTCATCATCATAAGTCAGTTGTGTGATCAAGGTTTGTTAGTCATTTTCTCCAAGTCAGAATTCCTAGTCAAAGATGAGAAAAATAATGTTCTGATGAAAGGCATAAGGTCTAAAGATAACTTCTATCTTTGGGAACCTCAGATAACGACTTACTCTTCCACATGTTCAAAAACTCAAGAAGAGGAAGTGAAGTTGTGGCACCAGAAACTTGGACACCTTCATCTCAAAAGAATGAAAGAAATTATGTCTATAGGAGCTATTAAAGAATTCCAGATCTAAAAGTTGAAGAATGGAAACTCTATGGTGAGTGTGAAGTTATGAAGCAGATCTTGATGTCACAACCAATATTGCATCATTAGACTACTTCAAAAACACTGAAACTTCTCCACATGGGGGTTATGGGACCTATGGAGACTGAAAGTCTGGGTGGAAAGAAGCATGTGTATGTGGTTATGGATGATTTTTCTAGGTTTACATGGTTAAACTTTCTTACAGAGAAGTCAGATATTCCTGAAGTTTTTAAGTTTTTATGTCAGAATGTTCAGAAGGAGCAGAAGAGTAGGTTTGTCAAGATCAGAATCTACAATGACAGGGAGTTTAAGAATTCAAAATTTACTGAATTCTATGAGTCTCAAGACATCTGTTATAGTGTTTCGTCTTAGCTAGATGAAATTTTTGAGCAGAAGACCTTGGATATACAAGAATCAGCTAAAGTCATGCGTCATGCTAAGGGGTTTCCATATCCTTTTTGAGCTAAAGCTATGAATACAACTTGCTATATTTATAACAGGGTCACTTTGAGAGAGGGAACTTAAATTACTCCCTTTGAGCTATGGAAAAGGCGAAAGCCTACAGTGAAATACTTCCACGTTTTTGGAAGCAAATGCCATGTCCTGGACAACAAAGATAAAAAGGGTAAGCTGGATCCCAAAAGAGGTGAGGGGATATTTCTGGGGTATTCTTCAAGCAGCAGAGCTTTTAGAATATTTAACTCCAGAACTGAAATGACAATGGAATCTCTCAATGTGGTATTTGATGATGTTGGGGATAATGTTGGAACATCCTCTGGGCAGACTAGTCAGACAATAGAGGAAAGTTGTAGTTTCTCTAGCATTATGTCAGATAACGCTCAAGATACTTCAGGTCTCTCGAGTAAAGGTCATTCAAATAAAGCCAAAGATCTTACTACAAGACACTCTATAGAAGAAAACATTACTAAGTTTTTTAAAGAAGTATTGCTCTCATCTAAGATAAGTCTTACTGTCCAAGAGAAGAAAATATTGAGTTGCTTCATTGGAACAAGGAATTATGATATGGAGTTCTTCTACAGCACAAAGGCCATGATGAAAGAACTGTGCAAGGAAGAATGTGTTGGTGATATGACTGCCTCCGTTAACAAGAAGCACACATGTGTGTCATGTTGTACTACTGAAGCTGGAAGAGATTGCCTTCACTCAGTATGGATAAAACAGATGGTGAAAAATCATAATGTAATGACAGATTTTGTAACATTACATTGTGAGGACCTGAATGGCTGAGATAAGAACTCTGACAGGGATCATTCTCTTGTCACAAATTTTGCTGAAAGAAAAAGTGTTACTTTGAAACATGTGAACACTAAGGAACAACTGACTGGTATGTCTACTAAAGCTTTATATGTAGATGACATGGGTTGTAAGGGAGGAACTTGCACTATTGAGGAATTGTAGTAATAATAGATATGGAGGAATTCAATAAATACTACACCCTTCCTTTATGATCTAATGCTTGGTAGGGCTAGGCAAGCTACCGTGGAAGATAAGAATGCTAGTGTAAAGAGGGCAGGTTCTAAAGATGTGAAATCCATTGTCACTCTTTCTGAAACTGGTCTCAACAACAAGGGGTACATAAGGGTTTTCGACATGGGCAAGAGATGGCAGAGCATCTCAAGTTGAATTGTGACTGCTTTCACTACTAATGCGTGCTTCTATTTATGTTATGTCTGCGTGCATGTTTGTGTTTCCATCAACACTTATGCTTTATGCATTATGTTTGTTTTTGTGCTTCCATGTGTGTGATTCCATTTATGTTTGTTTACAATTACTCTATTTTCTTTTTGTCAATTTTTGGCTAAAAAGGGGGAGTAAAGTGTTGTTGTTGTTTCTGATGTTAGATCAGATGTCATGACTTTCTGTCATGTGTGTACTACTGCTTAGGAAGAGTAGTTGTGTTTATGTTGCTGAACTTGTGCAACTATTTAGAGGGAGCATGATAGTCTGTCATGCTAGCTGCTGCTACTGATGAGGAACCATTTGTTGTGTCTGGGAGAATGTGTTATTCTCTGCAGTAGGTTGTGGTGTTAAGTGGGAGTGTGCTTGTGTTAGTTCTTGTGTAGTGTGGTTCCATTGTATGAACTGACATGGGAGTTCATGTGTTTTTTTTGTTTTGGTTTTTCTTCAAGGGAGTAAAGATTTCAATTTGTACAAAGCTTACATGTTCTCATGTAGCTTGTGTTGGTTTGTGATGTCAGACCTAATGTCGTGACATTGTGTTGTCTCTCTTAGTTTGACAGTACTGTGGTTCTTGAGGTTCCTTATTTTTGGTCTGATTCCGTTGTGTACCTCTGATGTGTTCTAAGGTTGTTTTAGCTAAAATTTGCCAAAGGGGGATATTGTAAGTTCTGAGGTTTTTGAATTGGCTGCATTTTGGTAAAACAATATGCTATTAGCAAGATGTTAAACCGGATGTTCTGCCATGACAGTCAGACATCATGTTCTGCATGATGTTGTGACTTGTTCTAGGACACGTTATACCAGATAGCTAGGGCATGTCTATTTTGGTATTTTTAGTGTGATTTTTTAGTGTGTTCTAATTAACACACGTGCGTTTTTCATAGGAGTATATTGTGGTATTTTCTGTTATGACAGTTTCTGTTACTTTTCATAAAAGGCATCCTTGAACCTTTCTAGGAAAGTTTGTATATTTCTCCTATTATTATGCAGGATGATTTGCATCCAGTTTATACTTATTGCTACTATTTGTGCACCTCATGAAGCCCAAGTCCAGTAGGTTTGAAGGCTATTTAAAGAGAAAAAAAACCTTATTAAAGTAGAGATCATATCGTGAAGAATTTAGAGAATTAGGATTAGACATTGTTTTGGTTGGTCCCTAGGTTTTTTTTGTTTGTTAATTGTATGCCACTCATGTATCTTCTGATGCATTAAGTTGACTGATTATTCATTGCTCACTCTAAGCTTTTAAGTAAGAGTGTATTGTTCTTTGTGGAAGCTTTTAAGCAAAACCGAGTATTGTCTTGGAAGTGTGCTACTTCTATTGTTCGTTGTTGTTTCTACAGTCAGTGGGATTGGGATTGTTTGATATCACTGAAGTGATTAGGAAGTGAGAGGGGATTCTCATATCTAGATGGTGATTTCTAGGTAGAAGTTGCACTGGGTAGTGATTAAGTGAGGAGTTGTAAACTGGGATTGTTTAGCTTCGAATTGATACTACTATTAGTGGATTTCCTTCCTGGCTTGGTAGCTCCTAGACGTAGGTGAGTTGCACCGAACTGGGTTAACAATTCTGGTGTTGATTTTATTATTTTTCTGTCATTTAAATATCTGTATCTTTGTTTATGTGTTCAAGCTGTGTTTTGATCCCAGTGTTGTGACATCTGTCTTGACATCTGGTCCTGCGTGCCAAAATTTCAAAAGCCTTGAAGATAGCCTCCACAACTCTTCTTCCCACGAGAATATAATCAATATGTTTCTTCAAGCAATACTCTCGTTGTGATCCTAAAACTAGTTGTGACAAAGGGAAACAAGGCTTTCTGATTAAAGGATCAATGTAGAAGTGAAAAACATCAGACTCCCCCTCCGAGTCCCAGAGGAGACCACAAAAGTTATGCTTCAACCCCGGTTTAGGAATAAATTCACTCGGATAAGGTGTAACCAAATCACCCGCTGTCAGTACAAATCGTGGAAAGGAGGATCCCATAGTCTATAAAGAAGTCGCCCAAGCTAGCCGATTATGACGGAAAGGGAGATCTCGATGAGCATGTGTAACTATTAGACGAACGGTTGAAATACTTTAGTACCGACAATGCTTCCAAGTGCAAGTTGTTCGTGTTAACCTTGTTCGGACCAGCCCGATTATGGTTCAATGACCTACTTGATGGATGCATTGATTCCTAAGTGGAATTCCATAAGAGGTTTTCACAGCAATTTACGGCCCAAAGGAAACATCCTATCACTGAAGCCGCTCTATAGAGGACCTTTCAAAGGAATAAGGAAATATTATAGCCATATAGAGATTGATTTAATCAAGTCTTGATTGAAGTATATGGGGCTCAAAAAGGTCTACAGTGCTTGATTTTTGAAAATGGCCTTTTGAGCGACCATTCTTTCAGGCAAAAGCTAGGGAAAAAGAAGGTAAAATATGTTCAAGAGATGTTGACCTTGGCCAAACCTTTTATGATATTAGAAGAGAAATTGACCACACGTTTTAACAACCCCACATATAGCGAGTCTCACTTCGGTCGCCCATTTGGAAAAGAACCCTATCAACGTCTAGATAACTCTGACTAAAACGTGTAATGGAAGTATGATAGATACACCCCATTGACGGTCTCTCGTGAGAGAATCTATCAAGAGCGTATGAACACTAAATATCGAAAGGTTGGAATCTGACCCCCATATCCTATAAGAGAGACATCAGGACGAAAAAATCAAAATACCACCAATTCCATAAAAGCCATGACTACAACACCAATGACTACATCCAGATGAAAGATGCCATTGAAGAACTAATAAAGAAAGGTCGGCTGACTGAATATGTGATGTGAGGCAAGTGAGATAGAGAGGAATCTCCTAGAGGTAAATCCCCACAAAAGCTACCACAGTTTGGATAGGCGAGGAGAACTAGAAGATGGAGAGAACGATCGTGAAGATGATTGTTGTCTACCGTATAAAAAGAAATACGTATGTAAAAATTCCTAACTAATCTATGTTGGGATTCAAAGACTATGAAAAAGTTTGAGGTATTTTGAATGAGAATTTTCCCCTCATGATGGTGGCCATATTTGGGAAGTTTGACCTGTCTCGAATCCTCATCAATGGAGAAAACTCCCTTGACATAATGTACTCATAGATATTCAAGAAGATGAAATTGCACCAAAGCACGTTGGTGGCTCACGAAGACTCTAACCTCCAAGCGTTCAATGAGACCATAAGTCGTCCCTTGGATTATGTGGAAATAATAGTTTCCATTGGAAGCAGAGAAGACACTCGGGAAGTAAATTCTCAGTTTCTTGTTGTTCCTTGTATTAGTGTACACAATTGCATCTTGGGACGACCTTTTGCGGCCATGCTAGACGTTGTTGCCTCAACAGTTAATCTTAAACTTAAATACCACAACCTACAAAGAGAACCAACCACTATCAATGCCAATTTTTAGGGAAAAAAATACCAAGCTCTCCAAAAAGACCAGGGATAAGGAATAAGCATGGAACTTAACATAATTTCCTTCATCAGACAACTCAACAGAATGGGTATCATCCCTCCAAAATGTAGCTAAAGAGGTCATAAGGAACAAATAAATAAGTGGCGTTCACCCTGTCTGGTTATGTTTTATGTTCCTCAATAATACCAAATGCTTACTTAAGTCATTTACCATTTGTATGATTATATCGTTGTACAATAACAAGATAAAATGATGTTTTCTAAGACAATATTTTCTTTGTATATATGCATAACAACAGGAAATCTGGGGTACAACCAAAGACATCGAAGCCAGACACACACAAAGCCAAGGGTGTTGTCAGAGATGCTTTGTACGTCCGGCTAAAGCAATAAATTCCCTGTACAAGCAATTTTTGAGTTCGCCCCACATGTGAACATTTTATTTATCCTAAAAAGAGGGAAGGGGAAAAATCTAAATAAACCCATGAGTGTGCAATGTAAAACAATGCAATAAGAGATCGGGAATCGGGGGTTGGTTATACTAAGGGAAGGTACTAGCACCCTAAGTATCTATAGTATCCTATACGAACCTCTTGTGTATATTTGTGTTACTGTTGATTAAGTCATCTGCTGTGTATTGGGGATTTGTTGACTGTTTTGAGTGAGTGATAAGAGTGGGAGTTGTTTTTGTTGTTTTTTTTTGTAGGGTATGTTGAAATAAACTAAGACAAAGGTGAATGAACCTAAAGGTTTTACTTATTATGGTGCTTGCTAAGATCTCTCAATCTTATGCCTACGCATTCTCAAAAGGAAGTTGAGAAATCAGAGCACTCGTAGTTCCACCTACTAATGAGTGGAATTAGGTTTGAGAGAAGAGACAAGTTGTCATCTTAAGGGAGATATCTCACCTAATCACCACAAACAATTTAAGAAAGAAGATAATAAAGGAAGAAGCTTTAAACTTGGATGTAGGAAATCTAGAGCAATGCCACGTCTTCCTTTAAATGAGTCTTTGCATATTAAGAGAAGGACATTGACTTGGATATAGAATCAACAAGTGTGCCACTTATATCACTTAAATAAAAGAAGTGTTTTTTGTACTATAATAAGAGAAGGACTCCCAGCTTGGATTTTGAATCAACAAGTGTGCCACTTATATCACTTAAATGAAAGAAGTTTGAAATGTTTGATTTATGTTGTGGGGAATAGAAGAGACATCTCTTCTATAGAGATAATTCATGTCTCATCTCTGGGGGAAAATTTTTGAATTTGAAGCCAAAGGTTGGCTAGGGTCTGACTTGAAGTTTGAGGTTTTAAGGTTTGAAGCCACAAGGGGCTATGGTTTTGAGCTTTGAATGAAGTTGAAAACTTCAAGGGGAATCCTAATGATTTTTCGAAGTTGAGAACCTCAAAGGGGATCCTAGGGTTTCAACAGAATTATAGTTTGAAGAGGATCCTAAGATTTGAACTGAGTCTAAACTTAAGGATGAGTACTGAAAGGCAACAGTTGTATGAATGCAAGTGTAATCGAAAAAATAGCAAGTGTACTATTTTTACCGATGTAGTAATAGTAGGGGTTATCCCCAGAATCGATCCCTCGAGGACTGCATGTAATTATAAGTGCAGATTTTATTTCAATTAAACAAAAATTCCTTAAGGGTTTGTTTGATTTGAACATTATAATAACAATTAAGAAAATAAGCAGAATGAATAAAATGACTTAAGCAAATATGAGAAGCTATGCTAGGAGAAGTGTATAAATTGCTCTGCAATAAACCCAATTATTATTCAAAGAGACATGCCTCAAACCTTAGCTTACCCAATCTTATTAGTGTTTTTCCTTAATTCCTTAACAGAAAAACCTTTGATATACTCCCTTGACCCTAATTCCTTAGCAATCTCAGAATAACATCAAGCAATAGTTCTGACAAGATTTTCAAAGGTTATTGCGGGGTATCCTTATTCCTAAGCAATATCTACCGCAATATTATTTTACAAAAGCATTAGGGTGGTTTGTCCGACCTAATCCTAATCGTGAATCAAATTCAATTGGTCCGATCGAAAAAGCATTAAGAACTTTGTAAAATAAAAGCTTAAAGGAAAAAGACATAATCTCATAGAATGATTCAAAATAGGTTCATTACATTGCAATTTAGGGACACCCCCTAGCATTGGGGGGTTTAGCTATTCATGATGTTAAAAAGAAATACAATACGAAAAGTAGACATTACAATAGTAATCGAATGATTTTGATCTTCAATTGTAAGCACTCATGAAGAATCTCCCTCTCTGGATCACTTGATCGCATGAAAACTCCAATGTAAAATTATTCGTCAAAGCAAAAGTGTCTTCTTTCTTCCCAAAAACTCGCTTAAGTAATTCTCGATCAAACAAAATAGTGTGGAATACCCAATACGCCCTTTCAGATGACTTAATATAAAAAATCAATAAAATTTGCAATTTGCGTCGCACAAGCCAACACGGGCCGTGGAAGCTGACACTGCAGGCCGTGTTGGCCTTCTGACCAAAGGAGAGAAAAAAAATTCTCCAGACTTCCTGACACGGGCCGTGTCAGCTGACACGGGCACCCGTGTCAGGCCCCTGCCTTCATTTGCATATGTCGTGTTGCTCCATACCTGCTGACACGGGGCCGTGTTAGCTGACACGGGCACCCGTGTCAGCTCCCTGTCTCCATCTCCAAACTTCTTTCTTGGCTATTCTACTGACACCGCCCTTGTCAGGCGACACTGGGGCCCGTGTCAGGCCACTGCTACTTTGGGAAATTGTTTCTGGAGCTCCCCGAAACCTCCATTCCTCGCACAAGTTGTCCAGGGCTTCCAACTATGATCTGGAAATACTAAAAAACAATAAAACACGCGTAAAGTGCAACAAAAATCATAAAAACTAATGAAAGAAACAATACTAGACAGTCAAAATGAAAAGTAGAAATAAAGTGAAAAACAACAAGAATAACCAACAATGTGTTGCCGATTGTGCTGTTTCGTGCCGAATAATAGACGAAAGACAAGAGGAAATGGTGACCGATCACAACCCCAAATTCATTGCTTGTCGTCAAGTAATGTTCTAGACAGCAAAACAGTCACCCTCGAGTTCCTAACAATCCATGTACCACAACACAACTGATATCTTTTGTAAACATTATTTCACTTTCCCAATCAAGTTTCCTGTGTCCCGGTTCGACATTCAGCCACACTTCCACATCAAAGTATCTTTGTACCTGTCAACTTTTCACACTCTCACCAAATCTCTCTGGGTTAAATCGTTTACACTCAATAGTCAGAGCATGCTAAATCAACTCATAAGTTTGAATATTATCTATCTTCATCTCACACACACACAATACACACTTTTTGAGGACTTTGAAGGTTGTAATGGGGCTTAGGGACAAGGTGGGATAAACAACAAAAAGGGAAAACAAGTGGTTTATGGCTCATCTTTAGTGTCGTCATTCTCATCTCTATGTTCTTTGCACTTTTAAACATTAAGGGTATCAGACACCGTAATGACAAGATTTTTCTTTTGAGCTTGTCTTTCGGTCTTTTCAACTATAACATTCTCTAGGTAAGTTCTTTATTCATTTTTCATCTTTGTGTTTCTCTTTTTTTTTCTTGCACTTATCTAGTTCTCATGATTGTCTTAACCCCAAACTCAGAATTTTTCACAGATCAAAATTTGACACACACCTAAATGAGCAGGGTAAGGGATTGTTTGGCTTATGGTTTAATTATGCGGTAGATAACAAACAAAAGGTGAAAGGCTCAATTGGGGTTAAACGAAGGATAACATAAAGGGATGGCTGGAAAGGCTCGGGGTTAAAAGAAACAAGTGCCTCCGTGTATACGTGTGCAGTGACATTCCAACAGACAACTACGCAAACTAAGAGTGATGAAGTCATACCTGAAGAACTCTCATGATGATGATGTGTTTGGCCTTTTGTGATTCTCACTATGTCTGGTATAGCTTACAGGTTTTGAAATACCTCTAGCATGGTGTAGCTTACTTTCCAGCTCGGGTACACAGTACTCCAATCTTCGGTGAGTGTCAACACGTCACGTCCAATAATATACTTCATCCATGTTCACTTTCGGGAGTTTCCTGGGGATCAAGTCGAGGCTGCGTCTTTTCATCCACTAACTACCTGTTTCATCACTCATCCGGCAAAAACACCCTCAATCTGTAACACGCACAACACAAACACACTAATCAAAATTAAACACAAACAGTAAAAATAAACATTAAAGGAATGCAATGCAGAATTGAAAATGCGAAAAAAACAAGAAACCCCCCCCCCCCCCCACACTTGAACCAAACATTAACCTCAATGTTTTAGCACAAGATAGGCGGGGTACTCACAAAGCCTCCCTGACACGGGCCGTGTCAGGCCACTGTCCCATTTCAAAATTACATAATTCAAAATACAGCTTCAGTAGAGCTGACACAGGCCGTGTCAGCTGACACGGGCGGCCGTGTTAGCCTACTGGAATCCAAATTTTCTTTACTTTTTCCATGACTTTTCTCGCCCTCCTGACACGGGCGGCCGTGTCAGGTCCCTGTTTTTCACATTTTTGCCGTATTTCCGATGTTTTCTTCGTTTTTCTCTCTTTGTTTCCTCCGCTCTACTAGTTCAGCATCTGTGAGTACCTAACAAAACAAAATAGACAAACAAACAAAAACAAAACGATTAGCAATAAAACGCATGGGTTGCCTCCCACGAAGTGCTTCGTTTAACGTCGCATGGCTCGACGGGTTACTCCCTAATGATTTGGGGGATGCTTCAACTTATGCGTTTTGTCGCTTGACCTTTCCACAACAGAGCACCGGTCAGATTCATGAATAAAAACTACTTCTTGCCTCAAGTCAACTCCAACTTCCTTATCCTTCATTCGATGTTTCTTTTTCTTTCTTTTCTTGATTTCACGAATGGATGTTACAGTGTTGACATGTGCACTATATGTCCAAGAGACTTCAACCTTAGAGATGATGCCGGAGAATTTTTTAAGAGGGGGTTTCGTACTTATGTTTTATTCCACCATTTCGATCATTCCAAGTGAAGCTTGCTTACCCTTACCTTCATTTCGGTTCTTGATATCTAACACTTTTAAAGTGATTTCCTCATCAAAAGATTTAAAAGTCACCGTGCCTTTTTCAATATCGAAATTACACCGACTAGTGAGCAGGAAAGGTCGATCGAGGATGATAGGGATTTATTCATCTTCTGGACTATCCATGATCTCAAAGTCAACTGGAAAGACAAATTCACCGATCGTCACCAACACATCTTTAGCTAGCCCATAAGATCTCTCAGTTCTGTGGTTTGCAAATTTTAAATTCGTTCCCGCATCACTCACCCTTCCAATTCCCAACTTTTTATAAATAGATAATGGCATGAGACTAACACTAGCACTTGAATCAATCAGAACTTTTTTGAAATTTTTGTCTTTTATAGTGCACGGTATTTCAACAGATCCAAGATCCTTCTGCTTGGCGGGGATTCTCCTATTTTGTGGTACTTTACTGCACTTCTCATTTACAGTTTTTAGCTCTTCCTCAATAGGTTTGTTTTTAGTGATCACTTATTTCATGAATTTCTGATACAACGGCATTTGCTCTAGCGCCTCAAAGAATGGCATATTAACCTCCAACTTTTCGAACATTGTGGCAAATTTCTAAAAGTCCTTCTCTTTTTGATGCTTTTGTCGCACTCTCTGAGGGCAAGGTAACTTAATTGCCGATTTATCTTCCTTTTTATTCTTCATTTTAGGTGGATTTATAGGTGATATGACTTCTTCATGCGGTTTTTGATGATTTTTGATTTCCAAGTCCACCTCAATCAAACCTTCATCTTCAGTTCTTACCTCTTCATAATTCTCACTTGCCTCACCGCTTCCAGTCATGATGGCATTCACATTCTGATTATCTCTTGGGTTCGTCATTGTTGCACTCAGTAAGGCACCTAGTGTTCGAGCGTTGGTAAGTTGATGTGATATCCGACTCATCTGAACCTCAAGATTTTTTATAAAAGCTGTAGTGTTCCTAAGATTATTTCTCGTCTCTTCCTAGAATTGCATATTATGAGTTTCCATCTTTTCAACGGCTATCTCCCAATCTGATTTTCTCGATACCTGTTGTTGGAATTGTGGCGGAGGTTGTTGATATTGTTGCTGGTATGGTTGGTGATATTGGATGGGTCCTTACTTTGGAACATTCCCTTGCTGATCCGTCCAAGAGAAATTTGGATGATTTTTCCACCCCGGATTATAATTATTGGAGTAGGGATTGTTCTGCTTCAACAATTTAATTTTTTCTACCTGTTGTGTTGTAGCAACACAGTGCATGGCGAAGTGAGGTCCCCCACAAATTTCACAATTTACCACTTGAACCAGTTGAACCTGTGCCACAGTCTAAGTACCAAGATTCATCTTCTTAAGTCTTCTCTCTACCTCAGCTGCAATATGGTCTTCCATATTTACCACTTGCTCGGTAAGCTTCAAATCAACCATCCTTTCTGGATGGCTCACACTGCGATCATACAATTCCAAATGCTCGTTTGCGGCTATGGCTTCAATGATATTTTTTATACCAGTGGCTGTTGTAAAATTAGATGAGCCACCGGTAGCTGTATTAATTAGTTGCTTAGTCTTCAACTTGAGGCCATTGACAAAATTTTGCATTTGTTCGGTTGCATCCATGTTATGAGTAGGACATGCACCCAATAATCTCTTAAATCTCTTATATGCATTTCCGAGTAACTCTCCATCCTTCTGCTTAAAATTTACTATATCATACCTCTTTCGATTGTATACAGATGCGGGAAAGTACTCATTCAAAAATTTTGTCTCCATCTCTTGCCAAGTGGTGATACTCTCGGCAGGTAAGGAATAAAACCACTCTTCAGCATCTTCCGCAAGAGTGAAAGGAAACATTCTTAACTTTTTTGCTTCCTCGGTGTGCCCCTCAATCTTGAGAGTGGTGCTTATAGTCAGAAATCTTTGCAGATGTTTGTTGGCATCTTCATTAACCTTTTTGGTGAAAGGTCTCCTCTCAAGTTGAGTGATGGTCCTTGGATGCAGCTGAAAATTCGTCGCATTCACCGGCTGGTTCACAATTGTTAATCGACCAGCCGGTGTATGTGCTGCTCCATAATCACCGAGGAGTCTCTCTGTTTGTTGCTCTGCAACCATGGTCACTGTATCTTTGTTTGACTCTGAACCTAAGTTTGAGTGCTCCGAAGGTTCAGCTTCAGACGCTGCAATTTTTGCTTGCCTACGCCTCTCGTGTAGCGTTCTTTCAATTTTTGCGTCAAAAAGAAAATTTGCAGAGGATTCTCCTCGCATAAAAATGTTAGATGCAGGTTAGTAGCAACAGTAATAATCCAAAAGTTAAAAAAATGAAAATAAAAATAACAGAAAAATAAAATTTTAGTCACAGAGTGACAAAATTCCAATTGAATTAACACAACTTATAATTTGGCAGTCCCTGGCAACGTCGCCAAAAACTTGATCGAAAAAATAGCAAGTGTACTATTTTTACCGATGTAGTAATAGTATGGGTTATCCCCAGAATCGATCTCTCGAGGACTGCGTGTAATTATAAGTGCAGATACTATTTCAATTAAACAAAAATTACTTAAGGGTTTGTTTGTTTTGAAAATTATAATAACAATTAAGAAAATAAGCAGAATGAATAAAATGACTTAAGCAAATATGAGAAGCTATGCAAGGAGAAGTGTATAAATTGCTCTGCAATAAACCCAATTATTATTCAAAGAGACATGCCTCAAACCTTAGCTTACCTAATCGTATTAGTGTTTTTCCTTAATTCCTTAACAGAAAAACCTTTGATATTCTCCCTTGACTCTAATTCCTTAGCAATCTCAGAATAACATCAAGCAATAGTTCTGACAAGATTTTCAAAGGTTATTGTGGGGTATCCTCAATCCTAAGCAATATCTACCGCAATATTATTTTACAAAAGCATTAGGATGGTTTGTCCGACCTAATCCTAATCGTGAATCAAATTCAATTGGTCCGATCGAAAAAGCATTAAGAACATTGCAAAATAAAAGCTTAAAGGAAAAAGGGATAATCTCATACAATGATTCAAAATAGGTTCATTACATTGCAATTTAGGGACACCCCCTAGCATTGGGGGGTTTAGCTATTCATAATGTTAAAAAGAAATACAATACGAAAAGTAGACATTACAATAGTAATCAGATGATTTTGATCTTCAATTGTTAGCACTCATGAAGAATCTCCCTCTCCGGATCACTTGATCGCATGAAAACTCCAATGTAAAATTATTCGTCAAAGAAAAAGTGTCTTCTTTCTTCCCAAAAACTCGCTTAAGTAATTCCCAATCAAACATAACAGTGTGGAATACCCAATATGCCCTTTCAGATCACTTAATATAAAAAATCACAAAAATTTTCAATTTGCCTCGCACAAGCTAATACGGGCGCCGTGTCAGCTGACACTACAGGCCGTGTTGGCCTTCTGACCAAAGGAGAGAAAAAAATGCTCCAGACTTCCTGACACGGGCCGTGTCAGCTGATACGGGCACCCGTGTCAGGCCCCTGCCTTCAATTGCATATGCCGTGTTGCTCCAGACCTGCTGACACGGACACCCGTGTCAGCTCCCTGTCTCTATCTCCAAACTTCTTTCTTGGCTATTCTCCTGACACGACCCATGTCAGGTGACAGTAGGACCTGTGTCAGGCCACTGCTGAAGGTGCGAAAAAGACACAAGAAAGGGGATTTGAATTGTGTATTTACTCTTTTTAACAACTTTTGGTTTCTTGTCGTTAGAGCACCTAGGATAACATCATAGTTCGTTGGGAGACTCTGACTAACGAAGTCAAATTCAGACTTGTAATGCATGAAGCATGAGAACCAACAAGAGTCTGGACATAAACTACATTTCTCAGAACTTGCAGTGCGGAAGCGTATCAGAGTTAAGCTGTAAGGTTCTGACTTGCTTATGTAAGGTTCTGATACTCAATATAGATACATAAATAAGAACATTAAGCATAAGAGTAAAGGACACACAATATATCCTGGTTCACCACAAAGGCTAATCCAGTCCACCCTCCTCAGGTGATTTTGCCTTGAACACAAGGTCTTAATCCACTATAATCAATCTCGATTACAGATGCACGGGCAACAGCCGGTGACTAACCACTTGCACAACCGCACTGTGACTAACATACAATGAACCGTTCAGGGATTCAACTTAATGAATATAACGAACATTGACCTGTAGGTTCCAATCTCGCAAGATCTACTGCTAGGCTTTCACAGCTAGACGTTCAGGGATTCATCGCAATGAATATAACGCTACTGACCCTATTTCAGGCTTTTCCCACAATGACATCTCGCCATTGTCTTCTCGAGTCTCCGGTCATACTGACCACTTAAGGAATCCTAATTCACCAAGAATTAGTTATACAGGAGGTTACAATAATGCCTCTTAACAAGCAGATTACTCCTAAGTTTAAGTACAAAGAACACACAAGTGTTTGAGCAAGATGTGAGCAACAGCTCCTTGCTTATACAAAGAAACTACAGAGATGTATAATGATTTGACAGTTGTTGACATCTTGTAGATCTTCTTCTTCTTCGTCTTCTTGGGTGAGCAAGCTTTGAGCAACAACTCCTTGCTTCAAATCTTCAATATAGCACTGACGAGAAGGTGGTTGATGACTTGACTGATTTGCAATGTTATCTTCTTCATCAACAGCTTTTGTATCAATTCATTGTTGTTGTGTTGAATGATGATCTTTGAGCTTCAACAACAATGGCCATGTGTAAATGGTGATAGCTTTGGATATTCTAAGTGTTACAACGAGAACTCATCGTTGTTGCTATCTTCACACAATGACTTTGATCAATTCACCATTCATGGACGGAATCGATTATTCAAAAGCGAATTCTCTTTACTTTAAATAGCCCAGTAGAAATATAGCTGTTTGAAATACTGTTGGCTGTTGGAAAAGAGACGTTGTGTAATAACTAGCTGTACTGACACATCTCCTTTTTGTTGTGGGAGAAGTGACGGGATATATCTTTCTTGGGCGCCGTGTACAGTTACTCACAATGGTAACATGTGACTTCTGAACTTCAGAGGCTTCTGATGGTTAATTGATGAAGCATGAGTAGAGTCTTCTTAGCAGGATATCTTGATACGTCAAGTCTTCAGTTATTTGAAGAAGCCCATTAGGAATCAGTCTTCAGAACTTCAACACTTGTCTTTGAGCACGTTATCCTTTACTTCTTCAAGTCTTCCGAAACTTCAGAACTTGTCCATTAGGAATCTGTCTTCAGAGTCTTCAATACTTGATCTTCAGAACCTTAATCTTCATAACACATAAGTCTTCAGAGTCTTTCTGCACTTGGTCTTCAGAACTTCAAGTCATGAGAGTCTTCAGCACTTCGGTTCTCTTCTTCAGAAGCATCGCAATCTTCAGAATCTCGACCCCTTTCAGAGAGCATCCACAAGAGCATTTCATCAGCAATATTGGCATCATTGGATCTGACTGATCACAATCAGATACAGAAGCGTTCTTGCTTCTTACGACTTGTGTCACACATAGTAACTTCGCATATTATCAATTACGCTCATCTGGCTGGTGCTTGTTGGATCTGATACTTACTATAATTATGATCTGCACACAACACACGTTAGAGCATAAAATTATTCTTTCACAAATGCGTATTGTTATCATCAAAACATAGATCGGCTTGTAGAGACAATTCTTGCTCTCACAACTGCTACTTTGGGAAATTGTTTCCGGAGCTCCCTGAAACCTCCATTCCTCGCACAAGTCGTCTGGGGCTTCCAACTATGATCTGGAAATACTCAAAAACAACAAAACACGCGTAAAGTACAACAAAAATCATAAAAACTAATGAAAGAAACAATACTAGACAGTCAAAACGAAAAGTAGAAATAAAGTGAAAAACAACAAGAATAACTAACAATGTGTTACCGATTGTGCTGTTTCGTGCCGAATAATAGACGAAAGACAAGAGGAAATGGTGACCGATCAAAGTGTCATAAACATAAATGTCAAGAGAAACTTAACAAGACAAAATTGATTAAAATTTTAAACAAATGTAGTCATCAAGGATGAAATGAACATGATTGTGATCAAGCAGGGTATATCAACATGTGAATGAGCATCAGGCAAGTAGATATGTTCATCATGGTGAGAGTTTATGAAGGAAATACTTGAATATGTGAGCAAAGATTTAATAAATTGAAGTAATCACAAAGAAGTTCAAGTAAGCCATATATTAAAGATGAATCAAGGATCAGATGAATATAGCCAAGAGTGAACAAAACCCTAATGGAAATTTATGAAGATAAGCACATGAACAAGAAATTTAAACATGGTTGAATCAAGGTCTTTGGGGAATCCAAACTCAAGTGGAAGCCCTAGTCATGTGTCAAGATGTTTTTCAAAAGATTAGTTGAACAAAACCCTAAGGTTTCAACTAAACATCAAATTTAATCAAAGTATTTTTTTAAAAGAAATAACACCTAATCATGGTATGTATAAGTCAAGACATCATGTTAAGAACATTAATCAAGCTTTTCACAAGACACATAATAACCACATAAGCATTCATGGTTAGTTAGGTTAAGAAAAACAAACAAGGAAAGTAATTTTGAAAGCATAAAAACACTTAAAATGGACTAGTTTTCAACCTAATAAAAGTGACAAAAATAAATATTATTTTTGGGATTTTTTGACGGATTCTCAAAATATACAAGATAAATGAGAAGTGTGAAAAAAATATGCTCAAAATAAATAATTTTGCTTGGTGAAATAATTGGATAAAGTTGTGAAAAAAAGAATGAAAATAAGTGATAAAAAATTAGGGAATGGCTCCCCCATGTGATGGGCCCAAAACTTTACCACTGGACCAGATGCCTGTGTGGTGATGAACAACATGTGGTGTAAATAATATATGAAGTTTCATGATGAAAATGGTTTAAAAAATAAAAGAAAAAGGTCTGGGGCGAGGGGGATTCGAACCCCAGACCTTGGACTCACACACAATGGTGTTTTCATTAGGGCGTGATGCCAATTCAAGATATAGCTTGGAATCATAAATAATATATTAAAACTTCAATTAAATTATGAAAATGGCACCATGGCCATGTTCATCTTCTTCCACGAGCTTCATCTTCTTCCTCCAATTTTGAATTTCCAAAATCTTCATTTCTCAACCAAATTGAAAGATGTAAATACCAAAGTTGTTGGGAATTTTACCATGAATTGAATGGTATCAACAAATTTAATTTATATTCAGTGTATCTCACATAATTAAACTGAAACTACTATGAACCCTAATTTGAAAATTCAAAATGAAATTCTATATGTTCATGATATAATGTAATTTACTGAGGGAAAACAATCAGCACATCATGACAAACATATCTGTTACTCAAATGATCAAGAATGATGCACGAATCATAGAGTTCATATTTTGAAAACTTACCTTGCAAGTGAAGATCAAATTCTTTGATAGAGGTGTTACAAAAGCAATCTCTTGATGCTAACATCTTCCTTGACCACCAAGGAGTGTGTTGATATGTTTAAATTGTCTTGAAACCTTTTGAAACTCTCTACTCAAATCAATTTACAACTTTGTGCAAATGGTATATAAACTTGATGATTCTGGTATTACAAAATGTGTATGAGTGTTTGGATCACTTCTATATGAAGTATCTGAAGTGTTTGGATGCTTGGTTTGAATGGAAATTGCTTGGAATTGAGAATTCAAGTTTTCACTTCTTTGAAACTTTGAATTTTGGAAGGAGGAGGATTTCTTGGAAAATAAGTCTTTGCTATGTTTTGGTGTGATTTGAATGATGCAAAATGATCTCTATTTATAGAGAAATGTTTAAGATATTTGGAGAAAATTTTGGATTAGGATACATGCTATTATCCAATGGATGATGACATGTACATATTACTTGAGTGCTAAGGTACACATAACCTATTTCTCACATGGCTAGAATCTTGATCTTTTGAGATTGAATTTATCATATTGAAAATCATCCTTTGGTGTTTTGATCAATCTTTGACAAATTGTGGTAGTTCCTTGGCCAATTCACTATTTCACTTAATGCAAGATGACAAAACTTAAGTTTATGGTTTTGCAATGATGTTTTTCACATGCAAAGGGATAGAACTTTGAAGATTCTTGCATTATCTTGCAGAGCACATGGGATATTACAAGATTGTTGTTGGATGTGTGTAGAGATCAAGCTTGAAAGGTCATCCAAATTGATCTCAAAATCGTGCACCAACAAATATGTCCTTGAGAATACAGCTTCATCAATGCCTATTGTGAAATTCATAACTTCTTGCTCAAGTAAGATAAATGGATGTTCTTGGATATTTTGGAAAGCTGAGATAACATACTTCAAGTTTGATGTTCAAGGTTTGTCTTGAATCAATGTGGATCATGGAGAAAAATGGCCCTAAATTTGGCTCCAACACAAGGCAAATTTGTGTGAAAATTTTTCTAAGTGTCCAAACTCAAAAAGTGTGGAACCTCTAACTTCATGGCTTCATATCTCTCAATCTATGCATTTTTTGGGAATTCATCCTCAAGGACAAAGTTGTAGTATGTAACAACCTCTTCAATTTGGTCTTTGGAGTAAAGAAAATGGTTACTTGGATTAGAAGTTATGGCCTTGGCAAGATGAGCAAAAATCATTGTACTTCACGACTTAGAAAAAAATTTCAATTCCTCAATTGTTGCCCTTTTTGCAAGTAAACTCACTTTTCTTGATTTCTCTTGATCAATCATGATCCAAATCACATATTATCATCACTGTTGACTTGAGGAGCCCATGGTTGACCAAAAATCTCAAAAGTCAAACTTGATTTTGATCATAGTTGACTTTTTATCAGATGAACTTGAATTCTTCCATTGCTTATGAATCAAACTTCTTGAATCAATCCAATCATATGAATGGACTAATATGATGCATTTGAGGTCCTTGGATCATATCTTGAAGTATGAGATCCTCCTTAAATGAAAAAGTCAGTTGTGGTCCTGATTAGGTCAAAACCCTAATTTTGGTGCAATGAGGATCTTAAGGCTTGATAAGCTTGTCATGATGCAATCTTGCACTTGATTATTGATGAAGGGAAACTCTTGATTTTAATGGATGAATAAGGGACTTGATATGTTGAATATGATGCACATCTTTTGATAATTCATCTGCTTGAGTCCTTGGGGGCACCTAACTTGTAAAGCAAGCAAGCACACATATCTTGTATTTGTAATGGGTTAGTGATGCATAAAGACACACACATATATAATGATGAATGTTATGCAAATGATGTAAATCAGGTGTCATCTCAGGGATACAAAATTAGGGTATAACAGATGCCCCTATTTAAGTTTCTCCAATCCGAAAAGATCAAGATTGACATCTTAGTCTCGACTAGATGGGGGAGGCTTAAATACAACAATGCATAATTTTGGCCCCTAAGAAGCCACAAAAGGTGATATGATATGAATGCACTTATGAATGCAAGATATGAGACCTGTGGAAAATGATGCCACAAGAGACTGAGAAAAGGTTAAACCATTGGGGTATAACAAAAGAATTATCCACTGGGGAAAGAAATATAGCCCCACGTGGGATAGGACCATAACTTTGACAATTGAACTTCCAAAGTTGGAAAATGATTCAGCATCTTCTTTTACTAAGTAATCCTACTTAGAAAGGGTAAATTAAACTTCCCCACACTTCGGGTCGTAAGCCACGAACGGGTCTCAGTTTCTTTTATATCAAGTCTTTCCCTTGTAAAGCTAAAATTTACCATGCTTCGGGTCATAAGCCACGAAATTTGTCTTGGTTTCTGAAATAAACTTCCCCTCGTTTCTGGATATAAGCCATGAAACTGGTCTCGGTTTCTGAAATAAACTTCCCCTCGTTTCTGGACATAAGCCATGAAATTGGTCTCGGTTTCTGAAATAAACTTCCCCTCGTTTCTGGACATAAGCCATGAAACTGGTCTCATTTATAAAATAAACTTCCCCTTGTTTCTGGACATAAGCCATGAATCTGGTATCGGTTTCTTCTTTATCAAGTCTTTCACTTGAAAAGGAGTAAAACAGACAAGTTCCTAAAAGGGTAATCACTTGATGAAATAATAACTTCACCGGGGATCTTCAAAGAGATGCAGGCCGGTTAGTTTTCAAAACATATTTTTCAAATAAAGAGGAAACAATCTGTAAGAGTCTTCATCAAACTTCCAATCGGGATTCACTGAGTAGATGCCATTTGATGGTAAATATCTTCATCATACTTCTCTTCGAAACTTCTTCGGAGAGATGCCATATGATGAGAGAAAATTGGTAGAAGACTTACTGTGGGAATTTTCATTGGCTTCATTTTTTCTTTGTATCGAGCAGATAAAACCACTTGTAGCAATTTATCTCAAATAAACACTTGTGATAATCTTCAATAAGTTTCTTTGACGGAATTTTCCGGAGAGATAACCATTCCTTCATCATACTTCTCTTCGAGACTTTTTCGAAGAGATGCCATATGATGTAAAATGAGGATTCACCAATCAAACTTCTCTACGGGACTTGTCCCGAGAGATGTCATTTGATAGAGAATAAGGATTCACAACAAACTTCTCTAGAGAGATGCCATTTGATGGAAAAATATCTTCATCATACTTCCCTTCGAGACTTCTTCGGAGAGATGCCATAAGATGAAATAAAATTTGATGTACAGATAGCTTCAACGGGGACAGACAAACCGCTCGGAAAGAGACTGCCATTTGCCGATTCATTGGGAAATTTAGGGACAAAAACAAGCTTCTCAAATAAAGACATTGCCACTTGCTGTCAGTTGTAGATTCCAAGGTGGAATAAATTTATCTTGCTGGGGAACCTTCAACAAATTCTTTCTAGGGAGTATAAACCACCTAAAAGGCGCAAAATAAATGCCCTTTTAATCCAAAGGTTCAAGTTATCAAAATGGTTAAAAGACCAACTCAATCCAGGAATAAGCTGGAGAGATAGTGTCAAACAAGACGCTAACTAGTGAGGAATGAACTCGAAATGGGGATTTATCCTATCCAAGTTTGAAAGGGAGAACTAAATCAAAACTTCCATGAGGATTAAACTCAGTGGGGATTTAGAAAGGATATACATTTTCTGCCTACGGCTGACCACTCTATTGGAGAGAGGAAACATATCACTCGGGGATAAACACAACCAAGGTGAATGAAGTAAGCATTATCAAAAAATGCACTATGAACATGGATATGAATTCAACTATGCATGATATATATGTTATGAATGTGTGTTATGTTTTTATGCTGACAAAACAGGCAAAAGAGATATACTGGCGATGAAATAAACATCACAATGTGACCGAGTACTCAGCCAGTCTCCTTGAAATATCACTAGAGATACAACAAAGAGAGCCATCAATATGTTATGAATGTGTGTTATGTTTTTAGGCTGATAAAACAGGAAAAAGAGATATACTGGCGATGAAATTAACATCACAATGTGACCGAGTACTCAGCCAGTCTCCTGGAAATATCACTGGAGATACAACAAAGAGAGCCATCAAAGTCCTGTTGTAAGGCTTAAGTCCCTCCAGGGAGAGGAAGATACTTTACTTGGGGAAAGAACCCAAATAATCTTCTAAACTCATTATCTTGTTCAACTGGGGATAAAGTAACTCGGCGTTCTGCTGGGGAAATAGAACCACACTCACCTTGCATTCAAAAACTCAACTGGGGGATACCAGGTTTAATTCTTTAATAGAGAGCATCGGGTCCAAATTTTCACTGGAGATACAGGATTGTATGTCCAACATATCAAGGTGTGAACGGAGTTAAAGATCCATCATTTTGGAGATACCAATCATGTAAATTCCCCATATAGAAAAAGGCTATGGAGAGGAGAGAACATTGAGAATAGTCGGTAGTACATGAATTTTGTCGGCATAAATCTGACATTTGTAACACTTATTCACGTATTTGCACCAATCAGATTCCATTGACAGCCAATAGTATCATGCTCTTAATATTTTCATTGTCATTGCTTGCCCATTGGCATGAGTACCAAAAGAGCCTTCATGAATTTCTTCCATCAACATGTCTGCTTTGTGTCTATCCATGCATCTGAGCAAGACCATGTCAAAGTTTCTCTTGTATAGCATGTCATCATTCAGGAAGAAGTTGCCAACCACTATTCAGAGGGTCTTTCTATCTTTCTTTGATGCCCTAAGCGGGTATTCTTGTTTTTGAAGGAAGCATTTGATATCATGATACCATGGTTTATCATTAACAATCCCTTCCATGGAAAACATGTGAGCGGGGCTATCAAGGCGCATAACATCGATTTGAGGTACATCGTTCCATCGATTCACAATAATCATGGAGGATAATGTAGCTAGTGCATCAGCCATGTTATTTTCTTCACGAGGAATGTGATAGAACTCAACTTTGTTGAAGAAAGGTAACATCCTTCTTGCATAGTCTTTGTAAGGAATTAATCCGGGTTGACGTGTTTCCCATTCACCTTTGGTCTGATTTATGACCAAAGCCGAATCCCCATATACATCTAGAATTTTGATCCTTAAATCAATAGCTTCTTCGAGACCCATGATGCAGGCTTCATATTCAACTTCATTATTTGTGCATTTGAATGTCAACCTTGCGGTGAAAGGAATATGGGTACCTTGAGGTGTAATAATGATTGCCCTAATTCCATTTCCATAAGCGTTGACAGCTACATCGAATATTAAACCCCAACGGGATCCTAGATCTGGCCTTTCGTCTGGCAAGGGTTCATCACAATCTTTCATTTTTAGATACATTACATCTTTATCTGGGAAGTCAAATTTGATAGATTCATAGTCATCAATTGGTTGGTGAGCCAAATGATCAGCTAAAATGCTCCCCTTGACAACTTTTTAAGCATGGTATTCAATATCATATTCTGACAACAACATCTGCCAGCGAGCAATCCTTTCGGTTAAAACGGGATTTTAAAATATATACTTGATCAAGTCTATTTTGGGGATCAACCAAGTAGTATGCCAAATCATGTATTGACAGAGATGCTTAACAGTCCAGGCCAAGGCACAACAAATTTTTTCAATCACAGTGTAACGAGATTCACAGTCTGTGAATTTCTTACTTATGTAATAAATAACGTGTTATTTTCTTATAGTTTCATCCTGCTGGCCAAGCATACAGCTCATGGAATCTTCTAATACTGTTAAAGTATATGATCAAAGGTCTTCCTTCCATTAGAGGAATCAGGATAGGAGGCTCGAGGAGATATTCTTTGATGCTGTCAAAGGCCTTCTGACAATCTTCTATCCATATACAACTCTGATCTTTCGAAGAAGCTTGAATATCGGCCCGCAAGTAGCGGTCATATGAGAGATAAACTTGGAGATGTAGTTTAAACGACCCAGAAATCCTCTTACTTGCTTCTCAATTTTGGGTGCTGGCATTTCCTGAATGGCTCTAACTTTATCCGGATCAACTTCAATTCCCTTTTGGCTAACAATGAAACCCAAGAGCTTCCCTGAACAAACACCAAAGGTACACTTATTAGGATTAAAGCAGAGTTTGTATTTCCTCAAATGCTGGAATAACTTCAACAAATACTCCACATGTTCTTCTTCAGTTATGGACTTAACAATCATGTCATCGACATATACTTCAATTTCTTCGTGCATCATGTCGTGGAAAAGAGTTGTCATGGCCCTTTGGTAGGTTGCACCTGCATTCTTCAGACCAAAAGGCATCACTTCGTAGAAAAATGTTCCCTATGGTGTAATAAATGAGGTTTTTTCCATGTCTTTAGGTGCCATTCTGATTTTATTATGTCCAGAGAATCCGTCCATGAAGAAGAATACTTTGAATTTGGCGGTGCCGTCGACTAACATGTAAATATGTTGTAATGGAACGTCATCTTTCGAACTAGCTTTGTTTAAATCTCAGTAGTCCACACACATTCTGACTTTTCTGTCCTATTTCAGAACAGGCACTATGTTGGCCAACCACTGAGGGTATTCTGACGTGGCAAGGAACCCTGCATCAATCTGGTTCTGCATTTCTTCTTTAATTTTGATGGCCATATCTGGGCAAGTACTTCTCAACTTCTGCTTGATTAGCGGACATTCTGGCTTCAACGGTAAGTGGTGTTCCACAATATTGGTGTCCAACCCTGTCATATCTTTGTAGGACCAAGCAAATGCATCTGGGAATTTTTTGAGAAGTTCTACCATTTTTATTTTAATAGTTGGACTAAGCAGTGCCCCAATCTTGACCTCTTTTCTGTTTTCATCAGAACCGAGGTTGATTACCTCTATCGGCTCTTTGTACGACTGAATGGAGGCTTCCTCTTGCTTAAGCAGTCATGAAATTTCATCAGGAAATTCTTCCTCTTCTTCATCTTCACCTTCGAATACTGGGAACTCAAAGTTGGGAAAGGGCATAGGGTCATATTTTTCAATGGGGTGTTTGATGTTCAATCTGTACATATGATTGATTACTAGATTTTAGAAAAACAGATAAATGCAGAGTGCGTGCAGACATTGAAAGTGTTTATCATTTTTTTTGTTTTTTAGGTTACCATTTTTCAAAAAAGAAAAAAGTAAAACAATAACATGGAATTGAAAACAAAATCTTTATTATTGATAGATTATTTCTTGAAATAAAAGCCCGATAAACAAATCTTTTACCTTGGGAAGAGCAAAGAGGAAATATTAAAAAAAGGGGGCCCTATAAAACATCTCTTGCCTTGGGCAGGGCGAGAGGACAAAACAAAGACAAAACATTACTTAGAGATGTGGACAATAGTTGTAACATCAATAGTTATCCAATTTTGAGAAACCTTTCCATGCGTTAGGAACCCTTGTGAATCCCTCTCAGAATTGTCTTCAACAATTGTGCTGAGTTCTGGTGGAGTCGGGTCAGTAGAATCTTTAATCTTCGCAGATATATCAAAAGGGATGTCTTCAGCTGCCTTTTCGACGGATCGCGGGGTGTGGAATAGTATATATGCATCCTCCGGTGACATGTATTCGGGATCTTCCAAGTAAGGTTCCCACTCATCTATTTTAGGATCACGGAATGCAGCTTTGTACTCAAAAAATTTCTTCACCTTCTTAAGCTTTTCTTTGGCCGGTGGATCAGTAGGAACTGTAGCAGCTTGTGTAAACTTGTGAGGCATTCCCCAAGGATAACTGGGTAGCTTTTGGAGAACTTTAGAAGGTTCCATGTAAGTGGATAGATCTTTTTCAGAATCGTCTTCTGTTATGACATTCACTTCTGGCATAGTAGAATGTATAAAATCTCGTTCAGCAATCTTTGCAGATCTATTAAAAATGTGGTCTTCAACTGCCTTCTCGACGGGTTGAGGAGTATAGAATGGTATGTAGGCATCTTCTGGCTGACTATTATACTCAAGAGTTTCCAAATAAGGCTCCCTGACTTACGGAGGAATAGATGAATCATTCTTAGGGTTATCTAAGATGTAGCCAAAATTATCTCTTTTAATAGCATCCTTTTTTGTTTGAACAGGGCGAGCAAGACGTTTCTTAGTTTGTAATTTTCAACAACCATCTCGTCATCTGACTTAAGTACACCCTAGAATTTCTCCTGAGGAGAGTACAATGGAGTATGTGCCTCCTCTTGCGATATGTATCAAGAATCGTTAAGGTAAGACTTCCATTCTTCTTCAGGATTTGAGGGATCATATTCAGAGTCATCTTCATCAATGGTGTGAACCTCTTGAGGAATAGGATGGATAAAACCCCCGTTGCGAAAAATATCTTGAAGGGGACGAATGTCTTCATGCTTTCTTGCAGCTTTTGTGAATACTGGAAAAAAACCGAGGCCTCCTCTGGTTTTGTTATCGGTAGGAATTTTTGCGGTGAGAATCAGATATCAAGCTATTGTATTAACTTGAATCAAACATCTTTGAATGTTCACCACCGAACTTTAATTTATCCAAAGGAAGGGGAAAAATCGAACAAAACCCTAAGTGCGCAATATAACAACAAAGTTAAGAGATCTAAAGGTCGGGGTTGGTTATACTAAGGGAAGGTATTAGCACCCTAAGTATCTATAGTACTCTATAGGAACCTCTTGTTGTATTTGTGTTATGTTATTGTTTGCTTACTATGTTTGGGAATGTTCTATGGAGAAAGAACTATGGGTTTTATTAAGTATGCTCGCAAAGACTTCGCGGTCTTATGCCTACGTATCCTAACAAGGTTGGAATCAGAGCATTCATAGTTTACCTACACAAGGGTGAAGAACACTTGATTATGATCAAGGTTCAAATGGGGAGGTAAGTGTTCATAACAACAACACTTACATAGAGTTTACAAACTCTATCCTAAGGCTAAGTTGAAAAGGTAATGACTCAAACTAGGTCAAGAGGGAAGTTAAGGTAAGGCTAAGCTACCTATGACATGAAGTCAACAAAAAAAGACCTTTTCTTTGAATTTGGGAACAAAAGAGAATAAAGAAGGATGAAGGCTAACAAGCTAACATCACTTGGGAATAACTTGACAATGTTAAAGTAAACATGGGCAATATGGATGAGATGAACAAAGATGGTATTCAAACATGATATCAATTGAAGGTAACATTCAAACATGATGTCAATTGAAGGTAACATTCAAACATGATGTCAATCAAGGAAGCATACAAGGTAAGACAATGTTAAAGTGAACATGGTAACAGCCAAGTCGATGTGACAACATCTAAGTATACATGAGACAAAGTTCTAACAAGACTAAAGCATTATGAATTACAAGTTAAAATGTGCAACTAAGGTAAGCATGGATTAGGGTTTACTAACACCACTTAATCATGAATACAAGACAAACATGGATAAGTCATAACAATACTTAACATGGATATGTTTCAAAAGTTCAACAAGACATGAATAACTTAAGACATTACTTAAGCATGGATAGGATTCAAAGTTCAAGCAAGACATGTATAAGTCAAAACATTACTTAAGCATGGATAGGATTCAAAGTTCAAGCAGACATGAATAAATCAAAACATTACTTAAACATGGATAACAATTCAAATTCAAACAAGATATGTATAAGTCAAAAAATTACTTAAACATGGTAGCATTCAATGTTCAAGGCAAAACATGTATAAGCCAAAGCATTACTTAAACATGAATAACAATTCAAACATGACATAAATAAGTCAAAACATTACCTAAACATGGGTAATAATTCAAAGGTTCAAGACATGGATAAGCATGAAAGGTTCAAAAGTTCAACAAAGCATGGATAAGTTAAGACATTACTTAAGCATGCAAATAAATTTGTACATGGTTCAAGACTTAGGTGACAACCTAAAGTACATGTGAGGGTTCTAAATGATCATGTTCAAAGGTTAAAACAATCATAAAGATTAAGTCATGGTAAACATACAAGTTATGTATCATGTAAAAACATGTCCTTAAAGTTTAAGGCCACTTATGAACACATAAACAAAGATGGATAATCACAAGAGTTCGTATACATACAAATGTACAATAAGGTATGAGAGAATCATGGTAAAAGTTAAGAGAACAAATTCAAAACTATACATGAAAGGCAAAGCATTTATACATGGTAAAGAATACATTCAAGTGCCATAAACTCAAGTAAAACTCAAGGCAACATATCATCAACATGGCACAAGGTTTAATCATGATATAACAGACTCACACAAGTCATCATGGTCAAGAGACAACAAGGAAATAATTAGAGAAATCCACTAAGGACCAAAATAAACCCTAAAAAGTTCCTAACTTTAACTACACATAAGTATATGAAAAATAAATATTTTGTGAAAATTAAAAGTACAACAATAAAATAGGCAATGTAAGGAGCAAGTAGGAAAGCGAGTGGCTCAAAAAGGCCAAATGATCAATAAGTTATGACCTTTAAAAGTTGTAAAGAAAACATAAAAATAAAGTGGTAAAAAAATGAAATGGCCTTGTGAGGGTTTAAACCCATGACATTAGGCTTGTAACTCAAAATTATGCCAACTGAACTATGTGCACGCGCATGACAAATAATGGAAACATGAATATATATTTTAAAAATGATTCGAAAATGTAAAACAACACAAAATTGCACAAAATAGTAAAAGGGTGGTCACTAGGATCGAACACAGATCATGATGCAAGAAGGAACAAAGAACGCACAGGCTACTACCACTAGGGTGGTGATACATCTATTGCATCACCCCATCCAAATAATTATATACTGAGGCATGACCTAAAAAATGAACCAAGGCGCCATGGCCTTTGTTGGCTGGGAATTTCTACGCCATGTTCCCATTTGAGAAACTATGTGAAAATTAAAGTTTCTTAAATATGGATGACTTCAACAGGAGCTGGTATGAAGTTCTGTCGAAGTGGTTCTCATAAGGAGACGTGCTTGGGGAAAATACTTAAAAATATTTTCTAAGTATAGGAAGTCACTTCGACAAAGGGATGTTTTAGAGCCTTCCTTCGACAAAAGTTTGAATTTCAAAATACGGATAGATAACTGTCTTTTGTCCTTATCCATTTCTCAGTAGAGACATGTGAAAAACTATGGCGAGACGAAGACATGCAAGGCAAAACATGTCAACTTTTGGGGAAATGCTCGTTGGAGACAATTATTTCGACGTGTTATAAATAAGGGTCTTAATATTAGGATTTCTGTGTGTTCAATTATTATACTATACTCAAAATTTACTCAAAGTATCCAAGTTAACGTGAGAAAAAAGTTACTGTTGAGAAATGTATGTTTGAAACACCATACATTTTATTCAATACAAATTTACTTTCTTTTATCAATTGTTCTTTACTGCACTTTTTACTTTGAATTTCTTTTCTTCATTGCATTTCTTTTACCAAACTTTTACAAAGTTTAGTCTTTTCAACAAACAATCAAAACAATATTTTACACAAATGAATATTGTCGAAGTGTTCTACAATTTTCCAAAAATACATTAAACACAATAGCTATGCCCTTAGGATTCACTAGTTGATCCTGCAAGTAAACCACTTTTTTTGAAAGACCAGCGGTTGTTTACCAATTTTCACGGTAAACAAATTAGCACGCCCAGTGGGACAGTGCTATCATGTTTTAAAATATTTCTTTTACTTTTTCTGGAAATTTTTTTACATTTAAGTTCTTCATTTTTACGATCTCTCTACGCTTCGTTGCATGAGACTTAGGAGTGGTAGAATAGACACAAACAACGAAGAAAGGTCTAGAAAGAGATACGTAAAGAGGATGGTGAATCCAAATCCACCAAGTAACAAAAATCCACCAAATGATGGAGAACCACCCCCTTCTTCTTCAGGGGGCAATACGGTTTCGGCGTCAGTGTCTGAAGCCATACCAACTACAACAAGTTCGACGCTTGTGCAGTTTATTGCGAAAAGTGGTCCCATTTCATCCTATAGGGGAACACAAGGTCTACCAATGATCCCCCCTCCAGTGGGGAATAGTTTATTCAGGCCTTATGTGCCTGGATTTTTAATGCCTCCAATAGGACTTGATCAACCTTATGGTATGCCAACATCAGTGATGGCAAGTTTGCATAATTCCTCATCAGCCTTTGCAGACCCAGTGGTGAATGTAACTTCGCCCTTACAAGGATCTGGTTCAGGTATAAACAATATGAGTCGAATTAGCCAACCCTTAGGGACTGGATTTCCTACCCAGATGCCAAATATCACCAACAATTCTGCAGCGGTGATAAGGAAACAGATTTCAATTCCTTAATTCAGAATACTACCCAAACCAACCAACAATTGGCAGCGCAAATGACGCGCATTGCTGATTTCTTTGGTGTTCCAAACCCCCTCAACAGCCTCAGAGGGAATGGATGGTACAAAATACTAGGGTGGTCTTAGAAGAAAACCCTACAATTAACCAAGTTCAACCAAATGTACCCCATGAGAACGTTTTGAACCAGGGGGCAGTAGTTGTCATACCTCAAATTTGTCCTACCTTTCTAAAATTTTTTTGCATTTAATTTTATTTTCATTTCGCAACGCCTGCATAACATATCTTGTTTTTCAGCATAAATAATCCCCAAATGATTAGCCAAATGGAATTCTCATATATACAGACAGACCGATTGAATTATTTCTCAAATATACAAAAATCAGTGGTTCAGAAGTTTCGAATTTAAGCTTGCAGACATCAATAATATTGACAGACTTTTCGTAAAGTTTAACCTGGCACGCTCGTCTTGTTTTTTGACAACTTTTCAGTCACTTTTCAACCAGTCTGAGCCGTCTTACCGGTCCTGGTGAATTTTCAAATCTGACTAAGTGCTGTATTTTTTCGAGTCGTTTATTCTGCGCTAGTCATTTTGGTGTAATCAATTTAATTTTTTAGGTACTTTGTCGCCCGATTTTATTTATTTTCATCCGATTTAGTTTTTATCTTTTCATCCAAATATTCAGAATAATTAGTTAGAATTTTCCATACTTGCATTTTATTTTTATCATATTTATTTAATAAGTTGTGAATTTTTAGTAGGTTTTTAATTAATTTAATTTAATTTAATTAATTGAAGCTTCTAGAAGGAGCAATTTTGGCATTTTAAATTAAGTGTATTTCTTTGATTAAATATGGATTGTTAGATTTGAATTTAATCAAAGGTTCGCATGCATTATCCTCACTTTTTCTTCTTAGCCAATCATAATTTAGCATTTTTTTTCTATTTGGTTTAATTAAAAAAATCAGAAAATCATTGTTTTATTGAAACACTTGTCCATTTTTAATTGGTTAATTTTTAAAAATTTTGTCATCTCATTCAATGGTGTGTTGACACTTGTTTTGTGTGTGGTGGAAATTTTTGTTTTAATAATAATATTTATAATAATATTAAATATAATAATAAAATAAAATAAAAAGAAGAATAGAGATTAATATCTCCCCCACCAGCGCATGACTTGGGGAGGAGGGAGAAGAAAAATCTGAAAATATCTTTCCCATCCACCCAAAGCCTGACACGCGTCCAGAGGAAAAGAAAGAAAAGAAACGGTTTTGCTATTAAAATGAGACCCAAACGGTTGTTTTTTTTGAATCGGCCAAAAAATTATATTAAGATAAAAGAAGCATAAGAAGTGCATTACAGTTTAAATACACAGTCTGCACCAAAGCTACAACAGCAAGGACAAACTAATATTGCATAAGGTTTCACACCAGAAAAAAAAAACTCCTAGACAGCTGCTGTAAAGATAAGCAGGCTAAAAACAACTACCAAAGACGGAGACAATTTCAGAACCCACGCCAAAGAAACACAGAGATTCACACACCGACCCGCTCCTGGACCGAGTTATACGTTCAACCATCAATCCCCAAACATTGCCTTGGTCTGCTCAGCCATTGTCCGAGAGAGTAGCTAAAACCCGACGCTTTGCTCCACAACCAATTCCAGGACAGAATTTTGACTTCTTCAATCAAGTTAACAACCATTAATTCCTTGTCTCTAAAAACCGTTTCGTTCTGACCTTTCCAAATAACCCAAATGGTAGCAAACCAGATCACGCTAGCTTTATCTGTCCTACTTCTGTTCGCTCCGAATAACCCTCTGAACTGCTGTAAGTTTGAAACTTGTAAGTCATGCATCGCTGTAGATATGTCTAACCAACGCAATATCGCTATCCAAACCTGCAGGATTAAATCACACTCAAAGAAAATATGAACAGCAGTTTCAATTTTCCTACAGCCGTACGGGCAGTTCAATTGTGACTCGCTCAAAACCCCTCTCTTATGAAGATTATCCTTGGACGGAATTCTATTATGCAGCAATCGCCAAACCAGAACTTCAACCTTTAGAGGGACAAGGTTGTTCCACGCAACTGAGTTTCCTCCTATCAATGTCGATCGGAATCTCCATTATTCGTTTATAAGCCTCTTTGACGGAGTATGTTCCCGAGTTCCAACTCCAATCATCCGCTCTCTCTCTGAATTAATGACTATCTCCCGCAACTTTTCCTTCAGCTCCCCCTCCATCCTCAACTCTTCTTGCGATAAAACCTTATTCCAGTTGAGATTCCAATGTCCTGTTCCTAGCGTTAGCTCCTTAACCTTGAGGTTTTTGTCTTGACAGATTGAATAAAGACTCGAAAATTTATCCTTAAGAGGTAAATGCTCACACCACGGATAAAGCCAAACGAATGTGTCCTCCCCATTTCCTACTTCTCTGCTAAGTCTCTTAGACAACCAATTTCGGTCAAAACCCCATGTTCCATTTTCAATACTTTGAATATCCTTCCACCAAGTTGAGCAATTTCTTCCTATTCCGACAATCCTACCATTTGTCTCACCATATTTTCTTGATAGTACTTTATACCAAGTGCTGTTTTTATTGACCAAAAAACGCCATTTCCACTTGCCTAGTAATGTTAAGTTGAAAGCTTTTAGATTTTTTATCCCTAACCCCCCTTCACCATTTTCTCGGCAAACTCTATCCCATTGAACCCACTTGATTTTCTTAGTTGTCTCATTCCCTTCCCACAAGAAATTTTTGAATAGGGATTCTAATTTGGAAATTGTACCTGGCGGAGCTTTGAAGAACGCAAGAAAATATACTGGTAAAGAATACAGGACTGATTTTAGAAGGACGACACGACCGCCGATTGATAGTTGTTTATTGCTCTAACTCGACAACCTTCGCCTGACTGTATCGATTACTGGTTTCCATATTCCTTCCCTCCTAGGATTACTACCAATTGGCAGCCCCAAATATTTAAACGACGTGTTCCCTAATTTACAATTTAGAACCGAGGCTGCCTCCTCGAGCCATGAGAGTTGAATGTTGACACCAACTAAAAGGTTTTTGTGAAAGTTTATTTTCAAACCCGCCACCAATTCGAACAACAGAAGAATTGATTTAATTGCCCACACATTTTTCCAGCATTTTTCCCGGTAATTAATGTATCATCCGCATATTGTAAGTGAGAAATCGATATACCTCCCTGACCAAATTGATAACCTTCAAATTTATTCAACCGAACAGCTTGTTTCATCATCAAATTCAGACCCTCTGCTGCCATTAAGAATAGAAATGGAGACAACGGGTCTCCTTGTCTAAGTCCTCTACCGACCTTAAACTCCTGCGTGGGACTCCCGTTTACCAAAACAGATATCCTGCTTGTACTAAGACATTCCGAAATCCACCTCTGCCATTTTATTTGGAATCCCATTTTCTCCATTACAAAATCAAGGTATAGCCAATCAACCGAGTCATATGCCTTCTCGAAGTCCACTTTGAACAACAACACTTCTCTTTTTTTTCTCTTAGCTTCATCAACCAGCTCATTCGCGATGAGAATGCTGTCCACCAATTGTCTATCCTCTAAGAATGCAAATTGTAAATCGGAGATTACTTTCTGGATCACCCTTTTCAGTCTATTTGCAAGTACTTTGGCCAGCACCTTATACATGCCCCTTATTAGAGATATCGGTCGGAATTCGTCTAATCTTATCGGATTGTCTATCTTTGGAATAAGCGCTATAAAAGCATTATTGACACCACCGGGAAGCCTACTGTAGTGATGGAATTCTGTAAAAAAAATGCAAAAAGTCCTCTTTAATCAGCCCCCAAAATTCCTTGAAGAATCCGAAATTTATTCCATCCGGTCCTGGACTCTTTGAACTCTCGCAATCCCAAACCGCTTTCTTAATCTCTTCTTCCGTAAACTCAGCAACCAAACTCAAATTATCAAGCTCCTCAATTCTTCTAAAATCAAAAGATTGGAGCAAAGGTCTACGAATATTCCTTGATTCGAATAAGCTACTGAAATTATTATATACCTCATGTTTTATCTCTGCTACTCCTTGCAATTTTGTGTTGTTAACCTCGATGCACGCGATTTCGTTCCTTCTACCTCTGTTGATTAAACATCTGTGAAAGAATTTAGAGTTTGCGTCTCCCTCCTTTAACCATTGTATGTGGGATCTTTGCCACATGATGCTGCAGTTTAGTTTGGACAGATTATACAGTTGAGCTGTCGCCTCTCTTTTGCTGTTGACTTCTGCACATGACAGTGTAGAAACTTCACTTTTTAATTCTAGATTCTTAACCTCTTCTCTCAATTTCTCAATCTTGCTGGGAAGATTTGCACAGTACGACTTGTGCCATTCCTTTAGTTGTTCTTTTAATAGTTTTAGTTTCTCCTTAAGCACGTAAGCACCCCATCCGTGAACCTCAAAACTCCTCCATTTTTCTTCGACAAATTTGCGGTATCCTTCAAAGTTACTCCAGCAATTTAACATTCTGAACGGTTTCGGTCCCCAATCCGAATCTTTCAAACCAAGTAGAATGGGACAATGATCAGATAAACCTTTGTCCAAACACCATTGACCATTGTTCGGCCACCGCAACTGCCATTCTTCGGATAGCAAAAAGCGATCGATGCGACTCATAGATGTAGCATCTAGATTCGACCAAGTAAATTGCATACTAATTAAAGGCAGGTCAATCAATTCCAGATCAGAGATGAAGGAATTGAACTCCATCATTTCATCCCTTCTACTAAAATCCCCTACTCCCTTCCTTTCTTCGATTGTTCTTATCGCGTTAAAGTCATCAGATATGCACCATTTAGCTCCTGGTTTTGATTCCAGTAAATCAGTTAGGCGTCGCCATAAACGCTTCTTCCCTCCCCCGTTGCAAGGCGCGTAGACGTTGACTATACATAGATGTATATCCTCTACGCCCCAATTTCCTTCAGTACACACGAAATTTTCTGCTACTGTCTTTGATTGGGCTCTAAATGTCTTTGAATTCCAACACATTAATATACCTCCAGCTCTTCCTATAGATGCCTTAACTGCGAAGTCGCTTTCAGTTGTTCCCCATATGTCTTGACATAATCTTCTATCCATAACCTCCATTTTTGTTTCCTGCAAACACACCAGATTTGGCTGGAATTTCCTGATTAATTATGTAATCTCCTTCTTTCTAGCTAATCCCCCTAACCCTCTAACATTATAGCTTAAGATCTTCATATCTACAGAATTCTCCCTACACCAGCCCCTATCATACATCAACACCGTTGTTTTTTGCCCTTTTCTTTTGGTTTTGCATTGGCTGTCCTATCTCTATGTTCATTGAAAATTAACTGTTGTGGCACCTCGCCTTCTTCACCTAGGTTCACTAATCCAATATCTCTCCCAAAGTCCCATACACCTTGTGCCACTTCTTCAACATCACTGAGTTGTGTTAGTTTTCCGGTCATTCTTCCTTGACGCCTTAAGTCTTCTACTGTTGTTCCTCTTCTTTCCACATTTCTCTTCCAGGATGAGCCTTCTTCTTCTTCTTCTTCTTCTTTGTTTGAAGTATGCTGGGGTTCCCAACATTCCCGACGCAGACTCTGATCCTGCCACGATAGTGTCTAATGGTATTGGTGGCTCTACTGTAGTTTCCTTTATTTCCCTCTGTTGATCTCTGTAAAGACCATATACAATACATGCCTCAAATCATATATTATACATGAGTTTCACTTTTGGTACTGAAACATAATAAGTTCCTAGTTAACACATTATACACATAAATGCCTCTAATACAAAACACCTAAAGGTCTAAGGCATTACATATACAAGATGTTCCAAAATGATAAAAACTAAGAACTAGATCAAAACAATGATCTCAAAACATAACGCCATAGCGGAAGCCATGCCATCACAAAACCACGATCCGTAAGGAAAGTCAAATAACCTTGTCCTTACCCTTCTCCAAACCTGCAGAACCTATGATGTAAACAACAACAGTGGGGTGAGATACATCAAATCTCAGTGAGTTCCCTATCTTAAAGTCCTCTCGGCTTTACAAGGTTCTCACAAGTCCTAACTCATGTCCAAGGGGAAAGGGGAAAGACCATGAGTACACACACACAAATAACCATCACGGTGAGCCTGTAAACTCACACTAGTACCGAAGTACCTCTTGAGCCTGTAAACTCAAGGATTCACAAAGTACCGTAGTACGTTCTGAGTCCGTACACTCAAGAACTCACATATCAATAACCAATACCAAGGTATCCCCTTTTCCCGTACCCTTCTACGTCTAGAAGGCGATCCGAGTCATGGATCCTTGTAGCTACTTGGCATACGATTGGATTCGGGATCACCGGTCCGTACACCGTGATCCGTCACTTCTCACGGCCCGTACACCGTCACAAGTCTCTTTACCCGTAGGCTCCAATCGTACTTAACACGGGACTCAAACCTGCCAAGTAGTTGTGTATAACGTTCAGAGGAGGTGCTCGAGTCTCATGAACTACACCGCACAACTGTGGTTATTGATAAACAGAATGCACACGCCTCGGCCTTTCATGCACGAGCATTGCCACACATGGAACAATTCACACTTCCAACACAGTTTTGGTAATAATCCTCACCCTGCCTAGTCCATATTTTAACATGCATAAGTTGTCCACAATAATTACACACAATTAACAGATAAAAGTCGATAAAACGACACTATTTCAGAAATCCCAATTTAATTAAATCGGCCGACAATCTTAAAACCAAAGTAATAAGAAAGTACATTTTATTATCTTTCCAACGATATCAAAATTGTTCCAATCCGAGTTACGTACAAAAAGTTACGGCATTGTAAACAATCGATCGGAAAAATAAATCACAACAGCAGAATTCTGCAACTCTCCTAGCCGTACGCGTATTGGCACTCCCCGTACGCGTATTGCCCAAAAGCTCGCCCAGCCATACGCGTATTGCCCCAAGCGATACGCGTATTGCTCAAAATGCCCGGCCATCCATACGCGTATTGCCCTTGCCGTACGCGTATTGACAAGCCCCATACGCGTATTGACATGCTCCATACGCGTATGGGCAGAGAAAAAATGCAGAAGTTCCTGCAGAATTTCTTCTGCTACGGGTTGATCCAAAATCAACCCCAAATCCCATTTTCATCAATCAAATTGCATCAAAACATGTTATAACATCACAACCAGCATAACATATAATCAAACATTGAATTTTAACAGTTAGATTCATGATTTTACACCAAAATACCCATTTTTCCAATTTCCAATCTAACTCTAAACTCAAAATAATCCTACTCTAAAGTGTCTAACTAGAACCCACCTGGATTACTAGACGAGGAGGTTGACACTGAGACGATTAAACGAGGAACAGATGAATTGATGATGATTCTTGAGCTTTTGGAAAATTTCTCTTCTTCCTCTTTCTTTTCCTTTCCTTCCTTCCCTTTTTCCTTTTCTTCCTTCCCTTTTTCCTTTTCTTTCTTTCTCTTTAGCTTTTGTTTGTTTTTCCAAGGAAAATGAAAAGGAAATAGATAGTATAGAAACTATCATTTTTAGTAACACTACTAAATGTCCAAAATTAGCTCAAATACATCAAATTATAAAAACTCAACGTTAAATACTATTAATTAAATCGACTCTGAGTTCGTCAGTTTACTCGAATGATTTTATCAAATAATAACTCAGAGTACTCCGGAACCCAGTTGATCATAATAATATTAACTAGAGCGTTTATAAATTTACGGGGTATTACATCCTCCCCCCCTTAAATAGAAATTCGTCCTCGAATTTAGAATATTACCTGAACAGATGTGGATAAGAATCTCGCATTTCCGATTCTAGTTCCCAAGTAGCATCGCCCGGATGCGTCATATCCCATTGCACCTTAACAAGTGGAATATCTTTGTTCCTTAACACTTTTGTTTCCCTTCCCACAATACAACTCGGTTGTGGTTCAAAAGTCAAATCTGCTTCTATTTCCACTGATTCCGGTAAAATCGGCTGAAGAGGATCAGGAATGAACTTACGGAGCTGAGATACGTGAAAAACGTCATGCATCTCGGATAGAGAGGGTGGTAAGGCTAATCTATAAGCAACTTCACCAATCCTTTCTAAAATCTGATACGGTCCCACGTATCTCGGACTTAACTTTCGCGACTTAAACGGTCCTTTCAATCTCAATCTCGGAGTAACTTTCAGAAATACATGGTCACCTTCCTCAAATTCCAAAGGTCTCCTACGATTGTCCGCATAGCTCTTTTGACGATCTTGTGCTTGTTTAAACTTCTCGCGGATCATTCGAATCTTTTCCGTAGTCTCTTGAATAATCTCGGGTCCCAAAATCCTATCTTCGCCAATTTCAGCCCAACACAAAGGTGTCCTACACTTTCTCCCATACAATGCTTCATAAGGAGCCATACCGATGCTCGCATGGTAACTATTGTTATATGAAAACTCAATTAACGGTAAAAGTTCTTTCCAATTCCCTCTACTCTCTAGCACACAAGCTCTTAACATATCCTCCATCGTTTGTATTGTTCGTTCAGTCTGACCATCCGTTTGAGGATGATTCGACGTGCTCAAACGCAAATTCGTACCCATCGCTTGTTGGAACACTTTCCAAAATCTCGAAGTAAACTTCGGGTCTCTATCGGACACAATACTAGAAGAAATACCATGCAATCTCACAATCTCAGCAATAAATAACCTTGCAAGATGACTTGCCTTATAAGTAGTCTTTACGGCTAAGAAGTGTGCAGATTTCGTTAGTCGATCAACAATTACCCAAATAGAATCATACCCACCTTGGGTACGGGGTAAACCCACTGCAAAGTCCATAGAAATACTATCCCACTTCCAAACTGGAATATCCAAAGGTTGTAACAAACCGCCCGATTTTTGGTGTTCAATCTTCACCTGTTGGCACACCGCACATTCTGACACATATCCCGCTATATCCTTTTTCATCCCAGACCACCAATAATCCTTCTTTAAATCCTGATACATCTTCGAAGAACCAGGATGTATCGTAAAAGTACCTTTATGAGCTTCGTCTAAAATCTTCCTTTTCAATGTCTCATCCCTCGGAACACAAATCCTTTGATTAAACAGAACAATCCCATCTGTCGCTCGTGTAAAACCCGGGTGAAGTAACAACTCTTGTAACTCTTCCTCTAACAATTGTGCATGTTGAATCTCAACTCTCAAAGTAGAATTGACATTCAAATTTCCCATAATCACACCATTCGGAGTCCACAAAAATTGGAGATTAAGATCTCTAAACTTTTCCAATAATGAATACTCCAAAATCATCAATTCCGCACTATGAACCATTTTCCGACTTAAAGCATCCACTACTTTATTCGCCTTTCCTGGATGATACTTCAATTCTAAGTCATAATCCTTTAAGTACTCCATCCACCTTCTTTGTCGCATATTCAACTCCTTTTGGTCAAACAAATACTTCAAACTTTTGTGGTCACTGAACATTTCAAAGCATACACCATATAAATAATGATGCCACACCTTCAGTGCAAACACTACGGCAGCTAGTTCCAAATCATGAGTTGGATAATTCTTCTCATGAACTTTTAACTGTCGAGAAGCATAAGCTACCACTTGACCACCTTGCATCAGAACACCCCCTAATCCCCTCTTAGAAGCATCACAGAATACTTCATAAGAGTTGTTAGGATCAGGAATAATTAATACTGGAGCACTCGTCAAACTTTCCTTCAAATGCATAAAACTTTGTTCGCAACCTGAATCCCACTCAAAAACGACATCCTTCCGAGTAAGTTTCGTCATTGGTAAGGCCAATTGAGAAAATCCTTTAATAAACCTTCTATAGTAACCGGCCAATCCCAAGAAACTTCTGACTTCTGAAACATTTCTCGGTCTCTCCCAATTAATCACTGCTTCTACTTTCGATGGATCCACTGCCACACCACCTCGAGATATAACATGTCCAAGAAAATTAACTTCCGACATCCAAAACTCACACTTGCTCAACTTAGCAAACAATTGCTTCTCTTGCAAGACCGATAAGACAATCCTCAGATGTTCTCCGTGCTCTTGTGGAGTACGAGAATAAATAAGAATGTCGTCAATAAAGATTACCACAAATTGGTCCAAGTAAGCCTGAAATATACGGTTCATGTAATCCATGAAAACAGCTGGAGCATTAGTCACACCGAAAGGCATCACTAAGAATTCATAATGACCGTAACGTGTCCTAAATGCAGTCTTTGGCACATCGGAACTCTTCACTCGAATCTGATGATAACCCGACCGTAAATCAATCTTCGAGAACACACAGGCTCCTTTCAATTGATCCAACAAGTCGTCTATCCTTGGTAAGGGATACTTGTTCTTAATGGTGACTTTATTCAACTTACGATAATCAATGCACAACCGCATTCCCCCATCTTTCTTCTTTACCAACAACACTGGAGCTCCCCAAGGTGAAACACTAGGTCTAACAAAATGCTTAGACATCAAGTCCTCCAATTGGTCCTTTAATTCTCTTAATTCAAGCGGTGCCATCCGTTACGGAGAAACGGATATAGGAGCCGTTCCCGATATCAGGTCAATAGAGAACTCAACTTCTCTCTCTGGAGGAAGAGAAGAAACATCCTCAGGAAACACTTCAGAAAATTCACACACTATTGGAATACTCAGAACTTGCTGTTCACTACTTCCTTCCTTAGTAAGAACCAATAAAACAGATTTCTCTTTCTCAAACAAGAAGTTTACCATTCCCATCGTACCTTCTAAAATCGTTGATAATACATCTTTCGGAGTAGCCTCAGCAGATGGAATAATAATTAGCTTCTCTTCACAACCGATAAAAACCGAATTAGCTGAAAGCCAGTCCATTCCCAGAACAACATCCACTTTCTTAAGCGGCAGACAAATAAGGTCAATCTGGAAGACTCTTTCGTTCACCGACAACACACAATTCTCACACATCAGTGGTGTTTCAACCATTTCATCCATGGCAGTAGTAACCACCATAGGAGGAAACAAAGGAATAGTTTGCAACCCCAGTCGCTTCACACATCTTAAAGACACAAAAGAATGTGTAGCCCCACAGTCAAATAACACAAAACAAGGTTGACCATTAACAAAACACGTACCCGCAATCAAGGAATTATCACCCTTTGCTTTCCTTGCATCCAGAGTATATACTCGACCCGTAGTCTTCCCTTGTGCCTGATTCCTACTCTGAGGACAATCTCTCGCTACATGACCCATCTTGTTACACTGATAACACCGTATCCCATCCGAATAGCACCTACCAAAATGACTCCTCCCATAAGTGCGACATACTGGAGGCACGCTAGTTCTAGAGCCCTGTACTTGCTTCCCTTTGGAAGACTGTTGCCTTTGCCTAAACTGTTGATTCGACCTTCCACGGTCACTTTGAGTTACCCTGTTCGAATCCACCTCCATTTGTATCATTTTCAAACTATGTTCCGCCACATAACATTGTCTTAACATTTCAGCATAAGTAGCAAATTCCCGTTGAGACACGCTGTGTGAAATCTCAGCCCTTAACCCAAACAGAAACTGATCTATCTTCCACCTCTCATCAGGAGCATACATGGCCTGTCTAGAATAGTCAGCCATGATCTCAAATTGTTCCGCATAAGAAGCCACTGATAAATTTCCCTGTCTCAACTGTTGGAACTCAAACTCCTTTTGAGACCTTAAAGAACTCGGAAAATATTTCTCCATAAAGATTACCTTAAACTGTTCCCACACTTTCGGCACCTCCTGAGTTGTCATCAAGGCTGAAGCGCTCTCCCACCACCTCATGGCAGGACCCTTCAACCAGTGAGAAGCAAATACCACCTTATTCTCCTCACTGCAATGAACTATCTGAAAAAATCTGTTCCATACCTGTTATCCATTCATGTGCCTTCACCGAATCTAGCCCTCCTTGAAACTCCGGAGGATTCATACGAATAAATTCCCTGTAAGTTCCTCCTGTAACTTCTGGAACAACCACTGGAGGATGCAGACCATCAGCCATTTGTTGCATTATTCCTTGCATGAACTGATTCTGCTGTTGCTGCATCTGTTGCATAAATTGGTACAAAGGGGCATTCCCTTCATCACCTTGTGGAACTGTCCCTGCTGGAGTAGTCCTTGGTCTTCCACGGTTGTTTCTGCGTCTATCAGCCATGTTCCTGAATTCCATACAAATAAGATTAAGTTGATCAGACTCAATACCATAAATATAACAGACAAGACCCATGGCGACACGCCGCATATGAAACGGAAAGAAAACTTATCCTATTTCATGGCTAGGTCGAGGATACGACCTGCTCTGATACCAACTGTAAAGACCATATACAATACATGCCTCAAATCATATATTACACATGAGTTTCACTTTTGGTACTGAAACATAATAAGTTCCTAATTAACACATTATACACATAAATGCCTCTAATACAAAACACCTAAAGGTCTAAGGCATTACATATACAAGATGTTCCAAAATGATAAAAACTAAGAACTAGATCAAAACAATGATCTCAAAACATAACGCCATAGCGGAAGCCATGCCATCACAAAACCACGATCCGTAAGGAAAGTCAAATAACCTTGTCCTTACCCTTCGCCAAACCTGCAGAACCTGTGATGTAAACAACAACAGTGGGGTGAGATACATCAAATCTCAGTGAGTTCCCTATCTTAAAGTCCTCTCGGCTTTACAAGGTTCTAACAAGTCATAACTCATGTCCAAGTGGAAAGGGGAAAGACCATGAGTACACACACACAAATAACCGTCACGGTGAGCCTGTAAACTCACACTAGTACCGAAGTACCTCTTGAGCCTGTAAACTCAAGGATTCACAAAGTACCGTAGTACGTTCTGAGTCCGTACACTCAAGAACTCACATATCAATAACCAATACCAAGGTATCCCCTTTTCCCGTACCCTTCTACGTCTAGAAGGCGATCCGAGTCATGGATCCTTGTAGCTACTTGGCATACGATTGGATTCGGGATCACCGGTCCGTACACCGTGATCCGTCACTTCTCACGGCCCGTACACCGTCACAAGTCTCTTTACCCGTAGGCTCCAATCGTACTTAACACGGGACTCAAACCTGCCAAGTAGTTGTGTATAACGTTCAGAGGAGGTGCTCGAGTCTCATGAACTACACCGCACAACTGTGGTTATTGATAAACAGAATGCACACGCCTCGGCCTTTCATGCACGAGCGTTGCCACACATGGAACAATTCACACTTCCAACACAGTTTTGGTAATAATCCTCACCCTGCCTAGTCCATATTTTAACATGCATAAGTTGTCCACAATAATTACACACAATTAACAGATAAAAGTCGATAAAACGACACTATTTCAGAAATCCCGATTTAATTAAATCGGCCGACAATCTTAAAACCAAAGTAATAAGAAAGTACATTTTATTATCTTTCCAACGATATCAAAATTGTTCCAATCCGAGTTACGTACAAAAAGTTACGGCATTGTAAACAATCGATCGGAAAAATAAATCACAACAGCAGAATTCTGCAACTCTCCTAGCCGTACACGTATTGGCACTCCCCGTACGCGTATTGCCCAAAAGCTCGCCCAGCCATACGCGTATTGCCCCAAGCGATACGCGTATTGCTCAAAATGCCCGGCCATCCATACGCGTATTGCCCTTGCCGTACGCGTATTGACAAGCCCCATACGCGTATTGACATGCTCCATACGCGTATGGGCAGAGAAAAAATGCAGAAGTTCCTGCAGAATTTCTTCTGCTACGGGTTGATCCAAAATCAACCCCAAATCCCATTTTCATCAATCAAATTGCATCAAAACATGTTATAACATCACAACCAGCATAACATATAATCAAACATTGAATTTTAACAGTTAGATTCATGATTTTACACCAAAATACCCATTTTTCCAATTTCCAATCTAACTCTAAACTCAAAATAATCCTACTCTAAAGTGTCTAACTAGAACCCACCTGGATTACTAGACGAGGATGTTGACACTGAGACGATTAAACGAGGAACAGATGAATTGATGATGATTCTTGAGCTTTTGGAAAATTTCTCTTCTTCCTCTTTCTTTTCCTTTCCTTCCTTCCCTTTTTCCTTTTCTTCCTTCCCTTTTTCCTTTTCTTTCTTTCTCTTTAGCTTTTGTTTGTTTTTCCAAGGAAAATGAAAAGGAAATAGATAGTATAGAAACTATCATTTTTAGTAACACTACTAAATGTCCAAAATTAGCTCAAATACATCAAATTATAAAAACTCAACGTTAAATACTATTAATTAAATCGACTCTGAGTTCGTCAGTTTACTCGAATGATTTTATCAAATAATAACTCAGAGTACTCCGGAACCCAGTTGATCATAATAATATTAACTAGAGCGTTTATAGATTTACGGGGTATTACAATCTCTTCTTTCTGATTCGGTTTCTCCTTCCACCATAGTTTTATCGGCCACTCTTTCGCTGGGCTCCTCCAAGCTTTGACTGTGAGGTTCCGTTGTCCCTATTTCTTGAATTCCCACCTGAGTCGACTTCCCCTTTGTTTCCTTTTCCATTGCTGATCTCATCTGTGCTGAGGGTTCAGTTGATTGAGAATAATGCTTAATTTGAATTTCATTATTGGATTCCTCTCCTGCCTTAAATTCTTGTGTACCACTTTTGTCACTTCCATCATTAATTTTCTGCTGGTATAATGTTGTACTGGCCGATCTTCTATGGGCTAGCATGTCTCCCGACCCATTTTCCTTAAACCCAACTATTTTTAATTTTGCGAGTTCCATTTGGGACATCAATTGTAATTGAGGCCCAAAGCATTCTTCATTCACTTGTGACCCCTGAAATCCTCGAGCCCCAAAATTTGTCGCCTGAGCTTCCTTGTTAACACAAAAAGCCTTTTCTTGTCTTGTTCCCATGTCTTCCATGATTTTGTCAGGAAATCCGACCTCGGGAGTGCCAAGATCATTGTTCCCCTGTCCCTCACCGTAGCCGCCTTTCATTATTGCTCTGAAGTTTTCTTGTAGCCGTTGATCTTCTTCCCCATCCTTCTCTGTTAGCAATGGTGAAGCATGAAATAACCCGGTTTCCAAGTATTCCTCGTCGGATTCCTCTACCTCGGTTGATTTTTTCGTCTTTATACTCTTAGTTGAAGATGGCCAGGGTTCTTCCGTCAATCTGATGACAAAGAGTTTGCCATTAATCATGACCTTTACGATCTTATTGATGCACTCCATTGTTGTTGTTTTTATCATACATCGAGCAACATCCATTCTGTTTTTGTTTTTGGTATCGTCGTCCAATTTTATCAGGCTCCCCACTGAGATACAAATTTTTGTGAAAAATTGTCTGTTCCAAGCATGTACCGGCACACCCAGAATCCCTAACCATGTATATCTATCAGTTGTGGTTATGTCCGGACCCCATTCTTTGATATTTTTAAAGTAAAGTTGGAAAAATTCCTCCTCCTCTCTCATGAACGCTTGAAGGTCTTCACCCTCATTAGCCTTAATGAAAATTTTATCACCCCCAGTGGAATAGCTGATATCGAAACTAACCCTGCATCTATGAACTGTTGTTGTATCAGAAAGGCTGAATCTGGATCATGCAATCTCCCCACGTATCCTTCATTCGCCCAACCCAGATCTTCTTCCTTAACTATGTAACTGATTCCCTTCAACGTCTCCTTTCATTCTCATCTTCATTCTTTGTCTGACCTTGAAAGTTTAGTGACTTGTCTCATTGATGATGGTGGTTACCTTTAACCGCTTGAACATAGCTGTACTCTCTTCTGTGGCTCTCGTGGATTGGCTTTCGGTGTCTTCTCCTATTCTCAACCAAGGCATGATATCTCGTCGTCTCCACTTGTTGCTTTGATTCTGCATTCATCCATTTCCCCTCTCTTCTTGTCTCTTTAGTTTCCCTATTGTACCTTGAGATGTTGGCCCATACTTTATACGAACTAAACCAAACATTCTTAAGTTTGTTTTCTAATCTACTCGTATCTGATACTCCTTCGTATCTCGCGAATCCGAACAATTTCCCCTCTTTCTTTGTTTTGTTCGGGATAAATATATCAGTAAGTTTGCCAAGTTTAGAGAAAGCCTCTTCGATTTCAAACATTTGTATATCATTTGGAATATTGGTGAAGTACATTGTGGTTATTCCTTCTCTCTTTCCAGTCCTGTTATCGATCATTGCATTGCCTTTCTTCCTTCTATAATTCACGATGGTCCAGTCGTTTTCACTTTCTCTCACTCTCTTTCTCTCACTCATTTTCTTTTCAGTTGCTTCTGCTGTGCTGCTTGTGTAAAACCAAAGTATCCCAAACAGTTGTGATACAGACTTTGTACTGGTGCTATCTTGGCTCTGTTTGCATTCCTTATGCATGCTGAGCATTTTAATTCATTTAGCTTTTTCAAAAAAAAAAATGAGACCCAAACGCGTCATAAGAGACAGGAGAATCCACTCTCACTCACGGAAAAACGAATGACTCTTCTCTCCATCCATTTTTTTGAAAAAACAGTATTCTCCTCAAACCAACCACTCATCCTCTCTACCTTCACATATTCATACTCCACCACCCTTTTCTTCAAATTCCGCTCCCCTGCTTCCATGATTCCACCCTTAACAACCCTCAACCATACCTTCAACTACTCTTTTCCACCCACGACCTTCAACCAAGACTCCATTCGTTCTCCATAAAACACACTCCCTCCGTTGCCACCTCTTATGCGCAGAACCACCGGTCACCATAAACCCGTGTCCTTCAATCACTCAACTGTCTTCTTGCTCTCCTCACCGTTAAACACCTCCAGCACATAGCCTTCGTGACTTTCCGTTCCACCATCTGTTCTTCCCGTCGCCATTAATACACAAAACAACATGTGATCAACTTTGAATCACTACCACCATGAGATCGAAACCATAGCAGAAAAAGTTGTTGTGATTCGCTGCTGTTCACACCGGATTTCCTCCAGCACCTTCGTGAATCGTGTGTAAAGGCCGAGCTCACATTTGCGGCATAATTCTGTTTTCCTCCGTTTTGGGATTCGCAAAACGGTTTTATTTTTTGTTAGATTGCTATCTGTGGATGATTTATGTGCAGGTTGCGAGTCTGATTCGGGACTTGTAATCGATTGTGTTATTGATGCGACATTGTCGATTTCCGTTGTCACAACACAACCCATCTAGCAGCAACGCAACACAACTCTGCTGTAGCAACAATATCACCATCCTCGCGACGCAGAATCAACAACAGAGCTCGCGGTTAAATTCTATTATAGCAAAGATTATGCTGCTGTCTGTTTTTATCCTCATGTGCAGGTTTTGAATCGGATGCGAGATCGGAATTGAGTACGTTTAAGCTTTGACAACATAACTCATATAGCAACAACACTATAACAACTCAGCTGCAGCAACGATATCGTTTTCCTCGCGAAGTCGCATTCGACAACCAGCTCAGCGTTAGCAGTCACGATGTCGTCTTGGTAACTTTCTGACTCTGAGCAGTTTGTGTGAGTTGCTGTTAGGGGTGGAAGTAGGCCAGGCCGATAACAGGGTCTACAGACTAGCCTATACAGCCTCAGGCCAGGCCAAGTTATTTGTTTAAATAGAAATGACTTAGGCTTTGCTATAAGTCTATTTAGTTAAAAAAGGCAAGACCTCAGGCTATTAAAAAAACTTTTTAAGCCTAACAGGCCGGCCTATTTAAATAAATATGAATAATTTTTTTATTATCTTATATTATGTTTTGTATTTTGAGTTAAAATACATAAATAAAAATTGGTTATTTTGGAGAATTTATGAAAATAAGATGAAAACACCTTATGAACGATGTTATAAGTTGTTTTCATAAGTTATCTTAAACAAATATGTTAAAATAAATCAATGCAAACAAATTTTTAGTCTCATTGATTTTTTAGTATGTTAGTCTATTTAAACATTATTTTAATTGCGTATTTACATATTTCTAAATAATAGGTTTTTATGTAAGCTAACAGGCAACCCAGGCCTTAGAAAAGGCCAGCCTCAGTCTATGACAGGCTACAGACCAAGCTTAGGCTTCAGTTTTTTTGGCAAGTCAGACTTAGACTTGGCAAAGCTTAGCTCGACTCAGTCTATTTCTACCCTTAGTTGCTGTTAAAATTTTAGTTTGATCATGGATTTAGTTTTGACTTAGATTTCATGGCTGTGTAACATGTTTTGCGTTGTTTACAATCTTCTAATGTTGGCATTGATTTGTGCCAAATCCTGGGTCATTGAGGTGTTTTTTTTTTAAATGTACTTCTGTTAGTGTATTGGAGATGTTTGTCCAATTTCGATTTAACACTGTGATATTTTGATTTTGCTTAGCTAATGGCTTAATTCTATCCATGTTTGTTGCTCTAATGCTGCCTGCATTTTGATTAAGCTATGAGTAATGAAATTTTGTGATACTGCTGTGATTTTTATTACGTTGCGGTTATGTTTCGACTCCGAATAACACTATAGTCTTGAATGTTATCTTGTTACTACGCTTTGATATGAGTTCTGCAACTGTCTGAGATTGATATAAACATTAATGTTATGTTGCGGTACTATACTTGAATCTTGGTTCGGTTTATGCCACGAGCGTAGAGTGTACGTTGATCTCGTAACGTTAGATTTTTTCTCCCACTACAATTTGATTTTACTGCCATTAGCAGTGCTTGTTTTTCTTGTATAGCTTAAGAAATTTCTATCACAGCTAGTCCTATTCATGGCCTCCCTTAGTTGATGAGGATGTTTTGAATGCTTATGAAAATAACGTGGCCTTGCTGACATGTAGAGCTGTCAAATTAAGGGGCTGGGGCCTAATTTTTAAGGCCCTAAAAATATAAGGGACTCAAAATTTTAAAGAAAAATGAGCTCTAAAATAAGTAGGTCCCCTAAACTAAGGGCCTCTAAAACTTAAGAAGGGCCTCATGGCCCCAACATTTTTAAAAATGAGTTTTTTCAAAAAAATTAAATATTTTATTTTTAAATAAATTTTTTGAAAATAATGAGATTTTTTTTAAAAAAAAGTTTAACTTTTTTTTATTTTCAAATGAGTAATTCTCCTCTAGGAAATGTGAAATAAAAAACTTTTAAATAAATTTTTTTAAAAGTAGAAAAATATACTAAATATTTCAACCAAAAATTAAAAAAAAAAAAATTAAAAAAAAATTCAACAAAAAAAATTAATAAATTATATTAAAAATATCCTAAAAATAAAAAACAACTTTTAAAAAAAAATTAAAAATCCAAAAATTAAAAAAAAACAACTTTAAAAAAGATTTAAAAAATGTTTTTCAAACATACAATTCAATGACTTACTAGTATTAAAAAAGATTTGAGGTACAAATTGTTATTTTTTTTGAAAAAAAAGAGCTTGTTGTAAGCCACAGTTGTAAGCTACAGTTGTGAATAAGCTTAACATAACTTGCGATACAAGTAATATTTATTGCCTTTCATACCGTCTGTATATAAAACCTCTTTTGTGGTGATGAAATAAATGAGAGGAATACTATTGTATTTTATTGTATTTAATAAGTAGTATGGGTTTGATCCATAAACTCTCGTATTCAAAAGTAACGCAACAAGCTTACCGGCGGCGGCGACGCAACAAGCTGCACGGCGGGAGCACGACACAAATTTTGAACAATGCAATTTGTTTACAATGAAATTGATAGAAACTGAAAAAAATACAGAAAAAATAAAATAATTTTTAATAAAATAAGGCCCCTCTCATAGGGCTCAAAAATAAAATAATAATTAAGGGGCCTAAAAAAAATCTTATTAATAGGGGGCTTAATATATTGGAGCTTTATGAAGGCTAAATAATATGGGCCTTTAAATGTTGGGCTTATTTGACAGCTCTACTGACATGATTAATGTTTGTAAGTTTGTAAATAATAGATTTCTACTGAATTGTGATTTGAGTTGTAGTAATAAAAGTGCATAAGGTTGTCGTCCTTTATTTTGTCGATTTCGAATTCGCAAAGTTAGTGTTCTGTTTTTGCTTGGATTGCTGGCTGTAATTTATGTGCAGGTTTTAAGTCTAATTTAGGATTTGGAACCGATTGTGTGCTGATCGCAATGTCGCCGGATTCCGCTGCACGATGATACCATGAAACATAGGCGTATATACTTCATGGAGGTAACATTCTGATGTCAAATTCTTGCTTAAGATCCTGTAACTTACAGATTTAATTCTAATTGTAATTAGAATTATCGATTCAATTTCGAATTGACTTTGATTGTTGACTTATTGATTCTTACTGAAACCAACGGCATGTGTTTTGAAATTGGCATTAATGCACATCTGCATTTACTTTTTAGCTATATTAATATATTGATAAAAGATATATTTATGGCATTTATGGTTAATTTTGAAGTTGGGAATCAGTATTGTTATTAAGTAGACTGTATAGTGGAGATTCAGCATTTATCCTGGCGATGGATGAAGGCGAAGAGCATAGGATTTTCATACGATTTAAGTCAGTGGACTACTCATCCTATGGAATGTATAGGGTGGAATTGAAATTATCTATTTTTATGTTGATTATCGTCATCGGATTTAGGTGCTTGTACGTAATTGTGGTATGGGTGCGATCTTTGTGTTGCTGTTGTTGTTTCAGGTTCAGAGTATTGGCTCATGTCTGTGGGTGAATGGTGTTGAGGGGTTGGTCTATGATTTTGGGAGTAGGTTGTGGTGTCGGTGTTCGGTCTGGTTTCAGTCGCAGGTTGATTAAGTTTGTGGTTGAGTGTGGCGGGTGTATTTGGTATTTTTTTATTTGCTCTGAGTTGGAAGTGTGGATGTCCTGGTTTAGTATTTTTGGCTAGCTTTTTATTGTTTTTGGTTTGTTTCTTGTTTTTGCTGTAGTGTTTCTGCTGTTGCTTCTCAGGTGGCAGAGTTGGCTTTGTAGCAGTGGTTTTGTAAATCTGATACTTTGTCTTGGTGTGGTGTGGTTTTGGTTAATGTAGCTCAGGGGTGGTAGGTTGCAAAGCTGTTTTGCTTGGTTTTGTCTGGTCTTGTAGTGTTGGCGTGGTCGGTGCGGTGTGGGGGTGGTTTTGCTGAAGTGAAATTTGGTGTGGATCAGTTTGGTTTTGTTTATTTATCAGTGCAGGTTAGATAGTCTCAGCGGATTGGCCGCAGAAGGAGGTTGTGTTTTTTATCGATCAATCGGGAGCCGTAGTGTTGGATAATACCTATTATTTGAGGCTTGGCTACTTTTGGAGAGTGTCTATTGTTTGTTGTGGCTACTCTTGTGCTTTGATGCACATTTTGTTTTTTTTTTCAGGGTGGTGTGCAAGTTGTTAGGTTGTTGCTAGGCAGGAAATTGAAGTTTTTAATTTGGTTGGGGTTGTTTTTCTGCAGTTGTGTTTGTGGGTTGTCTTGTAGTGGTTCGACCGCTTGTTTTGAACTCTTTCTTGTTGTAGGCATCCCTTATGCCTTGTCTTATATATATATATTCATCTGTTTGCCTTTCAAAAAAAAAAAAAAGTAGACTGCCCCTATTTGTTTGATAGCTTTGGTTATTATCCGTAGACTCATGCACCATGAAATTGGTGATTGACTTAAAGTTTCTCAAAGCCAAGTAAGTGTGGTAAGTAGTGTTGGTTGGCTGGATGGGAATTTGGAGCGTTTCATTCTCTTCCCCTTTCCATTGTTTTTTTATTCTTCTATTATCTAAACTAATTGATAATTATGGATTAATTAGGGTTTTAATGATTTGGGCTACTCATCCAATTTCCTTCCTAGCAACAACCTAACAACTTGCACACCATCCTGAAAAGAAAAAAACAAAATGTGCATCAGAGAACAAGAGCAGCCACAACAAACAATAGACACTCTCCAAAAGCAGCCAAGCCTTAAACAATAGGCACTATCCAACACTATGGCTCCCGATTGATCGATAAAAAACGCAACCTCCTTCTGCTGCCAATCCGCTAAGACTATCTGACCTGCACTGATAAATAAACAAAACCAAACTGATCCACACCAAATTTCACTTCAGCAAAACCACCCCCACACCGCACCGACCACGCCAACACTACAAGACCAGACAAAACCAAGCAAAATAGCTATGCAACCTACCACCCCTGAGCTTCATTAACCAAAACCACACCACACCAAGACAGAGTATCAGATTTACAAAACCACTACTACAAAGCCAACTCTGCAACCAGAGAAGCAACAGCAGAAACACTACAGCAAAAACAAGAAACAAACCAAAAACAATAAAAAGCTAGCCAAAAATACTAAACCAGGACATCCACACTTCCAACTCAGAGCAAATAAAAAAATACCAAATACACCCGCCACACTCAACCACAAACTTAATCAACCTACAACAAAAACCAGACCGAACACCGACACCACAACCTACTCCCAAATTCACAGACCAACCGCTCAACACCATTCACCCACAGACATGAGCCAATACTCTGAACCTTATACAACAGCAGCAACACAAAGATCGCACCCAGACCACAATTACGTACAAGCACCTAAATCCGATGACGATAATCAACATAAAAATAGATAATTTCAGTTCCACCCTATACATTCCATAGGATGAGTAGTCCACTGACTTAAATCGTATGAAAATCCTATGCTCTTCGCCTTCATCCATCGCCAGGATAAATGCTGAATCCTAATTAAAAACCTTATCTCAATCAATTCAAATCCTTTTCTCGATTATAACATAATCAAATATTTTCCTTAATTAATTATGAAGGTAGTGGGTTCTTGGGGTCTAGCACTCCTTGGATCCTTGAGAGAACACTATTGAGGCCCACGCCTTGGGTTGTGTTCGTTCCGTCTTTCGTTACTAAAAAACGATTAATCTTCATTTAATCTAATCAAAATACTTAGTCTTTAAAAATACTTTCTTAACAAAATAAAAATAATAATTCATTCTGATTAATACTTCTAAAAGTTTTCTTATTTAATTAATGGAGGTAGTGGGTTCTTGGGGTCTAGCACTCCTTGGGTCCTTGAATGATCGCTCTTGAGGCACACGCCTTGGGTCGTGATCGTTTCGATCTTTCATTTCTAAAACATTCAATCAGTTTAAAATACCTAACACATTCAATCAAAATACCCCAATCAAATTTAAATCTTTTCTTAATTAAATTACGAAAGAACTGAGTTCTTGGAGTCTTGCACTCCTTGGATTCTTGAGTGACCGCTCTTTGGGTGCACGCCTTGGGTTGTGGGTTGCTCGACCTTTCATTCATAAAACACATGCCCTAATTATTTGGACAAAGACATTCATTGTCCAACAAACATGATTTCATAATTAATCGAATGAAAAAGGTGTCGTTGGGATCTAGCATCTCAGTAATGCCCCGATTAATTGGTTGTGAGACTGACGTCTCGTTGATTTGAATAATCGTCATTCTCCCTCAAAATACTCAACACATTAAGCCTCGTTCTCTCGTTTCTCGCGCGACTAAAACCCTAACACACATTCAAATCAAACTATCTTTTCTCAATCAAAACCTTAATACACTTTGTACTTAAACAACTTTTCGCAAAGAACATTGTTTAGTCCATTCTTCAGCGCATATAAACTCGTTCTTCAGCCTCCCCTAGCGAGCAGACAAGCTAATGTTTAGCAGCTAGAATACGACCTAAACACTCGTTTGCTTAAAAAACACGAACCAACAAACCGTAGTCCCTCCGAACTACGATTGTCCTTACTTCCTCATTGCACTATGAGGGTACGTAGGCATAGGATTGCGAGATCCTAGCGAGCTACCTTTTTTTTACCCCAAACCTTCTCCCGTAGTCCACGAACTATGAACGCTCTGACTTTCCCATTGCACGAGGGAATATATAGGCACAAGGGCCCCAATCCTTGGCGATCACCCTAATAAAAAACCACCCATTTTCCCCCGTAAAGCAAATCCTTTACTCGTTACTCCCTTAGAAGAAAACAAACAAACATAGTTAACATTTCTCCCGAATCGATTCAAGAGGTTCCCGTTGAGTACAACGGATGTAGAGGGCGCTAGTACCTTCCCTCTTGCGTAATCGACTCCCGAACCTAGAATTTCGTTGCGATGACCATTCTCTTATCCTTTAAAGGTTTTATCGATATTTTCCTATTCCTTACTTGGAACAAATAAAGTTCAGTGGCGACTCTGTTCAAATGTTTTTTCTGCGTCCATCGCAAGGATCGTATTTTTCGAGGTACGACAGTAATCAAACCACCCAGAATCGAACCTCTTAGATTTGAACAGCCAATCTAGAGGGAACTAAGGGTAATAATGGTAAATAGAAACCATAACACTGATGAAGTAATAAATCAAGTTCGACGCGAAGATGTAGTGGCAGATAATAACCTAGCAGCTATGGTCGAAAGGATTATGGCCAGAAATGGGGTAAATGTTGGCCTTCATAGGCCAAATTATACATCACCTTTATCTGAATACATCTTGCAGTCAGATCTACCCCCTAGATGGAAATTCCCCAAATTTACTAAGTTTTCTGGGGATACTAATGAGTCCACAGTTTAGCATGTGGCAAGATATTTGATAGAGGCTGGCGAAATCGCTAACAACGAAAACCTAAGAGTGAAGTATTTCGCAAATTTACTCACCAAAAATGCCTTCACTTAATTTACAACACTGCCAGCAAATTCGATCCACAATTGGACTCAGTTGGAGAGATTGTTCCATGAGAAATTCTATATGGGACAATCAAAGATAAGTCTGAAAGAATTGGCTAACATTAAGAGGAAGTTCTCTGAGCCAATTGACGATTACCTAAATAGGTTTCGATTGCTTAAGGCAATGTGCTTTACTCAGGTGCCTAAACATGAGTTGGTTGAAATGGCCGCTGGTGGCCTCAACTACTCAATTAGGAAGAAGTTGGATACCCAGTACATGAGAGATATGGCCCAGTTGGCTGATAAATTTTGATAAGTCGAACGATTGAAGGTTGAGAAAGCTTGGGCAAACAAGAATAGAAAGGAGAGGGCAGCCTACGTCGAATTCGACGAAGATGAGCAAGAAACTAGTGTCGATCCCTTTTTCGACGAGAGTGAAATTGACCTTGCTGAATTAACGCAAGGCCCACCTTACTCATGTAAATTTTTAACGCTGTCGAATGGAAAGAATCTAGTCTATTTTCAGAAGAACGATAGGTTCCCTAATAGGACCTATACCCTCGACGTCACCAAGTGTGACGAAATCTTTGATGTATTAGTTAAAGATTGCCAAATGATAGTGTCTCCTGGTACTAAAATGCCTCCTTTAGAACAGAGAAAAAAGAGAGGTTTTTGTAAGTATTATAATTTTCTTGGCCATAAAACATCTCAATGTTTTCTTTTCAGGGATCTCGTTCAAAATGCTATGAAGGAGGGAAGACTCATATTTGCTGATAAGTCAAAGAACCAGATGAAGGTGGATTCTAACCCCCTCCCTATTGCGGATGCACACTATTCAAAGCCATCTATGGTAAACATGGTCGAAGTTGCTGATGAGTTCACCACTAATGTTGAAATGGTTGAAGCTACTGATGGCTTCACTAGAAGAGTTGTTGAAGACTCTGATCAAGAAACCACTGAGGGTTTCGTCCGGGTTACTAGGAACCTCAATCACGAAGTCACTGAAGACTTCGACGAAGAAGCTACTGAGGGCTTCACTAAGGAAGTCACTGACGACTTTAAACTTGAAACCACTGAGGGTTTCATGAACGAAGCTGTAGAAGGCTTCGATAACGGGACAACTGAGGGTCCCAACCAAGTAACTTCAATGTGTGAAACTACTTATGGTTTCATACAAATCAACAACTAAACTAAGGCTACTGAAAGCCTTAGGATGAAACTTCAAGAATTGGATATCTCTGCAGGTACCAACCTTGGGTTTAACATGGTCGAGATGACCCAAGAGTCCGCCATGGAATTGGACAAATGCACTCTTAAACAAGAAGAATATGCCAAGTGACATATCCAAAATAATAAGAGAATCTGGTTGAGTTTCTTCACAGATGCCAGCGAAAGAATTCCCAAGTGATGTTGTGTCCCAGATCCAGTGTTGTATTTGACCGAAAAGCTGCGGAGAACATCCAAGGGGTTTGACGGGCAAGGGATAAGAACAACTGGAGGAGCTCAAATAACCAAGGTGTTTTCGACAGAAAGTGAGCACCAAAGAGATATAATAAACATGGACCAGGGGTACCTGGCAAAAGGCCATCAACATTCAATCCCACTTCTAATGCCCCCACAGGCAAATGGGTGAGGCCAGTTGAGAAAAGAGAGAATGGCTAGAAAAAGTGGAAAAATTTCGAAGTCGAAAGAGGATCTTTGATAGCGTACCGAAGGGAGTTCCAGACTTCCAAGTAATCAGTTTGGCGTTCAGAAAACTACAAAGGGAAGAACCCAATGATGAGGTCTCAGTGGAGACGTCAACAAAGGAAGCGCAAGGCTGAGAGGGAAGATGCGGAAAAAGAGAATGTTAAGTCTAGTAGCAACGTACAAATACAAAAGGACAACTATAAAGACAGAAAACATGTCGAGAAGAAAGTTGTCGAAAGAAAGTTGTTTGCAGACCAGCTGGAAGATGTAAAGGAGAAGTCTAACCAAATGCCTGCGGATGATGATATTATGATGATAGATTTCGATTCGGGATCAGAACCGTCACTAGACATTATCTGCAATGTCGTATCCGTGCTACCTAGGGAGTATGATAGGGTGACAGAATTGGAAGACCCAAAAGATGAGGTTGAACAAGAAGTGGCCAATTAAAGGCCAGTATATTATTACATTTTGAATAATGGTTGTGTCGAGGAGCAGAATGCGTTCTTCGAAAGGCCATATGAATCTATGAAAAACCACATGAAGCCTCTATTCATTAGAGGAAAGATAGAGAACATGGGTATCAACAGGATACTAGTAGATGGAGGAGTGGTAATTGTTATACCCCAAATTTTACCCCTTAGATGTCATGGCATCTTGCACTTGCATTAGGGTTCAATCATCTATGCATTGTCAACTAACCATCATATTTTGCTAGTTTTGTTCTATTTAAAAGACAGGGTTTTGCACAAGAAAGAGGGTAAGATCAATAAGCCAAGTTCTCATACATTTCAAAGTCTCCTAAGACACCTTTTGGCTCAGTGCATCATCCCAAGTGTTCACTAGATGGTCAAGAAAGATGTTTGAAGTCATCTGGTCAAGAAAGTCAACTGAGGCTCCAAAAGCTCAATCTTTGGTTTTGAGGTTTGATCATGAGGTTTTCAAGTAATATTCCATGGTCTCATGTGATTGGATCAAGAGAAATCAAGGAGAAACCATGAAATCAAGAGTTGTGGAATTAGGGTTTTGACCTGAGGAATTACAAGGGAATCTGGGTGTGATCAGTCAATGCCTTGATTGGTTCATCAACCAATTGAGCTCACATATATTAAAGAGACCTTATTCATCAAAAAATCAAGTGTGTTTGGATCCCATCACAAGTGCAATGAGCCTCAAGTTCATCTGGCCCCAAATTAGGGTTTTGTCAGGAAAAGTCAACCATGCCTTTGACTTTTGGTCAAGGCATGATCTCAGGTCTTGGGACATGATTCCATATGTTCATATGCACCATTGGAGGCCATCTATTAGTATTTGAAAAGTTTGAGAAAGCAAGATCACAAAGGATCACACAGTTGAATTCCTGAGGAAATTAGGGTTTTGTTTGAAAAGTCAAACCTTTGACTTTTGATGTTTTTGGTCCAAAATGAAGTATTCAAGTCATATTCCATAAAGACATGTTTAATCTTTGAATTGGAGCATGAGAAATCAAGATTTAAGAGGTTTCTTTTTAAAAAAGGGCAAAGTTTGGTCTTGAAATTTTTCTAAGTGTGGAAGAATCTAGTCATTGTGTGAACTTTGAGGAGTCATAACTTTCAAACTACACATCCAAATTTTGTGATCCAAAGCTCATTTTGAAGCTCTCATCATGAACTTTAAAATGTATTAGAGGTTCTTCTCCAAAAAATGCTTAGTTTTTAAGTTATGAGGCTTGGAAGTTCAAATCAAGTTACGACTTAGTGAAATTTCACTCTTTTTGCCCTAGTTTGCAGCCAACTTCACCCCCATTTTTCATCATGATCCCATAGGATTCAGAACTTGGAGTGAACATGAACATTGTAGAGCTCATTTGGGGCTTTCCAAAAAGTACTAGAATACCCCAATCCAATGTGTGAGCTGAGAGAATCGAAGCCATGGAGTTGGGGTTTGGAACTTGATTTTCATGCTTTCCACTTGGTGAACTTGTTGCAAATCCAATTTCTTGCCACACAATCTTACATTTCAGAGATGTTTGCTTGAAAATCTTCATTTGTTCAGAAGATTGCACGAATTTGGGAGCATTGTCCAACAAATTTGAGCTTTATCCACTTGACATTGCTATTTAGGGCATAAAGGCTTGACTTCCATTTTGGAAAAGGTAACTTTATGCCCAAAGTCAGCTTCTTGAGCCTCTAAATTGTTCCTTCTGCACCAGAACCTTGCCTTACATCATGATAAAGTATCTGAACTTCTAACAACTCTAGAAAGGTCAGTACAATTCCTTGGAACCATGAAGTATCTTGCCAAAGTCCACTTGCATTTCAACTAAGTTCCCAACCAAACCATGAACCATATCAGTTGCACTTCTGCAATATGATCCCTCTCACCTCTTGCCTATAAATAAGGCCTCATTCCACACTTCAAACAACGACAAAAAACCTAAGATAAACACTCAAGCAAAGTAAAGAAACCAACTCTTACATTCATCCACCCTCGTGAACCAAAAACCTCCCATTTGCACAAACTTGTCCAAAATCAGTTCCAACCATAAAATCACTCAACCAATCACTCTAACACATCACAAAACATGTGTTAGAGCTGTTCAAACCCTCATCACCATCAAAAACTCTCAAACCAGAAAGTCAACTCTCAAACCTAAGAAATGTTGACTTTCTGCATTTTTTAAGACCAGTCTTGATTCATCATCATTCATTTCTTGAAAACCAACAATAGATGCAATAATGGATGTATGCAATGCACAGAACACACATAAACACAAACATACATATACATGCAACAAAACACACATGGCCTAGGTTTAGGGGTCACATGCGTGGAGCCATGGTCTACTCATCATTCAACTGTTCCAAGCTTGACTTTGCACCTGTAACTTCATTTCTTGAAGTTTCACTATTGGTCATTTTCCATTTTTTTGCAAAAGAGAGGTTCCATTCTGTTCCACTTGGTTTTCTCGGATTCTAAGCATTCAACAAGGATTTCTGAAGTATATTGGAGGTGTCCAAGGCCTTGTTTCATTTCTGTATCATCTTTTGAAAGTTCTGCAAGATTGGTTACAAGAGGTAAGTTCCTTTCAAAATCCTACTCATTGAAGTATGATTGTTTTTGATGTACACTGAGTATGATTAGTTTAGGCATGCTATATTTGACATGTTTGATTCTTTAAATGTGATATAACATGATTGTGGTGGACTGTGAATATGGAAATGCAAATTTGAGCATAGTTTAGGATCACTATCGTGTTTTAAGGTAGAAACACATTTAGCAAAAACCAACTGTCCCATCAGATCCATTGTGAAAAAATATATGATTTTGATCTTTACATTTTTCATTTTCATGGAGTGGAGAGAAAGTTTGAGTTGCTTTTGCAACTGGTCTAGTTCTAGGTCACAAACCAACCAAGCCCAGCCATGGCGCCATTCTGGTCACTAGGAACTTGTTTCCTATATTATTTATTAGTTGTAGATTCATGAATGGATGTATTGGCCACCCTAGTGGCGCTACCCTTGCCTTGCCTTTGCCTTACCATTGCCTTGTCCTGGGTTCGATACTGCTATTAACCCTTTTGGCCAACGCGTTTGATTTTTTTTTAGGGATTCATGTTTTCTTCACATATATTTTAGCAAAAGCACATGGTTTACAAGATGCACAACCAGCGCAGCTGGTAATTTATTTTAACTTTGAAACCTAGGGCGTGGGTTCAAACCCCACCCGGACCACTCCCTTTATTTTTAATGCCTAGTTTTCTCTATTTTTTCAAAAACTTCACAATTTCATAACTTCTTCAATTTTAGTTTTTTTTTAATCCATTATTTTTGCATTATTTTTCTTTTGTTGTGTATTTTATTATGACATTTAAAAATCTCCCTAAAATATTTATTTTTAGGGCTTTTATTCATGTGTGAAACATAAGTGTTGTTTTAAGGTTACTTAGAATAGTCTTGACTTCTAAGGTCATAACCTTTGATATCCCTTACCTTTTAGGACTTGTATAGGTTTATCTTAACATATTAAGATCACTTTCCATGACGTAGACTCGTACATAGTTGTAGGTTTTGTTTAGGGTGCACTTGTAAGTGTATATGTTTACTTTAGAATGTATAGACTTTTGTCATCCCCATGAAGTTATAAATAGGTCTTTACCTTCAATTAGGGTTTCGTCTTTTATGTATACATGACCTCAATGAACATACAAATCACCAACTTAGGTTGTATCATGTGCATATGTGCTTAGACCTCCCTTCCATAAAAATGGACTTTAGAATAACATTAGTGATACTTTCCCTTTACACAAGTTTAGTTCAAATACTTTTCCCACATTAGGTTATTACCTATTTGCTTAAGAAGTCTAGACTTGTATCATGCTTCCTTTAGGTGTTTTTCTTGTTCATTAAGGCATGATCTTTGTGTGTTAACATAATAGTTGTATACTTTTAAAGATACTTGCCTTGAATGTCATCACATTCATCATCATCCATGTGTTATATCCATATATTTTTGCCATCATTAAATATGAATATTATTGTTATCCTTTATATTTAACTTTATTAAATTTTCCCTTAAGGGAGGCCAGCTTGTTAGCTCTTCTCCTTAACCCTCTTTGTTCCCCTCCTTCCAAAGGAAAGTCTCTCTATTGACTTTAATGTCATAGATAGCTCATCTACCCTTGACCTCATTAGAGCCATCCCTTTCCATTGGCCCTATTAGGATCAAACCCTTGGTCTCATTAGAGCCACTTCTCCCTTGACCTAGTTAGGTTTCCCCCTCCTGTAAGCACTATCATCATAATTGCTTACTTCCCTCTTTGGCCTTATTAGAGCCACTTACCTCACAACTTAGGATCCACTTAGAGTTTTTCAACTCTATGTGAGCATCATCATAATGATGTTCCTTTTCCCTTTTGGTCTTATTAGAGTCATTCACCCTTTTAACTTAGAATTAGGATAAAGTTCTTCAACTCTATGTGATTCTCATCATAATGAGTATTCACTCCCCTTTAGACTTACCCTTTCAACTTAGACTTAGAGAGTTCTTTAACTCTACATGAGTATCATAATCATTCCCCATGGAACTTTGACCATAGTCAATGGTTCCTCAACCCTAGTTAGGTGAACTACGAATGCTCTGATTCCATTCCTTATTAGGATACGTAGGCACGAGATGCGACATCTTGGTGAACATACTTAGTGTATATACCCTTAGGTCTTACCTTTAGCACCTTGGTCATTCCCATAGGTCTTTACCTTACCTTTTACCTTAGCAGTTTTCCCTTAGCAAGTAAACATAACATAACACAAATACAGACGAGGGGCTCTTGTAGAGTACTACAGATATCTAGGATGCTAACATCTTCCCTAGGTATAACCAACCCCCGAAACTTAGATCTCTTAGTTGTGTCTTCACATAGCGCACTTAGGGTTTTCTTCGATCTTTACCTTTTCCTTTGGATAAATCAAAGCTCGGTGGTGAACTTCAAAGTTTTGTTATTCAAGTTAATTAATAGTTGGATATCTGATTCTCAACACAATAGAAATGGCGACTTCACTGGGGATCAATTTTGAGGGTTAAGCTTATCTTGTGTATGTTTGTGTTTCATATGTTTGTTTGCCTTTATACTTGTATATATCTGTATATCTGTACCTGTTTGGGTTCTTCTATTTGGAAGGGTTGCTACTATTGAGTAGTGAGATAAGTCCTAACCAGGACTTGAGAGCATACATATGATAGGATTGTGGTGTAATCAATAGTCGGCTGTTGGGAGTAGTTCTAACATGTTTGGCATATGATGACCATGCTCAGTGGAGGCCCCTTTGGGATTATTGATGTTTGATGCGAGTAGTCGTATTGATGTCACTCTTTCAGACCTGGGAGTCCGTGATATTGAGGAACTTTAGTTACCTTTACCCCACTTGGCCTTTTTAGGACGTAGTGCAGTGATTATCCAGGTGTAGACCTGTGATGGTTGGCACGCGATACTACACTCAGACGAGTTTATCTTGAGAATATTATTAACTCGCACGAGTAGTCGTGTAGGCCGATAATATCCGAAAGATTTATCAATGACTCTGAGAACTTTTTAGAACCATGTTCTACAGTCAATAAACCCATAGTACACACCTCTTGGGATGGGTAGACCATGGTTCCACGCATGTGACCCCTAAACCTAGGCCTTGTGTGTTTTGTTGCATGTATATGTATGTTTGTGTTTATGTGTGTTCTGTGCATTGCATACATCCATCATTGCATCCATTGTTGGTTTTAAGGAACTCAATCATCTTTTCCTTTGCAAATCATCGATATCATGGATCTTGAGAAAAGGAACACTAAGAAGTAGAATTTCATGAAGCCCAACTTGGTAGAGTTGCAAAAGCTGGCAGCTTTGGTGTCTTGGCCTGAAGACTTCAGAAAGCGTTATGGAAGGTTGATTGGTATCCTTAGGACTAAGATGGAGGATGGAGTTCTCGATACGTTGGTGCAGTTTTATGACCCTCTTTACCATTGCTTCACCTTTCCCGACTACCAACTTGTTCCAACCTTGGAGGAGTATTCTTATTAGTTTGGTCTACATGTATTGGAGCAAGAGCCTTTCAGTGGTTTAGAGAAGATTCCTTCACCAAAGGATATTGCTGATGCTATTCACTTGGAGATGTCTGAAGTCATGGCTAACCTTACCACCAAGAATGGACTCAAGGACCTACCCTCTAAATTCTTAATGGATAAAGCTTTCTACTTAGCTAAGATGAACAGTATGGATGCCTTTGAAGCAATCTTCACTTTAATTGTCTATGGTTTGGTTTTGTTTGCTAATACCGAGGAGTTTGTTGATATCAACGCCATTCGAATCTTCCTAAGTGGAAACCCTGTACCCACATTGCTTAATGATACTTATCACTCCATCCATCACATAACTCTCAAGGAAATGATACTATCTTGTGTTGTGCACCTTTGCTTTCCATATTTTTGACCTTTCGCCGGGCGCTGCTTCTACCGCCGGGCGAAAGTAGATATTTATTGCCAGCCTGTAAATTACGCAGCTGGCATGAGTAAAATAAAGTGTTGCGCCGGGCGGTGCGTCTGAGACAAAATTTTTGTATTTAGTTCATTTTACCTCATTTTTGTTAGGTTATGTTGTTTGGGAATGATTTTTGCTCTCCTAACTTCATCAACCTCATTCTTTGGTAGAATAGCTTAGAAAACATCATGGAAGCTTGCATTTGGATGATCCGGGGTGGATTTCTCATCGATCGGCTCTGACAATCCGTGAAGTGTTTGGTTCATTTCTGATTTTCTTCATGTCTTTCTTCTTTGTTGGGTTTGTATATGTTTGTACTTTGATCATATGTACATTTGTCGCCCATGGCGTTATATTTAATTTGCTTTACAAATCTCTATTGGTGATTGTTCTTGATTTTTGCTTAAATGCGCGGGGTTTGGGTCGTGTTAGAGATAAACTTCACAAACTTCGATTAAGGATAATTATTTGTTAGTTTCTGAACTCTAGAGATAGATTTAGGGCTAACAATCTGTATGGGTGTCGAAACTTAATGCCTCCGTGTCTTGAGTTGGGTGCGAGAGTGCCAATGAGGGTAGCATGGTTGAGTGTGCCAGAGATGGACATGTGCTGTGAACGATACCGGGTGATATTGAGGAGTATTGTAAGTTGAGTGTAACTGGTCGGTAGGTTTAAGTTTGTGATGAGTGGAATATATACATGCTTGATAAGTCTTTTCTCTCTGATGAATGAATTTTCTTGTGTTAATATTTACTTTTCTGTTTGTATACTTTAAAACCATTTTAAACCCAAACTCATTAACAATTAAACCGTCGAATGATAGTTCAATTCTAATCTCTGTGGACACGATAAATTCCTAGAAAAATACTTCCAAAATGTTTGTTGCTTGCTGCTTTACCGCTTCAACAAAATGGCGACGTTGTCGGAGATTGGTTTATTGTTCTTGCATTACGATAGTTCTGTTGTTTTTTCAGTTTTGTAGATATCGCACATATTGTATATTTTCACTTGTTTATATTTATACTTGTATATTTTTAATGTTTGTTCAAGTGTTTGGTTAGGACGCTTGCTTTTGGTTACGACGTAAAACAAACATGTTGTATTTTCTTTTGTTGCTGTTATGTTTAGTAGATAGTATGGTGCTATTGTCTAAACAAATTTAGATCGGACCAGTTCTTAAATTTCAAATCTTCACTTTTAAATTTGTTTAGACAATTTTTGCCTGTTTTTAGTTTGTTTATATTAATAGTTTTTGTGTTTGCCTTTGAGCTTGTTTTGAGTAGCTTGAGGAACTTTTGGTGATGTTCCAAGTTTGATCATTTCAACTTGTGGATGTATGGTAATGATTTTGTTAAGTTTTGTACTCGTCCAAGGTATGTATTTATCGCTTTCTTGACTTTAGCATTTTCATGATACTTTGGCTTTTTACAAACTTCCATGCCATTCATTATTTTGTATACTTGTTCTTGGGTGAATCACTTTAGTTCCCAACCTTTTTGTGAGGTGGCTTTCCATTTGTTCATATATGCACGGAGTACCAACTTTCTTATTCTAACTGGATTTTATTATGTTGAATCTTTTGTTTATGTTGATTATATGAATGCATGAAAAGGATCAAGGCATTTTTGTTTCATTTTGAGCACAACTACCTTAGCCAAATAGTCTTTCACCTTGTGAGCGTGTGATCATTTGTAACCCCTTAGAGCTTTCACTTATTTTTTATTGGATTTTTTTCTTGACCCTCAACATTGTGTTGTTGTATGAATTTTTACCTTGCCTTAGAAAGTAGGGAGTATTCACATGATGATGTGGTTGAATTCAAGTTGGAGAGAGAATGATTGTTTACTCATTGGTTGTTTTCTATGAGGATGAAAAAGAAAAGAAAAAAGAGAAAAATATGAAAAAGAAAAGAAAAAAAAAAGAAAAAAAAAAGAAAAAAGAAAATCCTTGAGAAAGGAAACAAAAAGAGTTTAAATAATTGTGCTAAATAAGTATTGTGTTTTGTGTAACACTTGGGATGAAAGAAGAAGTTGATTGAAATTTTGGTGTTTGAAGCTTTGTGAGTTGATCACTCTCTTAGGTTTAAGCAAGTTTTTGTTTCAATTACCCTTATAAATTGCCTCTTGTTTGTTTACCCGACCACATTACAACCTTGAAAAGCCCTTGTGATTCTTGCCTTTGTATGTTCAATGTGAATTTTTGGATGGTTGCATAATTTAGTCTATTATTTTGCATGATTGTTGTGTGAGTGAAAAGTACCCCATTTTGTGTTTTTCATCTACCGATGATTGTTATTACTAGGTGTGATTCATATTTGAACTTGTGTTGTTTTAGGATGTTTGACATGATTTTTGTATTTTGCATTTGTTTCGTGACTATGTTATCGTCGTAGTTTAGTGGTAAGTATTTACTTTGTGTGTACCGTTTTTCATTTGAACCATACATTTGTTTTCCGTTTTCAAAACCTGTTGATTCGTAATTCTTTGGTTATTGCTTTTGTTTCTTTGAGTCGCTTGATTTTTGTTTGAGGACAAACAATTATTTAAGTTGGGGAGAGTTTGATAAGTGCAAATTGTAGCTATTTTGGTATACAAGTTTTGTTTCACTTATCGATACTTTTTGTTACAAACGTTTGAATAAACCCCACTTTGTGAATAAATACGTTAGTTAGTAGATATTTGTGTTTTTGATTCATTTGAGTAATAATTGATAGTTTTCCATTCATTTTGTAGGTGATAAAGCATTGTTGGAGCAATGAGCAATAAAAGCTCCAAGATGTGTCATTTGGATCAATAAAAGGAAGAAGGCAAAGAAAGAAAGCCATTTTTAGAAGTTGGAAGCCAAAATAAGAAGTGCAGTCAGCCATCTTTCGCCGGGTAAAGCTTGTGTCGTTGGGCGATGCTGCTTTTTGCCGGGCGCGCCATACCAGAAGATTTCTTGACTGTCAAGCTCCGCCGAGCGGTACTTTGCTCCGCCGGGTGAAACTCTCTTTCGCCGGGCGATGCTGAGGCGTGAGGAAATAAGTGACTTCCAGAAGCATTCCATATTTTTGACCTTTCACCGGGCGCTGCTTCTGCCGTCGGGTGAAAGTAGATATTTATTGCCAGCCTGTAAATTACGCAGCTGGCATGAGTAAAATAAAGTGTTGCGTCGGGAGGTACATTTTGCATCGGGCGGTGCGTCTGAGATAGAATTTTTGTATTTAGTTCATTTTACTTCATTTTTGTTAGGTTGTGTTGTTTGGGGGTGATTTTTGCTCTCCCAACTTCATCAACCTCATTCTTTGGTAGAATAGCCTAGAAAACATCATGGAAGCTTGCATTTGGATTATCCGGGGTGGATTTCTCATCGATCGGCTCTGACAATCCGTGAAGTGTTTGGTTCATTTCTGATTTTCTTCATGTATTTCGTCTTTGTTGGGTTTGTATGTGTTTGTACTTTGATCATATGTACATTTGTCGCCCATGGCGTTATAATTAATTTGCTTTACAAATCTCTATTGGTGATTGTTCTTGATTTTTTCTTAAATGCGCGGGGTTTGGGTCGTGTTAGAGATAAACTTCACAAACTTCGATTAAGGATAATTATCTATTAGTTTCTAAAATCTAGAGATAGATTTAGGGCTAACAATCTGTATGGGTGTCGAAACTTAATGCCTCTGTGTCTTGAGTTGGGTGCGAGAGTGCCAATGAGGGTAGCATGGTTGAGTGTGCCAGAGATGGACATGTGCTGTGAATGATACCGGGTGATATTGAGGAGTATTGTAAGTTGAGTGTAACTGGTCGGTAGGTTTAAGTTTGTGATTAGTGGAATATATACATGCTTGATAAGTCTTTTCTCTCTGATGAATGAATTTTCTTGTGTTAATATTTACTTTTCTGTTTGTATACTTTAAAACCATTCTAAACCTAAACTCATTAACAATTAAATAGTCGAATGGTAGTTCAATTCCAATTTCAGTAGACACGATAAATTCCCAGAAAAATACTTCCAAAATGTTTGTTGCTTGCCGCTTTATCGGTTCAACAACCAACCTTTGCTCCACCAACCGTGCAAGCTCAAATGTACCCCATTTTCCACAATCCACCACCGATTTATGATTTCCCTAAAGTGTCTGAAGTAGGGGACGAGCGCCATGAGAAGTTGAATGAAAGTGTGGAAACCATTCAAAGAAAGATGAGAGCAATGGAAGGCAGTAACATCTTTAGTGCTGATGCTAGAGATATGTGTTTCGTATCTGGTTTAGTGATTCCACCGAAGTTCAAGACTCCAAGCTTTGACCAGTATTCAGGCGCGACATGCCCAAAGTCGAACTTGATTATGTACTACCAAAGAATGGCAACATATGTGGATAATGACAAACTAATGATCCATTGTTTTTCAGGATAGTTTAAAAGGAGCCTCTGCTAAATGGTATATGGGCTTGGACCAATTCAGAATTCACAGTTTTCAAGATTTGTCAGATGCTTTTGTGAAACATTACAAGTATAATATAGATTTGGCCCCTGATCGTAGGCAGCTTTTAAGTATGTCTCAGAATAACTCAGAGTCTCTTAAAGAATACGCTCAACGCTGGAGGGAGTTTGCTTCCCAAATAGAACCTCCATTATCGGAGAAAGAACTAGCTGATTGGTTCGTAGACACTGTGAAGCCTGAGTTTTATGAAAGGATGATTAGTAGCGTTAGCGCCAACTTTGCTGACATTGTGGCCGTGGATGTGAAAGTAGAAGCCGGTTTGAAGAGTGGCAAGGTGATTAGTTCTTCGAGCAATTCAAGCAGCAGCAACAACAACAGGAAACCTCCCAGTAATTTCCATATAAAGAGGGAAGGGGAGGCAAATGCTGTCATGACAGGCTGGAAGAAGAACCAAGTGTGGAAACAACCAGTTTATCAATAGCAATATAACCCAGGTTTTGTTCAACAACCAATATACCCTGTGCAGTTTTCCCTACAACCTTATGTGGCAGCCGTGACCCCAACTTTCAATCATCAGCCCGCGCAGCAGGTGCCCGTTTATCAGCAACAACCCAACTATCAACAAGCACCCAATGCTCCAGCTTACCAACAACAACAGAAGCCACAAGCTCCACAATTAAATGCTCCCTACCAAAGGCAATGGGCAAAACTTTCATTTCCTCATATTCCAAGGACTTACACAGAGATTTACCCTTCTTTGGTCCAACAAGGTTTGATCACTACTAGACCCTTGGGTCCACCTACAGAGAAATCCATGCAGCTTCATAACCCTAATTCCCACTGTGCATTCCACTAAGGCACTGCCGGTCGTGACCTAGAAGGATGCCTTGCGCTGAAATATGTTGTGAAGGGTTTGATGGAAAAGAAGATTCTGTCCTTGGGGGATAATCAGCCAAATGTGAAGAATATTCCATTGCCTACACATGGAACTGTAAATACCATTGAAGATGAAAGTGACGAGGCATTGATCATGGATGCATCTAAGATCAAGACTCCTGTCAGGTTTTTTCATGCAAAGTTGTTTGAAGCCGGTTTGGTGAAGGTTTGCCACAATGATTGTGAAAATTGTGATGCCAATGTCAGAGGATGCAAATTGGTTCAAGATGACATTCAGAGTTTGATTGATGAAGGTTTTCTGCTGGTAATCAATAAGGTGAAGAAAGAGGAAGTTGCGGTAATTGAGCCCATATTCAATTTACCATAATCAAAAGAGAAGGTACCCATTTTCAATATACCGAAGCCTGGTTCCGTGGTCCCTATTTTTAATAAACCAAAGCCAGTATTCAACACATCAGAATCTGTTGTTGCTTCTGCTGCCAATCAACCAAGGCCGAAGGTCATTCGACAGTTTGTTCCGTTCCGTTTCAGAAATTCTAAAGTTATGTCGTGGAGGTATGAATATACTATGATTAACAGAGAGTCTGGAAGTGTGGTTCCAATGAAAGAGGTGGAAACTACTAGTGAAGAAATAACCAATATAGCTGGGGCTGGAAAAATGACACGAAGTTGTTGAATTTACACTCCCCTCTTCAAAGGGAATGTGCCCAAAGAAACTGTTGCTCCTGTACCCATCAAGGACAAGGAAAAGGAAGTGGTTACAAGTGATGAAGATGCTGAATTTCTGAGGATCATCAAAAGAAGTGACTACAAGGTGGTGGATCAGCTTCACCAGACTCCCTCTAAAATCTCAATCTTGTCTCTATTGTTGAATTCACCTACTCACCGAGCTGCTTTGCAAAAGATATTGGCCCAAGCCCATGTTGCTCAAGATATTACCACCAGCCAGTTTGACAGTATAATTGCAAATATCACTGCTTGCAACACCCTCAGCTTTAGCAGAGAAGAGTTACCTAGAGAGGGTTAAAATCATAATCTTGCTCTACATGTATCCGTGAAATGTAAAGAAGACACTTTGGCAAGAGTCCTCGTGGACACTGGCTCCTCCCTAAATGTCTTACCTAAGAGGACACTTGAGAAGTTGGCTTACAAAGGAGCTGAAATGAAACCTACCTCCTTAATTGTCAAAGCTTTTGATGGCTCACGAAGATCTGTAATGGGTGAAGTTGAGCTACCAATCTTAATTGGCCCGCATGTTTTCAACATCCCATGAAGTCGGTGCTGTAACTTCAACGTTGCACCAAAAGATGAAGTTCGTAATTGATGAAAAGTTGGTTATCATACATGGTGGAGAGGACTTGATGGTCAGTAATTTGTCTTCCTTCTGCTATATAGAGGCTGATGAGGATGCTTTGGAAACTTCTTTCCAAGCTCTGGAAATAGCCAATGTCGTCATGTTGGACATTGAAGAGTCGGTGGTCCCGAGTAATCCATCTTTTGTTTCATTCAAGAGTATGCAATCTTCCCTGAAAGGAGGTGTTCCCGCAGGCTGGGGCAAGCTTATTGAAGTTCAATAAAGGAAGAACTATCAAGGGTTGGGTTACAAACCAACTCGCGATGAAACATTTGTTTCTACAACAATGCGACCAAAGACAATCCAGGAAGTGTTCGTCAGCAAAGGATATCAGGTCAATGCCGTGATAGAAGACAAAGAAGATGAGGACATCAGCCATTTGGTATTTTAGTGTGACGCCGCAGTAGATAATTAGGAAGCTATTGAGATCCCTGTGTTGTTCCCTGTGCCAGAGTAATATGTTTGTTTTTGTTATTTGTTTTCAATTTTGTAGCTGTGCTCAAGGCTATTGGACTATTTTGTATGGGCCACCAATTTCAACTTTTATTAATCAATGAAGATGTTTTGTTAAACTCTTTTGTTTTCATTTACCATTTTGCTTTTAAGGGAAATTGGCAATCTTTTTCAAAAATACCAAATATAGTTCTTCTTGCATTTAATTTTGTGCATTTTAATAAAATAAACCCCTCCACCATGTGGAAAAATCCATAAACCTGTTGTATTTGATGAACCTACTTTCACCATTGACTTTGATTCACCCATCTACCAAGCTGAGGATAAGGGAGAAGAAGATTATGAGGTCTCGAATGAGTTGGCAAAAATGTGTGAGTACGAGTACACGGCTCTTCAACCACACGAGGAACAAGTTGACACTATCAATCTTCGAACCGATGAAGACAAGAAGGAAGTCAAGATTGGGGCAATGCTTGGGGCAGAGATCAGACAATGATTGATAAAGCTTCTTGAAGAGTATGTGGATGTGTTTGCATGGTCTTATTAGGACATGTCTGGTTTGGATACAGACATAGTGGTTCATATACTACCACTCAAGCCCGAGTACCCGCCAGTGAAACAGAAACTCCGAAGAAGTAGACCCGACATGGCTCTCAAGATCAGAGATGAGGTCAAAAGACAACTCGACGCAGGATTTCTGGCAGTCTCAAAGTACCCTGAATGGGTGGCCAACATTGTACCTGTGATGAAGAAGAATGACAAAGTGCGAATGTGTGCATATTATAGGGATCTTAACAAGGCAAGTCCAAATGACGATTTCCCTTGACCGTATATTGACACTCTCGTGGATAATACGACCCGTTTTGCAGTTTTCTCTTTTATGGATGGTTTCTCCGGTTAGATTCAGATCAGAATGAATCCTGCCGACATGGACAAAACTACGTTCATCACTCCATGGGGAACTTATTGCTACAAGGTCATGCCCTTTGGTTTGAAAAACGCAGGGGCAACATATTAGAGAGCCATGGTGACTCTTTTCCATGATATGATACATAAAGAGATTGAGGTGTATGTTGATGATATGATTGCTAAATCCCAGAGTGAGGAGGACCATTTGGATCACCTTCTGAAATTGTTCAAAAGACTTCAGAGATATCAATTGAGGTTGAACCCTGCTAAATGTACCTTTGGTGTTAGATCAGGGAAGTTGCTCGGTCTTATCGTTAGTCAACGAGGAATTGAGGTGGACCCTGACAAAGTGCGAGCTATTCAAGAAATGGCAGCTCCGCAAACTGAGTCTCAAGTAAGAGGTTTCTTGGTCGTTTGAATTACATCTCCAGGTTTATCTCCAATATGACTCCCACTTGTGAGCCGATCTTCAAGCTGCTTCACAAAGACCAGACTGTAGAGTGGAGTTCCGACTTCCAGCAGGTCTTTGACAAAATCAAGAGTTATTTTCAAGAACCACCGATCTTGGTCCCACCTGTTCCAAGGAGACCCCTCTTCATGTATATGACTGTATTGGAAGGATCAATGGACTGTGTTTTGGGCCAACATAATGAATTTGGGCGTAAAGAGCATGCCTCTACTACTTGAGCAAGAAGTTTACTGATTGTGAAAGTCGTTATTCGCTTTTTGAAAAGACTTGCTGTGCTTTAGCATGGGCCGCCAGGCGTTTGAGGCAATACCTGATATGTTATACTACTTTATTGATCTAAAAAAATGGATCCAATAAAGTATATCTTTGAAAACCCCGCTCAAACCGGAAGACTTGCCCGTTGGCACATGCTCTTGTCAGAGTATAATATTCAGTACGTCACTCAGAAGTCTATCAAGGGAAGTGTCTTATCAGATTACCTTGCAGATCAGCCTGTGGAAGACTATGAGCCCCTCAAGTTTGATTTCCCGGATGAGGACATTATGTTAATAAAGAAAGACTGTGAAGAGCCTGGCCTTGATGAAGGCCCTGGACCTGGTTCCCGATGGAAGATGATGTTTGATGGTTATTCTAACTACAGTGGGCATGGTGTAAGTGCTGTGTTGATGAACCTTGATGGTGGTTACACCTATTAAGACTCTATTTTGAATGTACAAACAACATTGCTTAATATGAAGCATGCATTCTAGGGTTGGAAGTGACTATTGATCTCAGAATCAAGTTTTGGAAGTCAGTGGAGATTCTGCTTTGGTTATCTACCAAGTCAAAGGTGAATGGGAAACTAGAGACGAGAAGTTAATTCCTTACCGTGCTTATATTGTGGAGATGATCCAATACTTTGATGAGATCACTTTCCGTCATGTTCCACGTTCAGAAAACCACATAGCTGATGCTCTAGCCATGTTAGCTTCAATGTGGAAAGTTAGATTTTTTAATGAGGTGCCACTGATCTGAATTGAGCGTAAGACTGAACCAGCCTACTGCCAGTTGGTTGAAGAAGAAGTCGATGGGAAACCGTGGTTTCATGATATCAGAAATTATTTGAAGAACCAAGAATACCCTGCTAATGCTTCAGCTCTTGATAAGAAGACTTTACGGAGGTTTTCGTCCAAGTTCTTCCTCAGTAATGATGTGCTATACAAAAGGAGTCACGACATGGTTTTGCTAAGATGTGTTGACAAAAGAGGAGTAGACCTGTTAATTCATGATATTCACGAAGGAGCATTTGGCACTCACGCCAATGGGCATGCCATGGTTAAAAAGATCTTGAAGGCTGGGTATTATTGGTTAACTATGGAGACTGATTGCATCCGATACGCCAGAAAATGTCATAAATGCCAAATTTTTGCTGACAAGGTGCATGTACCTCCAACATTGTTGAATGTGTTGTCATCACCTTGGTCGTTCTCTATGTGGGGCATTGACATGATTGGGGCAATTGAGCTGAAAGCTTCTAATGGTCATCGATTCATCTTAGTGGCTATTGACTACTTCACAAAGTGGGTTGAGGCTGCCTCCTACGCCAACGTGACCAAGCTAGTGGTTACTCGTTTTATCAAGAACCAAATTATCTATCGTTATGGAATTCCAAACAGGATCATAACAGAAAATGGGACAAATTTGAACAACAAGACAATGAAGGAGTTGTGTGATAGCTTCAAGATTGAACATCATAATTCCTCACCTTACCATCATAAGATGAATGGAGTTGTCAAAGCTGCTAACAAGAATATCAAAAAGATCCTGCAGAAAATGGTCAAGACTTATAAGGATTGGCATGAGATGTAACCTTTTGCCTTGCATGGGTATAGAAATTCGGTTCAGACTTCGACAGGGGCAACTCCCTTTTATCTGGTGTATGGGATGGATGTCGTTCTTCCCGTTGAAGTAGAGATACCGTCTTTAAGAATTCTGATAGAGACCAAGCTTGATGAAGCGGAGTGGGTCCAAGAATGATATGATCAGTTGAACCTCATCGATGAGAAGCGTCTGACTGCGAAGTGTCATGGCCATTTGTATCAGAAGAGGATGAAAAGGGCATTTGATAAGAAGGTCCGTGTTCGTGAATTCCAAAAAAGGGAACTAGTACTCAAAAAGATCTTGCCATCTCAAAGGGAAGTACTTGGAAAATAGGCGCCTAATTATGAAGGCCCATTTGTGGTAAAGACCGTATTCTCAGGAGGTTCCCTAATTCTTACAACGATGGATGGTGAACAACTCTCACACCCTGTAAATGCTGACGCAGTAAGAAAATATTACGCCTAAAAAGCCCGCTAAGTTGAAAACCAGAAATGGCGACTTAGGCAAGAAAAGGGTATCCCGGTGGGTCATAACCTATGAAGGAGACTCAAGCAAAAGTTGGGGATTCAATAAAAAAGAAAGAGCTCACTAGGTTAAAAACCCGAAAGGGAGGCCTAGGAAAAAATGAGCGTCCCAGTGGATTGAAAACCCAAAAGGGAGATCCAGGCAAAAGTTAGGGACAAAAGGCGTTTCACTGTGTCAGAAGGGTTGTCACTGATCAGTGGTTTTTATGCGTTATTTTACCGTTAATTTTAGTTACTTTTATTATATGTTTAATTACATTTTATTCTCATTTACCGCATTTTATGTCTGGTTTGTGTCTTTTCAATGTTTTGAGGTTCAGATAAGCATTCACGAGGAATCAGAGCGAAAACCAGGAAAAAGCGCAAGAATTCAAAGAAAGTTGCATGTGCGTGTCAGGATGTCTGGACCAAAAAAATCAACAAATTTAAAATATATTGGGCAACCAATTCTCTTATCTATACTATGTTATAGTTATCTTCATTAGCTTTCTGACGCTTCGAACGGGGACCAAAACGGACTTACGGATCAAAAGTTATGATCGAAACAATTCCGATTATAAAATCCCGTGAGCTGACACGGCCGCCCGTGTTGTCTGACACGGCCCATGTCAGCAGGTGACGTTGATTTCATGATTTTTTCATATTTTCACCATATGTTAAGATGTGGGGGTGCTTTGGGTATTTTCAACCGATCTGAGTGATTTTCTATTATTTAAATGAGTTTTGGCAAGAGAAAAAGGGGATTTTTGGACGGGAGAAGAATTTCATGATCAAGATTGGAGAGATCAAGGTTTTTGGAAGGTGGGAGGATTTTCATGAGCGGAAGCAATTGAGGATCCAATTTTATCCTAATCCTTGTAATATCTACTTTTTATCTTGTATTTCCTTTAAACGTTATGAATAGCTAAAACCCTATGCTAGGGGGTGTCCCTGAATTTCTATTGTATTGACTCTAATATCCATTATTCTATGAGATAAGAGCTTTTTATTAATCTATTTTATTGTGCAAAGTGCTTAATGCTTTTTCTATTTGACCAATGGAATTTGATTTACGATTAAGGTTTAGGTCGGACAAACCAACTTAACGCTTTTTGCATTATAATATTACTGTAGATATTGCCTAGGAATAGGGATACCCTATAGTAACCGTAATAATCTTGTTAAAATACAATGCTTGATATTATTCCTAAACCGCTAAGGAATTAGAGTATAGGATGAATATCAAAGGTCTTTCTGCTAAGGAATTAGGGTATAGGATGAATATCAAAGGTCTTTCTGCTAAGGAATTAGGGAAAAACATTCTTGAGATTGGGTATGAGTTTGTTGTAAGCAATGTTTCATAGATTAAGGGTTTAAGTTAATGCAAAGAAATTCATACACCTTGCCCTATCATGTTCGTTCATAATCTCTTATAACTGTCCCCTTGCTTTATTTACTTTTTTTTGCATTTTAATTTTCACTTTGCAAAACCCAATACAAAACCCCAAGCTTTTGTTTAATTAAAATAGACTTAGAACTCTGTATCCTCAAGCAGTCCTTGAGATCGACATTCAGGGAAATTCCCTTTTATTACTACAACGGTGAAAATAGTAAACTTGCCATTTTACCGATTAGTCACCAATATCAAGGAATTCAAGCAGACGTTTAAGATCATTTGCTCTCATCAGCAACAAGGCTTTGGAGGAGTCTTAGTCACTAGGGGTAGTAGTGGTCATTGAATACAATGTAACCTTTTTCTTATTACCATTTTCTATTTGTAAGGTTCCACGGGACTTCTCCATTCGCAAGTTACCATTCTAATAAAATCATATTTTTGAACCATTCATTGTTTGATACTTATCATTTCTCTACTCTTTTCTTGTTATGCAAAACTTCATTTATTTATTAATAATGGTTTTGAAAGCGGAAAATTTTGAAATAAAAACAAATCTTTTGAGAAAACACAATGGAAACATAATCCACTTTGGTTCTTGGAACGATTTGGTAAAATCACATGCTCCCTAGCAGTTCTTGTTGTGACGAAAGCACTGATAAACCATCTGGCATGTAAGACCCCAATGAAGCAAGTTTAGTTGGTAATGCTTTCTAGATCGGACACTGCAGTGATGACTGACTACCATGATACAAATGATTTCTCCCCAGTATCTTCCACAGATGTTTGTTGAAAGTGGAAGGATTTTAACTCCTCAGGTGAAAGAAGAATACTTCCTATCAGACTCCTGAGCGACTGTTCTCTTCAGATTTAGTGTGGCTCTTTGCAGTGGATGTGTTATCCATTTTCCTTTCCCCCCCCAGTCTTTCGCTTCTCATCAGAGTCGTCTCTTGCATGTCATTGAGCATTCACATCATACCATATATGGTGCATTTTAGCATTTGGTGGGTTTCTTATGGGTCTTTACCTCCTTTACCCTATGTCATACCCCAAATTTTGACCACTAAGATTTTCCATCATTGTGAAAATCATCATCACAATATGGATGAACCATCATGCCTCATCAGTCTCCCCAAAGATGAGTGAGCATTCACCATAAACAATAATTAGGGTTTCACGCCCTCTCTGAGCTTTAGACAAAGGATCAATCAAGGAATGACATGATATTCAACTTGTCTAACCTCTTAAGAATCCATAAAGAAACAAGAGTACTCCCACAGTAAGGATTAGGCACAAGGTTGCAACATTCCAAGTGGATTAAGCCTCAAGATCGCTAGTGTCACCAAATTAGGGTTTAGGTCGACCAGGGCCTCCAGATGGATATTTTCCTCTGGGAATGAGCCAATGCTTCAAAGCATAACCTAAGATACTCCAAGGGACATCATGGGCCCAATCATCAAGTCAATTTAGCCTCAGGGGATGCATTCACTAAAAAATCAGGAATTAGGGTTTCTTGACCTAATTCACCCCTAAGTTGACTTTTGGGACAAATCATGAGCCAAGACCTCAAGACATGGTTTGAGGGTCTCTAACACACTACATTGATCCATTTGCAACAATGGATTGATCCAAGAAGCTTGATCAACAAGTTTCAATTTCATCTGAACCACAATTAGGATTTTAAAGGAAAAGTCAACTGTATCTTTGACTTTTGACCAGGACATGCTCCCAAACCCTAGGACATGATTCAATACACCCTATAACACCTATGAAATCAATCCATCAAGTTTGATTTAGGTCAAGGCCTTGATTTATATAGAGGATCGCACAGTTTGGAGTTCATTTGATAAAAAGTCAACTGTGCCCAAAAGTCAAAGTTTGACTTTTTGATTTTTTGATCAACTATGGTTCCCTAACCCTAAAATGATGTTAATGTGTGATTTGAATCAACAATCATCAAGAAAAACCAAAGAAAGTGGGATAACTTGTAAAAGGGGTAACCATAAAAACTTAGAAATTTTCTAAGTTATGGAACAAAGTGGCTAGGGTACCAACTTCCAAGGATCATAACTTGAGATCCAAGCAACCATTTTGGCTGATCCAAAGGTGGATTTGTAGCTCTCATGGCATACTAAAAAAGCTTCAACTACACCTCATTCCAATTCTCCATGGATTTTAAGTTATGGAATGAACAAAATCACAAAAAGTGAAAATGTCACTTTTTTCCAACACTTAGTGAAATTTTCACTAAGTCAGAATTTGTTTCACTTTTTTCCAAATGTAGGGGAATTTTTCACTTGGATCCAAATATTTTCAAGACAAACTATGATCACACATATGTTGTATCATATGAGAGCTTTCAAAAATGGCCAAGAACCCCATGAAACTCCACTTAAGCCATGAGATATGACAATGGCAATGTGCCTTGCTGCAAACTGTCATGGCAAGGCAGATTTGTGCATTTTGCTCGATTTGAGCAATTTTTGAAAATGACAAACAAGTTTATCCATGTGAACACCTCAGAGGGAGACCAAGGAGGGACAAACACTGATCCATCAGCCTCCCAAGTCCAAGATTCCCAATGTAGCATGCCAACCCTAAAATGCCTAAAGAGGGGACAAGACTCCAATTTTGTTTTGGAGCCTTCAATGGATGCACCAAGGTGGCATGAACTGAGCCTTTTCTAACTGAATGAGTCAAGGATAAGATCTGAACCAAAGAACCATAGGCCTGTGCTCTAACTTCTAGTCAATGGCTAGAGGAGACTTGGATTCCTATTGATCAACATTGGCCAAACCTCTGCTGCAGTTACCATTCCATATTCCTTGCAAAACAAACTTGCTTCACTATAAATAGAGCTCATTTGTGCTCAATTTAAGTACACCAAAGCCATCAAACAGATGCTTTCCTCAAAACCACCTTCTCAGTTCCAAATTTGCCTTCCAAAGCAAGTCACTATCGGGTTTTGAGTTTGAGAGCTATTCCAACCAAACCAGTCACACACACACACACCTCATAAACATCATATAGAAGTGATCCAACCACTTAAACAACAACTGTAACACTGATTTCTCAGAATCATCAGCCAATTGTTGAAGGTTTTAACCAAGTTGCAGTTGAGATGCCATGAAGTGATCCAACCATTTTCAATCAAGTCCAAGCATTCAAACACACTCCATATGGTGTAGGGAAGCTATCCAGATCTTCACAACACATCTGTAACACCTCCAACTAAAAAATCACATTGCTCTTGCTGTCACGACCTTCAAGTAAGCCTAAACTTGGTCATCTCTTAATCTATGCATATTTCCTCGCACAATACTTTGGCCAAATGTTCATAATCATTCATAGAATGTTTCTCCTCAATTAATTGCTTTGTTTGAATCGTGTATCAAAATTCTCAGCCTTCATGCAAATTTTAGGGTTCTTGAGGTTTTGTCTTGATTTATTATTCCATGCTTAAAATAAATGAAATTAAAGACCATATACATGATCGTGAGGTGAAAACGAGCAGATTGATATGTGGATTGTGTGATTTCATCAAGTATTCAGTGAGATTGGATAGAAAATGCAAATCAGGTCAAACTCAGAACATGCGCGTGTTCTTGCCATGTTCTTGGCGCCTTTTTCACATATTCAAATATTTGAATTTTGTGATTTTTATTTAATTGATTCAAAAATTAATTTCTCTCTGAGTTTTAATGATTTTGAGTTGATTCTTTTTTTTAATAATTCAAAAAAATAATAAAATATTTTATTTTACCAAAAAATCCCAAAAATATTATTTATTTCATATATTTGATATTTTTGCAAGGAATTAATGTTTTATTGGTTTTTAACATTTGAAATATTTCCCCTCCCTTGATTTTCCAAATTTAATTGGTTTCCAATCATTTTGTGGATATAAACATGATTTTTGAAACATTGATCCAAGATCACCACTCTCATTTTTCACATGTTTTCATCACTTTTTATTAATTTTTTAACAAAATTAATTCCTTTTTAAACAAAATTAGGGTTTTGATTAATTCAACCCTCATCAATAATTTTAAAACTCTTGGGCCTCTTGGTAGAGTGTAAGACCCAATCCTTTTGTAAATAAACCTTTTAGGGCCTCACACATTGTATAATCCCTCTGTATATTTTCAAAAGTACGGCGCGGTCGTCGCCTTTGTAACGAAACGAATTGGACTTCTCCTTGAGCTATAAGACCCATATTTACTGATTTTCCAACTCTTGGGCCTCTATTAGAGTGTTAGACCCATCCCCTTTGTAAATAAAAACCTCTTTGGGCCTCAGTCGTTGTATACGTCCCGATACGACATTCAAAACAACGGTGCGATTACTGTTACAATTTGGGCCTCTCCTTGAGCTATAAGCCCCAACAATCTTTTCAAAGCACTTTCTCCTTTGATTTTGAATTAAAATATATGTTGTTACCAAAACTTTCTTTGTTGAACAACTAACAAAACAGCATGGAAGCTCTACAACGGGTAAGTGTTTATCCGCTTTCATTTATCGCTTTCATATGTATATAACTGTATTGTGGGGCTGTTTCATTGTAAGTCTTCTTTCACATCCTTTTATATACTTGTCAAATATCAACTGTGTAATACTAGTATAATTATTTAGAGTTTTCCCCGGCAACTACATTTAGAACTAGGTAAAGCCCTGTTGATCACTCTTAAATACAAACAAAACTAGATCCCCCGTAGGATTCCAGATACAATCTTCCCTTCTCTTGGGGTTAAACAATATGGAACAAAGAGAAAGGCAGTATTCTCGGTGAACCTTTTCTCAGACTATCACCCTTAGAAATTATCAAAGAAACACTACTCCCCAGAGTTTATCTATTCTCCGCGAATAGCATCTCTTGAGTTTCTTCCAAATTCTCGAACTTTCCTGGAATAATCTATTCTCAGTGAATTGAATTTCTTGAACTTCTCTTGGTTTGGGGACCCATAGGCTTCCTAAAAGCATCCCCGCCTCCTCTTGGGCATTGTACAAGGACCCATCGACTTCTTAGAAGTTCTCATGCCTTCTCTTGGGCTTAATACAAGGACTCTAACGACCTCCTAAAGGTATAGGACATAACTTAATCATCCTTCGTTAGAGCTGTAATTCTGAAGAGATCCAAAACCTTCAGACCAATTTTAGGGTTGATACTCATCCCTTGAACGAGTCGGTCTCCTCTTCGGCATCATACAGAAGATAAAACTCTACCAGTAGACTTGGACAGTCTAATACCCTTGAGTGTCAAAGACATTCTCAAGTTCCTTTCAAAACATAGGAAAAATACCGATCACTCTGGACCAATCTCCAACAGAAACCCGACCTCTCTCATGAGGGCTCTCCCACTTGGACCTGTCTCGGGATCTCAATAATCCCCCGGCAGAAGTTAGCCTCCTCTTAGGCTTTGTATAATGATCATTTCCTCAGGAAAGTCAGCCTCCTCTTGGGCTTTGTACAATGATTCTCCCCAACGGAGCTAACCTTTTCAGACTCTCTTGTTGAGTATAAAAGACTCTCTTGTTGAGTCACTTTCCTTTTAGACTCTATCTCGGGCTTTGTACGAGACACTAAAACACTCTCTTATTAAGTATAAAGGACTCTCTTGTTGAGTCACTTTCCTTTTAGCCTCCATCTCGGGCTTCGTACGAGACACTAAATCACTCTCTTGTTGAGTATAAAAGACTCTCTTGTTGAGTCAAACCTTTTTAGCCTCCGTCTTAGGCTTCGTATAAGACAGATAAAAAGTACTCTCTTGTTGAGTCAAACCCTTTTTAGCCTCCGTCTTAGGCTTCGTATAAGACAGATAAAAAATAATCTCTTGTTGAGTCAAACCTTTTTTAGCCTCCGTCTTGGGCTTCGTACAATACACATATAAAAGCACTCTCTTGTTGAGTCAGTCATTCGTTAGTACTCTCTTGTTGAGTCAACCCTTTTAGCCTCTATCTCGGGCTTCGTACGAGACAAATAAAGACACCCTCTTGTTGGGTCAATAGCCTCCTCTTAGGCTTTGTATAGAGAAATCCCCGGTTGATTAAATCAACCTTTTAGCATCAACTTGTGCTTTAATCAAGGCATACGAACATCAACAGTTCCTCTTTAGAGATAACAAGTTTTCTCTCAGTCGAACCTTTTAGCTTCAATCTTGGGCTTTGAACAAGACACAAAAAAACCTTCAGCTTCACATCTTGGGCTTTGAACAAGATACAAATAAACCGTTTAGCCTCTGTCTTGGGCTTTAAACGAGACACCAAAACATCTTTTCCTCCCTTAGAATAGGAGGAACTACGATCGCTCTGATTTCCCTATTTCGTTAAACGGGAATACGCAGGCATAAGATTGCAAAATCTTAGCGAGCACACTAATAAAAAAACTCAAAATCCAGTACCTCCATCAATCAACCCAAAAACATCAAATCTAAACACATTACCAAAAACCTCACAAATAGTCCAGACAATGTGTTCTTAGGCAAAATAACCAAAGAAAGACCCACGATTTTGATAGCATCTGTAAACTAACAGTCAACTGTTTAAGCTCAGTATGCAAGCAGGGTTAATTGGAGACATCTATTTCCCTTCCTTAATCAGCTCAATAGGATAAAAATGAATCGAACTGTAGTACCCAAGCGATCGTGATTTGAAACCACCAAAAAATCGCGCTACAGAAGAATGGCGACCACAGTGGGAGGTATTTATCTCTTGCAGTCTTACGGTGGGAGACATTTCTCTCTCACATTCTTGGGTAGAATGCCCTAAATTCACAAAGTATCACAGAAATGGCGACTCTGCTAGGGAGTCATTGTCTGTATAGGATCATAGGACTAGAGGTCTAGGATATTAAGACCAATATATATACTGCTTTTCCTAATTGATATCTGTGTTTATTTTTCTGCTAATGGGAATGCGTGTGATGCCACATGTGGAAAGATTGAGTATACACCTAAGATATTATACGTGTAATCTTACGGGGAGTGAATCCCAGTTAAGAGTTCCCGGTCGACCATCAAACTCAGTGGAGACTCCCTTTGCAGATGCATTACCTATACGACTTTGGTTGTTGAAAGTAGTATGGTCGATTCAGTTATCTGAGAAGCTGAGGTTTTAGTAGACTGAAACCATTTTGTAGTGCGGAAGCTATTGGGAATAGTTGTCACGCGATACTACCCTCATTTGAGATCACTCTAAGATACATCAGCTCGCTGGCGATCCGCTTGCTGTTGTTATCCCAAGAGGGGTCAATGATTTTGCGGACAGGTACAAAAATCACCAGTATAAACCTTTGGGGATGGGTAGAGCCTTGACTTCATGACACTGACCCTTTGACCCCATGTTTTTGTGTGCTGCATTCATACATTCATTTAAAAAACATTAAAAAAAAGAAAAATTTTCTCTTCTAGTCTCTCTTTTTCAAAGTAAACTAAGACAATGTTTGCAAATATCAGAGAAAGAGATTGCGTTATGGATTTCGGTAGAAGAAAGACTCACAAGTACACCTTCAAGGTTCCAAAATTAGAGGATTTAAGAGGTTTGGCGAGGATGATCACCAACCCTGAGGCTTTTAGAGCTATGTATGGAGGACTGTTGTCTCTGTTAAGGGTCCATGTAATGGAAGGGGTCCTGTCTACGCTCATTCAGTTCTACGATCCAGTTTATCACTGTTTCACATTCCCGGATTATTAGCTAGCACCAACACTGGAGGAGTATTCTCACCTGACTGATTTACATATCACTGATCAAGCTCCCTTTTCTGGATTGGAAGAAATTCCAAAAGATCAAACCATTACAAGAGCAATTTATTTGGACGAGTCAGAGGTCAGGACTCATATGACCACTAAGGGTGGTATCCAGGGTTTGCCAGCCCAGTTCTTGATAAAGAAAGCTCTGTACTTTGCTAGTATAGGGAATGTGGCCGCTTTTGAGAGCATCTTTGTTTTGCTCACCTACAGGTTATTTTTGTTTCCCAACATCAATAACTTTGTAGATATCAATGCCATTAAGATATTTCTGATTGGAAATCTCGTACCAACCTTGCTCGCAAATGTGTATCATTCTATACACTTAAGGAATTTGTACAGTAGAGGAATGATCACATGCTGTGTACCCCTGCTGTACAAATGGTTCATTTCCCACTTGCCCAAGTCTGCCGCATTTTGGGATCAAAAGAATACTTTACGTTGGTCGCAGAGAATCTTGTCTCTTACCAACTCTGACATCGATTGGTACAATCGAATCTATGACGGGATCAGAATCATTGACCGTTGTGGAAATTTCCCAAACGTACCCCTTATAGGAACTAAGGGGGGAATAAATTATCATCCGATTTTAGTTCGTCGTCAATTAGGATACCCAATGAGGCATGTCCCACGTAATGCTCATCTGGAAGGTCTTTTCTTCAAGGAAGGGGAAAATGACAGGGTACTAAAGACAGAAATAGTGCATGCTTGGAAACATGTTTATAGGAAAGGAAGAGAGTCTCTAGGAAAACTGGACTGTGTCTTGGTGCAGCCTTATCTCCACTGGGTACAAACTAGAGCTTTCAAACTTAGGATGCCTTACCCTCGTCAGGAAGTTCTTCCATTAAGGGACCCTATCCTTTATTTTATGTCTGATATGGAAAAACTTCAGGTTACTCTCACCAAAGTTCAACAGGAGAGGAGGTCTTGGAGGAAAAAGTACGGCATTCTCAATGTGGAGTGTAAGAAAATACAGCAGCTATTGAAAGATAAGGATGCTCTGATTGAGATTTTAGAGCAACATGCTGTAGAAAATCAGGATGACCAAAGGAATTTGCTCGCTCCGTTCACTTGGCAAAGGAATGACAACCCGACAATGGCTCAAGAGCCCTGGTCAAAGAAAAGGAAAGCCCCAGAACCAGGACCTGAGACCTCCTCAGAGAGGACTCAGGATCCAGTAGTTTAGACATTTCCTTTTACAGCACTTTGTAATCTACTGTATTTCCATTTCTGCAATCTTTAAATTCAATAAAATGGGCCCTCCCTACTGTGTGATATTTGCAATCAAATTGTCGAAGCTTCTTTTGATTAATAACAAAATTATTAATTAATATATTTATTACATTCATCATTCGCCCGTAATGCATTATTCTTCCCTGCGAATCTCACGTTTGTGTCTCGATTCTAGAGTCAAAGTGTCTCATTCGTACAATACTCGGGCCAATCGACAAAAGAAAATGGATGATCTCGAGGAAGAGAACAGAGAGTTGAGAGAATAGATCGACACTCTGAAAGAAGATCTGAGAAAGCTTCATAATGACATGCAATCTCTGGCAGCAGCTCAGATGCAGCCACAAAGGACTGTGATCTCAGAGACCACATCGACGCCCATAGTGGAAAAGTATGATCCTAGGTATAAAATGCCAAAAGATCGTCCCTGGGGCATGCCACTCAACTATATCCTGGAAGGATATATTCTGCCGATCATGGAAGATCCGGAAACTGTAACAGGAGCTACTGGGCCTGAAGGTTACAAACTTCGGGAAAGCGAAGATTCCAGGGGCATGAAAGCAACTTCTGAAGGTTACAAACTTCAGGTGGCACCAAGAGTCTCTGCCATAATGACTATACCACCACTCGTGGTACACACTGTCCCAGAAGGACAGGTTTCCCAGATACCCTCTGGTGGAAACGAAAGTATGTTCGACAGAATGAATGAGTTCCAGGAACAATTCCTGGAGATGCAGAAAGAACTGCAAGCCATTCGCAGTCAGGATCTATTTGGAAAGGACGCCGCAAACCTTTGTTTGGTCCCCAATGTGAAAGTTCCGCACAAATTCAAAGTGCCCGAATTTGAGAAATACAAGCGTAACTCTTGCCCTCAAAGTCACTTAGTGATGTACACTCGGAAGATGTCAACTCAGACAGAGAACCACCAGCTACTGATCCATTACTTCCAGGATAGTTTAACCGGTGCCGCACTCAAATAGTACATGAGTTTAAACCGCACTAAGATTGTCACTTTCAGAGATCTTGGCGCTGCCTTCGTTCAACAATATAAGTATAATCTGGACATGGCACCAGACAGAGACCAACTCAGAGCCATGTCACAGAAGGACAACGAAACCTTTAAGGAGTATGCTCAGAGATGGCGCAAAATTGCCGCCCAGATTTGTCACCTCTCGAGGAAAAAGAGATGACAAAGATTTTCTTAAAAACCTTAAGTTCGTTTTACTACGATAGAATGGTCGCCAGTGCGCCCAGTGACTTCACCGAGATGGTGGGCATGAGAGTTCGTCTTGAGGAAGTGGTCCGAGAAGGACGTTTAGTTAAAGACGCCGGATCATCAAGTAGTACAAAAAGATACGGTAGTGCTCTCCCTAAGAAAAAAGAGCAAGATATTGGAAATATCTCTCTCGGAAAGCAAAGGCGACGTTACCAACCAGTAGCAGCTGTAACTCCTGCTATTAACCCTGCGCATGTTCCAACGTATCAACCTCAAGTTGCGCAAAGCCAGCCAAATCAACAACAATATCAGCAAAGGACACAACAACCTCTTCAGTAGGCTCGTCCTCAGTACAACAACAACCGTACAACACGACCACCAGGGTTTGACCCTATACCGATGTTGTACGCAGAACTGTTTCCACTATTACTGGTCAAGGGGCATGTCTAAACCAGATCTCCTCTTACAGTACTGGAAAATCCACCTTTTTGGTTCAAAGCGGATCAGACTTTTCCTTACCATCAAGGAGGACCAGGGCATAACATAGAAAACTGTCTCAGTTTCAAATCCGACGTACAAAAGCTTGTTAGGAGCGGGGTCTTATCTTTCAAAGATACGAATTTGAATGTTCTCACGAACCCGTTGCCTCAACACGAGAAAGCTGCAGTAAATTTGATAGAAGGAGAGTCTAACAATAACTATCAAATTCATGGTGTACTCTTATTGAGGACCAATCTGGTCAAGATGCATCGCAGACAGAGCGGGTATGACCATATACCACCTCACAACTATCACCAGTGTGATATCTGCTCTAAGAACAATCAAGGGTGTTCTGTGGTGCAATCGGCTCTACAGGAACAGTTGGATCTCGGGTAGATCCAAGAGCACCGAATTCGGGGGGTCAGCATGAATTATACGAATTCCAACATCATTTAGAGCCATGACATCCGTGCGATGAATGTCAACCTGGTGGAAATGCACTCAAGGCAAAGCCAGTATCATAATATGCCACGGCACGATTATAATTCCTGTCTGATTTACTCGGTAAATAATCAGGGACGCTCTTTTATACAAGAGGCCCTCCAGCGTCAGATGGATCTTGGGTGGATCCAGGACTACCATGATAAAAATCCTTATCAGATCAACATGATTCAGATCTTTGATATTCGCTTAATGAATACCTGCTTGGTAGAATTACATGCTAAGCAAGTCCAAATCAGTTTTCTGACTTCGCATAATTATCAGACTTGTAAAGGATGTCGCGAGAGTGACCAGGGATGTGCTCTCGTTCAAAGAACTTTGCAACACTTGTTAAACCACTGGTGGATTCTGATCTATCTAGATGAAGACACACAACAAGTCAGTATGATCGACGGGAACCCTACTAGACATCAGAGTCAGGATGTTCGGTCAGTAAAAATAGACCTAGTACGGTTACATTGCATTCAAAGCGGACGTGGCCGGGTGCCACCACACAACTATGAACGCTGTAGAGTTTTCTCGGAAGATAATCAAGGATGTTACCTCGTGCGAGCATCCCTTCAAGGTCAGTTGGACCGCAAAGAGATTCAACCATGTCCAATTTCAGGATCCATCAACTTGATGCCCGACTACTTCGCTGATCAAATCAAAGATGTCTTTGTAATCTCTGATTGCGAAAGGACCAAAGATGTTTGCGCCATCATCCCTCTACTTGACGAATAGAAGATTCTTAACCAGGAACTGGTTGAAATTACTTACGACAGTCAGAGAAATCAGAAGGCTCCTGTAGTTATCTATCTGCCGGGACCAGTACCGTACAAATCTGATAAGGAGATCCCTTACAAGTACGATGCAACAATAATTGAGAATGGAAAGGAAATTACATTACCCTCTGTCGTGAATATTGCAGACATCAGTCGAGTAACACGGAGCGGTCGAATCTTTAACCGAGGAGTTGGAGAACCTAGCAAAGAAAAGGAACCTCAAACGGAAGTTCCTAATCAACCAGTCGGTCAATCCGATGATCCCGACCTTTCAAAGAACAATGATGAGATGCTGAAGCTCATCTAAAAGAGTGAATACAACATTGTTGATCAACTGTTGCAAACTCCTTCAATGATCTCCATGTTATCTCTATTACTCAGCTCTGAAGCTCACAGGGGAAGCTTTGCAGAAAGTCTTAGAGCAAGCCTTTGTGGAACAGGATGTAACAATAAAACAGTTCGATAGCATCGTTTCTAACATCACTTCTTGCAATAACTTGGGGTTTAGTAACGAGGAATTGCCAGAGGAAGGCAAAAGTCACAACATGGCGCTCAATATCACAGTCAACTGCCAGGACGAAGCCTTAGCCAGCGTACTGGTAGATACCGGATCGACCATCAACGTTAAGCCAAAGTCTACATTAATGCGACTATCATTCAAAGGATCCCCGATGAGGGGCGCTGAGGTCATCGTCAAAGCATTCGACAGATCTCAGAAAGCAGTTATCGGCGAAGTCAACCTTCCCATAACTATAAGTCCTCACACTTTCCTAATCACTTTCCAGGTCATGGACGTCCGGGCAGTGTACAACTGTTTATTAGGAAGACCTTGGATACACCAGGCTGGGGAAGTCACTTCGACACTACACCAGAAACTGAAGTTCGTCAAGAACGATCAACTCGTCACGGTCTATGGAGAACAAGCCTTGATTGTGAGTAACCTTTCATCATCCACTTGTGTAGAACCCGAGGAGGTTGTTGGAACTTTGTTCTAAGCACTGTCGGTGAGCAATGAGAATCAATCAGAAAAAGGAACATCGATTTCCTCATACAGAGATGCTCTCGAAGTGATCAAAAGTAACAATGCCAAGGGATGGGGACAACTTGTCATTCCTACTGATAACAAAACAAAGAAGGGTCTTGGTTTTTCTTCAGCCTGTACCCAAACTGCTACTAACGATGAAAGTCTTCATCCCATTCAGGATTTCTTCCATAGTGGAGGTTTCCTTCACCCAATATCTTAAGAAGTCCATACCATCAACGAAGGAGACTCCTACAGTACGGATGAAGAATGGAAGTCCTATCTTAACGAGGACGGTTATATGTCTCAGGAAGAGGTGCCTACGCCATTTTGCTATCCCGCACAGATTCCGAGATTTATACCCAGGTCATATGTCAGAATGATATACGGAGATTTTGATCCTGAAGGATGTCGTGCTCCACCCAACTCATTAGAGGAAGACCCTCTAATGAAAGACAACTTTGACCATGACTATTATGGCCCAAAGGATGGCTTGCCTATCTGTCAGCCGTATCCAAGAGACTTGGGGCAAGAGAATCAGTCAAACGATGCTTATCAATTGAGCATCATAGAAAAGAATACTTGTGTCCCCACCATTTCATGGGATCAACACTTAGGGTACTCAGAACCTATCCAGCACAATGATGAATTTGCAAAGCTTGCAGGACTAGAATTCATCAACTATGCTTTTCCTGAGGTCAACGTCATCAAAAGGGATGACTCCTCCAGTTCCAAAGAAGTGTGGGACACCTTAGGACAACCGAGTGGCAAGTTCGACTACTTGGTCAAGTACACCGCTCCTGAAAGCTCTCGTATCAGGCTCGAAGACATCCAGCCAACTGGATGGGGAGATTTACCTGAGAACAGAAATACTATGCAAAATACAACAAAGGAATCCTCCTACGACAACTCTGCCTGGGAGACAGATTCCAATGATCCTGCTCCACCAAAAATCAGTGTTATTTCTGAAGACAAATCAAGGAAGGTACCAGACTTTGTGATTCACCGAGGAGTCCGCCGCCAAAGGGTTGCTGTCGATGTCCCGAAGATTGTTCATAAGTCTAAGTAATTGCCGTCTTTACTTTAACCTTTCACCCTGCTTAGGTGAAACGGCTATTTTGATAAGGCTCACTTTCTGTAAATGTACCTCTTCGCTTTGCCCAAAGCGACTGAGTTTTGTTTTATAGGGCTGTAGTTTCAAGAATCGACAGAATCATAAATAAAATAACGTCGTTCTGTAATTTCCGCATTTATTGCTATTTTCTCTTTTCATTTTTTCAGAAAATGGTAATCCTAAAAAACAACTCAATAATAAAAACAAGCAGTTATCAAAAAATACATTGCACACACTTTTTCATTCTCTCTATCTCTTCTAAAAACAATCATCACATCATGCAGATTGCTTGTTTTAAACCCCATTGAAACATATGATCCAATGCCTTCTCCCAACTTTGAATTCCCGGTATTTGGGGCTGAAGAAGAAGTTGATGACGAAATTCCAGAAGAGATCTCCCGATTACTCAGATAGGAGGAAAGGTCCATTGAACCTCATAAAGAGCCGTTGGAAACAGTCAACTTGGGCTCAGGAGGAGAGAGAAAAGAAATCAAGATTGGGGCACTGCTCAATCTGACTGTCAAAGAAAGTTTGATAAAGCTTCTCAAAGAGTTTCCCGATGTATTCGCTTAGTCCTATCAGGACATGCCAGGGTTGGATACCAACATCATGGAACATCATCTATCGTTAAGATCGGAATGTCCACCAGTAAAACAGAGGTTGAGAAGAACTCACCCAGACATGGCCATCAAAATCAAAGAGGAAGTACAGAAACAGATTAACGCAGGTTTCTTCACCACGTCAGAATATCCTGAATGGCTAGCCAACATAGTACCAGTTCCAAAAAAGGACGGAAATGTCAAAATGTGTGTGGACTACAGGGATCTGAATAAAGCAAGTCCAAAGGATGACTTTCCTTTACCACACATTGACATTTTGGTAGACAGTACGGCAAAATTCAAAATATTCTCCTTCATGGATGGATTCTCGGGCTATAATCAGATAAAAATGGCGCCGAAAGACATGGAAAAAAATTCGTTCATTACCCCATGGGGTACCTTTTGTTACAAGGTAATGTCGTTCGGTTTAAAGAACGCCGGGGAAACCTATCAAAGGGCCATGACTACTCTTTTTCATGACATGATACACAAGGAAATCGAGGTATATGTCAATGATATGATTTCCAAATCTAAGACAGAAGAGGAGCATGTGACCCACCTGTCAAAGATATTCGAGGGGTTGAGAAAATACAAACTCCGCTTGAATCCCAATAAGTGCACATTCGGTGTCCGTTCAGGGAAACTTTTGGGGTTCATCATCAGCCAGAAGGGAATTGAGGTTGATTCTGACAAGGTTAAGGCCATTCAAGAAATGCCTTCTCCGAAAACTGAAAAAAAAAAGTCAGAGGATTCCTGGGACGTCTGAATTACATCTCCAGATTTATATTCCTTATGACCGCGACATGCACGCCAATTTTCAAATTACTCAAAAAGAACCAGGAATGTGTTTGGACAGAAGATTGCCAAACCACTTTCGACAGTATCAAGGAATACCTGTTGAACCCACTGATTCTATCACCTCCAGTGGAAGGAATACCACTGATCATCTATTTAACAGTCTTGGAAGACTCCATGGGTTGTGTACTTGGCCAACAAGATGAAACAAAAAGGAAAGAGTTTGCCATCTACTATATGAGCAAGAAATTCACCGACTGTGAGACTCGGTACACTATGCTTGAGAAAACTTACTGTGCTCTGGCTTGGGTAGCCAAACGTCTTCGCCAGTATATGATTCATCACACTACTTGGTTAATCTCCGAAATGGATACAATCAAGTATGTCTTTGAAAAACCTGCTCTCAAGGGAAGGATAACCCGTTGGCAGATGTTTTTATCGGAATATGACATAGAGTACCATGCTCAGAAGACCGTCAAGGGAAGTATTTTAGCCGATCATTTGGTTCATCAACCGATTGACGATCAGGAATCAGTCGGGTTTGACTTCCCAGACGAAGATGTCATGTATTTGAAAATGAAAGATTGCGATGAACCACTACCCAGCGAAGGGCCAGAACCAGGTTCCCAATGGGGACTTATCTTTGACGGAGCTGTCAATCATTATGGAAACAGAATTGGGGCAATCATCATAACCCCACAGGGTACCCATATTCCTTTCACCGCATGACTGACATTCAAGTGTACAAACAACGAGGCCAAATACGAATCTTGTATCATGGGTCTCGAAGAAGCGATCGATTTAAGGATTAAGAACTTGGATGTATATGGCGACTTAACTCTGGTTATCAATCAAATCAAAGGAGATTGGAACACATACCAATCAGGACTAACTCCTTACAAAGATTACGCGAGAAGGTTGTTACCCTTCTTCAACAGAATCGAGTTTCATCATATCCCTCATGAAGAGAATCACATGGCTGATGCATTAGCCACTCTCTCTTCCATGATTAGTGTAGGTCAATGGAATGACCTACCTAAGATTGACATAATGCGCCTTGAACGGCCCGCTTATGTCTTCAGGATTGAAGCAGTCATAGACGACAAACCTTGGTATCACGATATCAAATTCTTCCTTCAGAAACAAGAGTACCCACCTGGGGCATCTAGAAAGGACAGAAAGACCCTTAGAAGGTTAGCAGGCAGCCTCTTCCTGAGCGGTGATACTCTCTATAAGAGGAACCTTGACATGGTCTTGCTCTGATGCGTAGACAGACCAGAGGCAAACATGTTGATGAAAGAGATTCACGAAGGATCCTTTGGCACTCATGCTAACGGACACACAATGGCGAGAAAAATTCTAAGAGAAGGGTACTACTGGTTGACCATGGAATCTGACTGCTACAAGTACATGAGGCGTTGTCACAAGTGTCAGATATACGCTGACAAAATCCATGTACCGCTAATGCATCTCAAAGTTCTCTCTTCCCCATGGCCTTTTTCCATATGGGGAATCGACATGATTGGCATGATTGAACCCAAGGCTTTGAACGGACATCGGTTCATCCTGGTAGCCATTGATTACTTCACCAAGTGGGTCGAAGCAGCGTCATACGCCAATGTAACCTGACAAGTGGTGGTCCGATTTATCAAAAACAATATCATCTTCCGTTATGGTGTTCCTAGCTAGATCATTACTGGTAATGGATCTAACTTGAATAATAATATGATGAAAGAGTTGTACACTGAGTTCAAGATCGAACACCATAACTCATCTCCCTACCAGCCTAAGATGAATAGGGTGGTAGAAGCGACTAACAAGAACATCAAGAGGATTGTTCCAAAAATGGTTGTAACCTACAAAGACTGGCACGAGATGCTACCCTTTGCTCTTCACGGTTATCGTACATCTATCCGCACTTCAACAGGGGCAACCCCTTTCTCTCTAGTATATGGCATGGAAGCAGTGCTCCCCATCGAAGTAGAGATCCCATCAATCCGGGTATTGATGGAAGCTAAGCTAACAGAGGCTGAATGGTGTCAAAGTCGACACGATGAACTAAATCTGATCGAAGAAAAGAGAATAACGACTCTATGCCACGGTCAGTTGTATCAGCAAAGGATGAAGAAGGCGTTTGACAAAAAGGTTCGACCTCGCGTCTTCAGAAAAGGAGACCTTGTGCTCAAGAAGATACAATCATTTCTCACTGATTCCCGGGGCAAATGGACTCCGAATTATGACGGCCCCTTTGTGGTCAAGAAAGCTTTCTCAGGCGGTGCCTTGAGACTTGCAACCATGGATAGAGAGGAATTTGCATACCCCACGAATGTTGATGTAGTCAAGAAATACTTCGCCTAAAAAAAACGTCTCGGTGGATTGAAAATCCGTAAGGGCGGTCCAGGAAAAATTTAGAGACATGATGAAAAATCATCCCGGTGGGTTGGAAATCTCAATGTACAATCTAGGCAAAAGTTAGGGATAATGGCAAGTAACTATGTCCAACAGGGGCAAATCCCTCCGCAGCAGTTACACCATCCGAGAAAAACCCCAGTCAAGGTCATCTTCGACAGAAGCTCAGGATGTCCGAAATTCAAAGTTGGTAGAAGGATAGTGGTCATTATGTTTCAACATAGCCCTTTTCCCTTAAATTACGATTTTCTAACTTTGTAAATACTCTATGGGATCACGTGTTTGGCTGATTTCCTTCCTATCAATAAAATTTGAGCCTTTGTGCTTTTGTTTGCAGTTCTTATTTGTTTTAGCTTTACAGAATAATGTTTTTAACATGATCAGCGATTCTTGAAATAAAACAAAAATGAATTTACTTGTCCAATTTTTCTGCTTTCAAAAACATAGATGGAAATTTCTTTTGACTGTTGAACATCAAAAGAACATCGATTGTTTCTCCAAAGGCGGTCGAGCTTCAAAGTGCAGAATCAAAGTACTCCTTCTAAACAAGTGAGTCTGAATGAAGGATCAGTTGTATCAGATGCGACTTTCCCATTTGATACCCCCGACCGAAATCTTACCTCCTAAGCCCGACCAACGGTTGTTCCCCACAGGGACTCTCTCTCCTAAGCAAGGCATAATAGCTATTTTGAACAAATGATACTTCTTCGTCCCTTGCAGTGGCCGAGTATCCAGTCGTGTTCATCTACTAGTATGTATGTCGCGTCAATTTTGTCAGCATAAACATACATACATCATGCATCGTTAATTTGCATTCATATTCATATTGCATCACTATCACTCTAGTCGGTCTTATCCCCTAGTGATAAAAGTCCTCTTGTCAATCGCGTTGTCGGTTCTTTCCTCGTCAGGAAATGTTGCGTCTGAACAATCTCTCTCCTCCAGTTTATTTATGGGATGAAGTTGGTCCTCGACCACTTTGATAACTTGAACCTCTAAAAACAAGAAAAACTTCGACAAATGTCACTCTTCGCCATTGAAGATGATATCCTCGCTTTCCCGGATTAAGGAAGAATCCCCAGAGAAAGCCTCAGAACTAAAGACTCTCAGCAACACATTGATTTTTCTCTCCAAGAGAGTCAATGTTAATGAAGTCATCAGCACCTCAAAATTGGGATACATTGTATGGCATTTCTCCGAGAAGGTCTCGAAGAAACGTGTGATGTAGTATCCCCAAGCAGAAAGCAGTCCCTCGAGAGACTCGTTTTCCCCAGTAGAATCAACAAATGGCGTCTCTAACATAGAAGTTTGTGCACCTCTATAACTCAGATGAATGGGTTCCCCAGCAAGTCTGACATCAAAAGTTTTTCCCATCAAATGGCATCTCCCCAGGAAAATTCGACGAGAAGTTTGAGGAAAACCGCTACACATAGCATCCCTTGTCAAGAAAGTTTATTGACAAAAGAAACATAGACCAATTCCTTGGTAGGAAACCAGGATCGAGGGTAAGTTTATTTCAGAAACTTAGACCAGTTCCTTGGTAGGAAACCAGGATCGAGGGGAAATTTATTTCAGAAACTTAGACCAGTTCCTTGGTAGGAAACCATGATCGAGGGGAAGTTTATTTCAGAAACTTAGAGCAGTTCCTTGGTAGGAAACCAGGATCAAGGGGAAGTTTATATCAGAAACTTAGACCAGTTCCTTGATAGGAAACCAGGATCGAGGGGAAGTTTATTTCAGATACTGAGACCAGTTCCTAGGTAGGAAACCAGGATCGAGGGAAACTTTTACCTTTTCTAAGTATTATTTCTTAGCAAAATAAGATGGATGAGCTAACTGCCATTCATAACCACCATCAAAATTTCGGGTATTCCGATATTTAATCATCTTGCACCCCAAATGCCCGAATACCTTCGTCATTCACACCTTCGGGTCCAAGAAGATTAAATACGGGCATCTGTCATACCCCAAATTTTGACCACTAAGATTTCCCATCATTGTGCAAATCATCATTATAATATGGATGAACCATCATGCCTCATCAGTCTCCCCAAAGATGGGTGAGGATTCACCACAAACAATAATTAGGGTTTCACGCCCTCTCTGAGCTTTAGACAAAGGATCAATCAAGGAATGACATGATCTTCAACTTGTCTAACCTCTCAAGCATCCACAAAGAATCAAGAGGACTCCCACGGCAAGGATTAGGCACAAGGTTGCAACATTCCAAGTGGATTAAGCCTCAAGATCGCTAGTGTCACCAAATTAGGGTTTTGGTCGACCAGGGCTTCCAGATGGAAATTTTCCTCTAGGCGTGAGCCACTGCTTCAAAGCATAACATAAGATACTCCAAGAGACCTCATGGGCCCAATCATCAAGTCAGTTTAGCCTCAGAGGATGCATTCACTAAAAAATCAGGAATTAGGGTTTCTTGACCTAATTCACCCCTAAGTTGACTTTTGGGACAAATCATGAGCCAAGACCTCAAGACACGGTTTGAGGGTCTCTAACACACTACATTGATTCATTTGCAACAATGGATTGATCCAAGAAGCTTGATCAACAAGTTTCAATTTCACCTGAACCACAATTAGGGTTTTGAAGGAAAAGTCAACTGTATCTTTGACTTTTGACCAAGACATGCTCCCAAACCCTAGGACATGATTCAATACACCCTATAATACCTATGAAATCAATCCATCAAGTTTGATTTAGGTCAAAGACTTGATTTCATAGAGGATCGCACAGTTTGGAGTTCATTTGATAAAAAGTCAACTGTGCCCAAAAGTCAAAGTTTGACTTTTTGATTTTTTGATCAATTCTGGTTCCCTAACCCTAAAATGATGTTAATGTGTGATTTTAATCAACATTCATCAAGAAAAACCAAAGAAAGTGGGATAACTTGTAAAAGGGGTAAACATAAAAACTTATAAATTTTCTAAGTTATGGAACAAAGTGGCTAGGGTGCCAACTTCCAAGGATTATAACTTGAGATCCAAGCAACCATTTTGGCTGATCCAAAGGTGGATTTATAGCTCTCATGGCATACTACAAAAGCTTCAACTACACATCATTCCAATTCTCCATGGATTTTATGTTATGGAATGACCAAAATCACAAAAAGTGAAAATGTCACTTTTTTCCAACACTTAGTGAAATTTTCACTAAGTCAGAATCTGTTTCACTTTTTTCCAAATGTAGGGGCATTTTTCACTTGGATCCAAAAAGTGTCAAGACAAACTATGATCACACATATGTTTTATCATGTGAGAGCTTTCCAAAATGGCCAAGAACCCCATGAATCTCCACTTAAGCCATGAGATATGACAATGGCAATGTGCCTTGGTGCAAACTGTCATGGCAAGGCAGATTTGTGCATTTTGCTCGATTTGAGCAATTTTTACAAATGACAAACAAGTTTATCCATCTAAACACCTCAGGGGGAGACCAAGGAGGGACAAACACTGATCCATCAGCCTCCCAAGTCCAAGATTCCCAAAGTAGCATGCCAACCCTAAAATGCCTAAAGAGGGGACAAGACTTCAATTTTGTTTTGGAGCCTTCAATGGATGCACCAAGGTGGCATAAACAGAGCCATTTCTAACTAAATAAGTCAAGGATAAGATCTGAACCAAAGAACCATAGGCCTGTGCTCTAACCTCTAGTCAATGGCTAGAGGAGACTTGGATTCCTATCGATCAACATTGGCCAAACCTCTGCTGCAGTTGCCATTCCCTATTCCTTACAAAACAAACTTGCTCTACTATAAATAGAGCTCATTTGTGCTCAGTTTAAGTACACCAAAGCCATCAAACAGATGTTTTCCATCAAACAGCTTTTTGAGTTTGAGAGTTATTCCAACCAAACCAGTCACACACACACACACACCTCATAAACATCATATAGAAGTGATCCAAACACTTAAACAACAACTGTAACACTGATTTCTCAGAATCACCAGCCAATTGCTCAAGGTTTTAACCAAGTTGAAGTTGAGATGCCATGAAGTGATCCAACCATTTCCAATCAAGTCCAAGCATTCAAATACACTCCGCATGGTGTAGGGAAGCTGTCCAGATCATCACAACACATCTGTAACACCTCCAACTCAAAAAATCACATTGCTCTTGCTGTCACGACCTTCAAGTAAGCCTAAACTTGGTCATCTCTTAATCTATGCATATTTCCTCGCACAATACTTTTGCCAAATGTTCATAATCATGCATAGAATGTTTCCCCTCAATTAATTGCTTTGTTTGAATCGTGTATCAAAATTCTCAGCCTTCATGCAAATTTTAGGGTTCTTGAGGTTTTGTCTTGATTTCTTATTCCATGCTTAAAATAAATGAAATTAAAGACCATATACAAGATCGTGAGGTGGAAACGAGCAGATTGATATGTGGATTGTGTGATTTCATCAAGTATTCAGTGAGATTGGATAGAAAATGCAAATCAGGCCAAACTCAGAACACGCGCGTGTTCTTGCCATGTTCTTGGCGCCTTTTTCACAAATTCAAATATTTGAATTTTGTGATTTTTATTTAATTGATTCAAAAATTAATTTCTCTCTGAGTTTTAATGATTTTGAGTTGATTCTTTTTTTAATAATTCACAAAAATGTTGAAATATTTTATTTTACCAAAAAATCCCAAAAATATTATTTATTTCATATATTTGATATTTTTGCAAGGAATTAATGTTTTATTGGTTTTTAACATTTGAAATATTTTTCCCCCTTGATTTTCCAAATTTAATTGGTTTCCAATCATTTTGTGGATATAAACATGATTTTTGAAACATTGATCCAAGATCACCACTCATTTTTCACATGTTCTCATCACTTTTTATTAATTTTTTAACAAAATTAATTCCATTTTAAACAAAATTAGGGTTTTTATTAATTCAACCCTCATCAATCATTTTAAAACTCTTGTGCCTCTTGCTAGAGTGTAAGACCCAATCCTTTTGTAAATAAACCTTTTAGGGCCTCACACATTGTATAAGTCCCTCTGTATATTTTTAAAAGTACGGCGCGGTCGTCGCCTTTGTAATGAAACCAATTGGGCTTCTCCTTGAGCTATAAGACCCATCTTTACTTATTTTCCAACTCTTGGGCCTCTATTAGAGTGTAAGACCCATCCCATTTATAAATAAAAACCTTTTTGGGTCTCAGTCATTGTATAAGTCCCGATACGACATTCAAAACAACAGTGCGATTACTGTTACAATTTAGGCCTCTCCTTGAGCTGTAAGCCCCAACAATCTTTTCAAAGCACTTTCTCCTTTGATTTTGAATTCAAATATATGTTGTTACCAAAACTTTCTTTGTTGAACAACTAACAAAACAACATGGAAGCTCTACAACGGGTAAGTGTTTATCCGATTTCATTTATCGCTTTCATATGTATATAACTGTATTGTGGGGCTGTTTCACTGTAAGTCTTCTTTCATATCCTTTTATATACTTGTCAAATATTAACTGTGTAATACTAGTATAATTATTTAGAGTTTTCCCCGGCAACTACGTTTAGAACTAGGTAAAGCCCTATTGATCACTCTTAAATACAAACAAAACTAGATCCCCCGTAGGATTCCAGATACAGTCTTCCCTTCTCTTGGGGTTAAACAACATGGAACAAAGAGAAAGGCAGTATTCTCGGTGAAACTTTTCTCAGACTGTCACCCTTAGAAATTGTCAAAGAATCTCTACTCCCCAGAGTTGATCTATTCTCTGTGAATATCATCTCTTGAGTTTCTTCCAAATTCTAGAACTTTCCTGGAATGATCTCTTCTCAGTGAATTGCATTTCTTGAACTTCTCTTGGTTTGGGGACCCACAGGCTTCCTAAAAGCATCCCTGCCTCCTCTTGGGCGTTGAACAAGGACCCATCGGCTTCTTAGAAGTTCTCATGCCTTCTCTTGGCCTTAATACAAGGACTCTAACGACCTCCTAAAGGTATAGGACATAACTTAATCATCCTTCGTTAGAGTTGTAATTCTGAAGAGATCCAAAACCTTCAGACCAAATTTAGGGTTGATACTCATCCCTTGAATGAGTCGGTCTCCTCTTGGGCATCATACAGAAGATAAAACTCTACCAGTAGACTTGGACAGTCTAATACCCTTGAGTGTCAAAGACATTCTGAAGTTCCTTTCAAAATATAGGAAAAATACCGATCACTCTGGACCAATCTCCAACAGAAACCCGACCTCTCTCATGAGGGCTCTCCCACTTGGACCTGTCTCGGGATCTCAATAATCCCCCGGCAGAAGTTAGCCTTCTCTTAGGCTTTGTATAATGATCTTTTCCTCAGGAAAGTCAGCCTCCTCTTGGGCTTTGTACAATGATTCTCCCCAGCGGAGCTAACCTTTTCAGACTCTCTTGTTGAGTATAAAAGACTCTCTTGTTGAGTCACTTTCCTTTTAGCCTCTATCTCGGGCTTCGTACGACACACTAAAACACTCTCTTGTTGAGTATAAAGGACTCTCTTGTTGAGTCACTTTCCTTTTAGCCTCCATCTCGGGCTTCGTACGAGACACTAAATCACTCTCTTGTTGAGTATAAAAGACTCTCTTGTTGAGTCAAGCCTTTTTAGCCTCCGTCTTAGGCTTCGTATAAGACAGATAAAAAGTACTCTCTTGTTGAGTCAAACCCTTTTTAGCCTCCGTCTTAGGCTTCGTATAAGACAGATAAAAAATAATCTCTTGTTGAGTCAAACCTTTTTTAGCCTCCGTCTTGGGCTTCGTACAATACACATATAAAAGCACTCTCTTGTTGAGTCAGTCATTCGTTAGTACTCTCTTGTTGAGTCAACCCTTTTAGCCTCTATCTCGGGCTTCGTACGAGACAAATAAAGACACCCTCTTGTTGGGTCAATAGCCTCCTCTTAGGCTTTGTATAGAGAAATCCCCGGTTGATTCAATCAACCTTTTAGCATCAACTTGTGCTTTAATCAAGGCATACGAACATCAACAGTTCCTCTTTAGAGATAACAAGTTTTCTCTCAGTCCAACCTTTTAGCTTCAATCTTGGGCTTTGAACGAGACACAAAAAACCCTTCAGCTTCACATATTGGGCTTTGAATAAGATACAAATAAACCGTTTAGCCTCTGTCTTGGGCTTTAAACGAGACACCAAAACATCTTTTCCTCCCTTATAATAGGAGGAACTACGATCGCTCTGATTTCCCTGTTTCGTTAAACGGGAATACGCAGGCATAAGATTGCAAAATCTTAGCGAGCACACTAATCAAAAAACTCAAAATCCAGTACCTCCATCAATCAACCCAAAAACATCAAATCTAAACACATTACCAAAAACGTCACAAATAGTCCAGACAATGTGTTCTTAGGCAAAATAACCAAAGAAAGACCCACGATTTTGATAGCATCTGTAAACTAACAGTCAGCTGTTTAAACTCAGTATGCAAGCAGGGTTAATTGGAGACGTCTATTTCCCTTCCTTAATCAGCTCAATAGGATAAAAAATGAATTGAACTGTAGTACCCAAGCGATCGTGATTCGAAACCACCAAAAAATTGCGCTACACCCTAACCTGCTCAAGTTAAGTATCCTTTTGAGTTTGTGGATCGTCATCCGTGTTCTGCTTGCGTCCGGTTATCACCAGCGTGCGTCAAATTTGACTTTTATCCTTGTTTTCCAGGAAGCTTAGTCATCACTATGCAACCCCAGTAATGTCCCATTTGTTGTTTAACCTCTGTTATCAGGCCAATCATTATTGGTGTTTACAAAGTCCAATATTCACTGGCATGTTTTAATATCGATCATCATCGGTATCTTGAAGTCTAGTGTTCACTGGCATGTTTTAATATCGATCATCATCAGTATCGTGAAGTCCAGTGTTCAATGGCATGTTTTCAAATCCCATCATTATTGGTATTGAAAGTCCGGTATTTACTGGCATTGTTCTAAGTATCGACATCATCGGTATCGTGAAGTCCAGTTTTCACTGGCATGTTTTTTAAATCCAATCATTATTGGTATTGTGAAGTCCAGTGTTTACTGGCATCGCCTAAAGACCTTTTTCTTTGGTACTCTAAGTCCAGTGTCCACTGGAATTACCTCACAAGTCAATCATTATTGATTTCTCAAGTCTGGTGTTTACTGGCATTGTTCAAAAATCCAATCTTAATTGGTCAGTCTTAACTGTATGACTTTCTACTTTAAATCCAATCATAATTGGTCAGTCATAATTGTGTGCCCTTTTGTTTCAAAATCCAATCTTAATTGGTCAGTTTTAACTGTATGTCTCTTTGTTCAAGATCCAATCGTTATTGGTGTCTCAAGTCCAGTAATTACTGGCATTGTTTTAATATCGATCATTATCGGTACTGCATAAGTCCAGTATTCACTGACATGATTTTCATCCAATCATTATTGGTATACAAGTCCAGTGACTATTGGCATGCTTTTCAAAGTCCAATCATTATTGGCATCTTACAATTTATCCCCAACGGAGGTTTTGGTCATCACCAATGTCCCCGTAAAAGTCCAGTGTTTACTGGCGTTTGTTGAAAGTCTGATCATTATCAACATCCTAAGTCGAGTAATTACTGGCATGTTTTCTAAGTCCAATCATTATTGGCATTTTAAGATTGTTCATTACCAATATCATTTGAAAGTCCTTCTAATTATCATCATTTGGCACACGCACAGTTTGTGTTTGTCTCTGTCTTTTCTGGGTTTTCTTGAAGATCCCGTTTGTACTCTTCAGTATAAGAAATCCCCAGAAAATCTTTTGTTGGGTATCTATCTTTTTTGTTTCAAATTGATCCCCAGTGGAGATCATGTCTTCTTTATGGTTCCATCCCCAGTAAAGAGTTTGCCTACTTTTTGTTATCCCGAAGTCGTCCGGTCATATCTGAACCTGTCGTCCATCTCCCGGGATCTTTCCCCAGTAGAGAACACTTCTCTGATTTCCATCTCTAGTGAAGATCTGTGGGTGTCCCCCACATTTTGTTTTCTTATCCCCAGGGTCATCTTAGTCACTCCCCAGTGAGTTTCTTCAGTTGGTTGTTAACCTTCATCCCCAGTAAGTCTCATCTGTGGGTGTTTGACCTTTGTGCCTTTGGATTCTTATTTGTCTGCATCTTGCACCATCATATCATCATATTAGAAGTTCATAGCATGTCAGCATTTGCATGTTTTGCCTGTCCTTAGCATATGCATTTCATCTAAGGGAAAAATTTTCGGTTTGCTATATTTAAATACCTTTTCACCTTGATTTCACGAGGATTATCATCGCTCGTGTCATCTGGTAAAGCTATTTAAATAGAGGCACCTGTTATACCCGAAATTTTACCCCTTAGATGTCATGACATCTTGCACTTGCATTAGGGTTCAATCATCTATGCAGTTTCAACTAACAATTATATTTTGCTAGTTTTGTTCTATTTGAAAGACAAGGTTTTGCACAAGAAAGAGGGTAAGATCAATAAGCCAAGTTCTCATACATTTTAAAGTCTCCTAAGACACCTTTTGGCTCAGTGCATCCATCCCAAGTGTTCACTAGGTGGTCAAGAAAGATGTTTGAAGTCATCTGGTCAAGAAAGTCAACTGAGGCTCCAAAAGCTCAATCTTTGGTTTTGAGGTTTGATCATGAGGTTTTCAAGTCATATTCCATGGTCTCGTGTGATTGGATCAAGAGAAATCAAAGAGAAACCATGAAATCAAGAGTTGTGGAATTAGGGTTTTGACCTGAGGAATTACAAGGGAATCTTGGTTTGATCAGTCAATGCCTTGATTGGTTCATCAACCAATTGAGCTCACATATATTCAAGAGACCTTATTCATCAAGAAATCAAGTGTGTTTGGCTCCCATCACAAGTGCAATGAGCCTCAAGTTCATCTGGCCCCAAATTAGGGTTTTGTCAAGAAAAGTCAACCATGCGTTTGACTTTTGGTCAAGGCATGATCCAAGGTCTTGGGACATGATTCCATATGTTCATATGCAACCTTGGAGGCCATCTATTGGTATTTGAAAAGTTTGAGAAAGCAAGATCACAAAGGATCACACAGTTGAATTTCTGAGGAAATTAGGGTTTTGTCTGAAAAGTCAAACCTTTGACTTTTGATGTTTTGGGTCCAAAATGAAGTATTCAGGTCATATTCCATCAAGACATGTTTAATATTTGAATTGGAGCATGAGAAATAAAAATTTAAGAGGTTTCTTTTTTAAAAAAAGGGCAAAGTTTGGTTTTGAAATTTTTCTAAGTGTGGAAGAATCTAGTCCTTGTGTGAACTTTGAGGAGTCATAACTTTCAAACCGCACATCCAAATTTTGTGATCCAAAGCTCATTTTGAAGCTCTCATCATGAAATTTAAAATGTATTAGAGGGTCTTTCTCCAAAAAAGGATTAGTTTTAAGTTATGAGGCTTGGAAGTTCAAATCAAGTTACGACTTGGTGAAATTTCACTCTTTTTGCCCTAGTTTGCTGCCAACTTCACCCCCATTTTTCATCATGATCCCATAGGATTCAGAACTTGGAGTTAACATGAGCATTGTAGATCTCATTTGGGACTTTCCAAAAAGTACTCGAACACCCCAATCCAATGTGTGAGCTGAGAGAATCGAAGCCATGAAGTTGAGGGTTTAGAACTTGATTTTCATGCTTTCCACTTGGTGAACTTGTTGCAAATCCAATTTCTTGCCACACAATCTTACATTTCAGAGATGTTTTCTTGTAAATCTTAATTTTTTCAGATGATTGCACGAATTTGGGAGCATTGTCCAACAATTTTGAGCTTTATCCACTTGACATTGTTATTTAGGCCATAAAGGCTTGACTTCCATTTTGGAAAAGGTAACTTTATGCCCAAAGTCAGCTTCTTGATCCTCCAAACTGTTCCTTCTGCACCAGAACCTTACCTTACATCATGATAAATTATATGAACTTCTAACAACTCTAGAAAGGTCAGTTTAATGCCTTGGAACCATGAAGTATCTTGCCAAAGTCCACTTGCATTTCAACTAAGTTCCCAACCAAACCATGAACCATATCAGTTGCACTTGTGCAATTTGATCCCTCTCACCTCTTACATATAAATAATACTTCATTCCACACTTCAAACAATGACAAAAAACCTGAGATAAACACTCAAGCAAAGTAGAGAAACCAGCTCTTGCATTCATCCACCTTTGTGAACCAAAAACCTCCCATTTGCACAAACTTGTCCAAAATCAGTTCCAACCACAAAATTACTTAACCAATCACTCTACACATCACAAAACATGTGTTAGATCTGTTCAAACCCTCATCACCATCAAAAACCTCTCAAACCAGAAAGTCAACTCTCAAACCTAAGAAAGGTTGACTTTCTGCATTTTTTAAGACCAGTCTTGATTCCTTCCATTTCCAATCATTCTAACATATCAAACACCCTCCATAAATAATCACTCAACTGTTCCAAGCTTGAATTTGCACCTGTAACTTCATTTCTTGAAGTTTCACTTTTGGTCATTTTCCATTTTTTGCAAAAGAGAGGTTCCATTCTATTCCACTTGGTTTTCTTGGATTCTAAGCATTCAACAAGTATTTCTGAAGTATATTGGAGGTGTCCAAGGTCTTGTTTCATTTCTGTAACAATTTTTGAAAGTTCTGCAAGATTGGCTACAAGAGGTAAGTTCCTTTCAAAATCCAACTCATTGAAGTATGCCTGTTTTTGATGTACACTGAGTATGATTAGTTTAGGCATGATGTATTTGACATGTTTGGTTCTTTAAATGTGATACAATATGACTGTGGTGGATTGTGAATATGGAAATGCAAATTTGAGCATAGGTTAGGATCACTATCGTGTTTTAAGTTAGAAACACCTTTAGCAAAAACCAATTATCCCATCAGATCCCTTGTTAAAATATATATGATTTTGATCTTTACATTTTTCATTTTCATGGAGTGTAGAGAAAGTTTGAGTTGCTTTTGCAACTGATCTAGTTCTAGGTCACAAACCAACCAAGCCCAGCCATGGCGCCATTCTGGCCACTAGGAACTTGTTTCCTATATTATTTATTATTTGTAGATTCATGAATGGATGTATTGGCTACCCCAGTGGCGCTACCCTTGCCTTGCCTTTGCCTTACCATTGCCTTATCCTGGGTTCGATACTGCTATCAACCCTTTTGGCCAGCGCATTTGTTTTTTTTAGGGATTCATGTTATCTTCACATATATTTTAGCAAAAGCACATGGTTTACAAGATGCACAACCAGTGCAGCTGGTAATTTGTTTTAACGTTGAAGCCTAGAGCGTGGGTTCAAACCCCACCAGGACCACTCCCTTTATTTTTAATGCCTAGTTTTCTCTATTTTTTCACAAACTTCACAATTTCATAACTTCTTCAAGTTTAGGTTTTTTTTTAATCCTTTTTTTATTTTTCATTATTTTTCTTTTGTTGTGTATATTATTATGACATTTAAAAATCTCCAAAAATATTTATTTTTAGGGCTTTTATTCATGTGTGAAACATAAGTGTTCTTTTAAGGTTACTTAGAATAGTCTTGACTTCTAGGTCATAACCTTTGATTTACCTTACCTTTTAGGACTTGTATAGGTCTGTCTTAACATATTAAGATCACTTCCCATGACTTAGACTCGTACATAGTTGTAGGTTTTGTTTAGGGCGCACTTGTAAGTGTATATGTTTACTTTAGAATGTATAGAATTTTCTCATCCCCATGAAGTTATAAATAGGTCTTTACTTTCATTTCGGGTTTCCTCTTTTATGTATACATGACCTCAATGAACATACAACTCACCAACTTAGGTTATATCATGTGCATATGTGCTTAGACCTCCCTTCCATAAAAATGGACTTTAGAATAACATTAGTGATACTTTCCCTTTACACAAGTTTAGTTCAAATACTTTCCCCACATTAGGTCATTGCCTATTTGCTTAAGAAGTCTAGACTTGTATCATGTTTCCTTTAGGTGTTTTCCTTGTTCATTAAGGAATGATCTTTGTGTTTTAACATAATACTTGTAGACTTTTAAAGATACTTGCCTTGAATGTCATCACATTCATCACCATCCATGTGTTATATCCATATATTTTTGCCATCATTAAATATGAATATCATTGTTATCCTTTATCTTTAACTTTATTAAGTTTTCCCTTAAGGGAGGCTAGCTTGTTAGCTCTTCTCCTTAACCCTCTTTGTTCCCCTCCTTCCAAAAGAAAGTCTCTCTATTGACTTTAATGTCATAGATAGCTCATCTACACTTGACCTCATTAGAGCCATCCCTTTCCATTGACCCTATTAAGATCAAACCCTTGGCCTCATTAGAGCCACTTCTCCCTTGACCTAGTTAGGTTTCCCCCTCCTGTAAGCACTATCATCATAGTTGCTTACTTCCCTCTTTGGCCTCATTAGAGCCACTTACCTCACAACTTAGGATCCACTTAGAGTTTTTCAACTCTATGTGAGCATCATCATAATGACGTTCCTTTTCCCTTTTGGCCTTATTAGAGTCATTCACCCCTTTAACTTAGAATTAGGATAGAGTTCTTCAACTCTATGTGATTCTCATCATAATGAGTATTCACTCCCCTTTAGACTTACCCTTTAAACTTAGACTTAGAGAGTTCTTTAACTCTACATGAGTATCATACTCATTCCCCTTGGAACTTTGACCATAGTCAATGGTTCCTCAACCCTAGTTAGATGAACTACGAATACTCTGATTCCATTCCTTATTAGGATATGTAGGCACGAGATGCGACGTCTTGGCCAGCATACTTAGTGTATATACCCTTAGGTCTTTACCTTTAGCACCTTGGTCATTACCATAGGTCTGTACCTTACCTTTTGCCTTAGCAGTTTTCCCTTAGCAAGTAAATATAACATAACACAAATACAGACGAGAGGCTTCTGTAGAGTACTACAGATATCTAGGATGCTAACATCTTCCCTAGGTATAACTAACCCCCGAAAATTAGATCTCTTAGCTGTGTCTTCACATAGCACACTTAGGGTTTTCTTCGATCTTTACCCTTTCCTTTGGATAAATCAAAGCTCGGTAGTGAACTTCAAAGTTTTGTGATTCAAGTTAATTAATAGCTTGATATCCGATTCTCACTGCAACAGCAGTAAACTTAAAGCCATATTATATGTTAAAAAAGATTAGAAAAAGTGACTCCGACATGAAGCCTTATAACTTGGTCCTTTCAAATTATGAAGGGAAGGTGGGAACAACCATGGGAGTCATTCAGGTAGATTTGATCGTTGGCACAATTACTAGGCCAACGATGTTTATGGTGATTGCATCTAATACGAATTACAATCTACTCCTTGGAAGGGAGTGGATACATAGAATAGGTGCAGTACCTTCATCATTTCACCAAAGGATATCCATCTAGAGAAGTGATGGAAGTGTCGAAAATATTGAGGCAGACCAAAGTTATTACATGGATGAGGTTAACCAAATAAGTGGGCGACACTTTTATAAAAATTTAGCCCACATAGCGCCTTGTAACCCTGCAGGTTTTGATTTTAAACCTGCAGATAACGCCTTCTGTTCCTTGTACCTACATCCCACCCACGACTTTCAGTGGGATATGGAGGTTGTAGGAGAAAAAGACTATGTCTTTGGAACAACTAGGATCCAACCAACTGGTTGGGGCAGTAACTTTAGTGACAATGACTGAGTCATTGATACTTAAAATGATTTCGTCTTATATAGTTGAAAACAAATTGAAAGCGGCCTTAGAGGCCGAAGTAAAATACATGGCTATCGAAGCCAAAGTTGAAGAAAAGCACTTAGAAGGTCTTGAGAAGGAATTCGACCCAGAGCCACCTGACAAAGATCAATTTGAAGTGCAAAGCCAAAGGCTAGATGCCATCTATGATGATGAGCCTTTGGGTTTTGAGAAGGATCCGCTAGCATGCAATATCGAAATGCTGGCGCAAAACCCTTTGGAAGAGATTGACCTGTGAGATGGGACAACTAAAAGGCCAACCTACATCAGTACCAACCTTGACCCACACCTCAGAGTCGAAATAATTCAACTGCTGAAGGAGTTCAAAGACTGCTTCGCGTGGGCTCACAAAGAAATGCCTAGTTTAAGTAGAGATCTGGTCCAACTAAAGTTGCCGATAAAGCCTGGGAAGAAGCCCATCAAGAAAACTCCAAGGCGTTTTACACCTGAAGTTCTCTCAAAGATCAAAGAGGAGGTCAAAAGACTTCTGAGATGTAAATTCATCCGTACGACCATTTATGTCGAATGGACTGCCAACATTGTTCCAGTTATTAAGAAAAATGGAACTTTGAGGGTTTGCATAGATTTTAGAGACTTAAATGCTGCAACCCTAAAAGATGAGTTTCCAATCCTTGTGGCAGAAATGCTAGTCGACTCTATTGTAGGCCATAAGTATTTAAGTATGCTCGACAGATATTCTAGCTATAAGCAGATTTTCATTGCTGAGGAAGACGTGTCGAAAACAACATTTCGATGCCCTAGAGCATTAGGCACTTTCGAATGGGTAGTAATGCCTTTGTCCTAAAGAATGCTGGGGAAAATTATCAAAGACCAATGAATTCTATTTATTCATGACTTTATTGAAACATTTATGCAGATTTATATTGGTGATATTGTGGTTAAGTCAGTTTCAAGAAAAAGTCATATAGACCATCTTCGACAATCGTTTGAAAGAATGAGGAAGCATGGTCTCAAGATGAATCGTCTTAAGTGTGCTTTCAGTGTGTAGGCGGGGGATTTTCTAGGCTTTGTGGTCCACAAAAAGGAATAGAGATCAATCAGAATAAGACCAAGGCCATCATGGAGCTGAAAACTCCTTCGACAAAGAAGGAGTTGCAGTCATTGCTAGGAAAAATCAACTTCCTAAGGAGATTCATTTCCAATCTAAGTGGCAAGACTCAAGTCTTCTCACCTCTACTTCGACTCAAGCAATAAGGTTTTGAGTGGGGGCAAGCACAGCAAGAAGCGTTCGACAAGATTAAAGAATACCTTGCTCTCCCTCCAATTCTGGCGCCTCCTAGTAGAAATAGGAGTATGAGATTGTACATATCTGCGTCTGACAAGACCTTAGAGAGCCTCTCTCTCTCTCTCAAGTTGTTCATATCCTTCCTTAATTTTCTACAAAAAGGGTTAGTATAAGACAAGGAACCAACACGTCTGGTAAAGAAAATAAAATGGTCAAGAAGGTTAAGAAAGTGTCAAAGGAGACGTTGTAATTGGTGGAATGACCGATGGTCTTCCTGGAGGTCCTTCCCTCGTCAAACGGACTAAGGATTTAAAAAGGAAAAAACTAAAAAAGTTGAGTGATCAAGTTCTTCTAACAATGATTGATCTTACTTCTTAAGATTTGGAAACTACCCCTACAACGAAGTAACCCAAAAGCACATAAAAGTCCACTCGCCCTCAAGCAAAAGTCACAAGCCAGCAATCAAATGTTACTTTGAATGTCGTTCATCTTAGAGTGGTTCTCCATAACAAAGATGAAGGTAAGACCTCTAAATCTACTGAACCTTCAAATTTTTCTACCGTTAAGGATGTTCATGTAGTCACAAAACCTAGTGTTGAAACCAAAAAAATTGTGCATGAGGAGTCTGATAACACAATTCAAACTATAGAAGCCCTTAATGTAACACCCTTTTCTACCCCACAGATATCGCAGCAGATTAAACATAAAATCAGGGTAAAAATCAGAATCACCTCAAAGGGTGCACATTTCTCAATAAAATCAAATCAACAAAAGTTGATCCGTAAGCAACGAGTTTTACTCAAAATAACTCAAAAATGCCTCAAAGGGCAGCATATCCACCATAACCACAAAATACCACCAAAGGGTTTTTGAAACAAAACCATAATCATTAAAATAACAACAAAATAATAGACAAATAAAACTCCACATGGTTCGACTCAACGACCCAACCCGATGTTACACTATCAGAGCAAGACCCTCTACATCGACCCAAAAGCAAATAATACTTCAAAAGTTCCTCGAAGCATCCACGACTAATCCTGATCACCTGCACGTTACCCACGTGGAGGCGACATTCAAACAGGCAGGGTGAATAATACAATTCATTATAATCAATATAAAATAGGATATGCATAAAAATGGCGTCATCCTCATACACAGCATCATCAGAGTCGTCACAGGCAAACATCAAAGCACGATATCATAAATCACAATAATATGCCACATAAATGCAATGCACAACAAGACTCATGCATGTGGTACCAATCGTCACAATCGATGGACACTTAGGCCATCACCCTCCAAAGATCACCGTCATTAGGATCGGTTCCACACAAGAACCGGAGCACATCATAAACCACTTCACATCCACACAATAGGATGGAAGCCACAATAGACCGAAGTCTAACCTCATCATCACTGGACCGAAGTCCTAACATCATCGTCAAAATATGCTATGAATGTATGATACACAACGTCAATAATCATCATCGTCAATAAAATCATTATGTGCATCATCATTCATCAAAATATCATGTTAATCATGTCATCAAATATACGTCAAAACATCACGAAATCATCACGTCATAATCATCATTAACATCAATAACATCATGGTAAATTATCAAAAAAATCACAGCACCGAAACATCAGAACATCACAGAAATCATAAACAAAATTTTGCGAACAGCAGGGTTCACTACTGAGTTCGCCTTGCGAACCTAATCGCTTTGGCGTTCGCTTTGCGAAGCTGCCAGCGAATCCCCATCCCCATACAAAAACCAGAGAGTTCCCCCTTCTGCCTCTCCTCGCTGCCTCTATTCAATAGGCGAAGCCTTTCGCAGGGACGTTCGCCTTGCGAGCCCCAAAAGTCACCTTCCAGAGTCATCTCAGTACCATCACACATTCATCGTGCATTCGCTGCGCTGCTCGCTTTGCGAGCCTGGGCGAACATTCGCCTTGTGAATGAGTTGTTCGCCTTGCGAACTAGCGATTTCTGCAATCGCTGCTACGCATCAGTAGCACTTCAGTCCACCAAATCCCTACGGGCTCACCCTTAATTCTCCCCAAAACATCTCCAAAACAGTCCTAAAGCATCATGGCACTCAAAGGCATAAAACCTACGACATTTAGGTCGATTAATTCCACTATCCTAACTCAAAATTACATAAACCTTCACAAACTCTCAAGGTTACCATAAACCCCATAAATCCCTTTCTCATACAAGATCCCACATATCATCAAAAGGTTTAGCCTCGAAGGCTTATTTTTACCCAAAACAATTCAACCCTCAATAATTCATCATCGATCCTCAGAAATACCCCTAAATCATCAATAACTCATAAACCCTTCAAAGACCCCAAAAACCTCAAAAATCCATTTTAAACACATCACTTTCTATATTGAAAACAATGAAAGGCAATACTCCCCATACCTTAGATTGTCGATCCGGAGCTTTTCTCTATTGAGCCTTTGGAAACCTTCACGAATCCTCGCCTTTTCCTTTTTCCTCAGAGCTCTGCACTTTCTTCTTATTTTCACGATCTAACAAAATGATTCCTATTCCTTCCAATTCCTTTTTGTTAAACCTTTGGGCTTCCAAAATGGGCTTTCCCCATTATTCCCTCACTAATCCTCCTCAAAAGTCCATCTTACCCTTAATTCCGCTAATATTATTTAAATTAATAATAATACTAATATATTCATATTATATACTATTATTTAATTAAATAACCAAAACTCCACGAAAATGCCAACGTCAACACAAACCACCAAAACTCACCGAAAATTCACAAATATTATATTTAAATAAATTAAATAAATATTCCAATAAATTTGGGGTGTTACAACTCTCCCCTACTTAAAGAATTTTCGCCCTCGAAAATTACCTCAAGGAAATAGAGTCGGATCGACTCCCTCATCTGATCTTCGCGTTCCCAAGCCCAACTTTCGCCAGCTGGTCCGCCCCATAACACCTTCACCAAAGTTATGCCTTTACCCCGCAGTTGCTTCATCTCTCGACCATCAATCCGCACAGGTAAAGCTTCTACTGTCAGGTTATACCTCGCTTGTACATCATCCATCTGAATCACATGCGACGGATCCAGAATGTACTTCCTCAACTAAGACACATGGAACACGTCATGCAAATTCGCAAGTGACGGCAGTAAAGCAATTCGATAGGCTACCTCTCCTATCCTCTGCGAGATTTGATACGGACCAACAAAACATGGAGTGAGCTTCCTAGACTTCAAAGCTCGACCCACACCAGTCACTAGCGTCACCCTCAAAAACACGTGATCTCCTTCTTGGAATTCAAGTGTCTTCCTCCTCTTATCATGATAGCTCTTCTGGCAACTCTGCGAGGCTCTCATCCTTTCTTGGATCATCTTAATCTTCTCGGTCGTCTCTTGTACAATCTCAGGTCCGAATACAGTACTCTCACCCGACTCATACCAACACAAAGGAGTCCTACACCTCCTCCCATACAAAGCTTCATAGGGCGCCATTCCAATACTAGCATGAAAACTATAATTGTACGTGAACTCAATCAACGGTAAATGGCTATCCCAAGATCCTCCATGATCCAACACACAAGCTCTCAGCAAATCCTCCAAGAATTGGATAGTCCTTTCTGTCTAACTGTACGTCTGCGGATGATAGGCCGAACTCATCCTCAACTTAGTACCCAAAGCCTCTTGCAAGCTCTTCCAGAACCTCGATGTAAATCTCGGGTCTCTATCCGACATAATACTCGAAGGTATCCCATGTGACTTTACAATCTCCTCCATGTACATCTCGGCTAACTTCTACATGGAATGATTAATCTTCATCGGCAAGAAATGAACCGATTTAGTTAATCTATCCACGATCACCCAAATTGAATCATTTCCCTTAGCAGTTCTTGGCAAACTCGACACAAAATCCATGGAAATGCTATCCCACTTCCATTCTAGAATACTCAACGGCTGCATCTTACCTAAAGGCTTCTGATGCTCAATCTTCGACTTCTGTCAAGTCAAGCACGCATAAACAAACTCTGCAATATCCTTCTTCATACCTGGCCACCAAAACAGCTTCTTCAAATCTTGGTACATCTTCGTAGCACCAGGATGAATACTCAATCTACTTCGATGTCCTTCTTCAAGAATACTCTGCTTAATTTCTGGAACATCTGGAACACACACTCTATCTCGAAACTTCATCACACCATCCTCATCGATCCGGAATTCTCCTCCGTTACCTTAGTTGATCAAAATCAACTGGTCAACTAACTTCAAGTCCGATTGTTGTTCCACTCTGATCTCTTCCAGAATGCCACTAGTCAACTTCAACATTCCTAACTCCACACTGTCAAGAGTCTCTTTACACTCCAAACTCAAGTCTCAGAATTGCTCAATTAATTCCAACTCTGTCACCATAAGCATCGACATATGCAATGACTTTCTGCTCTATGCATCATCACTACATTTGCTTTGCCCGGATGATAGCTCCAATCAAAATCAAAATCCTTCAACAGCTCTAACCACCTTCTCTGCCTCATATTCAGTTTTGTCTGATCAAGTAAGTACTTCAGACTTTTATGATCGCTGAACACTTCAAACTTAGAGCCAAACAGGTAATGTCTCCAAATCTTCAACACAAACACCACAGCGGCCAATTCTAAATCATGGGTAGGATAATTCCTCTCATGAACTCGCAATTGTCTCGAAGCATAGGCAACAACTTGTCCATTCTGCATCAATACTCCACCAAGACCCATCTTCGATGCATCATAATACACCACAAAAGATTCGCTCAGATTCGGCAAAATCAACACTGGAACGGTCGTCAACCTCTCCTTCAATTCCACAAAACTCTCTCCGCAACTGCATCCCACACAAAAGCTTGGCCCTTTCGAGTCAACTGAGTCAAAGGTAACGCCAACATAGAAAAGCCCTCTATAAACTTGCGGTAGTAACCCGCCAATCCCAGAAAACTTCGTATCTCGATAGCAGACTTCAGAGTCTCCCACTGCAACACAACATCAATCTTAGAAGGATCAACATCAATTTCACCCCTTTAAATCACCTGGCCAAGGAAACTTACTTCCTTCAACCAAAACTCACACTTCGACATTTTCACATACAACTTCTTCCCTTCAATACTTGCAACACGGTTCTTAAATGCTCAGTATGCTCTTCTTCAAACTCAGAATATATCAAAATATCGTCAATAAAACTGACCACAAACTTATCCCAATACTCATGAAAAATCCGATTCATATACTTCATGAACACCATACCTCGTCCTGAAAGTTGTCTTCGGAAAATCATCAGGCTTAACACGAATCTGATGATAATCAGACCTCTATTCAATCTTGCTAAAAAACAAGCGTCCACCTATTGATTCATCAAATTATCAATCCTCAGAAGTGGATACTTATCCTTGGTCGTCAATTTATTCAACTATCTATAATCCACACACTATCTCATGGTACCATCTTTCTTCTTCACCGACAACACAGGAGCACCCCACAGAGAAACACTCGGTCGAACAAACTTCATCCCAAGCAACTCTTCCAATTGTTTCTTCAATTCTCCCAACTCAGATGCAAACATCCGGTAAGGAGCCATTTACACCTGACTCATACCTGGTATCAAATCTGCCACAACCTCTACCTCACGCTTTGGAGGCCAATCACTTACGTTATCAGGAAACACTTCCGAAATTTCACAAACACCAGGAAAAACACCCACTTCTCCACCTTCACTAATACTCAAAGTTACCCTCAACATAAACATCTCAGCATCATCCTGCATCGACTCATCAAAACCATTTGTAAGCACTTGGCTTAACTCAAAACAATTCACTGCGCACAACGCTTAAGCTCGCAAGACACGTCTATCCCATCCAACATGATCCCGTCTATTATAAACAAGAGATTAAGGGTGATCAGTTCCTAAATTTCTCAATAATAGCCAACTATCATGAGGCGGTACAAACTATCTTACCAAACCATTGTAGCGTCCAACACCACACTTAGCCATCGCTCCACACTTGAAGCATCTTGGAGAAGCACCATCTTCTCCCCCACTTGTTTCATTTCCAACCTGCAAATGGAAAACAAAACAAACATCGACAGTGTTTTCACACACATGTCGCACACTAGGGAATAAACAACATTAGACAACCTGGCCAGGCGGACTGACCTGCTCTGATACCACTAATGTAACACCCTTTTCTACCCCACAGATATCGCAGCAGATTAAACATAAAATCAGGATAAAAATCAGAATCACCTCAAAGGGTGTACATTTCTCAATAAAATCAAATCAACAAAAGTTGTTCCGTAAGCAACGGGTTTTACTCAAAATAACTCAAAAATGCCTCAAAGGGCAACAGATCCACCATAACCACAAAATCCCACCAAAGGGTTTTTGAAACAAACCCATAATCATTAAAATAACAACAAAATAACAGCCAAATAAAACTCCACATGGTTCGACTCAACGACCAAGCCCGATGTTACACTATCAGAGCAAGACCCTCTACATCGACCCAAAAGCAAATAATACTTCAAAAGTTCCTCAAAGCATCCACGGCTAATCCTGATCACCTGCACGTTACCCACGTGGAAGCAACATTCAAACAGGCAAGGTGAGTAATACAATTCATTATAATCAATATAAAATAGGATATGCATAAAAATGGCGTCATCCTCATATACAACATCATCAGAGTCATCACAGGAAAACATCAAAGCACGACATCATAAATCACAACAATATGCCACATAAATGCAATGCACAACAAGACTCATGCATGTGGTACCAATCGTCACAATCGATGGACACTTAGGCCATCACCCTCTAAAGATCCCCGTCATTAGGATCGGTTCCACACAAGAACCGGAGCACATCATAAACCACTTCACATCCACACAATGGGATGGAAGCCACAATAAACCGAAGTCTAACCTCATCATCACTGGACCGAAGTCCTAACATCATCGTCAAAATATGCTATGAATGCATGATACACAACGTCAATAATCGTCATCGTCAATAAAATGATTATGTGCATCATCATTCATCAACATATCATGTTAATCATGTCATCAAATATACGTCAAAACATCACGAAATCATCACGTCATAATCATCATTAACATCAATAACATCATGGTAAATCATCAAAAAAATCACAGCACCGAAACATCAGAACATCACATAAATCATAAACAAAATTTCACAAACAGCAGGGTTCGCTACTGAGTTCGCCTTGCGAACCTATTCACTTTGCGAAGCTGCCAGTGAATCCCCATCCCCATACAAAAACCAGAGAGTTCCCCCTTCTGCCTCTCCTCTCTGCCTCTATTCGCTAGGCGAAGCCCTTCGCTGGGACGTTCGCCTTGCGAGCCCCAAAAGTCACCTCCCAGAGTCATCTTAGTACCATCACACACTCATCGCGCATTCGTTGCGCTGCTCGCTTTGCGAGCCTGGGCTAACATTCGCCTTGCGAATGAGTTGTTCGCCTTGCGAACTAGCGATTTCTGCAATCTCTGCTACGCATCAGTAGCACTTCAGTCCACCAAATCCCTACGGGCACACCCTCAATTCTCCCTAAAACATCTCCAAAACAGTCCTAAAGCATCATGGCACTAAAAGGCATAAAACCTACGACATTTAGGACGATTAATTCCACTATCCTAACTCAAAATCACATAAACCATCACAAACTCTCAAGGTTCCCATAAACCCCATAAATCCCTTTCTCATACAAGATCCCACATATCATCAAAAGGTTTAGCCTCGAAGGCTTAGTTTTACCCAAAACAATTCAACCCTCAATAATCCATCATCGATCCTCAGAAATACCCCTAAATCATCAATAAATCATAAACCCTTCAAAAACCCCAAAAACCTCAAAAATCTACTTTAAACACATCACTTTCTATATTGAAAACAATGAAAGGCAATATTCCTCATACCTTAGATTGTCGATCCGGAGCTTTTCTCTATTAAGCTTTTGGAAACCTTCACGAATCCTCGCCTTTTCCTTTTTCCTCAGAGCTCTGCACTTTCTCCTTATTTTCACGATCTAACAAAATGAATCCTATTCCTCCCAATTCCTTTTTGTTAAACCTTTAGGCTTCCAAAATGGGCTTTCCCCATGATACCCTCACTAATCCTCCTCAAAAGTCCATCTTACCCTTAATTCCTCTAATATTATTTAAATTAATAATAGTACTAATATATTCATATTATATACTATTATTTAATTGAATAACCAAAACTCCACGAAAATGCCAACGTCAACACAAACCACCAAAATTCATCGAAAATCCACAAATATTATATTTAAATAAATTAAATAAATAATCTAATAAATTTGGGGTGTTACACTTAATGCATGTGACAATCCACTAGTGATAATATCATTGATAAACTCATGAGTGAAGGTACTAGTCCAAATAAACCCCTGAATGAAGCTAATGTTGAAGTTTACCCAAATTTCATTTGTTAAAAAGTAGTTCGTGATGTCGAAAACAACATGTCTGAGGTTGTGATAGAAGAAGAAAACTCAAGGGATGAGGAAATCGAATCCATTCAGGATGATGGTGAAGATATTAGTAAGATTGTTAGCAAAAACAAGGATACCATTCCTCAAATGGATGCAAATGTGTTTGGAGACGATGTTGATGAGTATGTGTCTAAAAAAGTTATTGAGGGTGCTGGAGAAATAAATAAGGGTGAGGAAGAAGACATCCAAGTTGTTGTTAAAGTTGAAGAAATCAAGGAAGATACCATTAAATATGTGAGTAAAGATGTCAGTGACATTGTGGGTGTCACTGAGCAAGGTAATGTGATAAATAGTAAGGATGCCCCTACCAATTGTTAACAACAATACATAAAATATTTTGGAGGTTGATGCTTCTAATGTTGCAAAATATCAAATTGATGTGGAGAGGGATGTCACTGACATTCCTGAAGGTTTTATTGAGGCAGAAGACTGTGTAAGCGATGAAGATCAAAATAATGCAAGTCTGAGTGTCAATGACAATGTCATTGACAATGTCGAATATGTTATTACTACTGTTGTAGAAGCTGGGACCTCTAAAAGGACTCCTAAAAAGTCCAAGAGGCCAACTGAGAAGAAAAAGTCTGCTTTGAAGTCCAAAAAGTCTACTACCACCAAGAATCATCCTATCTTAAGTAAAAAAGAAAAGAAGTTCAAAGAAAAAGATAAAAGTGTTGAGGAAAAAGTATTTCCTATGCTAAAACTCTTCACTGCATGCTAGCTATGTTGTTTTGTCAACTCCAATCCCACCATGGACATAGAGTTTTTCAACCATAAATACAGTAGAAACATTTTTCTTTCTATGTTAATGTCTGAAATATTTCCCCTATTTTAGCATCTGAGTTATAAAGCTTCGAAGAGCTCATGATATTTCCATAATGATCACAACCACTAGCTAATAATTTCTTTTACAAATAGTTTAATTGTACATTTTCATTTCTTAAACTCAACAATAATTTTTTATTTTATATAGATTTATAAAGACAACATTTTTAATGGAAAATAATCAAATATAATAATAATAATAATAATAATAATAATAATAATGAGATACAAGAACAACGGTAATACTCAAACTCGAAAGAAACATATAGTAGAAAGCAGCGGTAAACCAAAAATTGCAAAAAGAAAACATCTGCAAAATACATAGTATAAAAAGAAAACCACAAGGCAATCAGACTAAAACACCGCCAGTGAGAACAAAAACAGAAAAAAAAAGCTTTTTGGCCAACAAAACTGAAATGAATCACAGAAGGACCAACCCTACATATGATATTTCCCTACAAAGATAACCATGTTATTAATGTTTCAAACATATCAAATCACTGAATGACATATCATTATCAGACCCAATGAGGCTCTCTTACGTACCCCCTCAAAAGTCTTAAACCCAACCACCCCCACCCAAGATCTCATGTGGCTCCCACTAGATTAAGGACTTGATATCCACCTAAATACATTTCCCAAACCAAACCCCTAAATCATTACAATTGATAAAGTTTCAATCACAATGATTTTTGTTATGTAGAGATATAAAAAAAATAGTGTTCATTTTACACCTTTCTTTGCATGAGAACATATACTATGTATTTTGATTTTTTTTAAAATATCCAACACCACAATAGGATTCTAGTATTTAAATATTTGTAAATTTATTTGGGGATTAATAGTTAATTGATATATAGAATTTAATTTAAAATTTTAAAAACATAGGTTAAATGCAGTCATTCTATTTATTTTTGACATTTTTATTTTGTTAATTTATGCATATAACAAATTACTTCTACTTGAAAACTTTTTATTTTCATATATTGAATAAATTGAAATCCTTCTAGACGTTGTACAACATAGAACAATAATATCTTAATTTTGGCATAAAATTTTATTAATTTATTATATTGTGAACATTTAAATATAAAAATAAAAAGTATTTTTAATTGAACAATTATAAGCAATTAAAATATGTCTTTTCAACTTAATTTAAGAACTTTTGTAATAGTATAATTAAGTTGTGAGTGTGTACAATTGAGAAAAAAATTAAAGACGCAAATAAGAAAATATAACCACTATTTCTCTATGAATTTTAATAAAAAATAATTATTTTTTGATAATTACAAATAATAAAAGGGTAAATCTAAAGTAAATAAAATAAAATTGAGATCAATTAACATTATGCATTTTTCCAATTAAACTATTGGAAGTAAGCATTAAAAACTAATATGTAACATGATCTCAAAATTTTCGTCTATGCATATATAATATTTCAAAAAAAAAAACTTATTTTAATGAACAAAATAAAAGAATATAACTTAAATGCAATTTAAAATTCTTGAGATTTTATTAATGCTTTTCAAATGATATGAAATTTCCCTATAAAAAAAAGGAAATAGTTATTATATATATACCAAAATCCATCTAATTGAAAATTTAAGATTATTAATTTTATTTAGATACTCTAAAACAAGAACATCAACATCCCATGACAACACAATTATACACGAATCTCCCTGGTTGAATTATGGGAAGAAAATTCCAATGAGGGGCACCTTCATCATCATTTACTATCCAAGCATTAACTTTTGTTACCATTCTGTTATGAAAATTAGGAGCTCCAATAATAACTAGCTTATCTCCACATGATCTTAAAGCCATTCCCCATCCATTTAATGAGGTTGCTCCCTCGGGAAGGCTTCCAATAGTGACCCATTCGTTTTTATCCTTAACATATCTTTTTACTTGTTGTTGTGCACAATCAGCAGCATACAATACATTTTTTACAACTGCAATCAAAGGAGGTGCCTCACCATTCACACCATCTCCTTCATTTCGCGGAGGGCACATATTAGGTATTATGCGCCATTCTCTTGTCTTCAGATCAAACTCTTCACCACATGTTAGCTGTCTTGTTTTATCAACTCTAACCCCACCAAGGATATAAAATTTTCCATCCATAAACACAGCAGAACACATTTTTCTTGCTATGTTCATGTCTGGAAGAATATCCCATGTTCCAGTATCTGAGTTATAAAGCTCAGAAGAGCTCACAATGTTTCCATCTTTATCACAACCACCAGCTATTATTGCAATTTCTCCTAAACTCGCTGATCCAAACAAGCATCTAGGAGTGTTCATCTTCTCTCCCTTTAACCATAAATTTGTTAAGATGCTATATTTATAAATGGCAGGACCATTTATTTCCCTTCCAAAAACAAGAATCTCGGTACCAACAGCTAATGACTCCTTATTTGAAAGCATAAAACATGGACTGGAAGTCATTCTAGGCAATTTCATCAACCGATTACGATTTGGATCAAAGGCCTCCCATGTTGAGACATCACAAGAAAAGTAAATCCAATGTTCAACTACTCCCATTTTTCGTCTCAGTTGATACAACTCTCCTGTCTTAATAAGTGATCGAAAACTTCGATTTAATGCAGCAACTGAGCCATAATCAGACCTTGACAATTGAAGAAGACAGTTGATTGACATATCACGACCAAGCTGGTGAATAAGAAAACTTGAGACACCTGCATGATTTTCCATATTCTTCGATTTTCCCCTTTCTGTGGGATCATCTGGAATTTCACTTGACTCTAGGGACATACCTTTATATTCTTTTACTTCCCTAAGAATCAACAAAATATAATTGAAATGATCCACATTTATATATTTTTAATAAATATAGGGATCACTATGCACACAAAATCACACACATTTACAAGTAGCTCATAGAAGATGATATAAACATCTAATTGGAAATACTAGCTCATCCAAAAACAATAATCAAAATGAAATAAACAATAAGAAACGAGCTACAATGTCCTAAAAATCAATATTTTTCAAAATTAAATACTCACACGCAATCCATAGTAAAAGTTCAAATAAGAAAAAAAAAAATTATTTTTAAAAGAACTAATTAGATAAAAAAAATTCAATCAAATTATGAAGATTTGAATCCTCTACAGTGTTTTCTCTACATATCTTCTCCATGCCTTTTTATATTCCTATGTCGCTCACCCTCGTCATTTTATTCATAATTTTTAATTTCTCTCTCCCCACACTCACAAAATTATAGTAGCATTGGGCGACATGCATACTTAAATTCGTAGACAAAAACACTATATCAAAAACAAAAAGTAATAAAAAGTAGTGAGAGATAAGAAAGAGATAAAAAAATTATGAATTTAAAACACTTTTAGTTCTCTTTCACCTTTCTTTCTCTACGGACTTCTTCGGTTTGTGCGAGTTTAGAACCTCTGGGTGTTGGGCATTTTTGAAAGAGCTCATGGTGTTTGTGGCAACAATGTCTTTGTTTATAGTAGAGAAAATAATATTAAAAAAATCAAATAATAATTTTTTCTATACATAATAAAATTATAAAATAAAAAAAAAAATAGTAGGGTGGGTGAGGTAACTCAACTAATGTGTCATTTTAGTTAAATGTGTGTAAATGGCTGATTTTGGGTTCAATCCTTGTCAAGAACATTTATTTATATAAACAAGTTTTGAATATTTATAAATCAACAATTTTGAAAGAAAATGTTAATAATAAAGTATACACTTATGGCTTATTATAGCTATAATGTAGAGCCGTTGTTTGGGGATTAAAACCTTGTCTCCACTTGTGTACTTAAAACCAATGACGTAACCGTGAAATAGTTTTCTCTTTTCTAATTTTGTATTTTGTTTTTTCTTTCTTTATATCTTTACATTTATTTTTTTCCTTTCCACCATAACCGCAACTTTCATTTTATTTAATATTATTAATATTTTCCTTGACTTTCTTCTACTTTTTTAACACAAAAAGTATTTTTTTTATAAATTTTTTAAAAAACATTGACTATTGATCTAGTATTCAACTCAAACTTTAATAAATATGTGGAAAAGAGAAATGTAGTGGTTTAAATCCGAATCAGGGATTTTAAAATCTAGTATTTTGATATTCAAACAAACGACTAGTTATAACCATGAAAATTTTTATTTACTTCTATAAATAATTATTTTTTTACAATAATTGAGGAAATTATTTAAGAGGGGGTGTCTTTTACGTTTTCTTTTCCTATTTTTTAACTAAAAAAATTATTTACTTAAGTTACTAGAATCCATCAGAAAGAATACAAAATCAATATTGATAATGTAATATCCCATCCTAAATCAAGATATTATTGGAATTAGAATACTACGGCCAAAAAAGTCATTTTGTCACAAAGGGTAGGTTGGTCAATTCACAACAATTAAATAAGGGAAAGTTTGTCATTATAGGCAAGGCATACAAATAGTATAACTTAGAATATAAAATAAATTGTCTATCATAAGTTCTTTCTCATTTTCACTAAAATGGAGAGATGAGCTTATATGTTAGTCCCCTTCACTTCCATGCAATCTTCATCACATATCCCTTACATCAATTTGAATGAGCATCAATAATCATTGGAGGAGAAGGAATATCTCATAATAAATCATAATTGATCAAGAGGAATGGAAGGAAGTGCCTTCGCTTCAAGTGGGACACAAAATTTGAAAGGTCAATAAGGAGCTTGAAGATGGTCTTGCATATGGATAGAATAAGAAGGGAGGATCGTCATCAGTTTCAATTAACAAGGTGGATTTCCCCTCCCATAAGTTATGATCATGAAGTAACCAAGGATTTTTCACATGCATGTGGTAATCTAGGTACCTTGAGGATTTTAAGAATATCGATGATAGAATCCTAGAATGGACATGGTTAGATAATGATAATGATATGATAATTGCATGTTATGATTTATGATCCTTTAATTTGTTATGATGTAGAAAAATATGTATTTTCATGTGTTATTTTTTTTTTGTTATAAACATGTCTAGATGATAGAAATTATTTTATAAGATTATGGTATTGATAAGAATTGGTAACTTTATTGCAAAAACAGCTAAAATTGGATTTCTAATGTTTTTGATTCGAATCAAATGATTGTTGATGCAAATCAAGTAGAAAGTTATGCAATTCTAGTTGTATGATTTAAATATAGAATCATGTGATTTAAATTAAAGTATTCTTGTTTTGAATCAAGAATCATGTGATTTGAATCAAAGTTGTCATGATTTGAATCAAGAATCATGTGAATTGAATCAAGGCTATCATGATTCAAATCAAGGATCTTGTGAGTCGAATCACTGGCTAAATTTTGATCAGATTTTCAATTTTAAAACTGTGATTAGAATAAGGTATCATATGACTGAAATCTTAAGATAATTTGAGAAAATTTTCAATTATATAACCATGATTCAAATCTAGGATTCTTTGACTCAAATAATGAAGGCAAAATGTGCCCAATTCCCTTATTTCACGTTCTAAGCTCTTTTTTAGGTTTATTAAGATCACAAACCTTAATGATTACAAGCCTTAATGAAAGGATCAAAACTGGTTGAATGCTCAAAGGAATAAAATAATAAGAATTTACAACTTAATGGGGGGTAGTGGGACGCTTATTAGAATGATGACAATCCGTCAATGCATGAAATCGGTTGAAGAAATAGATCAAAACAAGTTAAAGAGGAGCAAAAATAAAGAAGAAAGACCAAAGGATGAGGAAAAAATAGCTAAGTGTGAAGATATTAGACTAAGTTAAAAATCAGGTGAAAAGGGGAGCAAAAACATGCAACCACTAGAATAATCACGCGCAGCATTGTGCGAGCGATATAGACATAAAGGATACATCGCGCGCGCGATGCAGGTCATCACGCGCGCAATAGCCATTTTCTGGGTTTTTCTAACGCGTTCTGATCCATTCTAAAGGTTTTTTAAAGGGATTTTCGGAACTTTTTCAAGGGTTACAAAATTAGGCATAGCAAATACGATTTTACAACATCATAAGTGATTTTTTAGAGCATTTAGAGCAATTGGAGGCCACACCTTCAAGGGATATCATATGCAATTCTTATTAATTGTTTTTGGTATTATATTTTGAATTATGAGTAGCTAAACTCCTTTAGGTTAGGTTGTGTTTGATGAACCTGTTTCAATATTATTGGGACATATGTTTATTTTACTTTGCATGAATACTTCGATATATAATTTTATTCAATTACTTATTGTTCGTAATGCTTTTTATGTGAGATACTTTTTTAATCTGATTTTGGGCACATAAGGAATACTGACCATTATTCTCTGTGTTAGACCTAGGGAAATTGTCATGCTTACACTGGTTGACTAGGGATCGGAAACCCCGAGTAATGGCTAGTGAATTAACGCTCTGTTGCACCGCCTAATCCTGCTTACACTAGTTGACTAGGGATAGGAAACTCCGAGTAGTGATTAGTGATCTATATCGCAAGGGATTGGTTATAGCAGTTTTGTTAATTAGTCATGGGATTTTAATGATAAGATTATTCATGTGAGGCATCAAACATCAATAATAGAGAAATGGGGGATTCTATACACAACCTGACCGCTTTCGTAATTCTGTCTGAACACTTTGTTTTATTATTCGCATTGGAAAATAGAACCCCCCCATTTAATATTTTCTACGTATTGCACAATTTTTGTCTTGTTAAAAAGCAGTCCCTGTGGATTCGATATTTTATTACTACGACACTATCAGTACACTTGCCGAGAAGTCAACAAGTTTTTGGCACCGTTGTTAGGAACTATTGATTTTCAACAAGGAAACACTTGTGCAACGTTTAGTTTTTAGTTTTTAATTTTTGTTTTATTTTCTTGTTAATCATATTACTACTGAGGTATTTCTTGTTTGTGTACGCGCAACTCTAGATCGGCATTGACGCCGTTGAATCCTAAAATTGAAAGAACTACATGTGCTCTCAGGAGAGCAATTAGAGAAGCAACTATTGCTCAGAGGATCGAAATAGAAGATCAGCCACTAATTTCTTCGAATACTAAAGAGGAAAACACCATGGCAGTTGTACCATCCCAAACTATGGGGGATTACTGCAAAAGAACCGATGAAGGATAGGTTTCAATAGGGTTTGTATCGGCAGACCCCGCTATCTTTGATATTAAGAATTATGTGCTTTCAGGTTTAAGAGACAATTTGTTCGAAGGGAACAAGATTAGAGACTCGTGGGAGCATCTTGCACACTTCTACAAAACAACTTCAATGTGCAAACCAACTGATGTCACTGAAGACCAGGTCAAGCTATGGTTGTTTAGTTTTTCACTAATTAGAATGGCTAAGGACTTGTTAGTTTACCTTCCAAATGGAACGATAGGAACATGGAAGAAGATGGAAGATAAATTCCTAGAAAGATTTTTCACCACTATTGAGTTTGCTGAGCGAAGATCTGAGATTACAAATTTCGAGCAACATGATACTGAATATTTGTATGACTCATGGGAGAAGTTTAAACTCTTATTGTGCAGGTGCCCAAATCATAATATGAACAATATGGAGCAGATGCATAATTTCATCAAAGGTCTCAAGAGTCAAACATGCATGTTGTTAGATGCTTCAACGAGAGGCACTATCAGAGCAATGACTGAACCACAAATTAAAGACCTGATTAATAAGATATGCTTGAATAAATATCATTTCAAGAGCGAAAGGCCAGTAAAAATTGAAAAGGTGGGCACACCCAAAGGTATGTTAGTTGTTGATACCCATATTGCATTATTAGCCCAAATTGAATTATTAAATAAAAATCTAACTGAAAGCAGCTGAGTGAAAGCTAACGTGAGACAGGTACAAGCACTTAGGTGTGAATTCTATGGAGTAGGAAATGCAAACAGAAGGTACTTTTTGGAAGGGTCAAGTGAAGAAGCCCAATTTTCAAATTTCCAGATGAATAACCCTTATTCCAACACCTAAAATCTGGGATGGAAGGATCCCCAAATTTTTGCTGAAGCAATAACCAGTATATATGTTCTAATCAAGGTATTCAGCAAAATCAACAACCTCCAATCCAAAGGAAACCTTCACAACCGGAAGAGGCCCTGCAAAACTTTATCCAAGCCACTCAGAGTAGCTTTGCTCAGGTAAATAAGCAGTGTGAAACAATGAGTAAGAACCATGATGCGTCTATGAAAAAATAGAGATACAGATTGGCTAGCTATCTAGACAAATAGCCGTTTTACCTAGCTCGAGTGGAGGATTTGCATGTAACACGGTAGATAATCCTAAGAATGAGTTGTGCAAAACTGTAGAAACAGGTTTTTAGGTGATCATCAACAAGGGTGAAGATGAAATAGTTGAAGAGGATTTGATGGAAAAAGAAAAAGTGAGGATAGAGAAAGAGGAGAGTAACAATCAGGGTGACCAAGAGGAGAGAGGAGTCACCATTGAATAATTAATAGATAAAAACTCCCATTGGAGAAGTACGGAGAAGCAAATCCTTAATGATCGCAATCTAGAACTACCAGCTTTTATCAAACTGCGTTATCCTATAATTAAGAAGAAACCGGTACATGAAGATGAGGCAGGAATATTTGCAAAGTTTAAAGACATGCTGACTACACTTTAGGTAAGTATTTCATTCCATAAGGTTTTAGAACTAACGTCTAAGTTTGTTAAATTTTTGAAGGCATTACTAAAGGGTCCGCAGGAGAAAGCGGTCAAGAAACAGGTAAACATAACTGAGAAGGATGAGACGACAGTGCCTCAAACATTTCCACCAAAGCTAAAAGATCCAGGTAAGTTTACTATCTCTTGTAATATTGGTAGAGTAAAGATCCCACACGCTTTATGTTATTTAGGGTCTAGTATTAATTTCATGCCAATGAGTAAGGTTAAAGAATTTAACTTGGGGGAGATCACACCGAGTAATATGACTCTCACTTTAGCTGATACATCTATTACTCATCTTCTTGGTATCTTATAAGACGTGTTAGTACATAATGATGGTTTAGTTTTTCCTACAGATTTTGTGGTGATTGATATGAAAGGAGATCCGGGAGGAGCCATTATTCTCGACGGCCATTTTTGGAAACTGGGAAGGTGTTAATAGATGTGGAAACCAGTGAGCTTGTCTTAAAATTCAACAAAGAAAAAGTGGTGTTTAATGTGTATGAATGGACATCGTATGTGGATGACTTGGAGACATGCTACCATCTTGAAGAAAAAGGTGGCAAAGTTGACAAAGGAAAGAATGAAGGTGGACTAACCAGCATGAGAGTATCCTTTGCGCCTAATGTACCTTAGGCATGGACCGTCAAGCTAATGACAGAAAAGAAGCGATGGATGGGAGGCAACCCATTAGTTCTAACTAGTTCTTTTTTGTTTTTACATAATTTACCTTATGTTATAGTAATGAAGTTCAATAAGAAGAATTAGCCACTCGAGCATTCCTTTCAATCACAAGTTATGTTTGTCATTAATTAACAAGTTTGTAGATGTTGTTTCTTTCAGAATTACAAGTTTATCACTTTAGCATTGAACAAATGAACCAAGAGAAAATTGATCATAAGGAAAGCAAATGACAAATTGAAGGCAAAGTATGCGAGAAGAATCAAAGGAATTGTACTCAACCTTCAGATACCTCAACTAGTAAGGTTTGGACCAAATAAATTCTATTGTTCACTATTTTTTCTTATTGAGTGTATCCATGCATAATTGTTTTATCTAGTTTGATCTATTTCTGATTAAAATTGTCTGGATTGATTGACACACAATGAGGCATTTGTTTGTTTATAACTTTGAGCCTTTGTAGACACCCTTTAGTAATATGTATATCCATTGCTAACCACTTTGAGCTTAGCCTTTCTTTTGGTAACGTAGCCTTAATTTTAGATATATAACTTGAAAGATCTTATCTTTCCACCTTCTCTTTGGATTTAGCAGAAATTTAGTTCTTAAGTGGTATGAATAAGATTAATTTTTGGGTTGCTCTTGGAAGTGAGCAAAGTTTTAAGTTTAGGGTTGGGGTACTAGAGAAAATTGGTTAAAATTTCAAAAATTGTGAAAAATTAAGAAGTGGAAAAGAGACTTTTTCAAAAAGAATATTATTAAAAGAATGCAAAAGTGCATGATAAGAACCACAAAAGATAAATCTCTAGTACCATCAAGAAGGAACAAAGAGGTATGATAATAGAAGGAGAACTAGACACCTAACTCCAAAGGTTTAAACCTAATTTCCCAAAAATATCCTACCCGAACATAAGCCAAGATACAACCAAAAAATACCTCAAATGTGTTTGTTTTGATTTCTGTGATGAATTATACCAGAACGTGATCAAGTTAAGCATAAACTAATTTTCATGTTGATTAAGAGATTACCTTATCCATTTAGTGAGTCAAGGTAAGCTGAGAGGCAGGTTGAGTACTCATCAAGGTTTGAGTACGTTTTCTGAATTTTTCCGATGGAAGTTGGAAGTTGGAACGATGGTCAGGTAAAGAAAAAATATTATATGGTGATGTTCAATTGTTATTGTGCGACTTGTTTTCCATTGAAATGTGTAGTTGCATGCAAGTTACTTGAGGACAAGTAACAAATCTAGTTTGGGGTTGTGATGACAGTCCGTTAGTGCATGAATTTGATTGAAGAAATAGATTAAAACAAGTTAAAGAAGAGCAGAAATAAAGAAGAAAGACTAAAGAATGAGGAAACAATAACTAAGCGAGAAGAAATTGGACTTATGTGAAAAGGGAGCAAAAGCATGCATCCACTAGAATAATCATGCGCAACATCGCACAACATCATGCGCATGATATGGACATAAATGATGCATTGTGCGCACAATACAAATCATCACGCGCATGTTAGCCCTTTTTCTAAGCTTTTCTGACGCGTTCTGATTCATTTTGAAGGCTTTTTAAGGTGATTTTTTGCACTTTTTCAAGGGTTACAAAACTTGGCGGAGGAAGTACGATTTTATAGCATCATAAATGATGTTTAAGAGCATTTAGAGCCATTGGAGGCTACTTTTTCAAGGGATTTCATATGCAATTCTTCTTAGTTGTTTTTGGTATTGTATTTTGAATTATGAGTAGCTAAACTCCTCTAGGTTAGGTTGTGTTTGATGAACCTGTTTCAATATTGTCGGGACATATGTTGATTTGACTTTACATGAATACTTTGATCTATAATTCTACTCAATTGCTTATTGTTCATAATTTTTTTATGTGAGATACTCTTTTAATATGATTTTGGGCACATAAGGAATACAGACCGTTAGTCTATGTGTTGGACCTAGGGCAATTGTCATGCTTACGCTGGTTGACTAGGGATCAAAAACCTCAAGTTGTGGCTAGTGAATTAACGTTGTGTTGCATCGCCTAATCCTGCTTATGATGGTGGACTAGGGATAGGAAACTCCGAGTAGTGATTAGTGAGCTATATCGCAAGGGATTGGCTATAGCTATTTTGTTAATTTACCATGGGGTTATTGTGATAAGATTATTCATGTAAGGCATCGAACAACAACAATAGAGAAATAAGGGATTCTATACACAACCTGGGCGCTTTTGTAATTCTGTCTGAAAACTTTGTTTTATTTTCGCATTGCAAACTCGACCCCCCCCCCCATTTACTATTTTCTACGTATTGCACACTTTTTGTCTTATTAAAAAGTTGTCTCTGTGGGTTCAATATTTTGTTACTGCGACAATATCGGTACACTTGTGTCGTACCCCGAAAAAATAAGAACGACCTCGCAAGCGCAATCTCACGCTCGTAGGATGGACTTAACAGAGTCGCCATCGACATTTATTTATTCCCATAGAGGTAAAGGGAAAATATCGAATAAAACCCCTAAAAGAAAAACAAGTAAATGGTCATCGCAACCAATATCATGGTTCGGGAGTGGGTTACGCAAGGGGAACCGTTAGGTTAATTATGCATATTAGTGTTAGTTAAAAATGGTAGGCTTCTCAAGTTATTAAAAGGGAAAAGAAAAGAGAAAATGACCTAAAAAGGTTTTTATTATTAGGGGGACTGGCAAGATTTCACAATCCTCCTCCTACGTATCTCAAAAGAGAAATTAAGGCACACATAGTTCTGGGTAAAACAAATTGTTTGTTGGTCGATTTTAGCGAAAGTTATCTTGTATTAATCGACGTAAAACATTGTTTTACCCAAAATAAGTGAGGACTGGGTGTTTACATCACATTGAATGCATTTACGAATGAACATTCACGGGAAAATGTCACTTATCTCAACTCATTGTGGATGAAGCATTGCTTCGCATCATCTTAAGACAAGATGTCTTTCGTTTATGAAATGGTTTTTAAGATTGCACAGTGGTGAGAAAAAGAGTTTGATGTGTTTTGTTGGATGATGATTACTCAGATAGTCGAGTAAGGCAACTCGTATACAAATAATCGAGGAGATGATTTGAAGGCTCCAGACCATATACCTTTTCATCCTTAATTGCGAAAGGATTTATTATATTTAGAGTATTTTAAGTGGATGACGAATACTCGAATGGCCGAGTAAGACGACTCGTATCCAAGTATTCGGGAAAGGGAATAGAAGGCTCTAGACCACTTTCTTTTTCATCTAAGTTATTAGGAAATAGGTTTTTATTATGAAAGAGGTTTGAGATGAATCGGATTGAGAATTTTTAAGAGATGACAATTGTTTGACTAATCCAGTAAAGCAACTCGTACCCAAACAATTGAGGAGAGGAATCGAAGGCTCTAGATCATCTCCTTTTTCATCTTTAATGAAATGGTATTTAAGTATAGGTTAATGTTTTGACGAACGAAAAATACTTGAATATCAGAGTAAGACTACTCGTATCCAAGCATTTGAGAAGGGAATAGAAGGCTCCAAACCACTTCTTTTCGTTTAAGTAATTGTAAAAATGATTTGAAGTTGATTGAGTTAGAAAGTGATTTGAGATGAATGGTGGGGAACACCTACTTGGTGTTGGGTTAAGGTTTTGACACTTTGAAAGGTTTTTTTTTTCACAAATTAAAGTTACTACTCACAAGATCATAATTCCATAGGAACAAGTGTGTGTAAATAAAATGTGTTCATTGTAAGAAAGCCCAAGAGTAAGCTAATGGGTGTGTGCAAGACAAAAGTCATTGTAATAAAGCCCAAGAGTAAGCTATGTGAGGTTGATGGTGATGCTAAAAGCAATCGACTTACAAAGGTTCTAAAATGGGCTCGACATTGAATCGAGAATTATTTTATCTTTTCGAAAATGATTTGATATGATTTTTTTGATATTTTTGGTTAATGATCTATCTAAAGGAAAATAAAAGAAATAAAAGCGAATAGAAATTACAAACAAGGGATGTGGGTACATTTTGTCAGTGGGGGTGAAAAAGAGATTAAAATACAAAAGAATAAATGAAAACACACAAAAATAAAAGAGCTCATTGTAAGAAGGCTCAAGAGTAAACCATGAGACCGAAATAAACCGAAATCGAAAGCAGCTGAATTTAGCTCTAGGCTAACTTAGAGCAGATTCATGTAGGAATCACTCTATGAGTAGTCGGGCGATAAAATTTATGCGTTCAAATGACTTTCAAAATTTAAATTGAATTTTGTGAGATATTGGATCGAACTCTAGTTAGATGCCGTCGAAGTTTGTTCACATGTTATAGTCGAAGACCTACATGCTGTAGTCGAATTGTGTTCTAGTATGTAGCTGTCGGATTGGGCCTTGTGTTAAGGATCCAATTGTTTAACTTAGCTTGACCCTAAGTTAGCTTGTAATGGATAATTGTTAAAAAGCCCATTAGTTTAGTATGTTAGGTTTATCATAAATAGCATACTAGTCTCTCATCATAAGTGGTGTGACAAAACCTAAGTAAGGTGAGAGGATTATTTGTTATTCTTGAGTACTTGTAATATGTTTTATAGAGAAAGTAAAGAATAACTGTTATAACCAATTCTTGTTGTTTTTTTTTCTTTCTTTTTTTCCTTGTTAACCCTAACCCTTGCGTGTTTCTTGCCTATAAAGAACCCGTTTATACTTTGTTTCAAGGCATCCTAATTCACAACAAATTGGTGCGGTGAGCATGGAGGAAGATGCCTTCAACAAAGTATGAGATTGAAAGTTTACCGGAGTGAACGATTTTGGTCTGTGGCACTTGAAGATGAAAGCCATACTGGTTCAGCATGGTTGTTTGGAAGCGTTTAAGGGAGAGGCAACCATGGAGGCTGCGTTAATGGAAAAAGAAAAGACGACCAAGATAGAGAAAGCCCACAACGCAATATTATTGAGCCTTGGTGATAAGGTTCTTCGATAGGTATCAAAGGAGACTACGGCATCGGGGTTATGGTTGAAACTTGAAAATTTGTACATCACCAAATCTCTGGTGAATCGACTCTACCTGAAGCAAGCTTTGTATTCATTCAAGATGAGTGAAGACAAAGTGTTGGTTGAGCAGTTAGATATATTCAACAAGCTGATTCTTGATCTTGAAAATATTGATGTGAAGATCGATGATGAAGATCAAGCACTGTTGCTGTTGTATGTTTTGCCCAGAACACATGCCCACTTCAAAGAAACTCTCCTGTATGGAAGGGAGTCCCTGAGCTTTGAAGAAGTTCAATCAGCCTTGTATTCTAAGGACTTGAACAAACAAAAGGAGCATAAACCTTCGACGGTTGGTGAAGGTTTGGGCGTTAAGAGAAAATTCTTGCGAAAGGATGGTAAGTTCGACAAGAAGAAAGGTAAAAGTCAACATAAATCTTATAGTGGCGAAGTATCTGGTATTTGATGTTATCACTGTAAGAAAGAGGGTCACACAAGAAAGGTGTGCCCTGAACACCTGAAAGATCATGGAGGCGAGGATAATGGCAACACAACCATTGTTCAAGATGACTTTGAATCATCTGATGTTCTTGTGGTTTCAAGCGGCGACTCAAGAAAAGAGTGGATTATGGATTCAGGTTGCACTTGGCACATGACTCCAAACAGAGAATTATTCGAGGAGCTATGTGATCAAGATGATGGATCAGTGCTGCTGGGAAACAACAAAGCTTGCAAAATTGTAGGTATTGGATCTGTGAGATTAAAGCTCCATGATGAGTCAATAAGGTTATTGACTGAAGTCAGGTATCTACCTGATTTGAAGAGAAATTTGATTTCTCTTGGTGAATTTAACAAGAAGGGATATGTTTTTCAAGGAGAGAAAAGTATCCTAAGAGCAATAAAGGGGTCAAAGAAAGTCTTGAGAGGCGTGAAGAAACAAGGCTTGTATACCCTTGAAGCTGAAGTTGTAAGTGGTTCGACAAATGTTGCATCCACGAAACCTTTGTCGAAGACATAAATTTGGCATATGAGATTGGGCCATGTCAGTGAAAGGGGTCTGGTCAAATTGGGGAAACAAAATCTGCTTGGTGGAGACAAAGTCGAAAAGCTAAAATTTTGTGACCCCTATGTACTTGGAAAATATTGTAGAGTGAAGTTAAACAAAGGCAAACAAAAAACTCGTGGATCCTTTGATTACATCCATACTGATCTTTGGGGCCTGCAAGGTGTCCATCACATTCAGGAGAAAGGTATTTTCTATGCATAGTCGATGATTATTCCAGAAAGTTATGGGTATTCATCCAGAAGACTAAGGATGAAACTTTTGAGAATTTCAAAGGTTGGAATACTCTGGTCGAAAATCAGACTGGCAGAAAGGTCAAGAGGTTGAGAGCCGACAATGGCCTTGAATTTTGCAATGAGGCATTCAACAACTTTTATGCTGCCTCGGGTATTGCAAGGCACAAAACTACTGCAGGTACTCCACAACAAATTGGTTTGGCGAAAAGGTTTAATAAAACTATTTTGGAAAGAGTTAGATGCATATTGACTAGTGTTGGGTTAAATAAGGTGTTTTGGGTTGAGGCTGTTTTGACAGCAACATATCTGATAAATAGTTGTCCTTCGACTGCGTTAGATATGAAGACACCTGAAGAAGTTTGGTCGGGACATCCACCTAGTCTTAACAGACTGAGAGTATTTGGCTGCGTGGCCTATGCTCATATTAGGCAAGACAAAGTCGAACCTAGAGCTCTAAAATGCATGTTCATGGGATACCCTGAAGGAGTCAAAGCTTATAGGCTATGGTGCTTAGAGCCAAGTCACGGCAGGTGTATCACTAGTCGAGATGTAGTTTTCAATGAAGCTGAGATGGCTTTCAAGAAAACTGATAACACTGACGAATATCTGGAACAGGGAGAGATTCCTATTGAGGTGGAGCATGCTGATGCTGAATTGCGTATCCCAGATGAAGTCGAAGAAGAAGCAAAAGATGCTATCAAAGATGAGGAGACTGATAATGACTACCTGCTAGCAAGAGACATGTCTAGGGGAGTCATCAAGCCACCTTAGAGACTTGGGTATGCAGATCTTATAGCTTATGCCTTAATCTCTGCAAGTGAGGTTCTCGATGAAGAACCTAGAGACTATAAGGAAGTTATGAGGAGTCTAAAGAATACTGAATGGCTGAAGGCCATGGATGATGAGATGAAATCTCTTCATGATAAGAACACATGGGAACTGATCAAGAAACCTGTTGGAGCCAGGTTAGTCAGCTCTAAATGGATTTTCAAAGTTAAGGAAGGAATCAAAGGAGTGGCATCGAAGAGATACAAGGCAAGATTGGTCGCTAGGGGGTTCACTAAGAAAGAAGGTGTCGAATTTAATGATGTGTTCTCTCCTGTTGTGAAGCACATGTCCATTCGAATGTTGCTTGCCACGGTGGCATAGTTCGACCTTGAACTGGAACAGATGGATATGAAGACTACGTTCTTGTGTGGTGATCTAGATGAAATAACCCTGATGAGGCAACCTGAAGGGTATGTCGAAAATGGGAAGGAAGATTATGTGTGCAAGCTGAAAAGATCTTTATATGGACTGAAACAATCTCCTCGACAGTGGAATAGGAGATTCGACAAGTTCATGGCACGCATAAGTTTCATTAGAAGTCAGTTCGACCACTGTGTTTTCTTTAGATTTCGACCTCTTAATTCATTTGTTATTTTGTTGCTTTATGTGGATGATATTCTAATAGCAAGCAACAATGTCGAAGATTTAATGAGGGTGAAGGTTGAACTCAATAAGGAGTTTGACATGAAGGATCTGAGAGCTTGTTAACCCTTATTTTCGACGCTAGAAAGAATCAAAGCTATTTTAAGTTAAAAAATTATTTTAACGTAAAGAAGGCTTCAACCCAGTTTTGGTGAAACCTGAGTCGAATAGGGGTTTTGGAAGCCTAAAAAATGGCTAAGTGTTGGGAAAGGTTTCGACCATGGGAATATGGAAACGCGCGCTGCAGTTGTTATACTAAGGTTGGAGGGAATTTCCAATGTTTGAAATTCAAATAGGAGCAGTTGTGAACGTGGAGGCCAAGGAGAAGGCGCCAGAGAGACACGTTTGAAGCAATAACCACCACTTAGTAGTTATTTCTTAGCACTATAAATAGGAGTTAGTTCTATGTAATAAGGGTGTTCATATTTTTGTACAAGTTACTCTAAGAAACTCAAAGTACCCGCGTGTAGAGAAACGAGTTCGTGAGAATGTACGTAATGTAACACCACTTTCTTTCATCAATGCAATTTATCTTCATCATGTTTAAGCTTCAAGCATTTACTTTCCATGTCTTTACGTTTTCCTGAATTTTACTTTTCATGTCAAATTTACTCAAAGTTTTATTTTTAAAGCCATTTAAACTTCCTGCATTTATTTTCGACTGCACCTTTATATTTAAGCATTTACCTTTAAAGTCTTTATTTTCAAGAACGTGGAGTTCATCTTTATTTCTTGTCTTTTATCTTCAAAGTCTTTTATTTTTTAAAGTCATTTACTTTCGACAGCACCTTTACATTTAAGCCTTTATTTTCAAGAACGTGGAGTTCATTGCATTTTATTTTCAAAAGCTTTTACATTACTGTATTTCCCTTCAAAGTCATTTATTTTCTTGCCCTTTACTTTCGACAGTCATTTACTCCTTCTGCACTTTTTACATTCCAGAACGTGGAGTTCAAGCATTTTTTACATTTCGACAGTCATTTATCTTCCTGCACTTGTATTTTTCAAAGTCATTTACCTTTTGTCTTTTACACTCAACGCCTCTAAATTCTGCATCACTTATTTACAGCCCTTTACATTTCCAAGCCTTTACTTTATTTGCAAGTAGTCGAACGTGGAGTTCATGTAGTTTTCTTTTGCTGTCGAACGTGGAGTTCAATTTACATTTCTTGCATTTATCATTGTCAGTTACATTTTCCTTTAAATTTAGCACATGTCCTAGGATTTGTGTGGTCGATCCTGCAAGTTAGTCAGTTTTATTTAAGATTGATAGACCAGAGGTTGTTTTCTAAAATTCACAGTAAACAAATTGGCACACCTGGTGGGACCTAGTGCTAAGTTTTATACTTTTTGTTAACCTTATCTTTCTTGGTGAAGAAATACTTTCGTTGTATGTTATTGAGAAGTGGGAAGTTAGCCACAACAAACGAAGGAATACCAAAGAGAAGATACACTAAGAGAATGGCAACTAATGCTAATCAACAAGTTGATCCTCAAGGGAGTATTTCAAACACTCAGTCAAGTAGCAGTATGGGGTCTCAAAGCACACCATCACCAGTGCCTTCGACAGGAGGACATACGTCATCTTCATTAGTAGTGTCTGAACCAGGATCAACATATACAAAATCATATACTCAACCTGTGTTAGAATACATAGGACCACAAAGTCCTAATTCACCAACACCCCCAGGAGGAAATTCAACGTACAGGCAGTATCCTCCTCCAGGTTTTCCACATCCAGGGTCAAGGAGTCAACCCTATGGTATGCCTACATCACTGATGCAAAATCTGCAGAATGCTCCACCTGTATTTTCAGAGACTGTAGTGTCTTCGCCATTACAAGAATCAAGATCAGGGGGTCGAAACAATCAGAGTATAGGTGTTGGTTACTCTGTTCAAACGCCTAGTCTTACAAATACATCCATAAATTGTTTGAGATAGCAGATGGATGAAAGTAACATGCAAATGGTGCATACGTTGTCTCAGACAATGGGAGAAGTTTTTCAACCCTTGATTCAGAATACGACTCAAACTAACCAACAATTGGCTGGACAATTGGCACGTATGGCTGACTTTATGGGAGTACCAGCGATGGATCGAAGAGCAACTGTTGTCGAAGATATCCCAAGACTTCATCCACGTCATGTACCTGAGGTGCACTTGGAAGATCAAGAGATGATTGATCATTTTAGAGTCGAACCACCAAGAAACCAGATGCCAATCCAGATGGAGGAAGAACCAGTAGTGATGGTGAACAGGAACCAAAATGCTGATCAGTTACTTAGACAGGTTCAACACCAAAATCAAGCAGAGGAAAATAATCTTGCAGCCATGGTCGAAAGGATAATGACCAGAAATGGTGTGAATCTTGGCTTCACAAGGCCAAATTATACTTCGCCTATAGTGGATTATATTCTCCAAGCAGAATTACCCCCTAGGACGAAGGTTCCAAAGTTCAGCAAGTTTTCAGGAGATACTACTAAATCTACCGTCGAACATGTGGCCAGGTATTTGATTGAAGCAGGCGAAATTGTAGCTGACGAAAGCCTTAGGATCAAATACTTCCCAAGTTCCCTTACCAAGAATGCCTTCACATGGTTTACTACTTTGCCTCCAAATTCCATATACAATTGGACCCAGTTAGAGCGTTTGTTTCATGAACAGTTCTACATGGGGCAAACTAAGATTAGTTTGAAAGAATTGGCTAGCATCAAACGCAAAGTTACTGAGCCAATTGATGATTACCTGAATAGGTTTTGACTTCTTAAAGCCAGGTGCTTTACACAAGTGCCAGAACATGAGTTGGTCGAAATGGCTGCTGGGGGTCTTGATTATTCCATTAGGAAGAAATTAGATACACAATATCTTAGAGATATGGCCCAGTTGGCTGATAGGGTTCGACAACTAGAAAGGCTGAAAGAAGAAAAGGCTAAATTCAGCAGGGGTAAAAAAGTGGCTTTTGTCGAATGTAGTGAAGATGTGGAGAATTCATATGATGGAACATCTTACTTCGACGGAAATGAGATTGATGTTGCTGAGTTAAAGCAAGGTCCACCTTATGCCTGCAAGTTATTAGCCCCTTCAAATGGAAAAAAATCCTGTCGAATCTAATGACGAATTTCCTAAGAAAACATACACTTTCGACGTCACTAAATGTGACGAAATTTTTTATTTGTTAGTTAAAGATGGGAAAATGATAGTGTCTGCTGGTGCTAAGATGCCACCTTTAGAACAAAGAAAGAAAGGAGGTTTTTGTAAATACCATAATTTTTTGGGTCATAAAACTTCTCAATGTTTTCTTTTCAGGGATTTGGTGCAAAATGCTATCCAAGAAGGAAGGCTGAAGTTTGGTGACAAAGGCAAAGCCCAGATGAAAATTGACTCTGACCCATTGCAAGCTGCAGAGGCTAACTACACAGAGCCTCACGAGGTCCAAATGGTCGAAGCCACAGAAGGATTTGATCAGTCAGTCAACATAGTGGAGGTTACTGAGGACTTCGCCACCAATCCTGTGATGACTGAAGGTTTTAATAAGGCTGCAAATGGCCTGAATGTTGATGGTACCAGTCTAATGTTGGTAACCAAAGAAACTGTTGATAAGTTTGTTGAAATGGATAATGCTGCCAAGGTTTTGGATATGGCAGCGAGTGGATTGAAGATAAATGCCACTGAAGGCATTAACATGGTCGAATTGGTTGAAGAATCTGATTCTGGCTCAGATAGCATCAGCACTAATGAGGCTATGGGCAGAAATACCCCCAAAGTCCAAGTTGTTAAAGAATTGGAAGATGACATGCTATTGGTAGGAGAGATGATAGACATGGATGGTTGTTTGGTGGAAAAATGGATATGTATGGCTGCTGAACAGTTTTTCAAGATGTCTCCTAATGTCGAAAAGGTTAATGCTGAAGAAATGGTTGAAGCTGAAAAAGCTGCTTGGCAAGAAGCTTCCCAAAAAGCTGCAAAAGCAGCAGCAAGTGGTGGGTGTCTAGCAAAGACCACTGAAAGTCTTGAAGCTCATTTCTCCAAGATGCGCTTAAAGGATAAAATTGATGTCAATATGGTCGAAATTACAGATCAAAAAGCTGAACAAGTGAGTAAGGCAGATGAACAAGAAGAGCGCAACAAAATAGCTTATCCAAAGAAAGAGGAGACAATTGTGGATTTTCTGCGCCGTTGCCAGAAGAAAGGTTCTGGAGTAATGTTGTGTCCTAGATGCAGCGCCATTTTTGATGAGAAAGCTGCCCACAAGTTAGAAGGTGTCAAAAAAGCTGGTGGAAGCTGGGGGCAGAAGGTAAATAAAGGTCTCAGAGGTTTTGACCATAGACGACTTTCGACAGGGTTGAAAAACCAAGTACCAGGAGTTAGGCCAGGTACATTCAAACCAGCTTTGAATGTGCCAACAGTTAGTTGGATCAAGCCTATCGAAGGAAGAGGACAGAAGAAGAAGTGGGAGAAATTTGATGTGGAAAGAGGTTCTTCATTTGAGTATAAAAAAAAGAACCATACCACCAACAAGTTAGTATACATTTCTCAAAATTACAAGGGTAAGAATCCCATGTCTAGATCACAATGGCGAAGAGAGCAACGTAGGCGAAAGGCTATCAGGGAGGCTCAGGTACAGGGAGATTCAAGCACCAATATTGATAATTAAGCTGGGATAATTGAGAAGATGCCCATAAGGCGAAAGCTGTTCAATGTTCAGCCAGAGAAGAAAGTTGAAGATGATAAGAATATGACTGATAATTTCGACAGTGAGTCAGCAGCTTCTCTAGATATTCTTGTGAATGTGGTATCAGTAATGCCAAAAGAATTTGGTTAAGTTTCAGAGGTCGAAGACCTGGATCAAACTGCTGAATTAGAAATGTTGGCACACAAGCCTGTGTGTTATTACATCATGAACAATGGGTGCGTCGAAGAACAGAATACTTTCTTTGAACGCCCCACAGAGGCAATGAGGGGTCATCTGAAGCCTCTCTACATTACTGGCAAAGTAGAAAATGTTCCTGTTAACAAAATCTTGGTGGATTATGGTGCAACTGTTAATTTAATGCCAAGATTCTTGCTGAGCAAGATTGGGAAGTTTGATACTGATACCAAACCACACAACATGGTTCTGTCGAACTATGAAGGAAAAGTTGGTTCCACGCTAGGAGTGATTCAAGTGGATCTTACTGTGGGAACCATTACCAGACCAACAGTGTTTATGGTCGTTGAGACGAAAGCTAACTACAATCTACTCTTGGGTAGGGAGTGGATTCATGGGATAGGAGTTGTACCTTCATCTATGCATCAAAGAATCACCATTTGGAGACCAGATTGGATAGTTAAAAATATTGAAGCTGATCAAGGGTACTTTAAGGTGCCTATTAATCATGTGGATAGTAGACAGTTTGAGAAACATTTGGCGAACATTGCTCCATGTCCTCCAGCTGACTTTGAGTTTACGCCTGATGAAGAAACGTTCTATTCATTGTATTTACACCCTGTCGAAGGTTTCAGATGGGACAGGGAAGTACCAGGAGGAAGGTTGCCATGCTTAGGCTCACCTCCAATAGAGCCCACAGGATGGGGAGATGAATTTAGTGATCATGACTGAGTTCGAAGCTTTAAAAAGAATTTCGGCCTATGTGGCTGAAACGAAACTACAAGCGGCTTTGGAAGCTGCCAATGACTATATGGCTGGCGAAGCCATTTCTGAATTTTATCAATAAGGTCCTGGTAAGAACTTCGACCCAAAACCTCCAGATAAGGTTGAAACTAGAGAGCAAAGCCAGAGGCTCGACGCCATCTATGAAGATGAGCCTTTGGGATTTGAGAAGGATCCGTTGGCGAATAGTATCAAAATGCTAGCACAAGATCCTTTAGAAGAAGTTGACCTCAGTGAGGGGACAACCAAAAGGCCTACCTACATCAGTGCTAACCTTGATCCCCAGTTGAAGGTTGAAGTGGTTCAGTTGTTGAAAAAGTTCAAGGACTGCTTCGCCTGGGATTATGATGAGATGCCTGGTTTGAGCAGGGAGTTGGTCGAACACAGGTTACCTATGACACCTGGGAAAAAACCAGTCAAGCAGAATCCAAGACGGTTTGCACCAGAGATATTGTCAAAGATCAAAGAGGAAGTCGAAAGATTGCTTCGTTGCAAATTCATTCGCACGGCAAGGTATGTCGAATGGTTGGCTAATATAGTACCTGTTATTAAAAAGAATGGGTCTTTGAGAGTTTGCATTGATTTTAGAGATTTAACCTCTGCAACTCCTAAAGATGAATATTCAATGCCAGTAGCAGAGATGTTAATAGATTCTGCAGCAGGACATGAATATCTTAGTATGCTGGATGGATATTCTGGCTACAACCAAATATTCATTGCTGAGGAAGATGTTCATAAAACTGCTTTTAAATGCCCTGGAGCCTTAGGCACCTATGAATGGGTAGTGATGCCTTTTGGTCTCAAAAATGCTGGTGCTACTTATCAAAGGGCGATGAATTCAATCTTCCATGATTTTATAGACACATTCATGCAAATTTACATTTATGATATTGTTATAAAATCTATTTCTGGGAAAAGTCACATTGACCATCTTCGACAGTCCTTTGAAAGGATGAGAAAATATGGCCTTAAAATGAATCCTCTCAAATGTGCTTTTTGTGTACAGGCAGGGGATTTCCTAGGCTTTGTGGTCCACAAGAAAGGGATCGAAATAAATCAGAATAAAACCAAAGCCATAATGGAGGCGAAAGCGCCATCAACTAAAAAGGAGTTGCAGTCGTTACTGGGTGTAACACGGTGGTTTGAACTGACTTTTAAAATGTTGCGGTAAGCAAGAGTCGCCACCGACTTTTATTTTATCCAATAAAGAAAGGAATAAAAGAACAGGAAAGACCTTTTAAAAGATTTTGAGTTCGGGGGGTAAGTTATACAAAAGGAAGGTACGAGCACCTTTTGTATCCATGGTTATCCATGGGCTCTTAATTGCTTAGCTCACTTTACTTTGTTTGAAAAATAGTATAGTGTGTGATTAGAAAATATTTTCATGAAGACTTTAACTTTGTAATGATCCTCGTATGGATTTATACAAAGTGTTTAGCTTTGAAAAAGATGTTTGCAAAGATGTGAGGTGTAAAGAGTGTTTTTTTTTTAAAAGGGTGAGCAAGCGTTTAAGAGTTACTACCCTAAGTTTATAAGGTCTTCTTGTTATTTCTTTCTTTAGGGGTAAGATTGTCCTTACTATTAGTGAGTAAGTAGTCTTTACCTTGGATGTTAAAGGGACGAGTGTAGGGTCATCGTATGGTCATAGAAGGCAACTCGTAGGGGTATCTTAGCAATTCGAAGGGACTATCATCATTTTTTGTAGGGTCATTGAGGGACTAGATCACTTATTCATAGGCAACTTCAAAGGGACTGTGATCTTTATATCGAAGGGACTATGATCTTTTATTCGAAGGGACTTGATGATTTTTATTCGTAGGCAACCTTACTAAGATACCCCCACGTTCGAGGGACTTGACCAATTTAATCGAAAGGCAGCGAAGAGAGGTTACCCTAGAGGTGTAAGTGTGAAGAGTGTGTTGATTCAGTTATTTATCTTGAATTAGGATTATTCTATGTCAGGTTTTAAGTCTTGTCATGCAAACCTTAGTTACTAGCAGTTGAATATGTACAAAAAATTAAAGTGCGGGAATTTAAACCTAAGCTATTACATCCCATGAGCAGTTACAATATTTAAAAAAATGCGAGGAAATGTAAATCTACGCTATTACATCCTGTGAACAGTTACAATATTTAGGAAAATGCGAGGAATTAAAGTTCTAAATTATTACAACCAAGAAACAGTTACATAATTGAAAAATAGTGAGAAAAGATAAATAAACAAAAAAAGAAATAATGTTAATGTTTTTTTTTTGAAAAGAAAAGGATTTTAGGGTTAGTAATTAAAATATTTTTAAGGTTAATAGTAATTAAAAAAAAACTAATTAATTAATTATGTACAAATTAATCCTAAAGTCTAATTAATTTTAATTAAAAAATCTAATTCTAAATGAATGTCTTTTTATACTTTTTTTTTTTGCAATGATTTTGAATAATAAAAATAATTAAAAGTCATAATTCTAATTATATACAAATTAATTAAGTTAATTAATGAAAATCAAAAAAATCAAAAAAAGTTGATTTAACTAATTAAAAAAAACTAAAGTCTAATTTTCTGTGATTTTGAAAATTAATTTAACAATTTTTTTATGATTTTTAAAATTTAAAAAAAGAAACATGTTAATTAGATTATTAATGGGAAATAATTTAACTAATAAAAGGAAAAAATGGAAAAACAGAGAAAAAAACCAAGGGGGCCGTCGCTGGGTATCGAACCCAGGATCCCCAAGTCCACACAAGCGCGCTTTTCCACTGGGCTGGAGGTGTTTTTGTGATATGGAACGAAAAACAAATAATAAATATAAAACAAAACGCAAGAATCCAGCACCACTATTCATCGTCTTCAACCTTGGGACTGGACCTTTTTGCTACGATTTTACCTCAATTTTGCTACGAATTAGCTACGATATTTTCGTAGCTAATGTACCTGGAATTTCAAAACTCAAAAATACAAAGGATTAAAACATAAAAGGTACTCAAATTTATTAATTAGGACCCTAGGAATTCAATGGTGCCATTAGTTTTGCTTAAAAGTGGTTGTAGCGCTAAAATCGAAGAACACCCTCTTTGTGCCCTAACCATGGCAAGTCTTGATTCCTGCACCAAAGCTTGTTAGTAATTGATCAAAACCGATCTAAACATCATAATTAGTAAGAATATAAACATGAATAATACTTATAATGCATGAAAGATGAGATTTGAAAAGTGAAAATTTCAAGAAATGGCCATGGCTTGATGTGCGCATTTCACTTGCTTCCAACCTTCAAGAGTGATGGGGATTGGCTCCTGGGATTGTTTTGAGACGATTTGGACGTGAAAAAATCGTGAAAACTCGCTATGAAGTGTTTTTATGATTTTTTCTAGTTTTGCCTCTTTTTTGAAAATATTTTTGGGTTGCTTCAACTGATTTTTTCGTGTCCTTCAGGTTTGGATATGGCCATGTATTTATAGGAGAGGAATTAGGTTGAAAAATTCCATGGGCTTGGATCAAAACTTGAATGATAATGAATGGTGTTCAAATTTTACCATTTTCTCCCATTTGGCCATCCAATCTTCCCTTAACAATCTTGCACGAATTTAAATCAGATAATATGCTCATAAACCTCACTATTTGATTCCATAATCAACCACAAATCAAATCTCTTGATTTTTTATATTTATTTTGATTTAAATTGAATTTAAAGGATTTAAATCCAATAAAATATGGAATAAATAATAAAAAATCAGAAAATGTGATCAAATGGTCGTGGACCATCTTAAAATGAAGTTTGGGTTGTCACAAAATGGGCCCTTTTGGCAAAAGTGGAGTTTGGCCATTATTTGCTTTGTGCACCTCCTCAAAATTGTCCAACTTTGACAATGCATAACTTCCTCAATTTTTATCATTTGGATGTGTTCTTGGACTTTTTAGAAACCTCAAGATGTCCTCTAATCACTCCTTTTGGTCCCATGTCAATTTGATCTCCCATGTTCAAGTTATGAGCTTTTGAAAATGTTGACTTTTGTTGACTTTCAAAATGACCTATAATGTCTTGGCTCATATCTCCCGAATGAAGCATTTCTGGACTTGGCTTGTGAGACACAAAGTTGTAGGGAATTAAATTTACTTCAAGATGGGCTTTGGTTGAGGAATTTTTGATGAAGTATATGGACGTTATGCCTGGTCAAAGTACAGTTGACGTTTCCTACAAAAACCTCAATTTAGTAACTCCCGATTCTTGATGATTCTGAGGTTTCCTTGATGAATCATGATCAACCCTTGATCAAAAGATGAATTTCACCCCATAATCTTGATGTCGACCAAAAATCTTGAGGTTTGACTTTGTGTTGACCACAGTTGACTTTTTGACCAAGTTAACTGATTTTTGACTGTCTGAACATCTGACTGACCAAACTTGTAAGGAAAGTTTTGAAACTTGTTATGAGGATTCTTTGAAGTGTATGGGACACCATGAAGTCCTTTTGAAGCTTTATAAGTCCAATCTACTTTGAGAAGTACACAACCTTAGTTGGATTTATTGCTTAGGAGGAGGTTTAGTCTGATGAAACTTTTGAGTACTCTTGAGCAACTGAAAATCTTATGAATCACTAGGAGACCTCTTGAGGCATATTGTCTTGAATATGTGAGGGCAAATTTTGGGGTACAACACTGGGAAAGATCAACTTCTTAAGAAGGTTTATATCCAACCTGAGTGGCAAAACACAAGCTTTTTCGCCATTGCTTCATTTCAACAAAGATGGTTTTGAGTGGGGGCAATTACAGCAGGAAGCCTTCGACAAAATCAAGGAGTACCTAAGCCACCCTCCAATTCTTTCACCACCTTGTAGAAACAAGAGTATGAGATTGTATATAGCTGCATCAGATAAAACTATAGGGAGCATGTTAGCTCAGGAGGATGAAAATGGAGTCGAAAGAGCCATTTATTACCTTAGTCGAGTTTTAAATGATGCAGAAACTAGGTATAGCATGATTGAAAAGTTGTGTTTATGCTTGTATTTCTCTTGTACTAAATTGAAGCAATATATAAAGCCAGTTGATGTGTATGTTTCTTCTCACTTTGATGTTGTAAAACATATGTTATCTAAGCCTATTTTGCATAGTTAAATTGGAAAATGGGCATTAGCATTAACAGAATTTTCTCTAACATATCAACCTTTAAAAGTTGTGAAATGGCAAATAGTTCCAGACTTTATAGTTGACCACTCCATAAATGAAAATGATTTGAATTATGTTAAATTAAGATCCTGGAAGTTATACTTTGATGGATCAAGTCATAAAAATGGAACAGGAGTAGGAATATACATTATTTCTCCTGAAAAAATTCCAACAAAATTCAAGTACAAGGTCGAAGGACCTTGCTCTAAAAATGAGGCTGAATATGAAGCATTAATTGCTGGCCTTGAAATTTTGTTAGAATTGGGGGCAACTAGAGTCGAAATAATGACTCAGAATTGGTTATAAAAAAAATCACAAAGGAATATAAATGTGTTAAAGAAAATCTCATTATGTACTTTGTGATAGCCAATAGATTATTAAACAAATTTAAGGTAGTGGCCATCCAACACATACCTAGAATAGAGAATCAAGTTGCTAATGACTTGGCTCAAATTGCCTCTGGATACAAGGTGTCGAAGGAAAACCTTCAAGAAGTAATTGAAGCAAGAGGTAAAGTGGTGGCTGTTGGATTGTGCCCATCAGACTTAGAAACAACTAAGCTTGGATGCATAGATGGCGAAAATTTTGAAATTTTTGCTATAGATAATTTAACAGATGAAGATTAGAGGAAGCCTATAGTTGAATATTTGCAAAATCCAACGGCTTCGACAGAGCGAAAAATCAGGTATCAAGCTTTAAGCTATGTACTTTTGGGTAATGAATTGTTTAAAAAGACCCCTAAGGGAGTCTTATTGAAATGCCTTAGTGAAGCAGAGGCATATTTGGCTCTTTCGACAGTATATAGTGGGGCATGTGGAGCACACCAAGTTGGCCAGAAGATGAAATGGCTGTTGTTTCGAAAAGGCATGTATTGGCCTACTATGCTGAAAGATTGCATAGAATTTGCTAAGGGTTGCCAAGAATGTCAAATTCATGCTGGCATACAGCATATCCCTGCAAGTGAATTACATTCCATAGTGAAACCACGACCTTTCAGAGGATGGGCTTTGGATATAGTGGGAGAGATTCGACCAGCACCTTCAAAGAACCAAAGATATATTTTGGTGGGAATTGATTATTTCACCAAGTGGATTGAAGCAATACCACAGGCGAATATAGGTTAAGAAGATGTTATTGAGTTCATTCAAAATCACATTATTTATAGATTTGGTATTCCTGAAACAATCACTACGGATCAAGGATCAGTGTTTACTGGTCGAAAGATGCAGGAGTTTGCCAAAGAAATAGGTTTTAAGTTATTGACTTCTACACCTTATTATGCTCAGGCCAATGGGCAAGTCGAAGTTGCCAATAAGGTAGTGATTGGACTAATTAAGAAGCATGTGGGAAAGAGACCTAGAAATTGGCACAAGACATTAGACCAAGTTCTTTGGGCATGTCGAACATCCCCTAAAGAGGCTACCAATACTACCCCATTTCGACTTACTTTTGGTCATGATGCAGTATTGTCTGTTGAGATTTATTTACAATCTATAAGGGTTCAAAGACATCATGAGATTCCCTCTGAGGATTACTGGGAAATGATGATGAATGAATTAGTGGATTTGGATGAAGAAAGGCTTAGAGCCTTGGAGTTGTTAAGAAGACAAAAGAAAAGGGTCGAAGAATCTTACAACAAAAAGGTTAAGTCTAAATCTTTTGCATGTGGGGATTTAGTTTGGAAAGTGATTTTGCCTATAGATCGAAAGGATAGAACATTAGGTAAATGGTCTCCTAAGTGGGAAGGTCCATTCCAAGTCATACAAGTTTTCTCTAATGGAGCTTATGAAGTGGAAGAGTTAGACAAAGATAAAAGAATCTTGAAAGTAAATGGCAAGTATTTGAAAAAATATAAGCCTATGTTACAAGAGATTCATATCAAAACTTAAGCTTTATTCAATAAAAAGAAAGCCAAAATAGGCCAACTCAGGCTAATATGCATACAAAGCAAAGGAATCAACACAACAATTTTTTAATCAAAGAAAGGTTATTCATAATCTCTCTAATCTATGGATTTGAGGAAATCCATATAATCTGCATCTGGTTCATCATCAAAGTCCTGGGTGTTGGAGCGTCATTTCTTAGAGATCTTCATTTTATTTTCTCTCTTCTTGGCTTGAGAGGTTGCTCCAATAGAGGCTTCAGGTTTCTTTGTTGCCTCCATCTTTTTTGTTTCCTCAACTGCCTTTGCCTTTCCAGCCATTTTCTTGGCTGATGATTTCTCTTAATTGTTCATGTTTGCTTCTATGCAAAACTTGGTAATGTGGGAGGGAATTTATAGAGGCGAAGTGTTGATAGGATTGGCCAGTCAAACGGTGGAAACATGTGAGTTATTCTTGGAAGTATGCCTGAGGGCTATGCTATAAATGTTACTTTAAAGCTAGAGGCTTATGCCTTGAAGTTTTAAAACTGAGAAAGTTTTGTTTTCCAAGAAAAAAAAGGCAGAATGTCTTAATTGCAAATTTGACTTAGATGTGAGGCAATAAATAAAATGCATCATAATATAATATGGGTCGAAAGCAGTTAATGGCGAAATAATAATGATTGATTAATCAATGCCAAAGGCATAAAACTGTCATTACATAAAGGCCTGAAAAGGCCAAGAAATAAATGATTGGTTGAGCAAATAAAGATCTTGAAAACATCAGAAGGGAAGCCTCGACTCCAACTGGGAAAAGGTTTCTATGTGATGTTTGAGGCGAGCATTGCACAAGGATTCATCAAGTTTGGCCGTAGCAAGCTGTTTCTCAAGTTTTTGGGCTGCCTCAATATGATCTATGGTATGTTTCATTTCCCTAGCCATCTCAGTGGTGTCGAAATTCTGCAAATCACGGTTGCGTTTTTCAGCATTCTCAATTTTAGCTTGTAACTCAGTGATTTGCTGCTTCCAAGCTTCAATATTCTTCTGATTGGAGGCTATTTCATCTTGTGTTTTCTTTTGGTCGGCCTCTATACTTTCGACCTTCTCATATGACTCCTTTGCACCGCACCAAGCTGCACTTTCAAGACCAGATGTTTCCTCTATGGTATTCCTGATAGATGGAAGCAGCTTTATCTCTGCAGCTATTTGGTTCACCACAACAGTTAACTCTATCAGAAAACCAGAAACATCTGGATTAAGAGTGGTGAGTTCAAGCTTCCCAAGGGTATCCTTCAAATAAGCGGTTGCAGATGGATCTGAGGCCAAAACTCTGTGAATGTCCCCCCTGAAGAATTTTTTCTTTATGGCTTGGAGGATTGGTTTGGCGAAGTCATCTGATGCTGGAGTCGAAGAGACAGGAGAAGAAGAACCATACTTTTGCCCGAGTATTAATTTGGAGTACTCACATGGGTTCGACCACTTAAGTGCTGTCAGTGAGTCTCCAGGAGGTGGAAGGTTAGCCAGGGTTTGCTGGACCACAGGCGAAGGAGTATGGTGGGGATTAGGATCAGTTTGTTCTTCTTCCTCCTCTTCTTCTGATTCTTCTCCTTCTTCATCTTTTTCTTCTTCGACTACCATTTCTTCGCCAGGCTCTTCAGCAATTGGTCGAATATTCTCCTGGTCATCAGCTGGTGTAGGATATGGTTCATTTGTCTCCTCAGGCGCAGCTTGACCAGGATTGTCGTTGTGTGTTTGAACTTCAGGTTCATTTCTTTCTTCTTCAACCAATTGATCATTATCCATGAAGATAGCCAGGTTGAAAGGTGGTGGACTGGAGGCATCATCATCCTCAGAATTGGCGCCATCAGCTTGTGCGTTTTGAGTAGTGGTTTGAACTGGTGGTGTGGTGTGTTCTGCAGCATGTGGATTAGGTTGATTAATCTCACTCAAACCAGAGCCAATATCAGAAGATGGGTGATAAGTTGGCTCACCTTGGCTGTTGAGGAGTGTGGTGGTGAAGCTTCCTGCAGTCGGTTGGGGAGTGGGATTGGTAATTATGTTGGTGGCGAGGTTGCTTGGAGTTGGTTGGGGATCAGGATTATTGATTATGTTTGCCTAAAGAACACAAGTGGAGAAAATGAGATTGAAAGAATTTGGGCAAAAAAACGTCAGTATAATGAAAAAATGGTGCACATACCTAAGCTTGTACAACATCAGGACTTGAGTTATCACTCCCATGGTCACCAAGAGGTGTTCTCGAGGCCACCATGGAAGGTTCTTTTTCGACACCACTTGTTGTGGGTGCCTTTTCGAGTATTTTGGCCACCTTCGAAGGAGGTGGGCCAGTAGGTCCAGATGCCTTTATTGGTTTTCTTCTTTTCTTTGTAAGAACCTCCTCAGGAGATTCATCTGAGGCCTCTGAAGATATAATAACAGCTGGGGTATCCTTTTTACCTTTCTTGGAAGGTGTTGGAGGTTTTCGACCAGTCTGAAGAGGCAATGCAAATATAAGAAAGGAATTCATATAGTAAAAGCGTAAGCAGGGGATGTGAAATATACCTGTGTGCTCTCTGGTTCTTTGCCACTTTGTGTGGCAGCCCTAGTTGAAGCAGTTTTCCTAGGCACAGCTGAAAGACAGTAAAAATTGTTAGAAGTTAATGATTACATGGTTAGTTATAAAGCCATGGATTAAGGATTTCGAACCTTCATATATTTCAGATTCGACACGAACGTCCTGAATTCCTATATGAAGGTGTCCTTTAAAACTGTCTAACATATGCTTAGTCGAAACCACTCGTTGGGCCTTTGGCTGAGACTGCTGTCGAAGAAGTTTTAAATGCTCCCCACAGACAAACCAATCTGGAAATGGAGGGGCAAGCGCCACTCCAAAATCAGCATTAGGCAGTCGAGGGAACTTTGGAGGAAAAATTTCAAAAGCTACCTCATAACGTTTCTCACGAGGGACGTTGGGAAGGAATTTTAGTTGATCCAGCTTTTCTAGAAATTTTCTCTTTAGAGTAACAGCAGCCCCATGAATGGTTCGACTAAGATCATCTGGTCGATAGATAGTTTCAAAGTATTTTTGAAAAGCCTGTATTTCTTCGATGTGAGTAAACTTACTCTTTTTCTTCTTGTCCTGCACATTGAGAAAAGCTTGGTCAAGTAACGAAGAAAATGTAGCCACATCAAGAAAGTGCTCACTATAGTGTTTCGACCACCATTGGTGGAATGATGAAGTGCTTAGAAAAGAAGGCTCAAAAAACACAGGAGAGAGGACTCTTCTTTTCTCATTCCGGCTGTCGAGTGTAAGGGAGACATTTTCCTCGTCGAAGCAGGAAGTGTGAAGAATTACTTGGCCCTTTCTCTCATACAAGCATTGAGGAAAGCTCTGGGCCAGCCCAAACTGTCGAGAGACAAGGTTTGGTTGATAGGCAATCAGTGCTGATAAACCTCTCCCTAAGTTTAGCCTGTGGATAAAGAATCTGGGAATAAAAAAGGCTTCCCAGATAGCAACAGATTCTTGATCAAGAGTTTGGTGAGGATTTGGGAATGGCCTTTTAAACCACACAGGGCCATATCTCCTTTGAGCAAAAGGTGTCATGCTAGGAGTGAACTCATAGCGCTTGGCAAACATCATAATATAACTGGTAAAGGCCCTTTGAAGGGTTTCACCATCATCATTGGGAGTGAGTTTGGCCTGACGCGTCCCTTCGACACTCTTTTCCCTGATTTCACCAGAGGCTTCATCAACTAGGCCTTTTCTGGGGAGGCTAGCTTCAAATGTAGCATTAAGCCACAATTGAAGTATCCAAAGAGGCCCACTCAAGTGCATAGGACCTTGGGCCTCCACATTTCTAAGTCGAGAAGCCCCTTAGCTGATAGACTCATAAAGGTTCGCCAGGATGAGTTCACTCAAGCAGGTCCCTCTGTTGTTGTGAAGTTGATTCGCCAGGGGCAGGTATTTCTTAGCTACCTGCAAAGATTTGGTGCAGAAAACATATCTTGACAGCCAGACTGTGAGAAAAGCAATATGTTCTTCATCAGACACTTTGTCATCTTCTTGTTTAAAGTGGTGTTTGATGAAGAGAATGTATGTAAGTTTAGAGCCTGAAATATTGATGGTGTCTTCAGCATCAACATCAGGGTTATAGGTAAGGCCATCTGGGCGAAGACCTGTGATGGCAGCTACGTCGAACAAGGTTGGGGTAACCATTCCACATGGCAGATGGAAGGTATAATGGGTGCTGTCCCAAAAGTATAAGGATGCTGCCAACATGTTCAGACAGTATGGTATGCTGGTATTCGACAGCATAAGAAGGTCATAAATCCCTATATTCTTCCAATGTTCAACTTTAATCTTCTCCATCTTCGCCATCCACTGGTCAAATTCCTTCAAGGGATTGACAGCTCTCACCAGCCTGGTTCCATCAGTGAGATAGCCAACGTTGATTTTGGGCAAGGGGATTTCTTTAGGAGAGGTTTCATCAGAAACGCTAATTTTGAAAAAGCTTTTTTGCCCTAATGGCCTTGTTTTCCAGTAAGAGGGGAGAAACTCACTTAGTTTCTCATTGGAAATGTTAACATCAGCTAGAGGACCAGATAGCGCATAAGGTTTGTCAGAAATGATTAAAGGAATCATTACCTGAGACTTATATATGGCTCGTGTTTCTTCAGTGGTGGGTTCCGGCATGCAACGGCGGTTATCTACTAGTTGGGGGCCTGGGATATTAGCGAATGGAGGAATGGCTTATTTAAATGGAGTAGCCTTGGCTCTTTGAGTTTTCTTTGGTTGAGGATTGGTTTGGGAAGACGCCATTGTTGAAGAAGACGAAAAGATGGTGTTTTTCTGGGTTTTGCGTAAGAGAAACTGAAGAGAAGAAGATGTTCGCTTGAGAGTAGGAGAGTGTGGAAAGTTCACAAAGTGGTGGAAATGGGTATTTATAAACGTTTGAAAATCCCAAGAACCTTGGATCTACCGTTGAAGTTGAGGAGTTAGTGGGACGCGTGTTCTTTTCCTGGAGACGTGATGAATGGTAGCAGTTATGTTCAGACTGCAAACATCTGTTTTCAAGAAAAGTGTTATGATGAATACGGCTGAAGAGACGTTTAAGGATTTGTCATGATGGTATGACGTCATAAGCGTGGGTTAGAGAAACTGAGCAATTCAGCCACTACTAAGTAATTAGTGGGATATTCAGTTGAAGCCATGTAAACAGGCGTCGAAATGGTTATTATATCAAGAAATTACCTTCCTACAAATTCTGGCGAAAGGACATTCCTTGGGGGCAATTTGTTAACCCTCATTTTCGACGCTAGAAAGAATCAAAGCTATTTTAAGTAAAAAATTATTTTAACGTAAAGAAGGCTTCGACCCAGTTTTGGTGAAGCCTAAGTCGAATAGGGGTTTTGGAAGCCTAAAAAATGGCTAAGTGTTGGGAAAGGTTTCGACCATGGGAATATGGAAACACGCGCTGCAGTTGTTATACTAAGGCTGGAGGGAATTTCCAATGTTTGAAATTCAAATAGGAGCAGTTGTAAACGTGGAGGCCAAGGAGAAGGCGCCAGATAGACACGTTTGAAGCAATAACCACCACTTGGTAGTTATTTCTTAGCACTATAAATAGGAGTTAGTTCTATGTAATAAGGGTGTTCATATTTTTGTACAAGTTACTCTAAGAAACTCAAAGTACCTGCGTGTAGAGAAACGAGTTCGTGAGAATGTACGTAATGTAACACCACTTTCTTTCATCAATGCAATTTATCTTCATCATGTTTAAGCTTCAAGCATTTACTTTCCATGTCTTTACGTTTTCCTGAATTTTACTTTTCATGTCAAATTTACTCAAAGTTTTATTTTTAAAGCCATTTAAACTTCCTGCATTTATTTTCGACTGCACCTTTATATTCAAGCATTTACCTTTAAAGTCTTTATTTTCAAGAACATGGAGTTCATCTTTATTTCTTGTCTTTTATCTTCAAAGTCTTTTATTTTTTAAAGTCATTTACTTTCGACAGCACCTTTACATTTAAGCCTTTATTTTCAAGAACGTGGAGTTCATTGCATTTTATTTTCAAAAGCTTTTACATTACTGCATTTCCCTTCAAAGTCATTTATTTTCTTGCCCTTTACTTTCGACAGTCATTTACTCCTTCTGCACTTTTTACATTCCAGAACGTGGAGTTCAAGCATTTTTTACATTTCGACAGTCATTTATCTTCCTGCACTTGTATTTTTCAAAGTCATTTACCTTTTGTCTTTTACACTCGACGCCTCTAAATTCTGCATCACTTATTTACAGCCCTTTACATTTCCAAGCCTTTACTTTATTTGCAAGTAGTCGAACGTGGAGTTCATGTAGTTTTCTTTTGCTGTCGAACGTGGAGTTCAATTTACATTTATTGCATTTATCATTGTCAGTTACATTTTCCTTTAAATTTAGCACATGTCCTAGGATTTGTGTGGTCGATCCTGCAAGTTAGTCAGTTTTATTTAAGATTGATAGACCAGAGGTTGTTTACTAAAATTCACAGTAAACAGAGCTACGTCCAGGATTCTTGGGATTGACATCCGAAGAGATAGAAAGCAGTCAAAATTATGCTTACCTCAAGAGGCATACCTACGGAAGATTCTTGAAAAGTATGGCATGTCGAATTCAAAGCCTGTTGTGACTCCGACAAACCCTAAATTCAAGCTGAGAATAGATCAGTGTCCCAGTACTAAATTCGAAAGAGCTTATATGAATAGCATTTCATATGCTAATATAGTGGGTTCTTTGATGTATGTTATGGTATGTACTAGACCTGACATAGCATATGCAGTAAGTCTTGTAAGCAGGTACATGGCAAATCCTTGAAAGGCTCACTGGCAAGCATTGAAGTGGATTCTAATGTACCTAAATGGGTCTCTGAATAGAGTCCTAATTTATGATGGAGCCTTGGGTGAAGATAGTAAGACATCAATCGAAGGATATGTCGACTCTGATTATGCAGGTTGTATGGATTCCAGAAAATTTATTTCTGGATATGTGATCACTATGTTTGGCACATCAATAAGTTGGAAAGCAACACTTCAGAAGGTTGTTGCCTTAACAACCACTGAAGCGGAGTATATCGCCCTAACTGAAGCTGTGAAGGAAGCATTGTGGCTTGAAGGTTTTGCAAAGGAGCTAAAACTTCAAGGTCGAGTTATCACTGTTAAATGTGATAGTCAAAGTGCAATACACTTGTCGAAGAATTCAACATATCATGAGCAAACTAAGCACATTGGTGTAAGGTTGCATTTCGTCAGAGGGGTAATCGAGTGTGGAGAAGTCCAAATGCTGAAGGTTTCGACAGATTATAATGTTGCTGATATGATCACCAAGACATTGACCAATTGCAAGTTTTTCCACTGTATGCAGTTGATAAAGATGCATGAAGAAAACTAGTTTGTTTCTTGATGGTAGAGTTAAATCCAAGGTGGAGATTTGAGAAATATTGGATCGAACTCTAGTTAGCATACCATCTAAGTTTGTTCACATGCTATTATCGAAGACCTATATGCGGTAGTTGAGTTGTGTTCTAGTATGTAGCTTTCGGATTCGGTCTTGTGTTAAGGATCCAATTGTTTAAGTTAACTTGTACCCTAAGTTAGCTTGTAATGGGTAATTGTTAAAAAGCCCATTAGTTTAGTATGTTAGGTTTATTATAAATAACATACTAGTCTCTCATCATAAGTGGTGTGACAAAACCTAAGTAGGGTGAGAGAGTTATTTGTTATTCTTGAGTACTTGTAATCTGTTATATATATATATATATATATATATATATATATATATATATATATATATATATATATATATATATATATGTTAATATGCACTTTTTATATAAAGTATATAATTTGTAATATACACTTTTTATTTAGAAAGTATATATTTTTTAAAATATTAATATATTTTAGAAATATATTTATAGGAAATATGAATTAATCATAAAAGTATATAATTTGTTAGTTATTCTATTTTGAAAACATTAATAATGTATTAAATATTTAATTATAAATTATTATATTTTACAAAATTTAAAAATATATATTTATTTATTATATAATTATATTATTATTATTATAATAATATAATTAAAATAATATAATTATAATTTTTAATATTTTATTATATACATTAGCTAGGGGTTAAACTCATCACAAATTTCAAAACGTAAGTTGATTAGCTAGGGACTTTACCCCTTGCAAAAATTCTGACACACACGGCTAGGTGCTTTACCCCTCACAAATGCATAACGCAAATGCTTTAGCTAGGGGTTTATCCCCTAGCAAATAGCCTGACATGTTTGTGCCACTCTGTGACACTAGTCTGTGTCTATGTCTGCAGCGGAGCAGGCTGAATTTTTTAATGGCAACTTGTGAGGGGCGTACCCCTAGCCAAATTTGCGAGGGATTTATCCCCTGACCATAAATTTGCGATGCCCTGATTAGCTAGGAGTCATAGCCCCTCGCAAATTTATGTTTTGTAATGAGTTTTTTACTTTAGTGAGGGGTTAAACCCTAGTAATTATAGTTTTTTTTTGTAGTGTTCTATATTAATAGAAAATAATAAAGTTATAAACGGATCTAATAAGTAATATCAGAGTTACCCATCAAATTCAATTTGTTTTTTTTTTTTTATAATTTTTTGAAACCTTTATTATCCAAAATTGAGATCCTTTCAATCTTCTTATTTGTATAAGGATTTTTCGATTTGCCTTATTTTTTCTTATCGGTTAGCTATTTAGAACCAATTAAGATTCAAGGACCAATTGTATGATTGTTTATGTCCTGGAAAGCGAAAAACAAAAATATATATAAAGTTTCTAAAGTTACGTCATATACTTTTTGCATTTATCTGAAAAGTCTGGTTTCTATTATGTGTGCCAAATAATGATCTCAAACTAATATTATAGTCATATTTTTGTAAGGGTAACATTTGTTTCTACCGTAATAATATAATGTTGTTGCACTGTTAATTAATATAATGTTAAAATACTATGTACTTTTTGTGAAATATATTTGGTTTTTTTTTTTTTTTTTTATATAATCATATTTGGTTGTTATTAGCTTCAAAAATGCATAATGTTGTTAACAATTGGTAATCAAATTTGGATTCATTAATTTGTAACGTGAAGTAATCAAGTATGTTTTTTTCTCTCTTTCTTACGTCTCGTAATAGCCCCGTCAATAGTGCTTAACTTTATTTATTTATTAAAACAAATAATTTTTCTAAATTTATTTTCTTTTAATTATATGACATATTATTTATTATTATTTTTGATGTGCTTTGAATAACAAATTAAATTAACTTTGGTACAAATTTGTTCAAGTTTTGGCTACGATTTATAAATTTATACAGTAATTTAAATTTTAAGTGAGTAATTAAAATGAAAAAGTCGCCAAAGTGACATCATTTTATAGAAATTGCGTATGAAAAATGTTGAATAATATTTTGGTTGTGTGTATGTTTGTCCCTGCGGGTATGAATTGACCCAAAGGACAGTTGGTGGTTGGTCGGCTTTCATACACGCCTGTGATGATATACGTGTGATAATTATAAGGTTTCGCATGTGAATGATAAATAAATCCAAAGATGGATTTATTATTCGACATGTTTTTTTATTATCAATGTTTGATCGTTACAACAAGAGTACTACTAGCAGTTAATATTATTGTCCAAAGATTCAATATTGATGGTGCACTAGGTATCTTGAGATGGGTTATGCCTTTATTTGAATAAATTGATAATTTAGTTTTTTTTATATGAGTATATTTATAGTGTTTACCATATTCTATTTTTCAGCTACAATTGCACTTCAATATCTGCTAATCTAAATTCAGTTTCAGTCCTTAATGAGACAAATTTGAAGGAATGGAATGAGAACATGGAAATTGTTCTTGGCTGCATGGATCTTGATCTTGCATTAAGGATGAAGCAACCTCCTTCTCATATGGAATTTGGTACCTAAGAACAGAGTAAAAAATATGAGAAGTGGGATCGCTCCAATCGCATGAGTCATGGTTTGGTTTGTTCTGAGGTCAATTTAGCTTCAATACTTGGAAACACTTGGTGGTTAGACTCTGGTGCAACTACTAACATCAGTGTTTCAATGAGGGGTTGCTTGAACTATTGGAACCTAAATGATGTTGAAAGATACATATATGTTGGAGATGGAAAGTCAGTGGAGGTGGAAGCTATAGGGCATTTTAGATTATTAATGTGTACCGAATTTTATTTGGATTTGAAAGACATTTTTGTGGTTCCGTCATTTAGACGGAATTTGATTTCAGTTTCTTATTTGGACAAATCAGGTTATTTTTGTTCATTTGGAAACAATATGTTCAAGTTGTCTTTCAATTCAGATATTATTATAACTGGTTCACTTAAGGGTCGTGATAATCTATATTTGCCTGACACGATAGCTACCTATGGTGAATCCTTAAATGTGGAATCACGTGGTACTAAGCGTAAAATTGATGATAACAATTCAGAAGCATTATGGCACAAACGCCTAGGTCACATCTCTAAAAATAGAGTTGAACGACTAGTGTTAGATGGAATTTTGGATTCCATTAACTTCACAAACTTTGATGTTTGTGTTGCATACGTTAAAGGCAAACAAACCAAAACAAAGAATTTTGGTGCATATAGAGCTACAGATGTCTTAGAATTGATACATACATACATTTGTGGACCATTTCTGACACCTTCTTAGAATGGTCAACAATATTTTATATCATTCATAGACAATTATTCTAGATATGCGTACATATTTCTTATACATGAAAAGTCTCAGTCATTGGATATGTTCAAATCGTTTAAGGATGAAGTTGAGAATCAACTTAATAAAAGAATTAAGAAAGTCAAATCTGACTGTGGCGGCGAATATTACGGTAGATATGACGGTTCAGGTGAACAACATCTAAGGCCTTTTTCCAAATACTTGGAGGAATATGGAATACTCCTACAGTACACCATGTATGAATCTCCTAGCATAAATAATGTTGATGAAAGACGAAATTGGACTCTTAAGGACATGGTAAAGTGTATGATTTGTCATTCTACCTTGCCAAAGTCACTCTGGGGAGGGACACTAAATACTGCATCATATATTCTAAATATAGTACTGTCATACCTAAATTTTGACCACAAGATTTCCCATCATTTTACAAATCATCACAATAATATGGATGTACCTCCATACCTCATCAATCCTCTCAGGGATTGTTGAGCATTCACTACAATCAAGAATTAGGGTTTTAAGCCCTCTCAAAGTACTCAGACAAAGGATCAATCAAGAATGGACATGATCCTCAACTTGTCATGCCTCTCAAACATCCATGAAGGATCAATAGGTCTCACACATCAAGAATCAAGCATGAAAATGCAACATCTCAAGTTGACCAAGCCTCAAGATCATCAGTGTCACCAAATTAGGGTTTTGGTCGACCAAGGCCTCCAGAGGGAAAATTTCATCTGTGCATGGGCTAATACTTTAAAACATGATCCGAGAAGCTCAAAGGGGCCTCATGGACCCAATCACAAGTTCAAAGTAGCCTCAGGGGATGCATTCATCAAAAATCAAGAATTATAGTTTCTTGACCTAATTCACCCCTAAGTTGACTTTTAGAGCAAGGCCTGAGCCAAGACCTCAAGAAGTGTTTTGAAGACCTCCAATACATCATATTGATCCATTTACAAGATTGGTTTGATTCAAAGAACTTGGTTCATAAGCAATACAAGGATTCAAATTCATCTGGACAAATTAGGGTTTCTTATGAAAAAGTCAATTGTACCTTTGACTTTTGACCAAGACATGATCCCAAACCTTGGGACATGATTCAAGACACTCTAAAACACCTATGGAATCCATCCATTAGGTTTGAATTAGGTCAAGGACTTGATTTCATAGAGGATCACAAAGTTTGAAATTCATCTGACAAAAAGTCAACTGTGCCCAAAATTCAAGTTTGACTTTTTGAATTTCTTAACAAACATGGCTTCCTTAAGTCAAAAACAATGTTAACTCATGGTTTGGATCATAATCCATCAATAAAAATCAAGAAAAGTGGGGTTACTTGCAAAAGGGGCCACCATAAGAAACTTGAATTTTCACTAAGTTATGAAAAAAAGTGATTTATACCCAACTTTGCAAGACCATAACTTGTGATCCAAGCAACATTTTTCTTCCATCAAAATCTCAAATGAAAGATCTCATTACATACTTCAAGATTGTCAGCTACAACAGATTTTAAATCCTCATGGATTTTGAGTTATGGATTGATTAAAAACTCAAAAATGGAAAATGTACACTTTTTCAACACTTAGTGAAAATTTGGACAGAATCTGTTGTGTTTTCACCAACTTTGAGGCCATTTTTCATTATGATCCAAGATGATTCAAGACCAAAGTTAAATATAAAAATTGAAGTATGTTATAGGGGCTTTCCAAAAAGTACAAGAGCCTCCCATGATTCAACTTGAGCAAGGAGTTATGAGCCTCCAAAAATGGCATTTTTCACCCTGCCTACACAAAGGCATGAAAACCAAACTTGTGCCACACGATTTTGTCACTTAAGTTTTGCCATTTTGCCAACTTTGTCATCTTCCAAAAGCACAAAACATCCGATGACTCACTTGTTTCTTGAGCAAGGAGTCAAGAATTCAACTTGGCATGTGCAAAACCATCATGACATGAACTTTGGAATTCTACTTTGGCAAAGTAACATCAATGCAATACATTGAGGTGTCATGAACCAGACCATAACACTCCAAGCCAGTCAAGATTCAAGTCCAAACTCTGAGCATTTAAACCTGCAGAATTGAATGGAGTCAAGATAAGAGAGTTGACTTGGCACTTTTGGATTATCCAAGTCAATGGCTACAAGCTACATGCCATGATCAGCCTCCAATCTCTATTGCTCCCAAAACAAACTTCCTCAACTATAAATAGAGGCCATGTGTGACTGATCAAAACACACCAAAGCATAACAACTCATGCTTTTCTTCAAATCACTCTAAAAAACCAGAATTTGCTTCTCTTTCAAGTCACATTAGAATTTTCAAATAGAGAGCATTTCCATCCAAACCAACCATCCTAACACCTCACATATGTCATATACAAGTGATCCATAACCTCAAGACACATATGGAACACCAGAATCACAAAGTCACCATCCATTTGCTCAAGCTTTTTGGCCTATTTGCAGTTGGGCTACCACAACAAGTTCCAGGTTGTTTCAATCCATTGCAAGCTTCCAAACACCTTACATAAGGTCCATTGAAGCTGTCAAGATCATCACACAACATCTGTAACACCTCTACATCAGAATTCGATTTCTTCTTGCAAGAGGTAAGCCTAAACTCTCAAACTCTTTGATCCACGCATCATAAATGTGTTTTCAAGTTACAAACATGTTTCTGCACTTATGTAGAGTGTTTCCCCTCAATTAATTGCTTTGTAGCTATTGTGTATAAGATTTCATAGTGTTCTTGCAGAAATTAGGGTTCATATGTTCATCTTTTGATTTCTCACTCCACACTTAATATAAATGCAATTAATTTATATCACTGAAATCCTTGTTCAAAACACACAACTTTCATGTTTACAAAAGTCAAAACATTACGTATTAAGAGATATATGTGAGGCTTTGCAAAACGGCCATGAAGGGAAGTCGCGAGGAAGAAGATGACCGTTGGCGCCATAATTTGAATTTTTGAATTTTTGATCATTTTCTTAATTGATTTCAAAAATTAATTTCTCAAATTTTATCATTTTTTATTGGTTCTTTTTAAAAAAAAAAATTCTCAAAAATGTTAAAATATTTTATTCTACAAAAAAATGAATTTTATATTATTTATTTAATATAGTTTGAATTTTTGTAAATAATTTCATTTTATTTGTTTTTAAACATTTTTAAATGAAATTGCCACCTTGATTTTTCAAATTCAAACGAATTCCAAGTTTTCATGTGATTAAACATGATTTTTCAAAATATTTTTTCAAAGTTTACAACTTGTTTTTGAATATATTTGATATTTTACGTCATTTTTAATTTAATTTCCTTTGAAAATTATTTTTTTTAAAATTTAAATTAGGGTTTTTCTTAATTTTGATTTTTCAAACTTCATTTGAAACACTTTTGGGCCTCTAATAAAGTGTAAGACCCACCCCTTTGTAAATACAAAATTTTGGGCCTCAGTCTTTGTATAAGTCCTGACGCGATTTTCAAAACAAACAGTGCGATCGTTGTTTTTCATATGGGCATCTCTTTGAGCTATAAACCCCATCTATTGTATAAAAACAATTTTTGGGCCTCTATTAGATTATAAGACCCATTCCTTCTTGTACTAAAAAATTTTGGGCCTAAGTCATTGTATAAGTCCCTCTGTGGTTTTCAAAATCACGGCGCGCTCGTCGTCTTTTCAAAATAAATCATATGGGCCTCTCCTTGAGTATAAGCCCCATTTTTATTCTTTACAAACACTTTTGGGCCTCTATTAAAGTGTAAGACCCAATCTCTCTTTGTACAAAAATAATATTGGGCCTCTACTGTAGTATAAGTCCCACAATGTTTGTCGGTGTCGCAGTGCGATCACTGTTTTCAAATAAGTCATCTGGGTCTCTCCTTGAGTATAAGCCCCAATATTTTGTACATAAACTTTGTTTTTAACAATAAACAACCTCCATGGGCCTCTCCTTGAGTTGTAAGCCCCATACCTCTGTTTTCAAAATCATCTGTCTGTTTTAAACTGGCACTAAGAGGAGCATTATTCCCTGTGAAACTGCTCTTAGACCACTTGGGCCTCTCTTTGAGTTATAAGCCCCAAACTTTCTTTTCTTTTTAAAACAAACTTCTTTTAATTCAAATTCAAATTCAAAGTTTCCTCAAAACTTTCTTCAATTTCTTGAAACCCTAATCAATCATACAGTTGTAGTCAATACAACATATCACAATACACTTGGGCCTCTTCTCAGAGTATAAGTCCCAACATTTTTTCTTTATTATTATGCATACTTGATTATATACCTGTCAACTTATCTGTATATATATACTTGTGCATATTTGTTTAGAGTTTTCCCATCAGTTAGGTCTACACTTAGGTCAAACCAGAGGTTACTTTCAACATAGTCAAAACTAGTTCCCTCATAGGAAATTCCCTATACAGTCTGCCTCCTCTACGGCTTATTCAATATGGAACAGAGAAAGGCATTATTCCCGGTGAAACTTTTCTTAAGACTGTTAAAACTTAGAAATATATATGTATACAAGAAATTCATTTCCCCAGAGAGGATTAATTCCTGGTGAAACCTCTTTTGAATTTCTTCAAACTTAGAATTGTTCAGCAAAGAAAGGATTAATTCCCGGTAAAACTTTTCTTGAACTTTTCTTAGGCATGGACCCCCAGGCTTCCTAAAAGCACCCCTAGCCTCCACTTGGGCTTAGTACAAGGATCAACAGGCTTCTTAGAAGTTCCCCAGCCTCCTCTTGGGATTAGTACAAGGACTCAAAGGCCTCTTAAAGGAATAGGGTATGAATTAGTCATCTCTACTAGTTCAATCCCCAGAAGAGTCAAAATTCCAGAACATCAGACCATTCTAAGGGTTGGTCTTCATCCCTTAAACCAAAAGCCTCCTCTTGGGCATCATACAAAGACCCCTCTCTACACCAGAGCCTATCAATTCTTGAGAGACTTGGACAGTCTCAGCCTCCTCTTGGGCTTCATTCAAGTAGACTTGGAAAGTCTTATCTCCTCTTGGATCTCACACAGAGACTCTCAAGTTTCCTAAAAGCATAGGAAAAACCCTGATCAGTTCACCAATGCACCAGTCTCCAACAGAGTTGAAGCCTCTAAGGTTTTCAAACTCATCTTAAAATCCCCTCTGACCCCCAACAAGGCTTAACTTTCACCTCAAGCATCCCAGCCAGGGTCAATTTACCATCAACAAACCTTCAACAGAAACAGAGCCTCATGGCACCTGGTACTTCAACTCTTCTCTGATTCTCAGCAAGAGTAAACCCTTTGGATCCCCCCCAATACAATTTGGACATGCTCCTGGATTTCAATAATCCTCAGGAAGAGATAGCCTCCTCTTAGGCTTCATATAAGAATTTTCCTCAGTCAGCCTCAATCTTGGGCTTTGTACAAGACAGATAAAACTCTCCCCAGTGGAGTCAATTTCCTTTAGCTTCAACCTTGGGCTTTGATCAAGGCACACAAAAATCAGAATCCCCTCAGATGAGACCATAAGTCCTCTCTGCAGAAGGATATTTCCTCTATACATCACATATCAAAACAAATAATCAAAATCTTTGCCCAAATAATTGCTGTAAGTGGCACACTTGTTGATTCAAAATCCAAGTTGGAGTCCTCTTTGCCCAGATAATTGCTGTAAGTGGCACACTTGTTGATTCAAAATCCAAGTTGGAGTCCTTCTCTTATCCTGGCTAAAATTCATCTTTCATCTAACAACTATAACTGGCAAGCCTCTGGATCCCTAACATCCAAGCCAATGCCCCTCTCTTAGCATGACAGATTCATAAGGAAAAAGTGGCATTGCTCTACACTGAGTTAAAGCTTTCTTCCTTCATGACATCTGTCATACCCCAAATTTGTCCTACCTGTATATAATTTTCATCTGTACATCCGACCACTAACCATTATTAAAAAAAAAAATCCAAAAAATATGTTGTTCCTACTCAAGGTTTTGCTTGGGTGAGTCGGGCTTCAGGCAAGTTTGTCAAGTCTGGTATATATGTAGTGTGAACTGAGGTACAATGGTCGTTGATTTAATCTGTCAGTCGGAGAAAGGTTTGTTGCAAGATCAAGGCCAGGGTGTGATTCATTCCAGTGGTTGTGTCTGAAGATTCAATGCAGGTTGTCTATGTGTGAACCAAGTTATCAGGTTGTGTGAGTGCTTCATAGTTAATAATTACCAAGGACCAGATTTTCTTTCCAATCAGGGTTTGGTGCAGCGTATCAAGATTCATGGTTCAATTCATAATCTTCTGATTTTAAAAGCATATTCTTGTTCAGTTGGTTTAAAAGGAAGATTTCGACTTATTGGTACTCAAGTGGCCAGGATCAAGTGGATTCGTTTGTTATGATTAATCAGTTTGATTCAAGGCGGTTTTCCTTTGATTTAATTCATGAGGAGTGGCGTTCAAGTTTAATTGTCAGGGCTGTAAGTGTTGTGGAGGCATATTACAAAATCTCAGTCCTTATTCCCCTTTCCATTTTGACTATCCATTGTCCATAAACCATTTCTATAGGCCAATATCCATTTTAACTGCTTTTTGGATCCATTTAATTTCATGTCATTATTCAATAACCTTTATCCACTTCATTTATCCAATTTTCCAATTTCCGTCTCCATTTCTTTTAATATCCATTTTTATTCCATCTTTTAATATCCGCTTTTATTTTCCTATCATTTATTTTTAATTCCATTTATCCATATCCATAAAAATCCACTTCATTTTTAATAAGACCATTCTCCATTCCATTACAATAAATTGCAACAAATCTATGAATTACAACAAGAGCCCATTTGCAAAAAAAAAATATAGAAACTATTATCACAAACATCAAAAATCCATACTAAGCCCATTCTCAGAAAAATTACAAAAAATCAAAGCCCAGGAAACAAGTTACTCCAAGTCACACTACACTCCAAAACGGTTGCAAAACACAAGAGCTGAGATCTCTTTTTAGACATAACTTTTAGCTCCTCATGTAACGGCTACTCCACAACACTACAACCTACAGACCTTTCCACAACATGCCAAGCTACCAAAAAACATGTACTACATCGTACAGCCAGCAACACACAACAAATAATGATACAAAAGCACGCCAATTTCCCGCAACTCTCAAACAAAGCAAAAAATACACCAAAACAGAATTTCTGCAACGACAGCTGCATAACCTCACGATAAACCCGTCACGCAGTAACCTGCTATATGAAGACAAAATACACAGTCTGCAACAAACAACACAGACCTGTAAGAGACCTGCAATATGTTAAATCAACCACTCAATACCATAATAACAAGACAAGTGAATCATGCCAAAAGAACGGGGAAGAGAATTTGTTTTAAAAAAGGGAGGAAAAATTCTGAACATTGAAAAACTCTTTAGAAGAGAAAACAAAAACCTGAGACAAATTCTTCTTTAAATTGCTCCACCACCTTCTTCCTCAGGGTAAACAAAATGTCACCATGACGGATCCGTAAACTTCAACAACCAATATCTTTATCATCGTGAAACCATAACGCACCATCATCATCAACCAACTTCTTTCAATCATCTTCGACCACTAACCTTTAATCTTTTTTCCAACATCTTCGACCACCTTTGTTTCACTCACTGAACCTTCAATCAACCATCCACGTTTTCATTACCGCACAACCATTGTCTCTATTATTCTTCAACAACAACAACCTTGTTCTTACCGTCGATGCCATTCCGCGCCAAACTAAGCTCCGTTTCCGAACGAATCTGAATCAAAGCTCTAAATAAGACCCAGAAATCTGACCCGTGATTGCAAAATCAGGCGTGATTCCATACCTAGAAGAAACCCTTTATTCTTCTTCTCATCCATCGCAAGAAAACCACCGCGCAGCAAAACAAAGAAAGGAAGAAAAAGCCACTTTTATGTGCAGAGACCCTTTAAGAGACTTCTTCAACTGGTATTTCGCTTGAGCTCTATTCTTCTTCACTCTAAGCTCCATAGCATGAATTCTTGTTCATCATTGTTGTCTAAATAGGGTATACTACTTCTCGTGCCTTGATTTGCTTCAATCTACTTTGTTTTTGGGTTAGGGTTTTTTTGGGAATGGGGTCGATTTAAGGGTTTGGTTGATTTTTAGTGAAATCTGAGGTCAGATTCGAAGACAGGGGAAAAAGTTGAGCGGGTTGATGTAGAAGTTTTTTAGATTTGGTGGTGGCTTCGCCGGAGAAGACGGTGGCGGCCGCCGCACGCCGCCGCTTCTCCGACCCTTTTTTAGGTTTCCGGTGAGAGATAGAGAGCTTGCAGAAGAGAGAGGTGGAAGCGTACAAAATGAGAAGGGTAGAAATGAATTGAGTCATTTCATTTGTTTTTGTTTCTCTTTTCTTCAATGCCATGTGTTTAGTAGTTGGAGGTGGCAGCTGCACACCGGTGACAAGTGTCACCGGTTCTCTTATTTTTCCATGATCGTATGCATCCGGGGTTCCTCAACCTCATCTTGAATGCTCATCCCAGACCCTTAGATTTAGGGTCTTCGTTGACCCTATGATGATCGGACGCTCCAGATTTTGTGATCTATTCAGAGTTGACTGAAGGAGCACCATAGACTCCTTCCCTGCGCTGGGCTACTGTGTAATGGGCCTGGGTGGAATTGCTAAACGCACCCCCAATTTATTGACTTGTTTCTGACCCATTTCTTTTCTTTTCTTTTTGTTTGTTTTTAGTTTATTTTAATATTATCTGTTATTATAAAAAAATTTAAACTAATTTCTTAAAAAACAAATATACATAAATCTGTCTATTAATTAATTATATTAAAATCATTTGTTTAATATTAACTAATTAATTTAATAATTAGTTTTATTAAACATTAATCAATTATATTAATTCATTTCCATAAATCCTAAAAATCCAAAAAAATACTTTTAATTAATTTATAAAATCCTTTTTATTAATCAAATTTTAATTAATTTTATTAAACCATTTTATTTAATACTAATTAACTTTAATAGTTAATTTTATTAAATATTTTAGTTTAATTTACTTAATTGCTAGAACTTTCTTTTCCTCTAAAAATCTAAAACAAATTAATTAACTTAGACATTTCTTTTCTTTAGACTAACCTTAGAATTAGGTTGTTAACTCCACTAACATGTTTGATTATATTATCTCCCCCATTTTATGTGATGTTTACCTTTTTCTCATGTGAATTATTATCATGCCTCGATTATATATGTCATTCATCATATGCTTGTCCAAACCAAAAACTCTTTTCAAACTGATACCTTGACTTGATGTCAAACCCCTTTTCAATACCTTGTAAGTCGATTGTTTTCACGATCGCAATCAACCTCACATAGCCTCCTCTTGGTCTATACAACGATACTTGTTGCACATTTCACTTTGGTTTGTATGCGTATGTGTGATTGGCTCACTTTAATTATGGCTTGATTATTCCCACTTGAGTAATTGTATCCCTCTCCCATAAGATTAAAATCAACCATTTTCAAAAGAATAAACAAGCTTGATCCAACGTCAAGCATTTTCCAAAACAAATTCAATTAATCACAATTTATCTCCAAGCATTCACTTGATCCACATATCAAGTCTCTTCACACCTCTTGTAAGTCGAGTGCTTTTGCCTCGCCATCGACCTTACCTTGAACCACTAGGACCTCCTTTCCATTAGTTCAATTCTTTAACCATTCCGTACGCAAATTCAACCTCGATCCATATTGAGCATTTTACAAATCAAACCAATACATTTAACTATACTTAAACACTATTTCTTGAAAGGTGAAAAGTGAGGGGGATCGAGTCTTTGATCTTTCTCCTCAATTGTTTGGGTGCGAATTTTCTTACTCGTGTGTGGACAATTGACGCCTCTAAAACACTTGTAACTCGACAACATTCAAACTTCTTTCCAAGCAATCATTAAAACATTTAATCCCTATCTAAACACATTTCTACTAAAGGTGAAGTGAGGGTGGTCGAGTCTTCGATCCATCTCCTCAATTGTTTGGGTGCGAGTTCTCTTACTCGTGTGTGAACAATTGTCATCTCTAAAACATCCAATACGAATAAAACTCCTTTTCTCACCCCCGTGCGATCGAAACCCTAAAACACATACAGATTAAATCCTCTTTTCTTAATCAAACTCTTTAATACACTTAATCATATATTCAAATACAACTTCCTAAAAGGTGATGGGAGGGGGGCCAAGTCTTTGACCTTTCTCCTCAATTGTTTGGGTGCGAGTTCTCTTACTCGTGCGTGGACAATTGGCGCCTATAAAAAAATACAAACCAAACAACTGTAGTCCCACAAACTACGAATGCTCTGACTTTCCCATTGCACGAGGGAATACGTAGGCACAAGGGCCCTAACCCTTGCCGAGCACCCTAATAAAAAACCACCCCATTTTTCCCTTAGAAGCAAACCCTTTTACTTTAGAAGATAACAAACAAACCTAGCTAACTTTCTCACGAATCGAATCAAGATGTTCCTGTTGAGTACAACGGACGTAGAGGGTGCTAATACCTTCCGTCTTGCGTAACCGACTCCCGAACCCGAATTTGGTTGCGATGACCATTTTCTTATCCTTTAAAAGGTTTTATCGATATTTTCCTATTCCTTCCTTGGAATGAATAAAGTTCGGTGGTGACTCTGTTTCGAACAGTTTTTTCCGCGTCCATCGCGAGGATCGTATTTTTCGAGGTACGACTGATGGTGACTCTGCTAGGGATATAGTCATAGCCCTATGCTAGAGAGAGTCAAGCTTAACTTGACTCGATTCATGAGTGTTAGATCCACTTGTTTGTTTATCTTCTCTTGCTTGTTTGCTTGCTTGTCTGATTATCTATTATCTACTTGCTTGCTTATTTCTATTATATCCTATTATTATCTCTTATGACACTGTAGGGGTTCTCTGATCATTGGTGCTCTGTGAGATGGCTCTATACCCGAGCCCGAGTATAACCCTAGGATTAGGATGGTGGTTGTGTAGTGGAGGCTTGCGTGGTCTCTTCCGCGTGAGCCAAAGCAAAGACCCCGCTTGGAGTATATTCCCTTGGAAATGTTATCGTTTTGACGTTACTTCGTCACGATATTTTCGAGCCTGAATCGTTGATCCCAAGGACCATTAACCCATTTATCTATGGTGGTTGGTAGTGTTAACTCTTTGTGGGTTAATACGAACGCCACAATCAAATGAGATCCCTCGAACGTATTACTTCCTGACAGTAATATTTTCGACCTCGATCTAGGATTCTGAGAACCCTACTTAGAACCCTTGTGTCGATGGTTGTGTAGTGGGCGCCTCCGAGGAGTCTTTCTCGTGGGGAAGAAACGAAGACCTCACCTAGACGAGATCCTTCCAAGGATATTATCGTTTGATATTCCTTCGTCATGGCTATAATGTCTTTGAAAGATATCCATAACTCTAGGCACCTACCCGTTTAGAGCCTACCTATGGGGGTCCTGTAATCAGAGATATCCTATGTCTAATTCCTTCCTCAGAATCAGATGTTGTTTTGATCCTGGAACCCTGCATTGCATACTCATGACATTAGCATATCATTTTCCAACAAACTCATCCGATCCTCTGTCTATTTCCTGCCAGCTAATTTCCCAACGCTCATACTGAACCTGTGGTAACCGCAAAACATTTAAAGCAAGTTCAAGCGGAGATAAGAGGAGCATAGACAATTTGAAAGTTATGATGGCTATGTCAGAGGATAGCTTTCAACATGATGGGATGAAGGATTTTGACCCCTCATCAGGTTTTGTTGTGTTGACTAACCCATTGTATGATTGTCTACCTGGTGATCATCCCCCACGAGTGAACATCCCTGTTCAGTCTCAGATGATGTCGCTGACCGATTCCATGGAGAAAAGGTTTTGGACCCTCGAAGAGAAAGTTCAAGCTATGAAAGCGCGCGATACTTCTAGGCTCGATGCTGTTGATATGTGCCTAGTGCCAGACTTGGTAATTCCTCAAAAATTCAAAGTACCTAACTTCGAGAAGTACGTTGCTCTCAGTTGCCCGAAGCGTCATTTGGTGATGTTCTGTCGAAAGATGACTTCTCATGTCCGCGACGACAAGTTGATGATTTACTGTTTTTAAGACAGTTTAAGTGGTGCATCTTTGAATTGGTACATGGATTTAGAAAGAAGCTGTATCCAATCATGGAAAGACTTATCCAATGCTTTCCTAAAGCAATATGAGTATAATTTGGACATGGCTCTCAGTCGTACGCAGTTGCAAAGCCTATCTCAAAAGAGTGGTGAATCCATTAAGGATTATGCACAGCGGTGGAGAGAGTTGGCAGCTAGGGTACAACCACCACTCTTGGACAAAGAATTGATTGACATGTTCTTGGATAGTCTGCATGCCACCTATCTTGAAAGAATGGTTGACAGTTCATTCTCAAGCTTCTCTGACCTTATAATAGTAGGAGAACACATCGAGAGTTACCTCAAAGCTAAACAAGTCCAAGACGCCTCGAGTAATCAAGTTGGTGAGACTGGATCCTTCAGCAATCCCCAAGAGGAAGGGGATAATGAAATTGATGCAGTCATAGCAAATGTTGAGTATTCTCAAGGTGCACCAGCAAAACTTTATGGCCCTTCAGCTTCTCGGCAGTTATCATTGTCAGCGCCATATCATCCTTATGGGCAACCTGTCAATCCTAGTGCGTCATACCAGAAACCCATGATTTCTCCTCGTGCAAATCAGCGAGCCCGTGGTTGAGGATATCAGAATCATTATCAGAATTAGCATAGGCCTCGAAACAACTTGGAAAGAAGGACTGCTCCTCTCCACCTAGTTCCTATGTCGTACAGTCAACTTTTGCCGCATCTGGTCCGAAACTCACTGGTAGAGTCCAAAGCTATCAAGCCATTGACAAAACCATACCCGCCTGGATATAATCCCAATGCGCATTGTGAATATCATGCTGGATCCATGGGGCATTCAACTGAGGATTGCAAAGCTTTTCAAGCCAAGGTGCAACAGTTGATTGACAAAAAGCACATATCATTTCCAGAAGGAAACTTGGTTGTGCACGTCAGTTTCTCGCCCAAATGAGTTCCAAGACTTCAAGAGGCATCCCCTAAAGCTAATGGTTTAGACAGGAAGACCTCCTCAGATGTTGGCAACCATTGGACATCTATCATGTGCATTTGCAATTTCTTTATGTTAAGTGCTACTTGTTTTTTAACATTGTTGTTTTAAATGGTAATATTAACGATATGATCATGCATTTTCGGAATTAATCACGTCGCATTCGCTCATTTTTCCTCACTTATATCAAAAAACAAAAACAAAAAAATCATTCATATACCTATCTCCCGCTTTCTTTACCAAGCTGTTGTTTTAGCAAAGATTGGAGGGAGGATGACGAAAACGAAGTACCCATAATTGCTGATGGTATGCTTTCGGATAGAATCTTGCCAAGGATGTACATGCATTATTTCAAATCCCCAAACACTGGAGAGATAAGGAGTTAGTCCCTAGTTAACCACTTCGAGCCTAGAAGTAGGAGTTTCCTTCGGATTTAAAAACCCTTATGCTTAACCTGGGGCCTGGGTAGTTGTTCAGTTAATCCGACGACGCATTCGCATTACAAGATGAAATATCCCATCTAAGGATCAATTATATGCTGCTCTTCGCACACATCCTGACGCGTTGAAGGGATCATGCAAAAGTTATGCCGTTTTTCCTCAATGACCAATAACTTGGCAGTCACAATCCTTCGACAAAAAAAAAAAAAAAAAAGCCTGCTAAGTCGAACACCTCAAAAGGAGACTAAGGCAAAAATCAAGGCAATCCCGATGGACTCGAAAAGCGAAATAAATCCATGCAAAAGATAGAGATAAAAACAATACCAAAAGAGGCTTTTGAATCCTCAACAAAAACAAAATAAGGTCCAGTGGCCACCATGTCAAATTAAAGGGTCGCTGACATCATGACAAAAGCAAAATAATGTGACTGCCATTTCAAGGAAATCTTGAATCCTCATCTTCACTCTTACACTGTCGAACTCTCTTTGAAGATGAATGTGTGTCAATTTAACTGAACGTAAGACTGAAGATCATCACGAAGAAGGGGTGGGTACAAATCAAGTTTTGGGCCTTATACCCTTTATTTCAAATAACCGTGAACCAGACCACGTTATAACCCTTAAAAGACCTAATTGAGGCAGGGTTTATTCTGAAAGCATACTACAGCAAGGTTGCGTAAACTGACTCATACAAATTTGCTAATCACTTGTTTTGGTGTCATATCTTTCATACATCAGCTAAATCAACATTGTCACATCATTCCAATAACGATTGTTTTTTTTAAAACTTGCATGAGCATCGCATTAAAATTACCATTTGTGAATGAACACTTTTAACTGCAAGTCAGTACTTGGCATCAAGGAAATTCCAACAAGGAGCAATCAAAGAGAGCTAGATCATTCAACAAAGTTGATTTGAACAAACAACGCCTCATAACCCTATGGAACAGGGGCATTGACATCCAATGATTATGGAATCAGTCAGTTTAAAGTAAGTCCCCGAAGCATTAGTTAATTATGGGGCAAATCATTTAGGAATCAGGTTGAACACGGTGAATCATCTCAAGACTCTACCAACCAGGGGCAGGCCACCCAGAGGTTCTTTTGATTAAAGGAAAACTCCTCCAATGTTCAATCAACACAAGTTAAGTCGCTCCAACGCTCATTCTGGGGCAAGCTACCTCAAGGGTACTTCGAAGCCAAATACTCCAAGAGTCAGTCAATCAAGGAAGAATCCTTTCATGGCTTGGAATTCTGGGACAAACCATCTCGAGTTCATCTCATGGTACAAGTGTTAAGGCAAACCATCTCGAGTTCATCTCATGGTACATCTGCTTCCAACTTCCTTTCAAGGACAAAGCCTTTCATGACTTGGAATTCTGGGGCAAGCCATCTCGAGATCATCTCATGGTATAGTTGTTTCCAATTTCCTGTCAAGGAGAAATTCTTCATAAACCCAGACTGGGGAAGGATGAGCCACACAGGGGCAAATCTCTCCGTTGCTTTCAATCTGCTCAAGCGAACACCATCAAGTGACCTTTGAGTTCAAGATGAGTGTCGGGGAAGCATGCTATCACCCCACAAATGACCTTTTGCCTTCCTTCTGACAAGAAACCTTGCTGCATAGGAACCTATTCATCCATTATCCTCTACTGGGGCATCTTTGGAAACCTTCATATCATTGCATAAATCACTCATATGCATTAGTCATGTCGCTTCGCTCATTGCATAGACATGTGTATCATACCTCAAGCCTAACCTTCCAACAAGATTTGACGTCTCAAAGCCTGGTATCGCAGGACTTGACCCCAAATTCCAACTTAGCTTGGCAATCCAAAAGTCCAACTTAGCTTGGCAACCCAAAGTCCAACTTAGCTTGGCAACCCAAAGTCCAACTTAGCTTGGCAACCCAAAAGTCCAACTTAGCTTGGCAACCCAAAAGTCCAACTTAGCTTGGCAATCCAAGGTCCAGTTCTCGTCTGGCAAAACATTTTAAGGTCCAGTTCTCGTCTGGCAATCCATTTTAAGGTTCAGTTCTCGTCTGGCAAACATTTTAAGGTCCAGTTCTTGTCTGGCAATCCATTTTAAGGTCCAGTTCTCGTCTGGCAAACATTTTAAGGTCCAGTTCTTGTCTGGAAATCCATTCTAAGGTCCAGTTCTCGTCTGGCAAACATTTTAAGGTCCAGTTCTTGTCTGGCAATCCATTTCAAGGTCTAGTTCCCGTCTGGCAATCCATTTTAAGGTCCAGTTCCCGTCTTGCAAATTTTTAAAAGGTCCAGTTCCCGTCAGGCAAATCATTTTAAGGTCCAGTTCTCATCTGGCAAACCAATTTAAGATCCAGTTCTCGTCTGGCAAACCAATTCAAGTCCCATTCTCGTCTGGCAAATCTTTTAAGGCCCAGTTCTCGTCTGGCGAATACCCTTTTCTCACCAATTCTCATCTGGTAGACTATCCAAAAGTCAGTTCTCGTCTAACAAACAAAAGTTTAAACACCAGTTCTCATCTGGTAATCTATCCTCCAATCCAGTTTTAGTCTGGAAGTTTGACCCAAAGTCCAGTCTTCATTGGCAACCAGTAAAAGTCCACCGTCGTTGGCATCCTCATAACACCAAAATTACCAAAGTCCAATTTCATTTGGCAATTACCAATCCCTGGTGATACCCTCAACAAGGAAACCTACCCCCAGCGTGCCCGATCATTTACATCGTCATGTGCATAACATGCTAGCATAACATTACATGATCATATCAAGCACTATCATATCTTGTGCATTCATACGTGCATTAGATTCCCTAGCAGTTGCATCTTAGTTTGCATGTTGGTGCATCATGCAATGCATGGCATACCCATCCCCATCAACATAGCATAACAGGATCCAGGATCAGTTTGCAAGCATCTTGGCCAGTCCCCTCAAAGCCGGCAGAATTCTTCTGAAAAGATACCCCGCATGTGTACAAGGAATTCCTATTCCCCAGCAAGTTATTCTTCAACCATGCAGTTGATAATGACAATCGTTAACAGCTGTTGTCAGTGCTCCCCAAGCAGAGGTTACCCTAGAAAGTTTGTTGTGAGTTCTCCCCTGCAGAGCCAGCACATTTCCTCCAACAGGAATCTTGCTCAACTATCCCCCAACAAATTTATCGTAGAGATACTGCTTTGGTATCATCGAGGAACCTTAATGGATAAGGGACTGCTTCGACGACCCAGAGAATCGTCTGCCTTCAGAGATACTGCTTTTGTATCATCGAGGAAGCTTAATGGATAAGGGACTGCTTCGACGACCCAAAGAATCACCTGCCTTCAGAGATACTGCTTTGGTATCATCGACGAACCTTAATGGATAAGGGACTGCTTCGACGACCCAGAGAATCGTCTGCCTTCAGAGATACTGCTTTGGTATCATCGAGGAACCTTAATGGATAAGGGACTGCTTCGACCATCCAGAGAATCCTCTGCATTCAAAAATATTACTTTGGTATCATCGGAGAACCTTAGTGAATAAGGGACTGCTTCGACCACCCAGAGAATCTCAAGTTATTCTGTTCATTTGGTACCCTGCTACCCCATTCTATCAGCTCTTACTCTATAGCACTTTATCTCTTGTCAGATAAATTTTTGGGGTCTTCTTGTATCTAATTGACTTGTACCTTTAAAATGAATGCCATGCAGCAGTTCATTCTCTAGGTTCAAGCCAATTAGATAGGGGCATCTGTCATACCCCAAATTTGTCCTACCTGTATATAATTTTCATCTGTACATCTGACCACTAACCATTATTAAAAAAAATCCAAAAAATATGTTGTTCCTACTTAAGGTTTTACTTGGATGAGTCAGGCTTCAGGCAAGTTTGTCAGGTCTGGTATATATGTAGTGTGAACTGAGGTACAATGGTCGTTGATTTAATCTATCAGTCAGAGAAAGGTTTGTTGCAAGATCAAGGACAGGGTGTGATTCATTCCAGTGGTTGTGTCTGAACATTCAATGCAGGTTGTCTGTGTGTGGACCAAGTTATCAGGTTGTGTGAGTGTTTCATTGTCAACGATTACCAAGGACCAAATTTGATTTCCAATCAGGGTTTGGTGCAGCGTATCAAGATTCATGGTTCAATTCATAATCTTCTGATTTTAAAAGTATATTCTTGTTCAGTTGGTTTAAAAGGAAGATTTCGACTTATTGGTACTCAAGTGGCCAGGATCAAGTGGATTCGTTTGTTATGATTAATCAGTTTGATTCAAGGCAGATTTCCTTTGATTTAATTCATGAGGAGTGGCATTCAAGTTTAATTGTCAAGGCTGTAAGTGTTGTGGAGGCATATTGCAAAATCTCAATCCTTATTCCCCTTTCCATTTTGACTATCCATTGTCCATAAACCATTTCTATAGGCCAATATCCATTTTAACTGCTTTTTGGATCCATTTAATTTCATGTCATTATTCAATAACCTTTATCCACTACATTTATCCAATTTTCCAATTTCCGTCTCCATTTCCTTTAATATCCATTTTTATTCCATCTTTTAATATCCGCTTTTATTTTCCTATCATTTATTTTTAATTCCATTTATCCATATCCATAAAAATCCACTTCATTTTTAATAAGCCCATTCTCCATTCAATTACAATAAATTGCAACAAATCTATGAATTGCAACAAGAGCCCATTTGCAAAAAAAATATAGAAACTATTATCACAAACATCAAAAATCCATACTAAGCCCATTCTCAGAAAAATTACAAAAAATCAAATCCCGGGAAACAAGTTACTCCAAGTCACACTACACTCCAAAACGGTTGCAAAACACTAGAGCTGAGATCTCTTTTTAGACATAACTCTTCGCTCCTCATGTAACGGCTACTCCACAACACTACAACCTACATACCTTTCCACAACATGCCAAGCTACCAAAAAACATGTACTACATCGTACAGCCAGCAACACACAACAAACAATGATACAAAAGCACGCCAATTTCCGGCAACTCTCAAACAAAGCAAAAAATACACCAAAACAGAATTTCTGCAACGACAGCTGCATAACCTCACGATAAACCCGTCACGCAGCAACCTGCTATATGAAGACAAAATACACAGTCTGCAACAAACAAAACAGACCTGCAAAAGACCTGCAATATGTGAAAGCAACCACTCAATACCACAATAACAAGACAAGTTAATCATGCCAAAAGAACGGGGAAGAGAATTTGTTTTAAAAAAGGGAGGAAAAATTCTGAACATTGAAAAACTCTTTAGAAGAGAAAACAAAAACCTGAGACAAATTCTTCTTTAAATTGCTCCACCACCTTCTTCCTCAGGGTAAACAAAACGTCACCATGACGGATCCGTAAACTTCAACAACCAATATCCTTTCCATCGTGAAACCATAACGCACCATCATCATCAACCAACTTCTTTCAATCATCTTCGACCACCAACCTTTAATCTTTTTCCAACATCTTCGACCACCTTTGTTTCACTCACTGAACCTTCAATCAACCAACCACGTTTTCATTACCGCACAACCATTGTCTATATTATTCTTCAACAACAACCTTGTTCTTACCGTCGATGCCATTCCGCGCCAAACTAAGCTCCGTTTCCGAACGAATATGAATCGAAGCACTAAATAAGACCTGAAAATCTGACCTGTGATTGCAGAATCAGGCGTGATTCCATACCTAGAAGAAACCCTTTATTCTTCTTCTCATCCGTCGCAAGAAAACCACCGCGTCGCAAAACAAAGAAAGGAAGAAGAAGTTTTTTAGATTTGGTGGTGGCTTCGCCGGAGAAGAAGGTGGCGGCCGCCGCGCACCGCCGCTTCTCCGGCCCCTTTTTAGGTTTCCGGTGAGAGATAGAGAGCTTGCAGAAGAGAGAGGTGGAAGCGTACAAAATGAGAAGGGTAGAAATGAATTGAGTCGTTTCATTTGTTTTTGTTTCTCTTTTCTTCACTGCCATGTGTTTAGTAGTTGGAGGTGGCAGCTGCACACCGGTGACAAGTGTCACCGGTTCTCTTATTTTTCCATGATCGTATGCATCCGGGGTTCCTCAACCTCATCTTGAATGCTCATCCCAGACCCTTAGATTTAGGGTCTTCGTTGACCCTATGATGATCGGACGCTCCAGATTTCGTGATCTGTTCAGAGTTGACCGAAGGAGCACCATAGACTTCTTCCCTGCGTTGGGCTTCTGTGTAATGGGCCTGGGTGGAATTGCTAAACGCACCCCCAATTTACTGACTTGTTTCTGGCCCATTTCTTTTCTTTTCTTTTTGTTTTTTTTAGTTTATTTTAATATTATCTGTTATTATAAAAAACTTTAAACTAATTTCTTAAAAAACGAATATACATAAATCTGTCTATTAATTAATTATATTAAAATCATTTGTTTAATATTAACTAATTAATTTAATAATTAGTTTTATTAAACATTTGATTTTAGTTTAATCAATTATATTAATTCATTTCCATAAATCCTAAAAATCCAAAAAAATACTTTTAATTAATTTCTAAAATCCTTTTCATTAATCAAATTTAAATTAATTTTATTAAACCATTTTATTTAATACTAATTAACTTTAATAGTTAATTTTATTAAATATTTTAGTTTAATTTAATTAAATTCTAGAACTTTCTTTTCCTCTAAAAATCTAAAACAAATTAATTAACTTAGACATTTCTTTTCTTTAGACTAACCTTAGAATTAGGTTGCTAACTCCACTAACATGTTTGATTATATTATCTCCCCCATTTTATATGATGTTTACCTTTTTCTCATGTGAATTATTATCATGCCTCGATTATATATGTCATTCATCATATGCTTGTCCAAACCAAAAACTCTTTTCAAACTAATACCTTGACTTGATGTCAAACCCCTTTTCAATACCTTGTAAGTCGATTGTTTTCAGGATCGCAATCAACCTCATATAGCCTCCTCTTGGGCTATACAACGATACTTGTTGCACATTTCACTTTGGTTTGTATGCGTATGTGTGATTGGCTCACTTTAATTATGGCTTGATTATTCCCACTTGAGTAATTGTATCCCTCTCCCATAAGATTAAAATCAACCATTTTCAAAAGAATAAACAAGCTTGATCCAACGTCAAGCATTTTCCAAAACAAATTCAATTAATCACAATTCATCTCCAAGAATTCACTTGATCCACATATCAAGTCTCTTCACCCCTCTTGTAAGTCGAGTGCTTTTTCCTCACCATCGACCTTACCTTGAACCACTAGGACCTCCTTTCCATTAGTTCAATCCTTTAACCATTCCGTACGCAAATTCAAACCTCGATCCATATCGAGCATTTTACAAATCAAACCAATACATTTAACTATACTTAAACACTATTTCTTGAAAGGTGAAAAGTGAGGGGGATCGAGTCTTTGATCTTTCTCCTCAATTGTTTGGGTGCGAGTTTTCTTACTCGTGTGTGGAAAATTGACGCCTCTAAAACATTTGTAACCCGACAACATTCAAACTTCTTTCCAAGCAACCATTAAAACATTTAATCCCTATCTAAACACATTTCTACTAAAGGTGAAGTGAGGGTGGTCGAGTCTTCGATCCTTCTCCTCAATTGTTTGGGTGCGAGTTCTCTTACTCGTGTGTGAACAATTGTCATCTCTAAAACATCCAATACGAATAAAACTCCTTTTCTCGCCCCCGTGTGATCGAAACCCTAAAACACATACAAATTAAATCCTCTTTTCTTAATCAAACTCTTTAATACACTTAATCATATATTCAAATACAACTTCCTAAAAGGTGATGGGAAGGGGGCCAAGTCTTTGACCTTTCTCCTCAATTGTTTGGGTGCGAGTTCTCTTACTCGTGTGTGGACAATTGGTGCCTATAAAAAAATAGAAACCAAACAACCGTAGTCCCACGAACTACGAATGCTCTGACTTTCCCATTGCACAAGGGAATACGTAGGCACAAGGGCCCTAACCCTTGCCGAGCACCCTAATAAAAAACCACCCCATTTTTCCCTTAGAAGCAAACCCTTTTACTTTAGAAGATAACAAACAAACCTAGCTAACTTTCTCACGAATCGAATCAAGAGGTTCCCGTTGAGTACAATAGACGTAGAGGGTGCTAATACCTTCCGTCTTGCGTAACCGACTCCCGTACCCGAATTTGGTTGCGATGACCATTTTCTTATCCTTTAAAAGGTTTTATCGATATTTTCCTATTCCTTCCTTGGAATGAATAAAGTTCGGTGGCGACTCTGTTTCGAACAGTTTTTTCCGCGTCCATCGCGAGGATCGTATTTTTCGAGGTACAACTACATCCCTCTTATAAAGGAAATTATGGCATTGATGGATTCCATATCCCAGTTAAAGTAATTTCCCTTAAAATCCACATTTGTGATGAATAGATGAGATATCTCTCTTTAGAGATGACAAATTCTCTCTCAGTCAACCTTTTAGCTTCAATCTTGGGCTTTGAACAAGACACAAACATCCTTTTAGCTTCAATCTTGGCCTTTGAACAAGACATCAAATATCTTTCCTCCCATAGAAATAGGAGGAACTACGATTGCTTTGATTTCCCAAATCTCTTTACGGGAATACGTAGGCATAAGATTGCAAAATCTTAGCGAGCACACAAATTAAAAACTTTAGTTCCAGTACCTTCCCAAAAACAACGGAAAACCCGAAAACCACAAAAACATTCTCTCAACACTCCCAAAGGAGAATCTTTCCCAAGCCACCTCAGATAAACAAGAGAAAGCATTTTATGTTAACAGAAAAACATGCAATAAAACGTTCCTATGGATTATCATAGATACATTGGGTGTTAATAGCTTCCCTTTGTATAACCATACCCCGATCCCCGAACTCTTAGCATTTGTTAAAGAAAACATTTGCGTGCAAGGTTAGTTTTAGATATCTTCATGTCATACCCCAAATTTTGACCACTAAGATTCCCATCATTGTGCAAATCATCATCACAATATGGATGAACTTTCATACTCATTAGTCTCCCCAAAGATGGGTGAGCATTCTCTACACTCAAAGAATTAGGGTTCCATGCCCTCTTAGAGCATTTAGACAAAGGATCAATCAAGGAATGACATGATCTTCAACTTGTCTAACCTCTCAAATATCCAAAAAGGATCAAGAGGACTCCCACATCAAGAATTAAGCACAAGAGTGCAACATTTCAAGTGGATCAAGCCTCAAGTTCATCTAATACAAAGTCAACTGACGCAGAAAGTCAAAGTTTGACTTTTGGTCAACTTTGAGCTTCACAAGCCATTACTCAAGAAAATATGATGGATGATTTAATTTGATCAGATTTAAATCAAGAAATCATGGAAAATTGCAAAATTGATCAAATTGAAGGAAACTTAGAAATTTTTTCTAAGTTAAAATCATGTTCAAGTGCACAACTTTTCAAGGTTGTAACTATTGATCTAAGCATCCATTGATTTTGCGTAAGAGCTACTTTTAAAGATGGTATTTGATACTTCAACATTGTAGAAGGAATCATCTCAAAATATCATAAGGATTAAAAGATATAAGTGATCAAAGTTTGGAATTCTTAATGTCAAATGTTCCGACATTTCATAGGACATCATTAATATTTTTCCAGCAAGAATATCCCAACTTCAAGGATGTTTTTCTCCATGATCCAAGTTGATTCAAGCCAAACCTTGAACATCAAAGTTGAAGTACGTAATCTCACCTTTCCAGAAAGTCCTAGAAAGCTCATTTATCATTCTCGAGCAGAAAGTTATGGTCCGTGCAAAAGGCATTGATAAAACAGAATTTTCATGACAGCTTTTAGGACAGATTTGATCACACAAGTTCAAGGTCATTTTTGACAACTTTACAAGTCTTATCTTCACAAACCTTGAACATAAAAGTTGAAGCTCGTCATCTCAGCTTTCCAGAAAGTTGTAGAACGTCCATTTATCATACTCGAGCAGGAAGTTATGGACTTTACAGTAAGGCTTGCTGCAGCTGTTTTTTAGGACAGATTTTGTGCACTTTTTCTTGTGCCACACAATTTTCAAGCATTGTCACCATGCAGGACAAGCATCAATGGTGCAATTCACTTCAACTCAAAATATCATAGTGGATTAAAAGATATAAGTGATTAGAGTTTGGAATTGTTAATGTTCAAAGTTGTCAAATGTTTCAACATTTCATAGGACATCATTAATATTTTTCCAGCAAGAATGTCCCAACTTCAAGGATGTTTTTCTCCATGATACAAGTTGAACCAAGTCTAGGGTCAAACATCAAAGTTGAAGTATGTCATCTCAGCTTTCCATAAAGTCCTGGAACAACCATTTATCATTCTTGAGCAAGAAGTTATGGATTTTACAACAAGGCTTGCTATAGCTGATTTTTAAGACAGGTTTCAGGACAGATTTGCACATTTCTTGTGCCACACGAATTTTTAAGCCTTGTCATCATTTTGGACACATCTGAGGATCAAATCCAAGGGGAATGATCTGATCTCCAAGCCTCCAAAGTCCTTGGAACCAAAAATAGCATGCAAAACCTAGAAAACCCTAAAAGAGGGACAAGACTCCAATTTTGGTTTGGAGCATTTAATGGATGCTTAGAGGTGGCATGGACTGAGCTTCCTCTAACTAAATTCATTCAAGATTCATCCAACAACTAGGGAACCAGCAGCCTGTGCCCTAACCTCTAGTCAATGGCTAGAGGAGACTTGGATTCTCATTGATTAACATTTGCCAAACCTCTGCTGCAGTTGGCATTCACTATTGCTTGCAAAATAAACTTGTTGTACTATAAATAGAGCTCATTTGTGCTCAGTTTGAGTACACCAAAGCCATCAAACAGATGCTTTTCTCAAAATCACTTCTTTCACTCCAAAATGCCTTCTTTAGCAAGGCAATTCTGAGTTTTTGAGTTAGAGAACATTTCCACCACAACTCATGATCCAAACACATCCAATATGTCATATCTAAGCTGTCCAAACTCTCACAAGTGACCTATAACACCAAAATCACAAAGTCCCCTCTCAAAACCTCAAAATTGGACTTTTTTTTGCATTTTTCAAGCCATGTCTTGATTCAGTCACTTTCTAAACCAGATAAAGCCTCAAACACATTCCAAATATCATCCTTGAACTGTCCCAAATGGTCCCCCCTTCTGGAACACCATTTGAGAGAGTTGGCATTTTGGCAACTTTTGCCCATTTTGCAAGAAAGAGTTCAAACTTGCTCTAGAGGTTTCCAGCTGATTCCAACCATCCTAAAAGCTTCTAAGAGGTCATTTGAGGGTGTCCAAAGAATAAAATCATTTCTGGAACAAAGCACTTGGTAGGTTGCACAAAATCTCCAAAAAAAGAGGTAAGCTTCACAACTTGATTTCTTCGAATCATGATTTCCTTTGATGTCCACATACATGCATCATATTGAACAATTCTTGAAGCAAAAATGTAGTCCTTCATGTGTTTGTTGTGATCCTCCTACTGTTTGTACTTTAACATGTTTATATGTGGAGTTTATGTTGTTTTAAAATCCATGTGCAGTTCTGGTTTTTTACTTCGTGCATTCTGTACATTAAGTTTCAGTATGTATGAGTAGTACCATTAGATTCTTTGCGAAAAATCGGTCAAGATAGGTTCTTACGGATTTTAATTTCGTTAAAAATTGAGAGAGTTATGCGCGTTGGAAGTTTGACGAGAAAAGATGTCGAAAACTACATGTGCAGTTCTGGTTTTTTGCATTGTGCATTCTGTACATTAAGTTTCAGTATGTATGAGTGATACCATTGGATTCCTTGCGAAAAATCGGTCAAGATAGGTTCATACGAATTTTAATTTCGTTAAAAATTGAGAGAGTTATGGGTGCTGGAAGTTTGATAAAAAAGATGTTGAAAACTAAAAGAGATGTCGAATGTGATGTTGTGACATCTTTCCTCTTTTTCTTATTTTATCTTCAAAACTCAACCAATTCTTTTACATAGCAAAAATCATCATTTTCCAATTTTGTTTTACACACTTCTTATTCATACTCCATAATATTTTAATCTACAAAAAATCACAAAAAATATTATTTTTTGATATATTTTCAATATATTCAAAAATATTGTTTTAAATTGTTTTAAATGCTTTTAAAATGATTTTTTTTTCTTGATTTTTAAAACCAAAATGATTTTAAATATTCATGTGGATAAAATACTTTTTCATAAACCTTAATCATTGTTTATAACATGATTAATGATTTTATTTGATACTTTTATCATTTTTTACTTGATTTTTCTTTGAAAAATGCCTTTAAAAATGAAATTAGGGTTTCTTTGATTTTCAACCCTCATCAAACTTTTTCAAACATTTTGGGCCTCTAATAGAGTGTAAGACCCGACCCTTTTTTTGAAACCAAAATAATTTTGGGCCTCAGTCATTGTATAAGACCCACGGTGTTTTCAAAGATCTTGGCACAATCGCCTTTTCAAAAATAATCAATTGGGCCTCTCCTTGAGCTGTAAGCCCCATCACTTGTACAAAAACCTTATGGGCCTCTAATAGAGTGTAATACCCAATCTCCTTTTAACCAAAACAATTTTGGACCTCAAATATTGTATAAGTCCCTCTGTGTTAAAAGAAAAAAACCTCGGCAAGATCGCCAGTTCAAAATAAAACCCTGGGCCTCTCCTTGAGCTGTAAGCCCCACCACTTGTATAAAAATAAACCTTTGGGCCTCTTGAGAGAGTGTAAGACCTATTCCTTTGTACAGAAAACCTTTTTGGGCCTCAGTCACTTGTATAAGTTCCTGTACAATTTCAAAACCACAGTGCAATCACTGATAAAACCTTAGGCCTCTCCTTGAGCTGTAAGCCCCAACAACCTTTTCAAAGCACTTTCTCCTTTGATTTTGAATATAATATTGTTATCAAAGCTTTCTTTGTTGAACAACTAACCAAACAGCATGGAAGCTCTACAACCGAGTAAGTGTTTACCCGCTTTCTTTATTCGCTTTCATATATATATATATATATATATATATATATATATAAGTGTATTGTGGGGCTGCTCGCTGTAAGTATTCTTTCACAAACTTTTATATACTGGTCAAATATCAACTGTGTAATACTAGTATAGTTATTTAGAGTTTTCCCCGGCAACTACGTCTAGCACTACGTAAAGCCCTGTTGGTCACTCTTAAATACAAACAAAACTAGATCCCCATAGGATTACCAGACACAGTCTTCCCTCCTCTTGGGGTTAAACAATATAGAGACGTGAAAGGCAGCATTCTCGGTGAACCCTTTCTCAGACTGTCACTCTTAGAAATCGTCAAAGAGACTCTACTCCCCAGAGATGATCTTTTCTCCGTGAATGGCATCTCTTGAGTTTCTTCCAAATTCTCAGACTTTCCTGGCTTGATCTATTCTCGGTGAATGGCATGTCTTGAACTTCTCGGGGTTTGAGGATCCACAGGCTTCTTAAAAGTATCCCCGCCTCCTCTTGGCCATTGTACAAGGACCCTTTTGGCTTCTTAAAAGCTCTCATGCCTTCTCTTGGGCATAGTACAAGGACCCAGAGACCTCTACAGGTATAGGAACCGAACCTAGTCATCAATTTGCTAGAGCTGTCTTTCTGAGTCAAGTGTCAGACCTGTTAATGGGTTGACCTTCATCCTTTAACATATCAGCCTTCTCTTGGGCATCATACAAAGATCATTCACTACCTGAGAATCAATTTCTCAAACCACCAGTAGACTTGGACAGTCTCAATACCCTTTGGATTTCCCATTTCCTTAAAGAACAGGAAATAACCCCGATCCTCTGATCAGTACCAAAGCACAACAATACCTTTAAATCAGTCTCTTTATAAGAACTGATTTTCTCTTTTATCCAATATATTGGACTTGTCACTAAACTGAAACAGTCACCAGCATAAGTAGCCCCCATCTCGGGCTTTGTACGAGATACTAAAAGACTCTCTTGTTGAGTCAATTTTCTTTTAGCCTCCTCTTGGGCTTTGTACAATGATTCTCCCCAGTGGAGCTAACCTTTTCACACTCTCTTGTTGAGTATAAAAGACTCTCTTATTGAGTCAAACTTTTAGCCTCCATCTCGGGCTTCGTACGAGATACAAAAACACTCTCTTGTTGAGTATAAAAGACTCTCTTGTTGAGTTAATCACCTTTCAGCCTCCATCTCAGGCTTCGTACGAGATACAAAAACACTCTGTTGTTGAGTATAAAAGACTCTCTTGTTGAGTCAAACCTTTAGCCTCCATCTCGGGCTTCGTACGAGATACGAAAACACTCTCTTGTTGAGTATAAAAGACTCTCTTGTTGAGTCAAACCTTTTAGCCTCCGTCTTGGGCTTAGTACAAGACACATAAAAGGACTCTCTTGTTGAGTCGACCTCCTTTTAGCCTCCATCCCGGGCTTCGTACGGGATACAAATCACTCTCTTGTTGAGTATAAAAGACTCTCATGTTGAGTCAAAACCTTTTAGCCTCTCTCTCGGGCTTCGTACGAGACACATAAAAACACCCTCTTGTTGGATCAATAGCCTCCTCTTAGGCTTTGTATAAGGAAACCCCGGTAGAGTCAATCAACCTTTTAGCCTCAAAATCTTTGCCTTGCTCACAGGATACAAACATCAACAACTCCTTTTCCCCCATCTAATTGCTGTAAGCGGCAAGCCTCTGGATTATTTACATCCACACCATTGTCCCTCTTTTAGCATGAAAAATTCCTAAGGAAAGATAGCATTGCTCTAAACTGAGTTAAAGTCTTCTCCTTCAGGTTGAAAATCCCCTATAAAGGAAATTATGGCATTGCTGGATTCATATATCCCAGTTAAAGTAATTCTCCTTTATAACCAGTCACGCAACAGTTGTGATAAACATACCAAATACCCCTCTTTAGAGATGACAAATTCTCTCTAAAGTCAAAACCCTTTAGCTTCACATCTTGGGCTTCGAACAAGATACAAATAGACCCTTCAGCTTCATATCTTGGGCTTTGAACAAGATACAAACCACATTTTAGCTTCACGTCTTGGGCTTTGAACAAGACACCAAAACAACCTTTTTTTCCTCCCACAGAATAGGAGGAACTACGATCGCTCTGATTTCCCTGTTTCGTTAAACGGGAATACGTAGGCCTAAGATTGGAAAAATCTTAGCGAGCACACTAATTAAAAACATCAAATCCAGTACCTATCCAAAATCCCCATGAATAGTCCCGTCATTTCATTCTTTACAAAATAAGCAGAGAGAGGCCCACAATCTAAACCGTATCTGTAAACCAACAGTTATCTTTTTAAACTCAGTATGCAAGCAGGGTTAATTGGAGACATCTATTTCCCTTCCTTAGCCAGCTTAATAGGATAAAAAATGAATCGACCTGTAGTACCCCAGAGCGACAGTGCTTAAGAACCACGTCCAAAATCGCTCGCTACAGAAAAAATGGCGCCCACCGTGGGGCCCCGCATGGCATCTTGTCCCTCTTATCTCTCTGGTTGAAACCTTAAGTCTGAAAACTGCCAAGAGAAATGGAGACTTCACTGGGGACAATCCTGTAGAGATCTTGTTCTCTTCCCATCTCTTAGGTAGAAACCTTGAGTTCACATTCATGTCACAGAAATGGTGACTCTGCTGGGGAGTCATTGTTTGTATAGGATCATAAGACTAGAGGTTTAGGATGATTAAGACAAATATATATACTGCTTTTCCTAAATGATATACGTGTTTATTTTTCTGCTAATGGGAATGCGTGTGATGCCGCATGTGGAAAGATTGAGTATACACCTAAGATAGGTGATGGCTAAACGAGTAATCTTACAGGGAATGACTCCCAAATAAGAGACCTCGACCATCGGATCAGTGGAGGCACCCTTTGCGGATTCAATGCCTATATGACTTCGGTTGTTGAAAGCAGTGTTGTTCGACTGTGGTCGTCGGTGAAACTGATTTAGTAGACTAAAACCATTTTGTAGTGCGGAAGCTATCAGAAATAGTTATCACACGATACTACCCTCATTTGAGGCTGATGATCTATTCTCGGTGAATAGCATTTACTCTAAGATAATGCAGCTCGCTGGCGATCTGCTTGCTGTTGTTATCCTGGGAGGAGCTGATGATTTTGAGGAAAGGTATAAAAAATCACCAGTATAAACCTTTGGGGATGGGTAGAGCCTTGACTTCATGACACCGACCCTTTGACCCCATGTTTTTCTATGTTTTTGTGTGTTACATTCATACATTCATCTAAAAAACATTAAAACAAAAAAAATCTTCTCTTCTAATCTCTCTTTTTCAAATTAAACTAAGACAATGATTGCAAATGTCAGAGAGAAAGGAGATTGCGCTAATGGATTTCGGTAGAAGGAAAACTCATAAGTACACCTTCAAGGTACCAAAGTTGGAGGATTTGAGAGGTTTGGCGAGAATGATCACCAACCACGAGGCTTTCAGAGCTAAGTATGGAGGACTGCTGTCTCTATTAAAGGTCCATGTAATCGAAGGAATCCTGTCCACGCTAATCCAGTTCTACAATCCGGTTTATCACTGTTTCACATTCCCGGATTATCAGCTAGCACCAACGCTGGAGGAGTATTCTCACTTTACTGATCTACACATTACTGATCAAGCTCCCTTTTCTGGACTAGAAGAAATTCCAAAGGATCAAACCATTGCAAGAGCAATTTATTTGGACGAGTTAGAAGTCAGGACTCACATGACCACTAAGGGTGGCATCCAAGGTTTGCCAGCCCAGTTCTTAACAAAGAAGGCTTTATACTTTGCTAGTATAGGGAACGTGGCCGCTTTCGAGTGCATCTTTGTTTTGCTCACCTACGGGTTATTTTTGTTTCCCAACATTGATAACTTCGTAGACATCAATGCCATTAAGATTTGTCTGATTGGAAACCCTGTACCGACCTTACTCGCAGATGCATATCATTCGGTACACTTAAGGAATTTATACAGCGGAGGAATGATCACGTGCTGTGTACCCTTGCTTTACAAATGGTTCACTTCTCATTTGCCCAAGTCTGCTGCATTTTGGGATCAAAAGAATAATTTACATTGGTCACAGAGAGTCATGTCTCCTACCAACTCTGACATCGATTGGTACAATCGAATCTATGACGGGATCAGAATCATTGACCGTTGTGGAAATTTCCCAAATGAACCCCTTATAGGAACTAAGGGAGGAATCAACTATAATCCAATTCTCGTTCGTCGTCAATTTGGATACCCGGTGAGGCATGTCCCGTGTAATGTTCATCTGGAAGGTCTTTTCTTCAAGGAAGGAGAAAATGACAGGGCACTAAAGACAGAAATAGTGCACGCTTGGAAACATGTTCACAGGAAAGGATGAGAGTCTCTAGGAAAACCAGACTGTGTCTCGGTGGAGCCCTATCTCCACTGGGTACAAACTAGAGCTCTCAAGTTGAGGATGCCTTACCCTCGTCAGGAAGTTCTTCCATTAAGGGACTCTGCCCTTTATTTTATGTCTGAGATGGAAAAGCTTCAGGTTACTCTCAGCAAAGTTCAGCAGGAAAAGAGGTCTTAGAAGAACAAGTACCGTATTCTCAATGTGGAGTGTAAGAAAATACAGCAGCTATTAAAAGAAAAGGATGCTCTGATTGAGATTTTAGAGCAACATGCTGTAGAGAATCAGGATGACCAAAGGAATTTACTCACTCTTTTCACTTGGCAAAGGAATGACAACCCGACAACAGCTGAAGAGCCCCGGTCAAAGAAGAGGAAAGTACCAGAACCAGCACTTGAACTCTCCTCAGAGAGGACTCAGGATCCATTAGTTTAGGTTTCCTTTTTCAGCACTTTGTAATATATGTATTTCCATTTCCGCAATCTTTTAAATTCAATAAAACAGGGTTTCCCCACTGTTTGATATTTGCAATCTAATTGTCAAATTTTACTTTGAATAAACAAAAATAATTAATAAGCATTACATTCATCATTCTCATAAACGCATTCTTCTTACCTACGAATCTCACATTTGTGTCTCGGTTCTAGAGTCCAACTGTCTCATTCGTATAATACTAGGGTCAATCGTCAGAAAAAGATGGATGATCTCGAGGAAGAGAACAGAAAGTTGAGAGAAGAGATCGACACTCTGAAAGAGTATCTGAGAAAGCTTCATAACGACATGCAAGCTCTAGCAGAAGCTCAAATGCAACAACAAAGGACTGTGATCTCAGAGATCACATCAATGCCCATAGTGGAAAAGTCTGATCCTAGGTACAAAATGCTGAAAGATCATCCCTGGGGCATGCCACTCAACTATATCCTGGAAGGATATATTCCGCCGATCATAGGAGATCCAGAAAATGCAGTAGGAACCGCTGGGCCTGAAGGTTACAAACTTCGAGAAAGCGAAGATGCCAAGGGCATGACAGCAACTCCTAAAGGTTACAAACTTCGGGAGACACCGAGAATCTCGGCCATAGTGACTATACCACCACCCGTGGTATACACTGTCCCGGAAGGACAGATTCCCCAGATATCCTCTGGTGGAAATGACAGCATGTTCGACAGAATGAATGAATTCCAGGAACAGTTCCTGGAAATGCAGAAAGAACTGCAAGCCCTTCGCGGTCAGGATCTATTTGGAAAGGACGCCGCGGACCTCTGCTTAGTCCCCAATGGGAAAGTTCCACACAAGTTCCAAGTACCCAACTTTGAAAAGTACAAGGGTAACTCTTGCCCTCAGAGCTATTTGGTGATGTACGCTCGGCTAATGTCGGCTCAGACAAAGAACCAGGAGCTACTGATTCACTACTTTCAGGATAGTTTAACCGGTGCCACATTAAAATGGTACATGGGTTTAAACCGCGCCACGATCGGCACTTTCAGAGATCTCGGCGCTGCCTTTGTTCAGCAGTACAAATATAACCTGGACATGGCACCGGACAGAGATAAACTCAGATCAATGTCACAAACGGACAAGGAAACCTTTAAAGAATACGCTCAGAGATGGCGTGAAATTGCAGCTCAGATTTCTCCACCCCTGGAGGAAAAGGAGATGACAAAGATCTTCTTGAAAACCTTAAGCTCATTTTACTACGACGGAATGGTTGCGAGTGCGCCCAGTGACTTCACCGAGATGGTGGGCATGGGAGTTCGTCTTGAGGAAGCAGTCCGAGAAGGACGGTTAGTTAAAGACGTTGGATCCTCAAGTAGTACAAAATGATACGGTAGTGCTCTCCCTAAGAAAAAAGAGCAGGATATTGGGAATATCTCTCTCAGAAAGCAAAGGCGACGTTACCAACCACTAGCAACTGTAACTCCTGCTATCAACCATGCGCCTGTTCCTACGTATCAACCTCAGGTTGCGCAGAGCCAACCTAATCAACAGCAATATCAGCAAAGGACACAACAACCTCTGCAGCAGGCTCGTCCTCCATACATCAACAATCGTGTAACACGACCGTCAGGTGATAACACGAAAATGTATCATATATTTGCCTTGATTTACTACTAATAATTACGTTATTTCAGCTTAAGTTCCGATTATTCCGCGAGTATTCTAGTATTTTCGCAGGTATTTCATTTTCCAAGCTAAAAATGGGCAAAGTAGAAGAATATGAAGAAATGAGAAGAAACAGGAAGAAATGACAGAGAAAAAGCAGAAATATAGAAAGTGGGGTGTGTGACGACCATCACACAAGCCACCACGACCGTCACGAAAATAAAAGGCCACCACGCTCGTCACACAATCCACCACGACCGTCACGCAAATTGAAGGCCACCACGCTCGTCACAAGCCACCACGACCGTCACACGCACATAATGGGTTATAACGTTCAGAATACATACGTGGATACAAAGGCCAATTCAGTCACACACGTTCAACACTTTCTCCTGAACTCTCTCAACTACTTCTCCAACTTCCCACTACTCCCACTGTCTCCACCACTCATTTATGCTCTATGGAAGTTACAAAACGAAATTTCCCTCTATATATAGGCTTCTTCTTGGCTTTACCGGGGGGAGGGAAGTTTTGTGCAATTTATTCCTTCATAGTTTTAGGCAGTTTACCATGTAAAAGTGGTAGTTTCTCACATCGAGGAACTACCACACCATTAGTCTTAGGTGCTGTTTCATTTATTTCAAATTCAGTTCCAGTTATTGTACGTGAAGTTTATTTTGCATTATTCCAGAAGTAATTCCAGCTTTCCGTTTGCATTATTTACAGGTTCCTTTTTATCGCATTATTTATTATTATTTCTTTGTTTGTCAAATTTAATTGTCATGTCGTTATTTATCATAACCGTAATGATTTATGCGTTTTTAATTAGTAACATGTCCGGCTAAGCAACTTGAGTCCGGTGTATGAGTACTGTCGTTACCGACTGGACTCGGTAGAAAATAATAGGTGCGAACTTATGACTAAAATTTTGTTATGGTTTTAATTTCCAAGTCTAATTTAAATAACTTTGTCACGAGAGTGAGAGGTTATTTAACACGATTTTGTCACGAGAGTGAGAAGTTAATTAAGGTTAGAGCCGGCACTGCGAGAGCGTGGGGGTCGAACCGGATAGTGGAAATTAGGCAACAAATCTAAATACAGCGAGAGCACTTTAGATACGTTTAGGATATTATTGGCTTTCAAAATATATTTCCTAGTTACCGAGCGAGCGAGAGCAAAATCTTGGGATTAGGGAACATGACTTTAGTTAATACCGCGAGAGCGTGAGGCGAAGTCTTTAAGTTGGTATATTCTACAGAACTAAATTATAGTTGTAATTAGTACCTGAATTCTACAAAGTCCTTTAGGAACGCGGAATCCATATTCCGGCCTCTCTTTATTATCATATTTTCTAAGATCATTTTTAGTTTCAATTCTAGTTTCCATTTTTTCGAATATCATTAGCCTTAGCTTTACATCGCAGCAATAGATAACGGTAAGTTGACATTGGTCTCTGTGGGTTCGACAATCTTTTATATTACTTCGATAAATCTGTGCACTTGCGGACGCATCATCAGGGTTCGACCCTATACCCATGTTGTACGCAGAACTGCTTCCATTATTACTGGTCAAGGGGCATGTCCAAACCAAGTCTCCTCTTACAGTACCGGAAAATCCGCCTTTCTGGTTCAAAGCGGATCCGACTTGTCCTTACCATCAAGGAGGACCAGGGCATAACATAGAGAACTGTCTCAGTTTCAAATTCGACGTACAAAAGCTTGTTAGGAGTGGGGTCTTATCTTTGAAAGATACGAATCTTAATGTTCTCACGAACCCGCTGCCTCAACACAAAAAAGCTGTAGTCAATTTGATAGAAGGAGAGTCTAACGACAACTATCAAATTCATGATGTACTCTTGTTAAGGGCCAACTTGGTCAAGATGCATTATAGACAGAGTGGATATGGCCATGTGCCATCTCATAATTGTCACCAGTGTAATATCTGCTCTAAAAACAATCAAGGATGTTCTGTGGTGCAAGCAGCTCTACAGGAACAATTGGATCTCGGATGGATCCAAGAGCATCGAGTTCGTGGAGTCAACATGACTTATACGAATTCCAACATCATTCAGAACCACGACATCCGTGCAATGAATGTTAACTTGGTGGCGATGCACTCAAGGCAAAGCCAGTATCATAATCTTCTGCGGCACGATTACAATTCCTGTCTGACTTGCTCGGTAAACAAACAGGGATGCTCTTTTATATAAGAGGCCCTCCAGCGTCAGATGGATCTTAGGTGGATCCAGGACTACCATGATAGAAATCCTTATCAGATCAACATGATTCAAATCTTTGATATTCGTCTGATGAATACCAGCTTGGTGGAGTTACACGCCAAGTAGGTTCAACTTGGTTTTCTCACTTCTCACGATTATCTAAATTGTAAAGGATGCAGTGAGAGTAACCAAGGGTGCGCTCTCGTTCAGAGAACTTTACAACACTTGTTAAACGACTGGTGGCTTCCAATCTATCTAGATGAAGACACGCAACAAATCAGTGTGCTTAATGGAAACCCTACTCGGCGTCAAAGTCAGGATGTCCGATCTATGGAAACAAACCTGGTAAGGTTGCACTGCATTCAAAGTGGGCGTGGCCAGGTGCCACCACACAACTATGAACGTTGTAGAGTCTGCTCAGAGAGTAACCAAGGATGCTACCTTGTGCGGGCAGCCCTTCAATGTCAGTTGGATCGTAAAGAGATTCACCCGTGTCCGAGTCCCGAGCCAATCAACTGGATGTCGGACTACTTCGCTAATCAAATCAGAGACGTTGTCATAATCTCTGATCATCAACAGAACAAGGATGTTTGTACCATCATCCCTCTACTGGACGAATCAAAGGTTCTTAGCCAGGAACTGATTGAAATTACTTACGACCAGAAAAATCAGAAGGCTCCTGTAGTTATTTATTTACCGGGACCGTTACCGTATGAAACAGCTAAGGCAATCCCTTACAAATACGGTGCAACAATAATTGAGAATGGAAAAGAATTCCATTACCCCCCGTCGTGAATATTACAGTCATCATTCGAGTAACACGGAGCGGTCGAATCTTCAACCGAGGAGTTAGAGAACCTAACAAGGAGAAGGAACTTCCGACAAAAGCTCCTGATCCACCAGTCGGTCAATCCAGTAATCCCGACCTTTCAAAGAACAATGATGAGATGCTGAAGCTCATCCAAAGGAGTGAGTACAACTTTGTTGATCAGCTGTTACAAACTCCTTCAAAGATCTCAGTGATATCACTTTTACTCAGTTTCGAAGCCCACAGAGAGGCTCTACAGAAAGTCTTAGAGCAGGCCTTTGTGGAACAGGATGTGTCAATACGACAGTTCGATAGCATCATCTCTAACATCATTTCCTGCAACAACTTAGGATTCAATGATGAGGATTTACTAGAGGGGGGCAAAAGTCACAACATGGCGCTCAATATCACAGTTAACTGCCAGGACGATGCTTTAGCCAGCGTACTGGTAGACACAGGATCGGCCATCAACATTATGCCGAAGTCCACTTTAATGCGACTATCATTCAAAGGATCCCCGATGAGGGGCAGTGAGGTCATCGTCAAAGCCTTTGACGGATCTCGGAAAGTAGTTATCGGCGAAGTCGACCTTCCCATAACTATCGGTCCTCACACTTTCTTAATCACTTTCCAGGTCATGGACGTCCGGGCAGCGTACAGATGTTTATTAGGAAGACCTTGGATACACCAGGCTGGGGCAGTCACTTCGACACTGCACCAGAAACTAAAGTTCATCAAGAACGATCAACTCGTCACGATCTGTGGAGAACAAGCCTTGATCGTGGGTAACCTGTCATTATCTACTTGTATAGAACCCGAGGAGGTTGTTGGGACTCAGTTCCAAGCAATTTCGGTGAGCAATGAGAATCAATCAGAGAAAGAAACCTCTATTTCCTCATACAGAGATGCTCTCTAAGTGATCAAAAGTAACAATGCAAAAGGATGTGGACAACTCGTCATTCCTATTGATAATAAAACAAAGAAGGGTCTTGGTTTTTCTGCAACCTGCACCCAGACAACTGCTAACGATGAAAGTCTTCATCCCATTCAGGACTTCTTCCACAGTGGAGGTTTCCTTCACCCAGTGCCTCAAACAGTCCATACTATCAACGAGGGAGATACCTCTGATACGGATGAGGAATGAAAGTCATGTCTCAACGAGGACGGTTATATGTCTCAGGAAGAGGTGCCTAGGCCATTTTGCTATCCCGCACAGAGTCCGAGATTTATACCCAGGTCAGACGTTGAAATGATATATGGAGATTGTGATCCGGAAGGATACCGTGCTCCACCAAACTTATTAGAGGAGGACACTCTGATGAAAGACAACTTTGACCACGACTATTAAGGCCCAATGGATGGCCTGCCTATTTGGCAGCCGTATCCAAGAGACTTGGGGCAAGAAAATCAGCCGAACAATGAAAATCAGCTGAGCCTCATTGAAAAGAATACCTGTGTCCCCACCATGTTATGGGATCAACATTCAGGTCATTCAGAACCTATCCAGTACAACGATGAATTGGAAAAGCTTACCGGACTAGAATTTATCAACTATGCTTTTCCTGAGGTCAACGTCATCGAGAGAGATGACCCTTCCAGTTCTAAAGAAGTGTGGGACACCTTAGGACAACCAAGTGGAAAATACGACTATATGGTCAAGTACACCGCTCCTGAAAGCTCTCGTATCAGGCTCGGAGACATCCAACCAACTGGGTGGGGAGATTTACCTGAGAGAACAAATACTATGCAAAATACAACAGAGGAATCCTCCTACGACAACTCTGCCTGGGAGACAGATTCCAATGATCCTGCTCCGCCAGAAATCAGCGTTATTTCTAAAGACAAATCAAGGAAAGTACCAGACTTTGTGATTCACCGAGGAATTCGCTGCCAATGGGTTGCAGTCGATGTTCCGAAGATCGTTTATAAGTCAAAGTAATTCCCATCTTTACTTTAACCTTTCACCCTGCCCAGGTGAAACGGATGTTTTGATAGGTCTCGTTTGCTATAAATTTCCCTTTTCGCTTTGCCCAAAGCAACAAAGTTTTGTTTTATAGGGCTGTAGTTTCAAGAATCGACTTGTTCATAAATAAAATAACGTCGTTCTGTAATTTCCGCATTAATTGCTGTTTTCTCTTTTTGCTTTTCTCAGAAAATGGTAATCCTAAAAAACAAATAATAATAAACAAGCAGTTTTTCAAAAAAAAAATACACTGCACACACTCTTGCATTTTCTCTATCTCTTCTAAACACAAATCATCACGTCATGCAGATTGCTTGTTTTAAACCCCATTGAAACATACGATCCGATGCCTTCTCCCGACTTTGAGTTCCCGGTATTTGGGGATGAAGAAGAAGTTGACGACGAAATTCCAGAAGAGATCTCTCGATTACTCAGACAAGAGGAAAGATCCATTGAACCTCACAAAGAGCCGTTGGAAACGATCAACGTGGGTTCAGAAAAAGAGAGAAAAGAGGTCAGGATTGGGGCGCTGCTCAGTCCAACTGCCAAAGAGAGTTTGACAAAGCTTCTCAAAGAGTTTCCCGATGTATTCGCTTGGTTCTACCAGGACATGCCAGGGTTGGATACCAGCATCGTGGAACATTATTTACCATTGAAATCAGAATGTCCGCTAGTAAAGCAAAGGTTGAGACGGACTCACCAGGACATGGCCATCAAAATCAAAGAGGAGGTACAAAAACAGATTGACGCGGGTTTCCTCGCCACGTCTGAATATCCTCAATGGTTAGCCAACATCATACCCGTTCCAAAAAAGGACGGAAAGGTCAGAATGTGTGTGGATTTCAGAGATCTAAACAAGGCTAGTCCAAAGGATGACTTTCCTTTACCATACATTGATATGCTGGTAGACAGTATAGTAAAGTTCAAAGTCTTCTCCTTCATGGATGGATTCTCGGGCTATAATCAAATAAAAATGGCACCGAAAGACATGGAGAAAACTTCGTTCATTACCCCATGGGGTACCTTTTGTTACAAGGTAATGTCGTTCGGTTTGAAGAACACTAGGGCAACCTATCAAAGGGCCATGACTACTCTGTTTCATGACATGATACACAAGGAAATCGAGGTGTATATCGATGACATGATTGCAAAATCTAAGACAGAAGAGGAGCATGTGACGCACCTGTCAAAACTATTCGAGCGGTTGAGAAAGTACAAACTCTGCTTGAATCCCAACAAATGCACCTTCGGCGTCCGTTCAGGGAAACTTTTAGGGTTCATCGTCAGCTAGAAAGGAATTGAGGTTGATCCTGACAAGGGAAAGGCCATTCAAGAAATGCCTTCTCCAAAGACTAAAAAATAAGTCATGGGATTCCTGGGACGTTTGAACTACATCTCCAGATTCATATTCCTCATGACCGCGACATGCGCGCCAATCTTCAAACTACTCAAGAAGATACTATCATTTCTTACTGATTCTCAGGGCAAGTGGACTCCGAATTATGACGGCCCCTATGTGGTCAAGAAATATTTCTTAGGCGGCGCTTTGAGACTTGCAACCATGGACAGAGAGGAATTTTCCTACCCCACAAATGTTGATGTAGTCAAGAAGTACTTCGCCTAAACTAAAAAAAAAACGTCTCGGTGGATTGAAAACCCGAAAGGGCGGTCCAGGCAAAAATTAGAGACATGATAAAAAATCATCCCGGTGGATTGGAAATCTCAAAGTACAGTCCAGGAAAAAGTTAGGGATAATGGCAAGTAACTACGTCCAATAGAGGCAAGTCCCTCAGCGGCAGTCACGCCATCCATCAGAAAAACTCCAGTCAAGGTCATCTTCGACAGAAGCTCAGGATGTCTGAAATTCAAAGTTAGTAGAAGGATAATGGTCGTTATGTTTCAATGTAGCCCTTTTCCCTTAAATTACCATTTTCTAACTTTGTAAATACTCCATGGAATCACGTGTTTGGCTGATTTCCATCCTATCAATAAAATTTGAGCCCTTGTGCTTTTGTTTGCAGTTCTTATTTGTTTTAGCTTTACAGAACGACGTTTTTAACATGATTAACGATTCTTGAAATAAAACAAAAATGAATTTACTTGTTAAACTTTTTCTGCTTTTAAAATAAAGATGGCAATTCTTTTGACTGTTGAACATCGAAAGAACATCAATCGCTTCTTCAGAAGTAAGCGAGCTTCAAAGTGCAGAATCAAAGTACTCCTTCTAAACCAGTGTGCCTGAATAAAGGATCAGTTATGTCAGATGCAGATACTCCATCTGACATCCCCGGCAGAATCCTTATCTCCTAAGACCGACCAACGGTTGTCCCAGCAGGGACTGTCTCTCCTAAGCAAGGCAGAATTGCTATCGTGAACCATTGATACTTTTCATCCCCCACAATGGCCGAGTATCCAGTCGTGTTCATCCGTCAGTTTGTATGTCGCGTCAATTTTGTCAGCATAAACATACATACATCATGCATTATTGATTTACATTCGCATTCATATTGCATCACTATCACTCTAGTCGGTCTTGTACCATTGTGAAAACCGTCCTCTCAATCGTGTTGTCAGTTCTTTCCTCGTCAGGAAACGGTGGGGCTGAACAATCTCTCCTCCAGTTTATTTCTGGATTAGAATTGGCCCTTTACCACTTTGATAACTTGAACCTCTGAAGAACCAGAGAACCTTCGACAAACATCACTCTTCGCCAGTGAAGATGATATCTCCGCTTTCCCAGATTAAGGAAAATCCCCAGAGAAAGCCTTGTAATCAGAAATTCGGTAATACAGCAGTTTTTCTCCGAAAAATCCGCTGACGAAAGGGTCATCAGCACCTCAAAATTAGGATACATTGTATGGCATTTCTACGAGAAGATCTCGAAGAAAAGTATGATGTAATATCCCCAAGCCGGAAGTAGTCTCTCAAGAGACTCGTTTTCCCCAGTAGAATCAACATATGGCGTCTCCAAACAGAGAAGTTTGTGCACCTCTACAACTCAGACGACTGGGTTCCCCACCAACTCTGACATCAAAAGTTTTTACGTCAAATGGCATCTCCCCAGGAAAATTCGGTGAGAAGTTTGAGGAAAATCGCTACACATAGCGTCCCTTATCGATAAAGTTTATTGACAAAAGAAACTGAGACCAGTTCCTTGGTAGGAAACCAGGATCGAGGGAAAGTTTACATCAAAAACTGAGACCAGTTCCTTGGTAGGTGTAGCGAGCGATTTTGGACGCGGTTCTTAAGCGTTGGTCGCTCTCTGCGGTTTGAGCTTAAAACTACAGGTCGATTCATTTTTTATCCTATTGTGAGCTGAATAAGGAAGGGAAATAGATGTCTCCAATTAACCCTGCTTGCATACTGAGTTTAAACAGCGGTCTGTTAGGTTACGGATGCTATCAATGTGGGGGGCTTTTGTACTGGTTATTCGTATTTCGCCAATACGGTTCTTTCTTTCTTTTTTCTAGGCAAAGGGTTTCTGGCGGGGAATAAGGATTAGGATGTTAGGACTGATTCTTTTGAATTACTGCTTTTGATTGATGGAGATATGGGATTTGGGTTTTTTGTTGATTGCGCTCGCTAAGATCTTTTCTTTCGATCTTATGCCTACGTATTCCCGTTTACCGAAACAGGGAAATCAGAGCGTTCGTAGTTCCTCCTATTCTATGGGAGGAAATTGGTTTTTGGTGTCTTGTTCAAAGCCCAAGACGTGAAGCGAAAGGTGATTTGTATCTTGTTCAAAGCCCAAGATGTGAAGCTGAAAGGTCTATTTGTGTCTTGTTCAAAGCCCAAGACGTGAAGCGAAAGGACCTCGACTTTAGAGAGAATTTGTCATCTCTAAAGAGGGGAGAAGGAGAATTACTTTAACTGGGATACGCGGACCCGAGCAATGCCATAATTTCCGAAGAAAGGGTTTTAACCTGAAGGAGAAGACTTTAACTCAGTGTAGAGCAATGCCATCTTTCCTTAGGAATTTCTCATGCTAAAAGAGGGACAGTGGCATGGATATAGATGATCTAGAGGCTTGCCGCTTACAGCGATTAGATGAAGGGAAAGGAGTTGTTGATGTTTGTGTACTGTGAACGAGGCACAGCTTTGATGCTAAAAGGTTGATTGGATCAACCAGTGGTTTTCTTATACAAAGCCTAAGAGGAGGCTAATTTCCGCTAGGAAAATCATTATATAAAGCCTAAGAGAAGGCTATTTTGTGTCTCGTACAAAGCCCGAGAGAGAGGCTAAAGGTTTTTGACCCAGTGGGGCATATCGTTATACAAAGCCTAAGAGGAGGCTAAAAGAGTTCGACTCTTGCTTAAGGAATTTGTATCTCGTACGAGGCCCGAGATGGAGGCAAAAAAGGGGTGATTAACTCAACGAGGGAATCTTTTGTGTCTCATACAAAGCCTGAGAGAGAGGCTAAAAAGTTGTTTTGACTCCACTGGGGAGAATTTTGGTATCTCGTACGAAGCCCGAGATGGAGGCTATTGTACCTGTTTCAGTTGAGTGACAGATCCAATATACTGATTTAAAAGAGAAAATCAGTTCTTATATGAGTAACACTGTACTCAGGGATTTAATTTGAGGATCAGGGATATTTCCTTTTCTTTGAGGAAACGGGAAATCCAAAGGGTATTGAGACTATCCGAGTCTGCGGGTTTCCTTCCTATTTAACGAAGGGTGCTTGAGAATGTCTTTGAGACTCAAGGAAGTTAGACTGTCCAAGTCTAGAGTTTTATCTTTTGTACTATGCTTCGAGAAACAGTAGTAGACTCTATGAAAGGACTGTTCTATGAGGATGACTAGGTTCTGTTCCTATACCTCTAGGAGGTCGTCGGGACAATTTGTACGAAGCCCAAGAGGAGGCTGGAATATTTTAAGAAGCCGACGGGTCCTTGTACGAAGCCCAAGAGGAGGCTATCATTCCCGGAGGAAGAGATCATTATACGAAGCCTAAGAGGAGGCGGTGAATACTTCTAAGAAGCCGTAGGGTCCTTGAATAATGCCCAAGAGGAGGCCGATGCTTTTAAGAAGCCCGTGGGTCTTATCATCTCCTTTCCATTAGGAGAGATAACTCTTTTAAAGATGAAAACCACTGGTAAACGTGTGAGGTTTACTATCCAGCGACTTTTAGCTTTTAAAGAGGGTTCCTTAGTTAAGGTCCAAGATTATGACCGTAGTGGGTACCCAAACCCCGAGACATTCAAGGCAAGCTATCCACAAGGAATAGATCAAGTCAGGAAAGTTCGAGATTTTGGAAGAAACTCAAAGATGCCATTCACAGAGAATACATTCATCTTGGGGAGTAGAGCTTCTTGACGATTCCTAAGGAGGACAGCCGAAGAGAAGACTGTATCTGGTGCTCCTATTGGGGATCTAGGCGTCTATTTCTACGAATAAATGAAACGGCGTCACTTAGTTCTAGACGTAGTAGCCGGGGAAACTCGAAATATCTATACTATTATTACACAGTAGATATGAGTTTATGAAAGGAGACTTACAGTGAGCAGCCCCAAAATACAGTTTATAATATGAAAGCAGTAAATGAAAGCGATAACCACTTACTCGGTTGTAGTGCTTCCATGCTGTTTGGTTAGTTGTTCAACAAAGAAAGATTGAAAACAACAGTATATTCAAAATCAAAGGAGAAAGTGCTTTGAAAAAGAAAGATTTGGGGCTTACAGCTCAAGGAGAGGCCCAGGGTTTTATCAGTGAGCGCAATGTTTGAATTTGTACAGAGGGACTTATACAAGTGACTGGGGCCCAAAAAGGCTTTCTGTACAAAGGGATGGGTCTTACACTCTCTCAAGAGGCCCAAAAAGGTTTAAAGAAAAAGAGCGGGGCTTATAACACGAGGGTAGGCCCAAATGATTTTTCGTTTAAAAGTGGCGATCGCGCCGAGGTTTTCTTTTAACGCAGAGGGACTTATACAATAAGTGAGGCCCAAAAATGTTTTGGTTAAAAGGGAGATTGGGTCTTACACTCTAATAGAGGCCCAAAATGTTTTAAAGAAAAAGAAATGGGTCTTACTACTCGAGGGTAGGCCCAGATGATTTTTGAAAAGGCGACGATCGCGCTGTTTGTTTTTTTTTTTGACGGTATCGGAACTTATACAATAAGTGAGGCCCAAAAATGATTTGGTCAAAAAAAGGATTGGGTCTTACACTCTAATAGAGGCCCAAAGTGTTTTGAAAATGATTTATGAGGGTTGAATTAATCCAAAACCCTAATTTGTTTTAAAAAATGTATTTAATTGAATAAAAATTCAATTAAAATGATCAAAAATTGTTTAACACATGGAAAACAAATTGTGATCTTGGATTAATGCTTCAAAAATTAAGTATTGACCTACAAAATAATTAGCAAGCATTAAAAGTTGCAAAATCAATGTAGAAAAAATATTTAAAATGCCAAAAACAATTAAAATATTAATTCTTTACAAAAATATCAATTATATGAAATAAATAATATTTTTGGGATTTTTTGATAAAATAAAATATTTTAACATTTTTGTGAATTATTAAAAAAAGAATCAACTCAAAATCATTAAAACTTAGAGAGAAATTAATTTTTGAATCAATTAAACAAAATCACAAAATTCAAATATTTGAAAATCTGAAAATGGCGCCAAGAACAACACCAAGAACACGCGCGTTTTCTGGGTTTGGCTGATTTGCATTTTCTATCCAATCTCACTGAATACGTAATTATAACATGCAATCCACATATCATTATGCTCGCCTCAACCTCACGATCATGTCTATGTACTTTAATTTCATTTAAATTAAACATACAACAAGAAATCACGAAGAAACCTCAAGAACCCTAATTTCTGCATGAAGGCTAGGATTTTTGATACACGATTCAAACAATGCAATTAATTGAGGGAAAACATTCCATGCATGATTATGAACATATGGCCAAATTATTGTGCGAGGAAATATGCATAGATTGAGAGATGCCCAAGTTTAGGCTTACCTTCAAGTCGTGACAGCAAGTGCAGATGTGATTTTGGGTTGGAGGTGTTACAGACAAGTTGTGATGATCTGGACAGCTTCCCTACACCATATGGAGTGTGTTTGAACACTTGGATGGAATTGAAATGGACTGGATCAGTTTATGGCATCTCAACTGCACCTTGTTTGAAATTTTGAGCAACCAGCTGGTGATTTCATGAAATTGATGTTTCAGAAGTTATGTGAGTGTTTGATAAGCTCATATGTGATGTATGTGAGGTGTGTGAGTGATTGGTTTGTGCAGAATTGCTCTCAAACTCAAAACCCGATAGCTACCTTGCTAAGAAAGGCATTTTTGCCAAGAGAAAGAGATTTTGAGGAAAGCATCTGTTAGATGGCTTTGGTGTACTCAAACTGACCACAATTGAGCTCTATTTATAGTAGAGCAAGTTTGTTTTGCAAGGAATAGTGCATGGCAGCTGGTAAGTAGGTTTCCTCAATGTTGGCCAATGGAAATGAAAGTCTCCTCTAGCCATTGACTAGAGGTTAGGGCACAGAGCTTTGGTCCCCTTGGTCTTGGATAAGTCTTGACTGATTTCAGATGAGAATGGCTCAGTCCATGCCACCTTGATGGTTCCATTGAATGCCTCATTCCAAATTTGAAGTCTTGTCCCTATTTTGGCCATTCTAGGTTCAACATGTTATTTCTTGTTCCATGGACTTTGGAGGCTTGGCTCAGTGATTGTCCCCTTTGGATTCAATCCTCTGAGGTGTCCAAGTGGATTGGAGCAATTGAAATTGGCTGATTTTGGCAAATCGAGCCAAATTGCAAATTCTGCCTTGCTTTGACAGATTTCAGCAAGGCAACTTGCCAATGTTGTATCTCATGATGTAGGTTGAATTTGGCAATGTTCTTGGCCATTTTGGAAAGCTCTAACATGATACAACAACTGTTTGAACAAGTTTGGTTTTGATCTCTTTTGAATCTAAGTGAAAAATCCCCCTACATTTGGCAAAAAGTGAAGGCAAATTCTGACTTAGTGAAAATTTCACTAAGTGTTGGAAAAAGTGACATTTTCACTTTCCAGCCACTTTGATCACTCCATAACTCAAAATCCTTAATGAATTGGAATGACTTGTAGTTGAAGTTTTTGTAGGTGATAGTGAGGGCTACAAATCCATCTTTGGATGAGAAAAAATGGCCTTGTGGTTTAGGAGTTATGGTCCTCCAAAGTTGGTACCTTTGCCACTTTATTTTTAACTTAGAAAAATTTCTAAGTTTTATGGTTACCCCTTTTACAAGTTATCCCACTTTTCTTGATTTTTCTTGATGAATGATGATTCAAATCATACATTAACATCATTTTAGGGTTAAAAATCCATTTTGGTGAAAAATCTCAAAAAGTCAAAGTTGACTTTTGTGCACAGTTGACTTTTTATCCGATGAATTCCAAACTGTGCAATTCTTCAGGAAATCATGTCCTTGACCTAAATCAAACTTGATGGACATGTTCCATGGGTGTCATAGGGTATATTCAATCATGTATTAGGGTTTGGGAGCATGTCCAGGTCAAAAGTCAAAGTTACAGTTGACTTTTCCATTAAAACCCTAATTGTGGTGCAGATGAAATCGAGACTTGTTGCTCAAGCTTCTTGGATCAATCCATTGTTCCAAATGGATCAATATGGTGTATTAGAGACCCTCAAATCATGTCTTGAGGTCTTAGCTCATGGTTTGTCCCAAAAGTCAACTTAGGGGTGAATTAGGTCAAGAAACCCTAATTCCTGATTTTTGATGAATGCATCCCCTGAGGTAAAATTGACTTGATGCATGGGTTCATGAGGTTCCATGAAGTATATTAGGTTATGTTTTGGATCATCGCCTTGTGCCCAGATGAAAATTTCCATCTGGAGGCCCTAGTCGATCAAAACCCTAATTTGGTGACACTGTCGATCTTGAGACTTGATCACCTAGAAGGGAGCAGCCTTGTGCTTAATCCTTGAAGTGGGAGTCCTTTTTGATCCATTGTGGATGTTTAAGAGATTAGACAAGTTGAAGATCATGTCATTTCTTGATTGATCCTTTGTCTAAGCACTCAGAGGGGGCTTGAAACCCTAATTTTGATTGTATTGGATGCTCACCCATCTTTGGGGAGACTGATGAAGCATGATGGTTCATCCATATTGTGATGATGGTTTTCACAATAATGGGAAATCTAAGTGGTCAAAATTTGGGGTATTACAGTAGGAAACCAGGATCGAGGGGAAGTTTATATCAGAAACTGAGACCAGTTCCTTGGTAGGAAACCAGGATCGAAGGGAAGTTCACATCAGAAACTAAGACTAGTTCCTTGGTAGGAAACCAGGATCGAGGGGAAGTTTATATCAAAAACTGAGACCAGTTCCTTGGTAGGAAACCAGGATCGAGGGGAAGTTTATTTCAGAAATTGAGACCAGTTCCTTGGTAAAAGACCAGGATCGAGGGGAAGTTTCTACCTTTTCTAAGCATCATTGCTTAGCAAAAGAAGATGGATGAGCAAACTGCTATTCATAACCACCGTCAAAATTTATAGTATTCCGATATTTAATCCTCTTGCACCCCGAATGCCCGAATACCTTCGTCATTCACACCTTCGGGTCCAAGAAGATTAAATAGGGGCATCTGTCATACCCCAAATTTTGACCACTAAGATTCCCATCATTGTGCAAATCATCATCACAATATGGATGAACTTTCATACTCATTAGTCTCCCCAAAGATGGGTGAGCATTCTCTACACTCAAAGAATTAGGGTTACAAGCCCTCTCAGAGCATTTAGACAAAGGATCAATCAAGGAATGATATGATCTTCAACTTGTCTAACCTCTCAAATATCCACAAAGGATCAAGAGGACTCCCACATCAAGAATTAAGCACAAGAGTGCAACATTTCAAGTGGATCAAGCCTCAAGTTCATCTAATACAAAGTCAACTGACGCATAAATTCAAAGTTTGACTTTTGGTCAACTTTGAGCTTAACAAACCATTACTCAAGAAAATATGATGGATGATTTAATTTTATCAAATTTAAATCAAGAAATCATGGAAAATTGCAAAATTGATCAAATTGAAGGAAGCTTAGAAATTTTTTCTAAGTTAAAATCATGTTCAAGTGCACAACTTTTCAAGGTTGTAACTATTGATCCAAGCATCCATTGATTTTGCGTAAGAGCTACTTTTAAAGAGGGTATTTGATACTTCAACATTGTAGAAGGAATCAACTCAAAATATCATAAGGATTGAAAGATATAAGTGATCAAAGTTGGGAATTCTTAATGTCAAATGTTCCGACATTTCATAGGACATCATTAATATTTTTCCAGCAAGAATATCCCAACTTCAAGGATGTTTTTCTCCATGATCCAAGTTGATTCAAGCCAAAACTTGAACATCAAAGTTGAAGTACGTAATCTCACCTTTCCAGAAAGTCCTAGAAAGCTCATTTATCATTCTCGAGCAGAAAGTTATGGTCTCTGCAAAAGGCATTGATAAAACAGAATTTTCATGACAGCTTTTAGGACATATTTGATCACACAAGTTCAAGGCCATTTTTGACAATTTTACAAGTCTTATATTCACAAACCTTGAACATCAAAGTTGAAGTACGTCATCTCAACTTTCCAGAAAGTTATAGAACGTCCATTTATCATACTCGAGCAGGAAGTTATGGACTTTACAGTAAGGCTTACTGCAGCTGTTTTTTAGGACAGATTTTGTGCACTTTTTCTTGTGCCACACAATTTTCAAGCTTTGTCACCATGCAGGACAAGCATCAAAGGTGCAATTCACATCAACTCAAAATATAATAGTGGATTAAAAGATATAAGTGATTAGAGTTTGGGATTGTTAATGTTCAAAGTTGTCAAATGTTTCAACATTTCATAGGACATCATTAATATTTTTCCAGCAAGAATGTCCCAACTTCAAGGATGTTTTTCTCCATGATACAAGTTGAACCAAGTCTAGGGTCAAACATCAAAGTTGAAGTATGTCATCTCAGCTTTCCATAAAGTCCTGGAACAACCATTTATCATTCTTGAGCAAGAAGTTATGGATTTTACAACAAGGCTTGCTGCAGCTGATTTTTAAGACAGGTTTCAGGACAGATTTGCACATTTCTTGTGCCACACGAATTTTTAAGCCTTGTCATCATTTTAGACACATCTGAGGATCAAATCTAAGGGGGATGCTCTGATCTCCAAGCCTCCAAAGTCCTTGGAACCAAAAATAGCATGATAAACCTTGAAAACCCTAAAAGAGGGACAAGACTCCAATTTTGGTTTGGAGCATTTAATGGATGCTTAGAGGTGGCATGGACTGAGCTTCCTCTAACTGAATCCAGTCAAGATTCATCCAAAAACTAGGGAACCAGCAGCCTGTGCCCTAACCTCTAGTCAATGGCTAGAGGAGACTTGGATTCTCATTGATCAACATTTGCCAAACCTCTGCTGCAGTTTCCATTCACTATTGCTTGCAAAACAAACTTGCTCCACTATAAATAGAGCTCGTTTGCGCTCAGTTTGAGTACACCAAAGCCATCAAACAGATGCTTTCCTCAAAATCACTTCTTTCACTCCAAAATGCCTTCTTTAGCAAGGTAATCCCGAGTTTTTGAGTTAGAGAGCATTTCCACCACAACTCATGATCCAAACACATCCAATATGTCATATCTAAGCTGTCCAAACTCTCACAAGTGACCTATAACACCAAAATCACAAAGTCACATCTCAAAACCTCAAAATTGGACTTTTTTGCATTTTTCAAGCCATGTCTTGATTCAGTCACTTTCTAAACCAGATAAAGCCTCAAACACACTCCAAATATCATCCTTGAACTGTCCCAAATGGTCTCCCCATCTGGAACACCATTTGAGAGAGTTGGCATTTTGGTCACTTTTGCCCATTTTGCAAGAAAGAGCTCAAACTTGCTCCAGAGGTTTCTAGCTTATTCCAACCATCCTAAAAGCTTCTAAGAGGTCATTTGAGGGTATCCAAAGCATCAAATCATTTCTGGAACAAAGTACTTGGTAGGTTGCACAAAATCTCCAAAAAAAAGAGGCAAGCTTCACAACTTGATTTCTTTGAATCATGATTTCCTTTGATGTCCACATACATGCATCATATTGAACAATTCTTGAAGCAAAAATGTAGTCCTTCATGTGTTTGTTGTGATCCTCCTACTGTTTTCACTTTAACATGTTTATATGTGGAGTTTATGTTGTTTTAAAATCCATGTGCAGTTCTGGGTTTTTGCTTCGTGCATTTTGTACATTAAGTTTCAGTATGTATGAGTAGTACCATTGGATTCCTTGCGAAAAATCGGTCAAGATAGGTTCTTACGAATTTTAATTTCGTTAAAAATTGAGAGAGTTATGCGTGTTGAAAGTTTGACGAAAAAAGATGTCGAAAACTACATGTGCAGTTTTGTTTTTTGCATCGTGCATTCTATACATTAAGCTTCAGTATATATGAGTGATACCATTGGATTCCTTGCAAAAAATCGGTCAAGATAGGTTCTTACGGATTTAATTTCGTTAAAAATTGAGAGAGTTATGAGTGTTGGAAGTTTGATAAAAAAGATGTTGAAAACTAAAAGAGATGTCGAATGTGATGTTGTGACATTTTTCCTCTTTTTCTTATTTTATCTTCAAAACTCAACCAATTCTTTTACATAGCAAAAATTATCATTTTCCAATTTTGTTTTACACACTTCTTATTCATACTCCATAATATTTTAATCCACAAAAAATCACAAAAAATATTATTTTTTGATATATTTTAATATATTCAAAAATATTGTTTTAAATTGTTTTAAATGCTTTTAAAATGATTTATTTTTCTTGATTTTTAAAACTAAAATGATTTTAAATATTCATGTGGATAAAATACTTTTTCATAAACCTTAATCATTGTTTATAACATGATTAATAATTTTATTTGATATTTTTATCATTTTTTACTTGATTTTTCTTTGAAAAATGCCTTTAAAAAATGAAATTAGGGTTTCTTTGATTTTCAACCCTCATCAAACTTTTTTAAACATTTTGGGCCTCTAATAGAGTGTAAGACCCAACCCTTTTTTTGAAACCAAAATAATTTTGGGCCTCAGTCATTGTATAAGACCCACGGTGTTTTCAAAGATCTTGGCGCAATCGCCTTTTCAAAAATAATCAATTGGGCCTCTCCTTGAGTTGTAAGCCCCATCACTTGTACAAAAACCTTATGGGCCTCTAATAGAGTGTAAGACCCAATCTCCTTTTAACCAAAACAATTTTGGGCCTCAGATATTGTATAAGTCCCTCTGTGTTAAAAGAAAAAAACTTCGGCATGATCGCCAGTTCAAAATAAAATCCTGGGCCTCTCCTTGAGCTGTAAGCCCTACCACTTGTATAAAAATAAACATTTGGGCCTCTTGAGAGAGTGTAAGACCCATCGCTTTGTACATAAAACCTTTTTGGGCCTCAGTCACTTGTATAAGTTCCTGTACAATTTCAAAACCACAGTGCAATCACTGATAAAACCTTGGGCCTCTCCTTGAGCTGTACACCCCAACAACCTTTTCAAAGCATTTTCTCCTTTGATTCTGAATATAATATTGTTATCAAGGCTTTCTTTGTTGAACAACTAACCAAACAGCATGGAAGCTCTACAACCGAGTAAGTGTTTACCCGCTTTCTTTATCCGCTTTCATATATATATATATATATATATATATATATATATATATAACTGTGTAAGTCTTCTTTCACAAACTTTTATATACTGGTCAAATATCAACTGTGTAATACTAGTATAGTTATTTAGAGTTTTCCCCGGCAACTACGTCTAGCACTAAGTAAAGCCCTATTGGTCACTCTTAAATACAAACAAAACTAGATCCCCATAGGATTACCAGACACATTCTTCCCTCCTCTTGGGGTTAAACAATATGGAGAGGTGAAATGAAGCATTCTCGGTGAACCCTTTCTCAGACTGTCACTCTTAGAAATCGTCAAAGAGACTCTACTCCCCAGAGATGATCTTTTCTCCGTGAATGGCATCTCTTGAGTTTCTTCCAAATTCTCGGACTTTCCTGGCTTGATCTATTCTTGGTGAATGGCATGTCTTGAACTTCTCGGGGTTTGGGGACCCACAGGCTTCTTAAAAGCATCCCCGCCTCCCCTTGGGCGTTGTACAAGGACCCTTTCGGCTTCTTAAAAGCTCTCATGCCTTCTCTTGGGCATAGTACAAGGACCCAGAGACCTCTACAGGTATAGGAACAGAACCTAGTCATCAATTTGCTAGAGCTGTTTTTCTGAGTCAAGTGTCAGACCTGTTGATGGGTTGACCTTCATCCCTTAACATGCCAGCCTTCTCTTGGGCATCATACAAAGATCATTCACTACCTGAGAATCAATTTCTTAAACCACCAGGAGACTTGGACATTCTCAATACCCTTTGGATTTCCCATTTCCTTAAAGAACAGGAAATAACCCCGATCCTCTGATCAGTACCAAAGCACAACAATACCTTTAAATCAGTCCCTTTATAAGAACTGAATTTCTCTTTTATCCAATATACTGGACCTATCACTAAACTGAAACAGTCACCAGTATAAGTAACCTCTATCTCAGGCTTTGTACGAGATACTAAAAGACTCTCTTGTTGAGTCAATTTTCTTTTAGCCTCCTCTTGGGCTTTGTACAATGATTCTCCCCAGTGAAGCTAACCTTTTCACACTCTCTTGTTGAGTATAAAAGACTTTCTTGTTGAGTCAAACTTTTAGCCTCCATCTCGGGCTTCGTACGAGATACAAAAACACTTTCTTGTTGAGTATAAAAGACTCTCTTGTTGAGTCAATCACCTTTCAGCCTCCATCTCGGGCTTCGTACGAGATACAAAAACACTCTCTTGTTGAGTATAAAAGACTCTCTTGTTGAGTCAAACCTTTAGCCTCCATCTCGGGCTTCGTACGAGATACAAAAACACTCTCTTGTTGAGTATAAAAGACTCTCTTGTTGAGTCAAACCTTTTAGCCTCCGTCTTGGGCTTCGTACAAGACACATAAAATGACTCTCTTGTTGAGTCTACCTCTTTTTAGCCTCCATCTCGGGCTTCGTACGGGATACAAATCACTCTCTTGTTGAGTATAAAAGACACTCATGTTGAGTCAAAACCTTTTAGCGTCTCTCTCGGGCTTCGTACGAGACACATAAAAACACCCTCTTGTTGGGTCAATAGCCTCCTCTTAGGCTTTGTATAAGGAAACCCCGGTTGTATCAATCAACCTTTTAGCCTAAAAATCTGTACCTTGCTCACAGGATGCAAACATCAACAACGCCTTTTCCCCCATCTAATTGCTGTAAACGACAAGCCTCTGGATTATTTACATCCACGCCACTGTCCCTCTTTTAGCATGAAAAATTCCTAAGGAAAGATAGCATTGCTCTAAACTGAGTTAAAGTCTTCTCCTTCAGGTTGAAAATCCCCTATAAAAGAAATTATGGCATTGCTGGATTCATATATCCCAGTTAAAGTAATTCTCCTTTATAACCAGTCACGCAACAGTTGTGATAAACAGACCAAATACCCCTCTTTAGAGATGAAAAATTCTCTCTAAAGTCAAAACCCTTTAGCTTCACATCTTGGGCTTCGAACAAGATACAAATAGACCCTTCAGCTTCATATCTTGGGCTTTGAACAAGATACAAACCACATTTTAGCTTCACGTCTTGGGCTTTGAACAAGACACCAAAACAACCTTTTTTTTCCTCCCATAGAATAGGAGGAACTACGATCGCTCTGATTTCCCTGGTTCGTTAAACGGGAATATGTAGGCATAAGATTGGAAAAATCTTAGCGAGCACACTAATTAAAAACATCAAATCCAGTACCTATCAAAAATCCCCATGAATAGTCCCGTCATTTCATTCTTAACAAAATAAGCAGAGAGAGGCCCACAATCTAAACCGCATATGTAAACCAACAGTCATCTGTTTAAACTCAGTATGTAAGCAGGGTTAATTGGAGACATCTATTTCCCTTCCTTAGTCAGCTTAATAGGATAAAAAATGAATCGACCTGTAGTACTCCAGAGCGACAGTGCTTAAGAACCACGTCCAAAATCGCTCGCTACACTTCCCTTTCCTTTCCAGCTTCATAGGACAAATACAAAAATTAGAAAGTAGCACCCAAATCCCAATCCCGCGGTAAGGTGGTCGCGTCACCGACAAAAATCGCACGCTACAGAAAAATGGCAACTCTGCTGGGGACAGTTAGGATTAGAGTTCCTAAGAGGTCTAGGCCTTGCTTTACATTTATTTTTCTGCTATCTTACTTGCTTTCTCATTTTTATATATATCATATTCTGTCACCTTACTTGATACACGTGTTTAAATTACCGTTATCTGGGAATGCGATTAATACGCATGTGGTAACTCTGAGAGAACATTAAGTTAAGTGGTGTCGTCTCCAGGAAGGCTTATAGGGAGTGAATCCCGACCAAGTTAACCTGGCAGTCCACCGAATCAGTTAAGGTACCCGTGTGGATTTACTAATGTTGAACGACCATGTCGTGAAAGCATAGTTTTCCCAGTGCGGTACCCATGAAACTGGGGATTTAGTAAACACTTAACCATTAAACAATTAGGTAGTACGATGACTATCGGGAATAGTTAATATGCAATACTACACTCAAAGGAGATTCATCTTAGGATATTACAGCTCGCTTGAGTCAATCGACTTGCTGTTAATATCCCTAAGAAGGTCAATGATTTTGGGAACCTTTATTAGAACCCGTTCTACAGGTACAAAAATTGACCAATTAGTACACACCTTTTGGGGATGGGTAGATCCATGGCTCCATGCTCGTGACGATGAACCCCTAAACCCATGTTTTCAAGTGTTTTTGTTTGTTGCATTCATGCATCCATGCATTCGTTAAAAAAAAAAATTTTCAAAACAAGAAAAAATCTTTTTCTAAAAAAAAACTAAAACAGTAATTGCAAATATTAGAGAGGTTGCGTTATGGATTTTGGAAGAAGAAAAACGCACAAATACACCTTCAAGGTTCCAAAACTGGAAGACCTAAGGAAGTTGAGAAGGATGATTACTAATCTAGAAGCTTTCAGAGCTAAGCACAGAGGACTGTTATCTCTTCTGAAGGTCAACATGGTTGAAGGGATCCTGTCTACACTGGTTCAGTTTTACGATCCGGTTTACTATTGCTTCACTTTTCTGGATTATCAACTTACACCATCACTGGAAGAGTACTCCCACCTGATTGATTTACCTATCACTGATCAAGATTTATTTTCTGGATTGGAAGAAATTCCAAAGTATCAAGGCATTGCAAGAGCAATCTCTTTGGATGAGTCAGAAGTCAGGACTCACATGACCACCAAAGGAGGAATCCAGGGTTTACCAGCTAAATTCCTGATGGAGAAAGCTCTATACTTTGCCAGTATAGGAAATATAACTACTTTCGAAGATGTCTTTGTTTTACTCATGTACGGGTTATTCCTCTTTCCCAACATTGATAACTTCGTCGACACCAATGTTGTTAAGATATTCTTGATTGGGAACCCAGTCCCAACCTTACTCGCAGATGCTTATCATTATGTACACTTAAGGAATTTGTATAGTGGAGGGATGATCACATGTTGTGTACCATTACTCTACAAATGGTTTATTTACCATTTGCCCAAGTCTGCTATTTTTTGGGATCACAAGAGTAATCTGCGATGGTCGCAGAAGATTATGTCTCTTACCAATTCAGACATAGATTGGTACAATCGGATTTATGAAGGGGTAAAGATTATCGACAGATGTGGAAATTTCCCCCATGTACCCCTCATTGGTACTAAAGGAGGGATCAACTATCATCCAATTTAGCTCGCCGCCAACTTGGATACTCGATGAAGAATATCCCACATAATGCTCATCTGGAAGGTCTTTTCTTCAAGGAAGGAGAAAATGACAGGGCACTAAAGAAAGAAATAGTGCATGCCTGACAACATATTCACAGAAAGGGAATAGAGTCCCTAGGAAGGCCAAGTTGTACCTCTGCAAAACCTTACCTCCATTGGGTACAAACTAGAGCCATCAAACTAAGGATGCCTTACCCTCGTCAAGAAGTTTTTCCCTTAAAGGAATATGTCCTTTATTTCATGTCTGATGTGGAAAAACTCCAGACCGCTCTTAACAAAGTCCGACGTGAGAAGAACTCTTGGAAGAACAAGTACCAAATTATTAATTTGGAATGCACAAAGATCCAAGAACTGTTGAAGGAAAAGGATGCTCTGATTGAGATATTAGAGCAACATGCCATAGAAAGTCAGGAGGAGCGGAGAAATTTACTCACTCCTTTCACTTGGCAAAGGATCGTCGACCCGACAACAGCTGAAGGATCCCAATCAAAGAAAAGAAAAGTTCAGGAACCAGCATCTAAGCTCTCCTCAGAGAGAACTCAGGATCCATAGGCCTAATTTTCCTTCTCACACCTTATAAAATACTGTACTTTTCCTTGTAAAATGCTGCAATCTTTCGAGTTCAATAAAAGGGTCTTCCCTGCTGTGTGATATTTGCAATATAATTGTTAAAAGTTCTTTTGAAAACAAAAACTAAAAAATATATCATTTTTTTGCATATCATTCATCATTCTCACATAACACATCTCTGTCTTTGAGTCTCACATATGTGTCGCACTCTAGAGTAAAAATGTCTCATTCGTATAATACTCGGGCCAATCAACAAAAGAAAATGGATGATCTCGAGGAAGAGAACAGAGAGCTGAGAGAAGAAATCAATGCTCTGAAGGAGAGTATGAAGAAACTCCACAACGACATGCAATCCCTGGCAGCAGCCCAGGAGCAACAACATCAAAGGACTGTGATCTCAGAGATTACACCCACACCAGCATTTGAGACACCTGGCAGTCATCCTCAGTACAACATGCCTAAAGGTTTCCCCTGGGGCATGCCTCTAAACTTTATACCTGAAGGATACATCCCACCGGTCGCTCAAGACCCGAAAGTCGTAGCAGGAACCGCCAGACCTGAAGGTTACAAACTTCTGGGAAATGGAGATGCAAGGGTTACAACAGAAACTCCTGATGGTTGAAAAATTCAGGTCACTAAAGTGCCAAGAGTTACCGCCGTAGTGACCATACCACATCCAGTGGTACACACTATCCCGGAAGGACAGATTCCGCAAGATATTTCTGGTGGAAGCGAAAATGTATATGAAAGGATGAATGAGTTCCAGGAACAATTCTTGGAAATGCAGAAGGAACTGCATGCCATTCGCGTTCAAGACTTATTCGGAAAAGACGCCACCGAACTTTGTTTGGTCCCTAATGTAAAGATACTGCACAAATTCAAGGTGCTTGGCTTTGAAAAATACAAAGGCAGCTCTCGCCCTCAAAGTCATTTGGTGATGTACGCTCGGAAAATGTCTACCCAGACAAAAAATCAATAGCTACTAATCCATTACTTTCAAGAAAATTTAACCGGTGCCGCTCTCAAATGGTACATGGGTTTAAACCACACCAAGATCAGTACTTTCAGAGATCTTGGGGCAGCTTTCGTTCAGTAGTATAAATACAACTTGGACATGGCACTAGATAGGGACCAACTCAGAGCAATGTCACAAAAGGATAAAGAAAACTTTAAGGAATATGCTCATAGATGGCGTGAAATTGCCGCCCAGATCTATCCCCCTCTCGAAGAAAAGGAAATGACAAAGATTTTCCTGAAAACATTAAGCTCGTTTTATTACGACCGAATGGTTGCAAGTGCACCTAGTGATTTCACTGAAATGGTGAACATGGGAGTACGCCTTAAAGAAGCAGTCCGAGAAGGACGATTGGTCAAAGATGCAGAGCCATCTAGCAGTACTAAAAAATATGGTAGTGCTTTCCAAAAGAAGAAAGAGCAAGATATCAGTAATATCTCTATGGGAAAGCAAAGGCGAAGGTATCAACCGATAGCAGCAGTAACTCCCGCTATCAACCCAGCATCGGCTCCGATATATCAACCTCAGGTTGCTCAGAGCGAACCAAATCAACAATAGTATCAACAAAAGCCACAACAGCCTCTTCAGCAGGCTCGCCCGCAGTACAATAACAACAATCGTACTAGACGACAGGGTTCGACCCTATTCCGATGTTGTACGCAGAACTATTTCCACTTCTACTGGCCAAGGGGAACATTCAAACTAGGACGCCTCTCGCAGTACCAGAAAATCCACCTTTTTAGTTCAAAGTAGATCAGACTTGCGCTTACCATCAAGAAGGATCGGGACATAACATTGAGAATTGTCTCAGCTTCAAGTCTGATGTACAAAAGCTCGTAAGGGATGAGGTTTTATCTTTCAAAGATACTAATCCAAATGTTCAGAGGAACCCGTTACCGCAACAAGAGAAGACTATAGTGAATTTGATAGAAGAAGAGCCTGTCAACAGTTATCAAATTCACAATGTACGCTTACTGGGAACCAACCTGGTAAAGATGAATTGCAAACAGAGTGGGTACGGCCATGTGCCATCTCACAACTATCATCAGTGTGATATCTGCTCGAAGGACAATCAAGGGTGTGCCATAGTACAAGCAGCTTTGCAAGAACAAATGGATCTGGGCTGGATTCAGGATCACAGGATTCGTGAATAAACATGGCCCATGCACATCCCAACATTGTTCAGAACCATGACATCCGTTCAATGAATGTCAATCTAGTGGCAATGCATCCAAGACAAAGTCAGTATTACCATTTTCCGCGGCACAATTACAGCGTTTGTCCAATCTGCTCAAAAGACAATCAGGGATGCTCTTTTATACAAGAGGCCCTCTAACGTCAAATTGATCTCGGATGGATCCAAGACGACCATGAAAGAAGTGATCATCAAGTAAATATGGTTCAAATCTTTGACATACGCTTAATGAATACCAGTCTAGTGGAATTACATGCTAAGTAGGTCAGACTTGGTTTTCTGGCCTCACATGATTATCAAGACTATAAAGAATGCTACAAAAACGACCAAGGGTGTGCGCTTGTGCAAAGGACTCTTCAACATCTGTTGGACCACTGGTGGCTTCCCATTACCTGGATGAAGACACACAACAAGTTAGCATGACTGATGGAAATCCAGGAAGACATCAAAGCTGTGATGTTCGCTCATTAGAAACGGATCTAGTAAGGATGAACTGCATACAAAGCGGATATGGTCGGGTACCACCTCACAATTATGAACGTTGTGGAGTATGCTCGAAAAATAACCAAGGATGATATCTAGTGCGAGCAGCCCTCCATCATCAGTTAGACTGAAAAGAGATTAAACTATGTTCGAATTCTGAATCAATCGACATGATGCAAGATTACATCCCTTTTCAAAACAAAACACTGTCATAATCTCCAATCATGGAATAACCAAGGATGTTTGTGCCATAATTCCTCTGCTCGATGAGTCAAAAGTCTCTCTTGGCAATAGAAGGATTCCAAACTTAGTGATGATTGAGGTAGCCTACGCGGTCAAAAGGCCCAAAAAGCCCCTGTGGCCGTCTACCTGCTAAGTCAGATACCGTACAAATCAGAAAAGGCTATCCCGTACAAGTACGGTACAACTACCATAGAAAATGGAAAAGAAACTCCATTACCCTCCATTGTGAACATTACCGACATTAGTCGAGTTACCCAGAGCGGTCGGATCTTCAACAGAGGAGTTGGAGAGCCTACCAAAGAAAAGGAACCTCGAGTCGAAGTTTCTATCCCACCAGTTGGTCAATCCAGCAATACAGAACCTGTAAAGAACAACGATGAGATGCTAAATCTCATCCAGAAAAGCGATTACAACATTGTGGATCAATTGTTGCAAACTCGGTCTCGAATTTATGTATTATCTCTCCTGCTTAGTTTAGAAGCTCACAGAGAAGCTCTGCAGAGAGTCTTAGAATAAGCCTTTGTGGAACAAGATGTGACAGTAGGATAATTTGACAGCATCATCTCCAACATCACTTCCTGCAACAACTTGGGATTCAGTGATGAAGAACTTCCAGAAGAAGGCAAGAACCATAATATGGCACTCAATATCACAATTAATTTCTAGGACGATGCTTTAGCCAGCGTACTGGTAGACACAGGTTCATCCTTATATGTCATGCCAAGGTCAACTCTGGTTCGACTTTCTTTTCAAGGAACTTCTATGAGAGGTAGTGAGATCATCGTCAAAGCCTTTGATGGATCCATAAAAACAGTTATCGGCGAAGTCGATCTTCCCATAACCATCGGTCCTCACACATTCCAAGTCATTTTCCAGATTATGGACATTCGAGCAGCGTACAGCTGCTTATTAGGAAGACATTGGATACACAAAGCCGGGGCAATCACTTCGACACTTCACCAGAAGTTGAAGTTTGTCACGAATGACAAATTAGTCACGGTATGTGGAGAGCAAGCTTTAATCATTAGTAACTTATCATCATTCTCCTGTGTAGAACCAGAGGAGGTCGTTGGAACTCAATTTCAAGCACTCTCTGTGAGTAATGAGAATCACCAAGAAAAAGGAACATCGATTTCCTCATACAAGGACACTCTCAAAGTAATAGGGAGTGGTGACATAAAAGGATGGGGACAAATTGTAATTCCTACTGATAACAAGACAAGAAAAGGTATTGGTTTCTCTCAAACCTGTACCCAGACTACGAAGAAGGATGAAAGTTTTCGTCCCATTCAGGATTTCTTCCACAGCGGAGGCTTCCTCCACCCAGTATCTCAAGAAGTCCAAACCATTGAGGAGAACAACTCTTCTGATACAGAGGAAGAGCGGAATTCTTATCTCAATGACGAAGGATATATATCTCAGGGAGAAACGTGCCTACCATTCTGCTCTCCAAAGCAGAGCCCAAGATATATACCAAGATCAGACGTCAGAATGATCTACAGAGATTGTGATCCCGAAGGATGTCGTGCTCCGCCCATCTCATTAGAGGAAGACGATCTGATGAAAGACAACTTTGACCACGATTATTATGATCCCCTAGATGACTTGCCTATCTGGAAGCCATACACGGAAGACTCGGGGCAAAAGAGTCAACCGGACAATGCCTATCAGCTGAGTAGTCTTGAAAAGAATACCCATGTTCCCACAGAGTCATGGAATCCTTACTCAGAACATTTCAAAAATGTTCGACACCATGGTGATAAATTTGCAAAGATTGCAGGAAAAAAATCATTAACTATGCATTTCCTGAGGTCAACTTCATTGAGGAAGATGACTCATCTATGCCCACAGAAACCTGGGATACCTTGGGATAGCCAAGCGGCAAGTACAACTTTCTAGTCAAATACACTGCTCCCGAAAGCTTTCGCATCAGATACGAGGACATCCAACCAACTGGATGGGGAGATCCTCTTAAGAGTGAGAACACTATGGAAGATGCGACAGAAAAGTCCTCTTATGATAACTCTGCATGGGAAGAAGACTCCAATGATCCTACTCCACCAGAAATTAGTGCCATTTCTGAAGACAAACCAAGAACGGAAGTACCAGACTTTGTGATTCACAGAGGAGTTCGTCGCCATTGGGTTGCAGTCGATGTCCCGAAATTCGTTCATAAGTCGAAGTAATTACCATCTTTGTTTTAACCTTTCACTTTTCCCAGGTGAAATAGATGTTTTATAAGGCTTACTTTTCTGTAAATGTCCCTCTTCGCTTCGCCCAAAGAGATAGAGCTTTGTTTTATAGGGTTGTGTTTCAAGAATCGACAAATCATGAATAAATAATGTCATTATGAATTCCCGCATTTATTGTTGTTTTCACTTTTAGTTTTTCAGAAAATGGTAATCCTAAAAAAAACAACCCAAAATAAAAACAAGCGTTTTCAGAAAATACACGGCACACACTCTTGCATTCTCTTTTTCTTTTCTAAAAAGGAATCATCACGTCATGCAGATTGCTTGTTTTAAACCCCCTTGAAACATACGATCCAATGCCTTCTCCCAACTTTGAATTCCCGGTATTTGAAGCTGAAGAAGAAGAGGACAGAGAAATTCTAGAAGAGATCTCTCGACTATTCAAACAAGAGGAAAGGTCTATTGAGCCTCACAAGGAGCCGTTAGAAACAATCAATTTAGGTTCAGAAGAAGAAAAGAAAGAAGTTAAGATTGGAGCACTGCTCAGTCCAACTGTCAGAAAAGACTTGATAAAACTTCTAAAGAGTTTCCAGATGTATTTGCTTGGTCCTACCTGGACATGCCAGGGTTGGATACCAGCATCGTGGAACACCACTTACCACTGAAACCATAATTTCCTCTAGTAAAGCAAAGATTGAGAAGGACTCATCCAGATATGGCTATCAAAATTAAGGAGGAAGTGCAGAAGCAGATCGACGCAGGTTTCCTCGCCACCTCAAAATATCCTCAATGGTTGGCCAACATAGTGCCAGTCCCAAAGAAGGACGGAAAAGTCAGAATGTGTGTGGACTACAGGTATTTGAACAAAGCAAGTCCAAAGGATGACTTCCCCTACCACACATTGACATGTTGGTAGACAGCACAGTGAAATTTAAAGTTTGCTCCTTCATGGATAGATTCTCGGGCTATAATCAAATCAAAATGGCACCGGAAGACATGGAGAAAACTTCATTCATCACCCCATGGGGCACCTTTTGTTACAAGGTAATGAAGAACGCGGGGGAAACCTATCAAAGGGTCATGACAACTCTATTTCATGACATGATTCACAAAGAGATTGAAGTGTACGTCGATGACATGATTGCCAAGTCTAAAACAGAAGAAGAGTATGTGGAACACCTATCAAAGTTATTTGAGCTTCTGAGAAGATACAAACTTCGCCTGAATCCTAATAAGTGCACATTTAGTGTTCGCTCAAGAAAAAATTTAGGATTCATCGTCAGCCAGAAAGGAACTGAGGTTGATCCCAACATAGTCAAGGCCATTCAAGAAATGCCTTCTCCAAAGACCGAAAAATAGGTCAAAGGATTTTAGGACGATTGAATTACATTTCAAGATTCATATCCCTCATGACCACGACATGCGCGCCGATATTCAAACTACTCAGAAAGAACCAAAGCTGTGTATGGACAAAAGATTTCCAAAAAGCTTTTGACAGCATCAAAGTATATCTGTTGAATCCACCAATTCTATCTCCTTCAGTGGAAGGAAGACCATTGTTCATCCACTTAATAGTCTTTGAAGGCTCCATGGGTTGTGTGCTTGGCCAACAAGACGAAACAAAAAGAAAAGAGTCTGCCATTTACTACTTAAGCAAGAAGTTCACGGACCATGAAACTCGATACACTATGCTCGAGAAAACTTGCTGCGCTTTGGCTTAGGTAGCCAAACGTCTGCGCCAGTACATGATTTGTCACACCACTTGGCTAATCTCCGAAATGGATCCAATCAAGTACGTCTTTGAAAAGCCTGCTCTCACGGGAAGGATTGCCCGTTGGAAGATGTTGTTATCAGAATACGACATCAAGTATCATGCTCAGAAAGCCGTCAAAGGAAGTATTTTAGTCGATCATTTGGCTCATCAACCGATTGACGATCAGGAATCAGTCAGATTTGACTTCCCAGATGAAAATGTCATGTACTTGAAAATGAAAGATTGCGATGAACCGTTACCCAGCGAAGGGCCGGAACCAGGTTCCCAATGGGGACTAATATTCGACGGAGTCATCATTGCTTATGGAAACGAAATTGGGGCAATCATCATAACACCTCATGGTACCCATATTCCTTTCATTGCCAGATTAACGTTCAAATGCACAAACAATGAGGCCGAATACGAAGCTTGTATCATGGGTCTCGAAGAAGCTATTGACCTAAGGATAAAGAACTTGGATGTGTATGATAACTCAGCCCTGGTTATAAATTAGATTAAAGGAGAGTGGAACACATATCAATCAGGATTGATTCCTTACAAAGACTATGCGAGAAGTTTGTTACCATTCTTCAACAGAATCGAGTTTCATCATATCCCTCGTGAAGAAAATCACATGGATGATGCATTAGCCACCCTATCCTCTATAATTAGTGTGATTCAATGGAACGATGTACCCAAGATTGACATAATGCGCCTTGAGAGGCCCGCTTACATCATCACGGTTGAAGCAGTCATAGATGACAAACCATGGTATCATGATATCAAGTGCTTCCTTCAAAAACAAGAGTACCCACCTGGGGCATCAAGAAAAGATAGGAAGACTCTCAGAAGATTGGCTGGCAACTTCTTCCTAAACAATGATACACTTATAAGAGAAACTTTGACATGGTTTTGCTCAGATGCGTAAACAAACAAGAAGCAAATGTGTTAATGAAAGAGATTCACGAAGGATCCTTTGGCACACATGCCAATGGACACACAATGGCAAGAAAAATTATGAGGGCAGGATATTATTGGCTGACAATGGAATCTGATTGTTACAAGTACATGAGGAAATGTCACAAGTGTCAGATATACGCAGACAAAATCCACGTACCACCAACGCATCTCAAAGTCCTTTCTTCTCCATGGCCTTTTTCTATATGGGGAATCGACATGATTGGCATGATTGAACCCAAAGCTTCAAACGAACATCGGTTCATCCTGGTAGCCATTGACTACTTCACCAAATGGGTCAAAGCAATATCATACACCAATGTAACCCAACAAGTGGTGGTCCAATTTATCAACAACAATCTCATCTGTCGTTATGGTGTTCCAAGCCAGATCATTACGGATAATGGATCTAACTTGAACAACAAAATGATGAAAGAGTTGTGTGCTGAGTTCAAGATCGAACACCATAATTTATCTCCCTACCAACCTAAAATGAATGGAGCGGTAGAAGCAGCTAACGAGAATATCAAGAGTATCATTCAGAAGATGGTTGTAACCTACAAAGATTGGCACGAGATGCTACCCTTTGCTCTTCACGGTTATCGCACATTTGTCCGCACTTCAACAAGGGCAACCCCTTTCTCTCTATTATATGGCATGGAAGCAGTGCTCCCCATAGAAGTAGAGATACCATCAATCAAGGTATTGATGGAAGCCAAGCTAACAGAAGTTGAATGCTGTCAGAGCAGATACAATGAACTGAACCTAATCGAAGAAAAGAGAATGAAGGCTTTATGCCATGGTCAGTTATATCAGCAAAGAATGAAGAAGGCGTTTGATAAAAAGGTCTGACCCCGTGTCTTTAGGAAAGGAGACCTCATGCTCAAGAAGATACAATCATTTCTCACTGATTCCAGGGGCAAATGGACTCCGAATTACGATGGCCCCTATGTTGTTAAGAAAGCCTTTTCAGGTGGTGCCTTAAGACTCGCAGCCATGGATGGAAAGGAGTTTACCTACCCCACGAATGTTGATGTAGTCAAGAAATACTTCGCCTAAATGAAAAAAAAAACGTCTCGGTGGATTAAAAACCCGAAAGGGCGGTCCAGGAAAAAATTAGAGACATAACCAATAATCATCCCAATATATTGAAAAACCTGAAAGGGCAATCTAGGAAAAAGTTAGGGATTCATGGCAAGTAACTACATCCGACAAGATTGGCTCCTCAGAGGCAACGTCATCCGTCGAGAAAACTTCAGTCAAAGTCACCTTCGACAGAAGCTCAGAATGTCCAGAATTCAAAGTTGGTAGAAGGATAGCGGTTGTTATGTTTCAAAGTAACCCATTTTCCTTTAAATTACCATTTTCTAAACTTTGTAATGCTCCATGGGATCACGCGTTCGGCTGATTACCCCTCGATCAATAAAATTTGAGCATGTGTGCCTTTTATTTGCAAGTCTCAGTTATTCTGCTTTACCAAATGACATTTTAATATGATCAACGATTCTTGAAACAAAAAAAATGAATTTTTACTTTTTCTTTCAATTTTACTCCTGCCTTTAAAACAAAGATGGCCATTTCCTTTTGATTAATAAACACAAAAAGGAATATCGACTGCTTCTCCGGTAGTGATCAAAACTCAAAATAGAGAATCAAAAGTACTTCCTGAATAAAGGATCAACTACTTCAGACAGAATGATCCATCTATCATCTCCGACAGAGTTCTCACCTCTGAAAACCAATTGTTGGTTTTTCTCCCTAGTAGGGTCCACCCTTGAAAAACAATAATGGATTTCTATCCCTAGCGGGTTTATACCTCTGGAAACCGGAACAAACGCAGGAACCCCCATGCTCAAACAAAAGTACAACTTTAAAAATCTCCAGTGATACACCTGTCTCCCAGAATGGCCGAGTATCTAGTTGAACTCATCGTCAGTCTTTATGTCGTGTCTGTCTTGTCGGAATAAACATTTCATAAATACATCATCCATAATTGATTCATATTAATACTCGTATTGGATTACTATCACTTTGGTCATATTCATCCCCAAGTGATTAACGTCCGCTCTTCAATAGAGTTTCCAGTTTTCCTTTCTACGTCAGATAGGACAAAATTTTGGTCTAAGTTCTTTCCTCGTCAGGAAAATGTATCGTCTAAACAATATCTCTCCAGTGTATTCCTGGATTGAAATCGGTCCTCAACCACTTTGATAATTGAAACCTCTGAAGGGCAAGAAGCCATTTGGATGTGCCCATTTTGGGACATCACTCTTCACCATTGAAGATGGATATTTTGCTTTCCCGGATTAAGGAAAAATCCCCAGAGAAAGCCTCTCAATGGAAGACTCTCGGTAATACGGTGGTTTCTCCCCAGAAAATATTGTTGTCAATAAAGTCATCAACACCTCAAAATTGAATTACATCACATGGCGTCTCTTCGAGAAAGGCTCGAGGGGAAGTATGATGTAATCTCTCTCCAGCAAATGGCGTCTCCAATAGAGAAGTTTGCACAACTCTGCAGTTCAGACCAATGGGTTTCCCCAGCAAGTCTGACATCAAATCTTTTTCATCAAATGGAATCTCTATAGTAAATCTCGGCGAGAAGTTTAATAAAAATCCTCCTAGATAGCATTCCTTGTCAAGGGGAGGACTCGACAAAAAGAAAACTGAGACCAGTTCTGTGGCTAAAGACCATGATCGAGGGGAAGTTTATTTTAAAAGAAACTGAGACCAGTTCCATGGTTGAAGACTAGGATCAAGGGGAAGTTTATTTCAAAAGAAAACTGATACTAGTTCCATAGCTGAAGACCAAGATCGAGGGGAAGTTTATTTCAAAAGAAAACTGATACCAATTCCATGGCTGAAGACCAGGATCGAGGGGAAGTTTATTTCAAAAGAAACTAAGACCAGTTCCATGGCTGAAGACCAGGAACGAGGGGAAGTTTTACCCTTTTCTAAGTAGCCTTGCTTAGCAAAAGAAGATGGATGTGCAAATAACTACCATTCATAACCACCATCAAAATTTCGAGTATTCCGATATTTAATCCTCTTTTACCTTGAATGTCTGAACGTCTTCGCCATTCATACCTTCAGGTCCAACAAGATTAAATAGGGTCATCTGTCATACCCTAAATTTTGACGACAAGATTTCCCATCATTGTGCAAATCATCACCACAATATGGATGTACCTCCATACCTCATCAATCCTCACAGGGATTGTTGAGCATTCACTACAATCAAGAATTAGGGTTTTGAGCCCTCTCAAAGTACTCAGACAAATGATCAATCAAGAATGGACATGATCCTCAACTTGTCAAGCCTCTCAAACATCCATGAAGGATCAAGAGGTCTCACACATCAAGAATCAAGCATGAAAATGTAACATCTCAAGTTGACCAAGCCTCAAGATCATCAGTGTCACCAAATTAAGGTTTTGGTCGACCAAGGCCTCCAGAGGGAAAATTTCATCTGGGCATGGGCTAATACTTCAAAACATGATCCAAGAAGCTCAAATGGGTCTCATGGACCCAATCACAAGTTCAAAGTAGCCTCAGGGGATGCATTCATCAAAAATCAGGAATTAGGGTTTCTTGACCTAATTCACCCCTAAGTTGACTTTTGGAGCAAGGCCTGAGCCAAGACCTCAAGAAGTGTTTTGAAGACCTCCAATACATCATATTGATCCATTTACAAGATTGGATTGATTCAAAGAACTTGGTTCATAAGCAATACAAGGATTCAAATTCATCTGGACCAATTAAGGTTTCTGATGAAAAAGTCAACTGTACCTTTGACTTTTGACCAAGACATAATCCCAAACCTTTTGACATGATTCAAGACACTCTAAAACACCTATGGAATCCATCCATTAGGTTTGAATTAAGGCAAGGACTTGATTTCATAGAGGATCACAAAGTTTGAAATTCATCTGACAAAAAGTCAACTGTGCCCAAAATTCAAGTTTGACTTTTTGAATTTCTTAACAAACATGGCTTCCTTAAGTCAAAAACAATGTTAACTCATGGTTTGGATCATCATCCATCAAGAAAAATCAAGAAAAGTGGGGTTACTTGCAAAAGGGGCCACCATAAGAAACTTGAATTTTAACTAAGTTATGGAAATAATTGATTTATACCCAACTTTGCAAGACCATAACTTATGATCCAAGCAACCTTTTCTTCCATCCAAAGCTCAAATGAAAGCTCTCATTACATACTTTAAGATTGTCAGCTACAACAGATTCTAAATTGTCGCATCTGCAAAAATCAACCGGCGGAAAAGAACAGAAGAGTCGCCACCGAACGTTATTTATCCCGACACAGGAAAAGGAAACGATTTAAGAAAACCTCAACAAAGAGAAAGGAATGGTCATCGCAACTATAGCCTGGGTTCTGGAGTCGGTTATGCGAGAGAAAGGTATTAGCATCCCCTCGCGTCCATCGTACTCGATGGGATCCACGCTTGTTGTTATCGATCAAAGGGTGCAGGGTATCTGAAGCTCAACTGCTAACTGGAAACCGCAAGGGAGAAAAGGGAAGGTGAAAACCAAAAGAGGACTCGCAAGGATCATCACAGTCCTATGCCTACATATCTTCATGGACGAATGGAGAATCAAAGTCAACGTAGTTCGACGGACTACGCACTAAAGGGGGGAAGGTTGCTCGCCAAGACATCGTCGTCTCGTGCCTACGTATCCTCAATCTAACACGAAGGAGGAAGTCAGAGCAGTCGTAGTTCGACCCTACGGAAGAAAGAAGAGTACTCACCAATACTTCGCTATCTTGTGCCTACGTATCCTCATTCGGACGGGAATGAGGAGATCAGAGTGTCCGTAGTTCGTGTACTACAGAAATGGGAAAAGGATACTCGCCAAGACTTCGCCGTCTTGTGCCTATGTATCCTCATTCGGACGGGAATAAGGAAATCAGAGCATCCGTAGTTCGACCTACGGATTGAAGGGGGGAGATTAAAAGAGAATCCCGAAGGAAGGCGATTGTTTGTTTTTGTTTTTTAGAAGAAAGTGTTTTAAAGTTAGTTTGAAACTCGCATTGCACTAAAGTCTATAACATAGGAGCGAATGCATCGCATGGTCGCCCCCAACAGGACGTATGCTAAACACTCTAGAAAAGTGAAGGGAGACCCTCCAACCTCCATTTCCCATGTACTTAAGGATCATGGCATACAATACTCATTGTATTTATTACATGTTTTTTATTTTGTTTTGAGATGAGAAGAGAAAGACTCAAGGTTGAAAGAAAAACACTAAGGGAGACTAGGTCATAATGTTATCATACAATGGTGGCCCTATGGTTAAGGTTAAGAGGGGACTAACCTAATTGTTATCATGCCAAGGATTTCTCACCTAATGTCTATCCTACTTTGGTCTTAATCAAAAATTAAAACCAAACTAGTATCCCTAAGGGATCATGTTATTGCACAAGTAAACCTTAAGTGGAATCAATCCCAAAATTCAAAGAAGAAAGAGAGATGAGATGAAAAGGAGGTGGCATAAGAATGTAACATCAAACTAAAGAGACTTACCTCACACACAAGCTCAACCAATTAATGTTTGAAAGGTTTATGCAAGCAAGCTCAACTAATGAATAGTTGAAAGTTTATGCAAACTATGTCCTAAAACTAATGCAAATGCCCTACAATGGTTCTAAATGCAATGACAAACCACAAACAAAGTGAAATAGGTCCTAAGAGGGTAAGATCCTATATAGGTCAGTAGCTAAAGCAAGTTTAATCCTATCTAAGTTAGTATCCTAAGGAAGATCAAACAATTCCAAGTTGTGTCCTAAGTTAACTCACAACACATGTCATTCACAAACCATGCATAATTGGTGTCTAAAGGCCACATGAATTAAATTAAGGCACGCATATGAGATGAGGTCAGTAGCGTACGCCATGAGAAATGAAGTTTAGTATGTGAAGAAGTGATCATGACATTCATACCAAACCACATTCAAAAGTTTAGGAAATCTAGCACATAGATGTTTCATTTAGGATGAATCAATCACTTAAGGTTGTATGATGCATAAGAAAGTATGAGATGGACATGTAAACGACATGGATCAGAACTTAAAACATGTGTTAAAGGTATGATAATGACCTTAAGTTGTCATGGAAGTAGCATGTTAAAACATCTCTAAGAGTTACACAAGTCTACACACAAGTAGTTCACTTAAGATGTAACAATAATGTTTGATCAAACAAGGCATAAACAATCATGAAAGTATGCATGTGGAATGGTATAGGTCATAAGTGAATGCACATTTGTATGTTTAATAATGATCCCAAGTCATCATTAAAATCTCTATGCCAATGCACTTGTAGAAGTCAAAATAAGCAAGGCACCAAACAAGCTTCAAACATCTTCTAAGGACTTGTAACTTGGAAGTCAATTAAAGATGGAACACATAAAGCATGTACACATGTGTGAGTACCCAAGTCAGTAGGTAAGGACCTCTAATGTTGCATGTTAAGTGTTAAAAGAATGATCACAAAGTATGTACACAAGACCTAAAAGAATGACCACAATTAGTGCACATTTGAAGTCATATTCAAGCAAGTTTCAAACCATTTTCAAACATCCAATGATGACCTATAAAATGAAATTACAAGGCTTTACTTCATGTATTAACAATTTAAATCAATGAACCAAAGATCCTTAATGGATTGCATAAATGCATCCTCAAAGTCCAAGCAATTAGGCAACTATTAGACAAGCATCAAGTAGGCAACAATGACTTAAGAGTGAGCATATGAATCATAGTCCAAACATCTATGGCAAGGCATCATAACAAGGCACAAAAGTTCCTATGGAGTATGCCTAATCATGCCAAAAATTTCATTTCAAGGCAAGCTTCACAAAGGTCTCAAAATCAACCCTACTTCTAAGTATCACCAAGCATATAGGCTACCAAACAATATTCAATGAAAAATAGCTAAATGCTTCAAAAAATTATTAACAATTAACCAAGTTATATCAAGGGAAGTAGGTGATCACATGCAAAAGATTGTATCCAAATCATGTACCAAAAGCACTCAAGTAATTGCAAATACCAAGCATGCCAAAGATGATCATACAAAGCAAGGTTCAAAAGATGGAACTCAAAAGCATCCCAAAATTCATGGATAATGCACCAACCAAGAATAAACATGTTAAGAAATTCAATGTCTAATCATACACCAAAAATCAGACTCAAAACATGAGGGGAAGATCCCTTTTGGGACTTGCATCACAAGATATCATGTTAAGTAAACATGTCCTTCAAAAATTCATGAAAAATAGCCAAACAGCCTAAAAGTGAAATTAAAAATATCCAAAAATTAATTAAAACCTCCAAGGTCATGTGTAAATTTGTTTGGAATTTTATCATGAAGGGAGCTATTTTTAAAAGATCGATTTTGCACGTGCTTAAGAAAAAAAAATGGAAACACATGAAAAGGCTAGGGGGTGTTACACTAGCAAGAAATTAGTTCAAATCCACCTTGGGCTCAGCACTGGGGGCGCGTATCGTAGTTCCGTTAGGCCTAATTCACAAAAATCCCCCTTTTGGTCAGAATTCAAATGAAATGAAATAAGGGGGAAAAGAGAGGCACGTGAGTGTCATGCCTTTCATTAATGCATTGTCATGTTCTGGGGCGTTGGATTGAGGTTAATCAACGGTCGTGATTGTAACATACTCGTTACTCAGATTTTGCACAAATGAGAAATGTGTTGGCAAGACACACGCCCTTGGATCAAAATGATTGAAGGGCTATGATTAAAACCTATCATCCCTCAGATTCCTTTGAATAGATGAAATGGAGGGAAAGCCAGCACGTGCTAGGCATGTGGTTTTTTAATGTGTTGTCACAAGATTAGCCCTAAGATTAAAATTATTGGACGGTCCAGATTTAAACGTGCACTTCTCCTAAGATTTCTAGGGTTTGTTACAGGCGGCCGGAGAAGGACCTCCGGTCATCTTCTCTGGTGAGGCACCACCGTGCTTGAAACTGAAGCAACCCAGAAACGAAAAAACCTACCACCATTCTACTCCAAATTTTACACTGATCCCAAATATGGCCTCAGAAATTTCATACAATCAACACACATGGAGAATCGAAGGAAATAAGTTAAGATCCAAAAACTGAAAACTCACATTTCACCTATTTCTAGCCAGCAAATAGAGCCTATGATTATAGGACTTCAATATGCAACCTAACTACATGCTTCTGATCCCCTACAACCCTACTACGATGCACTGAAATTCAAGATGATTACCTGGTCAAAAGTGGAATTCTAGCTCCAAGAAACACCAAAGATCTTCGTGCAAGATCTTCAAGCCAGTACTTGAGGCAAAATAAATGCCTTAGAATCCTTGGATCTTGAGAGAAATGCAAGAATGCTTGAACTGAGATGAATGTGTAGATTATGCTATGGCGGATTTAGGTGGATTCTTTTGCAAACAGAAGCAAGAGGAGATGATATTGATGATGATTGTGAAGAAAAAAGAGAGAAACCTCTCAAGGGAAGAGAGTTTCGAAACTTTGAACTTTTGATGAGAAATGTGATTCTTTTTGTGACTTGGTTAAGGTTCTTATAGTTGGTTAAAGAGTGGTTAATGGCTTGGTTAACAGTTTGAAGCATGGTTAGTGAAAAATGAGAAAAAATAAGCATGAGGTTTTGGCACGGGTTAGTTTTGGTTTAATGAGTGTGTAATGGTTGTTAGAAAGTGCATGGCAATGATGATGATATATGTTAATGGTAGTGGTAAGAATTACAATAGCTATGTCATTGAATTGTTTCCTTTCCATCATGGCATATGGAGTGAATGGTACATGGCATGCATGGTTTGTAAGAATGTTGTATGGCTTGAAATGGTAATGTTGAGTGACATATGCGCATGGTACATTGCAACAAGAGTAACATTGGTTTTTTCCTTGCATTTGGAGAGAAATAACATGAAAAAGCATGGCATGAAACTTGACAAGCATATCCACAAGCGTGAATTATGGTGACTTTGGAGGACTAAATCTTCATGAATTTTGAACCAAATGCCATGGTTCTTGTACTTATTTTGAAGGGTTTCTCTGATACTCTATTTTTCATGTTGAAGGCAAGTGGATTTGAAGCTTCTATCATGGTGAAAAATGAGTTAGAACATTGACCCAAAATTCTGGTTCTTGACACTTAGAAAAATTTCTAAGTGTTGGAATGAAAAGTTTGAAAATGCCCAACTTTGATTGATCACAACTTCTTCAATAATGATCCAATGGAGATGAATCACATATGATTGGAAAGCTTGAAGAACACTCTACAACTTCCATTTGAGAAAACATTCCAACTGAAGCTTGTAGTATGGAGAAAATGGGGCTGGAAGGTGGCTGGAACTTAAGGAAAACTTTCCCAAAATGGAAAGTTCCTAAGAACCCTAGTTTCCCAAAATGGTAACTCTCACAACTTTTGATTTTTCTTGATTCTTTGGACATTTCTTGATCAAATTCCACCCATAGGCCATGTTTGACATGAGGATCATGATTTTGACTTTAAAAAGTTAGGAGTTGACTTTTTCCTTGACCAGTTGACTTTTTCCCCAATTCTCTTGATTTTCAATCACTCCTCCAATTGAAAGCCCTATGAATGCAATTGATGGCTCATATTCCAATCTTAGACACTTGGGAACATGTGGAATACCATGAAATCAAGTATTTCCCAAAAAGCCATAAATAAACTGACTTTAGGCAAAACCCTAATTTGGCCCCCAAAAGTCAGGAGAAATTAACTGATCCTCAAAACCCAAATTTCTCTGACCATGATGTAGATTGACTTAAACCAAGATGATTCATGCGATGAGATGATGTTAAAGACCCAAGCACCTTGCTTATGAGGGTGTCCCAACATCTTTCAATCCAAAACCCTAGTTGAGGGCCAACAGTTAGGAGAGTGAGATCCTCTTCAATTCACTTGCCAACTTCAATCTCTTGATGACATGGTGGACCATATGATGTGCCTGGAGGTATGATGAACCTTTGTGGCTTGAGTATTTGAACACATTCTATTCTCTTTACTTTGCCTAGTCAATGATGGTGACATCCTTGATACCATGCTTTATGAAAGCCAAGGATGCATATGCAATGTTTATAACCTAAATGTACATGAAATGTGAAAGCATAAGCCGCTAATGAGAGTATAAATAAGAGGGCAAATTTTGAGGTGTTACACAAATCCTCATGGATTTTGAGTTATGGATTGATCAAAATCACAAAAAAAGGAAAATGGACACTTTTTCAACACTTAGTGAAATTTTGGATAGAATTTGTTTTGTGTTTTCACCAACTTTGAGGCCATTTTTCATTATGATCCAAGATGATTCAAGACCAAAGTTAAATATCAAAGTTGAAGTATGTTATAGGGGATTTCCAAAAAAGTACAAGAGCCTCCCATGATTCAACTTGAGCAAGGAGTTATGAGCCTCCAAAAATGGTATTTTTCACCCTGCCTACACAAAGGCATGAAAACCAAACTTATGCCACACGATTTTGTCACTCAAGTTTTGCCATTTTGCCAACTTTGTCATCTTCCAAAAGCACAAAACATCCGATGACTCACTTGTTTCTTGATCAAGGAGTCAAGAATTCAACTTGGCATGGGCAAAACCATCATGACATGAACTTTGGAAAGGTAACATCAATGCAATACATTGAAGTGTCATGAACCAGACCATAACAGTCCAAGCCAGTCAAGATTCAAGTCCAAACTCTGAGCATTGAAACCTGCAGAATTGAATGGAGTCAAGATAAGAGAGTTGACTTGGCACTTTTGGATTATCCAAGTCAATGGCTACATGCTACATGCCATGATCAGCTTCTAATCACTATTGCTCTAAAAAAAACTTCCTCTACTATAAATAGAGGTCATGTGTGACTAATCAAAACACACCAAAGCATAACAACTCATGCATTTCTTCAAATCACTCTAAAAAACCAGAATTTTCTTCTCTTTCAAGTCACATTCGAATTTTCAAATAGAGAGCAATTCCATCCAAGCCAACCATCCTAACACCTCACATATGTCATATATAAGTGATCCATAACCTCAAAACACATCTGGAACACCAGAATCATAAAGTCACCATCCATTTACTCAAGCTTTTTGGCCTATTTGCAGTTGGGGTACCACAACAAGTTCGAGGTTATCTCAATTCATTCCAAGCTTCCAAACACCTTACATAAGGTCCATTGAAGCTGTCTAGATCATCACACAACATCTGTAACACCTCTACATCAGAATTCGATTTCTTCTTGCAAGAGGTAAGCCTAAACTCTCAAACTCTATGATCCACGCATCATAAATGTGTTTCCAAGTTACAAACATGTTTCTGCACTTATGTAGAGTGTTTCCCCTCAATCAATTGCTTTGTAGCTATCGTGTATAGGATTTCATAGTGTTCTTGCAGAAATTAGGGTTCATATGTTCATCTTTTGATTTCTCACTCCACACTTAATATAAATGCAATTAATTTATATCACTGAAATCCTTGTTCAAAAACACACAACTTTCATGTTTACAAAAGTCAAAACCATTACGTATTAAGAGAGATATGTGAGGTTTTGCAAAACGGCCATGGAGGGAAGTCGCGAGGAAGAAGATGACCGTTGGCGCCATAATTTGAATTTTGGAATTTTTGATCATTTTCTTAATCGATTTCAAAAATTAATTTCTCTCTCAATTTTTATCATTTTTTATTGGTTCTTTTTTTAAAAATTCACAAAAATGTTAAAATATTTTATTCTACAAAAAAAATCAAATTTATATTATTTATTTAATATAGTTTGAATTTTTGTAACTAATTTCATTTTATTTTTTTTGAACATTTTTAAATAAAATTTCCACATTGATTTTTCAAATTCAAATGAATTCCAAGTTTTCATGTGATTAAACATGATTTTTCAAAACATTTTTTCAAATTTTACAACTTGTTTTTGAATATATTTGATATTTTATATCATTTTTTATTTAATTTCATTTGAAAATTGTTTTTTTTTTAAAATTAAAATTAGGGATTTTCTTAATTTTGATTTTTCAAACTTCATTTGAAACACTTTTGGGCCTCTAATAGAGTGTAAGACCCCTTTGTAAATACAAAATTTTGGGCCTTAGTCATTGTATAAGTCCCGACGCGATTTTCAAAACAAATGGTGTGATCCTTGTTTTTCATCTGGGCATCTCTTTGAGCTATAAGCCCCATATCTTGTATAAAAAATAATTTTTGGGCCTCTATTAGAGTGTAAGACCCATTCCTTCTTGTACATAAAAATTTTGGGCCTCAGTCATTGTATAAGTCCCTCTGTGGTTTTCAAAATCACTGCGCGATCGTCACCTTTTCAAAATAAATCATCTGGGCCTCTCCTTGAGTATAAGCCCCATTTTTCTTCTTTGCAAACACTTTTGGGCCTCTATTAGAGTGTAAGACCCAACCCTTCTTTGTAAAAAAATAATTTTGGGCCCCTACTGTAGTATAAGTCCCACAACATCTGTCGGTGTCGCAGTGCGATCACTGTTTTCAAATAAGTCATCTGGGCCTCTCCTTGAGTTGTAAGTCTCATACCTCTGTTTTCAAAATCATCTGTCTGTTTTAAACTGGTACTAAGAGGAGCATTATTTTCGGTGAAACTGCTCTTAGACCACTTGGGCCTCTCTTTGAGTTATAAGCCCCAAACTTTCTTTTCTTTTTAAAACAAACTTCTTTTAATTCAAATTCAAATTCAAAGTTTCCTCAAAACTTTCTTCAATTTCTTGAAATCCTAATCAATCTTACAATTGTAGTCAATACAACAGATCACAATACACTTGGGCCTCTTCTCAGAGTATAAGTCCAAACATTTTTTCTTTATTATTATGCATACTTTATTATATACCTGTTAACTTATCTGTATATATATACTTGTGCATATTTGTTTAGAGTTTTCCCAACAGTTAGGTCTACACTTAGGTCAAATCAGAGGTACTTTCAACATAGTCAAAAGTAGTTCCCTCATAGGAAATTCCCTATACAGTCTACCTCCTCTTGGGCTTATTCAATATGGAACAGAGAAAGGCATTATTCCCAGTGAAACTTTTCTCAAGACTGTTAAAACTTAGAAATATGTACGTATACAAGAAATTCATTTCCCCATAGAGGATTAATTCCTGGTGAAACCTCTTTTGAATTTCTTCAAACCTTAGAACTGTTCAGCAAAGAAAGGATTAATTCCCGGTGAAACTTTTCTTAGGCTTGGACCCACGGGCTTCCTAAAAGCATCCCCAGCCTCCTCTTGGGCTTAGTACAAGGACCAACAGGCTTCTTAGAAGTTCCCCAGCCTCCTCTTGGGCGTAGTACAAGGACCCAAAGGTCTCTTAAAGGCATAGGATATAAATTAGTCATCTCTACTAGTTCAATCCCCAGGAGAGTCAAAATTCCAAAACATCAGACCATTCTAAAGGCTGGTCTTCATCCCTAAACCAAAAGCCTCCTCTTGGGCATCATACAAAGACCCCTCTCTACACCAGAGCCTACCAATTCTTGAGAGACTTGGACAGTCTCAGCCTCCTTTTGGGCTTCATTCAAGTAGACTTGGAAAGTCTCATCTCCTCTTGCATCTCACACAGAGACCCTCAAGTTTCCAAAAAGCATAGGAAAAACCCTGATCAGTTCACCAACGCACCAGTCTCCAATAGAGTTGAAACCTCTAAGGTTTTCAAACTCATCTTAAAATCCCCTCTGACCCCCAACAGGGCTTAACTTTCAGCTCAAGCATCCCAGCCAAGGTCAATTTACCATCAACAAACCCTCAACAGAAATAGAGCCTCATGGCATCTGGTACTTCAACTCTTCTCTGATTCTCAGCAAAAGTAAACCCTTTGGATTCCCCCCAACACAATTTGTACCTGCTCCTGAATTTCAATAATCCTCAGCAAGAGATAGCCTCCTCTTAGGCTTCATATAAGAATTTTCCTCAGTCAGCTTCAATCTTGGGCTTTGTACAAGACAGATAAAACTCTCCCCAGTGGAGTCAGTTTCCTTTAGCTTCAACCTTGGGCTTTGATCAAGGCACACAAAAATCAGCATCCCCTCATATGAGACCATAATTCCTCTCTGTAGAAGGATATTTCCTCTATACATCACATACCAAAACAAATAATCAAAACCTTTGTCCAGATAATTCCTGTAAGTGGCACACTTGTTGATTCAAAATCCAAGCTGGAGTCCTTCTCTTATCCTGGCTAAAATTCATCTTTCATCTAACAGTTGTAAGTGGCAAGCCTTTGGATCCCTAACATCCAAGCCAATGTCCCTCTCTTAGCATGACAGACTCATAAGGAAAAATTGGCATTGCTCTACACTGAGTTAAAGCTTTCTTCCTTCATGACATCCCTCTTATAAAGGAAATTATGGCATTGTTGGATTCCATATCCTAGTTAATGTAATTTCCCTTATAATCCACATTTGTGATGAATAGATGAGATATCTCTCTTTAGAGATGACAAATTCTCTCTCAGTCAACCTTTTAGCTTCAATCTTGGGCTTTGAACAAGACACAAACATCCTTTTAGCTTCAATCTTGGGCTTTGAACAAGACATCAAATATCTTTCCTCCCATAGAAATAGGAGGAACTACGATTGCTCTGATTTCCCAAATCTATTTATGGGAATACGTAGGCATAAGATTGCAAAATCTTAGCAAGCACACAAATTAAAAACTTTAGGTCCAGTACCTTCCCAAAAACAACGGAAAACCCGAAAACCACAAAAACATTCTCTCAACACTCCCAAAGGAGAAACTTTCCCAAGCCACAACAGATAAACAAGAGAAAGCATTTTAAGTTAACATAAAAACATGAAATAAAAGGTTCTTATGGATTACCATAGATACACTGGGTGTTAATAGTTTCCCTTTGTATAACCAGACCCCGATCCCCGATCTCTTAGCATTTATTAAAGAAAACATTTGCGTGCAAGGTTAGTTTTAGATATCTTCCCTTTCCTTTCCAACTTCATAGGATAAATACAGAAATCAGAAAGTAACACCCAAATCTCAATCCCGCGGTAAGGTGGTCGCGTCACCGACAAAAATCGCACGCTACAAGTACCAACAAAAGTAGTTGCCAAAACACATTATAAACTTTGGACTGGGTGAAAGCCTAATCTCAAACATTTTCATGTGTAGGGATGTCCAGATGAGCAAGGCCTTATAGGCCAAATGAAAAGAATTTGGACCCCCAACAGTGAGCAGCTATTTTATTGGCTATTATGAAAGATCTAGGGGCTACAAATTTTAAGATCCCAAATTCAATTTAATTTTTGAGATGGGAACAACCACATTCTTTGAGGATATTGATTTTGGGGGAGGGGGGGGGGGGAGAATAAGGTTAGAGACTTTTTCTTAGAGTAAGAATCAGTAACAATTCCAGAACTAATTCATATAGTTGCTTTTGATCAAGCAAGAATGGAGTCTCCACAAGACATTGTTGAAATTCCTCTAACTCAAGATGATTTGGTAATTCATGAAGAACAAACTCAAGATCCTCAAGAACAAGTGTTACAAGAACCAATACCTTTGCGAGGATCAACTAGAGAAAGGAGAAATGCTATTCCGGATGATTAGATTGTAGTTCTCCAAAAACAAGAGGAAAATAATGGTATGATGGAAGATGATCCAATCAACTTCCTTCAAGCCATGCAAGATTCCAACTCACGAAAATGGAATGAAGAAATGAAGGAGGAGTATAAGTTCATGCAAGACAATAAAGTTTGGGAACTTATCCCGTTACTAGAAGGTGTGAAACCCATTGGTTGCAAATGGATTTTTAAGACCAAGCGGTATTCTAACGGTAATGTGGAGAGGTATAAAGCTCGTCTTGTGGCTAAGGGTTATACTCAAAAGGAAGGGATTAACTTTAAAGAGACTTTCTCTCCGGTTTCATCGAAAGACTCATTTAGGACAATCATGGCTCTTATTGCACATTATTGTTTGGAACTCCATCAAATGGATGTCAAGACGACTTTCCTCAATGGCAACGTTGATGAAACAATTTATATGATGCAACCAGAAAACTTTGTGTCATGAGACTCAAAGAGTATGGTTTGCAAATTGACAAAATCCATTTATGGACTAAAGCAGGCGTCTCGTCAGTAGTATCATAAGTTTCATGAAGTAAATCTCTCATTTGGTTTTATGATGGATGTTGTTGAAGATTATGTATATCACAAATTCAGTGGGAGCAAGTAGATTTTCCTGGTCTTGTATGTAGATGATATAATGCTTTCCATAAATGATATGGGAATGATGCACGAAACTAAGAAATTTCTATCAAGAAATTTTGAAATGAAAGATCTTGGTGATGCCTCCTTTGTATTAGAAATTCAGATACATCGAGACCGATCTCGTGGTATTCTAGGATTATCACAAAGGATCTATATCGAAAAGGTATTTAAAGAGAACAAAATACTATATGCTCACATATAGGAGGCTAGACCAGTTAGAGATCACTGGATACTCTGACTCAGATTTTGCTAGATGCCAAGATAGTAAAATATCCACTTCGGGCTATATTTACATGTTGGCTGGTGGTGCAGTGCTAAGCAAACTCTTACAGTTTCATCCACCACGGCAGCCGAGTTTATAGCATGTTATGAGGCATCCAACCATGGGATTTGGCTAAGGAATCCTATCACTGGGATGCAAATTGTGGAAGGAATTGAAAGGCCACTTAAGTTATACTGTGACAACAAATCAACTGTCTTGCATTCCAACAGTAATAGGAGCTCGACTAAGTCAAAACAAATTGACATCAAGTTCCTAGTTGTTAACGAAAGGGTACAAAGTGGGAAGATTTTCATAGAACACTTGGGGACAAACTCCATGATAGCATATCCTCTTACAAAAGGTCTTCCACCCAAGGTCTTTCATGAGCAGACTGCTCGCATGGGAGTTTTATCGTTAGATGGCTCTTTGATTTAGTGGGAGTTAGTCAATTATGAATTTTATTTTCTATGTTTGATATTATGTAAGCATACTATAATTTTGGATATTTTCCAAATTAATAAAGTTTGATATTTAGAAATTTACATTTTGTACAATAAAGTTATTAAATGATCTCACTAAATTTGATGGTATGTCGACTCATAAGGATTATTTTTTAGTTATGCTCTTGATTTCTACATCAATAGAAATAATAAGATTATGAATGGATATAACATAAACCTTGGTAACATAGCTTCTAAAGTTCTGATCCATCTTAGTTTCTAAAACTATCAAAAGTTCACAATATACTTTCATTCCGCAAGGAATCAATCTTCTACTTGTATGTCCTCACTATCCTCACAAATTCTACTATTCACTTCCCATAATTACCCAAAGAATTGTATCAAATACCTTATCATTAATGCTCCACATAGTTATTAGTAAATATCCCATATTACACTTTTATCTTCAAAACTTTGCCTCATAAACCAAGCACTTGGGCTCGAGTGGTAAACGAGCTCCTTCGGGGAATACCAAGTTCTATTCCTAGTGGGAACAATGCTTGGTCAGACTTATGATCTCTCAGGCCAAACTCTAGATTACTAAGGCCCCTTTCTCCTAAGAACCAGAGGGTGAAAACCAAAAAAAAACTTTGCTTTATAGATCCGATAAATATACACATCTTACTCATCTAATTGATCACCAAGACACTTACTTGAAAGTTAAGTGTTTAATCCTACATGATAATATTTTTCTAAATCACAGAGATTTTGCATCCTACTCCAGCTCAACATTAAATAAATCCATAATTAATATCTTCTAAACCCTTAGCCAATAAGTATGTTGCAAATAGTTAGACCTTACATTTAGTTAGTTATGAGTTTGTTAAGGTAGTTATACTTTATCCTATTTATTCTATAAATTAGTTAAACTTCATTAGTTATGAGTTTGATGGGGTTAAGAACTTGACACGCCGCAAGTGTTCGACAATGTGAAGTAGTATAAAAAAGAAGGTTATCGAACCATATAGAAAAAATTGAATATTGAATCCTGTTCTATTGGTGTAAATTTAGAGCAATTGAAAATTGGTTTTTACGAAAACATATTAAATTAAAATGAGATAAAAATTATAAGACAAACATGACCTAGGGTTCATGATTCTTCCTCAGACATATTCATATGTTACTTAATTTCAATTACAAGAAATTCGATACGATTATAGAAATATAGATAAATATGGATAACGCCTACTTTCGTCAGCGTGTTATCCTATCTAAGATAAATCATACGTCTGCTCTCGCTAGCCTGAATTATTCATCAAAGATCTTTTTCCTCATGTCTATAAAAATTGGAACTTTTCTCAACTTAGTCCGAACACTTTCATAACTCGTACTCGGTTGTGTAATAATCTGCTCTCATGTACTGAAACATAGGCTTTTAGTGTATGATCAGTACCTGGGTAATTCTTACTTTTGTAAAAGATATAGTTTTAAAATTCATATATTTTAAAATAAAATATAAACAAATTTCTCGTAATCAATTTGTAAGATTTCTCATGGATATGTCATGAGACAAGTCTCATGACCCTTAGTCCCTACAAGATAACTCATTGATTGTGAGACACATCGATTTTAAAGCATATATCAAATTGGTAATCATAGTTAACCATAGAAATTGAAATCTATAACAATGAAATAAACGAAATCTGATGAAGATAAAATAACTTTAATAATAATAACGAGATGCTCCAAGGAGACTTGAGTACAACAATTTGCTTTAAACCAAAAATAATGCGTAAAACTAAAAAAATGAGATAACTAAACTCATACAAACCATGAGTTTTATAAGAAATTCTAAAAGCGGAAAACTTAAATTATGTTCAATTCCCATGAAACGGAGAATATTACAGATCAAAAATTGTAGAAATCCAAAAACAACAATAATAGAGTCGGAAAAGGAAACAAAAATCTAGGAGATGCGTCTGCCTGCTACGACTATTCGTAGTAGGTGTCTGGAAAACATATGGAGAGTGGTAATTCCCTGCTACGGCCAGCATTTTGCTCACATTTTGCTTCCTAATTTTGGAAAATGTATGGAGAAATTCCTAATTTTTTTCATTTTCCCACATTTCGCTCCTTTTGGTTCCTCATTCACCCCGAGACACTTATTTAGGCCTGAAAACACCAAAATGAATTACCCCAACATAAAACACGATAAAAATAAAGATAAATCGGATGGGAACAATAAAATAATGAAGAGAAATAACTAATATAAACGATACGAAACAACTTATCACTCTAATAATTTCCTCGACTGTCACTAGGATATTAACCAAAGAATTTTATCGAATATTGTATAAATAATGCTCCACAAAGTTATTAGTAAATCCCATATTAAACTTTTATCTCTAAAACTTTGCCTCATAGGTTCACAGTAAATTATCATCAATAAGAGGGATAATCAATTAGAAAGATTAATTCTTGTTCATCAAAACTGATTCGGAATTATCCAAGATTTGGTGAAATTCCACATTGGGAATTAGGCGAATTTCCAACATCTGGTATTTAGAGCATTGGATGTGTGATTCTTGGGAAGAATAGCGCGATGAATAATCCAAACGAGCACTTTTTGGAGAGTCTCCCAATTCTGAAGAATCAAAATTACGAGAATTGGTGCAAGTAGATGAAGACTGTTTTTTGCTATCGAGATCTTTGGGATCTTGTGAAGGGGGGAGTGTCGCCGCTTGCAGAAAATACGACAGATGAAGAAAAGGATGCACATAAACAATTGAAGAAAAACGATTATAAAACTCTCTTTATAATTCATCAATGTGTTAATTCAGACAATTTTTAAAAGCTGAGCGATGTTGAATCAATGAAAGAAGCATGGGAAATTTTGGAGAAATTATTTGGAGGCGGTGAGAAGGTGAAAGAGGTGAGGTTACAAACTTAAAAAAGGATGTATGAATTGCTTCATATGGAAGAAAGTAAAAGCATAACTGATTTTTTCACTAGGGTTATGAAACCGGTGAATCAAATCAAGATATGTGAAGAAGTGTTGACATCAAGATTAGTTGTTGCAAAGATCTTGAGGTCATTGGCTCCAAAGTTCGACCACGTAGTAGTAGGCATAGAAGAGTCGAAATATTTGTTGACATTGACAAAGGAAGAGCTTCAAGGGACGCTTGAATCTCATGAAAAAAGAATGGCTGAAAGAGCTGCAAGCAAGTCGAAAAGTGATGTGGCTTTACATGCATAATCAACAAGAGAAAAGAATGGTAAAGGAAAGTAGTTCAACAAAAAAGGTAGAGGAGGCTACAACAATTTGACAGATTGAGGAAACTAGCAAGAAGAAATATGGTTTAAGGGTTACCAAAAAACGACATTCCAAATGAAGTGTGTGAGCAATATGTACAGGAAAAGCACCACAGGAACAACATTAGCAAGGATGTAGGAAGCAAGTCGAAGGCAATTCTTGAAATTATATACTCTTATGTATGTGGTCCTATCCAAGTGGATTTGATTGGAGGTAACAAATACTTTGTCAGATTCATAGATGATTTCAGTCAAAAACTATGGACTTACCTGATCAAGAAGGAAAGTGAAGTGATCAAGATATTTGCCAAGTTTAAATCTATGGTCGAAGACAAAGTGGTCGAAAGCTCAAGATTTCGAGGACTAGTGGTGGTGGAGAATATGTGTCGAAAAACTTCAACACATTATGTGAGAAAGAAAGGATTGTGCATGAGGTGGTGCAACCCTACACTCCACAACAAAATGAAATTGTAGAAAGGAAGAATAGAAACATCATGAATATGGTGAGAAGTATGTTTAAAGAAAAGTATCTACCCAAATAATTATGGGGAGAAGTTATGTCAAATGCAAAATACATACTGAACAGATATACGACGAAGAAACTAGAAGGAATCATGCTAGAAGAATGTTAGTTTGATGTCAAGCCTAGCTTGAGTCATTTGAAAGTATTTATATCTATAGCACATAGACATGTGCCTCATCAGTTGAGAAGAAAACTTGATGAAATGTTGAGTAAAATGATCCTAATAGGATATCATTCGACTGGTGGATACAAGTTGTCTGACCTAATGAACAAGAAAGTAGTGATAAACAGGGATGTGATCATAGATGAGCTTAAGGAATGGGATTGGACTGAAAATACCAAGAATGACTCAGTGAGAATCCTATGTGAAGAACCAGCAAGTGAAGTCGAAAGTGAATTTCAATAAAAAGAAGTCAGAGGTTAGGCAAGCACAAGCAGACCTCAAAGAACAAGACACGTTCCTGCAAGGTTGCAAGAATGTGTGATTACATCATATAATGTGGTCAATGATGAAGGTGAGCTGATACAATATGCTTTCTATGCAGATGTCGAACCAATAAATGCAGTTGAGGCATTAAAGGATTCGAAGTGGGCGAAAGCAATGAATGAGGAACTGAAGTCCATCGAAGTCAACAACACTTGGGCACTTGTCGAATTGCCTCAAGACAAGAGGACAATTATTGTGAAGTGGGTAAACAAGGTGAAGTTGAATCCTAAAGGAGAAGTAACTCGACACAAGGAAAGACTTGTGGCGAAAGGATTTCTTCACAAAGAAGGAATCAACTTTGACGATATTTTTGCACCTGCTGCTAGGATTGAAACAATAAGGTTGGTTATTGGTCTAGTAAACATGAACAACTGGCATATGTGTCAGATGGATGTGAAATGTACATTCCTAAATGGTCCCTTAGATGAAGAAGTTTATGTTGCAAAACCAGTTGAGTTTGTGAAACGAGGTGAAGAAAGCAAGGTATACAGGCTACATAAAGTCTTGTATGGAATTAAGCAAGCTCCAAAAGCTTGGAATAAGAAGATATATATCTTTATAAGGGAGAAGGAATTTGTGAAGTGCACAACTGAGCATGGAGTATATGTGAGAAGAAGCAATAGTGAATTGCTTATACTATGTCTCTATGTCGATGACTTGTTCATAACATGTAGCTGCAAGAAAAAGGTCGAAGACTTCAAAGGTGATCTTAGCAAGGAGTTTGAAATGTTTGATATGGGCAAATTTTATACTTCATTGGCTTCAAATTATACAAGATTAGTAGAGGCTTGATGATGCATCAAAGAAGGTACGCAAGCAAGATACTCAAGAGATTTCAGATGGAAGACTGAAATTTGATTTCGACACTTGCTGAACCAAGATTCAAATTGTCGAAAGACTCAGAAGAAAATGATGTCAACCCAACACAGTACAGAAGACTTATTGGATCGTTAAGATACCTTTGTCACACAAGGCTTGGTCTAGCATACAGTGTGGGTATAGTGAGTAGATTCATGCAGAAGGCAAAGGTATCACACCTAGAAACAATGAAGAGGATATCAAGGTATTTGAAAGGATCCCTCGCCTATGGCATTTTGTTTCCTGCAGCTGATAAAGGAAAAGAATGCAAACTAGTGGGTTAAACCGACTCAAGTTGGTGTAGAGATGCTGAGGATATAAAATCTACAGTCAATTATGTGTTTATGTTAGGTGGTGCACCAGTTGTTTGGAGTTCAAGAAAAGAACCAGTAGTGACACTTCCATCGTGTGAAGCAGAGTATATAGCTTATTCCCTCTGTGCAAGTCAAGCAACATGGATGGTGAATTTGATCGAAGAAATTACAGGGAAGAATCATGGAGCAATCTGATAAGGGCCAAATTATGTTAATTATTTGTATAAATTAGTGGCACTTATTAACTTAATTCATTGGATTTGCAAGTCAATCCCTCAACTTTTGTGTAAATATAGCTTTTCAGTTTCATCATGTAAATATTGTGAATATTGATCATTTTGCATCTAATTGTGTAGTTTTATTGCATTGTAGGAGCTTTGGATGCTAAAAGGCAAAATAATGGCTTCTACATGCATTTTTGGATCAAGAGCATGCCTGCAGGTGAGGCTAAGCGTAGTCATAGTGACATCCAGTCTTCCAAGGCAGTGGCTTTCGTGCTAAGCAAATGTAGTGGCGCTAACCGCCAAATAAGACGGTATGCTGGGTTTTGTCCTTTAGCCGCGCTAAGCACAGTCTGATTGGGTTTAGAGCAGTCTGCTTTTTCTAGTTTGTATAAATACCCTCTCACTTCATTTAGAGAGGGTTAGACACCAACTTTGGGCACCAAATACACCAAAAATTCAAAGAAACTCGAAAATTAGAGAATTGAAGCTGGATTTGCATCAATCTTCGGGAAATCATTATTGATGCTCATTCATATCTTCTTCTTTCTTGTGAAGTAAGAAACCATGATGATGTGTAGCTAAATCCTTTGTACCCAGATTAGATGTAATTAGCCAAACCTGTATGACTTTATTTTGATGTAATTAGCCAAACCTGTATGTCTTTATTTTGATCATTGTTTTGTGAACATATTATGAGTCAATATTGATGTTATCTTTGTTTACATGTTAAATTTATGAGTTTGAATGAATATTGAGAAATACCTTCCAAGTCTTGACCTAAGATTATCATCTATCAAAAACCAAAATCTAGAGATGGATTTGGGGTTTGATATTCACATGTATCAGGTATTAAACATAATTGTATTGTTTAATAGGTAGAGAGATCATCAATTAAACAATATGGTGAAATTTCGCGTCATTGTTTAGCATAAACAATGTCGATAAGTGATACGTGATAATAGTGATTGATAACGATGTTCACATCTAGATCAATGGAATACATATGAAATAGGTTAATGAAATCTAATCCTAACATGTTTCTTTATCCATTAATTTCTGAATCATTTACCGTTATTACCTTTTATAGCGAATGTTTCTTTACACAATCGAAAATCTTTTAAACCCTTCCTTAAAACATTATTAACTGTGGAACGACAGTGATATCGCACTAATCCCCGTGGAGACGATATAAAGTACTTGCCCTAACAAACGTGTTTCAACAAAATGGCGCTGTTTCCAGGGATTGGAGTTTAGATATTGCAAGCATAGCAACAATTTATATTGTTTTAAGTCATTTTGTACTGTTATAAACTTTCCTTTTATTATCCCTCGTGTTTGTTAATTTGTTTGGTTAGCATTTCAGAACTCTGTTTATGAGAGGATGTTTACCTGAAGATCAACTTCTTTTTTATCCTGAGATTGAAATAACAGCTCGAAAACTCAATAGCAAAACCAGAAAGAGAAGGAAACTAGCCAAGAAAAGAAACCAACGTGAAGGAACTTCTAGTGCAACTTCTTCAACATCCCCTATTATTGAAGAAGTCATGGTTGTACCTCCAATAGTTATAAGAAGGCCTTGTGTCAACAACCTAAGAAAGAATAGAAGTATTGTCAGGCTTGAACAAAATGCTAGAAATCCAAAAATGAAGACCAGATTACTACAAATCTTGTATGCAAATACTTTTATCGGGCTTGACAATGAAGATCCATACACTCACCTTACCATGTTCTATGAGATTGTCGGTACACTTGGAGCTCCTAAAGTAGAAGAAGAAGAGGTATTCATGAGATTGTTTCCTCATTCTTTGATTGGGAAAGCATAAGAGTGGTACCTTGGTCAACTAACTCAGACTATGACATATTAGAATGTACTTGAGGAAAAATTTCTTGATAGGTTCATTCCACACAACAAATTTATGGAGGCCAAAACAACGATTCCTGTATTTCTTCAAGGTTCAAGTGAATCCCTTTGTGAAGCATGGGAGCAATACAAGTTAATGTTGAGAAGATATTCTAACCATGGTTTTGATGATCTTACTCAAATTCATATCTTCCGCAATGGACTTCCACCGCAACCAAAACTACTTTTGGATGCAATTGCAGGTGGTTTTTTAATGTCTAAGAATACAGAAGATGTAGTATCTATTATTGATCAAATGGAACTTAATGATCACCAAGTTCAACATAATATAGGAACTTTACAAAAGAAAGCTAGAATCATGGAATTGGGAACAAATGATGCAATTTTGGCACAAAACAAGTGGAGGAACTTACAAAGAAAATGTAAACGCTTCCGCAACAACTCAAAGAGATACAAGGAGTCCCGAACACAAATCAAGAGGTATCATACTGTGAACTTTGCAATGGAGATCATCCCACATGGTATTATCCTCCGATAAATGAAGAGGTAAATTACATGGGAAATCAAAATCAATATCAAGAAAGGCAAGCACCGTATCAAAATAATTCTGGTTATCAACTAAGAGGGAACAATTCACAATATGGCCCCAAGGGCGGCGACAAGAAGCAGGACCTTCCAACAGACAAAATTCATATCAAAATTATAATCAGAATCCTCAGTTACATGATAGAAACTCAAGGATGGAGGATACTATGAACCCGTTTATGCAAATGTCCATGGAAAGTCAAAAGAGCACTGATGCGGCCATCAAAAATCTTGAGACCCAAGTTGGTCAAATAGCTAAGAAATTAGCGGATCAACAAAAAGGAACATTTTATGCAAATACTCAAGATAATCTGAAGGAACATTGTAAGTCCATTCTAACTTGTAACGGTAGAGAAATTGACAAAGGCATTGGTGATGATGTTGAGGAAGAGGAAGTTGTGATAGAAAGAGAAGAGGAAAAAGACGAGGTTGAAGTAGAAAAAAAATAATGAGGGAGAATTAGTTGAAAATGAAAAATTGAAAAATATGAGTTTGAAAATAAAAAGAGAGAGGAAAAGAAGAAAAAACTCAAAAATCTCAAAAGGACATAGGGAAAATGAAGAGTACTCCATTACAACACCTACCTTATCCACATGCTCCTACCAAGAAAGACAATGCAAGGCATTATGCAAGCTTTTTGGATATATTTAATCGTCTGCGGATAAATATTCCATTCTCTGAAGCTCTTGAACAAATGCCAACATATGCTAAGTTTATGAAGGACATTCTCACAAAGAAAAAGACGTATACGGATCAGGAGACCATTAACCTTGATGCTAGTTGTAGTGCCATAATTCAAAAAACTATCCCACAAAAAATGATCCTGGGAGAGTTACATTACCTGTCACCATAGGAAATGTCTACATTTCCAAAGCATTGGTTGATTTGGGCTCTAGCATAAATCTGATTATGTTGTTTATGGTTCAGAGGTTAGGTAACATTAAAGTGAAACCTACAAACATGACATTGCAGTTGGCTGACAAATCTACCATGTGTCCGCATGGAATAGTTGAAGATGTTTTAGTTAAGGTGGACAAGTTCTGGTTTCCAATTGATTTTTTAGTAATAGACATGGAAGAGGATGATGATGGACCTTTGATTTAGGCTGACCTTTCATGAAAATTGTAAGAATGATGATAGATATTGATGATGGTTTAACGAAGGTTCGAGTTCAAGATGAAGAAGTGTGTTTCAACCTCTTTGAAGCCATGAAACACTCAAAAGATAAAGGAGATTATTTTCGGATGGATACCACGGAAGAATCCATCATGGATGTGAAAAGACAAGTGCACTTATCCACACCTCTAGAGAAAGCTCTAATTGATGCACTTAAAGTTCTTATAGAAGATGAAGAAAAAGAGATTGAATAATGCTTAAGAGAATTTGATTCATTAGAAGAAATTCCTCCTCTTGAAGCCAAAGTTGAAGAATTGAAAGATGAATCAAAGAAATATGACTCTACACTTGAATTGAAGATGCTACCCTCACATTTAAAGTATGTTTTTCTTTAAGAGGGTGGCCAGAAACCTGTTATTATCAAAAATTCATTATCCAACAAGGAAGAACATAAATTGATTCAAGTTTTGAAGGAAAATCAAAAGGAAATGGGTTAGGCGCTTTGTGACTTGAAAAGAATTAGTCCAGCCTATTGTATGCATAAAATCATGATGGAAGAGGATTACAAGTTGGTAGCTCAATCACAAAGTCGTTTGAATCCTACTATGAAAGAGTTAGTGAGGAAGGAAGTAGTGAAATTATTAGAGGCCGACATGATTTATCCTATTTTAGATAGTGTTTGGGTTAGTCTAGTGCAAGTGGTACCTAAGAAAGGAGGAATGACGGTGATTACAAATGAAAAGAATGAGTTGATTCCAACAAGAACTGTGACGGGATTGAGGATGTGCAAATATTATCGGAGGCTTAATCAAGCCACTAGGAAAAACCATTTTCCTTTACGGTTTATGGATCAAATGATTGAAAGATTGTCAGGTCAAGAGTTTTATTGTTTCTTGGATGGTTATTCAGGATACAATCAAATTACAGTCAACCTGGAAGATCATGAGAAAACGACTTTTACATGTCGTTTTGGTGTTTTTGCTTATAGAAGGATGCCTTTTGGGTTGTGTAATGCACCGACAACTTTTCAAAGATGCATGCAAGCCATATTTTCTGATCTAATTGAGAAATGCATTGAAGTCTTCATGGATGACTTCTCTGTATTTTGTACTTCTTTTGATTTATGTTTGAAAATTTTGGACACCGTTATGAAACATTGTGTGGAAACTAATTTGGTTCTAAATGGGGATAAATGCAATTTCATGGTCACTGAAGGCATAGTACATGGCCACAAAATCTCTTCCAAAGGCATTAAAGTTGATAAAGCAAAGGTTGAAGTTATTGAAAAGCTTCCACCACCATTGAATGTCAAATGAGTCATAAGCTTTTTGGGACATGCGGGATTCTATCGGAAATTAATCAAGACTTCTAAAAAATTGTCAAACCGTTGAGCAATCTGCTTAACAAAGATAAATCTTCTGATTTTGATAATGCTTGTTTAATTGCTTTTGACGACTTAAAAAAAGCTGATAACCGCACCCATAATCATTGCTCCTGGTTAGAAACTTGATTTTGAACTAATGTGTGATGCAAGTGATTATGTGGTTGGTGTAATTCTTGGCCAGAGAAAGACAAAAAAAATTCATGCTATACATTATGCGAGCAAGGTTTTGAATGAAGCTCAAATTAATTATGCTACCATAGAAAAATAATTGCTTACTATAGTGTATGCATTGGACAAGTTTAGATCTTATCTCATAGGTTCAAAACTTATTATTTATACTGACGATGCAGCCATAAAATACCTGCTCACCAAGCCTGACTCAAAGCAAAGACTCATTAGATGGATTCTTTTGTTACAAGAATTTTACCTTGAGATTCGTGATAAAAAGGGCACAAATTTTTTTGTAGCATATCACTTATCGAGGTTGGTTAATGAAGAGATAACCAAAAAGAAATGTGAAGCCATGGAGGAATTCCCCAATGAAATGTTATTCATGGTACAAGTAAGATCGTGGTTTGCAGATTTAGCTAATCACAAGGCCGCCAGTTGGATACCTGAGGATTTGACTTGGCAGCAAAAAAAGAAATTCCTTCCTGATTCAAAGTTTTATGTATGGGATGAGCCTTATTTGTTCAAAATTGGAGAAGATAATTTGTTGTGGAGGTGGTTACTAAAGAAGAAGCAAGAAACACACTTTGGAATTGTCACAATTCACCTTATAGCGGCCATTATAATGGTCAAAGGACGATAGTAAAAGTTCTACATTCGGGATTTTTTTGGCATTCCTTTAGTCGCGCTAAGCGCGGTCTAATGGAGCTTAGTGCGGTCTGCTTTTTCTGGTTTGTATAAATACCCTCTCACTTCAATTAGAGAGGGTTAGACACGAACTTCGGGCACCAAATACACTAAAAACTCATAGAAACTCAGAAATCAGAGAATCGAAGCTGGATTCGCATCTATCTTCAGGAAATCATTATTGATGCTCATTCATCTATTCTCATATCTTGTGAAGCAATCTACCATGATGATGTGTAGCTAAATTCTTTGTGTCCGAATTAGATGTAATTAGCCAAATTTGTATGTATTTTTTTTATCGTTGTTTTGTGAACATATTATGAATCAATATTGATGTTATCTTTGTTTACATGTTAAATTTATGAGTTTGAATGAATATTGAGAAATATCTTCCAAGTGTTGACCTAAGATTATCATCTATCAAAAACCAAAGTCTAGAGATGGATTTGGGGTTTGATATTCACATGTATCACGTCTTAAACATTATTGTATTATTTAATAGTTAGAGAGATCATGGATTAAACATTACGGTGAAATTTTGCGTCATTGTTTAGACATAAACGATGTCGATGAGTGATACGTGATAATAGTGATTCATAACGATGTTCACATACTAGATCAATGGAATACATATGAAATAGGTTAATGAAATCTAATCCTATCATGTTTCTTTATCCGTTAATTTCTTAATCATTTATCGCTATTACCTTTTATAGCGAATATTTCTTTTTCACAATCGAAAATCCTTTTAAACCCTTCCTTAAAACATTACGAATTATGGAACGACACTGATATCACACTAATCCTTGTGGAGACAATATAAAATAGTTTCCCTAACAAAATTGTTTCAACACAATCACCATGAAGATCAAAAACATGTCTGCTGTCAATCTGGCGAAGAATCCGATAGCACATGGAAGATGCAAATGTCGAAATTCTGTATTTCTTTCTACATAATAGAATAGGATATAAATAGCCTAGGGAGTACAAGTAGCGAAAGAAACTAATTAAGTCCTAATTAACTCAAATTAGTTCATATATACAAGAATGGAAACATTCTATATCGTTGTGTAAATAAGTATAAATGTATTCATATAATACATCTAAAAATATGTATTGTTGTCCATTATTAATGGCTGCATAGATGTGCCTTAATGGTTTCAGATCATCAACCAACACTCCCCCTCAAGTTGGGTCATTGATGTATATCATGCCCAACTTGAATCTTAAGTTTTCATAGTTGGTTCTAGGAAGTGCCTTGGTCAAGATATCAGTTGTTTGATGACTTGAGGGTGTGTGCTGAAGAGAAATTAATCCATTGTCAATCTTCTCCTTTATGAAATGTCTATCAATTTCTACATGCTTTGTCCCGTCGTGTTGCATATGATTTTTAGCAATACTTATGGCAGCTTTGTTGTCACACAATAGACTTACTTCATGGTAAGTATAAACTTGTAGTTACGCAAGTATCCTTCGGAGCCACATCCCTTCACAAATCCCATGAGCCATTGACCTAAATTTTGCTCTAGCACTGCTTCTTGCAACCGCATATTGTTTCTTGCTTCTCCATGTCACTAAGTTGCCCCATACAAATAAGTAATACCCACTGGTTGATCTTCTATCAGTTACTGAGCCAGCCCAATCTGCATTTGTGAAGATTTTTATTTTCCTGCTTGTGTCCTATTTGAAATGTAACCCCTTCCCTGGTGCCTTTTTGAGATATTATAGAATACGGTTAACTGCTTTCATGTAAGTCTCTTTAGGATCGTTCATGTAGCGGCTAACCATGCTGACATCAAAACTAATATTTGGTCGTGTATGGGTTAGGTCGATAAGTCTCCCAACCAGTCTTTGATACATCTCCTTATCAACTGGTGGACTCTCTTTTTCCTCTCCTATTTTCACATTAGATTCCATGGGAGTGTCTGTTGGCCGGCATCCTAACATCCCCGTTTCTTGAAGTAAATCAAGAGTATATTTCCTTTGAGACAAATAAATTCCAAATTTTGATCGTGCCACTTCCAATCCAAGAAAATACATTAACTGACCAAGGCCTTTAACTTCAAATTCCTTAGCTAGTAACAAGTTTAACCTTTCAATTCCAGTATAATCATCACCTGTAATAATAATGTTGTCTATGTAAACAATGAAGATGGTTACCTTGCCTTCCTTTGAATGCTTTACGAACATTGTGCGGTCCGTTTGGTATTGAGAGAAACCATGCATCCTAACCACTCGTGTAAGCCTATCAAACCAAGCCCGTGGGGATTGCTTGAGCTCCTATAGTGATATTTTGAGCTTACATACCTTGCCTGGGTTTTCTGACGTCTCAAGTCTAGGTGGTATTCTCATGTAAACATTTTCTTCAAGTTCACCATTTAGGAAAGCATATTTTATATCTAGTTGATGAAGCGGCCAATCCAAATTTACTGCCAAGGAAAGGAGAACACGGACTGAATTTAATTTTGCTACAGGTGTAAAAGTCTCTTCATAATCCACCCCATAAAACTGAGTAAATCATTTTGCCACCAATCGAGCTTTATACCTGTTCACACTTCCGTCCACATTATATTTCACCGAGAATATCCATTTGCATCCAACTGGCTTCTTTCCATATGGAAGGTGACAGAGCTGCCATGTACCATTCTTTTCTAGTGGCTTGATTTCTTCCACAACCGCAGCCTTCCACTCTGGAACTAGGATAACTTCATGGAAATTTTGAGGAATGTAGGTGTTGTCCACTGAGTTGATGAAATTTTTGTACTCCTGTGACAATTTTTCACTAGAAACATGGTTCCCAATTGGATGTTTGGTGCAAGACCACACTCCCTTTCGTATGGAAATATGTAAGTTTAAGTTCTGGTCATAAGTGTCATTATCCAATAAATTAGAAGATGAGTCAATGCATGGTAATTTACCTTTGTGAGTAGGTTCAAAATCTAAATTTTGGGCAGAGCCTTGGTTCTGCTTTGGAAGAGTGCACGTTTCTACTTCCTTAAGAGTTTCAAGCATGTTTTTCTTCCTTTGGTCTACTTGTACTACTTTTCTTCCATTTTTTGTCTTGGTAACATCAAGATTGGTTGCTTGCTGGTCCAATTCAGGTTCAAGTATTATTTGGGCAGATTTTGAATTTTTAGTGGTTAAGCCAAGTTTCAGTGGGTTAGATTTTGGGACAGATTCTAGTACAGTATCTGGAACGGTTTCTAGGACAGATTCAGGTACAATTTTTGGAACGATTTCTAGGACAGATTGCAGGACATATTTTGGTATAATAATTTCCCAAGGTTGGTGTTCATCAATTATCATTTTTTTCCCCCTGAATGGCAACCTTGGAATAAAATGCATTCCCTTAGTAAAATGTGACATCTATAGTGTGATAGATTCATCTTTTCTGAGGACAATAACATTTATATCCTTTCTTGGTAGGAGATTATCCCAAAATTATACATTTGATGGCTTTTGGGTCCAGCTTGTTGGGATTTGGCTTTTGATCATGTAAATGAAGTACATCCAAAAATCTTTGGTGGGATATTTGTGATGAGTTTAGTCGAAGGATAAAAGGCAAGAGGATTTGGTGAGGTGTGTTGAGGTTGAGTTTTTTGGAGGCCATTCTATTTATTAGGTATTATGAAGAAAGAACAGCACCTCCCCAAAAAATGGCTAGGTACATTCATGGGCAACATGAGGGCTCAAGTGACTTCTAATAGGTGTCTATTTTTCGTCTCTGATGTTCCATTTTGTTGGGGAGAATATGGACATGAATTTTGGTATACAATCCCATTTTTGGCAAGGTATATACCAAGGGTGTGGTGGAAGTGCTCCCCTGCATTATCAGTTCTTAGGATTTAAATGTTGCTTTGAAATTCGGTTTGAACCATTTTATGGAAGTTATCAAATATACCCCCTACCTCTGACTTTTCTTTCATGAGAAACACCCAAGTGACTCTTGTATAGTCATTAATAAAGGTGACAAACCTCCTTGACCCGGTAATATTGCTCACTCGTGAAGGTCCCCACACGTCACTGTGAATAAGGGTGAAAGGTTTAGATGGGTTATACGGTTGTGTGGAATAATGAGACTTGGTGTGTTTGGCTAATTCGCACACTTCACATTTGAAAAAACTAGAATCTTTATTAAATAATGATGGGAACATCTTTTTCAAATATATAAAATTTGGGTGTCATAGGCGATAATGCCATAACATTACATCATTCTCATTCTTTGATGAACACGTAAGGGCAGCTCTGTATGATTTATTATTTTGTTCTTCAACTCTTAGGTAGTAAAGGCCTGCACTCTCCTCAGCATTGCCAATCATCTTCCCCGAATTCATATCCTAAATTTGCACAAATTTGGTAAAAACTTAGCAGTACATCCCAAATTTTTGGTTAATTTACGGATAGAGAATAGGCTGTAATATAATTTTTGAACATGTAAAACTGAACCAAGAGTAATATCTTTAGTGATAATCACTGAACCTTTACCAGTCACTTTATAGGTAGTACCATCTGCCATTCGAACAAAAGATCCACCTTAATAGGGAGTGTATTTGGTAAATACATTGATGTCCCCAGTCATGTGATCCGATGTGCCAGAATCAATAATCCATTGGTTTATTTTCTGGTGATTAACATGAAGGGCAGTAGAAAAATTACCTTTTTGGGCAAGAGTAGCAGTGGAAGAAGTACTAGTGTTTTGTATTGCTTGTTGCATCATTTTCTGCAACATCTCTATTTGTTCTTTGTTGAAAGGGCTTGCCTCTGCAGTACTTTTGGATTTGCTTTCATCAACAGCAGCAGCATATGCGCGTGTATCCTTGATTCATGGTTTCAGATTCGTGGGTTTCCCGTGAAGCACCCAATATGTTTCCTTTGTATGTCTGGGATGCTTGCAGTGATCACACCATCCTCTACCTTTCTTTGGTGGGCCTCTTTCTACAAGGGCAGATCCTTCTGTAATACCCTAATTTTTAACCCTAAGATCCCACTTATCATTTTCATTTCTGCATCACAACAAGATCACACTTGGTTCTACTACCCTCTGTGTAGGTTTGCTCTAAAGAGATATCACCAAGCACCCCTGTGTTTCTTGTTTGCTTTATGTTTGTTTATATTTACTAACCCTTAATCAAAATACCAAAAATATGTTTTGTTTCTTTTTTATTCTGTTGCAAGATAGGTAACGAAGATGTGAAGGATATCAAGCTCAGTTCCTCAGCGCTATTCAAGCTCATTTTGATCAGGAACATCCCAAGGTTTAATAACTTGTCTCTCAAGAAAGTCAAAGGTTCATGTGTTTATTTCCATTCCTTCTTCAACAAGTAAACCTCAAGCCAAGGTCAAAGCAATGAAGCAACACGCCAAATATTCAAAATTTTCTCTGGTTAATCGATTAACACATATATGTTAATCAATTACACCCTGCAAAAAGGCGCGGAAATTTGAATTTTTAAGCATGTAATCGATTAACACATATATGTTAATTGATTACACCCTAGCAGAATGTCCAAAATCAACAGCTTTTCATTCTTGCAGCAGTGGACCCTCATTTGCACTTGCATGATTCACTATTACATCAGATGGAACATTCTAGAGCAACAAAATATCAGCTCCACATTGTTCCCCTACCTCATTATGATTAATTCCACCATACACCCTCATTTTGAACCAATTGATTTTTTATTTACCACACAAACAAAATTCCAATCCTAATTGTGCTCCAAACCTAGCTTCTATTTAAACAAACTCCCTCAATTCTAATTGAACTTTTCATTCATTTTCTCTTCAATTTTCTGAATTCACTACTCATCACATTTGAATTCTCTCCATTTCCATCTTCCCCAACCATCACCAAAGCTCTTTCCATTGAAAGTTAACAAGATTTTCATTGAAGCTTGTTAATCTTTGAGCTAAACCTCAATTAAAACACTTTTTCTTCACCAAGTTCTCTTGAATCTAAGCTTTGGAGATCATTCTTTGAAGCTAATTTTGAAGCAAATTTAGATTTGGTTGGTAATTCTTGGATCTACATTGTTTGTGCTTAATTTACATATTTCATCATGTGATCCTTTGTGAATTGTATGTTTCTTGATCCATTTGATTGAATTTGTGTTTGATTGTTGATAATTGCTGGAATTTTCGTGCTAAATTGCATACATTATCATTTGGTGGAAGTGATTGTAGAAAAGTGATTTTAAAACTCTGTTCTCTGCTTCTGTCGCAGGTGTAATCATTTAACATCATAGTGTTAATCGATTACACCCCTTTCCTGCGCCCCTGGTAGTGTCATTTTTGATGTTGTAATTGATTAACACCCCTTGGTTAATCGATTATAGTTGTTCATAATGTTGTTTTTGGCTTGTTTTGGGACTGTTTTGGTTCCTTTTCCTCTTTTTTCCTTTTCCCTTTGTTTTACCTTAAATTATAATGTTTGTTGATTAAATTTCTCTTCAAATTCCATGGACTTTGGGTGTTTGATGAAGTTGGATAAACTTTCATTAGTTCAAATCTATCTTTGAGTGAATTATTTGATTTATTTTAGGTGCTTTGAATTAGTGATAGGTTTAGATCTTTAATCCACCGAGAAGAGTGATGGAAATTGAAGATGGAATGATCCAAATGTTGTGATTCAATTTGGCTTCCCTTCTCCCCTCTTCTCTTTTTTTTTTCTTTTAGTCAATGAAAATCTTAAATATAATGAAACTTCTCTTTGAAGTTTCGATTAAGATGAGACCACTACCTCTTTTCTTTTAGTGTGGCAAACTTTAGGAGATTGACCTATATCTCATTTCTTTAGCTTGTATTAACACAAATTGTGTATTAACCGGCCTCCCATAGTACGACCTTCTTGATAGATCGTGCTACAATTACTTAACATAGCGCTACATTTCTCCCCGAAATCGAAAATCGAGTTGTTTTTGTAAGTGAGTTATCAATCTCTTACTCTCCATAGTGTGGTCTGAAATATATTGTCTCTTTGTCATTAAGGGAGCTAGTTAGCATACTCGTCGATTTTATCCGAGTTGACACCCTTCCCTTAATGATGTATAGATTCATGTTTTCATTCTTATGGTTGAATAGTCGAGTATTCTCCAAAAAGCGACAAAATGTTCTTCATCACTAACACTAACATACTAACTATATAATTGCACTAACTTTACTTTGTGCCATTTAATTTTTGCTCTTTATTTTCTTGTCATTTACTTTTATGCTTTTACTTTTTAGCATTTTTATTTCATATTATCATCTTATTTTCTCTTTGTCCACTTGGACCTTTGTTTATGCTTTTTCTCTTTTTATTTTGTCCACTTGGACAATACTTTTCTTAAGACACTAATAAATACCAAAACATTAAAAAAAACTTGGTTCTCTTAATCATGGACTATTGTGACCTTATGTTTGGACTTTGGACTTGGACTTCGGACTTAGATCTAGGACCCTTGCCCTTTGCTCTTGAAGATTTGAGACCTTGGACCTTTGTGTGGCCTTTGTCTGTTTGTTTGGAAATTTTATGTGTGCAGGTGTTGATACTTTGACATTATGAAGATCATCTGATACATAACTCTCCTAATTGGCTTTTAACCCCTTGGAAGACCTTGCTTTGACTTTTCTATGGCTTAACTTGGGATTTCCTCGGATGCTTTAATTCATCTGGTTATAATGCTTGTGGTTTAAATCCAAAAGGAATATGATTGCTTATGTTGACTTGTTGTCAAGTGTTTGTTCCTTGTGTGGTTAGACCTTCCCTTCTCTAGCTTTTATTTTATGTTTTAGGGTAGTCACTTCATCTTCTCCCCATTCTTCAATTTTCAAAATCTTCTCCCTTTTTCAAAACCTTCTTGTTTTCAAACTATAACCTCTTTCACAATAAACCTTGCCTTTTGTCAAGTGATTTTCAAACTTCACTTTCTTTAATAAATGTTAATCAACTTTAAACATATTTGGACCATTTCAAAAAGACCTAAAAAACACTTAAACTCATTCAAACTTTTGTGCCTTTGTGCATTTTTTCATTAAAATTTTTTCATAAAGTTTAGACATGAGTCATCTTCATAGTTGAGATGTAATTCTCCTATTCCCCATAGTATTTAAGATGTTGATATTTTCCACTTAGATGATGAGTGATAGACTTGTTGATTTTTATCCAAGCAAAAATCCTCCATCTTAAGATGATGCAAATGTTGTTTTATTATACTTGTGGGCGACTAGTCGTAGTTTTCTCCTTAAAATGACGACTTGTCTTTTCATTTAAAATGAACCAAACAAACCAATTTTGTTATTTGTACCACGAACTACGGGGTTTTGATACTATATTGTACTTTGTGGGTACGTAGGCATGAGGCTCAAGAAGTCTCTCTAAACACAAAAATCTTAAAAACAATTTCTCTTCTCATCTCCCTAATCTCATTTCAAACAACCATTTTCAAACCAAAAAGTGTAGCTATTTCAAAGGGTTCCTATAGAGTACTATAGACGTTTTGGGTGCTAACACCTTCCCATCGCGTAACCAACCCCCTTACCCAATCTCTGTTCATCTGTTCTTGTTTTAGAACTTGTTTAGGTTTTGTTTGATTTTTTTCCTTTCCTTTTGGATAATATAAAAGTGTGGTGGCGACTCTTGCTTTATGAGTTAAGTTAATCAATAGCTTACACTCACAATTTTTACCGCTACACCTTCAATGTTTGCACTTTGACTTCCCAACATAACTTTTCTTCTACTTTCTTCCCTTCTTACTTCTGCAAATGCTTCACGAATGGAAATATTCTATATGGCTGTGTAAATAAGCATAAATGTATTCATATAATACAGCTAAAAATATGTATTGATGTCCCTTATTAATGACAGCATAGTTGTGCTGTAATGGTTGCAGATCATCAACCAACAACAAACACATCGAAATAAGGTTCCATTATCTTCGAGAGCAAGTGGTAGAAAGGAAACTAAACTTGGAGTACTGCAGAACTGAGAATCAGATTCCAGACATCATGACGAAAGAAGTACATGTCAAAGTGTTCAAGAAACTAAGATCTATGATGAATATAGTTAGCTTAGACACAATGAATTAGGTGGTGTGTTGAGAATGTAATTTCATGTGTCGAAGCATGTTGCTCTACAGAAGCAATGAGTTGTCGAAATTGTAAAGCTGTCAAAATGTAGACGAAGTTGTCATAACCCAAAATTTGACCTCTCTTTTAGCTTTTTGCATAAGCATCCGCACTCGTATTCCCAGCATGCACATCGTCATTTTTCTCTATGAATTCCTTGCAGGTATATGTTCAAATCCCCACAGAATCTCAAGGCTATGAATATATCCCCCACAGAGCCATCACAACATCAATACAAGCAAAACAGAAGGATTTATATGCCTATTTATCAAAGCAAGGGGTCGAAGCACGGAACCACGACCAAAGCACTTCATTTGAAGCCAAAAAAGTGAAACTTTTCTAGTGTTAATCGATTAACAGAATATGGTTAATCAATTACACCTACAAGTTTTGCAGATTTTTAGTGATTTCTCAGCACTGCAACATCTACCACTTCATTCCTTTGGTCTACATTATTCTAGCATCTTGTAGAAGGTTCTAGACATGTGATTACACCAGAAAATATCAACTACATTTGCTACACTACCTCACTATGGTTAATGCTCACCATACACCCTCATTTCCAATCATTTGAACCACTTGATCATAGAGTTTCATTGGGATTATCCAAGTGAATTAACCAATAACTAACTGAGTTAGACCCCAACTCAGTGAGTTGGGTTTAACGATCTCCATACCAAATTCCAAGTCTCCACTCACTCTAAGCATATGCTCTATATAAACAAACCCTCCCATTGATGCAAAAGACCATGATCATTCTCTCATTTTGCTCTGACATTTCACTCTTCATTCTTTGAATTTTCTGCAACTTTCTCTCCCAATCATCACCTTCTTCTTCCCTAAACCTCACTAGAGCTCATCCTCCATTAAAGCTTAGTAAGCTTTGCATTGAAGCTAGCTATTCTTTGATCTATACCTTTATTCCTATCCATTTCATCTCTAAATTCTACAACAACAACAACATTTACTTAAATTAAGCTTTGGAAGTTGATCATTGAGTCTGACGTCTGCACAACAAACTGGAGCACTGTACAAATTGCGTCGTTACTCTGTCAGTTTCAACTTCTGCATTATGCTTTGAGTGCTAGAGAAGGAATGAGAATGGAGAATTCTTACTCTCATTCTGACTATTATGGGTAGGAGACAAATGACCCTGTGCCTGGAATAGTCTCCACTATCCTCAGACTATAGTGTATCTTGAGTCGATCATTGGTCACTCTTTCCTGCCCCGAATATCTCTTCCTCTTTGGGTTAACAACCTTCTCTTGGTTCAACACCCATTTCTTTGGTTAAACACATTTTGTCTATTAAAGCCAAACTCCCTCCTTCTTTTTGGGTTAACAACCTTCTCTTGGTTCAATACCCGTTTCTTTGGTTAACCACAGTTCGTCTGTTAAAACCAATTTTCTTCTTCCCTAGAGAAGTCGCTTTCTTTTCTTTCCTCCGGTTAATCACAGTCCGTTTGTTAAAATATCGAATCCCCAACGAAATAGGCACCCTTCTCTTGGTTCCAACTTCCCTTTTCGTTGGTTAACCACTGCCTGTCAGTTAAAAGATCAATTTCCCCCCTTTTTCTTAGGTTAACCACAGTCCGTCTATTAAAATACCGAACCTTTGTTGGGTTAATCACCTTTTTGGTTAAAACACCATTTTCTCCATTGGTTAATCATTGTCTGTCAATTAAAAGACCAACCTCTTCTTTTCCTCGGTTAACCACAATTCGTCTTTTAATATACTGAGTCTTTTTTTTTTGTTAACACCTCCCCTTGGTTTAACACCCTTTTCGTTGGTTAACCACCGTCCGTCGGTTAAAAGACCAATTTCTTCCCTTGCTTCGGTCAACCACTGCCTATCAGTTAAAGCACCGAATACCTTGTGGGTTAAACACCTCCTTTTGGTTAAAGCACCTTGTTCCTTGGTTAATCACTGCTTGTCAGTTAAAAGACCAATTCTCCTCGTCCTTAGCATAGACCAATTGCTTCTTTCCATCTCCCCAGTGGAGTCAAATCCTTTTCTTGGTTAACCACTGTTAGTAAGTTAATATACCAGGTTCTTTTATCCCCAGCAAGACCAATTCCTTTTCTTTTCCCCAGCCAGGGTTGAGATCCTTTCCTTTCTTCCCCAGTAGAGTAACTTCTCTCATTTTCGTGGGTTAACCACCGAGTCTCGGTTAAAACACCCTTGCCCCTGTACCCTTTCCCCTACTCCTTGCCCCATATCTCCCTGCTCATTGTCCCATTTTCTTATTCTTACCTCTTATTCCTTTCTCTTGGTTTCAACGTCATTCCTTTGCTTTTCACTCTTGATTTGACACCTCTTCCCTATTTTTTCCCTTTCTTCTGGCTTCGTTCTCCGAACTATGTAGGCTATAAATTCCTCATTTCACTATGCGGATACATAGGCACAAGATTGCTAAATCTTGGCGAGCCATCTTCCCCTTTCTTTTTCCTGGTTCCATGAACTACGCAGCTCTGAATTTCTCATTGCACTATGAGTATACGTTGGCACGAGGGCCCTAATCCTCCGCGAGCACTTTCTTTGTCTCCTTTCCTTCCCTCTTTCGCGAGTAGCCTTTAGATAGATAACCCATCTGAGGCTAGAAACAAGCAGAATGGTTCCCGTCGAGTACGACAGATGCGTGGGGTGCTAATACCTTCCTCTCGCATAACCGACTCCCTTACCCGTTTCTCTTTCCCATGGGTTTTATCGATATTTTCCCTTTTCTTTTGGAATAAATAAAGTTCGGTGGCGACTCTGTTGTACGTCAAGCGTGCGATGCGCTCGGGTATAATCCCGCTAGCTTCAGAAGTGTGTCTTCGACAAAATTTTATGACATAACTTTATTTGTTTTTTTAGCTGAGTTAGTTAGGTTAGTTGGAGATTGCTTGGTGAGAAAGAAATCTCTGCTTATAAATATGGAGGTACCCTATCATTGTTTCTAACACGGTGTGCGAATAATATTGCAGATTTCAAAGTAAAGAGCAGAAGTTTCTCTGCAGAATTCACAACTCTTCTTCTTCCCCTTTTCTCTAAAACCATAATTTCCCTTTCTTCTTCAATTCATATTTCCTTCTCTCATTATCATTGTGCAGCGATATAATATTGTAATCAAGATTGGTTGATTAACTCGAGTGAAAAGTGAAGAACAAGAAGGATAATCAATCAAAAAAATTAATTTTTGTTCATCAAGATTGATTCGGAATTCTCTAAAATTTGGTGAAATTCCACGAAGATTAGGAATCACATTGTAACTTAAATTTTAATAAGAAAGTTCATTAAGAATGAAAACTATTATCTATATCCTTTGTGATTATGCACATTACTCTAAGTTTACTAACTTCTTAACATAGTATCCGTTGATATAGACCCTGGTCATCTTTCTTTTCCCTTTCAATTTTTTCTCATAATTCATTTTATCCATTGGTTACCATCATCCTCATTCTTATTTCCTTTCTAGTATCTTTCCCTAAATTACTCCATGGAATATGACACTAAGAGCCTTGAAAGCATAATTACTTATACAAACATTACTAACACATGTTCTACTAGAGGACAAGGTATGAACAACAATAGTATAGGAACTTCTATTGTCACAAACAAGGGCATACCATGGATGTGTGTTTCAAGAAGCATGGTCCTCCACCATATTTCAAGAAGACAGATATCAATAATTATTATAATGACACAAAGAACAGAGGTGATAATTTAAATTATGAACACAATGAGGAAACTTTCAATGAACCTAGAAACCATGTCTTAACCCCTTATCAACAAAAGTCTCTTATAAATTCACTTCAGAGTAATCCCACCAATGTTCATCATCTCAACACTTAATTGAATATGTCTCAAGGTACTCCTATTAAACATCCATTGTCCCACATTAATCATAATGATAACTCGATCTTAGACACCAGGACTACTTGTCATGTCTTTTTTTTTCCTAAAGATATGTTTTAATCTTCTTTAATATAAATCAAGATTGTTTTTAATATGCTCTCTAATGGATCCACCATTACCACTATTTATTATTGAACCATTTATTTTTCTTTCGACTTTTACTTGCCCAATTTTCTTTATATTCTTGAATTTTATATGTAAACTTAGTAAAAAAAACACTCTATTGCCAAGTGATATTCACGTCACAACGTGAAAAATCACTTCACAACAGGTTTTTAGCGACGTGATCTTTCACGCGGCAGTAGCACGTATGGCAACTCTGTTGCGTTATGAAAATCACGTCGCAACAGTCTACACAGATTTTTCAGCTTTACCTACTATAATTCAGTAGTAGAGGGTAGTAGTAATGACAGAAAAGATGCAAGTAGGTTGCCACGTGATATTCATGTGGCAAGTTGCGACGTGATATTCACGTGGCAAGTTGAGAGGTGAAATTCACGTGGCAAAAATATTTTTTTTAAAGTAAAAATCTATAATGGTTTTACGTTTTAATAAATTGTTTTTTAATAATATATTAAAATGAATAATAAAATTAATAAATAAATTGTTTTTCAATATTTAAATACAAAATTAATAATAAATAGTTTTTTAATAATATATTAAAATGAATAATTAATAAATACCAAAATTAATTAATATAATTACTTTAAAAATTATATAATTTCTCAAATTGTATTTATTATTTAAAAAATATATACTTATTCAAATTATATTTACTTACTTATCTTAAAAATATATATACTTACTTATATAAAATTATTACTTAATAAATATATTTACTTACTTATTATATAATACTTACTTAAAACATTTTATTAAAAAAATCTATACTTACTTATTATATAATACTTATTTAAAAAATATATACTTATTAAAAAAACTATTACATATTTTAAAAAAAAATATACATACTCAAATTTAATTTTTACTTATATAAAATATATATACTTATTTTTATAAAAATATTATTTAATAAATATATTCTTAAAATGATTTACTTACTTATATAAAAATAAGGGTTAAATATGTTTGTGGTCCTCCTAAATATTTGAAATTTTATTTTTAGTCCCTCTAAATATTTCTTTCAAAGAATGGGCATTCTAAAATTTTTCATCCACGCTTTTGTTCCCTCATTCAACTTAGCGACGATTTTTACAACTTAGTGACAAAATTAGCGACGGTTTTAGTGACAATTTATTACTTAGCGACTGAATTAGCGACAGTTTAAGCAACAGTTTTAGTATTAGGTACCAAAAGTGTGCATGGAAAATTTTAGGAGCACCATTCTTTGAAAGATATATTTTAAGGGACTAAAAACAAAATTTAAGATATTTAGGAGGACCACAAACATATTTAACCCTAAAAATAATACTTAATAAATACAAAAATATTTTTATTTATAAATTAATATATTTTATTTAATATATTTTTATTTTATTTTTAAATATTAAACAAGTCTAATAATATATTTAATACTACATTGAATTGGAAAAAAGAATATATACTATTTAATATATTCTATTTCTTTTTCTATAACTATTTAACATATATTATGTTTATTCTTTTTAAATAATATATTAATTTTTTTCTAAAAACATATTAATAACATAAATTTGTTTATTTATTCTGTTTATAAAAAATAAAAAATACATTAATATATTTTGTTTATTCTTTCTAAAAAAATATTAATAACCTAAATCTAACTATCAATGAAGCAAACATATAAGAAAACAACAAACATACAAGAGTAATAGTTATATATATATATGAGAATGCAATTTTTATGTGAGAACATGAGAATGAGTCTGAATCATTAGATTTTAAAATAAATGGTAGAGATTATATGTGGTTTTTGTTTTTCTCTCTCCTCCATTATTAAAATAAATGATGTAGGAGAGAGAACAAAAACTGACACATAATCTCCACCATTTATTTTAAAATCTAATGGTTCAAATTCATTCTCATATATATATATATATATATATATATATATATATATCAAACATACAAGAAAAAATCTCTAGAAAAAAAATATAAATGCAAAAATATCTCAATGAAACAACAAAATATATTTTATAGAGTAACTTCTTCTTTTAATAAACTAAATTAAAAAAAAATAAAAACAATATTAATAACAAAATAAAATTCAATTGACAGAAAGTTTAAAGAGATAACAGATGAATAAATTGAGGTTTGATGAGAAAAGAAGAGGAAAAAAGAAAATATGCGTATGAGTTGAAAAGGAAGGAAGAAATTTGAGGGGTGTTCTTTTTGCGTGTGAGAGTGGAAAGAGGTGAAAAAATGAGACTGAGTGTTGAGTGGTGTGGGTGAGAACCGATAAGTGAAATAAATATGGAATCTTGCATCATGAATTTCACGTCGCAACTTACGACGTGTTATTCACATGACAAAAAAAATACAATTGTTACCTTGAGACGTGATTTCCACGTCACTAAGGTTGGCCAGACACAATGGTCATCTGAATCTGACTAAACTATCAACTCAGTTAGACAATATTCTCACGTAATGTTTGCTTTTTCTGAAAACTTAGTTGCGAACTGATCTTCACGTCACAACGTTACTTTTTTAAAATTCAAATCTCCCTCCCCCCTCCCCAATGTGCAATGTCAGTCTAAATTTTTTATTTATTTGGAAAAAAATTGCGACGTGTTTAACACGACGCAATTTTAAAAAAAATCTAAAAACGTTTTTCAATCTGAGAACATATTTAATTGTTACAACCTGTTGTGACGTGTAATTCACGTTGTAACTCTATTTTTTTCACGTGATTATCACGTCACTATATCACGTGGCTGGAGAGATGTTTTCTTGTAGTGACTGTCATATTTTATTCCAAGAATTTCATAAATCATTCAATGAAGATGATTGCTGGAGTAAGTTACATAAAATATCGTACTTACTCACATTTCCATTTCCCCACTTTTAAACCTATAGCTATTATATCAATTTTTGTATAAGCAAGAGATTATATTAAAAGAGTACAATGGGTACTCTGCCCATCAAACAGCACTATAAAATAATTAGTTCCTTGTTAAAAAAATAAGGGACTAATGCTCCAGTCGTATAAATTACAATCATCAAAACCTTTAAATTTCACTACCACTCATTCCCACGAAAGATGTTTAAAAACAATTAACATCTTCAAAACATCAAATACCTCTTATTGAAAGACTATAACATTTATACTAAGTGAAATAATCCAACACATTAGAATCCAAAACAACCCACTATACTTTTTACTAGTCTTGCCTTTGAGACTCAAAATAAAAGAGTTGAAAAAAGCCTCCATAGAATTATCAACGCCACTAATTTTGACTTCCAACCAAGCCGAAACCAAATGCCATAAATTTATCACCACCAAACAATGATATAACAAGTGAAGAAAAGTTTCTTCTTCAAGGAAATAGCGGGGACAACAAGTTTCTCTAATCACATGCCTTCTAAAAAGCTCAATTCTAGTTGGAAGAATATTACGCATAATTCTCCAACCAAACACGAGCATTTTACCCAACACTTTCAACTTCCAAATATCATTCAAAACCTTCTGAAAAATGGGATTCAAATCAGAACCTGCAAAAACCAAGTCAAACAACCAACCATAACAAGATTTAACTGTGAATCCATTCGGGGCCCTCCACCACACGAACGAATCAACTTCACTCCGACTCAACTCAACCCCCTTCAAAACCACTTCTAAATCCAACAAATTTTGTCTTCCAACACTAGACGCCACATCCAAATTTTTCCCTAAAAACCAAGTCCAACCCAAATCGTTCCAACCACCTAAGTCTGCTATTTTTTATGTTTTTCTCTTAACATAACTAAATAATTCAGCATAATGCTCACTAAAAGAAATATAACCCAACCAATTCGACCTCCAAAAACCTCACAATTCCCCACCTTCCCTCTAAACTCACCATTTAAAGCACTGGTGAATTCATCTTGAACAAAACCAATCTTATTCAAATCCCTCTAAAATTCTGGTAATGCATACAGCAGATGTCCTAACACATGTCAAGACATTGTTCTGCATGAACATTTAAACACAGAGGCACAACAGGAGACTGATACCTTGAATATCAGAACTGCAGAATCACAGATGTTACGACATCTGATCCAACATGTTTATCATGAACCCTAACAGAAAAGTAAATCTGCAGAATGATAAAGAACACATCAATTGTTAACCCAGTTCGGTGCAACTCACCTACATCTGGGGGATACCAATCCAGGAAGAAGACTCCACTATCTATAGAACTGTTACAAAGTTAAACTCCCCTGTTTACAACTTCATATCCTAATATCTACCCAATGAAGACTTTATCAAAGAACAACCTCTTTGATACGAGATACCTCACTCACTTCCCTTAATCACCAATTGTGATTTCTACATCATCCCTGTCAATACAGAATTCTGTCAAACATACTAGACAAACAAGCTAAGTCGGATTTGCTTAAAAGCTTCATCCAAGAACAATACACAATCCAATACCTCAAGGCTTATGGATCTGTGCGACACATATATCTACCACAATGCATCAACTGATACAAAGGGAGACTTACAACCTAGAGAGCCAACGAATCTCAAAACCCTAAACCCTTGTTTCTTACACAAGAGAACTAGGTTACCAAAGACATCTAAAATCCTAGGTTTAAGTATTCTTTTATAGGCTTCAACAATCTTGGTCTTTAAATCTTTCCTTGATCCACTTCTGCTATTGCTCCTTGAGTGTTGCAACCAGATAAAACAGATTTAGATCAATCTATTATAATTAGTCCAGGATGTCAAGTCTGCATGCTGAGACATCTCATTCGACATCCCGTCTTTTGCAGGATTATTCAGCTTGATCTCTATATTGAGTCTTCTATTTCAACATTTATGTTTTACCAAAATTTTTCCAAAACACAAGAGCTTTCAATCTCCCCCTTTTTGGCAAATTTTGGCTAAAACACATCTGCACGGTAAAACTCCAGATCGATGGTGCATGCAGTGAGGACTCCAAATAATTTCAAGGCCTACACCTTACTCGCAATGAAGTACATGAGAAAGAAGATGCAAGGCACCCCCTCTACCCATGAGCCAATACTTGTCATGAAGAGATAACACTTCCTCTTTAAAGGCATAAGAAAATCATTAGGAAAAAGCAGTAGCAATACCCTCAGTAGTAAATCACTTCCTTGGGTAACTCAGAACACAGGACATAAATGTGTTCATAACTCAGATCACAAGACACAAAAGTTCCTTTAAGAACTGAGACCCAGAGAAAAGTTATAACATCCTTTTGAGCATCTTTGCCAAGCAACTTTATCAGACGTGATATTCTTATAAGAAGATCCGATCATTTCTCCCCCTTTTTAGTCGAAATTTGACAAATATTACCAAGGCATATCCAGATCTAAAGAGTGCTCACCCAGAACCTTATATATGCCATAACGACTACAGCAAGAATGGCACAACAATGAGTAAGATGAACTTGAGATCTACCTTATTTGAATTACATCAACCACGGCCCGGTATTCATGTCTTTATTCATGTTTGGACTGATTATTCTTGAAGTGCAAGTTCCAAGACATGTGTATGCACATTCAAGGACAAGGTTTTACACGTCCTCCTGACATGTACACACCCCAAGCATTTTCCCAAGACGGAATCAATACCTTTGTCATCAGACTGTCAGAGATTCTCCAGACACTCTCCACTCATATGACCTACGATGACGTCCTTGATCATGACATACTCAACATAATCTCCAAAAATTCTCCCAGAATTATCGCACGATTATCAAGCCAAAAGTGTACATCACTGATTCAAATCATTGATTCTTTAATGATAATATTCACCCAGACTGCCAAGTCCCCCACAACCTGCAATAGTAGAATGATGTCAAGGCATCCTTCTTGACATCTCATCTTCAAAATAATCACAGTTTTCTTGTCCTCCAAACAAACTAGATTCATGACTGCACCCCTGCAGTAATACATCTTAGATCAAGGAGCAACTCCCCCTATCTAAGGTAACCAGTGCTCCTCCAATGAACACTTATGCTGATGAATGGAAAACATAAGACGCATCTTCATGTCTTCAAGAGCGCACCCTCTGTCTAACCTACCTGCTGAACACAATCATCAACTCCAGTTATTGCTTCTTCTGACAAGAACCAATAATCACTCACACATGAACACCATCATGCTTCCCGTGAGGACTCATTAGGATCACAATCCTAAATTAACAAACTCTTGGATTAAGATCAAAGCTTCATTGATCCCCCTCTTCCAGAAACTATCCATACACCAAACAAATTCCTCTTGAGTTCTCATGTATAGATCTCCTTGTTCCCTGAGATAAAATCTAATTGATCTGGAATGACCCACATTCCTCAAAGAGATACCGTACCTCTTAGTTTGTTTTCTTCCAACGGTGTCAGATACCGTATACATGCTTCAAAACTTCACAACTGCCAAACTGATCCACTTCCCTTTAGCATGACTTGCCAATAGGGGCGTTATCCCCTCCACAAGCTTTTCATCCGACCTTAGCAAGGTTAATCAATAGATAGACACCCAACAATCCAAGATAGTCATTCCTTCATCATTCTCCCGGATGATAACCTAGAATACTTCTAATCAACTGGTGAATATCCATATTCAGACTTCCATGCAATCAACACATGATCCACTTCAGTCTTCTCTACACCATCCTTCCAAGGCAGTTCTTCTACTCCATTATTCTCCCATATGACAAGATAGATACTCCTTAGACACGATGTAGGCAACAAGTTCCTAGACCAGAACTTACGAATCCTCCTTCAAGGATAACCAACCAGAAAAAAATGTTCTAACATTAGTTAGGACATCCTTCACATATCACAGAAACCACACACCATGGTTCTTGATATGCTCCACCACTGGACTTACTATCTGCATACTAATCCAACTGAATATTTTTACACAACACTGCGCCACCAGCTTGAACAAAGAGAAATCCAGAAACCCAGAGAGAAATAAACTCTCATCCACCAAAAGAAGGCATACTTCCATCCTCAACCTAGAACTTCTACCACAAGCTCCAAGAGAACCAGAACCTCCTTACGTTTTCAACTAACTACCCTTCTGCACAAGAGTAATTAGTTTCAAGCATCCTGCTTGAATGCACAGTAAAGATCAACCAAATTCCACTGTTTGACTGATCTCATTCTTCATCAGAACTCCCACAAGATACACTGATCCACTAATGAAATCTAATCTTTAAGTCACATGAACTACTTGCTCCATAGCAAGACATCTTGGATTCACCAAGCCTCTAGACATGTAACATCTTCTCAAACCACATCTCCTGCAAACTGTATGAGATAGACCTTTTTGAAGCATCCATAACTTCCATTCTTCTGTAGATCACCTTATCTTAAGCTGATGTGCCACATCACCAGGTCAGATTCTGATGTTAAGCTAGATGTCAGAACATTCTGATACGACATCCAACTGCTGAATTCAGCTCCTCCTTCTGCCACTTAGAAGAACCTTCTCCCTATTACAGAACAAGAGTTCCATGATCTCATTGACTTGATTCAACAACCAAGTTTGAGTAGACAACCTTCATCCTGCTTATCACAGATATTCCCTTCAAGCTCACACCTCGATGAATAACTGCTTTGAAATTCCAAATACTTCACACCTGCCACGTCTGAATCTTCAGAAGAGTAAGTAGTCCTAGACTACACCTTAGCCATACCAAAGAATGCCACTTTCCTTAGTAGAGGAGTCTGTAGAAAGTCATAGATAACTGCCACTTAACCTTGACCTTCAAACTGAGCAAGATCACATGCTCCCAAGTACCCAAATTAGAAATAAACTGATCCAAGCAGTAACCATCAAGATTATGATGTCTTTATCTTCATCTTCAAGAGCATCAAAGTCCAGACCAGTTTCTTGCCAGGAAACTCTCCAGATATCACATGTTTCTGTCATACCAGACTAAAGCTCATTCTTAGGTCAACACCCAAGACTAAAACAGTTGCTAAAGCGTATGCAGTACCCCTCCCATGATTCTGCACAAACTCTGATGATGAGATGTTCCAACATCTTTTTGAACATCAGCAATCTTGACTTTCAAGGATAACCAATTAAATACTTGTGAATTCCACAAATAGAAATTGATCTTAAATCCTTGTCCAATAACCCTTCTTCACTATTGTAGCTAAGCTCCACCAGATCACTTCATGAACACTTATCAAGTATTCAATCTTTTGCAAGTATCTTCTTTGGCAAACAGTGTTGAGATACCAAGGCTACCACCCTTGACTCAAGTAACTAAGATTCTCTCTGAACGAACCTTATTTACCTCAATAATTCTGAGAACTCCAATCAGATTGGATCCACCCTTAGGTTTAAGAGAGATGAATCATTCCTTGCTGTTTTGGAGAGTGAAAATAAATCACCTCCACTTTCTTCAGGTTATGTTTCATAGAAACACCTTCTAGTCAGAAGAATAACTAGAAGACTCCAGATGCACGACTGAGACGCCTTTATGAGTGGACTTGAGAGAATTCTCAAGTATCTTTGACAACCTAGCCGATCAGTAATTTATCAAACTCCCAGAGCAAGAACTTGATAAACCTAAACTCAACTCCTCTCCTCTTCAACTGACTTTACACTATACCATGGAACCAAGCTTCCAAGTACCAAGTCACCATAACAGACATCTTCCAACAACTCCCTTTATTCTATCACTCCCGACTTTGGAATAAAAGAATGAAGATATCTTCACATATAGAGGTTGGCGATTGAGATCTTCCACCATCTGTCTTCAGCAACAACTCCAGAATCCCATAATTCTAGAGCTCTTCCATCAGAAACACATGCAGCGAAACCACCAAGGAACAAATTCTGCTTGTCTTAATAAGATGTCAAAACATCTTATAAGACACACCAACAAGAGAACTAGCCACTTCTCCTATAGTTGTTGTAGAACCTCCTCAGCAACATGAACAACCACCGGGTTGTTACCTTCGATCCAGAACATCCATCCCATCCATTAATACCCTTGAGTATGTCTGAGTTGGTTGATATAATCTTCAAATAAACAGGATGCTTGCTCTGATACCAATTGAAATTATGGCAATGCAGACAGCAGATATCCTAACACATGTCAAGACATTGTTCTGCATAAACATTTAAACACAGAGGCATAACAGCATACTGATACCTTGAATATCAGAACTGCAGAATCACAGATGTTACGACATCTAATCCAACATATTTATCATGAACCCTAACAGAAAAATAAATCTGCAGAATGATAAAGAACACAATAATTGTTAACCCAGTTTGGTGCAACTCACCTACATCTGGGGTATACCAATCCAGGAAGAAGACTCCACTATCTGTAGAACTGTTACAAATCTAAACTCCCATGTTTACAACTTCATATCGTAATATCTACCCAATGAAGACTTTATCAAAGAACAACCTCTTTGATACGAGATACCCCACTCACTTCCCTTAATCACCAACTGTGATTTCTACATCATCTCTGTCAATACAGAATTTTGTCAAGCATACTTGACAAACAAGCTAACTCGGATTTGCTTAAAAGTTTCATACAAGAACAATACACAATCCAATACCTCAAGGCCTATGGATCTGTACGACACCTATATCTACCATAATGCATCAACTGGTACAAAGGGAGACTTACAACCTAGAGAGCCAACGACTCTCAAAACCCTAAACCCTTGTTTCTTACGCAAGAAAACTAGGTTACCAAAGGCATCTGATATCCTAGGTCTAAGTCTTCTTTTATAGGCTTCAGCAGTCTTGGGCTTCAAATCTTTCCTTGATCCATTTCTGCGATTTCTCTTTAAGTGTTGCAACCAGATAAAATAGATTTAGATCAATCTGTTATAATTAGTCCAGGATGTCAAGTCTGCATGCTGAGACATCTCATTCGACATCCCGTCTTCTGCAAGATTATTCAGCTTGATCTCCATGTTGAGTCTTCTATTTCAACATTTATGTTTTACCAAAATTTGTCCAAAACACAAGAGCTTTCACCCTCCACCATAAAGATTCTCTCGGTCCCCCCGAACTATGAACTCATTCATTAAGAAAACTTTTAATATCCCCATATTTTAAGGATAAAAGGTCTTGCTAAATTGCATCCATCTTATTAAGAATCCTCCTATTCCATTTAATCTATAGAGAAAAAATAAAAATTTTGCAATGTTTAACACCTAACCCTCATTTGGACTTCTCTAAACAAATTTTATCCCACGACATTCACCTCATCTTCATCTTCCCCTCCTCACCACCCCTCAAGAAAGTTATTTGCATCTTTATAATCTCATTAGTGACCACCTTGGGTGTCTTAAATAAAACAAAGAAATGTATGGCTACACTATTTTAGATTCTGGCATAGCAGATAGTAGATGTCTTAACACATGTCACGACAATGTTCTCTACATAACTTTCAAACAAGAACAGAATAAACAAGCTGATATTCTAAATGTCAGCAACAGCAGCAAGACAGATGTTTCGACATCTGTTACAACATATTAATCAAAACTGAACTGTAAATTATAGAATGATAAATAACACATAATATGATGACCCAGTTCTGTGAAAATCACCTACATCTGGGGGCTACCAAGCCAGGAAGAAGAATCCATTATCAGTAGTATAGTTTTATGTAAACAACCGTCGGTTTACAGTAAACAACCTCTAGTTTACCTATCACTCCCTAATGGAAACTTTATCATTAGAAGTAACATCTAATTGATAAGAGAAACCCATCTCACTCCCTAAATCACAACCTATGATTATCTAACAGTTATAGTCACAATAACTGTATCATCCTACTTGAAAGACACCTCTTTCAATACAAAGTTCAGTCGAGCAATCTCGACTAACAACACAACTCGGATTTGCTTGAAAGCTTCATCCAAGAACAATACACGATTCATTACCTACATGTTTCTGAATCTCTATAACAACTATGTCTTCCATAATGTATCAAACTGATACAAAGGGAGACTTACAACACAAGAAAGCCTGCGACTATCAAAACCCTAAACCCTATTTTCTACTTTACAAAAGTGTTACAATAGGATTCCTAAGTCTCTTTCTATCCTAGGTCTTGGTCTTCCTTTTATAGTCTTCTGCTTCCTTGGGATTCAAATCTTTTGTCCTTGATCCACTGCCAAACGCGCCTTGAATCTTGAAACAGAATTAAAACTAAAACCTGCAGTGGCAGTCATGATGTCGAGTCTTCATGCCGAGACATCTCATTCGACATCTTCAAACTAGAACAAATTGTTCAACATTATGTTTTACAAAAATTTAGTCAAATTCTTGGAGCTTTCAATCTCCCCCTTTTGACAAATTTTCGCTAAAACATTCTTCTGTTTGATGGTTGATAATGCGATATTACATAGTATATTTTGCCCTGAATTACATTGATTTATTTCGTTATTTTCGTTTGTTAACATTGTATTTGCGAGTATTAAGTTCACTTTCAGGAATTCTCTTTAAGTCAACCAGCAAGAAGAAAGAAGAAGAAAACAGAAGAAAATAGAAGAAAACCAGATGTTTTGACAGCAGAATAAGGATTCTGCATTAAGGAAGCATGACGACCGTCACATTGGCATGGCGACCGTCACAAGCTTAAAGTTGTGACCCTCGTCACAAGGCTATGACGACCGACACAAGCAAACTTCTCAGAAATTAATTTTAAACTGTGTGGCCTCTCAAAGGTTACAACTCAACAAAGCCACGATCAACCAGTCAATAGAGCACCCCAGAGATTTTCGGTCGTATGCACCCACTTGGAGATTTTCTCTCCCGGATTCACGCCAACTCTCAAGGGCTATAAATAGAGCAGTTTACTTGACAAGCGGGAGGACGGAATTTTTACGAGATTTTTCCTGAGTTCAGAGCTTTCAATTCTTTGCATTACCTCTCCCATTTTTTACCTTCCAAAGCAATAGTTTCCTACACCGGGGAACTATTGCACTTGAATTAGTTAGTTAGTTTGTTAGTTGCTTCATTTGTCGTTTATTTGTTCGAGCAAGCAAATCCTACCGACTTGTGGAGGATTGTTTTCAAGATTCATTGTTCCAGGTTTTTATTCAATTAATAGAATTGCATTTAATTTCAATTAATATGCCTGAATTATTGTTTTACTGTTTCTATCTTCATATGTCTATACTAGTTAAAATGTCTGGCTAAACCGTTTGTATCGGTATGTAACTAAGTCGATCGGATAAGGATTCGATCGATCGTGGGCAATTTAAATAATCTATTTTTCTGGTTCCAATTTCTTATTTTAATTGACTTTTGTTACGAGAGTAAGAAAGTAACGAAGGTTACGATCAATAAAACGGGAGTTTGAGATTTTAACCGGATAGCTGAAATTGGGACATTGGTTTTAAATACAGCGAGAGTGCTTTAAAAGCAATTAGGACTTATTAGCTTTCAAAAAGTATTTTTAAATTCAAATGGGCTAGTGAGAGCAAACATTCTGATTTAGGAATATAGTCAGAGTCATAATTCGGAGTCCATTTGCCCCGGGAATCAGTGAGGAATGATTGTATCTTCTTGAGCACGAGACCTCCTTTTCTGAAGACACGGGGTCGGACCTTCTTGTCGAACGTTTTCTTCATTCTTTGTTGATATAACTGACCATGGCATAGAGCCTTCATTCTCTTTTCTTCGATCAGATTCAGTTCATCATGTCGACTTTGACACCATTCAGCTTCTGTTAGCTTAGCTTCCATCAATACCCAGATTGATGGGATCTCTACTTCTATGGGGAGTACTGCCTCCATGCCATATACTAGAGATAAAGGGGTTTCCCCTGTTGAAGTGCGGACAGATGTGCGATAACCGTGAAGAGCAAAGGGTAGCATCTCGTGCCAGTCTTTGTAGGTTACAACCATCTTTTGAACGATCTTCTTGATGTTCTTGTTAGCTGCTTCTATCGCGCCGTTCATCTTAGGCCGGTAGGGAGATGAGTTATGGTGTTCGATCTTGAGTTTAGCGCACAACTCTTTCATCATCTTGTTGTTCAAGTTGGATTCATTATCAGTAATGATCTGGCTCGGAACACCATAACGGCAGATGAGATTGTTTTTGATGAATCGGACCACGACTTGTCGGGTTATGTTAGCGTTTGACGCTGCTTCGACCCACTTGGTGAAGTAGTCAATGGCTACCAGGATTAACCGATGTCCGTTCGAAGCCTTGGGTTCGATCATGCCAATCATGTCAATTCCCCATATAGAAAAAGGCCATGGAGAAGAAAGAACTTTGAGATGCGTTGGCGGTACATGGATTTTGTCAATGTATTTCTGACACTTGTGACACTTCCTCATGTACTTGTAGCAATCGAATTCCATTGTCAACCAATAGTACCCTGCTCTCAGAATTTTTCTCGCCATTGTGTGTCCGTTGGCATGAGTGCCAAAGGATCCTTCGTGAATCTCTTTTATCAGCATGTTTGCTTTTGGTCTGTCTACGCATTGGATCAAGACCATGTTGAAGTTTCTCTTATAGAGTGTATCACCGCTCAGGAAGAAGTTTCCAGCCAGTCTTCTGAGAGTCTTCCTATCTTTTCTTGATGCCCCAGGCGGGTATTCTTGTTTCTGAAGGAAGCATTTGATATCGTGATACCAAGGTCTATCATCTATGATGACTTCAATTGCGAAAATATAGGCGGGCCTTTCAAGGCGCATTATGTCAATCTTTGGCACGTCATTCCAATGATTAACAACAATCATGGAAGAGAGAGTGGCTGGTGCATCAGCCATGTGATTTTCTTCACGAGGGATATGATGAAACTCGATTCTGTTGAAGAATGGTAACAACCTTCTCGCGTAATCTTTGTAAGGAATCAGTCCTGATTGGTATGTGTTCCAATCTCCTTTGATCTGATTGATAACCAGGGCTAAGTCTCCATACACATCCAAGTTCTTGATCCTTAAGTCGATCGCTTCTTCGAGACCCATGATACAAGCTTCGTATTCGGCCTCGTTATTTGTACACTTGAATTTCAGTCGGGCGGTGAAAGGAATATGGGTACCCTGAGGTGTTATGATGATTGCCCCAATTCCATTTCCATAGATGTTGACAGCTCCGTCAAAAATTAGCCCCCATTGGGAACCTGGTTCTGGCCCTTCACTGGGTGGCGGTTCATCGTAATCTTTCATTTTCAAGTGCATGACATCTTCGTCTGGGAAGTCAAATCCGACTGATTCTTGATCGTCAATCGGTTGATGAGCTAAATGATCGGCTAAAATGCTTCATTTGACGGCTTTCTGAGCATGGTACTCGATATCGTATTCTGATAACAACATCTGCCAACGGGCGATCCTTCCCGTGAGAGCAGGTTTTTCAAAGATGTACTTGATTGGATCCATTTCGGAGATTAACCAAGTAGTGTGACGAATCATGTACTGGCGAAGACGTTTGGCTGCCCAAGCCAAAGCACAGAAAGTTTTCTCGAGCATAGTGTACCGAGTTTCATAGTCGGTAAATTTCTTGCTCAAATAGTAGATGGCAGACTCTTTTCTTTTGGTTTCGTCTTGTTGGCCAAGAACACAACCCATGGAGTCTTCCAAGACTGTTAGGTATATGATCAAGGGTCTTCCCTCCACTGGAGGAGACAGAATTGGTGGATTCAGCAGATACTCTTTGATACTGTCGAAGGCTTTTTGGCAATCTTCTGTCCACACACAGCCTTGATTCTTTCTGAGTAGTTTGAAGATTGGCGCGCATGTCGCGGTCATGAGGGATATGAACCTTGAGATGTAATTTAGACGTCCTAAAAATCCTCTGACTTATTTCTCAATTTTTGGCGAAGGCATTTCTTGAATGGCCTTGACCTTGTCAGGATCAACCTCAACTCCCTTTCGGTTGACGATGAACCCTAACAGTTTTCCTGAGCGGACACCGAACGTGCACTTATTGGGATTCAAGCGGAGTTTGTATTTTCTCAAACGCTCGAATAGTTTTGACAAGTGGGTCACATGCTCTTCTTCTATTTTAGATCTGGAAATCATATCATCGACATACACTTCGATTTCTTTGTGCATCATGTCGTGAAACTGATTCGTCACGGCCCTTTGATAGGTTGCCCCGGCATTCTTCAAACCGAACGACATTACCTTGTAACAAAAGGTGCCCTATGGGGTGATGAATGAAGTTTTCTCCATATCTTCTGGCGCCATTTTGATTTGATTATAGCCCGAGAATCCATCTATGAAGGAGAAGACTTTGAACTTTATTGTACTGTCTACCACAATGTCTATGTGCGGTAAGGGGAAGTCATCCTTCAGACTTGCTTTGTTCAGATCCCTGTAGTCTATGCACATTCTGACTTTTCTGTCCTTTTTCGGAACTAGCACTATGTTGGCTAGCCATTGAGGATATTCTGAGATGGCGAGGAAACCCGCGTCAATCTGTTTATGCACTTCCTCTTTGATTTTGATGGCCATGTATGGATGAGTCCGTCTCAGTCTCTGTTTCACCGGAGGACATTCTGATTTCAATGGTAGATGATGTTCCACGATGCTGGTATCCAACCCCTGGCATGTCCTGATAGGACCAAGCAAACACATCTGGAAACTCTCTGAGAAGTTTTATCAAGCTTTCTTTGACAATTGGACTGAACAGTGCTCCAATCTTAACTTCTTTCTTTTCTTGCTCCGATCCCAAATTGACCATTTCCAACGGCTCTTTGTGAGGCTCAATAGACCTTTCCTCTTGCCTGAGTAGTCGTGAGATCTCTTCTGGAATTTCTGCGTCCTCTTCTTCTTCAGCTTCAAATACTGGATCGTATGTTTCAATGGGGTTTAAAACAAGCAATCTGCATGACGTGATGATTCATTTTTTAGAAGAGATAGAGAGAATGCAAGAGTGTGTGCAGTGTATTTTTTGAAAAATGCTTGTTATTATTTTGGGTTGTTTAAGGATTACCATTTTCTGAAAATGGAAAAAGTGAAAACAGCAATAAATGCGGGAATGACAGAACAACGTTTATTTATTTATGATTTTGTCGATTTTTGAAATACAGCCCTATAAAACAAAACTTTGTCTCTTTGGGAGAAGCAAAGAGGGATATTTACAGAAAAGTGAGCCCTATAAAAACATTCGTTTCACCTGGGCAGGGTGAAAGGTTAAAACAAAGATGGCATTTACTTAGACTTGTGGACGACTTTCGGGACATCAACAGCAACCCATTGGCGGCGAACTCCTCGGTGAATCACAAAGTCTGGTACCTTCTTTCTTGGTTTGTCCTCAGAAATGACGCTGATTTCTGGCAGAGCATATCATTGGAGTCTTCCTCCCATGCAGAGTTGTCGTAAACGAATTCTTCTGTTGTAGCTTCCTTAGTGTTTTCACTCTCAAGAGGATCTCCCCATCCAGTTGGCTGGACGTCCTCGTATCCGATGCGAGAGCTTTCAGGAGCGGTGTACTTGACCAAGAAGTCATACTTGCCACTCGGCTGTCCTAAGGTGTCCCATACTTCTGTGGGACTGGATGAGTCATCTTTCTCGATGACGTTGACCTCAGGAAAATCATAGTTGATGAACTCTTATCCTGCAATCTTTGCAGATTCATCGTTGTGCTGGATATCTTCGAAATGTCCTAAGTAATGATCCCATGACTGGGTAGGGATGCAGGTATTCTTTTCAATATTACTCAGCTGATAAGCGTCGTTTGGCTGACTCTTTTTCCCCAAGTTCTCTGGGTACGGCTGCCATATAGGCAAGTCATCCAGTGGGTCATAGCCACAGTTGTCTTTCATTAGATTGTATTCCTCTAATGAATTGGGTGGAGTACGGTATCCTTCAGGATCACAATCTCCGTACATCATCTTGACGTCTGATCTTAGTATATATCTCGGACTCTGCGTGGGAAAGCAAAATGGCCCATGTGCCTCTCCCTGAGACATATAACCGTCCTCGTTGAGATATGACTTCCACTCTTCATCTGTATCAGAGGAGTCACCCTCATTGATGGTGTGTACTTCTTGAGACACTGGGTGGAGGAAGCCTCCACTACGGAAGAAGTCTTGAATGGGATGAACACCTTCATCTTTCTTGGCAGTCTGGGTACAAGTTGAGGAGAAACCAAGACCTTTATTTATCTTGTTATCTGTAGGAATTACAATCTATCCCCATCCTTTTATGTCGTTACTCTTGATCACTTCGAGAGCATCTTTGTATGAGGAAATCGATGTCCCTTTCTCTGATCGATTCTCATTGCTTAATGACAGTGCTTGAAACTGAGTTCCAACAACCTCCTCAGATTGTACACGGGATAATGATGATAAGTTGCTTATAATTAAGGCCTGCTCTCCACAGACTGTGACTAGCTTGTCATTCTTGACGAACTTTAGCTTCTGGTGAAGCGTCGAAGTGATTGCCCCAGCTTCGTGTATCCAAGGTCTTCCTAATAAACAGTTGTATGCTGCCCGGATGTCTATGACTTGGAAAGTGACTTGGAAAGTGTGAGGACTGGTGGTTATGGGAAGATCAACTTCGCCGATAACTGTTTTTCTGGATCCGTCAAAGGCTTCGACGATGATCTCGCTGCCTCTCATCGAGGCTCCTTGAAATGATAGTCGCATCAGAGTTGATTTTGGCATCACATTCAGAGCTGATCCTGTGTCTACCAGTATGCTGGATAGAGCATCGTCCTGGCAGTTGACTGTAATGTTAAGCGCCATGTTGTGATTTTTGCCTTCTTCCAGCAGTTCTTCATCACTAAATCCTAAATTGTTGCAGGAAGTGATGTTGGAAATGATGATGTCAAACTATTTTACCGTCACATCTTGTTCTACGAAAGCTTGGTCCAATACTTTCTGCAAAGCTTCCCTGTGAACTTCGGAACTAAGCAGGAGAGATAACATAGAGATTTTAGATGGAGTTTCCAACAGTTGGTCCACAATGTTGTACTCACTTCTCTGGATGAGCTTCAGTATCTCATCATTGCTCTTTGTAAGTTCTGGGTTACTGGACTCCCTGATTTATTGATTGGGAACTTCTGTTTGAGGTTCCTTTTCTTTGGTGGGTTCTCTCACTCCTCTGTTGAAGATTTGGTCGATCCGTGTTACTCGACTGATGTCGGCAATGTTTACGATGGAGGGTAATGGAGTTTCCTTTCCATTTTTGATGGTTGTTGCACCGTACTTGTAAGGGATAGCCTTTTCTAATTCGTACGGTATTGGACCTGGCAAGTAGATAACCACGAGAGCTTTTTGATTTCTCTGACCGTTATAGGCAACTTCAATCAGTCCCTAGTTGGGAATTTTTCTACTGTCTAGAGGAATTATTGATTCATCGAGTAGAGGGATTATGGCACAAACTTTTTTGGTCCTCCTATGATCAGAGATTATGACAACGTCTTTTCTTTGATCAGGAAGATAGTCTTGTATCACGTTGATCGAACCAGAACTTGAACATGGCCGAATCTCTTTGTGGTCCAACTGATTTTGAAGAGCTGGCCGTACAAGATAACATCCCTGGTTATTCTTTGAGCAAACTCTATAGCGCTCATAATTATGTGGTGGCATCCAGCCATGTCCGCTTTGTATGCAGTGCAACTTTACTAGATCTGTTTCCATCAAGTGGGCATCCTGACTTTGATGCCTATCAGGATTCTCGTCAGTCATACTAATCTATTGTGTAGCTTCATCCAAGTATATTGGAAGCCACCAGTGGTCCAACAAGTGTTGAAGTGTTCTTTGGACAAGTGCACATCCTTGGTCGTTCTCACGACACTCTTCACAGTCTTGATAATCATGTGAAGCCAGAAAGCCAAGCCCGACTTTCTTAGGATGTAGTTCTACCAGACTGGTATTCATCAAGCGTATGTCAAAAATCTGAATCATATTGACTTGATGGTAACTTCTCTCACGATAGTCCTGAATCCATACGAGATCCATCTGACGTTGGAGGGCCTCTTGTACAAAAGAGCATCCCTGATTGCTTGTTGAGCAGATCGGACAGGTATTGTAATAGTGTCGTGGCAGATTATGGTATTGACTTTGCCTTGAGTGCATCGCCACTAAGTTGACATTCATCGCACGGATGTCGTGGTTCTGAATAATGTTGGGATGTTCATGGGCCATATTGACTTCACATATTCGATGATCTTAAATCCATCCCAAATTCATTTGTTCTTGTAGAGCTGATTGCACTACAGAACACCCTTGATTATTCTTTGAGCAGATATCACACCGGTGATAATTGTGAGGTGGCACATGACCGTACCCGCTCTGTCTACAATGCATCCTGACCAGATTGGTTCCTAATAGAAGTACATCGTGAATTTGATAACTGCGGCTAACCTCTTCCTCTATCAAATTTACTGCAGTCTTTTCATGTTGTGGCAACGGGTTCGTCTGAACATTCGGATTAGTGTCTTTGAAAGATAAGACCCTGTTCCTGACAAGCTTATGCACATCAGACTTGAAACTGATACAGTTCTCAATGTTGTGCCCCGGTCCTCCTTGATGGTAAGGGCAAGTTTGATCCGGTTTGAACCAAAAAGGCGGATTTTCTGGTACTGTAAGAGGAGACCTGGTTTGGACATGCCCCTTGGCCAGTAGAAGTGGAAATAATTCTGCATACGACACTGGTATAGGGTCGAACCCTGATGGTCGTGTCGTACGATTGTTGCTATTGTACTATGGACGAGCCTGTTGAAGAGGCTGTTGTGTCTTTTGCTGATACTGTTGTTGACTTGGTTGGCTCTGAGCAACCTGAGGTTGATAAGTCGAAGCTGTCGCAGGATTGATAGCAGGAGTTACTGCTGCTACTGGTTGATACCTTCGCCTTTACTTTCTGAGAGAGATATTACCGATATCTTTCTCTTTTTTCTTTTGGAAAGCACTACCGTATCTTTTGGTACTGCTTGATGGCTCCGTATTTTTGACCAAACGTCTTTCTCGGACTGTTTCCTCAAGGCGCACTCCCCTGTTCACCATTTCAGTAAATTCACTGGGCGCACTTGCAACCATCCGGTCGTAATAGAATGAGCTCAAGGTTTTCAAAAAGATCTTGGTCATCTCTTTTTCCTCAAGAGGGGGACAGATCTGGGCGGCAATTTCACGCCATCTCTGAGCATACTCCTTGAAAGTTTCTTTGTCCTTCTGCGACATCGCTCTGAGTTGATCCCTATCTGGTTTCATATCCAAATTGTATTTATACTGCTGGACGAAGGCTGCCCCAAGATCTCTGTAAGTACTGATCTTGGTGCGGTTTAAACCCATGTACCATTTGAGTGCGGCACCGGTTAAACTGTCTTGGAAGTAATGGATCAGTAGTTATTGATTCTCTGTCTGAGTTGACATCTTTTGAGCGTACATCACCAAATGACTTTGAGGGCAAGAGTTGCCCTTATATTTTTCAAAGTCAGACACCTTGAATTTGTGCGGGATTTTTACATTAGGGACCAAACAAAGGTCTGCGGCATCCTTTTCGAATAAATCCTGACCGCGAATGGCATGCAGTTCCTTCTGCATCTCCAGGAATTGCTCCTGGAACTCATTCATTCTTTTGTACATGTCTTCGTTTCTACCAAAAATTACTTATGGAATCTGTCCTTCTGGGACAGTGTGTACCACTGGTTGTGGTATGGTCATTACGGCGGTGAGTCTTGGTGCTTCCATGCCCCAAAGTTTGTAACCTTCAGGAGTTGCTGTCATAACTCTTGCGTCTTCGCTTTCCCGAAGTTTGTAACCTTCAGGAGTTGCTGTCATAACTCTTGCGTCTTCGCTTTCCCGAAGTTTGTAACCTTCAGGCCCAGCGGTTCTTGTTGCAGCTTCTGGGTCTTTAGTGACCGGCGGGATGTATCCTTCAGGAATGAAGTTGAGAGGCATTCCCTAGGGTCTACCTTTGGGCATGTTGTACCGAGGATGATCTCCTGCGTCTCTTTTATGGGCGTAGATGTAATCTCCGAGATTACAGTCTTTTGTTGTCGCTGCTCCTGGGCTGCTACCAGGAATTGCATGTCATTGTGAAGTTTTTTCCAAACTTTCCTTTAGAGCGTCGACTTCTTCTCTCAGCTCTCTGTTCTCTTCCTCGAGATCATCCATTTTCTTTTGTCGATTGGCCCGAGTATTGTATGAGTGAGACAGTTTGACTCTAGAATCGTGACACATACGTGAGACTCGAAGATAAGAAGAATGCGTTATGTGAGAATGATGAATGATATGCAATGATATATTTTTTTTTGTTGTTTTTTAATCAAAAAGAAACTTCAACAAATAGATTGCAAATATCATACAGCGGGGAGACCCCTTTTATTGAATTTGAAAGATTGCAGTATGTTACAAAGAAAAGTACAGTATTTTACAAAGTGATGTAAGGAAAATGGCTAAGCTTATGGATCCTGAGTCCTCTCTGAAGAGATCTCAGATGTTGGTTCTGATATTTTCCTTTTCTTTGATTGGGGTTCTTCAGCCGTTGTCGGGTTGTCAGTCTTTTGCCAAGTGAAAGGAGTGAGCAAGTTCATTTGATCTTCCATAGCATGCTGTCATAGAATATCAATCAGAGCATCCTTTTCTTTTAACAGTTCCTGAATTTTGGTACAATCCACATTGAGGATTCGATACTTATTTTTCCAAGAGCTTTTCTCCCGTTGAACTTTGTTGAGAGCGACCTGGAGTTTTTCCGTATCAGGCATAAAATAAAGGATGGATTCCTTTAACGGAAGAACTTCTTGACGAGGGTAAGACATCCTCAGCTTAAGGGCTCTAGTTTGTACCCAGTGGAGATAAGGTTCCATGGAGGTACAGTCTGGTCTTCCTAGAGACTCTCTTCCTTTCTTGTGAACATGTTTCCAGGCATGCACTATTTCCTTCTTTAGTGCCCTGTCATTTTCCCCTTCCTTAAAGAAAAGACCTTCCAGATGAACATTATGTGGGATATGCCTCATCGGGTATCCGAGTTGACGGCGAACTAAAATTAGATGATAGTTGATTCCTCATTTAGTTCCAATGAGGGGTACGTTAGAGAAATTTCCACAACTGTCGATGATCTCTATTCCCTCATAAATCCTATCATACCAATCTATGTCAGAGTTGGTAAGAGACATGATCCTTTGCGACCAACGTAGAGTACTCTTGTGATCCCAAAAAGTAGCAGACTTGGGTAAATGGGAAATGAACCATTTGTAAAGCAAGGGTACACATCATGTGATCATTCCTCCGTTGTACAGATTCCTTAAATGTACAGAATGATAAGCATCTGCAAGCAGGGTTGGTACGGGGTTTCCAATTAGAAATATCTTAACAGCATTTGTATCAACAAAGTTGTCAATGTTGGGAAAAAGGAACAACCCATATGTGACTAGGACAAAGATATCTTCGAAAGCAGTTACATTTCCTATACTGGAAAAGTACAGGGCTTTCTCTACCAAAAACTTGGTTGGTAAACCTTGCATTTCTCCTTTGGTGGTCAGGTGAGTCCTAACTTCTGACTCGTCCAAACAAATTGCTCTTGCGATGACCTGATCCTTTGGAATTTCTTCCAGTCCAGAAAACGGAGCTTGATCAGTGATAGGTAAATCAATCAGATGAGAGTACTCTTCTAACGTTGGCACCAGTTGATAATCTGGGAACGTGAAATATTGATAAACCAGATCATAGAACTGAATTAACGTAGACATGATTCCTTCAACTACATGGACCCTTAACAGAGATAACAGCCCTCCGTGCTTAGCTCTGAAAGCATCAAGGTTGGTGATCATCATTGCCAACCCCCTTAAATCCTCTAGTTTCGGAGCCTTGAAGGTGTACTTGTGCGTCTTTCTTCTACTGAAATCCATAATGCAATCTCTCTGATATTTGCAATTATTGTTTTAGTTTAATTTTGAGAAAAAAAAGAGGAAGAGAAGAGAAGATTTTTCTTTGTTTAAGAGTTTTTTAAATGAATGCATGAATGCAGCATACAAAAACATTGAAAAAACATGGGTTCAAGGGTTCAATGTCACGAGCATGGAGTCATGGCTCTACCCATCCCCAAAGGTTGTATTCTGGTCAATTTTTGTACCTGTAGAACATATCCTAAGGTTCCCAAAATCATTGACCCCCCTAGGGATATCAACAGCAAGCTGGTTCACCCTAGCGAGCTGTAGCATCCTAGGGTAATCTCATTTGAGTGTAGTATCGCGTATTAACTATTTACGATAGTCGTCGCACTACCAAGTGGTCATAAGGTTAATGCCTACTAAATCCTCAGGTTCCCAGGTGCCGCACTAGGAAAACTCTGCTTTCACAACAATCGGTTGTTCAGCAGGCAGAATCCCACGGGCCCTCGCCTGATTTGGTGGTCTACCAGGATTGCTTATTCGGGATTCACTCCCTATAAGTCCATCTGTCTATGGCACCCCTTATCTTAGGTTTCTCTTAAACTTTCTAGATGCATATCAATCGCATTCCCATTGACAGAAAAATAAACACGGATATCAAGTAGGAAAAGCAGTAAATATATATATATATATATATATATATATATATATATATATATATATATATATATATATATATAGTATGTAGTATGATTGCTAACAACCGAGACCTCTTAGGAATTCTAATCCTAGTCCTAGTCTGGCTCCCCAGCAGAGTCGCCATTTTCCTGTAGGGTGCGATTTTTGTCGGTGACGCGACCACCTTATCGCCATGGGTTTTTCCTCACCGCAATGGTAGGGATTGGGTGCTACTTTCTGATTTCTTATTTATCCTATGAAGCTGGAAAGGAAAGGGAAGCTATCTAAAACTAACCTTGCACGCAAATATTTTCTTTAACAAATGCTTAAGAGATTGGGGAGTCCGGGGTCAGGTTATACAATGGGGAGTTGTCAATTGCCCATCCTATATGTGGCTATCCACAGGTTATTAGCAATTTCTATACTGTTTTCTACTTACTGGTGTTTATCTGTTATGGGTTGGGAAAGTTTCTCCTTTGGGAGATTTTGAGGGAGATAGTTTTTGTTGATGTTTTTGGGGTTTTTTGATGTGTTTGGTGAGGCATTGGACCTAAAGTTTTGGATTGGTGTACTCGCTAAGATTTCACAATCTTATGCCTACGTATTCCCATTAAATAAGAGAAACAGGGAAATCAGAGCAATCGTAGTTCCTCCTATTCTATGGGAGGAAAAAAATGTTTGGTGTCTTGTTCAAAGCCCAAGAATGAAGCTAAAGGGTATTTGTGTCTTGTTCAAAGCCCGAGATTGAAGCTAAAGGGTTGACTGAGAGAGAATTTGTCATCTCTAAAGGGAGATATCTTGTCTATTTATCACAACTGTTAGGTGACTGATTATAAAGGAGGATTACTTTAACTGGGATATGTGAATCCAGCAATGCCATAATTTCCTTTATAGGGGTGTTATCCTGAAGGAGAAAACTTTAACTCAGTGTAGAGCAATGCCATTTTTCCTTAGGAACTTTTCATGCTAAGAGAGGGACATTGGCGTGGATGTTTGTAATCCAGAGGCTTGCCGCTTACAGCAATTTAGATGAAAGAGGGGTTTTTACCAGGATAAAAGATGGACTACAGCTTGGATATTTGAATCAACAAGTGTGCCACTTACATCGGTTATCTAGGATTTAGGGTTTGTTTTGAATGTCTGTGTGATGTACAGAGAAATATCTTCCTTCAGAGAGTTTTTTGATTTCCTCTGAAGGGATTTTGATTTTTGTATGTGCCTTGATCAAAGCCCAAGGTTGAAGCTGAAAGGTTGACTCTATTAGGGAGTTTTATATCTGTCTTGTATAAAGCCCAAGATTGAGGCTGAAAAAAGACTGACTCTTTTGGGGAATATCATTATATAAAGCCTAAGAGGAGGCTGGACATTGATTTTTGGGGAAGGTTTTTATCTGTCTTGTACAAAGCCCAAGATTGAGGCGAAAAAGACTTATTGACTCCACTGGGGATATATTTGGGGTGTCTTGTACGAAGCCCAAGATTGAGGCTAAAAGGAGATTGACTCTACTTAGGGAGATTAATTCACAAAGCCTAAAAGAAGGCTGGGAGGAATTGACTCCGTTGGAGAGATATTTATACAGAGCTTAAGAGAAGGTTAGAAGGATTTGACTTTGCTGGAGAAAGTTTATATATGTCTTGTACAAAGCCCAAGATTGAGGCTAAAGGGAGATGATTGACTTAGCTGAGGATATTTCAGGTGTCTTGTACAAAGCCCAAGATTGAGGCTAAAAGAACTGACTCAACAAAAGAGTGTTTATCTGTCTTGTACAAAGCCCAAGATTAAGGCTAAAAAGGTTGACTCAACAAGAGAGTGTTTTTGTTTGTCTTGTACAAAGCCCAATATTGAGGCTAAAAGAACTGACTCAACAAGAGAGTGTTGAAAGGTGATGAGGAAGAAGAAATAATCATTATACAAAGCCTAAGAGGAGGCTGACTGGGGAATTTCTTATACAAAGCCTAAGAGGAGGCTGTCTTCTGCTGAGGATTATTGAGATCCAGAGGCAGGTCCAAAGTGGGGAATCCACTCTTGCTGAGGATTATAGAAGAGTTGAGATATCAGATGCCTTGAGGTTCTGATTTTGGATAGTGTTGTATTGATGATAAGCTGACCCTTAGCTGGGGAAGTTTAGGATGAAAGATTGAGTTTTAGAACCTATGGGGTTTTAACTCCGCTGGAGATTGATTAAATGACCAGGGTTTCTCCTATGTTTGTAGGGAGCTTGAAGATTTTTTAAGATCCAAAAGGAGATTAGACTGTTCAAGTCTATTGGTACGAAAGGTTTATCTTTGTATGATTCCCAAGAGGAGGCTGATGCTTTAAGGGATGAGAATCAACCCTAGATTGGTTTGATGTTTTAACTCTTTAGAAAGAATGCTCTAACAAAGGATGACTAGGTTCTGTCCTACACCTGTAAGAGGTCTTTGGGTCCTTGCACTAAGCCCAAGAAGAGGCATGAGAACTTCTAAGAAGCCTGAGGGTCCTTGTACAAAGCCCAAGAGGAGGCTGGGGATGCTTTTAGGAAGCCTGTGGGTCCAAACCTAAGAAAAGTTCAAGAAAGGTTTCACCGGGAATTAATCCTTTAGAGAACAGTTCTAGGGTTTGAAGAAATTCAAGAGAGGTTTCATCAGGAATTAATCCTATCTGGGGAAGTGAATTTCTTTGACAATTTTCTAATAGTGACAGTCTAAGAAAAGTTTCACCAGGAATAATGCCTTTCTCTTTGTTCCATATTGTATAAGCCCAAGAGGAGGCAAGACTGTATCTGGAATTCCTATGGGGAATTAGTTTTGACAGTGTTAAAAGAGTGACCACTGGTTTGATCTAGTCCTAGACCTAATTGTCGGGGAAAACTCTAAGCAGATATATACAAGCATATATATACAGATGAAATATATACAAGTATGTAAAAGAGGGTAGGAGGACTTACAGGTGAACAAGCTTCCATTGTAACAACTGTATGGTTAGTTGTTCAAGAAATTAAAGAAAGTTTTGATAACAACTATGAGTTTGAATCTAAATCAAAAAGGAAAGTTGTTTTGAAAATATTGGGGCTTACACTTAAGGAGAGGCCCAAAGAATTGTTTATTTACAAATGGATAGGTCTTACAACTTAAAGAGATGCCCAAAGTTTATTTTAAAGAAAAGAAACGGGACTTACAACACAAGGGTAGGCCCAGATGAATTGTTTTTGAAAATGGCGATCGCGCCGAGATTTTTGAAATCGTATCGGGACTTATACAACGACTGAGGCCCAAAAGGGAATTATTTACAAAGAGATGGGACTTGCACTCTATTAGAGGCCCAAAGAATGTTAAAAGAAAAGAGAATGGGACTTACAACACGAGGGGAGGCCCAAATGATTTTGTTTAAGGGGTGACGATCGCACCGCAGTTTTAGAAAACACAGTGGGACTTATACAACAACTGAGGCCCAAAAAAGGTTTACATACAACAAGAGTTGGGTCTTACTCTCTATTAGAGGCCCAAAATTTATTTTTGTACAAGAGATGGGGCTTACAACTCAAGGAGAGGCCCAGATGAAAAATAACGATCACACCGTTATTTTGAGAATCGTATCGGGACTTATACAATGACTGAGGCCCAAAATTATTTATGTACAAAAGAGGGTTGGGTCTTACACTCTATTAGAGGCCCAAAAGTGTTTGAAAAAGAAGAAAAATGGGACTTACAACCAAGGGAGGCCCAGTTGAAAATTGTTTTAAAATTGGCGATCGCGCCGAGATTTTATCGGGACTTATACAATGACTGAGGCCCAAAAAAGGTATTTATAAAAAGGGCTGGGACTTACACTCTATTAGAGGCCTAAAAGTGTTTATGAAATGTTTGAAAAAGATCAAAATCAAATAAACTCTAATTTCATTTCTATAAGTAATTTTGCAAAGAAAATTAATTAAAAAAATGATAAAAACATCAAATTAGTTTAAATAAACCACTTGTGATTTTTGGTTAAGGTTTGAAAAAGGATGTTTTAATCACAAGATGACTTAAAACTCATTTAGTTTTGAAAAGATCAAGAGAAAAGAAATATTTTCAAATGTTAAAAAAAACAAATAAAATAAGTTCTTTATGAATTAAATATATAAAATAAATAATATTTTTTTTGTGAAATTTTTGTAGAATAAAATATTTTAACATTTTTGTGACTTTTTGAAAAAAAGAACCAATAAAAAATGATAAAAAAAATGAGTGAGAAATTAATTTTTGAAGTTATTAAAAAGATGATCAAAAAGTGAAAAAAAAACCAGTGGTAAAAAATTAGGAATACTCCCCCCCCCCCCAAGGCTTGAACTCACGCCCTTGGGGTGGAGAGTTTAAAATTCTATCATCTAAGCCATGTGCGTGGGCTGAAAGAGGATGGCAACAATGAATAATATGTGATAAATCCTTTTGAAAATAGTTTTAAAAAAATACCAAAAGGTCTGGGGCGAGGGGGATTCGAACCCCAGACCTTTCGCTCGCTACACACACACATATACTAGTGTTTCCACTAGGGCGCAATGGCAATTCAAACATAATATGGAAAGTGTCTAATATATAGAAGGTTTGGTTTGAAAACCTGAAGAATGGCGCCATGGCCATCTTCTTCCTTGGTCAAGCTACGTGAAGCACTTTGTCTCTCTCATTCGTCAACCATTTCACACGATGTAAATATGAAAATCGTGCGTTTTGAGACAAGGAACATGATGGCAATATTCAATTTTATTTAAATTGTGTGAATCAAAAGATAGCATGATAAAATCATATGAACCCTAAAATGTGCAAGAGCCTAATGAAATCACATACACGAATCATAAACATCAATTAATTAAGGGTTAATGATCTACAGACATTCTGAAACACAATGGTAATTTGAAAATATGTTTATGATGCATGATTCATTGAGTTTGAAAGTTTGAGGTTTACCTCTGCAAGTGAGAATTGAATTCTGGTTTGGAGGTGTTACAGATGTATTCCAATGATCTGGACAGCTTCCTTGACCTCTATGGATGGTGTTCCAATGTTTAGGTTGATTTGAAAACCTCTGGATTGGCCAACTTGATCCAACCTGCAGCTACCTTGTAACTTTGAGCAATTGAGGTGTGAGTTGATGATTCTGATGTTACAGATTGAATTCAATGGTTTAGATCACTCTTATATGTTGTATATGAGGTGTGTGATCCTTTGGTTTGAGTTGCATTGGTCTCTAACTCAAAACCCGATAGTGCCTTCTCAAGAAAAATGAAATTTTGTGTGTAAGAAATAAATGAGAGAAAGCAATGTGGTGAGTTACTTTGGTGTGTCCTGAATGATCAGTTAGAAGCTCTATTTATAGAAGAAGAGTTGTGCTAGAGTGGTTCTCTTGAAGCTCAAAGGATAAGAACTTGGTTCAATGGTCTTTTCTAGTTATAATAGCTTCTTACACAAGGCATTTATGACTGCTCCAAATAGCTCAGCTATGTCTTGACCAATTCCACATTCTGCATCCCTTTTATATGTTGTTTATTAGAGCATCTTGACTAAAAGTGATCAGAATCTTGAATGTACACTATTTCACATAATTTCACTTTGAATTCCAAGTCTTTGTTCAACTATTCACCATGCCAAAGGATGAGATTTGAAGCATCTTGGCCTAATTTTGCAGGTTGGATAAGATAGATCATGATCATATTGAATGAATGTGGCATAGTGATCATTGTCTTTGACTCAGAAATCGTGGCTAGCAAGCAATGCACAAAACTGTCTTGCAAGACAGTTTGCAGCAAGGCATGTTGCAGCAGCCATAACCTTTAGCTCAGGTGGAGTGTTCTCATGCTTTTGGGCTCATTGGAAAGCTTGCATATCCCTCTCCAACTTTAATGTCCACCAATGGACCTGATTCAGTTTGCATCAAGTTGAAAAATGCCTTGGAAGTTTGATGTTTCATGCTGAAATTACAAGGCAGAATTTTCACTAAGTGTTTTTGACATATTTTGGTTTTTTCACCACTTTGATCCACTCCTAGCTAAAAATCCATGAAGAATTTGAGTTTGATGTAGTTGAAGCTTTTGTAGATTGTAGGAAGACCTACAAATCAGGCTTTGGATCACCCAAAATGGCTGCCTAGATCAAAAGTTATGATCCTTGAAAGTTGGCACCAAAACCATCCAAATTTAGTAACTTAGAAAAATTTTCAATTTTTCAAGATTACCCCTTTTACAAGTTATCTTGGTTTCTTGATCAATTCTTGTTCAAATGAAATTATAAGTCAAATTTTATGAAAATATGAGTCATAAGGATCATTTTTGCCAAAAAAAAGTCATGTTTTGACTTTTGGCTCCGGAGCGGTTCGGCGCGTAAAAACCCTAATTCTCGACTTTTGGGGAATGTATCCCCTGAGAGTAATTTAACTATGTAAATGGATTCTTAGGGTTATTTTGAGCATGTTGAGTCACATGTTGAAGTATTGGCTCATCCCCTTGTGAAAATCTCACTCTGGAGGTCCTAGTCGTCCAAAACCCTAATTTGGCGATATCGGGTGTTTTGAGGATCAAACCACTTGGAAAGTGACAAATTTTGTGCTTGATTTTTGATGTGAGGGTCCTCTTGATCCTTTGTGGATGTTTTAAGAGGTTAGACAAGTTGAAGATCATGTCATTTCTTGATTGATCTTTTGTCTAAGTACTTTGAGAGGGCCCAAACCCTAATTCTTGATTGTGGTGGATGCTCAACTATCTTTGGGAGTTCGATGAGGCATGAAGGTACATCCATATTATGGTGATAATGATGGAAAATCTTGGTTGTCAAAATTTGGGGTATGACAACCGTGAAATAATATTTGTCGTCCATTTATATAGGACCAACACTCTTGAAACTACCATCACATTAATCCCCAAGTAACATTAATTAGTGATTCGTGTGAAATCGTCTTGACATCCATTGAGAATACGAACGCCAAATATATATCTCAATCACATACAGTCTGCATCACAAACATTGGTAATGAAAATATTAGGAATGAAAAAAGTGAAACTTAAAGAAGACTGGAAATAGTCTTTCTGATGGGTTGCAAGAGCAGAAAATATTATTGGTTCAAGGTTTGTGTTCTTTACATAATATTTTGTCTTAATACATGATAAATTAGTTTCCTTATCTAAAATTTGTTTAATTTTTTATATCCAAATCAAATGAATGAGAAGCTACTGAGAACATACTCCAATATAAGGAATGCAAAATATTCCATCATTTGGTCTTTCCCAAGATACACAAGAATAATGATGAATATGTTTCACGATTCTTCTTCAAAATAGTACTCGTAAGTTTTACCAAAAATAATGTAAAATTATTAAAATTAATATGTATTCCAATGAAAATTTAATATATATATATATATATATATATATATATAGTTTTACCTCGGTTGTTTCTATAACCGATAGGTAAAGTTGTATATTTTTTTATAAAATACGAAATTGCAATTGTTGGGTTTCGAACCCATGTGCAATACACTTTTTCCTTCGGTTATTTAATAACTGAGGGTTAAAGTGAAAACTTTTCATGACACTCTTTGTTACCTCATCTATGAAACTAAGGTAAAATTATTTTTTCAACCAAGGTAAAATGGATTTTTCGTTGTAATGGATGTTGAATTCTATGTATACAAATTTCCTTGCAAAACAAAAATAGTGGGGTCACTGAACCGTATCACATTCCTATGATAAGAAGCACTAAAAGTAAAAAATGAAGAATAAATAGAACTTTGATAAAGTAAAAGAGTAAGCGTTGCTAATGAATATGGGCCTAATTATGTGGCCTGTAGAGTAGAAGAAGATCCAACAAGTCTTCAAGAAACTTTATCAACTCTGAATGCATATTTGTGTCAAGAAGCTATTAACGATGAGATAGATTCTCTAAAATATAACAGAACCTGTCACTTATTAGTGTTACCTCTTGGTTGCAAACCAATCATTTGTAACTAGATTTTGAAAGATAAACTAAAATCGGGTGATGAGTTGATAAAAACAAGTATCGCTTTGTAGCCAAAGATTTTAGGTAAAGTGAAAATAAATATTTCTTCTATTTTTTTATCCAATCACTAGAATTACATCCATTAGGGTATTGATTTCAATTGCTTCTATTTATAACTTAATAGTATATTAAATGGATGTTAAAACGAATTTTTTAAACAGTGACTTAGAAAAAAGAAATCTATATGGACCAACCGTAAGGGTTTTTGATTCACATACAAGAAAAAATGTTTATAAGCTAGATAAGTCTCTGTATGGTCTAAAATAAGATCCAAAGCAACGACATGAAAAATTTGATAAATTAATGATATCGAATGGGTACAAAGTGAATTAAAGTGAAAAATACGTTTATTACAAACCTGAAAAATAACATTGGCACTATCTTATGTCTCTATGTTTACAACTTACTAATATTTGGACCAAACCTTAATGTCGTTAATCATGTGAAATCTTTGTTGTGAAAAAATTTTTATATGAAAAACCTCATAGAAGCCAGTTTGGTTCTCAAAATGAAGATAAATGTATTTGATAAGGGAATTTGTTTGGATCAATTACACTATATGGAGAATATCTTAAAGAAATATAATTACTTTGGATGTAAACCTACTTGCACACCATACAATTCTACTATAAAACTATTTAAGCACACTCGTGATAGTGTTAGACAAAATGATTATGCAAGCATCATTGACAGTCTTAGGTATGCCACTGATTGTACTAGACCTAACATTGCATATGTCCTAGGATTGTTATGAAGGTTTACAAGTATATTGCGTGATGAGCATTGGCAAGACATTGAAAGATTCAAGTGATACCTTAAGAAGATCATGAATATTGGTCTACATTACCAGAGATTTCCTGCAATACTTGAAGGATACAACGATGCATAACACATTATCAAATGAATCCAATGCAAGTAAAGGCTATCTATTTAGTATAACTGGAGGAGCTACATCTTGGAAATCAAATTGTGAGATATTGGATCGAACTCTAGTATTGTCGACAAAGGTTTAGCATGTCGTCGAAGTCTGCTCACATGCTGTTGTCGAAGACCTACATGCAATAGTCGAAATGTGTTCTAGTATGTAGTTGTCGAATTGGGCTTGTTTGCTATGTCCAATTGTTTAAGTTAGCTTGTACCCTAAGTTAGCTTGTAATGAGTAATTGTTAAAAAGCCCATTAGTTTAGTATGTTAGGAATTATTATAAATAGCATACTAATCTCTCATTCTAAGTGTGGAAAATCCTAATTAGGGTGAAAGGGTTATTTGTTATTCTTGAGTACTTGTAATCTGATTTGAAGAGAAAGTAAAGAATAGCAGTTATAACCAATTTCTTCGTGTTCTTATGGTTTTTCCCGTTAACCCTAACCCTTGCGTGTTTCTTGTCAATAAAGAAACTGTTTATACCTTTGTTTAAAGGCATCGTTTTTCACAACAAATTGGTGCGGTGAGCGTGGAGGAAGATGCCTTCAAAAAAGTAAGAGATTAAAAAGTTCACCAGAGTGAACGATTTCAGTATGTGGCGCTTGAAGATGAAAGCCCTACTGGTTCAGCAGGGTTGTTTGGAAGTGTTGAAGGGAGAGGCATCCATGAACGTTGGGTTAATGGAAACTGAAAAGACGACCATGATAGAGAAAGCCCACAGCGCTATATTGTTGAGCCTTGGTCATAAGGTTCTCCGACAGGTATCAAAGGAGACTACGACATCAGGGTTATGGTTGAAACTTGAAAGTTTGTACATGACTAAATCGCTGGTGAATCGACTCTACCTGAAGCAAGCTTTGTATTTATTCAAGATGAGTGAAGACAAAATGTTGGTTGAGCAGTTGGATATGTTCAACAAGCTGATTCTTGATCTTGAAAATATTTATGTGAAGATCGATGATGAAGATCAAACGCTGTTGTTGTTGTACGCTTTGCCTAAAACACATGCTCACTTCAAAGAAACTCTCATGTATGGAAGAGAGTCCCTGAGCTTTGAAGGAGTTCAATCAACCTTGTATTCTAAGGACTCGAACGAACGAAAGGACCATAAACCTTCGACGGTTGGTGAAGGTTTGGTCGTTAAGGGAAAATTTTAGCAAAAAGATGGTAAGTTCGACAAGAAGAAAGGTAAAAGTCAACAGAAGACTTATAGTGGCGAGGTATCTGGTATTCGATGCTATAATTGTAAGAAGGAGGGTCACACAAGAAAAGTGTGCCCTGAATGCATGAAAGATCATGGAGGTAAGGATAATGGCAACGTAACCATTGTTCAAGATGATTTCGACTCATTTGATGTTTTTGTGGTTTCAAGCGGCGACTCAAGAAAAGAGTGGATTATTGATTCAGGTTGCACTTGGCACATGACTCCAAACAAAGACTCGTTCGAGGAGCTATGTGATTAAGATGGTGGATCAGTGTTGCTGGGAAACAATAAAGCTTGCAAAATTACAGGTATTGGATCTGTGAGATTCAAGCTCTATGATGAGTCAATAAGGTTAATGACTGAAGTCAGGTATGTACCTGATTTGAAGAGAAATTTGATTTCTCTTGGTGAATTCGATAAGAAAGGATATGTTTTTCAAGGAGAGAAAAATATCCTAAGAGTCATGAAGGGGTCGAAGGAAGTCTTGAGAGGCGTGAAGAAACAAGGCTTGTATACCCTTGAGGCTGAAGTTGTAAGTGGTTCGACAAATGTTGTATCCATGAAACCTTTGTCGAAAACATAAATTTGGCACATGAGATTGAGCCATGTCAGTGAAAGGGGTCTGGTCGAACTATGGAAACAAAATTTGCTTGGTGGAGACAAAGTCGAAAAGCTGAAGTTTTGTGAACCCCGTGTACTTGGAAAAATCTTGCAGAGTAAAGTTCAACAAAGGAAAACAAAGAACACATGGATCCCTTGATTACATCCATGCTGATCTTTAGGGGCCTACAAGGTTTCCATCACATTCAGGAGCAAGGTATTTTCTATCCATAGTTGATGATTATTCCAGAAAGTTATGGGTATTCATCCAGAAGACTAAGGATGAAACTTTTGAGAATTTCAAAAGTTGGAAGACTCTGGTCGAAAATCAGACTGCCAGAAAGGTCAAGAGGTTGAGAACCGACAATGCCCTTGAATTTTGCAATGGTTCGTTTGACAGCTTTTGTGCTGCCTCAGGTATTGCAAGGCAAAACTACTGCAGGTACTCCACAACAAAATGGTTTAACAGAAAAGTTTAATCGAACTATTTTGGAAAGAGTTTGATGCATGTTGACTAGTGCTGGGTTAAAAAAGGTGTTTTGGGCTGAGGTTGTTTCAACGGCAACATATCTGATAAACAGATGTCCTTCGACTGCGTTAGATATGAAGACACCTGAAGAAGTTTGGTCGGGACATCCACCAGATCTCGACAAATTGAGAGTATTTGGTTGTGTGGCCTATGCTCACATTAGGCAAGACAAGGTCGAACCTAGAGCTCTGAAATGCATGTTCATGGGATACCCTGAAGGAGTCAAAGCTTATAGGCTATGGTGCCTAGAGCCAGGTCACAGGAGGTGTATCACCAGTCAAGATGTAGTTTTCAATGAAGCTGAGATGGCCTTCAAGAAACTTGATGATACTGACGAAGAGCTGGAACAGGGAGAGATTCCTGTTGAGGTGGAGCATGTTGATGCTGAAGTGCATAACCCATATGAAGTCAAAGAAGAAGAGCAAGATGCTAAAGAGACTGAGGAAACTGTCGATGACTACCTACTGGCAAGAGATAGGTCGAGAAGAGTCATCAAGCCACCTCAAAGACTTAGTTATGCAGATCTTATAGCTTATGCCTTAATCTTTGCATGTGAGGTTATAAACGAAGAACCTAGAGACTATAAGAAAGTTATGAGGAGTCGAAATAGGACTGAATGGCTGAAGGCCATGGATGATGAGATGAAATCTCTTCATGATAACAACACCTGGGAACTGATTAAGAAACCTGCTGGAGCCAGGTTAGTCAGCTGTAAGTTGATTTTTAAAGTTAAGGAAGGAATCGAAGGAGTGGCGTCGAAGAGATACAAGGAAAGATTGGTTACAAGGGGTTTCACTCAGAAAGAAGGTGTCGACTTTAATGATGTGTTCTCTCCTGTTGTGAAGCACAGGTCCATTCGAATGTTGCTTTCCACGGTGGCATAGTTCGACCTTGAACTGGAACAGATGGATTTGAAGACTGCATTCTTATATGGTGATCTAGATGAAACAATCCTGATAAGGCAACCTGAAGGGCATGTCAAAAAGGGGAAGGAAAATTATGTGTGCAAGCTGAAGAGATCTTTATATGGAGTGAAACAATTTCCCCGACAGTGGAATAGGAGATTAGACAAGTTCATGGCACGCATAAGTTTCATTAGAAGTCAATTCGACCACCGTGTTTACTTCAGATTTCGACCTGGTAATTCATTTGTTATTTCGTTTCTTTATGTGGATGATATTCTAATAGCAAGCAACAATGTCGAAGATGTAATGAGGGTGAAGGTTGAACTCAATAAGGAGTTCGACAAGAAGGATCTGGGAGATGCGTCCAGGATTCTTAGGATTGACATCCGAAGAGATAGAAAGCAGTCAAAATTATGCTTATCTCAAGAGACATACATACGGAAGATTCTCGAAAAGTTTGGTATGTCGAATTCAAAGCCTGTTGTGACTCCGAAAAACCCTCAATTCAAGCTGAGTATAGATCAATGTCCCAGTACTGATGTCGAAAGAGCCTATATGAATAGCATTCTATATGCTGATATAGTGGGTTCTTTGATGTATGTTATGGTCTGTATTAGACCCGACATAGCATATCAGTAAGTCTTGTAAGAAGGTACATGGCGAATCCTGGAAAGGCTCACTGGCAAGCATTGAAGTGGATTCTAAGGTATATAAATGGGTCTCTGAACAGAGTCCTGATTTATGGTGGAACCTTGGGTGAAGATAGTAAAGCAAAAATCGAAGGATATGTCGACTCTAATTATGCAGGTTGTATGGATTCCAGAAAATCTATTTCTGGATATGTGTTCACTATGTTTGGCACAACAATCAGTTGGAAAGCAACACTTCAAAAGTTTGTTGCCTTATCAACCACTGTAGTGGAATATATCTCCCTAACTAAAACTGTGAAGGAAGCATTGTGGCTTGAAGGTTTTGCAAAGGAGCTAAAACTTCAAGTTCAAATTATCATTGTTAAATGTAATATTCAAAGTGAAATACACCTGTCAAACAATTCATCCTATCATGAGCGAACCAAGCACATCGATGTGAGGTTGCATTTCGTCAGAGGGGTAATCGAGCGTGGAGAAGTCCAAGTGTTGAAGGTTTTGATAGATCATAATGCTGCTGATATGATCAACAAGACATTGCCCAGTTGCAAGTTTTTCCACTATATGCAGTTGATAAAGCTGCATGAAGAAAGCTAGTTTGATTCTTGATGTTATAGATTTTGTTCCAAGGTGGAGATTTGTGAGATATTGGATCGAACTCTAGTATTGTCGACAGAGGTTTAGCATGTCGTCGAAGTCTGCTCACATGTTGTTGTCGAAGACCTACATACTGTAGTTATGTGTTCTAATATGTAGTTGTCGAATTGGGCTTGTTTGTTATGTCCAATTGTTTAAGTTAGCTTGTACCCTAAGTTAGCTTGTAATGGGTAATTTTTAAAAAGCCCATTAGTTTAGTATGTTAGGAATTATTATAAATAGCATATTTGTCTCTCATTCTAAGTGTGGAAAATCCTAATTAAGGTGAGAGGGTTATTTGTTATTCTTGAGTACTTGTAATCTGATTTGAAAAGAAAGTAAAGAATCACAGTTATAACTAATTTCTTCGTGTTCTTATTGTTTTTCCAATTAACCCTAACCCTTGTGTGTTTCTTGTCAATAAAGAAATCGCTTATACCTTTGTTTCAAGGCATCGTTTTTCACAACACAAATAATAGACCATCTTGGCTCAGTACTACACAATGGAGTCTGAAATGAACTAATGGACAACTTTTAGTAAAGAAGCGTGTTGGTTAAGGTGATTGCTAGTTGAGGAAAACATATGCCAACTATGGTGATCCACTGCGATAATACTGTGACTAATGCCCATAGATAAAGAGAAAAGATTAGTTATAGATAAAGTCTATAATACATCCAAGAAGATCAGACTAATACCCATAAATAAGTGATTTGTTCACAATGGTAACCCGACCTAAAAAACTGAAGATCCCAAGAATTAGGTTCAATGGATAATAACAAGATGTCAATGATATGAGATGATCATGCTAGTATAAATAAAGATAAGCATGAATCCTAAAGTGATAAGAGGATGATATGATAGAAACTCTTAATGATATCTATACTATGTATGAATGGAATATCTAGCTATATGAGTATTCCTGATAGACTCACTTATCTGATCGTGGAACTTAGGCCATTTCCTATGGAGTTTTGAGGCAGAATTTCTAGAGCCTTCACTAAAATAGGATAGACGTGTAGTTGCATTAATGTCTGCACTTTTAGAATACACCTTAAGAAAAGGTTGTGTGTTAGATTTGTGTCTAAGATAGAATTCAAGACAAATGTATCGCTTTTGTTGAATCGAAATCCTAGTTGTTACGCAAAGGTTCAAGTCATAGATACATCTTTTTATGCACACTCTTAAAAAAGTTTGACATTACTTCTGAAACAATTTTAAAATTCAAGTAGGGGGTTGTTCGAAATCAAAGGATTAGTGGAGAATTGGAAGGAATTGTTGGCTTTAAGTTGATAAGAAATAAGCATAAGTATGAGATAATGTGATAGGTTAGTTGCTTGGGGTGTGCACAAGGGATACACAATTTTGTGAAAGGGTGAAGATGCACCACCATAAATCATTACACATGCGCGTCTGCTGCTGTCCGTCCTGTCGATTCGACTCGATCAAGTCGGGCTTGGGCTTGGATTTGGGTTTAGGTGATCCATTATATTTTTGGAACCCGAAATGGTGAAAATTATTTAATATTAATTAATTTAATTATTTGTGTGACGTCCTTTAATGGTAAACCTAATTATTGACAAATTTGCCTTGTCTTCCACGTTTCTAAGATTGCCTTACTCACCAAATTCTATAACGGCTAGTAATGGGTCTGATCAACTTCACTCCCCTTTCTTCCATTGGGGTTAGAATTTTTGCCTATAAATAGAGGTTTTCCCACCCCATTTTCTTCACTTACGCATTCTGAAATCTTTCTCCTCTCTCTTGTCTCCGCTTCATCTTTATATTTTTCTTTTTTGTTTTATTTTTTGACTGATCGCTTTGCGCCAGATACGATTGGTATTCACCAGAAACTACGATTGGTATTCACCAGATATTGCGATTGGTATTTATACCATCATCGACTGTTCTTTGTGTTATTATGGGGAGAATTTCTAGACCGATTATCTACCGTGCAAGTAGTAATCGTACAATATAGAACCAGATTGTTTTATCTATGATACATCATGGTTAATCGTTTGCCTTGCACAATTTTAAACAATGTCACAAATCGTTTTAAAAAGAGCGACTTAATCTACAACTTGACTCGATAATTTCTTCAGTAACAATGTTTCAAAATTCTGAAACAACATCGAATAATCAAAATTCTGGAATAAACATTAGATAAGAGAATACTTGAAGCTATTACATTAGATGATGAAATGAACCAAAGTTTCCAAGTATAACTTATATATGTCAAAAAATTGAAATAGTTACATATTTAAATATTTTAAAGATTCTACAATATAAAAAGCATATATTATTATTTAAATTATTAAATGATTTATAAAACCAATTTAAATTTTATTATAAATCATATGTAGCCCATAACAAAAAACAAAAGTGTATTTTGTAAAATATTTAGTGTTTGTGAGAAATGTTTATGGTCTATTATTATGCGTAAAAACAATAGAACGCAAGGTGTTCTTCTCTGTAAACGCGGGAGAAGGACATTGTTTCAATAGAATCACAAGAAACACCACATTTGAAGGTTTCACGTTGCATTTTATGTTGAGAATTATGCAATATTCTTACATAGTTTTTTCTCGTTAGATTCTCAAAAACGGGTTGGTTGGTGGTTCCTCTCATGGGGAATTGCTTTGGAAGTCGTTCCAAGGTTGATGTCCCTCTCACCTCCCAACCCAATTCTGGTACTTTTCTTGTCACCCTATTACATATCATATTATATTTCATGTCTGTGTTTTCAATCCATATATGCATGCAATTCAATAACGATATTTTGAAGATTGTGTCCATATAATATGTTTTTCCATTGATTCATCTGTAGCACATACACCTCTGAAAAAGGTGCGTCCGTGCCAGTGTCGCGTGTAGTGTTTTTGGTGTCTGTGTTTCGTAGATTGATTATTTCATGTAATTAAGGCCTTGGAGTTTGTTATCTATGATGAAGAAAATGATTGTGGTTTTAATAATTTGTAATGCATAAACCGTTTTCGCGAACTAAATCGATCTTTTTATTATGTCTCTGGTTTGTTACAAAAGCTCCTCTTAGAAGCACTCAATTGTTAGTTCATTCAAGTGCTGTAGCAGTACATGGAAAGAGTGAAGGAGGTAAACCTGAGATTCTACCAACTCCGAGATCGGAAGGGGACATACTTTCTTCTCCTCATTTAAAAGCCTTCACATTTAAGGATCTTAGAAATGCCACTAAAAACTTCAGTAATGATAGTTTAATTGGACAAGGAGGGTTCGGTTACGTTTACAAAGGCTGGATCGATGGTCGATCGCTTAAAGCTGCAAAGCCTGCTGCTGGAACTGCTGTTGCTGTCAAGAAGCTTAAGCCTGAAGGCTTTCAAGGCCATAAGGAGTGGCTGGTAAGTTTGTCATTCTATTCATTCACAACTAGTTATGTGATTCTTTGTCAGTGTGGAACAATTTTATATTGACAGCGCGTGTTTCATTTTCTTATGAATTAGATGCTTATAGTTTTTCTTTATTGACAGTCTGAACTCAATTATCTTGGCCAACTTCATCATCCAAATCTTGTGAAACTTACCGGATATTGCCTAGATGGGGATAACAGGCTTCTAGTCTATGAGTTCATGCCTAACGGAAGCTTGGAAAATCATCTATTTCGAAGTATGTTGATGCCTGTAGTAGGTTGTATAAGTTTCTGATATACACTTCGAGTGAACTACATGAATGGTTATGGTATCATAAATTTTTTTTTCTCTGAACCAGTGATTTGTGCAGTAATAACTATGGAACTGTTAATTGCTTTGCAGAGGGAGCACAACTACTTCCTTGGGCAACAAGAATCAAAGTTGCAACAGGTGCTGCTCGAGGTCTCAATTTCCTACACGACTCTAATCAACAAATTATCTACCGTGATTTCAAGGCTTCTAATATTTTATTAGACTCGGTATGTCGAGTTATAATTATTAGCAATGCCATGCTATTCTGAAATTTCTTGCAAAATATGTTGGTATAGACTTCTTTTAGCTGTATCGTCTTTGTCTCTTATCTATTTTATTCCTATCCCTTCTTCATTTTTCAAAGGATATAAAATAAAATGCATACTAAATTTACGGATTAATGGTTTCCGTTCTAGAGAACTTGAGTTTGAATTTTGACTTGAACAATCATTGACTAGACTTTACCTATCTCCTGATCGAGTTTTGGATTACACAAGTGTTCCTTTCTTCTGAGAACCGGCGGGTTAAGACAAAACAAATGGATCAGTGGACTTTGAGTTTACTGATTAAATGTTCATGTAAACTCTAGTATCTTAATGTGTTTAATTACTAATGCAGGAGTTTAATGCAAAACTCTCCGACTTTGGATTGGCCAAAGCAGGGCCTACTGGCGATCGTTCTCATGTTTCTACTCAAGTCCTAGGAACTCAAGGCTATGCTGCTCCTGAATATATTGCTACAGGTTGAATTTTTTTTCTTACACTTACAGATTTAATGCTTTTCGGTTCGTAAAAAAAAAAAACGGTTTTTATCAGGTACCTTGTTTTCAATGCTTTTAGCTTATAGATTCTAGCATTTACATTTTCCATGAATATACATATGGTGTCTTGCTATACAAGATAGTTAAATAGTGTTTTGTCTTGCAAATGTGATGACAAAAATCTTTGATCAGGTCGGCTGACAACAAGGTGCGATGTCTATAGCTTTGGAGTTGTGCTATTAGAACTACTATCAGGGCGAAACGCGGTCGATAAAACAAAATCAGGAGTGGAACATAATCTGGTAGATTGGGCGCGGCCGTATTTGGGCGATAGAAGGAAATTGTTTCGGATTATGGACACAAGATTAGAAGGGCAGTATCCACAACGAGCAGCTTATACCGCTGCGATTCTTGCGTTACAATGTATTAGCGAGGCCAAGTTTAGACCACAAATGTCTGAGGTTTTGGCTACATTAGAACAATTGCCGGTCATCAGACATTCACCTAGTCCTTCTAGATTAGAGGGGAAACCAATCTCAAGTCCAATAAGAGAAAGAGTCTGAAGAAAAAAAAACTAGGAGAATGTAACACAGGCTTATTTTCTCTCCAAGTATACCTCTGGATATTACTTTTTCTGGGTTTTGTTAGGTGATAGCATTAGCCTTCCCAGCAGAGTTTTGTGAATTCTTAATATACAGAACTTTGATCTTTGAAAGATACTGGCAAACTTTAAGTATTATCTTAGACATTTCAGCTTTTGCCAACAGTATTCATTATCATAATATGCTATATGCAAATGATTCGGGTATACTATCTCACATTCTCTGTCATCTATTTTTTCATGAGGAAATAAAGTTTTCTCTCTATATAGTGGAGTTAAATAAGGAAAACATTGTTCTGATTTTGTTTTCTATATTACTCGCATGATGCAGGGAGAAGATCATAGTTTTTTTTTTCAAATGTTAGATAGTCTTAAGAAATGTGGTTTGGCCTAACTCAACCCTACGAAAAACCGATTTATAGGATGAGGATTGTCCCATTTATAAGAATATGTTCAAATATATATCATCTGATGTGGAACTCTTAACTGATCGTGTGCATAAATATAATTTTTGAAACTCAAATCATTTTTTTATGACAGGCATTATTTTTAATGTATGTGTAGGAAATTAAAATAATTTAATTCTTTATTTTTCAAGTAGTTAAGATTTATTGGACATTAAGTTCTTGTTTCTTAGTAAATTGTATTAGTTTAATTCTTTTCCTTGTAAATAATTTATTACTCTTGTAAGTTATAACTGCTATGATTATAAATGAAGTGTGTTGAGAGCAATGCATCTCAACAACGTTATTTAAAAAAAAAATTGTTGGGCATTCTTCTACTGTTAGAGCCTTTAAATTTTAATTGGGCAATACTTGATGTTGAAAAATTTTACTCAAATAATCAACTTTTTCAAATAAATATTCAAATTAACCCACTTTTTCACCTATTTCTCAAATTAATCTAGTTTCAAAAAAATAAAAATTTAACAAAGAGGAGTCGCAAATTCAATTGGCGACAGTGTACAAACACATAAGAGCAGTCGTCAATCCAATTGGCGATAATGTACAAACACAGAAGAGAGAGAATGTGCATTGTCGCCAATTGGATTGAGGAATGCTCTTATGTGCTTGTACATTGTCGCTAATTGAATTGACGATTTTTTTTTGTTGAATTTTTATTTTTTTTAAAGTGGATTAGTTTGGAAAATAGATAGAAAAAGGTTACTTTTGAGTATTTATTTGAAAAAATTGGTTATTTTAGTAGAAGTTTCCTTGATGTTGATGTCATGTTCTTCCAATTAAACATTGATTATTCTTTCCGACATCCATTCGTACAATTTTGTACTTCTTTAAGTAGATGTCTATCCAGCCACTATTTGTATATATTTTGGCATTGTTATACACTTTCAATTACTTATCTATGTAAAAGGAGATTGTAAATATATTTGTCAAAGAGAAGTTCTCAAGTCCAGAATAATCAGTTTAGAGACTTACAAAGCATTAGTCTGCTTATCGACTAAATAAGAAAAATTATTCGAAATAAGTCCAACTTATTCATATTGTGTTAAAACAAAAAGATAAACTCAGTCACTTAACTAGTACTGGACCAGCTGAGGGAGATCCAACTTTTAATGCATGAGATGAAAAAGACTTGATGATTATGGCATGGCTATGGAACTTAGGGTCTGATTGGAATGAGAAAATTAAGAAAGAGAGATTGATGAAAGAGAGAAGTTGGAAAGAGAGAGTAAATCTACCTTGATTGAAAAGAAGAGAAATAGAGAAGAGAGAGTAAAAAACACATGAGACTCACATAAAATTCTTTCTCTCCTCACTAGCGAAGAAAGCATGAAAGAGAGAGCATTGTTTTTGTTTTTCCTTTGATATTCCTTAATCCACATTTATTGCACAATAAAAATCGCATTCATGTAATGTCTCAGTTTTTTCTTTATTACATTGAAGATTTAAACAAATCATCTACATTAAAATGGTTAAGTGAAATATTGTAATATATTTTCTAAAATGAGGTTATAACGCTCACATTTTACAATGAGGATTTTTTTTTCTTCAATTTTTACCATTCTTGCATGTGATGGAGAATTTGTATTTTTTTTTTTCTTTTATTTATTAAAAGTAGATTTGTTTAAAATTTGGAATTAGTTTTATTATGATATAATAATAATCTTAATAAATTTAAAATTAACCTGATTCCATTAAATAACTAGAAAGTTGAATTTAGTTATTTAATAAATGAATTTTTTATTAAGGATTTTTAATTAAGGGTATTTTGGTACTTTTAAAAATAATTGACACTTCTTTCTTCTCTATTTCATATATATTTATCTTATATCAATCAATACATCAAATCAACTCTATTTCTCTTCTCTTTCTCTCTTCTCTCACTCTCTCTCACACATATTTCTCTCTTTTCAATTTCTTCTCTTTGCCAATCAAACCCTTAATGATTTTAGAAATTAGTGATACTTGCATGTTTCTTAGCACTGCAAAATAAATTTGGGATGCAATAGAGCAAACTTATTCAAAGGCTAAAGATGATGCCCAAGTTTATGATATAAATGTGAAAATAGTTCATATTAAGCAAGAAAATAAATTTGTTCTAGAATAAACCAATCAATTGAAGTCTCTTTGGATGGAGTTGAATCACTATAGAATTGTAGCACCTCAAAATTTGCCCTCTTGCTTTTAGCTTTTACTGACTTGTGTTGCATTGCATTTTGGCATAATCATCATTTGCATTTCATTGGTTCTTTGGCATGGGATCAGGGTGTCTAAGTCAAATTCAGGGAGCCTTGAGCCTCAAGGAGTCTTAATTGAGTCACCTTGTCATATGATCAAGCTTGACAAGAGAATGCAAGGGAATCACATCATCCTAATCAGTGCCAAACTAGGGTTTTGGAATTCTTGAGTAGAATGCCCAATGGGCAAGATCTTTGAGTTTTTATCACCTCCAAATGCCATATTTTATCTTTGTTAGACAGGATATCCATCATATTCAGAGGAATTTGGATTTGGAGGATGTGTTATTTTCTCCTAGACTGAATGCTTAAAATTAGGGTTTGCCATGAAATCAGTTTATTTTTTGATTTTCTTGGGCAATACTTGATTTTATGGTATTCTACATGTCCTCAAGGGTCTAGAGATGGAAGATGGCTCATTAATTCATTTCAGAAGAGGTTCAATTGGTCAATTGATTAAGAATCAGGCAATTTGGGGAAAGTCAACTGGGCAGAGGAAAAAGTCAACTCCTGACTTTTCAAGGTCAAATTCATGAAATTCAAATTACATACGTTCATTGGACAAAATTTGATCAAGAGATGATGGAGGAATCACGAAAAATCAAGGAATGTACAAAGTTTCCATTTTTAGAAACTTAGAGTTTCCAAAAATGGCAAGTTTGGACCATTTTGCACCATACTTTGAGGCTTCCTTTCTTCATGATGAAAGCTCCAAACTTCAAGCCCAAACTGAGCCAATTGAAGATCACACTCTAAGCTTTAAATCCATATAAAGAACTCTTCCATCGGATCAAAATTGAGGGAGTTATGATTGATCAAAGTTTGACAAAACTAGGGCAAAAAACCAAGTCATGGCAAGGCAAGTTCAGGCCTCCAGGCTATAATTTCATCGAACAGTTGGCGTGTCAAATTTCAAGCCAATTTTCTCCATCAATAAGGCTTCAAATGAAAAATTGTTGAATATCAAAGTTGTTCATCTTCATGCCCTCTTCAACTTTGATGTTGGACATTTTTTCATTTGAACAAGTTATGAAGGTCATATGAGGGCTCGAACATGGTGGTTTCATGCTGAAAGTTCACAAGTCACAAGGCCTTGCTTGCAGCCCAAGTCACACACCCATACACTAGTTGTGGTTCCTTGTTTTCCAAGCAACCGAGTTGATCCTAACTAATCGATTTAACTAACTTGACTCGGTGAGTTGAGTCTAACTAACTCCGACCCTAGCTCCAAACCCAAACCTCATTCCAAATCTTTCATACTCCAAACCTAAAATCTATTTAAGAGATGCTTCACTCATTTTCAAGGACCTTCAACCATTTTCTAAAATTTCTCACATTTCACTCTCAATTCTCTCTCATTTCTCTCTTCAATTTGCTACAACTTCTACTTCTCTCTTCCAAAACCACACACAAAAGCTCTTATTTCTTGAAGAATAATCACTTTTTACATTGAAAAGTGATTAATTCTTGAGTTAAACTTCATCTCTTGGTTTGCATTGGTTGGATTTTCTGGAATTTCAGCTTTTTCTTCTTCAATCCAAAGGTTTCTCGCCATTTATTTTGGTGCAAGTTGGATTTTGGTGGATTTTCGCGATTTTGCTCGGTTTCGACGCATTTCGGCTATTGATTGAAGAATCTATGGTTTTCTTTCATTTTTTGCACCAAGATTACTTTGCAACAATTACCAAAGCAAGTCTCCGCTTTGTAGGTTGGTTTTCCCTAAGTCTCCACTCGTTTTAGCTTATTCGCAACTTATTCGATGTCGATCTTTGTGGATTTTTTATTTGGATTCATATGCTTGAATATGATTCTTGGTGTGGTTGTTAATTGAATCCAATTGATGTTTGTCGACTGTAATTCAATGTAATTTCGTGCCTAATTGATTACATGTTCATTTGGAAGTTTGGACAAGTGATTTGCTGCTGAAAAGTGCTTTTGAAACTGGTTTTTTTGGCCACTGACCCAGAGTAACCGGTTACTCACCGTTTGTTAATCGGTTAACATGTGTATTTTTGCGTAAACTGTTTGATTTTTAACTAAGTAACCGGTTACTCACCGGTTACTCTGGGACAGAATGTGTATTTTTGTGCATTTTCTTGCTTGTTTGAGGTCCTTAACATGTTTAAATTTCATGGATCAATGCATTGATGATTGGTGGATTATTTTTGAGCTATTTTAACTCACACCATAGTATGAACTTGATTTTACAACACGCGGCTTTTGATTATTAATCGATGAATGTCTATGTTTGCGTGGTTGATTAATTGATGCAATAATCACATAATGCACACACATTGAGCTTGTTAATTGCTAATTGATGTTATGTTGCTGGAATTACTATGCGCATGTTCATTTGCTTTCCGATTCAAGAGATGTATACTTGTTTTTGACTTGCTCATATTCTTGACAATGTGTATTCTTTTGTAATGTGCATTATAACATGTTTGATTTCAAGGATTGTTCACCGTGATTTGTAATGAGATTGTGACCATGATTGATTGAATAATGTGCAAGGCTTGAAGCATGTTTGTTCTTTTATGAATGAATCATTTGTGAGTGCATGCTGCCCCTGATTTTTCATTGCTGACTATACACATATATGTTGTAGTATGTGCTGCCAAATGCTTGTTACACCCATTTTGTATGCTGAACATGAGCTGTTGTTTGCTGTTTGGTATATGAAGCTGAATTTACTGCTGTTCTGTTGCATGTGGGCTGTAATAGCTGCTGTTTTCATTATTTCCTTCCATTTGCTTGTTTGACCAAGTTATTTTACTTAGTATTTCTTGTAAATAGTTTTTGAACTAACCTTTTCATGTAGGTGCTAAGGGTAAGTAAGTGTGTGGATATGATTCCACATACGCTCCTTTCTTCCATTTTCTCTTATGTCCTTTAATCATGCAACTTGTGATCATGATGAGCATTTGTATGCTTTCCTTGAATAACTTCTTCTTCATCCCTCTTTGAGATCAACTTAACTTCCATCTTGGAAGTAAGTTGCTTCTTTTGTTCTCCTTCTCCTTTCTCTTAGGATTAGGTTTCTTAAACCACATTAACCATAGGAACATCCATGTATGACAACTTTAGGGTTTGAGTCTTAGTCTCCCCCATTAGATTTTACCTTTCTCAACCATTTGAGTCTCTCTCTTTCTCATCTCAAAACAAAAATAAAAAACACTTAATAAAAGGCATAACAAACATTGTATTTGAGCCTTTCATGTGAGAATGAGATAGTGAGGGGTCTTCTCTCACTTTCTTAGAATGCTTAGCATACGTCCTGTCTTGGGTCGATATGCGAGACATTCGATCCTACGTGAAGGACTTAAATACGATATGTGTTATAAACACAAAACAATTAAAACACTTCTTTCTAAAAGACAAAAACAAACAATAACGTCTTTCCTTCGGGAATTCTCTTCTCATCTCACTCACTCTCGACGTACGAACGTGCTTCTCTTCGTTCTCTTGCAAGACGGTAATGCACTCGGTTTAGCGAGCCTGCAACACCTAAGCTAGAACGTTAGTCGTTCCCTAAAAAGCACAAACAGTTTTCCCTAGGTGAGGGGAACTACGTCAATCTGATTCTCATGTTCCCGATGAGATACGTAGGCAGTGGGGTAGGGCCCATTCGAGCACTTCTTTTATTTTCCCTACATTTGTTTTGTTCTCTTCCGTTCCTGTTCCTCATCTTTTCCAGTAGCAGCGGATCTTTTCCAGTAGCAGTGGAGCTCCAGACGACGACACCCTTTGATCGAGACAACAAGCGTGGATCCCATCGGGTACGATGGACGCGTTGGGTGCTAACACCTTCCCTTCGTGTAACCGACTCCCAAACCCAGATCTCTTGGTCGCAAGACCATGCTTTTCCTTTCCTTCAGGTTTATGCAGTGTTTCCTTTCCCTCTCTTGGGATAAATACACATTCCTGGCGACTCTGTTTCGGTGCCACTTTCGCGTTTGTACTTGGATGAAAATCCCGGGAGCGACAAGAATGATAAAAACTCACTATGTACCAGATTCGGAAGTCCTTCCTTAAGGAGTGTATTGAACAAGATAGGGCCTATGACTTTTTTGTGGGATTAAATTCTGAATTTAATCAGGTAAGAATTCAAATTCTATGAAAGCCTAAAGTTCCTTCCTTAAATGAGGTAGTTGTCATTGTAAGAAGTGAGGAGAGTATAAGAAGTTTAATGCTAGATACTTTATCTATTGAAAGTTCAACCATGATAGTTTAAAATTTTAAAGGTGGAAGATAAGCAAAGGTGGAAAAGAACAGTGAATTATGGTGTACTTACTTCAATAAGCCTCGATATACTTGTGAGACATGTTGGAAGTTGCATGAAAAACTCCTCAATCAAGAAGAAGGACAAAGATGAAACCCTCCCGAATGTGTATCTTTTAAGAATAGTAGGGTTATGTTGTTGAAAAAGTTGAAGAAAACAAGGTAGAATCCTTATATAATTCTAGATTAAATAGCTTTAATTAGGAAGAAAATGAAAGAATGAATGCTGGAAAGTGCAGTCACGTTATCGTATGGTATCATTTACTTGTTTTGATGTTTTTTCTAATTTGAGTGTATGTGATATAGTTTGTTCGCGTATATTGTAATTTGCTTATCATTTAATATTCACGTGTTTGTACTTATTTGTATTTGAGTTGTATTATAATCGTCTCGACTATTGTGATATTGTACCATTAAGACCCCGCATTACTCAATAAAATAAGAGTGTTTGATCCTTGATAATGTTCCTTTTTAGCCTAAAAATTGCTATTTTTTCGTTTATCAAGCGTGGCTTGAATCACAAGTTAGAACTCTTAAATCAAGATGTTGAGTGATTTAATTCGAATCATGTATTAAGTGTGATTCAAATCATGAACCATGTGAAAATTGGGATTTGCTTCTGGATTCTTTTATTCAAATCACAAAATAAGCCTAACTCGAATCAAGTGATAAGACTATAATCAAATGTCTTCATGAACCTAAATTTGGGCTTTGCTCAAAGTGACTCGAATATGGAACTTAACCTACTTGAATTACAATATCTTGTGACTTGAATCATGATTTCACCTTGACTCGAATCATGACATCACAAATCCAATTTTCTTTCTAAGATTTAAATAGTTGTTTCTTTGATTCAAACATAAGTGGGTGGAACCTATCTTGAGACAAAAATGCAAATTTGTCTTCTCTTCTTTATTGTGTTTATTCTTAACACCTTTAATCTTTATCTTCTTATCTAGAACAACTTCTTGAATGTTAATCCATGTTTGATTCACTTATTTTTATTGCATCTTGTTCTTGTGCAATTTATTGTTTTTTCAATGAATTAGAGAGAGTGAGTTGATTAATCTTGTAGTGTTTTTCATGAATAATCAGGCTTATGATATCAATCAGAACCAAGACTCATTCATCCAAAAATTAGAAGAAAAAAAACCTTGTGTGTGTGTGTGCCTGTTCTTCTTTCACGTACATTTAATCCCTTGACTAACACCTTATCTATTAGAGACTTTGTGAGATTCTTTGGTGTTGTTCATCATCTTCATCCTTAGTCATTATCCATATTTCTAAATTTAAACTTATTCAAATTTAAGTCATATTTAAATCTGATTTGATCTTCACAGTTGTCCAACAAATCATATATCCATATTTCTAAATAAAAGCAATAAAAAATAATTGAATATGCAATAGAAGATTCGTCCAAAATGCAACAATCTGACCTGTTGAGCAAGGCCTAGATGTTGTACCCACATGCTGTAACATTGCGTCTAACATGTGTCTCTTATGTACCAGAAAATTATTTCGAAGCAACTTAGCAAACTTGAACACTTCTCCATGATGTTCTTTTGAAAAATACAGTCAATCCAAAAGGAACAACAATCTCCCCCTTTGATAAATTATAGCAAATTAACTCTTCAAAATAGATAGCACTCATTCAATCAGAACATGTGACATTCAACAAAAGACTATCAGAGCATACACCTTTATCAACTACAGCATTCTTCAAAGTTGTAGTATAGCAGCAAAAAATCATAGCATAGATGCATGCCATACAAAACAATGAAGGGAACATGACTTATGAGGATAAAATGAAGGGAAAATATTAAAAACTCCCCTTTTATATAAGTCTTGAAGATGAAACTATTTTAAAAATGTATAATGTACTCCCTCTATCTCAAATTATATGTTCTCTTGCAAAAAAAAAATGTCTAAATTATAAGTCACTTTACAATTTCATTAATACATGAGTTAAATGTGTTCTCTTAAATATCTCATATTTCATTATTAGTCTTTAAAAAAAATATCTTTAAAAAATGGTTCTTCAAAAATTTTTCATTTACTCTTTTGGTCCTTCTTGCAACTTAGTGACAATTTTTACAACATCGCAACAAAATTAGCGACGGTTTACTGCTTAGCAACTAAGTTAACAGATGTTTTAGCGAAAGTTTAACAGGAGGGACAAAACGTATGGATGCAAATTTTTAGAAAGACCACTCTTTGAAAGAAATTTTTTGCGAAACTAAAAGTGAAATATGAAATACTCCCTCCGGTCCTTTTTAAAAGAGACACTTCTGTTAGATCAAGATTTGTTCATGACATATATATATATATATATATATATATATATATATATATTCTTTGGGTTTTGATGATAACAAAGTATTTAAATAACAATGATTTTATTTGATGTGTGTTTCTTGTATGTAGGTTCTAATACTTGTAAATATTAGATACAAAATTTGATATATAAAGGCACACTTGAGAGAAGCTAAATTGCTAGCTTTTGTTGATGCAGAATCTGAAGAACACTTGCTAAGTAATGTCTGGCGTAGACTCTGAAGTTGAAGGTCTCAACATCAAAAGAAGCAACATAATTTTCTCTACACTTGGTGATTATAAATTGGCTTCTGGTATCATTCAGAGTTGGTGATAAAGTTGAAGTTGTCCATACTACAAAAAACAATCTGCATTGTCAAATCAGTTTGTCAGCTGGAGGCTGAGTTCACAAGGCTCGAGAAAGGTTGACATGCTTTATGGATATCCTATCCAACGGCTCTATAGTACATTATCTTTTTGAAGACTTAACGGTTAAACATGTTACACAATGGATCAAGATCTTTTAGTGTATCTATCTTCAACAATTCTTGTACTATGGAGTAAAGCAAAGACATTGATCAAGTTATCTCATCCAACAGCTAGTTTACTGCAACTGCTATATAAGTTGATGAAGGTTCAAACTGAATCTTTAACAAGGATTGACCAGAAGATGGTGTAACAAGATCAACAATTATTAACTCAATAGTTTATGCAGATTTTCTGTTGTAGGTTGTAATTTTAAAAGCCTTAAGATTTCTTAATCATTGAATATCTTAGAAATCTTAGGAGTTTTAGGTCTTTGTTAATGGTGATTTCCTTTACCTCTGATATTAGTATCAAGTACACCTTGTTCTCTATTCTTCTGAACTTGTTTAGCATTTTAGATTAAGTTTCTCGCCAAGATGCTTGAGCCATGTAAGTCTCTTGATATGTGCTTGAGCATTTAAAGTCTAATCAAGTGTATTGATTGAGCAGAAGTCTTGTATCATTGGGATACAAGCAAGGAAGTCTCTCGCCAAGATGCTTGAGACATGTAAGTCTTTTGTTATGTGCTTGAGCATTGAAAGTCTTAATCGAGTGTATTGATTCAGCAGAAGTCTTATATCATTAGGATACAAGCAAGGAAGTCTTTCGCCAAGATGCTTGAGCCATGTAAGTCTCATGTTATGTGCTTGAGCAATGAAAGACTTAATCAAGTGGATTGATTGAGTAGAAGTCTTGTGTCAGGGGGTGCAAGCAAGAAGTCTTGGGTCAGTGTGGCTTGAGCAGGTTGGCTCCGTTCATGAAATTGGGAGCAGTAAGTCTTTAGAGGGGTTTAAGCAAGGAGGCTCGTTTCATGGGACTTGGAGCAGAAGTCTTGAGTCTAGAGGACTTAAGCAGGAAGTTTCGGACCTAGAGTCTGACCAGTGTAAAATTCTTATGCAGAATGCATAAGCAATTGCAATCATGATTCGGTTATAGTGCAAATCTCTTGTGAAGCAAGGGGACTTGACAACTCTCAGTTGGAGGAGAATCAGTATAAATCTTTGTGTCTTCTGTTTTATTTATTTGCTTTTGTTAACACTGTTGCTAAATATAAATAGAATCTGAACACCAGTTCAGATTCTGAACTCTGATCAGACGCGGAATTAAAAGAAATGGAAAACACAATTCACCCTCCCCCCACCTTCTTGTGTATTTTTCTCACCTTCAACTTCACATTTCTAGATTCATTAAATAATTAATTTATTTTGTCTATAATACAAACCAAGTAAATTAATTATTCAATAAATTTAAAAAGGTGAATTGACTCTTATAAAAAGGATCGGAGGGAGTATTTAGGAAGACCACAAATATATTTAACTCTTAAGGCATTAATGTTTAGTTTTCTATCATAATATTTAATATTTATTATTTTTTTTCAATTCTTTCATTTTAACGTTTCAATATCATTAATATAGTAAAAAATCTATATAATATATTAAATTTAAAGCACGGGATTATATAACAATACATGTTAGCTTTTTTAATTTATTTGTGTCATGTCATTCCATTGTCCTATGTAGCACCTTCTTAAACTCATTTTTAAAATGTCAAATTTAATAGTTATTTTTTATTAGAGGTCACGAGTTCAACTCCTTCCAAAAACAAAATAAAAAAATGCAATATTTATTATCTATTGTAAGTTACAAGTTCAACTCCTCACAAAGACAAATATTCTCTATTAAAAATCTCAAGTTCAACTACTCACAAAGACAAAAATATTTTTGAATCTTAATATTAAAATTGATTTTTTTTAAACCATAAAAAAACTATTATATTAAAATTGAATTACAATTCATTATCTCACATGTCATATCATTAAAAATTTGATGTGACATACAATTTAAAAATTAAAATTTCATTTTATTTTCTATTACGTGCACTTATTTCAATAAAGAAATTATATTAATCAGTTGTTTATGAGAGTTTATTCATATTCTATAAAAAATTAATTAATTTTTAAATAATTCAATAAAATTATAGGGACTAATTTAATTCCTTTAAGAATGAAAATAATATTTAGTCTCTTAATAGAAGTGATAACATTATCATTATTTAAATCACTCACAACAAAGAGATAATCGGTTATGTAGAAACAATTATAAGAATACAACTTATTATATTTTTTATATATTAATCATTATTTTTATTTTTTTTCCTATTTATATTTTTTTGCCTATCAATATTTAAAAAAAAATTAAAATATAATTCTTAATTATAAATATATATTCCAAAAGTTTAACTTTAAATATTAAATCTCATATCAATGTTAATAAAGTTATCAAACATTTCTTTCAAATTTAACTTATAATTTTCAAATAAACAAATAAATGTCTTAAATTGTTTCTATAATATTATTTTGAATTATAATTGCAAATACATATTACAAAATTAAATCATAAATTTTTAACAATCATTTATAGTTCATTACATAAAAATATCCAATAATGTATTGTCAAATTATAAATAATTAAAATTGATGGGCTAATTCATTTGGGTTAAATAAAAGGTAATTTAATTAAATAAATTCAATTGAATTAAATAAATGGTAATAGTAAATAAAAATAACACTTAGTATATTTATATACCAAAATCAGATGTCTATCTTATGTCAAAATGGCTACGAGTCTCTTAGGATTTTGAATGATCCTTTGATGACTTATGAAACTGTAACATGATTATTTCCTGGAACATAAGGGGGTTAAATAAAGTTGGCAAGACTAGGGAGATTAGCTCATGTCTTCAAAGTTTCCAACCTGATATTGCTGTCCTCATTGGAACTAGAGCGGAATTAGCTAAGGCTAGTGCTGTCAAAAATAAAATGGGGCTTAAAGGAGTCTATCTTGATAACTACTTGAAACATGAAAATGGAAGAATATGGATTCTGTGGGATAACAATAAAGTGGAAGTTAAACATATCAGTAGTACAACTCGAATTATTTCATTGTGGCATTTATGATCTTAAAGGGTCCTTCATGTACTGGTTTACAGCAATCTATGCTCTTAATCAATTAAGCCAAAAAATAATGCTATAGAAACATATAGAGGCAATTCACCTTCAACAACAAGGTCCTTGGTGTCTAATGGGAGATTTCAACAATGTTATAAGGGCTCAAGATAGAGTGGGAGGTAATAGGGTTCATGAAGTTGAGTTTATTGATTTAATTTATATGATGGATAAAACTGGCCTCTTTGAAATGGACAGTATTGGAGATCACTATATTTGGAGAGCAATGAACATCAGAATGGGCCTATATATTCCAGGAATGATAGAATTCTTGCAAATGTGAACTGGTTGCAGATGTTTCAGGACCATACTCTGAATGTGATGGCAGCTGGTGTGTCAAACCATGCACTTCTCTGCTTACAAGCAGAAAATGAGAACAGTCCCATAACCAGAAAATCCTTCAAGTTCTTGAACAGTGTTGTGAATACGGATGAGTTGGAGCAGGCAGTAGCAACTAACTGGAGCCAACCTATAGAGGGGAAGACTATGTATGTTCCGTGGAAGAAGTTGCAGAGGCTCCAACCTATACTGAAAAACTTGATCAAATTCCTGACTTCAACTATCACTCCAAGTGTGAAAAACTTAATATTATAAACCTTAGCTTTGTTGATGATCTTTTGCTCTTCTTAAGATGAGACAAAAGATCTGTTGAATTGTTGTTGCAGGTTTTCAATAACTTCTCTAGTGCTACTGGGCTGAAGATAAATCATACTAAGTGCAAGGCCTTTTTTGGGGTATTAATGACGGAAAAAAAAGCACATAAAAGACATTACAAGCTTTGATGAAGGCACACCTTACCTTTCAGGTACCTGGGCGTACCGCTGACCAATAAGAAGCTAACTGTCCATCAATGCCTGGGGTTGACAGATAAAATTGTTCAATCAAAGTTTATTGTTTAAAAAAAAAACCAAAATCATTATCCAACCGATAAAAACAGTCATATTCACTTTCTTTATAGATTACAAATTCAATATAAAATAGAGTGTTTTATCTAAGATTTTATTAAGTCATTGTCACAATTTTTAGTATAAAGCGATTGTTACTATTCTATGATTTTATTTTAATAGGAGTCAAAATTATAAGTATTTGATTAATGTTTTTTTATTAAAGTGTTGAAAATCATTTTTGTTACAGTATTGAAGTAACAACTTTATTTTTATTGCATCTAAGTAGCCTAAACCATTTTCAAAAAGCACTTATATATTCTGTTCACATATTATATAGTGCAACACCTCTTCTTTGTTAGTCCCGTTTCGAAAATGGTTTGGGGCGAGATAGGAGTGCGGTGTGGGGGCTCTGTTGCCTTTGATGGTTGTGTGTCGAAACATTTGCTAGACTGGAGTGAAAAAGAAGTCAATAGTGCTGGTAATTTTAAAAGAGGTGTGGGGTATATAGAAAGAGAGAAATGAGATAATTTTAATAATAGCTCTTGTAATGTTAATGACTTATGTTGGTATATTAAGTATATAGCTTGGAAATGAGCTCTTGTTTGGTGTAGTGTTGGTTGGGAATAATTCCTTTTAGCTTTTTGATTGTAAGGGTTAGAATACTCGTTGTATTCTTTTCAATTCAATTGTTTTTAGAAAAAAAAAAATATTGAAGCATGCGGGTATAACTGTCCCGCAAAAACCAATAAAAGAAAGAGGTGGAGGAAGGTGGGCATAGTCCGAGGCACGTGACTAAAATTTTGACACGCGCTTTAAAAATATGAGAGTAGAATGAGGTAGATCCGCTGACATTGCACTTTTAAAACTATGGGGGTTGAAAATTGACATGAAAAATTTTGGGAATTCTGAATCTATCATAAAGTTAGATGTAGTAGTTTTAGTGGTGTTTCAAAACAATGATACATTTAAGATTATCATATGAAAAGATCTTTTCTAATGAATTTAATTGGTGATGAATTTCTTCTGGTTTTTACAAAACTATATTCTGCAAAACTATTTTGTGTTGAAAAAGCACTTAGTTATAAGTAAATGGTCTTTAAGCGTGAATCTAATCAAGTTAGTAGCCAAGACAATATTCAAGAAGACTTTTACTACAATCAGTTACCTCATTACACCGCTTAACACACATCACTATCCTTCATTTTTCACTTTTTCATTATTAGTAACTTGGAAAAAATAAGAGAAGAAAAAAGAAAAATATGTTTTGTTCATCAAAAATCAAATAAGAGTTTGATCAGTTTCTTTCATGCTAATACCCATTTCCTTCATCTAATCATGATCCTGCTTAATTGCATACATGTAGGTTGTTTAACAACTTTAAAATATGAAGATATGAAATTTCGCGCAAACGAAAACAGTTCATATAAAAAAAGATAGAAAGATATGTGATAAATATATTTAATAGATGTAAAGTATCCTCATTGTTTAGGTAAAAATAATGACACTGTAAATCACGTGACAAATGTAAGAAAAAGAATCAGAAATAAATCTAGCTGGCTGTGAATCTATAAACCATGATATGCTTGTAAGTCTCTCCAGGCTTCACAATCTGAGATGGAAAGTTAGGCAAATTCACGGAATTTGGGTAACCCTGTGTCTCCAAAGCAATGCCAGCATATTTGTGATATGTAGCTCCATTCTTTCCTTTAGTATCACCCAACATACCACTGGTATAGTATTGCAGCCCAACTTGGTTTGACCACAACTCCATTTTCCTCCCTGAGACAGGATCTCTCACCACAACATTTTTGCTCAAATGATTTTGACCACTCTTGTCCAACGCATAGTTAATGTCGTATAAACCTGGAAGATCGTTAATTCGACTTCCAACTTCTTTTGGTGTAAGGAAATCATATGGCGTGTTGGCCACGAGTTGGAGTTTGCCTGTTGGGATGAGTTTATCGTCTACTGGCGTGATGTTTGAACCAAAGATTTGAACAGTGTGTGATAGAATGTCGCCGCTGTCATGTCCTCTTAGGTTCCAGTATGCATGTTGTGCTAGATTCACTGGTGTCGGTTTGTCTATTGGGTTGGCAGTCATTTTCACACCCAATATGCGTTTTTCAAGTAACATGTAAGTCACACGTACCTCAACTTTTCCGGGAAAACCTGTCAAGTTTTCACAAAGAAAATCATACAAAAATGTAGACGCACCAATATTCAAATCTTAATGTCACATTGCAAATTGCATTCAAGATACTTTAGAAAAACTTAGTGAATACTAAATAATCAAATTACCGACCTTGTTCGCCATCGGAACTGTTATAGGCAAATGTGATATGACTGTCTTCCTTGTGATAATCTATTGTCCATACATTATCACCGAAACCTTTCGTGCCACCTGCAATTTCATCACTCAATAATAATCACTCAGAAAATCTACATAATAATGAATCATTGCAAGCATAGAATAAGAAAGCACTATCAGAAACTTACCGTGGAGTGTGTTCCCGTGATCATTCGCCGGCAATTTGTATGTTTTACCATCCAGAGTGAATTTAGCTCCTCCAATTCTATTAGCCACACGCCCAATAATAGCACCGAAGTAACATGTATCAGTCTGCAACAAATTTTAACCTTTCATGTATTAATCTCAACAAATGATATATTCCTATAACATAAACACATTACAAATCTTTTTATAACTTTTCATAAAATATCATGAATGCATAATTTTCTTTGTTACAAATCATAACCTATATCAGTTAAAACAAAAAAAAAACAATGAATTGATCATACCTCATAGGACTCAATGGAGTCATAACCAAGAACAATATCAGCTAAATTCCCTGTAAAATTGAATAAATAAAAAATGTTAATGTATGTGATTAGAGCAAAGATAAATCAGATTCATAATTGAAATGAAACAAAACAAACCATGTTTATCAGGTGCAAAAAGAGATACAATTGAAGCACCATAGTTAGTTAAATTAAGCCTCAAATCTCCTCTCTTCAATTCATAAAATTCAATTTTTTTATTTTCCTTTGCATGAACAAGAACCAGAAGGCCCAAGAGAAAACAACACAATGAGGATACTTTAGACATTATTGAAAAAGTTTTCTCAAACTTTCACAATAATGATGAAACATAGAGCATGGAAAGAGAAATATATATAGTGGAGGAAATGGGACCCACAAAATTTGGATTGAATTCAAAATTAGCGTTTAATGTTAATATTGGATAAGTTTTGGATATTTTTAAGGAAAAGTTGTTATGGCATATGCGTCATTGCCACAAGTACTTATGGATAGTTTTAGGAATTTTACCTTTGATTTAATGGTTATCATTTCATTCCTCTTTCATTAGAGACACTCTTTTTTTTTTTTAATAAGTAAAATCTATTCAAAAAATATACAAATGGGCATCCTAACCCGTATACAAAAGATTCAACAACCTCCCGAGATGAAAACTACAAAAATTCACACGGGAACTTAATCCAGACATAATAATTACATGTATAAGGAAATTTAAATCTTTTACCCACCCACCCACCCACCACGTAAGCAAAATATTTCTATTCACTACCGATTCGCAATCCTAAATCTCATCATTAAACATAATGTTATTCCGACAAATTCAAATGCACCAACAAGTGGACAACCATAAGGCTACTGCATTTTTAACATCCACTTTCTTTATAATCATCTTCTCGATCCAGCTGCGAAGATGCGCAATCAAACTATCGTGAACATCAACATTCACTCCCAGCCACTTACCAATCATATTCCACATGACGCAACTCTTGCCGCACCGAACCATCAAATGCAATGCAGTTTCAAATTCCCTAAAACAAAACGGACAAGTTGTTTCAAACGTATTCTCAATAACTCCGCGCCGCCACAAGTTGTCCCGCTTAGGAAGTCTATCTCTTAAAAGCCTCCAACCGAATATCTTGACTTTCGAAGGGGCCGACGATAACCAAATAGCTTATTCACTGTCATGCTGTCATCATCACCCGATACAGAAGCTACTCTTGTCATCAAAACCTCATAGCCTGTCTGGACAGAATAAGACTCATTGCTACTGTATGTCCAAATTGCATTATCACAAGCATTATGTCTCAGACTAATTCCATCAATAGTTAATGATAAGGCTTCAGCCTGTAACCTACTGATTTTGTCTGCTACTGCAACATCCAAAACCGGATGCCAACTCCAGCATGAGTTATCCCACGCACCGAACTCCTCCACCCTTCCGAATGTATTGTTTGATTTTTCCCACACCGCCGGAAATGTTGACGCAAGAGAATGATTACCACACCATTTAGAAAGCTAGAATAAAGCCACTCCACCATTACCAATGTCAAATTTGATCAGATCAAAAAACGAAGTTCCTTCAAACTCTTTCATGATTTTAAACAAATCTCTCCACCATAAAGACGGGGCAACAGAATAACAGGGAAATGTACTGAGAAAAAATGCACCAACGAATCCACGATAACGAGACTCCAATATACCATTCCACAATCTATCGTTCAAAAAATTAGTTTCCAAAGCCACTTCGAAATCAAGGCTATGTTGAAACCTCGAATATCTTTAATCCCCAGGCCTCCTTCCTCCTTGGATTTAAAAACATCACTCCACTTGATCCACGATATTCCTTCTTTACAAGTAGATCCATGCCATAGAAATTGCCTTTGAATCGTCGAGAGAACCTGAATCACCTTGTTAGGAACCAAATAGAATGACATGTAATGCATAGGGAGATTAGAAAGCACAGAATTTATAAGGGTCGCTCAACCACCTGTAATACCCCAAAATTTGCCCTCTCATCTTTCATATCATTTGGCATGTGCTTTCATTGCATTGCATTACATTCAAGTCATAGAAAAATAAAGCATTCATCTATGCATTCAGCATAGGGCATGTGATCAGTTGATTTCAGAATATTGATCATCCATAGCAAGAGAGCTAGAGCCAAGGGTCTCCCAACAAGCCTCAAGGGTCTCTTACATCTTATGTCATCTCATTTGATCCCATAAGTCATTGGAAGATGGGAATTCATTAAAAAGATTGGACAGTTCATCATCTCCTAACAAAAGCAGTCAAAATTAGGGTTTTGGATTCAAGCAGTCTCCTGATGAAATTTTGGTCCAAACTTGATCTCAACGTTTTCTACATGATGTCAAGTATCTAAGGATGGAAGATTGCCCATTGGTTCATTTCAGAAGAGGTTCGATTGATCAGTTGCTTGGGAATAAAAAAAATTAGGGAAAAGTCAACTGTACAAAGGAAAAAGTCAACTCCTGACTTTTTAAGGTCAAATTCATGAAATTCAAGTCACATATGTTCATTGGACAAGATTTGATCAAGAAATTATGGAGGAATCATCAAAAATCCAGAAATGTACAAAGTTTCCATTTTTAGAAACTTAGGGTTTCCAAAAATGGCAAGTTTGGACCATTTTGCACTACACTTCAAGGCATTCTTTCTCCAAGATAAAAGCCTCAAACTTCAACCCCAAGTTTAGCCTATCAAATATCACATCTTAAGCTTCAAATCCATATAAATAACTCTTCCATTGGATCAAAATTGAGAGAGTTATGATCAATCAAAGTTGGACAAAATCAACGCAAATCTCAAGTCATGGCAAGGCAAGTTCAGGCCTCCAGGCCATAATTTCATCAAACACTTGGTCTGCCAAATGTCAAGCTAGTTTTCTCTATCAAGGAAGTTTCAAATGAAAAACTTTCCAACATGAAAGTTGTCCATTTCCATGTTCTCTACCATTTTCATGTTTTGAGTTTTTTCATTTGAACAAGTTATGAAGGTCATATGAGGGTTCAAAGAGGGATGTTTACAACTGAAAATATGCCCAAGAATGCTTACCCCATGGGCGCATTCTCTTGCCCATCAAAGTCTGTTTGTCCACTTGATTTCTAAGTCATTTTCCATCACTTTCCAAGCTTCCATTCAATTCAATTCCAACACCAAACATGTTCTATTACACTTCCTCTTTCCATAGCCATCAAAAACTCATTATTTCATGCATTATGCTTGGAGATTTTCAGCTGCCAACTTCATTGTTTCTATGGCATTTTTATGACCAAACATAGGATGTGTTTGTTTTGTTGTTGTTTGGTTTACATCAGTCCACACGCGTACACCATCCACTCTTTTCCTATTATGAACACACACACATCTTACATACCATGCACACATACATGTTCATACACCAAAGAGGAAAATGATAAACTTGTCCAACAAGTTTCATGCTGCAACATCATCACCACATCACCATCATCACCACATCACCATCATCATCTTTTAACATCACACTCATCAACAATAACACAACACACGAGCCATTTTTTCAAACACACTATCTCCTTCACTTTGCAAGTTACTTCAGCCACCCTCATTGCTCATCACACCATAGCTAACCATGGTTCTAACCATCAACTGTGATGGTTAATCACTAACCACACATATATCAGGAATTCCCTAACTAACTTTGTGAAGACTCTTCATTTTTTCACTCTCACACTTTGAACTCTAAAAAGCTCTCTCTGAAATTCTCTCTCTGCACGAGTTCTCCATTGCACCTCTTCAAACTTCATCATCATCCTCAATAGATCGTTGAGCTGACAGCCTTGGATCCTCAATCTCATCTTCATCCTCCAACTTTCCACTCGAATTTTATTGAATCAAAGCCTGTCACAGCCTTTATTTGGCTCCATTTGAGGCTCAAGAGCATAGGAGGATCATCTCTGGTCTTCTTTCACTTTGAAGAACTTCAAACTCAGGTTTCTTCTTCAACTTTTTTTCTGAAGTTTTGCTCGATTCATGCTTGTTTTTGCTTGTTGAGAAGCTTAATAGAAGTAGTGTGAGTGATCTGGCTAGTGATAGGCACCTTAAGTGCGTAGATTCAAATTTTAGGGTAAAATGTTTGTGATTGATTCTTGCTGTGTGTGCATTGTATGGTGTTTTTAAGGTTAGATTTGGATTCTACATGACTTCCTCTTTCATTTGATGTACATTTCATAAATTTCTGGAGCATTTTCTAAGTTACAGTCACCGGAGGTTGGCCGGAGAAGATGACGGAGGTCATTCTCCGGCCGGTGAGGGTTTGGTTAGGGTTTAGCACCAGATTATATCACAGCCGTTTGATTTAGTTGATCCAACGCTCATCAACGTGACAACACATTAATGAACCACCCTCTCTCTCACGTGCCTTATTTTTATTTTATTTTGAACTCTGATGACTTGCGTGTGGGCGTGCGTATGATTGTTATCATGTGTTTGCTTTCTGGTTTGTTCATCATGAGTACTTTGTTTGATTGATTTCATTGACCTGATCGTGTGGTTTTCCGTGAGTCAACATTTGACTGAAGGTGCACTATAATTCACACACACACGCGCGTGTAATTGGACCTGAACCTATTTGCTTTTCACACTCCCACGCATTGGGCCCAAATCATTTTAAACTATCATTTTGCTATGTCTGCACCCCCTGCATGTTTTCATTCTATTTTAATTTCTTTTTTTTATATTGTTTTGATTTCCTTCTTTTAAAAATACTAAAATGCATCTAAAAATTCTACAAAAATTCATGAACCATGTTTAGACATTAAAATACTTTTTTATTATTTTTATTTCTGATTTTGTGAATATTTGATCATATTTGGTGAATTTTCTTTTATTTCTTGTTTCAATTTGATTCCTTCTTGATACTTGAACTTCATCCATTTATTTTACATAGTTCAAAAATCATTTTGCATCCAATATTTTTGTCATGTGTGAATAATATCTTGAGGCATCTTAAAATATTTTTTTCATATTTTTAAAGTCATTTTATCATGTATTGTGATGAGCATCTTTGTGCATTCTTTTGCTTTGGTTCAATGTGAATTGGTGAGTTTGTTTGAGCTAGCTTCTTTTTGAATTTTGGTGTGAGCTTTTGACATGTGATTTGTTTCTGACTTAGGTGCTTTGTGACATAACTTCATGATTTTTCCAAGTTCATTTCTATTTTTGCATTGCTTGATTGTTATAGGTCATGATTGTATGTTTTCCTTGAACTTTTAAATCTTGTTTGATTAGGAGGCACTTGTGCCATTGCATTAGAACTTGTGTGATCATTTTATAGGTCATTTAATAAACATTATAGGTCATCCATGTTATATTATAGGTCATTTGTCATGTTATTTTGGTTCATAAATGTTTGGTGCTTATGTAAGCTACTTTGACCTAATTGTGTACATCTTCTTCAACATGTCTCAACTTGTTTTGTGTGCACCTTTGTGACATCATTCATGCATTCTAATATGATCATACATATCATACACTACTGACTTGCATCCATTCCTATTCATGTTCATGTTTCATCCTTCATTCATCACTTGCATTACAAGTATGTCAAATCTTTTGAACTTGAACATTGTTTGAACATCTTTTCATCTTGTCTTTATCTTCTTAGATCCTTGCACTCATGCCTTGTATGATCATTCATCCATATTCATATGCATTATAATGTTCTATTCACCTATGGTCTTTGACATTTCAAGCATTTTTTCATGTTTGTATTCCATACACATTTCTACTTCATCTTTAATTCATAGTTTCAACTTGTGTTCTTTTTTTCTTAATATCTAATGTGACTTGTGTATGAACCAAACTTGTTCATTTGTGCATTATCATGTCATTTTATAACGTGTATGCTACTGATACATGTTCATTTGCATTCATAATTGCATTTCCCTCTCCTTTGTGACTTGTTTTGTAAGTAAACAACATTGTGAATTCTTGCGTGACATTGTTCTACTTCTTCCCACTTCTTCTCCTTGAGTTTTGTTCTCAAATTATGGATGATAATTCATGGATACTTAATGACATTTATGAAGTGGTTTCCTAATGGTTTTGGTGTTTCCTATTGCATTATTGCATGTTTTACATCTCTTAAACGTTCATGGTGCATCTTTAGTGCATGTCATTGCATTCCTTTGATGTTTGGTAGATTGTTTAGACATAGATTGACTTTATAAGCCTTTGTAACCATTGGTGGATGTAAATAGGCTTTGCTACTGCCCTAGGCCAGTGCCAACCTTTAGTGATCTATTCTTTTTAGGTTTAGCCCTTGAGAAGCTTCCTAGAGTTTCCTCTAGAACATTAGGATTTATTTGCTTACATTTTTCAATTATGCTTTCTTATTTCATTATTGAACTAACCTTTGCTTGTAGGGGCTAACGGTAAGTTGAGTGTGTGGATGTGCTTCCACACACACCTTCTTCCCTCATCTTTTAATGCTTTATCTCTTGTGATTGTGATAAGCATTTCAATGCTTTCCTTCTTCATTTCTTTCACCCCTTTGAGTTCTTAACTTAACTTCAATCTTTGAAGTAAGTTAGAACTTGTTCTTCTTCTCTCTTCTTTTAGACTTAGGTTTATAAACCACACTAAACCATTAGGAACATCCAAGCATGATAACATTAGGGTGAGTCTTAGTCCCCTTTAGTCTTTACCTTTGTTTCTTTTGAGTCTCTCTTCTCTCATCTCAAAACAACTTCAAAACACATAATAAAGGTTGAAACATCTTCATGTGTCATGAGCCTTATTCCATGGGGGGGGGGGGGGGGGGCTTGCATACATTCCATCTTGGAATGTGTTGTAGGTTTTCTAGCATGATGTACAAGTCTTTAACATGAAGTGATTTCACAAACAAAATCAAAACAATTCTTCATTTAAAAAAAACAAAAAAAAACATTTAATAAAGGGAATAGGCTAGTGTACTTAAGCCTTTAACCTTGGAAGTAAGTTTGAGGATCTTCCTCATACTTAGTGTACTTCATCATCATTTCATTTTGGGATGATGCATGAGACGCACATTCCATTGAAAAAGACTTAGGTACACTTACCTATGCAAAACACTTCAAATAAAAAACTTCTAAAACACTTCAAAGAAACAATAACGTCTTTCCTTCGGGAATTCTCTTCTCATCTCACTCACTCTCAACGTACGAACATGCTTCTCCTTGTTCTCTTGCAATACGGTAACACACTCGATTCAGCGAGCCTGCAACACCTAAGCTAGAACATTAGCCGTTCCCTAAAAAAACAAACAGTTTTCCCTTAGCTGAGGGGAACTACGTCGTTCTGAGTCTCATATTCCCGATGAGATACGTAGGCAGTGGGGTAGGGCCCATTCGAGCACTTCTTTTATTTTCCCTACATTTGTTTCTCGTTCTCTCTCAGTTCCTTTTCGTTTATCACCCTTTGAGCAGTACTTCAAGCGTGGATCCCGTCGAGTACGACGGACGTGAAGGGGTGCGATAACCTTCCCTTCACATAACCGACTCCCTTACCCATTCTCTATGGTTCACGAGACCTCATTCTTTCCTTCCTCCCGGGTTTGTGCAGCATTACCCTTCCCTTTCTTTGGGATGAAAATGCCTGGCTGGCGACTCTCTTTCTTTCTTCCGCACCACTTTCGCGTTTGTACCTGGATGAAAATCCCAGGAGCGACAGCTGGCGACTCTGCTTGGGAAAGTTGACCTCTTGTTGGTCCCTCCCCGATGTGATTCTCTCCTAGCGCTTGTTTGTTTACTGCTTATTGAGTGTTTGCTTTGTGTTTGCTTTACTGATTTTATTTACAGCTTTATCGCATTACTTTACTGCCTTTATTGCATTTTATTTATATCATGCATCATATATTCTGGACTGCCTGGTTTCCTTTGGCGGGATGGGATTGTTACTGTGATATGAGCCCATTACCCAGGCTCGAGTATACTTTAGGACTTAGAGTGGACAGTCACAAGGCTCTCATGGTATCTAGCCACGGGAGTAGTTGTGAGTTCTACAGCCAAATTGCGACTTTCTTGGGATTATCTTACTTTGAGGGTCTTCCTCATTCAGGGTATGACTTTGAGGGTTATGTGCATCTGGTGACCGATCACTGAGGACCTTAATGGAACATCATTCTTTAGTGGTGACAGTGGCAGACCACATTCTGTGGCAAACCCATTCGCACCCAAGGGCCCACTTTGGAACTTGCATAGGATGGCCTTTATTTTATGGTGAATCAGATGACGATCTCTTTGTTTGGCGATAGCATTGTATCATACGGGCTGAATGTGCTATTGCTTCTCATTCCGGGATCCGAATATGAGGATCCTACCTTTTAGAACACACCTGTGAGATGAGGGGGTTGTTTACAGGTTTGCAGGTAACCTTGACCTTCTACCTACCCTTTTGTATGTTTCTCCTATGATCAGTGATAACGGTACTTTGTTCTGGTATTCTGAATTTGGTTCTATACCGGCACTCGGTCTGGTATGCCTGATATGATTCTATTCAGACACTTGGCACATGGTTCTACACTGACAAGGCAGAGGCATGTAAAGTATGACCATCAACCTACAGGGGTTCTTCTGGTTTTCTGGTTTTCTTGTTGGACCTTTGATCCTGCATACTTGACCGGTTATTGTTCAGCCATATCGGTTTAGCACAGTTTTACTCAGGATACTTATGGAAACCCTGATCACATGTCTGTACATATGTAACATCATATCATTTCAGCACACATGTTCTGTTACTTCCAAGGATCTTATATCTGGATTTTGCTATTGAGCAGTTTCCCCCTTTCTTGTGGATTAATTCTGTACAAAAGTTTAATCAAAGCAGATAGATTCCCTGAAAATAACCGAACATGGAATTTGCATACATGCATTCATGCATTCATAACAGGTACTCGAATCTGAGGGTGTGGATTATCATTCTGACTGGGTATTCTCTGCAGAACGGCCAACATGACTTCTTCAAACTACTCGATTCACCACAATCAAGGTTCAGATATGGAACAACTCTGAGCGGAGGTGACTGAGATAAAGGCCCAACTGGGGCATTTTATGGTGGGCATTCAGGAGTTGTCCCGAGGTCAGGAACTGCTGAGAGAAGAAGTCAACCGGATAAAGACTCAGATGAGCCGGGTTATGGAAATTCTGAATGAAGTGTTAGGAAAGGAAAACAATCAGGTGTCCGCTTCCGCAGCAGAGGTTCTCACTCCTCCTATCTCTTTGGGGTCTCCTCTAGACCATGGTTTTCCTCGTGAATCCTCTCCACCGTCAGAGCTTTTTCATCACCAACTGTTTCTTGAGGTTCTTAAGCCAGAGAAGACTGAGAAGAAGTTTGATCCAATCCCGATGCCATACGCTCAGTTGCTTCAGCACTTGCTCAAGTTTTAGCTAATTGAATTGATTGCCGCAGGACCTCCACACACCAAGTTTCGTATGGGTTCCAATGTCCATGATAGGTGTAAATTCCATTCAGGGGTACTTGGTCATAATGTTGAAAATTGTAAGATGCTCAAGGATAAGGTCCAAGAGCTTATTGATTCAAGGGTAATTGAGTTTGCACCCATCAGCACTGTCAAGCGAAGAGATGTTCCTCCAACTGCTGCTAAAGAGGTGGATGAAATTCTGGTACAGACGTGTGATGTCAAGTGCAATGTCACAACATCGCATTCTGCTGTATGAACAAGGCAAAAACAGTATATGAACACATTCAATTATTCACCCAGTTCGGTTCAACCAACCTACATCTGGGAGCATACCAAGCCAGGAAGGAAGTCCACTATTAGTAGTATCAAATTACAGACTCAACAGACAGTTGACAATCTACCTAATTTAATCACTACCCAATGACCCTTCTACCTAAGTCATCCCTAGGTAAGAGACTCCGTCTCACTTCCTATCTTCACAATGATGTCTAGCAGTCAACTATACCGTCACTGCATCAACAGCTTGATTACCAACAACTGTACCACCATAGAAGACACCCTTCCATGATACCCTTTCATGACACTCTTTCATGACACCCTTTGGAGTTGCTTCAAAGCTTCCTCCAAGAACAATACCAAACTCATTACCTACAGGTTTCTGAGTTAAACATAGTGACCATCTCACAACCCGAGTGGTTCACTTAGACAAAGCCCTAATGATCTACATCTTGGACCCGTGTCTATTCTAGGTTACAAGCACTCTATTTATAATATAATCCCAACTGAATTTGGGCCTTCAAAACATATCAAATCTTCTGTAACAAATCTGCTTCTAAATAGATATCAAATCTTCACTTAAATCTTCATAATTAACTCTTGATTATTCTTCATATCTTTTAGCTTTAAATGCGCATCAAACTGATCTCCATAACTGATTGTAACATAATATATCTCTTCCTTGATCTTCGCCTATATTCTCTGATTCTCTTTAGTAGAATTTCTCATTCACATCAGAAACACGTGCAGCCCTAATCACATAACTGTCTGATGCTTTAATGTTCTGGTATAGTGATGTTAAGACATCGCATGTGACATCACTCTTCAGTACTTTAATTCTTCAACAATAAACCAGAATGTTAGCTATACTGTTAGAAGCTCATGTTGCAACATCAATCATGACATCAACATTGTTTTAACAAAATTTCAGCCAATAACTAGAACTTACAATCTCCCCCTTTGGCTAATTTTGGCTAAAACACATATATAAACATATAAATATTACAGCAATAATAATCAGATCCTAACCCTAACCCACAGTAGCTGTTGTGTACTGCATCCATGAAGACCCTAACCCACAGTAGCTGTTGTGTACTGCATCCATGAAGAATCATCTTCTTGGCATTCTGAATGATGTTGGGACATCATGTTAAACATAACATCACCACCTAACAGCAATTCCAGGCAGCACATCAGGAGGTGCACATGAGGAAGAAGATATCCAACACTCCCCCTTAATTACAACACATTTCTTTTTCCTTTCAACCCTGACCTGGAGTAAATGTAGAAGACTCCTCCAGAAAAGAAATGTTTATCTATTCATCAAAGACCAATGGTGGCATAAGAGAATTCTGCACACCTTCTTTGATCAGACCCCCTGGTCAATCTGTGGCATAACCTGACACGTTGAGAAGTGTCATTCTGCCAGCCCAGGTAACTCAGAACACAAGTCACAACTGTGTTCATAACTCAGGACACAAGTCACAAAAACTCAATACCAACTCAAGGGTATGACCTCCTTCTGCAACAACTGGAACTGCAACCTCCAGACATGACATCTGCGCAAACCATTTGCCCCCCCCCCCCAAACTTTTCTTTTCTCCCCCTTTTTAGCCACAAATTAGCAAAGGAAACCCTCACAGAACCATACCCAAGATGTGCTCACCCAAACACGAATAAACACCATAAGGACTTATGAGAAGAGAACACTCACTGGTTGAAGGAGAGAAGAATAACCCCTATATATAGAAGATCAGTTACTTAGGAATTAACGAGCTTTGAATATTTCTAGGTTATCAGTCAAGGGAAACGCTATTTTAGGTACCAAAAACTGCATTCAAATTCAATGCCTACTTTCCAAAAACTGCCTTGACTGCCTTGAATACTTCACAACTGAATCTTACCATAAATCAGGCCAATAACGCTCCATGCATAGTCGAAGCCACGTGTTTCACTTTATCCTTACACCACCATCCAAAATCCTACCTTGTTTGGCTCAAGAGCAACATGTTCTATTTCATGTTCTGACATCGCATCAGACATTGTCTGCTGGCTCACAAAATTACCAAACCAAGACTCCTTAAACCACGAGTATATTCCCTTTTCTGCTGGATTCGCACAACACACACTGCCTTCCACACACATCAAGACAAGCTTGATATCTCTTATCAACGAAGTTCCTCACAAGGTTCTTCCAATCCTGCATAAACCTGTCTCCAGGTTTCTCCTCAGTCGCATGTATGCTCATGATACAAACAATTTGCTTCACATGGCTAGACCCATTCATGTCCACACCAACATGCCATCCAATAACAGGTTATCTGACATTATTTCCATTCTCCACAAGCTTGATCAGCATGCAAGCTCCACAATATATGCACCTTTGCTGCAGAATCCATAGACAAGTACTCCCCCTGTCATGTTTACATGATCTGGACTGACACCCTTTTACTTTTAGCATCATCAAGAGCTCTCCCTATCTTCAGCCATTCTGACAGATTATTCTACTGACAACACCCTTCGCACCGAATGAGGTCTGCATCATGAAAGTAGTCATGTATTGTCATAACTTCCACTCTAGACACTAATGCTGCTTCTCCTAATTCCACACGCATAGCTCCCCTCCAGACCAGGATGTTGTAACATAATGTAGGACATCAGTATTAGCTAACACATATTTCCAGCAATCATGCATGACATACTATCATGCTCCCCCTGACATCACTACATCTTGGTTCAGCCACATGAACACCTTCCAACAGACCTTACGAATTCTCAGCTTACTTAAAAGCTTTACTGAGATCCAAGCAGCAGAAAAACACCAGCTGTTCAAACATGATTACTCCCTCTCAAGCCTCGGCAGCACATGGGCAGTCTAATCAAACACTGCATCATCTACTTCAGTCTTCTCTACATTTTCCATCCAAGGCAGACCTTTTACTTCATCATTCTCCCGTATGACTATGTAGATGCTCCTTAGGCAAAAAGTAGGTACCAAACTCCTGAACCCGAGCATAATCATCCTTCACTAAGGATATCCAACCAGATAATGTCCCAACACAAGTTAGAACATCTTCCACCCACCAAGACATCATCACCATGATTCTTGATAAGCTCCACCAACCGGACTTACTATTGCATAGTAATCCAAAGAACTAGAGAATTAAACCTTCACCATTCTGCCCAAGAGTAACTTGATCCAAGACAATCCTCAATAATAACCAGCTGCCACACTCTGATTATCTCGATTCTTCAAATCGACTTCCGATATCAACCAAATGCCACAGTTTGATCACCTCATGAATGTCAGAACTCTCGCAACGATATCTTGATCCACCAAGGAAACTTGATCTTCAAGTCACATGTTCCACTTGCTCAAAAGCAAACACACTTAGACTCCCTAAGCCATGGTCATGTAACATCTTCTCCTTCCTGCAGCTCCCGCAAACTGCCGTGAGAACGATCTTTTTGAAGCATCCTATAGTTCATTCCTGTAGATCACCCTATCCTTTGCTGATGTGCCACATCACCAGCTGAGACTCCTGATGTTAAGCTAGATGTCAGAACATCCAACTGTTGAATTCAGCTCAACCTTCTGCCACTCAGAAGAACCTACTCCCTTTGCAGAAACAGATTTCCATGCTCTTATAGACTTGATTCAACAATCAAGTTTGAGTAGACAACCTCCATCCTGCTCAGAAACTCCAAAGACTTCAAACCTACCACATCTGAATCTTCAGAAAATAAGTAGTCCAAGACTACTCCATAGCAATACTAAAGAAGGTCACTTCCCTTAGTAGAGCCGTCAGTAGAAAGCCAGAGATAACTGCCACTTATCCTCGACCTTCACAACCAGAACAAACACCATGCTCCAAACCACTTAGATCAGAAATAAACTGATCCAAGCTGTAACCATCAAGATTACGATGTCTTCAAAGTCTTTCAGCCAGCAACTTGTCTGATAATGAGATATTGGATGTCATCAACATTCCACAATCAATCTGTCTCTTCTAATCCATCCCATACAATTTTGGATGATACACCATAGTCAACAATCAACCCCACCAGTTGATTCAACACCCAAATGTTTAACCCTTGAAAAATCTCCAACACACCACAACCACATAAAGAAAAATAAATTCTCAACACTTCTGCAGTTCTGCACTTTTACCTCAGACATATACATAGTCTCCCGTCAGTGTATATTGTCATTAGTTGAAGTCACAGCATTAACAAAAGTAGACAAATACTCAACTACTTGTCAAGCTATTTATCACAAGATACAACATATGATCTGATCTGACATCCTTTTCCTGCACACTTAATGCACTAGCTGATCCCTCTTTTGTTAATCCACACCACTGATCACTAATCGGCTTGACCTGATACTTTACCCTAAGCACAACCAACTTTCTTTGGCTGACATGATGTTTTAACATCAGATCTGACAATAAACACTTCTGTGGCTTTGGAGACTACAACCATATACATATTTCTGGCAGGGAACACACGAAAACAATTCAGGCTCAACATCTTCCTTGATGAAACTTCCTCCAGTTCATGTATCTTCAGATATACCAGACCTACATGTTATAACATAACCCGAGAACATCCTCTTAATTAGGTCACCACAACTAAGCTTAAGAGATAACTTATCAAGATCTTCACTCCCGCATGAAGGATTTGACAGTGATACTCTTTTGCTTTGGCTCCACCCTCTTCTTTCATCATCCATAAGGAATCAACAGATTAGTCTACAATGCCTGATTTGAAATATAACCTTCTTTTGCTGAGGAGACCAACTCTAAAGTCTTTTCAAGAAACTACCTTCCAAGAGTCTCAACACAAGAACCAACCAGGGTAGCCTCAGATACCATGCAGCGGAACACACAACAACACCTCAACAACCTTCAGGCACTACTCAATAGTCCTTGCACACCATCACCAACCAACCTTAGCACACTCACAACAGCAGTACTCATCAAGGGATCATACAAACAATTATATGAACTGACCAAGTCCACAACTCAGCAAACTATCTTCCTTGCTCATGAACTAGAAAGTATCTTCCCAAGATCTCATCCAGAAACAGACAGGATGCCTGCTCTGATACCAATTGAAATTCTGGTACAGACGTGTGATGTCAAGTGCAATGTCACAACATCGCATTCAGCTGTATGAACAAGGCAAAAACAGCATATGAACACATTCAATTGTTCACCCAGTTCGGTTCAACCAACCAATATCTGGGGGCATACCAAGCCAGGAAGGAAGTCCACTATTAGTAGTATCAAATTACAGACTCAACAGACCAGTTGACAATCTACCTAATTTAATCACTACCCAATGACCCTTCTACCTAAGTCCTCCCTAGGTAAGAGACTCCATCTCACTTCCTATCTTCACAATGACGTCTAGCAGTCAACTATACCGTCACTGCATCAACAGCTTGATTACCAACAACTGTACCACCATAGAAGACACCCTTCCATGATACCCTTTCATGACACCCTTTCATGACACCCTTTGGAGTTGCTTCAAAGCTTCCTCCAAGAACAATACCAAACTCATTACCTACAGGTTTCTGAGTTAAACATAGTGACCATCTCACAACCCGAGTGGTTCACTTAGACAAAGCCCTAATGATCTACATCTTGGACCCGTGTCTATTCTAGGTTACAAGCACTCTATTTATAATATAATCCCAACTGAATTTGTGCCTTCAAAACATATCAAATCTTCTGTAACAAATCTGCTTCTAAATAGATATCAAATCTTCACTTAAATCTTCATAATTAACTCTTGATTATTCTTCATATCTTTTAGCTTTAAATGCGCATCAAACTGATCTCCATAACTGATTGTAACATAATATATCTCTTCCTTGATCTTCGCCTATAATCTCTGATTCTCTTTAGTAGAATTTCTCATTCACATCAGAAACACGTGCAGCCCTAATCACATAACTGTCTGATGCTTTAATGTTCTGGTATAGTGATGTTAAGACATCGCATGTGACATCACTCTTCAGTACTTTAATTCTTCAACAATAAACCAGAATGTTAGCTATACTGTTAGAAGCTCATGTTGCAACATCAATCATGACATCAACATTGTTTTAACAAAATTTCAGCCAATAACTAGAACTTACAGTGGATATTCCTCCCTCCTCTCAGGGACCTTCCCAATCCATAAACCTTGGGTTACAAAATTACCGCATCAGCAAATCACAGCTGGGACCCTCCCGGTTGCATCCCTTCATCATCAACAGAAGCAAGAAAGGGTTTTTGATCCTCTACCGATGTGTCATACCGAATTACTTCAGCAACTACTTCAGTTAAGATTGATTGAGCTCCGGAAGTTGACTCCTCCTGCAAAGCTTCCAAAAGGATGGGATGCCAAGGCTTACTGTGATTTTCACTCAGGGGCACCCCGCCATGATATTGAGGGGTGTAGAGCATTCCAGCACCAAGTACAAGACTTGATTGACTCTAAAGCAATCGAGTTTGGACCAGCTGGATTGAAGGTATCAGGTGATCTCACGCCAGTAGCTGCAAAGGAAGTGAGTATTCCTTCCCCTCCTCTATGGTCTACCTTAGGTCACGGGCATATTCCTCAGCTTCAGGTTTCAAAGTCATCATGTCAGCAACCTTTGTTTGTTTCTCGGCCAAATGTGGAAAGAAAAGTACAGGGGCAGACTAGGCACCATAATCAACATTGGCAACAAAACCGTCAGCAACAGAGCCAACGAGGACTTAGGAGGTCTGAGAGAGTGTCTGCTCCAGTTCCCATTTCTCAAAGCCGGCTTCTTGCTCGCCTTCTCCAAGGCTCTTTGATTCAGCTGGGCAAGGTAGTGCTAGTGCCGTTTCCTTTTCCTCCGGATAATGACATGAATGCCAGGTGCGAGTTTCACTCAGGAATGTTTGGACATACGATTGACAATTGCAGAGTGTTCAAACATAAGGTGCAAGACTTGATTGACTCAAAGGTTATCACACCAGACGGGTGGCCCATAAATTGAATTTTCTTCATCAGATTAAGCACCCAGTTTGCAAAGACATCTTCAGAATTAATAAGTCCAGACGGAGTCAAGCCTCCTCAGCAAGGACAATCATTTAGCTTCTTTACTGCATTCTCATGTGTAGCTTTTTATGTTTGTCAAAACATTTATATGCATGCATGAAATCTGTTTTTCTTTTTTATGTTAATCCTAATAAAGCGCGCATGTTTTTCCTGAAGTAATCCATTCGTATTCACTCATAAGTTTGTATATGTGCATTGCAATACCAACTTTCGTGCTTAAACTCTTGAAGGAGGATGATGAGTTGAAAACGCAAAAATCTCTAATTGTGTGCTTTTGGATAAAACCCTGTTGACGATGTGTAAAGGCATTGTTTAAAATCCCAAACACTGAAGATATAAGGAGATAGACCCTCGCCCAAATAGGAGCCCTAAAGTAGGAGTTTCTTTTGGTAAAAAAAACCCTAACATTTAACCCCGGGGCAGGGTAGGCGTCAGTTAGTTTGACCAAGCATTCAAACCTCAAAAGGAGTGTGCATCTGAGGATCCATTACTTTTCACTCTACCGCATCAAGAGGTCCAAAGAGTGGAAACCACAATGGCTATCCCTCATCAACTGAGAAGTGAAACAGTCACAACCCTTCCAAAGAAATCAAGACAGCCGGCGTCACACGACGTGTTCAAGAAAAAAAAAAGAAGAAGAAAAAGAAAAAAATGAAAAAGCCCGCTAAGTTAAAACTTGAAAACAAGCAACTTAGGCAAAAGTTAGGGCATCCCGCTGGACTCCGAAATCAAAGATTCAAAAGAATCTGTCCAGGAAAAAGTTAGGGATAAGCAAAAGAATGTGAAAACGAAATGCGAACAGGATTACCCAAGAAATATCCTCAAGCGAAAGAACAAAGTCGTGTGACACAGACACAGAGACGAAAAGGGATGATTGTTACTCCTATAAACTGATTGGTGCTTAAATTGTTAAAAGTCATTGGTTCCTCAACTATCACAAAGGTTTCTTTTGAGAGGTGAACACTAGTGTCGAACTAACTGAAAATAGGACTAGAGGACATCACGAAGAATGGGTGGGCACTAATAAATTTTGAGCCTTAGTTGTTTCAATAACCGTGAACCAGGCCCCGTTACAAAACCGGAAGTCCTCAATTGAAACAGGGTTAGTTCGAAAGCATACTACCAAGAGATAGCGTTCCTGACTCCTGTGAGTTGTGCTAAAAGATCTTTGTTGGTGTTGCATGTGCATTGCATTCTTTCATTCAAAATTAATGTCGCGTCTTAACCCGTGATCCGCTCACAAAGGGTTTGCGACATCTTTTCAGTAAAACTTCAAGATTAACATGTGTGTTGCATTAGAATTTTCATTCTCAGAATAAAAGATTTTCTGCTTGCATACATTTGTTTGACATCAAAAGAAGTTTACATATGGAAATTCAGTCCATAAGCTTAATCTTGCCAAGTCGAGAATCCTGAAACTCCCGAAGGACAGCCACATCCAGTGATACTTCCTCAGGAAAATTTGTTGAGCGTAAGTTTTCTCAACAAGTTACGTTAAGACGTAGCCGATCTGGGGTAATCACGTCGAATCATCTCTTTAAGGTGTAGCCAACCTGAGCCAATCACGTCGAGCAATCTCTTCAGAGTTCAGCCAAACTGGGGCAATCACTTCGAGATTCAAATCTCTCCAAAGGCATGTATTCTGGGTCTTCCTTCGAAGATCAGTAGTCAGGGGCAAAACGACTTCAAGGTTCATACTGGAGCAGGTCATCCCAAGAGCATGAGAAGTTAGTTCATCCAGAAGACTGATCAGCCTATCCAGGGTTCAGAATATTGGGGCATAATATCTCACGGTGATATGAGATTGTTCATAAATCTTCTCGAGGTAAATTCCTCTGTAGACCATACAGTCTGAGGCAGTTACTTTAAGATCCGACAAATTTATCCAAGAGTTTGAAGACATCGAGGCGTTTCGGATGTTGAGTCTTCCGTAAAATACGCTTGAGACAATTTATTTTGGTGGACCGTGTTGGTCTGGGGCAAGTGAAAAATTGTAAAAAACGGTTGTTCACGCATATGCAGTTAATCAGCCAAAAGACTTGAAACAAAAGGGGAATTCCAACCCAAGGCATTTGCGGTCCCTTGTCTTCAGCAGCCTTCGTTAATCATGTTCCCAGCAAGAGATGCATCAAAACCTTTCTCCCCAACAAGTGGTGGTTCAGAGTTAGATTTTCTCAGTTGCGGAAGTCATATCTAGCACAGGGCGTACGTACATATCCTTTTGCTTGCAGGTAACAGGTACAAGTGATTTCAAAGGTGAGAGCCATTTTCTTCCAGACAAGTGATCACTTATCCCTAGACATGATACATGGGCGATTATATTCAGGAAGGGGCTTCTGTGTCACCCCTTTGTCACAACTTTTACTGATTGAGTCCACCGTTTGATCGGCGGCCAATTACAGCAAGATGAGATCAACGAAGCAGAGTTAATAAGGGATCATTGGATCTTATTAAGTCGATTCTTCCACTCAATACTTCCAACAGCTACAAGCTTTTCTGTGTCGATAACGGTTGCAAATTCCTCAGTAGAGTTGCTTCGCAGACCTCGCAGTTAATGTTCAAGACTCAGTGAGTGTCCAGGAGTTTGAAGATGCCAAATCTTCTGTAAAATCCTCTTGGGACAATTTCTTCAGATCAACCGCGTAATCTGGGGCAAAAGCGAGTTTGTGATCCCTCCCAAGCATGGGGCATCTTGAAATCCCTCCGACAAGATGTGTTCCAGATCTATTATCTCCAGTAGAGTGACTTCCTAGTTAATACGACTAGCACAAGTCTCGGCATTTGCTTAAGAGTTTGAAGATGCTCGGTCTTCTATAAAATCCTCTTAAGAGACATTCCCCAGCATGAGACGCTTTGAAGCGGTTTTCCCCAACAGAGTTTGTAGTAAACTCATTATCCCTAGTGGGGTCGTCAAACGGAAAGTTCGCCTAACAGGGGGCATTGTGGCACTTATCCTAAGCTCGAAAGTTTTGTTCCTCAACAGATTACCGTGTATTTGCTTTGTGTTTTCCCAGCAGATCTCTATGGACTCTTTCTCAGCATGTTGCAACGAAATGTCTTTCAACTAGGATTTACGTAACCCCGACGGAGTAGTTCCGATCCTCAGTAAGATCGTATTTCCAGCAGTTGTATCCCCATAGAGTTCAGCATTGAATCTTGTCAGCAATACTCCCCAGCTGAGTTGTTTTTTCTCCCTGCAGAGGTTTATCAGATCAACAGAATCTCTTCCTCAGCAGAGTATTAGTACATTCTTTCCCTAGCCAAGTCGGAAAGTTGTCATTCTTCCAGCGGAGTTGCTATGATCAGAATTCATCCCCAGACAGATGAAATAATTCCTGGCAGAGTCATCACTTCCCTATATCTCAAAGTCCAATTTATTTTTGGCAAGCGTGTCAATTTGGAGTAGACGGAGTGTTCAGTCATTCTCCGGCAGAGATATTATCCTTTCAGGAGCTTCTGAGGTCAAATCATTGATCATTGTTCCTCAACAGAGTCAGTAGGGATGTCTGATATGTATGCAGAGCGTAATCTAGTGTTGAATTTTTGCAAAAGTCCACCCGCAGTGTGGCCAATAAGTAGTCAACTGACTTCATCCAAAAGACATCTTTCAAAAGTCCACCCGCAGCGTGGCCTGTCGGCATTTGTCCGGTTTTATTCGAAAGACAAAGTAAAGTCCAACCGCAGAGTGGCAAAAGTCCATCTTAGGGTGGCAAAGCAATTTCAAGTCCAACCGCAGATTGGCAAAAGTCCATCTTAGGGTGGCAAAGCAAGTTCAAGTCCAACCGCAGATTGGCAAAAGTCCATCTTAGGGTGGCAAAGCAGGGTAAAGTCTAATCATAGATTGGCGAAAGTTCACCCGCAGTGTGGCAAGTCAGTAGTCGTCTGACTCTATTTAAAAAGACAGTTTTAAGACCAACCGCGGATTGGCGAAAGTCCACCCGCAGTGTGGCAAGCCAGTAGTCGTCTGGCATCATTTAAAAGACGTTGTTAAAGTCCACCCGCAGTGTGGCAAGCCAGCAGTCGTCTGGCGTCGTACAAAAGACGTTCCTAAAGTTCATCCGTAGTATGGCAAGCCAGTAGTCGTCTGGCATAGTACAAAAGACGTTGTTAAAGTCCACCCGCAGTGTGGCAAGTCAGTAGTCGTCTAGCGTCGTACAAAAGACATTTTTAAAGTCCACCCGCAGCGTGGCAAGCCAGTAGTCGTCTGGCGTCGTACAAAAGATGTTTTCCAAGTCCATCTGCAGTATGGCAAGCCAGTAGTCGTATGGCGTCGTTCAAAAGACAGCTCTCTAGTGTTATGGTTATCATCAGAGTTTTATCCAAGCAGAGTTCATTTGGCTGGGTTTATATCCCTTTTCTTCTTCTTCACAGAGTGCAAATTTTCTGGTTATCTTCGGTATTCAATCCCTCCATACCTTGAAAGTCTGAAAGCAATCGCTATTATCCATTCAGGTCTATAGTGATTGAATATGGGCAGTTGTAATACCCCAAAATTTGCCCTCTCATCTTTCATATCATTTGGCATGTGCTTTCGTTGCATTGCATTACATTCAAGTCATATATAAATAAAGCATTCATCTTTGCATTCAGCATAGGGCATGCGATCAGTTGATTTCAGAATATTGATCATCCAGAGCAAGAGAGCTAGAGCCAAGGGTCTCCCAACAAGCCTCAAGGGTCTCTTACATCTTATGTCATCTCATTTGATCCCACAAGTCATTGGAAGATGGGAATTCATTAAAAAGATTGGACAGTTCATCATCTCCTAACAAAAGCAGTCAAAATTAGGGTTTTGGATTCAAGCAGTCTCCTGATGAAATTTTGTTCCAAACTTGATCTCAATGTTTTCTACATGATGTCAAGTATCTAAGGATGGAAGATTGCCCATTGGTTCATTTCAGAAGAGGTTCAATTGATCAGTTGCTTGGGAATCAAGAAATTTGGGGAAAAGCCAACTGTGCAAATGAAAAAAGTCAACTCCTGACTTTTTAAGGTCAAATTCATGAAATTCAAGTCACATATGTTCATTGGACAAGATTTGATCAAGAAATGATGGAGGAATCATCTAAAATCCAGAAATGTACAAAGATTCCATTTTTAGAAACTTAGGGTTTCCAAAAATGGCAAGTTTGGACCATTTTGCACTACACTTCAAGGCATTCTTTCTCCAAGATAAAAGACTGAAACTTCAACCCCAAGTTGAGCCAATCAAATATCACATCTTAAGCTTCAAATCCATATAAAGACCTCTTCCATTGGATCAAAATTGAGAGAGTTATGATCAATCAAAGTTTGACAAAATCAAGGCCAATCTCAAGTCATGGCAAGGCAAGTTCAGGCCTCCAGGCCATAATTTCATCAAACACTTGGTGTGCCAAATGTCAAGCTAGTTTTATCTATCAAGGAAGTTTCAAATGAAAAACTTTCCAACATGAAATTTGTCCATTTCCATGTTCTCTACAACTTTCATGTTTTGAGTTTTTTCATTTGAACAAGTTATGAAGGTAATATGAGGGTTCAAAGAGGGATGTTCACAACTGAAAATATGCCCAAGAATGCTTGCCCCATGGGCGCATTCTCTTGCCCACCAAAGTCAGTTTGTCCACTTGATTTCTAAGTCATTTTCCATCACTTTCCAAGCTTCCATTCAATTCAATTCCAACACCAAACATGTTCTGTTACACTTCCTCTTTCCATAGCCATCAAAAACTCACTATTCCATGCATTATGCTTGGAGATTTTCAGCTGCCAACTTCATTGTTTCTATGGAATTTTTATGACCAAACATAGGATGTGTTTGTTTTGTTGTTGTTTGGTTTACATCAGTCCACACGCGTACACCATCCACTCTTTTCCTATTATGAACACACACACATCTTACATACCATGCACACATACATGTCCATGCACCAAAGAGGAAAATGATAAACTTGTCCAACAAGTTTCATGCTGCAACATCATCACCACATCACCATCATCACCACATCACCATCATCATATTTTAACATCACACTCATCAATAATAACACAACACACGAGCCATTTTTTCAAACACACTATCTCCTTCACTTTGCAAGTTACTTCAGCCACCCTCATTGCTCATCACACCACAGCTAACCATGGTTCTAACCATCAACTGTGATGGTTAACCACTAACCACACATATATAAGGAATTCCCTAACTAACTTTGTGAAGACTCTTCATTTTTTCACTCTCACACTTTGAACTCTAAAAAGCTCTCTCTCTGAAATTCTCTCTCTGCACGAGTTCTCCATTGCACCTCTTCAAACTTCATCATTATCCTCAATAGATCGTGGAGTTGATAGCCTTGGATCCTCAATATCATCTTCATCCTCCAGCTTTCCACTCGAATTTTATTGAATCAAAGCCTGTCACAGCCTTTATTTGGCTCCATTTGAGGCTCAAGAGCATAGGAGGATCATATCTGGTCTTCTTTCACTTTGAAGAACTTCAAACTCAGGTTTCTTCTTCAACTTTTTTTTAAAGTTTTGCTCGATTCATGCTTGTTTTTTCTTGTTGATAAGCTTAATAGAAGCAGTGTGAGTGATCTGGCTAGTGATAGGCACCTTAAGTGCATAGATTCAAATTTTAGGGCAAAATGTTTGTGATTGATTCTTGCTGTGTGTGCATTGTATGGTGTTTTTAAGGTTAGATTTGGATTCTACATGACTTCCTCTTTCATTTGATGTACATTTCATAAATTTCTGGAGCATTTTCTAAGTTGCAGTCACCGGAGGTTGGCCGGAGAAGATGACGGAGGTCGTTCTCCGGCCGGTGAGGGTTTGGTTAGGGTTTAGCACCAGATTATATCACAGCTGTTTGATTTAGTTGATCCAACGCTCATCAACGTGACAACACATTAATGAACCACCCTCTCTCTCTCACGTGCCTTCTTTTTATTTTATTTTAAACTCTGATGACTTGCGTGTGGGCGTGCGTATGATTGTTATCATGTGTTTGCTTTCTGGTTTGTTCATCATGAGTACTTTGTTTGATTGATTTCATTGACCTGATCGTGTGGTTTTCCGTGAGTCAACATTTGACTGAAGGTGCACCATAATTCACTCACACACACACGCACGTGTAATTGGACCTGAACCTATTTGCTTTTCACACTCCCACGCATTGGGCCCAAATCATTTTGAACTATCATTTTGCTATGTTTGTACCCCCTGCATGTTTTCATTCTATTTTAATTTCTTTTTTTTTTATATTGTTTTGATTTCCTTCTTTTAAAAATACTAAAATGCATCTAAAAATTCTACAAAAATTCATGAACCTTGTTTAGACATTAAAATACTTTTGTATTATTTTTATTTCTGATTTTGTGAATATTTGATCATATTTGGTGAATTTTCTTTTATTTCTTGTTTCAATTTGATTCCTTCTTGATACTTGAACTTCATCCATTTATTTTGCATAGTTCAGAAATCATTTTGCATCCAATCTTTTTGCTATGTGTGAATAATATCTTGAGGCATCTAAAAATATTGTTTTAATATTTTTAAAGTCATTTTATCATGTATTGTGATGAGCATGTTTGTGCATTCTTTTGCTTTGGTTCAATGTGAATTGGTGAGTTTGTTTGAGCTAGCTTCTTTTTGAATTTTGGTGTGACCTTTTGACATGTGATTTGTTTCTGACTTAGGTTCTTTGTGACATAAATTCATGATTTTTCCAAGTTCAATTCTATTTTTGCATTGCTTGATTGTTATAGGTCATGATTGTATGTTTTCCTTGAACTTCTAAATCTTGTTTGATTAGGAGGTACTTGTGCCATTGCATTAGAACTTGTGTGATCATTTTATAGGTCATTTCATAAACATTATAGGTTATCCATGTTATATTATAGGTCATTTGTCATGTTATTTTGGTTCATAAATGTTTGGTGCTTATGTGAGCTACTCTGACCTAATTGTGTACATCTTCTTCAACATGTCTCAACTTGTTTTGTGTGCACCTTTGTGACATCATTCATGCATTCTAATATGATCATACATATCATACACTACTGAATTGTATCTATTCCTATTCATGTTCATGTTTCATCCTTCATTCATGACTTGCATTACAAGTATGTCAAATCTTTTGAACTTGAACATTGTTTGAACATCTTCTCATCTTGTCTTTATCTTCTTAGATCCTTGCACTCATGCCTTGTATGATCATTCATCCATATTCATATGCATTATAATGTGCCATTCACCTATGGTCTTTGACATTTCAAGCATTTATTCATGTTTGTATGCCATACACATTTCTACTTCATCTTTAATTCATAGTTTCAACTTGTGTTCTTTTTTTCTTCATATCTAATGTGACTTGTGTATGAACCAAACTTGTTAATTTGTGCATTATCATGTCATTTTATAACATGTATGCTACTGATCCATGTTCATTTGCATTCATAATTGCATTTCCCTCTCCTTTGTGACTTGTTTTGTAAGTAAACAACATTGTGAATTCTTGTGTGACATTGTTCTACTTCTTCCCACTTCTTCTCCTTGAGTTTTGTTCTCATATTATGGATGATAATTCATGGATACTTAATTACATTTATGAAGTGGTTTTCTACTGGTTGTGGTGTTTCCTATTGCATTATTGCATGTTTTACATCTCTTAAACGTTCATGGTGCATCTTTAGTGCATGTCATTGCATTCCTTTGATGTTTGGTAGATTGTTTAGACATAGATTGACTTTATAAGCCTTTGTAACCATTGGTGGATGTAAATAGGCTTTGCTACTTCCCTAGGCCAGTACCAACCTTTAGTGATCTATTCTTTTTAGTTTTAGCCCTTGAGAAGCATCCTAGAGTTTCCTTTAGAACACTAGGATTTATTTGCTTACCTTTTTAAATCATGCTTTCTTATTTCATTATTGAACTAACCTTTGCTTGTAGGGGCTAACGGTAAGTTGAGTGTGTGGATGTGCTTCCACACACACCTTCTTCCCTCATCTTTTAATGCTTTCTCTCTTGTGATTGTGATAAGCATTTCAATGCTTTCCTTCTTCATTTCTTTCACCCCTTTGAGTTCTTAACTTAACTTCAATCTTTGAAGTAAGTTAGAACTTGTTCTTCTTCTCTCTTCTTTTAGACTTAGGTTTCTAAACCACACTAAACCATTAGGAACATCCAAGCATGATAACATTAGGGTGAGTCTTAGTCCCCTTTAGTCTTTACCTTTGTTTCTTTTGAGTCTCTCTTCTCTCATCTCAAAACAACTTCAAAACACCTAATAAAGGTTGAAACATCTTCATGTGTCATGAGCCTTATTCCATGGGGGGCTTGCATACATTCCATCTTGGAATGTGTTGTAGGTTTTCTAGCATGATGTACAAGTCTTTAACATGAAGTGATTTCACAAACAAAATCAAAACACTTCTTCATTTAAAAACAACAAAAAAAACATTTAATAAAGGGAATAGGCTAGTGTACTTAAGCCTTTAAACTTGGAAGTAAGTTTGAGGATCTTCCTCATACTTAGTGTACTTCATCATCATTTCATTTTGGGATGATGCATGAGATGCACATTCCATTGAAAAAGACTTAGGTACACTTACCTATGCAAAACACTTCAAATAAAAAACTTCTAAAACACTTCAAACAAACAATAACGTCTTTCCTTCGGGAATTCTCTTCTCATCTCACTCACTCTCAACGTACGAACGTCCTTCTCCTTGTTCTCTTGCAATACGGTAACACACTCAATTCAGCGAGCCTGCAACACCTGAGCTAGAACATTAGCCGTTCCCTAAAAAACACAAACAATTTTCCCTTAGCTGAGTGAAACTACGTCGCTCTGATTCTCATATTCCCGATGAGATACGTAGGCAGTGGGGTAGGGCCCATTCGAGCACTTCTTTTATTTTCCCTACATTTGTTTCTCGTTCTCTCTCAGTTCCTTTTCGTTTATCACCCTTTGAGCAGTACTTCAAGCGTGGATCTCGTCGAGTACGACGGACGTGAAGGGGTGCGATAACCTTCCCTTCACGTAACCCACTCCCTTACCCATTCTCTATGGTTCACGAGACCTCATTTTTTCCTTCCTCCCGGGTTTGTGCAGCATTACCCTTCCCTTTCTTTGGGATGAAAATGCCTGGCTGGCGACTCTCTTTCTTTTTTCCGCGCCACTTTCGCGTTTGTACCAGGATGAAAATCTCGGGGGCGACACCACCCATGGAAAGAAATCTCTCTTTCCATGTTGCAAGTCTAGATTGTACTTTATGGATACTGATAAGTGCAAAATGTACCTATTTTTTTATATAAGTTTTGTTGCACTTATCATTACTTTGTGTTAAAAATTGGTTGAATAAACCCCGCTTTGTTTGTAAATACGTTTACTTTATGTTTTAGTGTATATATTGCGTTTCGTGTAAATATCAATGAGTTTAATTGATTTTCTCTCATTTTTGCAGGTATTCAATCAAGGATATCTTTCCATTGTTGTATAGAGCATTGAATAAGCTTTCCAGCGCTTCAAACCGGGCGAAAACGGAGTTACGGTTCAAAAGTTACGAATAAAACAGTGCTGTATTTTTTGCTGTTCTGTCAAATTCGCCCCATGCTCGCCAGGCGAATCTGTGGCGAGTCAGATAACCAGAAACGTGGAAAAAAGTCCAGAATAAGCCGCCTTTGATTCGCCAGGCGAACCAGAATTTTGCCAGGCGAATTTTCCTGGGCAAAAACACCATTTAAGGCATAAAAACACAATTTTTTAGGGATGGTTAGGTAAATTTTGTTCCCAATGCATCAAACATCATTTTTTCAGTATATTAGCTTAGAAAACATCATGGAAGCTTGCATGTGGATGATCCGAGGTGGATTTCTCATCGATCGGCTCTGACAATCTGTGAAGTGTTTGGTTCATTTCTGATTTTCTTCATGTCTTTCTTCTTTGTTGGGTTTGTATATGTTTTTACTTTGACCTTATGTACATTTTTCGCCCATGGCATTATATTTAATTTGCTTTACAAATCTCTATTGGTGATTGTTCTTGATTTTTGCTTAAATGTGCGGGGTTTGGGTCGTGTTAGAGATAAACTTCACAAACTTCGATTAAGGATGATTATCTGTTAGTTTCTGGATGCTAGAGATAGATTTAGGGCTAACAATCTGTAAGGGTGTCAAAACTTAATGCCTCCGTGTCTTGAGTCGGGTGCGATAATGCCAATGAGGGTAGCATGGTTGAGTGTGCCAGAGATGGACATGTGCTGTGAACGATACCGGGTGATATTGAGGAGTATTGTAGGTTGAGTGTAACTGGTCGGTAAGTTTAAGTTTGTGAGGAGTCGATTATGTGCACGCCTGATAAGTTTGTCTTGCTGAAGAATGAATTGGTTTCTTGTGTTAATATTTACTTTTCTGTTTTTATACTTTTAAACCATTTAAACCTAAACTCATTAATGCGAGAGATTGTCGAACGACATTCTTTTCCTCGAACCGATCTCTGTGGACACGACATAAATCCCTGAGGGAATTCTTTTCGAAAATAAATATTTTTGCTTGCTTGCCCTATTCTGCATCCAACAAATATTTAGGTCTAAAATCACCAGAAATAATACCAAGCATCAAACATGATAAAAATGAAGATAAACCAGAAAAACAATAATATAGCAAAGGGAAATAACTAATAAATACGGTACAAAAACCACTTATCAATGTGCTCGTCTAGGAAAAGAAAAAAAAATTGAACGGTTTATCTATTTCATGAGAAAGGTATTCAAAGGTGTTGAGGCCATTTCTAGAATATCAAGAGGCTAGCCTTGGCGGTCGTGGAAACTGCAAGAAAGCTCAGACCATACATCCAAGGGCATGTTGTAATGTTAAAAATAAGTTATCCTATCCACCAATTTTTGAAGAAGATGGATCACACATAAAGGATGGTGTCTTGGTGAATAGAGTTATGTGATTATGATATTCAATATATACCCAAAGGAAGCATCAAGTCATAAGTATTGAGTGGCGTTCTATAGGAGTTCAGTTTGCGAATAGGCAAGGAGGTTCCCCACATATGAATATTATTTGTGAACAGCACTTCGAACTTGAAAAGAGGTGGTGTTGGGATAGTGCTAGGGAGACAAGATGACCTTATGAAAGAGAGCCCTTGAAGTTTGAGTTTAAATCCAAAAGTAAACAAGATGTGTATGAGGACTTCGTCGCCGGTATGGGTCATCCTGTATAAATGGGCACTTCAAGTTTCAAGACCATGAATGGCTAACCATTTATGGCGAATCAGGTTACCGAGGAGTATCAGGTGTAGGAGGTCCAGCTGATCAGAAATCTAAAAAGGATACGTGAATTATTTGAACATTTCAAAACATTATGGATAACATATGTGCCCGGGGAGCGAAACTCTAGAGTCGATCTCTTGTTAAATCTCACTACCACTAAGAAATCAGGGCATAATCGGAGAGTCATATGAAAACTCTAGCCACCCCCAATATTGAAGCAGACGAAACCAATACATTGAAGTCACCCAACCCATAAGCTGGATGGCGCCCATAATATACTACCTAATATTAGACGAACTCCCACTAGACGGGTTGAAGGCGAAGAAGGTCCAAAATTGTGCAGCAAAATACACCACGATGTTTGAGAAGCTCTATAAGATGGGAAAGGCCTCCTGTTAGGGACCAATTGGTACTACTTTTTATATATTTTTATCGGTCCCTTTTACCAATTTCTTATTAAAATCACACAAGTTTTTATCACAATTTAGTAAACATTCAATTTAAGTTATTTTATTTTGTTTCGTATAGATATTTCACTTTTTCTCTAAGAATGTTTTGTCAAGAAAAGGATTATTACATAAAGAAATCTCCGGAGCAGCACTTGAAGAACAAAGTTTGGCAAAGGAAGTGCTGAAGAAACTCAAAGCAAGCAAGCCTCAAACTACCTAGTTCGCACCGCAACCATCTCTCGCGCCGCGAACCTGGAGCTTAAGCAGTTCGCGCCGCGACCACCCTTGGCGCCGCGAACTGATTGGAAGTCAGCTACATGCAAATTGATGACACTTGTCATGTCTGGGAAGAGAAACCAACTTTTTGTAGGGTGGCGCCCCAGAGCCTATTTATGTACCTTTTTCCCTGCATGTAAAGGATCATCATTTTATTTGAGAACCTTAGTATCTCTTAGGCTTGTAAGAATATCTTAGAGAGATTTTCAAGGTGGATTTTCGGAAGTTTTTGGAAAACTCCATGCATTGAGAAATTCTTGAAGATTTTTCTGGGTATTCAAGGAAGATGATGAGTAACTAATTCCATTCTTGTCAAGATTGAGGTATTAGTTATCTTATGTTGTTTATGTAATATTACTATCCTTGCATGTAACAAACTACATTTGATATAGGGAATAATATTTTCTCTTTACATTGAAAATTAGAATTGAATCATTGTTGAGAAAGATAGTTCAATTCTTGATCTAAAATATTTTCCCAAGTAGAGAATAAATTGTAGAGATAGATTTGTTCACTACTTTTCTATTGTGTTAAACATTCAAGATTATTATATCAATAGTTAGATGGAGAGATCGTCTAAGGATTTATATAGTAATTATCACAATTTTATTTAGACATAAATATTATTGGGAGGACATTTGAATATTATCAATGGAGTTTGAATGCATGCATGTAATATTGAGAACATATAAAGAACAAAGATAATGAAACTCAATCTTGACAAGATTTCTCAACTCTATTCTAAACCCATTTTCTTTGTCTTATTTTTCTTATAAGTAATAAGAACGATTTTTTCACCAACGAACAACTTGAATATCTTTAAACTTACAACAATCGAAATTATAGAACGGCGGTAATAACACCAATATCTGTGGATACGATATAAAAAATATTTGCCTGAAATATACTTTTCAACAAATTGGCGCCGTTGTCGGGGATTGGTGTCGATATTACATGCATTGCAATAATTCATTGTTCTAAGTTCTTTTTTTTTTTTTTTCTATTCCTATCACTATTGTGCTTCACTTGGTTTGTTAGTTTTGTAGATTCTAGTGCATGCGAGAAAAAGCCACCAAGGAACAATTTCAATTCGACCCCGAAATTGAAAGAACAATCCGAAGGCTTAATAGCAAGACACGAAGGAGAAAGAAACTAGCCGACGAGAGGAACCGAAGAGAAGAAGCAACAAATTCTGCACTTACTCAAATCGAAGAGGAAGTTGTAGAGACCTTTGAAGGAAGTATGGGTGACGAAGCTCGTACCGAGATGTCCGCCAATAGTCCAAGGCGGACAACTCAATTTGCTCGAGGCGGAAGGAACACGGAGATGAAGACCGGAATCCTTCAACTTCTTTATGCAAATCTATTCACCGGAATGGATCATGAAGATCCGTACAACCATCTCATCAAATTTTATGAGATTGCGGGTTCTACGGGAGTAGATGAAGCAAGTGAAGAAAACTTATTCAAAAGGATGTTTCCACATTCATTAGTGGGAAAAGTAAAGGAGTGGTACCTTGATCAACCAACAAGAGTGATGACGGATTGGAATTTGTTAGAAGAAAGATTCCTAGAGAGGTATTACCCTCAATCCCGATTCATGGAAGCCAAAACGGCTATTTCAGTATTCACACAAGGAAGCAACGAGTCTCTAAACGAGGCTTGGGAAAGATTCAAGTCTATGTTGAGGAAATGCAAGGGTCACGGTTTTGATGAGCTCACACAAATTCACATCTTTCTCAATGGACTCCAAACGTCACAAAAAATACTCTTGGATGCTACCGCGGGTGGTTCTCTCATGTCAAAGAATGCGGAGGAAGCAAAAACCATTATTGATCAAATGGCACTCAACGATCGACAAAGCCAACACGACCGTAGTCCTCCACAAAGGAAAACGGGAGTCCTTGAGTTGAATACCAACGATGCCATACTTGCTCAAAACAAGCTACTTTCCCAACAAGTGGAGCTACTTACTCAACAAATGTCTAAACTTCCACAACAATTGAAAGAGATTCATGGAACACAAGTTAGACATCAAGTGGCAAGTTGTGAACTTTGTCAAGAAGATCATCCAACCGGATTTTGTCCTCCGATTCAGGAGGAAGTAAGCTATGTCAACAATCAAGGTCAAGGTTACCAAAGATATCCTCCACAACACAACAACACTTTTCAAAGGAACAACCAAGGCTACCAACAATCAAGATTCAACAACCAGAATTTTCAGCAACAGAATCCCTATCAAAGTCCAAACACACAAGTCCAATAATCACAAGGCGGAAGTTCCAAGTTAGAAGATACGCTTGCACAATTCATAAAAGCTTCCATGGCAAGTCAAAAAAGCAATGAAGCAGCAATCAAAAACCTGGAGACTCAAGTAGGCCAACTTGCAAAACAATTGGCGGAACAACAGGCAAGTTCATCCTTCTCCGCCAACACCCAAACTAATCCGAAGGAGCATTGTAAAGCAATTATCACCAGAAGCAGTAAAAAAATGGCAAGCAGAGGAAATGAGGAAATTACAGTGGAGGATGATACAAACATCACAGCTGGAAACCAAGATGAGAAATTGTTGGAAGCTCAAAATGATGAGAAGAAAAATCTGTCTCAGGTCGCGCCGCGAACTGGGCACGATTAGGAATCTGAAAGCGGTGTTCAGAAGGAGTCAAAAATGAAAAACAAAAAAAGGGGGGATAAAGGCATGAGTCATGTTCCAGTTCAACACCTACCTTATCCGCACGCACCATCAAGGAAGGACAGTGCTAGGCACTACGCACGGTTTATGGATATACTCAAGCAACTTCAAATTAGTATTCCATTTACCGAAGCGTTAGAACAAATGCCAAAGTATGCAAAGTTCTTAAAAGATATTCTCACAAAAAAGAAGAGGTATACTGAAGATGAAACAGTTTTACTTGATGCACGGTGCAGCGGTATAATTCAAAAAAACATCCCAAGGAAGGAGTCCGATCCGGGCCGAGTAGTTTTACCGGTGACCATCGGAGATACGTACATTGGCAATGGTTTGGTTGATTTAGGATCCAGCATCAATCTAATTCCCTTATCTATTGTCAAAAGGTTAGGGAACGTTGAGATGAAGTCTACAAGAATGACTCTACAACTAGCCGACAAGTCTACCACTTCACCATACGGAGTTGCTCAAGATATGCTAGTCAAGGTAGACAAGTTCTTCTTTCCGGTGGATTTTGTGGTAGTAGACATGGATGAGGATCGCGATGTTCCTTTAATTCTTGGAAGACCATTCATGAAGACAGCCCGGATGATGATTGACATTGATGATGGTCTCATGAAAGTGAGAGTGCAAGATGAAGAGGTAACTTTCAATCTTTTTGAAGCCATGAAGCATCCTAAAGACAAGCACGATTCCTTCCGAATCGATGTAACCGAGGAAGAAATCATTGAAGTTGCAAATCAAGTCCATCTTTCTAGTTCCTTAGAGAGATCTCTTATAGGAGCTTACAACGTCTCAACCGAAAAGGAGGAAAAAGAAATTGAGGCAATTTTGGGGGAATTAGAGTCTTGTGGAGAGATTGCCTCTCATGAAGAAAAAATTGAGGAGATGGATGAGAAGAAGAAAGTGGAAGAATCAAAGCTGGAATTGAAAATGCTACCTCCACATTTGAAATATGTATTCCTTGGCGATAATTTCACCAAACCGGTGATAATTAGTAGTGCTTTATCCACCCAAGAGGAGCAGAAATTGACACAAGTGCTGAAAAAGAATGAAGGCGCAATCGGGTGGGTGTTATCGGATTTAAAAGGTATTAGTCCAGCCTATTGCATGCACAAGATCATGATGGAAGACAACTACAAACCCGTTGCTTAACCCCAAAGACGTTTAAATCGATCTATGAAGGAAGTGGTGAGAAAAGAAGTCGTTAAACTATTGGAGGCTGGAATGATTTATCCTATATCCGATAGTGAATGGGTGAGTCCGGTGCAAGTAGTTCCAAAGAAGGGTGGTATGACGGTTATTAGAAATGAAAAAAATGAGCTAATTCCAACTAGGACGGTAACCGGATGGCGGATGTGCATTGACTATAGAAGATTAAATCAACCTACAAGAAAAGACCACTTCCCACTACCTTTCATGGACCAAATGTTAGAGAGGTTAGCCGGCAAGAATTTTTACTGTTTTTTAGATGGTTATTCGGGTTACAACCAGATTTCGGTCAACCCGGAAGACCATAAAAAATAGCCTTCACATGTCCTTTCGGCATTTTTGCTTACCGGAGAATGCCTTTTGGATTGTGTAACGCACCGACAACAATTCAAAGGTGTATGCAAGCCATATTTTCAGATTTAATTGAAGAATGCATTGAAGTGTTCATGGATGATTTTTCCGTCTACGGTGCATCCTTTGATTTATGCTTAAAGAACCTTGATGTGGTATTAGAGAGGAGTGTAGAAACAAACTTGGTGCTGAATTGGGAGAAGTGTAACTTCATGGTGACCGAAGGTGTTGTTCTTGGACACAAAATCTCCTCCAAAGGGCTGGAAGTTGATCAAGCAAAGGTGGAAGTTATTGAAAAACTACCACCTCCAATAAATATCAAAGGGATAAGAAGCTTCCTTGGACATGCTGGATTTTACCGAAGATTCATCAAAGATTTCTCCAAAATTGCAAAGCCCTTGAGTAATTTGCTCAACAAAGGTACGCAATTCCTTTTCGATGAGTCATGTTTGAAAGCATTTCACGAGTTAAAAGAAAAGCTAGTAACCGCACCCATAATCATTGCACCTAATTGGAAACTTGATTTCGAACTTATGTGTGATGCAAGCGATTATGCGGTTGGTGCGGTTTTGGGTCAAAGAAAAGCCATAATTTTTCACGCCATACATTATGCTAGTAAAGTTTTAAACGAAGCACAAGTTAATTATGCAACAACTGAAAAAGAGCTACTAGCCATAGTGTATGCCTTAGAAAAATTCAGAGCTTATTTGATCGGGTCCAAAGTTGTAGTTTACACCGACCATTCGGCAATCAAGTATTTGCTAACCAAGCCAGATTCCAAACAAAGACTAATTCGTTGGATTTTGTTATTACAAGAATTTGATTTGGAAATCCGGGATAAAAAGGGTTCCGAAAACTTGGTAGCGGATCACTTGTCCCGATTGGTTAATGTGGAAATTACAAAGAAAGAAGAAGAAGTGAGGGAAGAATTTCCGGACGAGAAGCTTTATGCGATTCAAGTGAGGCCTTGGTTTGCCGATTTTGCTAATTACAAGGCAACCGGTTTGATACCGGAAGACCTCACTAGTAATCAAAGAAAGAAATTCTTAGCGGATGCAAAATACTATGTATGGGATGACCCGTATTTGTTCAAAGCGGGTGTGGACAGCATTTTAAGAAGGTGTGTGACACGTGAAGAGTCTAAAGATATTCTTTGGCACTGTCATAATTCTCCGTATGGGGGTCATTATAGCGGTTTACGAACAGCCACTAAGGTCCTCCAATCGGGATTTTATTGGCCGTCCGTGATTAAAGACGCACATGAACATGCAAAGAATTGTGACAAATGCCAAAGAAGCAGAGGAATAGGCAAACGAGATGAAATGCCCTTGACTAACATGTTGGAAGTTGAAGTCTTTGATTGTTGGGGCATTGATTTTGTCGGCCCATTCCCCTCTTCCCTCTCTAATGAGTACATTCTTGTAGCCATTGACTATGTGTCAAAGTGGGTGGAAGCAATTGCTTCACCTAAGGCCGACTCCAAAACCGTGATAAAATTTCTAAAGAAAAACATATTTTCACATTTTGGTGTGCCTAAGGTGTTAGTAAGCGATGGGGGATCACATTTTTGCAATACACCCTTGGAAAAAGTCTTGGAACATTATGGTGTAAAGCATAAAGTGACTACTCCTTACCATCCACAAGCAAATGGTCAAACGGAAGTGTCAAATAGAGAAGTCAAAAGGATCCTTGAAAAAATAGTCTCAAATTCTAGAAAAGAGTGGTCCTCGAAATTGGATGAAGCTTTGTGGGCGTATCACACCGCCTACAAAGCTCCCATTGGACTAACACCTTTTCAAATGATCTATGGAAAGACTTGCCACCTCCCGGTAGAAATGGAACATAGAGCACTATGGGCTCTCAAATTTTTAAACTTTGACTCCATTCAAGCCGGTGAGAAAAGAAAAGAACAACTCCATGAGTTGGAGGAGTTGCGAAACAATGCTTATCACTCGAACAAAATGTACAAGGAAAAAGTGAAAGCATATCATGACGGGAAAGTTCGTCAAAAGGTATTTAGAGCTGGACAATTGGTACTCTTATTCAACTCAAGACTTAAGTTATTCCCGGGTAAGTTGAAATCTAAGTGGTCAGGACCATTTGTGGTAAAAGAAGTAAAAGATTACGGGGCTATCGTGATCGAAGATCCCAAGTCTCAAGAAAGTTGGACTGTAAATGGGCAACGATTAAAAGTTTACCACGGTGGAGAAATAAATCGAGAGGTTTATGTCATCTCACTCACCGAACCATGAGAAATCACTTGATTGTCGAGCTTGAACGACGTTAAATAAAGCGCTCGTTGGGAGGCAACCCAACCTCTGTAAGTTTTTCTTTCGTTTGTTTTTAATAAATAAATAGTACTGTAGCAGCTTCAGGATGCAAAGAATGGAAGGCCACATAACAAAAATTTTCAAAATCTTGACCAGTTCGCGCCGCGAACTGAGAAAAGTGTGCATTCTGTTTCTTTCATGTACGCGCCGCGAACATAGGTTGCGCCGCGACCTGAAGCGAAAAAAATAAAAATTCCCTATTTTATTTTCTTTGCTATGTTTTCCCCTTCTTTTTATTTTCAAAATTTCCTTTCTTTTTACTCACTCTCCTCTCACACCAACCACAATCCTCCCCTGTAACAAACTCAGAACCCCCAAGATCCCCACCACCCTCAAACCCCATATCTCACTCTTTGCTAAACATCCATATCCTTCCACTCTCAATCAAGGTATGTACACTGTTTCTCCATTTTTTTTTCTCTTTTGCTCTCTCAATGCGATAATTTAGGTTAAGTATAAACTTCAAATTTTCATGAAATAAGCACAATGCATGTTGCAGAATTGGTTAGGCTAGGTTAGGTTAAGAGTTGGAAAGATGAAAAGTTGAAGATTCTGAGAAAGTTCACCATGGATGCAACCTTTGTTGATGCATATTTTTCTGGGTCACGCACAGGTCGCGCCGCGAACCCTTAAAAATCTGCATCCATTTTTTTTAAGTGCTTTACTGATTCAGAGGAATACTTGTGTTGTTTTTCTGTTCTGATGCAGATGTCAAAGCGCACTAAGAACACAGCTCCTAGCACCTCAAGGGCACGACCAACCTTTCTTGGTCCGGCGCAAGAAGCAAGATTCGAAGTGCTCCTAAAAAAGAACATCCAAAATGAAAGGATCATCCGGCTATCGAGGGAAGGCAGATATCGGGATATTGTGGCCAATCTTGAAGCAAGAAAATGGGGAAAAATTTGTGAGCCCGTCACGGAACTCAACCATGACATTGTGCGTGAATTCTACGCCAATGCAATTCACATGGAAGACGGGACATCATATGCTTATAAGACAATGGTGAGAGGTAAGACCGTCCTTTTTAATAGGAATGCACTCAATAAATTTTTTGGTAACCCTCTCACCTTGACGGGGAACATGCGGTGTGAATACCAAACCAAGGTATTGGAAAATAAGTGGGACATTCCAGATATTAGTAATTATCTATGTCTAGAGGGGAAGACGTACGAGCTAAATGACCAAGGATTACCCAAATGTTGGAAGAGGGAGAATTTGAAATTGCGAACACAAATCTATTTGGTCATTTTGCTGAACAACATTCGACCTCGAAGCCACACCACCACCATTCCACTTGAGGTAGGATGTTTGTTGTATTATATCATGCAGGGAAAAACAGTGGATTTAGCATTCATTGTTTCAGAGGAATTAAGGAAGATAGCCCTAAGCGGGACGGAATATGGAGGAAAAATGGGCTTACTCATGTATCCCGGTTTAATCATGGGATTATGCTTAAATGCAAAAGTGCCAATTCCGGGAGAGGTGCATTCCTCCATCATCTCGATTATGGACGATGCATATCTAAACAGGTTTTGTCAAAACCGGATGGATAGGAATGCAAATGCAGAGGCTGCTGCCTCCAGACCCAACCGTGCACCGGTGTTTGATCAAATGGCATTTGCTAATTATTGCTGTGATAACTTTGAGGCCTCTAGGAGGTCTCAATCATTTTTATTTGATTGTATGCAGCAACAGTTCCAGAACACGTTCCTTGCACCGGATGCCCGCACATTCCCATCTCAGGCGGAATACTTTGCTTATGCTAATTGGCCTGAGGGCAGACCATCTTTTATGGGGGGGGGGGGGGGGGGGGGGGGCAGGAAGCAGTAGCCACGCTCCAGGCACGGGTCAAGATGCACAAATGGAAGACGTTTTAGGACCCGTGGGCGGTGGTGAAGATGATGAAGAAGAGTGAAGATCTTATGTTGGTAGTATTTGTACTTTTCTTTTTTTTTATTTATTTTATTTTATTTTAGTCTTGTTATTTTAATTTCGTTTTTGCATTATGTATGTTGGTGGCTCTAGTTTCACCATTAAACTCTATGTTGTATGCACTTCTATTTTGTGATTTTTAAATTGTGTGTTGTTCAAAAATTTTGGTATACCCCACTTTTTAAATTTTTTTGTTTAATTGTCCTTATGCTTGAGTAAGTTGAAGGAACCAAGATGATTGCGACGAACAAGTTAAGAAAATTTGAGCGGTGATGATAAGAATCAGTTGTCGACACTTCAAGGTACACCTTATTTTTATTTTAGACTTTATATGAGTAATTTAATGGTGTGTTACAAATTTTTTATCATAAAATTCCTTGAGTTACATGTTTACTTTGAATCAAATTAGGACCTAACCAATTGTGAGGTAACCTCTCATTATACACTAAAATGCGGGAGACCGACAATTCCTTTTCAACTCATTCTTTTCATGCTAAATCATGCATTAATCTATTTTTGTGAAAACTTTTGTGAAAAGGATAGAGGCAATCTTTGTTATTGAGAAAAAACCACTCGGCCAAAAGAAAAAAAATATATATATAACCTTGTGAGGAGTGATCCATAGTAAACCCCTTTTGAGCCTATATTAGGATTCATCTGAAGTATAAATTTAAATACCATTGAAAATATGGTAAATAAATGGATCCTAAATTCTTTTGTTTCAAGTGAACCTAAACCAAAGTTGGTCGCATATGATTTTTGCCTATGTCTAAGTAGAGAGTATGATTGCATCAACTTTGGATAAAATGCTAAAGTTGGGGAGAAAACATAATACATCACCTTGAAAATATTAGAGCTAACAAAAAGAAAAATGAAAAGAAAAGCTCATGGTGGTGTGTTATCAAAAAAAAAAAATGAAGATTGTTGAATAAAATGAAATGCTCTCTTAGAATAAGCAATCTTTATTTGAGTTCTTGTGATCATGCCCTTTCTCTATAACCCGAGCCACATTACAACCCTTAAAAGACCTCTTGATTCTCAAATTTTTCATGGTTTAGTGTATGTTGTGATAAACGCATGATTCGATTTGATGTTGATTTAATTGTTCGGATGTGTGTAAGAAAACCCTTATGATTATTCATCATCACTATGATGTGTGTAGTTTTGATTCAATTTTTGACATGTATTACTTGGAATTTCTTGGTATATTTTTGTAGCCAACCATTATTTTTATTCATGTTTTGTCTAATATCGAAAGTAAGTGTATCATAAGAGTATCGTATGCTTTTGAACCATTTGAATGTCATCTTCTAGCACTTGTTTCATTCCTTGCATTCGTAAATTGGTTTGCTTTAACGAATGACTTTTGTTTAGGGACAAACAAAGTGATAAGTTGGGGAGAGTTGTTAGGGACCAATTGGTACTACTTTTTATATATTTTTATCGGTCCCTTTTACCAATTTCTTATTAAAATCACACAAGTTTTTATCACAATTTAGTAAACATTCAATTTAAGTTATTTTATTTTGTTTCGTATAGATATTTCACTTTTTCTCTAAGAATGTTTTGTCAAGAAAAGGATTATTATATAAAGAAATCTCCGGAGCAGCACTTGAAGAACAAAGTTTGGCAAAGGAAGTGCTGAAGAAACTCAAAGCAAGCAAGCCTCAAACTACCTAGTTCGCACCGCAACCATCTCTCGCGCCGCGAACCTGGAGATTAAGCAGTTCGCGCCGCGACCACCCTTGGCGCCGCGAACTGATTGGAAGTCAGCTACATGCAAATTGATGACACTTGTCATGTCTGGGAAGAGAAACCAACTTTTTGTAGGGTGGCGCCCCAGAGCCTATTTATGTACCTTTTTCCCTGCATGTAAAGGATCATCATTTTATTTGAGAACCTTAGTATCTCTTAGGCTTGTAAGAATATCTTAGAGAGATTTTCAAGGTGGATTTTCGGAAGTTTTTGGAAAACTCCATGCATTGAGAAATTCTTGAAGATTTTTCTGGGTATTCAAGGAAGATGATGAGTAACTAATTCCATTCTTGTCAAGATTGAGGTATTAGTTATCTTATGTTGTTTATGTAATATTACTATCCTTGCATGTAACAAACTACATTTGATATAGGGAATAATATTTTCTCTTTACATTGAAAATTAGAATTGAATCATTGTTGAGAAAGATAGTTCAATTCTTGATCTAAAATATTTTCCCAAGTAGAGAATAAATTGTAGAGATAGATTTGTTCACTACTTTTCTATTGTGTTAAACATTCAAGATTATTATATCAATAGTTAGATGGAGAGATCGTCTAAGGATTTATATAGTAATTATCACAATTTTATTTAGACATAAATATTATTGGGAGGACATTTGAATATTATCAATGGAGTTTGAATGCATGCATGTAATATTGAGAACATATAAAGAACAAAGATAATGAAACTCAATCTTGACAAGATTTCTCAACTCTATTCTAAACCCATTTTCTTTGTCTTATTTTTCTTATAAGTAATAAGAACGATTTATTCACCAACGAACAACTTGAATATCTTTAAACTTACAACAATCGAAATTATAGAACGGCGGTAATAACACCAATCTCTGTGGATACGATATAAAAAATATTTGCCGGAAATATACTTTTCAACACCTCCCCATGTTGAGATGTTTAGGGTCGAGTAAAATTTCCTTCGTTCTCACAGAGGTCCACTAAGGAACGTGTTATAGTCATATTGATGGGCGAGCTTTTGCTCATAAATTTCTCATGTGGGTTATTAATGGCCCACTCTGATGATGTGTCATACCCCAAATTTGTCCTACCTGTATATTTCCATCTGTACATCCACTCACTGACAATTATTCAGAAAAATCCAAAAAAAAAAAATGTTATCTTCAACTTTAGCCATTTCCACTTTCCAAATCCATTCAATGTCCATATTCGTCTCCACTTTCTATCTCTCACCAATTTCCATCAATTAAACCATATTTACTCTTTACATATCCATTTCAAAATTCAATTCCTTTGTAAATTCTTTTAGCCATCCTATCCATATTTTCCAAAAATTATCTTCTTCATTAATACAAATTAAGTCATATCCATAAACCATTTTTAATCAACTTCAAATCAATTTTTCATATTTAAATCCATCTCTAATTAACCATCATATATTACAATTCAAAGGGACCATTTATCACTTTTTTACGAACCATTATTCAAAAAAAATAAAGACCCATGACCATATAAATCCACTGCAAAAATAATCCAATAAACCAAATTGCAAAAAATGTCACATAGAAAAATCAACATTTCACAAAAGATTCATTTCATTTCACAAGTTCATTCACAAAATAATACAAAGCCCATGTTACAATTTGAAGGCCCATTTTAAAACAAAATAAATCAAAAGAACTTGTCCAAATCATGACATAATGTGGAAGGTATCCAAGATTACAGAATATCAGAGAAAAAACCAAACATCCACCAGCCTCCATAATCCTTGCGCAACACACAATTTTCAAGTCCTGACCCCACAAGTTTTCTATCGCAACATGAACCAGTCTTTCCACCTGCATCAAGCTGTCACATACACACCATAAAACCAACTTTTTTTTACAAAAAAAAACAAAAAAACCACGCCAGCATGAAAGGCAAACCGAACACAACCGAACCGTACAGCAACCATGCCATAATACCAAGCATCTGCAGAATGTTTACACCAACACACCCACCTTTTATCACGACCTGCAAAACGGTTTTCAGCAAGCAAATTGTTAGGATACCTTTGATCACAAGCCGTACACAATACGGACCCATTTTCCAAAGTTGCTAGTACTGCAAGATTACAAATGTGAAAAACTAAAATGAGTGGCGATAACAAAATAATTTGAGCAAAAGAAATCGTTACAAGGATTTCACAAACCTCACACAAATCTCGCTCAGAATATTCGCATAATACCTCACCAATTTCCAGCTCACGTTCTTCCCACAATACCCCTAATCCTCTCTATAAAAACCAACAAACTCTCCCTCAAAAAAAAAAAAGTTCTGGGAGCTAATATCACTCTGCAAAAAAACCTCCTCAAATCCTCAACCTCAAAAACATACGCGGCCTCACTCTCAAATCGTTCTCAAACAACCACGCACAACAACGCTCCAAAACTAAAACCATTCTCAAATCACCACACTCGAACCCAACGACACCTTTTGTCCTTCAAATCACCCTTCACGAATCCAAATCAAACCTCACTAACCTTTGTTTGTTCAACCCATCTACCGAAAACCACACCGTCGCCGCCTCCAAATCTCTATCAACAGCAAACCCATTTTCAACCACCCACTTCACAAACCCAAAACCCAGAAATTGAATCAAACAGAACAAACCAGAAAACGAGATGAAGAGGAGATGAAAATGAAAACCCATCATAATCGAAACAGATCCAAAAGAGCAAAGTGAAAACCAAATCACAAACCTGTTCTTGAATCGAAAGGGTAAACGAACCTGAGAGGGGGACGGAAGCGAAGAAGGAGAAAATCTCGCGAAGAAGGTTGGAACTATTGATGTCTTTGTGATTTTTGTTGCGTACGATGTTGTTGCTGTTCTGTTCGTGAAGTTTGTTTTTTTTTCAAAATGGCATTTCGTTTCTGGCTTGTGGAGAAGAGAGTTTCATCTCTTCTAATCGTTTGTTTTTAATTAATTCCATTCATAGTTTTTTTTCTTTATTTAGTATTTTGTTCGGATGGGCCTAGCCCATAATCTAATCTACACACACCCTGTTATCCAGCGCACCCCCTCCCTTTGTTTTCTCTTTTTGTTGTTTTGTGTTTTAAAAGGAACTGGCTTGTTTGTATAAAGGATGATGGGCTCAGGAAGCCCATAGGATTTCTACTCTATACGCCACCTCTAGACCATGCTCTTCCTACTGTTTTTTTTGTTGTTAATCTTCTTTTAATATCATCTTATATTTTGTTGATTTTTTAGATTTTTAGAAATTTATTTTAATATGGTGAACCTTTTAATGTCAATATGTTGTATGATTCTTATAATTTCAATTTTATTTCTCATTTTCTTTTTTCTATTTGAGGGTCAATGATATAATATCATTCATAATTTAATCAAGTTGATTAAGTTTTGACATATTTGAGGCCTATTATTTATTTATTTGATTTATTCACTATTTTCATTTATTTTGGGTCAATGAAAACCAAATATCGATTCATTTATCGATTTCTCGATTAAATCTCGATAAAGGTGAGACCTTTATTCTGTTTCCTATTTATTTCGATTTTATTTCATTTTTATCATTTCTATTCATTTTGGGTCAATGAAAACCAAATATCGATTGATTTATCGATTTCTCGATTAAATCTCGATAAAAGTGAGACCTTTATTCTTTTTCCTATTTATTTCGATTTATTTCTTTTTTATTATTCATTTTGGGTCAATGAAAACTAAATATTGATCGATTTATCGATTTCTCGATTAAATCTCGATAAAGGTGAGACCTTTATTCTTTTCCCTATACATTTTCGATTTTATAATTTTTTATTTTATTTTTATTCATTTTGGGTCCATGAAAACTAAATATCGATCGATTTATCAATTTCTCGAATAAATCTCGATAAAGGTGAGACCTTTATTCTTTGTATTCATTTTCTCGATTTAATTTCTTAATTGTCACTTTATATTTCTTTTATTTTCACTTTTGGTCCATGAAAGTCAAAGATCGTTGATTATCGATTTCTCGATTAAATCCGATTAAGACGAGACCAATTTTTTATTTTATGTCAACTTTAATCTCTTGTCAATATTATCTTGATTATTATTGTTCATATTCCTATTCATACTATCCATATCATATTCATATTCATGTTTATCAAATCATTTTTAGAACTGATTCACAAACCTATCCAAACCTGAAATTGAAGATCTCTAAAGTTTGCATGTTTATTACAGCTGCAGAACAATAACCAACCCACAATACAAAGATTATGCCATACAAATGAATGAATGATCAAAGATGAAACTACAAAAACCAACAACGGGCGTAATAGTGAAAAGAATTCTGTCTGAAGGTTTTAGAATCAACAGAAACCATCCAGCAGCACAGCTAAACAACCATCATCTGTACCAACCAACTACCAACAGCTAATAACATTGCATACACGACCCCGGCAAAAAGGGCAGCAACAATCAGGTACAATCATGGACATACATTCATATTAGAGATGGATCGGCAACCACCTCACAGCTACAATCACGGGGCAATGTGCTACAACAAGCATCCCACTACATTAAGTAGCAGATATTATAAACTTTGAAGGTTGATGTTAAATAAGTATATCCAGCAAAATACCCTAAAAAAGTAACCTTGAATATTTTAGCATTGACCCCTTCACTGTGATTCAAATTTTGAGGTAATACACCAGCAATTAGAGTTCATATTCAGTACCACTGTTTATAATTACCATCTGCAATCACCAAATGACAAGTCCAGCTCCTACGAGGCATCAGCCACATCAAAATACATTCAACTTGTGTCCATCACAGCATCAAGAATTCCTCTCAGAACAATTTTAATCGATGAAGACAAATCATGATTACCAGATCAAAAATCAGAATTCTCAGAGGACGTGAAAGATATAATATGAAAATAGAACGTGAACAAAAATGCTTACCAAAAAATCAAATCATTCACAACAAAAAATAAGGTCAACTAAGTGTCATTCTAACCAGCACACTGATAAAACAATCGGTTCTAAAATCAGCACAGTCTTGCAACCAGCACCAAACTCGCGAACAATCATCAATGACATAAAAACAACATCAACAGCAATAATTTCAACACACGCCTATCAGGCCCCCGTCACTTCTCCCGATCATCATAACTATAAAACCCAATAAATTGTAAATTCAAATTTAGCTTTAACTAAGA